>CM022394.1:563630-2963630 GCA_011833715.1 Carcinoscorpius rotundicauda | reverse complement strand
TCTGATCCTACTGTAAACTGATGACAATAATAGACATTCTGATCCTACTGTAAACTGATGACAATAACAGACATTCTGATCCTACTGTAAACTGATGACAATAATAGAACATTCTGATCCTACTGTAAACTGATGACAATAACAGACATTCTGATCCTACTGTAAACTGATGACAATAATAGACATTCTGATCCTACTGTAAACTGATGACAATAACAGACATTCTGATCCTACTGTAAACTGATGACAATAACAGACATTCTGATCCTACTGTAAACTGATGACAATAATAGACATTCTGATCCTACTGTAAACTGATGACAATAACAGACATTCTGATCCTACTGTAAACTGATGACAATAATAGACATTCTGATCCTACTGTAAACTGATGACAATAACAGACATTCTGATCCTACTGTAAACTGATGACAATAATAGACATTCTGATCCTACTGTAAACTGATGACAATAACAGACATTCTGATCCTACTGTAAACTGATGACAATAACAGACATTCTGATCCTACTGTAAACTGATGACAATAATAGACATTCTGATCCTACTGTAAACTGATGACAATAACAGACATTCTGATCCTACTGTAAACTGATGACAATAATAGACATTCTGATCCTACTGTAAACTGATGACAATAACAGACATTCTGATCCTACTGTAAACTGATGACAATAACAGACATTCTGATCCTACTGTAAACTGATGACAATAACAGACATTCTGATCCTACTGTAAACTGATGACAATAACAGACATTCTGATCCTACTGTAAACTGATGACAATAACAGACATTCTGATCCTACTGTAAACTGATGACAATAACAGACATTCTGATCCTACTGTAAACTGATGACAATAACAGACATTCTGATCCTACTGTAAACTGATGACAATAATAGACATTCTGATCCTACTGTAAACTGATGACAATAACAGACATTCTGATCCTACTGTAAACTGATGACAATAACAGACATTCTGATCCTACTGTAAACTGATGACAATAATAGACATTCTGATCCTACTGTAAACTGATGACAATAATAGACATTCTGATCCTACTGTAAACTGATGACAATAACAGACATTCTGATCCTACTGTAAACTGATGACAATAATAGACATTCTGATCCTACTGTAAACTGATGACAATAACAGACATTCTGATCCTACTGTAAACTGATGACAATAACAGACATTCTGATCCTACTGTAAACTGATGACAATAACAGACATTCTGATCCTACTGTAAACTGATGACAATAACAGACATTCTGATCCTACTGTAAACTGATGACAATAACAGACATTCTGATCCTACTGTAAACTGATGACAATAACAGACATTCTGATCCTACTGTAAACTGATGACAATAACAGACATTCTGATCCTACTGTAAACTGATGACAATAACAGACATTCTGATCCTACTGTAAACTGATGACAATAACAGACATTCTGATCCTACTGTAAACTGATGACAATAACAGACATTCTGATCCTACTGTAAACTGATGACAATAACAGACATTCTGATCCTACTGTAAACGTGTTGCACACTGTGTGCTTCAGAAATGTTTTATTTTAAGAAATGCACACATTGAAAAGTTGTTTTATTTTACAAAATTTATTACTGCTTGAGAGGGGTTCACTGCGAAAACTGTTAATGCTCAAAAAAGTCCGCAAATAAAAAAAAAGGTTAGAAACTGCTGTATTCGGTAATCATGGCCAATTTTACTTTTCTGTTCGGTTAATGAAGTTAACAATCCGAGTTAATTCAAAATTAATAGCCTTGGCTTTTCAACTACTTAAAAATAGAAAAGGTTAGAGATGCAGTCAGATATTATTAAAGTGTCCACGGTTGTGATTTTTTCCAGTAAAATAGAAATATTTCTGATGGTCATATAACTTTTTATTTTGTGTAACACGACAGCTCAAGAAATATTTAATCATATTAACAGTCTTGAGAACCAGTTACCAAACTGTAGTACTCAAGGCAATGATGACTGGTGGTTTTTGTTTCTGATTTTAAATAAATGTTCAGAAACTTCTTGTGCAATAAAGTAATAGGCATGTGTATTTTGTCTACAAAATAATGTGTATCACTTATAAGGAACACTATAAGTATAAAGAAAGCTGTTAAGTGAAAGAAACAACACGGTCAGTCATGGAATTCACTTCATTAATATTATGGCACCACACACGTGCAACCTGGTGGCAAGTGATATGCAGAAGAACAAAAAGTGGTGAGAATCTCTTATCTTGAATTTATTGTTCAAAGTCATCAACAAACGAATATTATCATATCAGAGATGATATTGTTGACTTTATTTTTTTTTTCTCTTCTTTTAATGTGCTCTTGATGTGCAGCACATTTAACTGAGTGCAGCCTAATGATTGGAGTTCCAGATGTGATTCTGCGGTTTTCATCCCATTACTGTTGTAAAAAAGATATAGGAATAGAAGTGTGCTAGTGATATTATAACAGCGATGGTCAAATCCAGTTATTCATTCTGACAGAATTTGGCAATAGATGCTATTGAATAGTTGCCTTCATTTTTGCACAGTGGTTCCCAACTTTTTCCATTTGTGGATCATTTAGTTCCAACCCCAATGTTTCAAACAGTATTAATTTCTCAAAGTATTTTACTTGTTATTCACTACAATTAATTCAACTGAAACAGGATTGCGTTTGAAAACAGGCGTGAAAATAAACATATACTTGTTAATGTGAACAACAATAGGTTAAAGCTCATTCAGTTCATGAGTAGTGGGACATTACAATTGGTACATACAATTTTTGCACTCGACACTTAGTTTGAGGGTCGCGGGTTCGAATCCATGTCGCACCAAACATGCTTGCCCTTTCAGCCGTGGAGGCGTTATAATGTGAAGGTCAATCCCACTATTCGTTGGTAAAAGAGTAGCCCAAGAGTTGGTGATGGGTGGTGATAAACAATTGCTTTCCCTCTAGCCTTACAATGTTAAATTAGGGACGGCTAGCGCAGGTAGCCCTCATGTAGTTTTTCGCGAAATTAAAAACAACAAAACAAAAACATATACATTTTTTTTTCATAACAACATGCGTATAGGAAGCTAATGACATTACGCTGCAAATAAGGAACCTTTTTATGTGCGTTTATCTGTTTTTGACAAACATTTTTCAACTTTCTTATAACGATTACTATGAAACTTCTAGGGGACCTTCAGTATACACCAAAGCATAAATGAGGATTGGCATGTGATGGAAAGTCAGATGTAACTAACCTTCAATATTTTGTTATTATCATTACTGTCTTCTGTGCAGTTGGCTGATGTGATGCGTGGGTTGTTTGTTTGTTTTGAATTTCGCGCAAAGTTACACGAGGGTTATCTGCGCTAACCATAAGCAATGAAAGACTAAAAGGAAGGCAGCTAGTTATCATCACTTATCGTCAACTCTTGGGGTTTTCTTTTACCAACACATAGCGGAATTTGTCATCATATTACAATGCCCTCGTGAGTGAAAGAGCGAACACATTTGGTGGAACGAGGATCCAAACCTGTAAGCCTCAGATTGGGAGTAAAGCGCCCTAACTATGTTTGGAAACTGCCTGAACTGAAAGAATACCACACCTGTTTTGCAAATTCTAAACATTATGCTCTTAGTAACGTTTTGTGTATCTGTTCAATGTTTATATTAGTAATTATATGAAACATTTCTGTAATTTGTATGACTTACTATTTTGTAGTACGCGGCAAATAATCTAATTTGTATTGATTGTGTTTTTCTTATTGCAAAACCACATTGCTGTCTCTACTGGGGGAATCGAATCCCTGATTTTAGGGTTGTAAATCTAAAGACATAACGCTGTCCTAGCGGGGGACTCTAATTTGTATGTATAGTTTGTTTATCTCAGACTAAAGCCACACTGGACTATCTGTTGTGTCCACGTACCATGGGGAATGGAATCTGAAATTTTAGCTTTCTATGTCCGACAACTTGCTGCTATCCCACAGAAGGACTTATAGATATAATACATTACTTGCTACTGTGTGAAACGGCCTGGCATAGCCAGGTAGTTATGACACACGACTCGCGTGTTCGAATCCATGTCACACCAAACATGCTCGTCCTTTCAGCTGTAAGGACGTTATAATGTGACGGTCAACCCCACTATTCATTAGTATTAGAGTAGCCCAAAAGTTGGCGGTGGGTGCCTTCCCTCTAGTTTTACAATGCAAAATTGGGGACGGCTAATGCAGATAGCCCTCGTGTAGGGCTATACGCTATATATATATATAGCTATATAGCTACACGCGAAATTCAAAACAAAAACAATTGTGTGAAACTGATGAATAAGATGTTTTACTTATTTTCAGGCAATTGTTATTTATTTACACTTGATCACTACCAATGTTTTGTACGTTGGGATGTATTGACCCAAAGGAAATGTAACATCTCTTATTCATTTTTCATATTTTCACTGGTTTGATACCCATTTGAATTTTACCTTTTGCTACTAGTTGTTGCAATGTTGGTTAATGTTACATATGTATGTCATCCACTTAAATGACTGCCTCATTTGGCATATGCACCTTTGCTAATTGAAGTAAAGCAACCTATCAGTAAAGCACAGAAAACACACACATTGAAAGCAGTTCCAATTCTTTTAAAAATTATTATTATTATTAGAATCAAGTCCTTAGCTGGTACAGCGGTAAGTCTACGGATTTACAACGCTAAAATCAGGAGTTCGATTTCCCGGGATGGACTCAGAAGATAGCGCGATGTGGCTTTGCTATATGGAAACGTACACACATTAGAATCAAACATACGGTTATTAACATGTTAACCGAGCAGTCAGTTAGGATCTATCAATGGAAAGTTCAGAGAATATTGAATTATGAAGTATGTGTTGCTTTATTCATTTATATAACACCAACAGAGTTTATCATGACAAAATGAATGGTATTCAACAGACTGTCCTTATTTACAATAAACACTAGGACCTTGCAGTGGGTTAGTGTTGATGTGGAACAAGTAATAAATGTGTAATGAAACATTCCATATTTTCTCCCCCTTTTCTAAGCTATAAGAATAAAAATACATATAAAAATGCAAAATCTAAATTGAGTGTCAGAGTTTAAAATAAATGTAATTTGTAAAATTTGTAATTGGTAAAACACCAGTTTAAACTTCCTGAAAATCTAAGCAAATGTTTTTCAAAAAAATTGTAAACGTTACAAAAGTTGATGTTAGGAAATTTTACCACGTAGTCAGACTTACTAATGTTACTTTTATAGGGTCAAATATGGCTTTATATACAAAATACGAAAACATCAAGGGGGGGGGAGAAAAAAAGGTTTGCACACGTCACCTTCGTCCACTGCAATCTGAGCGCAGGTGCGTGATAATGCAAAATCATTGACAGATTTATGAACTAAAAAAATAATCGTTTATCTCATCATGAAACGTACTATATTTTCTTGTGTGCTGGATAAATGAGATTCTTAATTCAGTGGCTTAGTTAGGCGATTCTCTAAACTGAACTAGAACAGAGAATTAAAAAAATTACGTATTAACTTGAGGGGGGACCTAATATATCGTACAGTTCTGTTTTACAGTGGTTTGACTACGGCTGTTTCTAACTGCAATAACGTGCCAATACGTATTGATAAGGTTATGGAAATATTGAAAGAACTGTAATATTTGAAAATATTAGATCATAAAATGTAACTAGCGTGATAGCCGATGTTTTTAATACACTATATTTCTCTATGGGTATAAAAGTAATGAAACAAAATATAATATTTTAAAATATATTATAAAAATCTTTTAGGTATATATTACTGGGTCCCAAATTATTTCATTATTATTTCAACACCTGTTTTTGAACAATTACTCTGAGAAATTTTCCAGTTATTTTTGTAATGTTATATTTTGTTTCCATCCAAATGTAAAACTTTCGTAGATAATTAAATTAAAACCTTGTACCATGCATACCTACAAGCAGACGACGTTCTGAGACCTACCACAAGGGAGTGTAGTTAAAATTCAATTAAGGTTTTCTGTGTGATCGGTATTATTTTTCATACGAATAGTGAACTATTACACTGTTTGTTATAGACTATTTATGAAGCTATTACTTCTTTTCATAGCTTAGTTGTAACTCTCTGAAGTTCTTTAGAGAATAATAGAACATATTAAGAGGCTAATGAAAATTCAATCTCAACACGACATCCAACCGCTCTTGTAGGTTATAGTGTATTGGTGGTTGACTTCGTTGGTTTTATTCGTTTCGGTAAATTATGTTTTCTCTAAGTACAGTGTTATTATTACTAGATTTTATTATGTTATAAGATATGTAACGCGTATAAATATTTGGTAATTAAATTGTTTGCGAAATTAAAAGCTCAAATTTTAATTTTATTAGCAGTATTACTAATTATTGGTTGTACTAGTCCATATAGTTTAAACAATAATAGTGCCAAACCTGCACTGGTGAGCAGTTTAGATAATAATTAATAATAAAATAGTATTTATCGAATATTACATGATTAAATGATCAAGAAATTACATATCACTTCCCAAATCTTTGACCAAAATAATAGTATTAATGTTACATCAAGTAATGCTAATAATATTTAGTATAGTTTCTGTTTTACAAAGATACTGTTTCAGTATTCAAGTATTTTTTGTTTTGTACTGAAGGGCTTGCAAGTATTAAACGTGTTACTCGTAATAAGTCGTATTTCCAAATCTTTTTTTCATTCTTTTAGAAAAAAAAAATCTATAACCATTTTTAACTCTACTCCAGTCTAATCTTCTAGACTAAAAAAAGAGGTATGAAATTGCTTTTTTTGTAAGATGGAGTAGAGTAAATAAATCATATCCATTGAGCTAACTCTTAAAAATATATATGAACTAAATACAATCAAAACTGAAAAACAGTTAATTTAAAACTATGTAGTCTCTTGTATCCTAAATACACATTCAAAATAACTATATAAACCTTTTTATTGGGCAAATTATTTTACATATTGTTAACTACAAATAAGGGAATAATAAAATTCTTATATATCAAGTGTGGACATGTAATACTAAATAGTTTATTACCTTTTTTAATTTTATCAGTCAAACAAAATTCATACCCTGGAGTTTCAAACTTTTATTTGTTAACATGAAGGTGACCTAAGATTGTCAAGACCTTATTCTGTACTTTATACAGAAATTAACTCTAATTAAAACAAGATTTGTTTTTAGTGAAACTCAGGTTCTCTCTTAATGTTTTTTTTTTAATTTTACATTTAATTGTAAGAGTTTTTATAATTTAAAACTGGAAAATAATGTATGTTTATGTGATAAAAAAGTAAATTTAACAAGTTTATGAAGCAGGAAGGTCCCATTCTGAAAACTAATTCATGGGTTGAAACCAGCGTTTATATTTCTTTAGTTTTTATCAAGAAATATATTACATTTTATAAAATTCTAAAATAAAATCCAATTACAGTGGCCATCCTCTAAAAGTCAATAATCAGAGATTTGGATCATTTGAACTTTTTTTATCTATATCTCTGCTTTACACTGACCTTGTATTTTATATGACTTTTTTTTATACTGAGAAATTACAACTTTAGTGTTTCATAGGTATAAGTGCAGTACCTATTTTTCTTTATAGAAGATCATTAAAGTAAAATTACATGTGATTTCTAGATGTAAACAAGTTTTGTATAATAGTTTAAGCCACTTTGTGAAATGACCTCCATCTAAGTCACTTTTTATATCATTAACTATACGTGTAAGTTATGTAGTTAACTCTATTTTGAAAGATTTTATGCAATTTTTTCTTTTTTTTTGTTTCAGAGGATAACATCATGAAGTGATACTTGAGTGTCTTATGTTTCTGGAGGGCTTTAATGATACATTTTTAGAATCTCTGTGTATGAAGAAGAAGAAATATCTGAGAACCTCTTAAGTTTGTCTTGCATTTGAAGTTTCTAGAGTCATGGCTACCATCAATGAAGACCAGTACCAAGAAGAAAGTCAGCAGACTCAGTCAGTAACTCAACTAGAGTTTCACCAGGCTATGAGAGATTTTAAAACTATGTTTCCAGAGATGGATGAAGATGTCATAGAAGTTGTGCTTCGTGCCAACAGCGGAGCTGTGGATGCTACCATAGATCAGTTGTTGGCAATGAGCACTGATAACGAAAACGAACGCTTACGTACTGAGCTAGATGCCACAGAAAATGATGAAGTACCTCCTTGCTACTCCCCTGCAACTCCCCCACCTTCTTATCAACAGGCTGTCCCCTATGCCCAAAGTCCAGCCCATTCTCCTGCAGCTATTACTGACCAGTCCTCAACTGCTGCCATTAATTCTTCTCCCACAACACCAAGAAGACCACAGCAAGTTCAGCCACGGTCACAACTGTCGAAGTCATTACTTCAACCTTACATGTCCCAGACGTTGCCCTTACCAAAGAGAACAAGTGAGAAGATAGAGAAACCAAATGTACCCTTAAAGATCGTGAGAAACTGGCAACCACCTCTACTAGGCCCTCTTCCTTCACAGTTTCTTAGGCTAGAAGAAATAAAACATACCAGTGTTCAGACAAAAGTTAAAGTAAGTATATTCATAATGGATTTATTTAAACAATCATCATGCTGAGTTTTGTTGGTCTGAGTGTTGGTACTTGAAAATACATTTGTTTTTGTACAAACTTATTAAATTTTATGAAGTTCAGGGTACAGAATGAGCATTTGATTCTAAGATTTCACAAATTAGATGTCCATCCACAGGTATTGTTTGCTGTGTACTTTGTGTACTTCCAAATAAACCTGACTTAATGTAAAAGTATGGAAGGAGTTCCTTGTCTTCCATTTAATTTTTAAGCTTTAGTTGTATTGTCAGCTAACTTGTGGTTGGTTAAATACAATTGATAATTCACATGTGATGTTTACTGCTTCCTATCATCCAGTTGTATACATTTTGTTATCAAGCTACAGCAAATCAGTTCTTTCACTATTCTATTGGGCCAGAATCCCCTTTTGTTTGGAACTTCAACATTCAGCTATTGTATGTTTTCACTCCTGGCTTGATTACAATGGGCGAGAAGCTACCCGTGCAAACTCGTATTTTAGTCTGGTATTATAGGTACTTATCTACACTTTATCTGATTCAACCATCCTTGTCTGTCACAGCTTATTCCACCTTTTATTTTTTTATTCCGTCATTTACTTTAAACTAATTTTTCTTGTTTTGATTTTCTCTCTTCAAGAAGTCTGTAGAATACTTGGTTGGACCTGTTTTTGATCCACAGAGAAGAGATGTACAGGAATTGGCAACCTATGATGATCCTCTTGATGTCAGATAGTTATTTTGTTTTTTTTCTCATTTCAAGATGGAGGTTTATAGGAATTATGTGGAAGCCATTAAATCATTTTCTTTAACATTTTGGAAACCTCCAGAGAAACTTTGGGTAAACTAAGTGATTTACTCCAAAATTTGTTTTTTTTGGTTAGACATTTTCATTTTCAGTTAGTTTTCTTCTTGAGGTTATTTTTTATTTGGATGTTTTGAATGTTTTATATAAAGGTACACTTGTGTTGTTGTGACAGTAAATCAGAATACTTATGAAGCAAGTAGACTTTCAGGAATACTCAATGATTGTAAGAATGTTTTCAGTTTAATAGTTGAAGTCCCAAGTCTGCTTTAATAAAACGTAACAAACACACGTACTACAACACTGTAAGAAACTATTTGTAACTAGTGTGCATATACAATATATATTAGTGTAAATATACAGGTGTGTTTAGGCTAAGGATTCTTCAAGATCAGGTGTTTGTGACTTGTTGGTGATAAATTTGATTTATAAACAAACAGTATGCACTCCACTTATTTTAAATATATATATATATCTGAAACAAGTTAAACTTGTGTACAAAAATTCTTTACTCTGTGAAAATCATTGCTGTATTCTAATCATTATATATTTCTTCTTGTCAAAGGTCTATTAAGTTAATTAAGGTGTACCAGGGTTCACTTAGTAAGCCAAGCTATTTTTTAAAAAATATTTCTATCACAACAGTATTTGTGTGCAATTCACTTTCACAGTTTTGTGAGTTACTGTATTCTGAACTTCCAGTAATCATCTGCCTTTTGCCAAAGTCCACACTGGTGGGTTCAGTTAATTTAGAACACCCTCTGACAAAACCAGTTATTCTTTTTATCTCTTTTAAACTGTTAATCTCACTCTAACATATCAACTGTTGGATCGTTTACTCCCACAGTGGTTAACTTTCTGTTGTCTATGTTTTACCTGACTGAAGTTCCCTTTCATGAACCATTAAGGTGATTCATAATAGTGATTGGAAGGATTTGTACAGAATTCTAATAGAACAGTCATAAACACACCTTAAACAGTAAGATTCAGTTGAAACAACACTGTGAAACCTCTACTTTTGATGTACAAAAAACGTGAAAAGGAAATCTGCTCGTAATGACCCATCTTTCATTGTGTTATTGTTATTATCTTTCATTGTGTTATTGTTATTATCTTTCCAGCCTACAACAAAAATGGTTTGGTGTGTTGAACCCAAACCTTTTGCACAATGCTAATTAATGTTCTGTGTCAATCATAGGGATATGGAACAATCTTTTTTATTCTGTATTTTATATAGGCTATTTAACATGATAATTCTAGTGTGAACAATGTTATTATCCCTTGAAGTTAGTGGGTTTTTTTTATTTTACAAACATCTGGTGTTCCTTTATAAAGCATAAGTACACAGTGAAGCAGGAATTGTAAGTCAGTAATAGATGAACATAAAATGACTGTAACATGTAGATACTCGGTGCTTTATACATTATACAGTTGGTGTCTTTAGGGAACCAACCCCCATGTTACGTATGAAATGATAGAGTAAAAAAAAATAAATAAGTTGGTACAAATTAATAGAATAAATATATTAAAATACATTAGGGTTTTTTCAAAATAATGTTTTAGACATACTTTATTTGAAAAGCTACTTTTCTACTGGTAAAGTTTTATATTCACTTAGTGAGGATTGTCTTAGTCTAGGCATGTTCATTACTGTGCATTATATATAGAGAATTTAGTTACATATACATTATAAATGCTCACTACATTCTTAAACAAATCTCCATGACATTACCCAGCTGCAGCTTGATACTTTATCTCTCAGACTAATGTGATCAAATAGTCAGTAGCTACAGTAAATCATCATGAACTGTATCAGCTAGCTACAAACTTTGTTCACCATCATTATGATATATAAAGTTAGCAACATTATCAAGTAATTTTTTTGCCCATAGTTAAGCATAAAAAAATCTATAAAACAAGGTAAATAAAAAATGTGAATTTAAAAAAAACCTTCAATTAGGGTTCATAAAAAAAAGCAGACAAAAAAGGCTGAAGATATTGTAGACATTAAAAAAGCAGACAAGCAAGGCTGAAGATATTGTCAACATTATTAAAAAGTAGACAAGCAAGGCTGAAGATATTGTAGACATTATTAAAGTAGACAAGCAAGGCTGAAGATATTGTCGACATTATAAAAAAAGTAGACAAGCAAGGCTGAAGATATTATGGACATCATTAAAAAAGTAGACAAGCAAGGCTGAAGATATTATGGACATCATTAAAAAAGTAGACAAGCAAGGCTGAAGATATTATGGACATCATTAAAAAAGTAGACAAGCAAGGCTGAAGATATTATGGATGTCATTAAAAAAAGTAGACAAGCAAGGCTGAAGATATTATAGACATTATTAAAAAATTAGGCAAGCAAGGCTGAAGATATTGTAGAAATTATTAAAAAAGTAGACAAGCAAGGCTGAAGATATTATAGACATTATTAAAAAAGTAGACAAGCAAGGCTGAAGATATTGTAGACGTTATTAAAAAATTAGGCAAGCAAGGCTGAAGATATTGTAGACATTATTAAAAAAGTAGACAAGCAAGGCTGAAGATATTGTAGACATCATTAAAAAAGTAGACAAGCGAGGCTGAAGATATTATGGACCTTATTAAAAAATTAGGGAAGCAAGGCTGAAGATATTGTAGAAATTATTAAAAAAGTAGACAAGCAAGGCTGAAGATATTATAGACATTATTAAAAAAGTAGACAAGCAAGGCTGAAGATATTGTAGACGTTATTAAAAAATTAGGCAAGCAAGGCTGAAGATATTATAGACATTATTAAAAAAGTAGACAAGCAAGGCTGAAGATATTGTAGACATCATTAAAAAAGTAGACAAGCGAGGCTGAAGATATTGTAGGCATTATTAAAAAAATTAGACAAGCAAGGCTGAAGATATTGTAGACATTATTTACTTGAATCAAAATTCCTTACTTTGGTTTCCTGCTATTACATTTGATGGAGTCAAAATATTGATTTGTAGTTTGAGTAAATAATGTTTACAGTACTTCCAGCTTTGTTTCCTTATATTTTTTAATTTCCTATTTAATTGTCTTGTTTTTATATTTTCATCATTATGCAGGTGGATTTGGAAATCTGCAGTTGAAATCTGGCCCTTTTTACTGTTTATTATTTATTCACAAAATTTCCCCTCAGTGTGGATTCCTGTACGTGGTGAGGGGACCTCCCAGGAAGGTTCTGTTCTGTCTGGTTACCTTCTCTGGGATCTAAACATCCACTCGCGTGTTTGCCATGCATGGCGACCCGTGAAGGGGAGGAAAGGATCCTGGTGGTTGACGGGTCCAACCCTAACACACCACTTTGGCCTCAAATTCCTGAAGACGGGCAGCCTTTGGGTGGCCCCCTTGGGTCAATCGGCTGGTCCACATGGGCTAGAGTCAACTAAGCACCAGTGTTTGAAGTTCTCAACGGGTGTTGTGGACATTATGCCTGATGCTGGTGTTTGGGTATAGTGCTCATGAAACCCTGGTGTTGCTGCATTGTCCTTGCATGGCTCCATGGTGGATGGGGTCAGTGAGTACCAAAACTTTTCCTCTTTCCTATGGATCCTCCAAAAAATTTAAATAAAATTGTAAAAAACAGTCAATGGGTAAGCGACCACGTCTTGAATACTCAGAACAGCAAACTTCAACATCATTAACACACGTACCTCATTTTCATATATTACATTCTTTTTCGGAAAAACCTTTAGGGCGAATGTCCCCTTTTTTTATTCAAAAAGGACTAGAGGGACTTGCTGGCTCTCCAAAGTCAGTAAAGAAGCTTTGATCTGGAGACATATTGGTTGAAACATCCACATCTCAACACAGTGAACTCCTCTTGAATTGAAAGGCAGTTGGGGATACCTATTGAGGTTACACCCCATGCTACCTTGAATTCTTCACGAGGAGTTATTGTTGAAAGGTATTTGAAGAATGTTCCCGAGTCAGAGATTCTCGCTGGTCTCTCCACTCAAGAAGTTTCTGCAGTGAGGCGCATCTCCACTTGCAAAGATGGAGTTACACTGGCAACAAATACCCTCGTTTTAACATTTACTTCACCACGTGCACCTGCGACCATCAAGGCAGGTTATCTTATTTGTAGGGTTCGGCCATACATTCCAAACCCTCTTCGATGTTTCCAATGTCAGAGATTCAGCCACTCAAAGACATCTTGTCATTTACTCATTGTGGAGGCAAGGACCACTATGCCTATGATTGTGACATGAACCCACATTGCATAAACTGCAATGGTTCTCACCCCTCTTACTTTCCTTCTTGCCCAAAATGGTTGGAGGAAAAAGAGGTGCAGCGTTTGAAAATGACACATAACATTAGTTATCCTGAGGCTTGAAATTGCTGTCCACAACTCCATCTCGGACATATGCTGCTGCACTTCATTCCACAACTACAGTGGGAGTGCAGACAGATCTCTCTGTGCCTCCAAGAGAATCGTTTTCAAAACAAATGAAAAGCCTTTTGACCTCCGTGGTTAAAAAGGTTGATGAATCGACTTCCACACCCATCTCTGTTCCTCCCATACCTTCCAACAAACCTCAAGACCTATGGCCTTCAGTTTCAAATACAGCCATTTCTTCTGATGCATCATTTTCTCCCACCACAGGAGACAAAACAATTATTCATTCATGTCCTCAGTCACTGGATTCCCCTTCCAATAACAAAAACATGCCCACTCGACTCAGAGCAGGATCCATGGAGGTTGATAGACCTCCTCCGACTAAAGACAGTAAAGTAAAAAGACGTGGTCGTAAACTGAAGGGTTCTCCAGCCACTTCACCTACCCGTTCTTAAAAATGGCCATCTTGATACAATGGAACTGTCAAGGTTTACGATCTAATCTGGATGATATCAAAATGCTGATTGCTTCCTACCAATCTGTTTGTCTTTTTTTACAAGAAACATTTCTCAAATCTGCTGATACAGTCACCATTCAGCAGTTTTCTCTGTACAGAAATGGCAGGTTGTTTGATGGTCGAGTACATGGAGGGGTGGCACTATTGGTTGATCAGCATGTGCCCACCCTGTCTTTGTCACTCAACACACCCTTGGAGGCCGTAGCCATCAGTGTTTCCTTGGGTCATACCATCACTGTTTGTTCTCTGTACCTGTCTCCTGGAGAGACATATGATCAATCAGACCTTGATGCTCTCGTTGAAAAGTTGCCATCTCCATTTCTATTCCTGGGGGATTTTAATGGACATCATCCCCTCTGGGGAAGTGCTATTATTGATGGGAGGGATTGATCTGTAGAGCGTATGTTCTCTGATCACAATCTTTCTCTTTTCAATACTGGTTCTTCCACTTATTTTCATGCACCTAGTCAGTCCTTTACCATTATTGATTTCTCAGTTTGCTCCCCTTCATTATTCTCCCATTTTTCATGGAGGGTTGACAGTAATCCACTAGGCAGAGATCATTTTTGATCCTTTTGAGAGAGACTGGCCGTGGTCGATGCCACCCTACCTGTGTGCCCCGGTGGAAGCTAAATCAGGCAGACTTGTCCACTTTCACTGCTCTCACAGAATTTGATCCTGCCATTGTAAATCAGCCATCATAGACGACTGTGTAGCAGCGGTAACTGACTGTATTATACATGCAGCTGCTCAGGGTATTCCTAAAACCTCGACACGTTTTCCACGATATCCTCGTCCGTGGTGGAATCCTGCTTGCCACTGAGCATGGAAGGCTCAAAAACAGGCCTAGGATACTTTTCGTAGACATCCCACACTTTCAAACCGGGTTGCTTTCCAATGGGCCCGTGCACGTGCTAGGTTGGTAAGACGTCAAAGCCAGAAGGAATCTTGGATTAAGTTCACAACCATCATATCTTCTACCACCAGTTCCAAGATCATTTGGGACAGGATTCAAAAGGTTAATGGGCACTATAATTCTGTTCCCCTCTCAATCTTACTCTCTGATGGTCAGGAGGTGACTGATGTCAGGAACATCGCTAACACTCTAGGTGAAAGCTTTTGCCGGGTGTCTAGCACTTCTGCTTGTTCTTTCACCTTCCTGGCCATCAAGACTCGGTCAGAGCGATCACCTTTTTCCTTTCAAACTGACTGTTTCTTTGACTACAATTGTCCCTTTACCCTGGTGGAACCAAAAATGGCCCTTCATCGTTCTGCCAGTACATCTGTTGGACCTGATGATGTTCATTATGACATGCTGCACCATCTATCTCCTGCTTCTCTTGATGTCCTTCTGATTGTCTTCAACTGGATTTGGCAGGAGAATGTTTTTCCTGATGCCTGGTGCAAGGCTATTATTTTACCTTTCTCTAAGCCAGGGAAAGATCCGAAGATTCCTTCAAACTACCGTCCAATTGCTTCGACGAGCTGTCTCTGTAAGACCTTAGAAAGGATGGTTAATGCTTGTCTTGTTTGGTTCCTTGAATCAAACAACCTCCTCTCGCCCACCCAGTGTGGGTTCTGTTGACAGCACTCCATCACAGACCACCTGATTCGTCTTGAAACATTTATCAGAGAAGCCTTTCTCAACTGCCAACATCTTGTATCAATATTCTTTGACATAGAGAAGGCTTACAACACAACATGGAGGTATGGCATTTTGTGAGACCTCCATACATATGGGTTACATGGCCATCTACCCATGTTTATTAAAAAAATTTTAATGGACAGGAGATTCCAAGTTCGTGTGGGTTCGACACTTTCCCATTTTTTTGTACAGGAACTTGGAGTCCCTCAAGGCTGTATACTGAGTGTCACACTCTTCAGTATAAAGTTAAATGCCATCACTGAAAAACTCACTCTCCCTGTTGCGAATGGGCTGTATGTCGACACATCTCATGTAAGTTGTCACACATGATGTATATTGAGCGGCAAGTACAAACTGCCCTCAATTGTGTATGAAAGTGGACTCTGGTGAATGGCTTTAATTTCTCTCTCTCCAAAACTGTATACATGCACTTTTGCCATCGATTTGGTATTCACCCTAATCCTAAACTTCATATTGGTGAAGTTTTGCTGCCAGTGGTCCCGGAGACCAAGTTCTTGGGGCTTATCTTTGATCGTAAACTGACCTTTATACCACACTTAAAGCAGCTTTGGATCAAATGCACAAGAGTACTGAACATCCTCCGTGTCCTCTCTTCTACCATTTGGGGGGCAGATCGCTGTTCATTGTAAAAGGTATATCGTGCTCTTATTCGATCGAAACTCAACTGTGGATCAATGGTCTATGGCTCTGCCAGACCCTCGGCCTTAAAGATGCTGGACCCCATTCATCACCAAGGACTTCGACTCTGCACTGGGGCTTTCCGTACCTCTCCAGTCCAAAGCATATACATTGAATCTCAGGAACCTTTTCTACACCTTTGCCGTTTGCAACTATCTTCACAATATACTTTGAAACTTTGTTCCTCACCAAAGCATCCCACCTGGGAATGTGTTTTCCTTCTTCGGTGAGCAATACCTTTTCAGAACAGACTATCTGTCATTGCTCCATTTGGCCTTTGCATCCGGGTACAATTGGATGAATTGGGTGTGTCCTTGGATAACATTGCAGATTCCACAGGTCGGCCCATCCCACCATGGCTTGTTACAGCCCCCGAATGTGACCTTTTTATCAGTCACCTGAAAAAGGCAGATACTCCAGATTGGAAGTGCCATCTTTTATTCAAAGAATATCTTTCAAACAGTCATTCAGTTCTCATTTATACAGATGTTTCCAAATCAGGTAATTCAGTGGGCTCTGCTATGGTTTGCTGTGGGTCAGTAGTTGTGCGCAAAATCCCCTCTACAGCTTCTGTGTTCACTGTTGAACTGTATGCCATATCTCTTGCCCTGGATTGCAGCTGAGCAGTACTCCAACTGCACTATTTATACTGATTCGCTTAGTTCTATACTGGCTCTGGAATCGCTACATGTTAGCTCACATTCTGTTCTCGCTGACATTCGAAACTGACTGGCCCATTTCTCATTAACAGCTACTTCAATCCAGTTTTTCTGGATACCAGGCCATGTTGGTATTCGTGGGAACGAGCTTGCAGACATGGCAGCTAAATCTGTCTGCTCCAGCACCATCACCACTGTGCCTATTCCGTACATGGACTATGGTGTTGTCTTCAAGGCTCGGCTCCATGCCAGCTGGCAGTCCACTTGGAGTGAGCAACGCGACAACAAACTTTTTCAAATCAAATCCAAAATTGGACTTTGGCCATCTAGCTTTCGAAAAGTTTGGAAGGAGGAAGTTCTCACTAGGCTAGGATTGGTCTCAGTTTTTTAACTCATCATTTTCTTTTATCTGGTACTGATGCACCAATGTGTAGTTTGTGTTGCACTTAAATCACTATCAGCCACGTATTACTTTCTTGCCATCGTTACAATTCTCAACAAAGGCAATATTTTAAACATATTTTTTCCCAGGGTTGGTCTGTAACATTGGACAGAGTTATTGGTGATGGTGACTCAGTCCACCTTGATAACGTTTTTAATTTTTTAATGGCCATTAATCTTTTTAATCTCATTTAAGTGTTGCATATTTATTCATAACACCTTTTTAATTATGGTCCCTTTTTTACAGTTTTAATCTCTCTCATTCAATTTGACATTGGACAATGGCCAGAACATTAAATAACTCGACACCAGGACTGGAAAGGCCAACTTCAGGTGACTAACACTATTGTTTGAACTACTTGTTAGTTGTCCTGGCGAGTTGTTATTATACTTTTGCTGCATATCATTTCACACTTTTACTCCTTTACTTTTTAGTACTGGCCGTGTTGACTCATAACCCGGAACCAGGACTGGAAAGACCAACTTCAGGTGACTGACGGTGGTTTTTAATTCTTACCTGTTAGTCTTCCTGGCAGGTTATGATCATTACCATTCTGCTACAGGTAGCCCTTTACAACTTTGTTGACTGGATGTCATCATTGGTTTTTGTGCCATTTTCTGTTTTAATTGCCGTTTTGCTTTTATCTTCAATTACTTTTACAAATTTTACTCCATTTAGTTGACTTTTATCTTTTTACTGGACATTTGGCTACTCATTATTATGATTTTGCTGAGTGTCTTTTAACACTTTTATTTGTTTACATTTTTATAATAGCTGCTGCATCACATAACCCAGAACCAGGACTGGAAAGACCAACTTCAGGTGACTGACGGTGGGTCTTGAACTTACCTGTTAGTCTTTGTGGCAGGTTATGATCATTACCTTTTTGCTAGAGTAAATACCTTACAACTTCTTATACTCTGCCTTCTATCTTAATGTTGTAGACTAGATGTCAACATTGGTTTTATACTTTTTTGTTTTACTTTCATTTCCATTCATGTCTTTCACTTTATTTATTTTTTTTTACATTTTTACCGGATGTCTGGCGCAGATAGCCTCGTTGCTTTGTGCCATAAAACACTAAATCAATCAATTCACAAAATTTCTTAGTTGTATTCAGTTCTGTGCTGTTCATTTAACCTAGTCGTGAATTATGTTTACTCATGAATGGTTTGCTTTGTCGCTACTTGGTTAAATACTCAACTAAACATGTTTCTACAGTGAAAATTGACTTAACTGTGCCATCTGACAATTAGTTGGTTTTTATGACCGTTGGAGTGTGACTGGGTATTTTTGCTTCTAAATTTTCTGTTTCTCTGTATAATTTTTTGCTTTTAGTTGGTTCCCACAGTCTTATTCGGGTGCTTATGACAGGTTATGTAACCCTTGTACCTTTTACAAAATGTAGAGTCTAGCTTTTTTTGTTAATATTAAGGGTTTAGTTGAAGCTCATTACTGGGAGAATTCATTCTGCCCTACATTTTGATGTAAAACTTCTTTGTTAATTCTCGTGTGAGTTTTAATTGTTTTTCTTGCTCTTGTAACTTGATGATTCTTATGTGACTTCTTATTCCTAATTAGTTTTCAGATGCAAGCCAAAAATACAACAACAAACTTTTATGATTTGATATTGCATCATTTTTTACATATCTTAGGACTTGAAACCCTAGGTGTATTTGAGCTTTATCTGTGGTCTTTAATATGGAGACTTTAGGTGTATTGCAGCCCTATCTGTGGTCTTTAATACAGAGACTCTAGGTGTATTTCAGCCCTATCTGTGGTCTTTAATACGGAGACTCTAGGTGTATTTCAGCCCTATCTGTGGTCTTTAATACGGAGACTCTAGGTGTATTTCAGCCCTATCTGTGGTCTTTAATACGGAGACTCTAGGTGTATTTCAGCCCTATCTGTGGTCTTTAATATGGAGACCCTAGATGTATTTCAGTCCTATCTGTGGACTGTTAATAAATATAACCAATCATATTAATGAATCTAATGTTAAAGGTAAAACATAGTATAACCATGGGTATAGGAGCTTGACTTTGATTGGGGAGGGGGGTAAGTTTTGTCTGAAAATGTAAGGTTGTTTGCAAGGTATCAGTCCAGATTAAAAGAATGAAATAGTCTCATGGGGCACAGTCACTCCTGCTCCAAGACAAGCAACTAAAAAGTAAAAAGACATGTGCATCTGTAGGGGGAAGCAAAATATATTTTCGGGTAAAAATATTTCACTGTATTAGTCATTACACTATAATTGTAGTTGTATTTTACATAATGGTACAGTTGGATTGGTTGGAAAATGAACTGCAACACACTACATTTAAAACAGATGATCAACATTAAATGTCTTACTGGAGAATTCTGGAAGAATAATTTCTCCCTGCCTTTTCATCTTCCAAAGATGTCAGTGATATGATTCTTTTCTAATTGAACAACTTGGTTTGTGTCATCACTTTCAGTATTTAATATTATAGTGTTACTTTGTTCTTCTTCACCCACGTTATTCTGCAAGTGTGTCTTCAGTTGACTCGTGACATTGAATGACAACTCTACATAGCCTAAAGCCTTATTTTTAGTCATAAAATTTATAAAAATCTTGGTTCTGTTTATAGTACATATCTGTCCTTACTACAGTGCTTAAAATTATGTCCTGTAAGGTTTAAATAGTTCCACTGTCTTCCTTGGGGATCCGTATGGCACTAAAGGGTTAAGAAGTTACAAGTAATATATTTTCTAGAAAGGCTTAATCAGTTTGTGCACATAAAAGTTATTAATATTTATTGAGTTTTTGCCTGAAAAACTATTACAGAACATAAACACTAGTTCTTAGATTTGTAAACTGTCATAAATTGTGTCTAATGAACAACTTAATATCAGGGTAGCCACAAATAAGCAAAACTTTACACAGACCTACCTATAATAATGACTCGTGGAAAACAATTAAACACTTAATATAATATTTGTTTTCTTACCATACACTATTATTTTCAACTCATACTACATATTTACATTACATCCTGTAATACATTAACTTTAGCGTGTATTACATATGTATATTACCATAAATGTATTATTCTTCTATCTGAAATACATATTCTACTTTGAAACATACTATATTATCATCAACCTTCAATACTTATTTATGTTATCAGATAATGTATTATCAACTTGTATTACATACTTACACTACCACATGATGTATTATCATCAACCTTTACTACATATTTACATCATCAGACAATGTATTATCAACTTGTATTACATACTTACACTGCCACATGATGTATTATCATCAACCTTCACTACATATTTACATTATCAGACAATGTATCATCAACTTGTATTACATACTTACACTACCACATGATGTATTATCATCAACCTTTACTACATATTTACATTATCAGACAATGTATTATCAACTTGTATTACATACTTACACTACCACATGATGTATTATCATCAACCTTTACTACATATTTATATTATCAGACAATGTATTATCAACTTGTATTACATACATACACTACCACATGATGTATTATCATCAACCTTCACTACATATTTACATTATCAGACAATGTATCATCAACTTGTATTACATACTTACACTACCACATGATGTATTATCATCAACCTTCACTACATATTTACATTATCAGACAATGTATTATCAACTTGTATTACATACATACACTACCACATGATGTATTATCATCAACCTTCACTACATATTTATATTATCAGACAATGTATTATCAACTTGTATTACATACATACACTACCACATGATGTATTATCATCAACCTTCACTGCATATTTACATTATCAGACAATGTATTATCAACTTGTATTACATACATACACTACCACATGATGTATTATCATCAACCTTCACTGCATATTTACATTATCAGACAATGTGTTATCAACCTGTATTACATACATACACTACCACATGATGTATTATCATCAACCTTCACTGCATATTTACATTATCAGACAATGTATTATCAACCTGTATTACATACATACACTACCACATGATGTATTATCATCAACCTTCACTGCATATTTACATTATCAGACAATGTATTATCAACCTGTATTACATACATACACTACCACATGATGTATTATCATCAACCTTCACTGCATATTTACATTATCAGACAGTGTATTATCAACCTGTATTACATACTTACACTACTATGTACTGTATTATCATCAACCTTCACTACATATTTACATTATCAGACAATGTATTATCAACCTGTATTACATACTTACACTATTATGTACTGTATTATCATCAACCTTTACTACATATTTACGTTATCAGACAATGTATTATCAACCTGTATTACATACTTACACTATTATGTACTGTATTATCATCAACCTTTACTACATATTTACGTTATCAGACAATGTATTATCAACCTGTATTACATACATACACTACCACATGATGTATTATCATCAACCTTTACTACATATTTACGTTATCAGACAATGTATTATCAACCTGAATTACATACATACACTACCACATGATGTATTATCATCAACCTTCACTACATATTTACATTATCAGACAATGTATTATCAACCTGTATTACATACATACACTCCCACATGATGTATTATCATCAACCTTTACTACATATTTACATTATCAGACAATGTATTATCAACCTGTATTACATAGTTACACTACTATGTACTGTATTATCATCAACCTTTACTACATATTTACGTTATCAGACAATGTATTATCAACCTGTATTACATACATACACTACCACATGATGTATTATCATCAACCTTTACTACATATTTACATTATCAGACAATGTATTATCAACTTGTATTACATACATACACTACCACATGATGTATTATCATCAACCTTCACTACATATTTACGTTATCAGACAATGTGTTATCAACCTGTATTACATACTTACATACACTACCACATGATGTATTATCATCAACCTTCACTGCATATTTACATTATCAGACAATGTATTATCAACCTGTATTACATACTTACACTACCATGTACTGTATTATCATCAACCTATATTACATACATTACTGGAGTAATTTTAATATAAATTATTGTTACACATGATATTGTTTAGCTACTGTATGTAGTAACAGGTCAGTAAAGATAGTACAACATTAATATGTTTGAAGATATAGTAAATGGTAATAAATCACTGAGTCATGCAGTAAATAACAAGGATATTTATAACGTAACCACTTCAAATGAAATATCAAATAATATACTAAATGTATGACAAAGTGTGTCTGACACAGCCAATCTGACTTTAGATAAAAAAAAAGGTCACTTGCAGAACATAGAGGTAACAGGAGGTAGTAAGTAAAGATAATTTTAAAACAAGTGACACTATAAAGTGAATAATGTTATCTGGTTAGTATGAGGAGTGTGTGTGTGGGTAAATGAATATTTAGTGCAAAGTTTTACCACTGCTTTCATAATTATATATTAACTGGTAGCATTAGTTTGTTCCTGAGAATCTGCAAGTAAATTAGCAACAGTAAACAACTGTATGTTTCCGTATTAAGAGGTGTATCCATTGGTAATACCAACTGATTGCTTTGTTGAAAGTCTAATTCCAACAGAGAAATGTGTACTGTTAGGAAACAAGGCAATGCCATCAGATTAAGCCTGATTTGTGATGTGCCTTTTGTTGACACTATTGATTTCCTCAAAAATATTTGTTGTATTGATTTATTATAACCACTTGTATAGAATTCCATTAAGGTATTAGACTAGATTACTTTTGTGCACAAATTCCAAGGTGAATTTTTTTATATGTATATGTCTGATTCTTGTGGGTATAATAAAGTTGTTGTCTGTTCAAACTGATGAGTGTCTTGGGAAAGTGAAGGTATTTCTTGGAGATTTAATGTCTTGGAGAACAAGTGTTAGATGTTTATTTATAACGTTTAGGCTTGTACTTTATTGTAAATTTATCAAATAAAGGATATTGCTGTTTACTAAACCTTGAATATTGTAATTCTACTGTTGTACATGCAATTTATGAATTTAGCATATTGAATGTAAACAGCCAGGAAATGGTTAATCAGAGGTTTATTGATGTCTCGGCCACTTAACCATGTGTATTCAAACCTTTGGTGGTTCTTAAAATAATCAATAACTAATATGAACTTATAGCCTTCAAGAGGACTGTTTTGATTTTTTTTCTCTGCATTTCACATTGTTTCTAATGTACATACGATAGAATGATTGGTGCCTTATTCAGACCACACTAAAACATTATACAATAGAATGGTTGGTATCTTATTCAGACTACACTAAACATTATACAATAGAATGGTTGGTACCTTATTGAGATTACACTAAACATTACATGATAGAATGGTTGATACCTTATTCAGAGTACATTAAACATTACATGATAGAATTGTTAATACCTTATTCAGACTACACTAAACATTGTACAATAGAACGGTTGGTACCCTATTCAGACTACACTAAACACTATACCCTAAGATTCTTTTTTTTGTTGATTCATTTCTTTGCTTTAAGTTTTCGGAGCTATTTTACACATAGTTTAATAGCTATATAACATGTATATAAAATTCATTAAAACAAATTATGAAACTAGTAAAGTACTAGAACTTTTCAGTATTTCTTTTCAACTTCCAGAATGTTACGGTCCTGAGTTCTTCTGTGCTTCAGCAGCGTATGGAGGAAAATGAACGCCAGAGACAACTTTCTCAGTCAACAGAAGATCCTGGCTTGTCACAGTTTTTGGAAGATGAACGAATTGCTTTATTTCTGCAAAATGAAGAATTCATGCAGGAGTTGAGACACAATAAAGAATTCATGTCTACCTTAGAAAAAGGTGAACTGTTACTTTAAAAATTTGGTGACCAAATGCCATTTTAGAAAATTTCCATTTTCTGCTGTTATAAGTGACAGTACAGCACATGAATATTGTCAGTGTTCGTATAGAATATACATGATAAACAATATTAAACAAAAAATATTGATACATTATAATGCACTGAAGAGTGTCATGTCTTCTTGGTATAAAGTTAACATGTTTTAAGAGTAATTTTCTGGAACATGTAATTTTGTTACACTTCATTCTGAACTTTATAGCATATAAAAACGCTGTTCCATATAATAATTTGTCATTTTCTTTGTTTTTTATTTCTTAAAATGTATGTAACTATATTAATTACTAGCTAGTTTTTATTTTACACTTTAGCTGCTATCTTTGTATCTTCAAGGAAGTCATCAGAAGGACAGTTTCTGTGTTTGTAGTGGTTGGGAAAATCAATTCGTAGTGTTATCGATAGAAGTATGGTGCACCGTTCACATGTCTTGTTCGTGTCCCAATATTTTGCCATTTTTCCAGGAAATCATATTATCCTCTCTAAAATAATTGACTGTTCCAGATAGATTTGTATTACTGAAACTTGTGTGTTCATTATGCTCACGAGTTCTGACTTTTGTTTGGAATTGTTTGTTTTTTGAACGTATTAGTATGCAATGTCACGAGGTTAATGGTATTTTTTCCTTTCTGTTGATTCAAAGTGGTTTGGTGGGTACTAGCTGTGATCACATGTTGTCAATTCTGAATGCTTTATGTTTTTAGAGAGTTCTCAGATGTAATAGAATCTTGTTATCTGTACTTTTCATCCTCTTCATTTGTGGTGTTTATTTTTTGTTTTATTCTTTACCAAATGCTCTGCAGTTAAAAATGAATGTATTGATGCATTTTTCTTCTACCTTCTTCATTTTATTGGCATTAAACATCACTACATTTTGGAAACTCGGCAGTCTATAATGCTCATCTTTATACTGTTGGGATGGTCAAGCTACACCACATCCATGGATTTCCCATAAACTTGGTAAATATTACACTAAGGAATGTGAGCTTATCTTTATCAGTTTCTAATGTGTAATGTGTCATGGGATGTCGTCTGATCATGTAGTTTATTAATTTGTGAATCTTGTTTGTGACAGTTTTACAAATATGTTGTCAACATATCCAAGCCAAGTTTTGGGACATAGAAGGGTTGTTTTTAAGCCATTAAATTCCAAATGTCAAATGTCAAAACTACCAACTAGACTGGGATGGTAGGGGTGAGCCCAGAGCTAAGCCTTTTTATTAATGATAGTATTTACCTTCAAATAGAAGTAGATCATGTTGACATATTAGGTTGTGAGTTTTATTATTTTGGCAATTGTCAGTTTGGCGTATTCCTGTAGAGTTCTATCATTTTCAGTAGTTGGCAAAGTAAGTGTAGTGTGGCAGGTTAGAACATCAGTGAAGAGATTGGATGTATCAAAGCTAATTATTTTAAAACTCCATGTTACAGATTTTGCTATAAGTTTAATATTAGTCTAAAGAAACAAAAAAGTAAACAACAGCAAAAAAAAACAAACTAAATGGTTTAAAGTTTGTCCCACAGAATGTTACAAGTTCATCAGGGTTTGAAGATGGATATTGAGAAGAGAAGCCTAGTAATTTGTCTTTGAATTAAAACTGGGATGCCCATTATATCTTGGTCTATACTGTGACAAGGAACCTATGCATTTAGTGCCAAGAGAGAACTTTTATTCAGTACTATTATTTACAAACAAAAGGTTTGTCCCAGCTTGATTCTGTTTGACTTATTTATGTCGAAAATAGTTTCTAGCATACATTATAAACAGCCTAGTGGTTAGAGCACTTGACTCTCAGTGTGAGGATTCAAATCCCTGTCACCAAACATGCTTGCATTTCCAGTTTTGTAGATGTTATAATGCGGTGGCCAATTTCCATTCTTCATTGGTAAATAAGTGACCCAAGAATTGGCAGTGGATGGTGTTGTGGCTTGGCATGGCCAGGTGGTTAAGGCACTCAATTGTGGGTTCAAATCCCCATCACACCAAACATGCTTTTTCAACTGTGGAGGCATTATAATTCCACTGTTTGTTGGTAAAAGAGAAGCTCAAGAGTTGACAGTGGTTGGAGACAACTAGTTGTCTTTCATCTAGTCTTATACTACTAAATTAGGGAGAGCTAGCACTTGTGTAGCTTTGAGTGAAATTCAAAACAAGTCAAATCAATGTATGATGTTGACAAATGGCTTTACTTGTTCCATTGGAGACTGCTAGTATAGATAGCTCTTGTGTAGCTCTGTATGAAATCTAATGGTGTTGACCAATGGCTTTACTTGTTCAATTGGAGACTGCTGGTATAGATAGCTCTTGTGTAGCTCTGTATGAAATCTAATGGTGTTGACCAATGGCTTTACTTGTTCAATTGGAGACTGCTGGTATAGATAGCTCTTGTGTAGCTCTGTATGAAATCTAATGGTGTTGACCAATGGCTTTACTTGTTCAATTGGAGACTGCTGGTATAGATAGCTCTTGTGTAGCTCTGTATGAAATCTAAAACAAACCAAGTGATATAGATGTGTACTTTTTCTTTAGCTTCTCCTGCTTCCTCAGATGACGAAGATGATAAGATGAAACACCCACATGATGAGATGGACAGCTTTCATTATACACAACCTATTCATGCCATAGCAGATGACCCCGATGCTGCGTTTAGAGAGAAGCTAAGAAACATGGGAAAATGTGAGATTCTTATCTGTAAATGTGGTAGGGCCCAATTACCATGCCAACTAAATTATCACTGATGAGGAACCGTATTTTGAGATATATTGTAATGAATATCTGTTTTGTCTCTTGTGAATGAATATTAAATTATAATTAATTTGGAAGTGTTAAAGAAGTATTATTCAGAATATCTCTGGAAATGGTTATGACATTGGCTGAGGTGATTGTATACAATGTGTTTTACTTAACAATTTACTGCAAATATTCAAGTTTCTGAATGCAGAGCCTAACCATTTTTTTCATTTCCTGACTTTTCCATAGGTTTGAAACAAATCTTGTACAGAAACATTCTGTAGATACAATTATCAATTCAAGTTTATCTTGTGGATAAACATTTCAAGTTTCTGTTTTTTAGGACTTTGTTTTTTCTCTTGTAGTGAAAATGATAAAAATTACTAGTGTTGAACTTGTCCCGTGTTTCATATTTCTTGCTTTCTCTGAGGCATTAGCATGTTAAGCATTATGATACTGTTTAACTACAAAATAAATTATATGTATACATATGTATACAACATCTTGAAACATTAAATTCCTTTATGGCACCTTCTGCAAAAATATTTTAAACCTCAAGAAACAAACTTATTAAAAAAATTGTAGAACAGGTAATACTGTATGGAATAGAAATGAATGAAAAAGATTTTGTAACCCTGAAATATATTGATAAATAGAATATTCCTTTTGTTAAAACTTGTATAAGGGCACAGTTTTGAAGCTCAAAAGGAACTTGTTGGAAAACATAAACTGTGAAACACTGAGTCTAATTAATTTGAATTAACATCTGTTGTTTTTTTGTTAAGATGAATTATTATCAAGCTTTACACATTAAGTAATATAACATTTGTTCTTACTCACTGAGTGATATAACATTTGTTCTTATTCACTGAGTGATATAACATTTGTTCTTACTCACTGAGTGATATAACATTTGTTCTTACTCACTGAGTGATATAACATTTGTTCTTACTGAGTGATATAACATTTGTTCTGACTCACTGAGTGATATAACATTTGTTCTTACTGAGTGATATAACATTTGTTCTGACTCACTGAGTGATATAACGTTTGTTCTGACTCACTGAGTGATATAACGTTTGTTCTGACTCACTGAGTGATATAACGTTTGTTCTTACTCACTGAGTGATATAACATTTGTTCTTACTCACTGAGTGATATAACGTTTGTTCTTACTCACTGAGTGATATAACGTTTGTTCTTACTCACTGAGTGATATAACGTTTGTTCTTACTCACTGAGTGATATAACGTTTGTTCTTACTCACTGAGTGATATAACCTTTGTTCTTACTCACTGAGTGATATAACCTTTGTTCTTACTCACTGAGTGATATAACATTTGTTCTTACTCACTGAGTGATATAACATTTGTTCTGACTCACTGAGTGATATAACGTTTGTTCTTACTCACTGAGTGATATAACATTTGTTCTTACTCACTGAGTGATATAACGTTTGTTCTTACTCACTGAGTGATATAACGTTTGTTCTTACTCACTGAGTGATATAACCTTTGTTCTTACTCACTGAGTGATATAACCTTTGTTCTTACTCACTGAGTGATATAACATTTGTTCTTACTCACTGAGTGATATAACATTTGTTCTTACTCGCTGAGTGATATAACGTTTGTTCTTACTCGCTGAGTGATATAACATTTGTTCTTACTCACTGAGTGATATAACATTTGTTGTTACTCACTGAGTGATATAACATTTGTTCTTACTCGCTGAGTGATATAACATTTGTTCTTACTCGCTGAGTGATATAACATTTGTTCTTACTCACTGAGTGATATAACATTTATTCTTACCAAATGAGTGATATAACATTTGTTTTTACTCCTTGAGTAATATAACATTTGTTTTTACTCCTTGAGTAATATAACATTTGTTCTTACTCCTTGAGTAATATAACATTTGTTCTTACTCCTTGAGTAATATAACATTTGTTTTTAGCTATATATATTTCGTGCCTTATTTTATTTGTTAGAAGCCACAGAAAAGTAGCTCTTTACCAGATAGTAATAATAGTCATATGTACTTCATATGCAAAAACCGCTCGTTTGGGTTCAGAAAATATTTTAAATAGAAGAGCGAACAACGTTTCGACCTTCTTCGATCATCGTCAGGTTCACAAAGAAAGAGGTAACTGACCGGAAGCTGACCACATGTTTGGAAGGGGTTGTGTAACTGAGTGTCGCAATGTAGAGGGCGGGGTTAGATGTTTGAATATATAATTTTATCTATAATATTAATATAGGTATAATGGCGTTCCTTTATATTGGTTTATTTTGGTTTTAAGTTGTTGTATAAGTAAGGCTTCTTTAATTTTGCATTTGTTAATGTTTGTTTCTTTATTTAGTATTTTAGTGTTTTCTATGGTTATGTTGTGTCCATTTGACTTGCAGTGTTCGAAAACGTGTGAAGGTGACTTTTTATGTTCTTTGAATCTGGTTTCCATTTTTCTACTTGTTTCTTCAACATAGAAGTCGTGGCAGTTATCACATTGTATTTTATAAATAATGTTGGTGTGGTGTTTGTCAGTGTAGTTCTTACATAGTATAGACCTTAGTTTTGTGCCTGGTTTTTGAATAAATTTAGTATTAACTGGAATGTCAAATTTTGTTACTAGTTTTTTCCAAATGTTGGTTATTTGTTTGCTGATGTCAGGAATATATGGTATACGTCAGTATATGGTTTCGTGATTTTTTGATTCATGAGATATATTTACTCTTGTTGGTTGATTTTGCTTTCTGTCTCGGTGTCTGCGTATAATGTTTTCTACGGTTTGTGGAGGAAACTTATTGATGTTGATAAAGTATTGTTTTATTTTGTCTAATTCATCGTTAATTTTATCTGGTGAGCATAGTTTTATGGCTGTGTTTATCTGGTTTCTTAGTGTGTTGAGTTTTTGTTTTGTTTCATGTGCTGAGTCCCAAGGTATGTATAGTCCAGTATGGGTGATTTTTCTGTGGATTTCTGTTTTGAATTGTTTGTCGGTTCTTACAATTTTGAGGTTAAGAAATGATATTTGATTGCTTTCTTCCTGTTCACATGTGAAGTTAATGTTGGGATGTATAGAGTTAATGTGAGTGAAAAAATTAAGTATGTGTTCTGTAGATTTGAATCCCACAACTGCGTCATCTACATAGCTGTACCAGTATAGTGGTGGATGTAATGCTGTATTAATTGCTTGTGTTTCAATTTGTGTCATAAAAATATTGGCTAGAACTGGTGATACTGGGTTGCCCATGCTTAGGCCATTTGTTTGTATGTAGTTTTGGTTGTTGAACATGAAGTTTGTCTTTATTGTGGTGAATTCTATGAGGGTTGCTAACTGGTTACTGGGAATGTCTATAATTGGGTTAGGGTCTCGGATATAGAGTTCTAAGGCTATCTTGCAGGCTTCTGTTGTTGGAACTTCTGTAAAGAGGGATATAACATCGAAACTGGCCATTAAGGCTTTATGATTAAGTTGATTTAGATTAGACTTGAAATTAAAAGAGTCTTTGATGAATGAGCTGGCTGATGTTGCATATTTGGATAATGCCCATGCTATGTATTTACCAAGATTGTAATTAAACGGTTCATATGTTGACATTATTGGTCGTAATGGACAATCTGGTTTATGAGGTTTGGGGATGCCGTATATTTGTGGTGTGCGTGAGTCGGTTTTACGTAGGTAGGAATAAAGTGTTTGTGAAATTGTGTTGGCTTTTTTCATTTGTAGTAGTAATTTGTTCAGTTGCGTCTCATGTGTCTTTGTTGGATTTGTGTGTATTGGTTTAAATTTGTTCATGTCTGATAGGATGTTATTCATTTTTTGTATGTATTCATTCGTGTTCATTATTACTATAGCGTTACCTTAATCTGCTTTTAGAATTTTTATGTTTCTGTCTTGTTTTAGGTTTTTAATGGAATTAATATCTCTTTTTGTAAGGTTGATTTTTAGTTTTCTGTTTTGTGAAATTATGTTGATGGTTTTGTAAGAAAATTCTTTGAAAAAATCGTTTAAGATGTTGTTTTTAGCTGTTTCTGGAAAATATAAATTTGTAATTTTACCTGGGAAGTTTGGCTGTTGGATGTCAATAAAATTATCTAAGTTGTCTTCTTCTGTTTGTTGTTTTTGTTTTTCCGTAGAAAGTATCACAAGTCTCCTGGCTAGGTCTTCTAAACATGTTTTGATTTCTATGGTTGGAATGTACCTTGGTGCTATTGCGAAGTTGAGTCCTTTGTTAAGTAGATGTATCTCGTCTGTGTTTAATTGTCGGTCGGATCTGTTAATTATGAGGTAGGTCAATGGTTTGTCATGTTGATGTCTTTTCTGTTGTTTACATCTTAGTTTTTCTAGTTTTTTGTTGTGGCAGATCTTTTTGTCTCTGTCGTTCTTAGTATTGATTTGGTTTATGTTTCGTTGTATAAGTCCGTAAATCTCTGGTTTAATGCAGCATGCTAGTTGATGGTCTAGGTTCATTTTTTGTTTTTGTAAGTCATGTAGTTCTTTGTATTTTGTGTTCAACATGGCTTTAAGTAGTTTTTTCTGTAAATTTTGGATAATGTTTGTGTATTTATTAAAATATTGTGAAAATTTTACCTTTACAAAATTAGGGGTTAGTTGTTCCTTTCTACATTGTTGAATAAAATTGATGTCATTTCTTCTAACCCCGCCCTCTACATTGCGACACTCAGTTACACAACCCCTTCCAAACATGTGGTAAGCTTCCGGTCAGTTACCTCTTTCTTTGTGAACCTGACAGTGACCGAAGAAGGTCGAAACGTTGTTCGCTCTTCTATTTAAAATATTTTCTGAACCGAAACGAGCCGTTTTTGCATATAAAATTCTCAACAAGTGGGTTTCTCGACATCACTGATATGTACTTCAAATGACTTGAGACAGTGTCTAGTTGAATAGGTAATGTTGTGGATTTTTTTTGACATAAATTATTAACATGCTTCATTTATGCAAGTAAGAAAATATCGAAACAAATATAGAGTGATGTATCATATTATGTAAGAACTGTTGTCCTTTTCAGTATCGATATAGTGATGTATCATATTATGTAAGAACTTTTGTCCTTTTCAGTATCGATATAGTGATGTATCATATTATGTAAGAACTGTTGTCCTTTTCAGTATCGATATAGTGATGTATCATATTATGTAAGAACTGTTGTCCTTTTCAGTATCGATATAGTGATGTATCATATTATGTAAGAACTGTTGTCCTTTTCAGTATCGATATAGTGATGTATCATATTATGTAAGAACTGTTGTCCTTTTCAGTATCGATATAGTGATGTATCATATTATGTAAGAACTGTTGTCCTTTTCAGTATTGATATAGTGATGTATCATATTATGTAAGAACTGTTGTCCTTTTCAGTATCGAAACGCAAGTTTACTCAACTTGCGAAGTTGTTCTCTCGAAGAAAAAAATCAGGATTTCGTCAGTTGTATCCTTTATTGAAAAAAGTTTTAATCAAATTATTTATCACTTCATAGTTATGAATATATTTTGTGTAAGTAGTGATAAATTTATAAAAACAAGAAAGCCTTCTTATAGTCTGATAAGTGTGTTAAAGTAGATATTAAATCCCTTTGTACCTTTATTTTAACTGTTATCAGTATGTACATATAGTGTACCTTTTTTTTTTAATGTAACATAAACTTAACGTTTGTTTTTACTTCATAATTATCTTGATCCAGTTATAACCAGAATGCAAGTTGACTTCTGTTTGTTATGTACGTGATTCTTTAATATTGATTTGCCCTGTTGTGTTTATTGAAGTGATACACTTGATCTGATGTTTCCATGACCAAAGTCAGGATGTGAAGTGACAAACTTTGTTTTATGGTGCGTTTTTTTTTACAGACTCTACTTGACTAACTAAATTGAATTTGGATAAAAAGTGACATCAGAGTAGGGCATAGTAAGAAAGGTGAAGAAGACCTGGTCAGTTTTCATTAGGTGCATTTATAGATACAGTACTTCTAGATAGGTTGCAGTTAATATATGCTGTGACCACTGACCAGGTCCTCTTCATCTTTCTTACTCTGATGTTATTTGTTATCCAACTTATTCCAGCCGCTGCTGTATTTCAGCATTTACTTATTTACTGTTTCTCAGTGTTATTGTTACATACACCATACTCTGAAAGGTATACTTCACTCTCTTTTCCTTTACATATTATTGTTTTTAATGTTCTTTTTATAATTATTATCAATAACATAACAAACATATTCTTGTACTGATTATTTGTAAATAAAATATTAAAGTTTTGTATCAGCACATAAAACTGAGAAAGACGTGATGTGTTATGTGCAACGTTACTGTAATGTGATAATATGTTTTGATTCAAGTGAGTGTATGGTAAACCATGGAAAGACATTTTAACTTCCGCTTTAAAAACAAACCATGTGTGTTTTAGTCACTTGTTTTATATTATTTCATTCTCCTGTTTGTCTTTGCCATCATTTTATCAACATTAGCTAAATGCTATTTAGTGAACAAAGATCTATGTGTTGAATGTGTATAACACAATTTTTCCTTGATTTATCATGAATTAGCTTAGGGGATGGAACCAACCCTTCACAAGACAACTTGTTATTAACTGAAGATAACTCTGAACTCTCTGAGGAGGACTCTGATAATAACATGAGAAAGGATGATACATGGAATAGTCATGTTAGTTGGTTTGATGCATACTTGTGTAGTAATTATTAGTTATCAAGGTTGTATGACTTTTTTTAACCCTTACAGTACCAACAATTGAGATATAATCAGAACTAATGTATACTTGTCTTGACAAAATGTTATCCGTATTTGTAAGAAATGTGCCCATAATACTAAGAGTGTAGTTGTGTGATTTATCCATATTAGATTGTATCATTTGTATTTCAGACCATCTGGTGAGTCTGTATTAGCTTTAAGAAGCCTTATTTTTTCCATTGATAAAGGCTACGTAAGCTATAAAAACACGCTTTGTTTTTTGTCTTGCCAGGTTTATTAGTTTATTTTTGTTTCATATATTTGATATCAAAGTTATTCTGTGGAAGTTAAAACCCTTTCAGGCAAAACAATAACTTCTTTTCAACATTTATATTCATTTCACAAATGTATAACTTTAGAAATTATTACTTATATCTAGTTAATCTAAAGCAAGAATATAAGCATGTTTTAATATCTGCTTCTTTTATGGCAATCCAAATAATGAAGAAACTGATAAGAAAACCAACACATCTTTTATAAGCATTTCTAATGTGAATCACATTTCATGATAAGGTTACGTATTACGTTATTTAATAGTAACAAATTAATGATGTGAGTATGTGGTGTATATTATAAAGGAACACCACAAGGACGTGTTTTCAAGTTAATCACATTTAGTGATAAGGTTACGTATCACGTTATTTAATAGTAACAAATTAATGATGTGAGTATGTGGTGTATATTATAAAGGAACACTACAAGGACGTGTTTTCAAGTTAATCACATTTAGTGATAAGGTTACATATGTTATTTAATAAAAACAAATTAATGATGCAAGTTTGTGGTGTATATTATAAAGGAACACTACAAGGACGTGTTTTCAAGTTAATCACATTTAGTGATAAGGTTACGTATTACGTTATTTAATAGTAACAAATTAATGATGCAAGTTTGTGGTGTATATTATAAAGGAACACCACAAGGACGTGTTTTCAAGTTAATCACATTTAGTGATAAGGTTACGTATCACGTTATTTAATAGTAACAAATTAATGATGCAAGTTTGTGGTGTATATTATAAAGGAACACCACAAGGACGTGTTTTCAAGTTAATCACATTTAGTGATAAGGTTACGTATTACGTTATTTAATAGTAACAAATTAATGATGTGAGTGTGTGGTGTATATTATAAAGGAACACCACAAGGACGTGTTTTCAAGTTAATCACATTTAGTGATAAGGTTACATATGTTATTTAATAAAAACAAATTAATGATGCAAGTTTGTGGTGTATATTGGAACACCAAAAGGACAGTACAAGCCATCAGCTTGAGATTACTGAAAGTTATTATGATCTCTAATGTTTTCTAACAATGATCCTGTCACTTCATTTACATATTCAACCCATTTCTAGTTCACACCATCTAAAATTTATGTATTTCTCACTTTATTGAGACACTAAAGATTGTATAGAATTTCTTGTATTCTTACTGGTGACTATGAGATATAGCCCATATTGACTTGTATTTATGGAAATTAGTGACCTGTGAAAAGCTACCTTTCTTTGATGTATTGAAATTTGGCCTGTAATTTATTTGAATTACTGGAATTTCTCATTAAGATATTCTGGTGGTGAACGATGACCTAATATGTAAAAGCACAGATAAATACAGACTTTATATAATGAAAGATGACCTGAGACATGTAGTTCAATTTTTCTTTCACTTGTTGGAAATTAAAGACGTTGGCATTTATCCTGTAATTGGGTTTTTATATCAACCACATTTGACAAATTGGTCATTGGCTTAAAATTTAGATTAGTTTAGAAGCTTTGAATAAAAACTGTTCTTACTCAATGTTTTCCTACTTCCATGAATATGATGTTGAAAATTCTTAATCATTAACTTTTATCACTTACATGAAATAAACAGTGTGTGTTAAACAGTATTATATGAAATACACAGTGTGTGTTAAACAGTATTATATGAAATACACAGTGAGTGTTAAACAGTATTATATGAAATACACAGTGTGTGTTAAACAGTATTATATGAAATACACAGTGAGTGTTAAACAGTATTATATGAAATACACAGTGAGTGTTAAACAGTATTATATGAAATACACAGTGAGTGTTAAACAGTATTATATGAAATACACAGTGAGTGTTAAACAGTATTATATGAAATACACAGTGAGTGAGTGTTAAACAGTATTATATGAAATACACAGTGAGTGTTAAACAGTGTTATATGAAGTACACAGTGAGTGTTAAACAGTGTTATATGAAATACACAGTGAGTGTTAAACAGTATTATATGAAATACACAGTGAGTGTTAAACAGTATTATATGAAATACACAGTGAGTGTTAAACAGTGTTATATGAAATACACAGTGAGTGTTAAACAGTGTTATATGAAATACACAGTGAGTGTTAAACAGTGTTATATGAAATACACAGTGAGTATTAAACAGTGTTATATGAAATACACAGTGAGTGTTAAACAGTGTATATGAAATAACAATACACAGTGAGGGTTAAACAGTGTTATATGAAATACACTGAGTGTTAAACAGTGTTATATGAAATACACAGTGAGTGTTAAACAGTGTTATATGAAATACACAGTGAGTGTTAAACAGTGTTATATGAAATACACAGTGAGTGTTAAACAGTGTTATATGAAATACACAGTGAGTGTTAAACAGTGTTATATGAAATACACAGTGAGTGTTAAACAGTGTTATATGAAATACACTGAGTGTGAGTGTAAACAGTGTTATATGAAATACACTGAGTGTTAAACAGTGTTATATGAAATACACAGTGAGTGTTAAACAGTGTTATATGAAATACACAGTGAGTGTTAAACAGTGTTATATGAAATACACAGTGAGTGTTAAACAGTGTTATATGAAATACACAGTGAGTGTTAAACAGTATTATATGAAATACACAGTGAGTGTTAAACAGTGTTAATTTACTGAGAGTTTTTTGTACCAGTATTTTTAATTACTTTTATACCATGTCCAAAGTCAAAACGTGTTTTGGTTAGTTTAAGATAAGAGAAACTTGTCATAATTGAAGAGATGAGATAATGAGCTACACATACAAGTATTTGGGTTTGAATGCCTGTTCCACTTTACTAGGTAAAAAGTTTGGTGGGAGTGTACATGTTTAATATTTTGTATCCAATTTGAGATCTCACCAAACCAAGACATTGCTTATACAGAGGATTTGAAAATGTACATGACATCCACAGTCACTATAAAGTTGTTGAATGATATGTCAAAGTTTACTTTGTTTGGCATTTTGTAGGTAATTTGATGCCACTAAAAATTGATTGCTCTTGGGAATACAAGTTCAAGTAGGTGATTTAGAATTTCCAAGACTGGGATATCCTTTGCACTTAATGTCATGAAGGAATGTGGATTCATCTGGGTCACAGGACCACCCAGAGAGAGATTTGTAACTGTTTATGTCTCAGCCTTGAAAAGTAAAATGTGGCATTGAGTAACAGGTGAGAAATGCATAAACACAAAGGCAAGTTGTAAAGCCTTCCACATGTCCTAGGGGACGCTATGCAATGAAGAAAGATTTCCATTTTGAAAAGCAACACAAATAACATGTAAGCATTTCACCTCAACATATCTGATCAACTTTTATAAACTTCAAGCAGCTAGATAATGAAGTGGGTGTTAATGCTATTCCATATGTAAGAGATACCAGTTAAGTCTCCAGCTGAAATATATGTAGATTTCTGTGCATCTAGACTATTAGTATGACCCCTAGATAACTATTGTCTGTATACAGTAGTTGAATTATTCAAACCAAGCAAGGAGAAGTCGTGTGGTCATGACATAAATTTTGCAAAAACCAGTTTACAGTGGAAACTGTACTGAAGGGCTATTTTCAAGATGTACAGCTGTCAGACAGAGAAGAACTATATGTAGTAACATTTTCTAGTTAAAACTGTACTGAAGGGCTATTATCAAGATGTACAGCTGTCAGACAGAGAAGAACTATATGTAGTAACATTTTCTAGTTAAAACTGTACTGAAGGGCTATTATCAAGATGTACAGCCATCAGACAGAGAAGGACAACATGTAGTAACATTTTCTAGTTAAAACTGTACTGAAGGGCTATTATCAAGATGTACAGCTGTCAGACAGAGAAGAACTATATGTAGTAACATTTTCTAGTTAAAACTGTACTGAAGGGCTATTATCAAGATGTACAGCTGTCAGACAGAGAAGGACAACATGTAGTAACATTTTCTTATGAAAACTGTACTGAAGGGCTATTATCAAGATGTACAGCTGTCAGACAGAGAAGGACAACATGTAGTAACATTTTCTTATGAAAACTGTACTGAAGGGCTATTATCAAGATGTACAGCTGTCAGACAGAGAAGAACTATATGTAGTAACATTTTCTAGTTAAAACTGTACTGAAGGGCTATTATCAAGATGTACAGCCATCAGACAGAGAAGGACAACATGTAGTAACATTTTCTTATGAAAACTGTACTGAAGGGCTATTGTCAAGATGTACAGCTGTCAGACAGAGAAGAACTATATGTAGTAACATTTTCTTATGAAAACTGTTTTGAAGGGTTATTGTCAAGATGTACAGCTGTCAGACAGAGAATGACTGTATGTGGTAAGATTTCCCAGTGAAAACTGTACTGAAGGGCTATTGTCAAGATGTACAGCCGTCAGACAGAGAAGGATGACATGTGGTAACATTTTCTTATGAAAACTGTGATGAAGAGCCACTGTCAAGGTCTACAGCTGTTAAACGGAGAAGAACTATACATGGGAATGTGATCTGTAATTACTTGATGTAGCTCCAAGTCATTTTGTAGACTGTATACAACATTTCAATATATTATTGTGACAATAACCCTCAAAAGTATTTCCTTATCATTGTCTCAGTTCATTTTGAGGATAAAGGCATGAATACAGAATAATTCTTTTACTTTCTTTGTTTTTCATTATTAACTTTTGAGCCTTTCAACAATATGCCCAAATTATTTCTGTTGTAATTATGAATTATAAACATTAAAAGAAAAGCTTCCTAACTCAATGCATACTGCGCACTTTGTCATTATTGTGATTATTACATTGTCATTATTAGATTACCTACCTTAGAAAGCCACAATGACTTACTATCATTTACACTTTAAATGTTACTGACTTTACATTAGAGGTGGTATTGCATTTCAGACTTACTGCCACAATGGCATATAAATATAGATTAGCCTAACTGTATAATATACATGCAGAATATATATGTGGCATTCATAACATGTTTCCTCTTATTTTCACATGGTTTGGTGGCCCTGAAGATGGAATTGGTATGTTATCATTTGGTGGTTGTGATGAAGGTATCGGTAGGTTATCATTTTGTGGTTGTGATGAAGGTATCAGTAGGTTATCATTTTGTGGTTGTGATGAAGGTATCAGTAGGTTATCATTTGGTGGTTGTGATGAAGGTGTCAGTAGGTTATCATTTGGTGGTTGGGATGAAGGTGCAAAGAAACTGCATCTCCCTGTTTTCCCACAATTTATGTCAAAGTATGAATGTTATCAAGTTATGTGGAAATTAGTGTGAAGTAAATAATTCTCTGAAGGAAAAAAGGAATATAAATATCTGATACATAGAATCTAAAAACAGGTTGTCTGAAGGCTATAAAGATTGGATGAAAAACATTTTAGTATATTATAATGTTTTTCCTGGGCCACACATCAGACTGGCTTTATCATGTTTAAGAACTGTTGATTAAGAGAAACGTTTAATATGAGATAGAAACACAATGGTATTACATATATAAATAACAAAATCTACCATTTACTAATGTGACCAAATAAAAATCTTTGGTCAGGGTCACTTTCTCTGTCTGTTTATAGCTCTGTGAACTGTAAGAAGTTGGAAGTTAAAATTAACTGTTCATTTGTTGGGAGATTATATCTGGCTCTCATTGTCCTGTGAAGGTTTTCATTTCATTTGCTGGTCATGAAAGTGTTTTCTCATTGTCCCATGAAGGTTTTCGTTACACATGCTAGTAATGAAAGTGTGTTTTCTATTGTCTCATGAAGGTTTTCATTATGCTTGCTAGTAATGAAAGTGTTTTCTGTTGTCTCATGAAGGTTTTTATTTTGCTTGCTAGTAATGAAAGTGTTTTCTGTTGTCTCATGAAGGTTTTCATTACACATGCTAGTGATGAAAGTGTGTTTTCTCATTGTCCCTTGAAGGTTTTCATTACACTTGCTAGTAATGAAAGTGTGTTTTCTATTGTCTCATGAAGGTTTTCATTACACTTTCCAGTAATGAAAGTGTGTTTTCTCATTGTCCCTTGAAGGTTTTCATTACACTTGCTAGTAATGAAAGTGTGTTTTCTATTGTCTCATGAAGGTTTTCATTACACATGCTGGTAATGAAAGTATGTTTTCTCATTGTCTCTTGAAGGTTTTCATTACACTTGCTAGTAATGAAAGTGTGTTTTCTCATTGTCCCTTGAAGGTTTTCATTACACTTGCTAGTAATGAAAGTGTGTTTTCTCATTGTCCCTTGAAGGTTTTCATTACACTTGCTAGTAATGAAAGTGTGTTTTCTATTGTCTCATGAAGGTTTTCATTACACATGCTAGTAATGAAAGTATGTTTTCTCATTGTCCCATGAAGGTTTTCGTTACACATGCTAGTAATGAAAGTGTGTTTTCTATTGTCCCATGAAGGTTTTCATTACACTTGCTAGTAATGAAAGTGTGTTTTCTCATTGTCCCTTGAAGGTTTTCATTACACTTGCTAGTAATGAAAGTATGTTTTCTCATTGTCCTGTGAAGGTTTTCGTTACACATGCTAGTAATGAAAGTGTGTTTTCTATTGTCTCATGAAGGTTTTCATTATGCTTGCTAGTAATGAAAGTGTTTTCTGTTGTCTCATGAAGGTTTTCATTAGACATGCTAGTAATGAAAGTGTGTTTTCTCATTGTCCCATGAAGGTTTTCGTTACACATGCTAGTAATGAAAGTGTGTTTTCTGTTGTCTCATGAAGGTTTTCATTACACTTGCCAGTAATGAAAGTGTGTTTTCTCATTGTCCCTTGAAGGTTTTCATTACACTTGCTAGTAATGAAGGTGTGTTTTCCATTGTCTCATGAAGGTTTTCATTACACATGCTAGTAATGAAAGTGTGTTTTCCCATTGTCCCGTGAAGGTTTTCATTACACTTGCTAGTAATGAAAGTGTGTTTTCTATTGTCTCATGAAGGTTTTCATTATGCTTGCTAGTAATGAAAGTGTTTTCTGTTGTCTCATGAAGGTTTCAATTACACATGCTAGTAATGAAAGTGTGTTTTCTCATTGTCCCATGAAGGTTTTCATTACACTTGCCAGTAATGAAAGTGTGTTTTCTCATTGTCCCTTGAAGGTTTTCATTACACTTGCTAGTAATGAAAGTGTGTTTTCTATTGTCTCATGAAGGTTTTCATTACACATGCTAGTAATGAAAGTGTGTTTTCTCATTGTCCCATGAAGGTTTTCATTACACTTGCCAGTAATGAAAGTGTGTTTTCTCATTGTCCCTTGAAGGTTTTCATTACACTTGCTAGTAATGAAAGTGTGTTTTCTATTGTCTCATGAAGGTTTTCATTACACATGCTAGTAATGAAAGTGTGTTTTCCCATTGTCCCGTGAAGGTTTTCATTACACTTGCTAGTAAGGAAAGTGTGTTTTCTCATTGTCCCTTGAAGGTTTTCATTACACTTGCTAGTAATGAAAGTATGTTTTCTCATTGTCCCATGAAGGTTTTCGTTACACATGCTAGTAATGAAAGTGTGTTTTCTATTGTCTCATGAAGGTTTTCATTATGCTTGCTAGTAATGAAAGTGTTTTCTGTTGTCTCATGAAGGTTTTCATTAGACATGCTAGTAATGAAAGTGTGTTTTCTCATTGTCCCATGAAGGTTTTCGTTACACATGCTAGTAATGAAAGTGTGTTTTCTGTTGTCTCATGAAGGTTTTCATTACACTTGCCAGTAATGAAAGTGTGTTTTCTCATTGTCCCTTGAAGGTTTTCATTACACATGCTAGTAATGAAAGTGTGTTTTCCCATTGTCCCGTGAAGGTTTTCATTACACTTGCTAGTAAGGAAAGTGTGTTTTCTCATTGTCCTGTGAAGGTTTTCGTTACACATGCTAGTAATGAAAGTGTGTTTTCTATTGTCTCATGAAGGTTTTCATTATGCTTGCTAGTAATGAAAGTGTTTTCTGTTGTCTCATGAAGGTTTTAATTACACATGCTAGTAATGAAAGTGTGTTTTCTCATTGTCCCATGAAGGTTTTCATTACACTTGCCAGTAATGAATGAAAGTGTGTTTTCTCATTGTCCCTTGAAGGTTTTCATTACACTTGCTAGTAATGAAAGTGTGTTTTCTATTGTCTCATGAAGGTTTTCATTACACATGCTAGTAATGAAAGTGTGTTTTCTCATTGTCCCATGAAGGTTTTCATTACACTTGCCAGTAATGAAAGTGTGTTTTCTCATTGTCCCTTGAAGGTTTTCATTACACTTGCTAGTAATGAAAGTGTGTTTTCTATTGTCTCATGAAGGTTTTCATTACACATGCTAGTAATGAAAGTGTGTTTTCCCATTGTCCCGTGAAGGTTTTCATTACAATTGCTAGTAAGGAAAGTGTGTTTTCTCATTGTCCTGTGAAGGTTTTCATTACACTTGCTAGTAATGAAAGTGTGTTTTCTCATTGTCCTGTGAAGGTTTTCATTACACTTGCTAGTGAAAGTGTGTTTTTTCATTGTCTCATGAAGGTTTTCATTCACTTGCTTGTGATGAAAGTGTGTTTTCTCATTGTCGCATGAAGGTTTTCATTACACTTGCTAGTAACGAAAGTGTGTTTTCTCATTGTCCCATGAAGGTTCACATTACACTTGCTAGTAACGAAAGTGTGTTTTCTCATTGTCCTGTGAAGGTTTTCATTGCACTTGCTTGTGATGAAAGTGTGTTTTCTCATTCTTCCATGAAGGTTTACATTACACTTGCTGGGAATGAAAGTGTATTTTCTCAATGTCCCTTGAAGGTTTTCATTACACTTGCCAGTGATGAAAGTGTGTTTTCTTTTGTCCCTTGAAGGTTTTCATTTCATTTGCTAGTAATGAAAGTGTGTTTTCTATTGTCTCATGAAGGTTTTCATAACACATGCTAGTGATGAAAGTGTGTTTTCTATTGTCTCATGAAGGTTTTCATTATGCTTGCTAGTAATGAAAGTGTTTTCTGTTGTCTCATGAAGGTTTTCATTAGACATGCTAGTAATGAAAGTGTGTTTTCTCATTGTCCCATGAAGGTTTTCATTACACTTGCCAGTAATGAAAGTGTGTTTTCTCATTGTCCCTTGAAGGTTTTCATTACACTTGCTAGTAATGAAAGTGTGTTTTCTATTGTCTCATGAAGGTTTTCATTACACATGCTAGTAATGAAAGTGTGTTTTCCCATTGTCCCGTGAAGGTTTTCATTACACTTGCTAGTAAGGAAAGTGTGTTTTCTCATTGTCCTGTGAAGGTTTTCATTACACTTGCTAGTAATGAAAGTGTGTTTTCTCATTGTCCTGTGAAGGTTTTCATTACACTTGCTTGTGATGAAAGTGTGTTTTCTCATTGTCGCATGAAGGTTTTCATTACACTTGCTAGTAACGAAAGTGTGTTTTCTCATTGTCCCATGAAGGTTCACATTACACTTGCTAGTAACGAAAGTGTGTTTTCTCATTGTCCTGTGAAGGTTTTCATTGCACTTGCTTGTGATGAAAGTGTGTTTTCTCATTCTTCCATGAAGGTTTACATTACACTTGCTGGGAATGAAAGTGTATTTTCTCAATGTCCCTTGAAGGTTTTCATTACACTTGCCAGTGATGAAAGTGTGTTTTCTTTTGTCCCTTGAAGGTTTTCATTTCATTTGCTAGTAATGAAAGTGTGTTTTCTATTGTCTCATGAAGGTTTTCATAACACATGCTAGTGATGAAAGTGTTTTCTCATTGTCTTATGAAGGTTTTCATTACACTTGCTAGTAACGAAAGTGTGTTTTCTCATTGTCCTGTGAAGGTTTTCATTGCACTTGCTAGTAACGAAAGTGTGTTTTCTATTGTCTCATGAAGGTTTTGATAACACATGCTAGTGATGAAAGTGTTTTCTCATTGTCTTATGAAGGTTTTCATTACACTTGCTAGTAACGAAAGTGTGTTTTCTCATTGTCCTGTGAAGGTTTTCATTGCACTTGCTAGTAACGAAAGTGTGTTTTCTCATTGTCCTATGAAGGTTTTCATTGCACTTGCTAGCAATGAAAGTGTTTTTTCATTGTCCTGTGAAGGAATGAAAGTGTGTTTTGTTTTTACTTTCAATTCTTTATTTCTCTCATTTTTTTGCAGTATATTAACTTCAAGAAGTTTAAGTACATTTATGAACCTATGAAGAAAAATCTATTTCTGTTTTTTATTTTTTGCAAAGGTAAACAAAGATATACAAACATGTAATTAGTTATTTAGAAAGCCTGCATCAAATATAAAAGTAAAACATGGTGTTTTTCTCATCACATGAACTGTTGAAATTTAAATCTTTATTCCTACTCAGTTTACACTAAGTGTTTCTGTATTGCATACATTGAACTTTAATGGTTTTCTGTCACGTTGACTCTTGTGAATTATTATAGTTTCCAGTGAAATACAGTTTAGAAGAAAGTTATATTCCATGTCCCAAGATAAATATTATCTCTTTCTTAGGTTGGATGTGACATTGGAATGATGGGAACAATGGATCAGAAGAAAAATGATGCCCACAAACTGTAATGGAAGGAGACCTTAGTGGCCTTGGTTTGATACATATTATTAGTTTGTGATGTCAGCTTATGAATGAAACTAGTTTATGGAATTTTCCAATTTGTTATTCATGTGCTGAATATTGTTCTGTGTGATTTAGAAACATACAATTACTGGTAAAATATCGTACTGAGATTAGTTGAGTTGCATATAGGAACGTTGCTCATGTTTAATTTGCCTGTGTGATGTACTTTGGGGTAAGATAACTGTATTTTGTAGATAGTTATACATTATATATATATATATATATATTTGTTTCTAATTTACCAACATGTGCAGTACCTTCATGTGTAAGTTGATTATGTACAGTTTTACAAATGTTTTAATATATATTTAACAATTTGTATGTATGCATCTATTATACTTTTCTTATCCTTATTTAGTTTTAAATATTAAAGATATAGTAGTTCACATCAACAAACAAGAAATGTTCAAAATGTTTTTAAAGTGACTGATTAACATTTTTCTTCGAATTATTTAAAATATAATGAATCAGTAGCTGAGGTTTTAATTTGTTTAAGCAAAAGAACTTTGTATTTCTTGTTTAAAGTTAATCTTTCACAATTGTGGGTAAAAATACAATAAAAAGTTTGATTTTTCTTGGTTTTACATATGTAAAAATAATGTAGTTTCACGTTAGTGTTTTAAGATACAACTACTGTTATAGTAGGGTTTGAAATGTTTCAAACATAACACGTTACCTCCACTGTTGAAGTTAATTTTGATTATGGAAAACTTCAGACACTCTTTATTCTTTGCTTTATTTTCACTTCTATGAACATTTTGTTGCACAAAAACATGTTTAATGTATTGCCATTCCCTCTGGTTGCTGTATTTTTCAACCCATAACAAGATTATAATGTGGCCTTCCTCTTAACTAACCATTACATTTTGTCTACACTGCCTTCTGCAGCTCATATTTTTATTTTGACATATTGTTGCATATCTCTGTGTTCAGTTCTTGGTACTATGGTTAACTTTCAACATGTAGCAGCCATTGTTATTATTTTTCTCTCCACACATCTTTTTTCTTTATACAGTTCTATGCCTTTCCTTTTATTTGCAAGTTATGTTTGTTTCTTTGAGATCTTTGTGCATTTGAATTTTTTGGCTGTGGTTTTCATCTGTACTTTACCACTATTTTACATTGGTTCCCAAGTTGTGTACAACTTCGTGTTGCTTCTCAGTGTTAGTGTTCTTTTGTGAGGATTTTTCATTTGATATCTCTTGTCACGAAATTAATTTTCTGTTATATTTTATGGAGATGAAGTTCAAGGATAATGATGATAGTAAGTTGTAAACGTGTGTCCTCTCACTCATAATCCTTCTTGTTGTCATTTTCTGTAATTCATTCACTTCAATTGTTTTTGTGAATTTATCAACTCTCATCTTTAAAATGACCTTCAATTCGATATTTCTTCTTCCACCTAGAAATTTTCAAAATTAGTTTCTTGACAGTTGGTAAGTTTTGGACTTCATTTACCAGTTGGCTGCTTACATTTTTCTAGCTCTCCCTCAGTCAGCTTTTAGTTAAGTTCTAGTCACACATCATTGGAGGAACCTCCTTTATTTATGTTTGTTCTCTTGAATGCTCTTGCATCTTTGTTGCCTTCTGTTCCACTGCTTACAGAATAAAGTTTTGTGTTTTTAATTTTGCTCAGTTAATAAATCTCATTGGTTCTTCCTTACTGTTTCACATGGACTAATCATTTGTCAGAAGAGATTTGAACATTTTGAGTATAGATAGTTTGTCATCTTCCTCAACTCAGTTTTTGGAATTTAGTTGAAAACTTACTGCCTTTAGTCGTTACTGTAACATGTTTCTTTAATTATTTGTCAAAGGTTTCTTCTTTATATGGTTAGTCTATGGCTGGAGTTATGTCATATTTTGCTTATTTTCTGTCCTTCTCATGACATACTCTTCTACATTTTGCTAATCCAATGTACTAAAATCACGTCTACATTTTGTTAATCCAATGCACTAAAATCATGTCTATATTTTGTTAATCCAATACACTAAAATCACGTATATATTTTGTTAATTCAATACACTAAAATCACGTCTACATTTTGTTAATTCAATACACTAAAATCACGTCTATATTTTGTTAATCCAATACACTAAAATCACATCTACATTTTATTAATCCAGTACACTAAAATCATGTCCACATTTTTACAGTTATTTGTTTCTCACTTGATTTTCCAGGTGTATGATTTGGTTGCTGTTACGGTTGAATATTGAATATTTTTCTTGACATAGTTTATATCTGGTTGAATACTGATGGTGTTTCTTCCCATTAAAATTTCAGACCATATATCTGTAGTGTGCTGGTGTATCAGTATTTAGAGATGATTTGTTAAACATTCCATTGTTGATGGTCATACTTTTCCTCCTCCCCCCACTAACAAATATCTGTTTGCTTCCACCAGTCTTAATTATCACTGAAGTAATAATGACTGTAGTTACAATAGTTTTGAATGTATAATTAAAGTTAGTATTTTACTAGTAAAGTTAAGTTGAAGGATAGAAATTCCTCTTTAATGCAATATTGTTTACCTCCTTCCACCTCGTGCTGTTCGAATCATCTAATGGTGGGCCATGTAGTACAGCTGATAAACTGCTTCACTTAGAAGAGAACACTTGAACAAAACACCATTCTTGTCCTCTCATGACACACATTGGATAATGATAGGAAAGGCAGAAGGGCTTACACTTGAATGCATCTAAGCTGTAGCAGTAACAGACATATTTGTCTGATTAAGATGCTACATTTTAGATAATGTATTTTCATATCATACTGCTGTTCGGTTAACAGGAACTTTGGAAACAAGGTTGAGTATTGTGTGTATTGAGGATCGTGTTTGGTGTGTACGTGTGTGTATATTTTGTTACATTTCTTTCTATTCTTGTTTCATTAAAAGTGTTTCATGTTAATAATATTTAATTAATGACAACTAAAAGACAACAAAGTTGTTTGTGTATGGTACAGTTTATTGGAGTGACATTTTAATTTCCTTTGTAGAATTGCATGTATGTAGACGGGGAATTTATCAACGTCTTGGTACTGATGATGAGAGCATTAATTGGATAATGTTACTGTTTGTAAATTTTTGCATCTCATTTAGTTTACATACTTACAGTGCTAAAATCCAGGGTTTGATTCCTTGCAGTGGACAGTGTGCATACAGCCCATTCTGCAGATTTGTATTAAAGATGACAGCCATTTTTTAAAATGTTTTGTCACACACTTGACATTAACCTATTCCTTAGTTGTATAGTACAAGGGCTGATTTAGTTAATAACTGTTTTTAATCAAACTGACCATTAGTTTAATTTCTTAAGTACAAATTGTTTTATAATTTAAGCAGTGAAGACAGTATGAATGTTCGAACAAATGTTCTCAGATGTTGATATTAAAAACAAAAAGAGATTATTTTTAGTGTATTTATGTATCTTTTTAATCGTGTTAGTGTGTGTGTATTGGCATCATGATGGTGTAGTAATTTATTTTTGTAAATTCTGCACGTGCAGTATTCCTTTGTAAGTTAATTGCCAGTATGTGTCATAAGCCACAGAAAACCTTTTGAGCTGAGATTTTATTAACACATTGGCTCCCATACAATTCACTGCTGAGTCGTGCTATATTTTCTCTTTAAAAGACAACTTATTGGCTGGGACACAATGGCGACATGTACACTCTTCCTGTCACTGTTGTGACCCTCAAAAGAGTCGACAAAACAGGTTTGGGAGCCAACGTATAAAGATATCACATGAATATGTAATGATATCTTTATGTTCTTTATGAAAAATGAAAATCTGCTAAACAGTGGCTTTCTTAACAGATTCTAGGTGAATACTATTGGTGTATAATTTTGTAAAGAGGAGGGCATGCCTGAACATGACCATGTAGCCCCTTTAGTTGCCATATGATTGTTGAGAGCGATGTGGCAAGATGATCTGTGTTTAGTACACTCCACAAAAATGGAGTGTTTTTTATTGTTATAAATTTTTGAAAATAGTGTATCACACAATTGAAAGGAAATCTAAAGGTATTATGTTCACCAGCAAAGATCTTGTGTGTCACATGTATTAGAACCAAGTATTTATACACTGCTACAATTAATATGCTAAACATTTCTTGCTGTTATGCTCAACAGAAAAGAACTTGTGTGTCACTGTTTGTGGTCCATTTGTGTTACGTGTATTAAAACAAACCAAATATTTACAAATTGCTATACTAATAAGGATATATATATATATTTACTTAGGTGAAAAAAAAGTAGAACTCATTATTAACAACTATTATAGTTATATTCATTGTTTAGAAAAATGATTTGCAGTAAGTAGTGTCCAGCATAGTTATTAATACTGTATCAACTGCTAAGTAAACATAGTGTATTCTTTAATTATATATTTATATGTTGTATATTTACATTTATATGTGTCTATTTAAGATAGCATTTCTTTATTAAGTCTAAAAACTTTTATGGACTGCAACTGTCTATTGAAATAAACCAAAGGAGTTGGCTTTTCATCTTTTGTACTAGGGCCAATTTCAGTTCCACTGAAACAGTTTGTTTGTGTAGTGGTAATTCCAGGGTTATGAAGTTAAGGGCAAAGAAATGACAAACTGTGAGTTTGAGGGATAAAGGGTTTTTTATTTTATTCTGTTTTTAAATGAGGGGTGATGGAAGATAAATTAAGAAAGATTATTTTTGCTGTAGAATGTTTTCATAACTTTTATTTAATCAACTTGTTATACGTTTGTTTTTCAGATGTATTCTATTCATATTGGTTGCAAAGATAACATGATTTTCCATTCTTATTCTGATTGGCTGTAAGATAGTAACATTTTTAATCCAACTCTCATTGGCTGCAAAAGTAGCAAAGTCCTCTGTTCTTATTCTTATTGGTTGCAAAGGTAGCAAGGTGAACAAGCAAAGACTGAATTTTTTTTTCTACAGTTCTCTGATGTTTGGAAGTTTTTAGGAAAGCAGATGAGGAAATACTGAAATATTTAGGGTGATGCTTACCACCCCTTGCCTCCACCTGCCATCACCTCTATGTAGCTTATCACCCCTTGCCTCCTACCTGACATCACCTCTATGTAGCTTACCACCTCTTGCCTCCTACCTGACATCACCTCTATGTAGCTTACCATCCCTTGCTTTCTACCTGACATCACCTCTATGTAGCTTACCACCCCTTGCCTCCTACCTGACGTCACCTCTATGTAGCTTACCACCCCTTGCCTCCTACCTGACGTCACCTCTATGTAGCTTACCCCCCTTGCCTCCTACCTGACGTCACCTCTATGTAGCTTACCACCCCTTGCCTCCTACCTGACGTCACCTCTATGTAGCTTACCACCCCTTGCCTCCTACCTGACGTCACCTCTATGTAGCTTACCACCCCTTGCCTCCTACCTGACGTCACCTCTATGTAGCTTACCACCCCTTGCCTCCTACCTGACGTCACCTCTATGTAGCTTACCACCTCTTGCCTCATACCTGACATCACCTCTATGTAGCTTACCACCTCTTGCTTTCTACCTGACATCACCTCTATGTACCTTACCACCCCTTGCCTCCTACCTGACATCACCTCTATGTATGTGACTCAAACATTTGTTTCAATAATGTCTGGAATTTTAGGTCTTGAGAAGGTGCAGCCTGAGGTAATAAACTACATTTCTCTGTATATCTTCCCATCTATCTATATTTACAACATTGCTTGGATGTAATTACCATGGCTACAGAAATTGATAACGTGTGTGATTGTTCCTATTTGTCTTCAAAAAACAAATAAAAACATCTTTTTTTGTATTTAGATCAATGTTATTTATTGTTTCTAAGCTGTATATTATAAGGGAAAATAGCAAGCTCCATGAAACTGTGAATATCTTATTACCACAGAAAGCTCTATTTGCTATTCATTGTTTGATATATATTACACAAACAAACATGTATAAAACAACCATCAAAATTTTCTGTAACCATTCCTAGTTGTTACTTTAAAGTCATTGTAGATAAAGCCTGTAATAATAGCCGCCAAGTGTGTTTGGGATAGCCCATCTGTCAGACAAGTTCCAAATGCCGATGTTAAACGAGCCAGCTAGCATGGAAAATTAATTAACAGTGCTTAAGGCTACAATGTCTCTACTACTGCCCTACACAGTCTGCAACCAGTTGTGGGAAGACAGTTATCCTTAAGCTATTTAAGTTATCTGAAGTAGAAATAAAACTTGTACTGTAGGAAACTCCCAGCCTCCACCATTTATATAAAATGACGATTAAAAAGTTGTTTTTTTTTGTGTGTGTGTGCAAAGTTTCCTTTGTCATTCATAGTTGTAACCTTAAGTCATAGTGGATAATGCCTGTGGTAATAGTTCTCAAAATAGATTAGTGACATTCACAGTTTCATGTAACAACTTGGAACAGAACTTTAATACTTATATTAAGTTCATTACTGTTTTATAGTGCTTATTCTAATCACCTATTGACAATTAACATGAATAATAGTATTGAAGTTATGTTTTTCATTATATAAGTATATATAAACAAAGATTACATTAATAACTTTTTAAGTTAGGGGTTTTTGCTATGCAAATCAGTGTAAAATGCAGTCGTATGATTCTTCTTGTTTATTTGGTTTGTTACCTCTCAATATATATTTTGTATGTTGTTTTTTTTATAGAGTCGTTTAGTTTTTGAATTATTTTATTTACTTTGCATTTTATGAAGCTATTATTCAAGTTCGTGTCATAATGTAATATTATGTAATGAGAATGGTTTGCCTGGGATGAATCAAGACAACACCTGTAGATTTGTGCTTCTGATTATATGAGAAATAAAAGATTGAAAATCATGTTGTACTTTGGAGGTATGGTGATTAGGTATGGTTTTCAAATCAGTTGTTTGATAACCCTAACCACTCGCAAAATCTGCCACCTTAGTACATATATAATTCAATGTAGTTCTTCTAACACATTAAACTAAAACCATATATTATCACAAGGAGATCAGTCTAAAACTTTAACAAGGAAATAATTTTGGGAAGACAGAAGTTAAAATTTAGGTTTTTTAATACTTCTCTTGTCGTGTCTAACAATCTAGTTTTTATTACCAACCTTTCAATTATACCATTCAACTTTAAAAACAGATAGATAATTCAAACAACTTTAAACACAACCAGTTATCTCTGGTTGTTTTACAAAACTGCTGCACACTGGTGGATCATTTCTTCTTATTTACTCTAGTGAGGGAACCAAAATTACGTACGTTAGTGTAAATTTGCAGCATTATATACGTTTACAGTGATCTTTCAGTTTAAGCCCACTGGTGAGTCGCTAGTAACTTTCCTAACTTACAACATTATAACTGATTGTCTTATGGACAGAGTCTAAACAGCCCATTGTGTAACTTCCAATTAAAAAACAAACAAACTTGTATTTAAATTTCCTTCAGCAGAGTTTGGAATGCTATTTGCATTTTTTATTACAACTGAAGTTTGGAATGCTATTTGCACTTTTTATTACAACTGAAGTTTGGAATGCTATTTGCACTTTTTATAACAACTGAAGTTTGGAATGCTGTTTGCACTTTTTATTACAACTGAAGTTTGGAATGCTGTTTGCACTTTGTATTACAACTGAAGTTTGGAATACTGTTTGCACTTTGTATTACAGCTGAAGTTTGGAATACTGTTTGCACTTCGTATTACAACTGAAGTTTGGAATGCTGTTTGCACTTCGTATTACAACTGAAGTTTGGAATGCTGTTTGCACTTCGTATTACAACTGAAGTTTGGAATACTGTTTGCACTTTGTATTACAAATGAAGTTTGGAATACTGTTTGCACTTTGTATTACAGCAGAGTTTGGAATGCTGTTTGCACTTTGTATTACACCTGAACATCAAAATGAAGTCCTTTCACACAAACATAACTAACAGTTTTAATATTAAGATTCGTTTTCACATTTTTAAGTTTAACAACTCATTTTCTATATTTCTGCATGGCATTACTCGTAATTCGAAAGTCCCGGGTTCGAATCTCCGTCACACATTCTCATCCTTTAAACTGTGGGTATGTTATAATGTGACGGTCAATCCCATTATTCGTTATTAAAATAGTAACCCAAAAGTTGGCGGTGGGTGGTAATGACTAGCTGCTTCCCCTCTAGTCTTACACTGCTAAAATAGGAACGGCTAGCGGAGATAGCCCTCGTGTAGTTTTTGGCGAAGTTCAAAATTAAACAAACAACTGCAGTACATGTAGTCAAATAAACATTTTACTTTCCTTAGAACAAACAATAACATCACATCTGGCAAACACACCATAATTAGCTCCAGATAAAACAAAATTATTATTTATTTACAGAATATTTAACGTGATATGATCATGAACAACAAAAAATGTAAATTTGTTTTATAGACATACAATTTATCTATATGTATTACCTCCAGTTTCATGAATTCACTCATCCGCCTACTAGTTTTTTTAAAATGAATGCAATCGAGAGCTAATCTCATAAACCTGGGATCTGCTCTCACCTAGGCCTGGCATGGCCGAGCGCATTAAGGCATGCCCTCGTAATCTGAGGGTCGCAGGTTCGCATCCGAGTCGCGCTAAACATGCTCGCCCCTCAGCCGTGGGGCGTTATAATGTAACGGTCAATCCCACTATTCGTTGGTAAAAAGAGTAGTCCAAGAGTTGGCGGTGGGTGGCGATGACTAGCTGTCTCACACTACTAAATTAGGGATGGCTAGCACAGATAGCCCTCGAGTAGCTTTGTGCGAACTTCAGAAACAAACAATGCTCTCACCTTATAAGGGTAGTGAGTGTTGGTATAAGGATCTCAACGTTAGAAGGTAATGAGGATTTATCTACCCTAGAGCCAACTGCGTGAAAGTTGTCATGAATGTAAAAATGTTGATTTAATTTTAAACTTAAGTCGTTTCTGAATTAACCTACTTTCTGTTACATCACCCACCTTTTTAATCAACGTACACACTAAATTAAGAATTTAACAAATATTTGTTTTCCAGTTTTGTGGTTAATACATTTCATTTTATACTTTCAGTATAGACTAACAACAATATTAGGTTATACTTTTGTTGCTAAGCGACATGACTTTGACGGATTTAAAATTATATATATATTCTAACATTAATGTTTGTAAAATTTATATTTAAAAATGCACATATTTTATATTCTTAATTCTGTATTGCGAAATTTTCATTTACTAACGAAAGTTATAGAAGATTCTCGGGTGTAAAAATCAGTTATAAATGTGTGTAAGCAGCCATTGGTGTCAGCTCAATATTGTACAAGCTCAAATGTCTAGGAACTCTCCTCACGCCCATCCGTTGACTCTACTCCGATGATTCGTGACGTCATGCTCCACTCAGCCATCATTGGTTGAAGCTGATCACGTCACATCACTTGGCCTTAATATCTGTGCTACAAGAAACTTCGTGCGCTTAGCAGTCGACTTGTGACTGTAGTAATCGTGCGTCATTTGTGATTTTTTTCCCTAAACTTTCAATCCCTTCATACCAGCTATGTCGAGCAAAAATAGAAAGTGGTCGGGCGAATACGTACAATATTGATTCATGTATGTAACGGAACATGATTGGAGTCAGCGTCCCCAATGCATGAATTGCAATGCCAAGTTGAGAAATTCTAGTCTAGCACCTGCAAAACTAAGAGAATACTTCCTAAAGCTTGCTGGAGATGGGAAATACAAGAGTACAGCACTTGCTGAATTCAAGATAAAGAGAGCCAGGTTCAATGAAAAGGCTATTTTGCCTGTTCTTGGCTTTGTACCCATTGACAAACCAGTCCTCACAGTATCGTACAAAATTGCCTACTTGATCGCAAACCGCATACTATTGGTCAAGCACTCGTAAAACCAGCTGCGTTGAAGATGGCGAATATCATGCTGGGACAAGCTGCTGCAAATAAGTTATTCCAAATTCCTCTTACAAATGACACCATCATCAGTAGAATAGATGATATCTTGGCTCAAGTAGTTTAAGATCTGATTTCAAACCCAGCAAAATTCAGCCTTTAACTCGACGAGACTACCAACGTTTCCAATCTTGTTGTATTCGTGTAGAACGACGAGATAAAAGAAGATTTTTTATTTTATAAACCTCTTAAAACAACTAAGGCAGCTAATGTTAAGAAACTTGTGGATGACTTTTTCAGAGACTGATCTTTCGTGAGATATGGTTTCTGCAGTTTGTTTGGACAGAGCTTCAGTCATGCTAGGACAAAACTCTGGTTTTGTTGTGCTGGTAAAAGCCGATGCACCATACATCATTGTAATGCACTGTGTTCTGCACAGGCATGTGTTGGCAACAAAAACCTTGCCTTCGAAACTGGCAAAAGTATTAAAAATTGTAATAGAATGTGTGGACTTTGTGTGAAATAGTGCCCTGAAGCACTGCATCTTCAAAGAAGTGTGTAATGAAATGGGCTCTGAATTCGAGGTACTTCTGTACCATTCTAACATTCGGTGGTTATCTCGGGGAAAGGTGTTGAATCGTGTTTATGCCATGCATGTGGAATTAGCCCTGTTGGTGCTCTCACACCAATATTGTCATGCAAATTGCTTCGAAAAATCTGAGTTTATTCTCATTTTGACGTACATGACCGATATCTTCAATGCTTTCGATCAACAGATGCATGGCGGAGGAGTCAACATCATCAAAACAGAAGAAAACCTGAAGGCTTTTCAAAGAAAGCTATCATTATGGAAACGATGAACAGAAAATGATAACTTCGCAAACTTTCCCCTCCCGGACGACTGTGTAAGTAAGATCGCAGATGTGTCTGAAATTGGAATCATTTCTGTACTCGGGGAACTGAAGCAAACAATTGCCATGCACTTAGATGAGCTCGCAACGTTTCTTGACGGATACTTCCCCACCAGAGAGTCATATCCAGAATGGGTGAGACAGCCGTTCACGTTTGGTGTTGCGAAAACAGATGTCAATGATGAATATCTTGACGAAGTTATTGAACTTCAGCAGAGCCAGGTTCAACAGCAACTTTTCAGAACAACAACGCTCTCAACGTTTTGGTGTCACCAAATCGTAGCGTACCCTCTTATTGCTAAGAAAGCCCTTGAGATACTCGTACCGTTTGTTACAATGTATCTTTGCGAGCAATCCTTTTCGAGGATGATAGACATAAAAATGAAAAAAAGGAACAGACTTTGTTGCGAAAGTGATATGAGAGTGGCACTTGTCAAGGTGAAGCCGCGCACTTCTGAACTTGTCTCTGAAAGGCAACAGCAAAAGTCACATTGATTTGCAGTAAATATTCATTGAGTTATGTTTTTGTGTGAAATTCATGTTTTGTTGGTTTTGTTCTTTGAACACAGATATACTGTGTTCAACTGATGCATGGATAATTTTGTGCACTGATAAAATATCTACTTATGTTTTGAATTCGAAAAAATCATTTTATTTTTCCAAATACGAAGGGTTCAGTGAATGCAAGTACGAAACTTCCGGGGTTCAGTACCTCCAACAAGGTTAAGAACCACTGGTATACGGTAAACCTAGGAAGCTATGAGTGTGTTTACGCTTATTAATCGGGAATTAAGATATTTCACCAAGAACGTTTATAAATTTCGAACATTATAAACCATTTAACGTTAGTTTATTCATATCGAACATAAATGCCCCCCAGTGGCTCAGCGCTATGTCTGCGGACTTACACGCTAAAATCCGGGTTTCGATACCCGTGATGGGTAGAGCACAGATAGCCCATTGTGTAGCTTTGTGCTTAACTCAAAAAACAACAACAACGAACATAAATACTTCAAAGGGCATATCGCCGGCCTAATGATTAGAATGCAGAGCTAGCTAGTTCCTTGTTAAATAGATTATATCTACATGGACTCAAAATTAACTCAGGACATTTAAGACCAGAAAAAATATATTTAATATTATTTGTAAGTTTGTAAAACTTTTGTATATAGACCACGACTTCAAATAACCGTTATTGTAAATTGTATTATTTTTGTATATTAAAGAAGAAGAAATCATCTTGTTGACAAATATCACAAACTGGATACATATCAACATTTAACTTACAATTTAATTCAGTTTTAGGCTGTTTAATTTGTAATACATAACAAGGACACAAAAGCCATTGTTGAAACTCATTGTTATCAAAACATTCTTGATTTTCTATATGTTAGAAGTTGTTTGCAAATAATTATTCTACAAATAAGTCAAGGCCCGGCATGACCAAGTGGTTAAAGGCACTCTACTCGTAATCTGAAGGTCATGGGTTCTAACCTAAGTAACATCGAACATGCTCGCTTTCTAAGCTTTTTATGATGGTCAACTCCACTATTCGCTGACAAAAGTGTACCCCAAGAGTTGACAATGGGTGATGATGACTAGCTGCCTTTCCTCTAGCCTTACACTAAATTAAAGACGGCTAGCGCAGATAGCCCTCGCATAGCTTTGCCCTAAATTAAAAAAAGAAACAAACAAATATATCAGCTGAATGTTTTCACTCGCCCTTCCCCACAATAGTACAGCAGCATGTCTGCGGATTTACAACATCGAAATGTGGGGTTTGATGCACACGTAGCTTGCTGTGTGGCTTTGTGGTTATTTTAAAACAAATATCTTAACTTGTAATGTAAATAATAAATCAATAGTAATATATTTAGACAAAATATTCCAGTATAAAAGTTTTGGCATTTATTTGTTCGTAGTGTAATTATATCAATTCATTAAAACTGTTGATAATATCAAAATTATATAATATCACTACTTTTGTGTAACTAGGTAACGCTGCAGACTTTAGTTACGGGATTAAAGTTTAACAGATGCGTTTTCACAACAAACGAAGTTTTAACTTGATTCTTACTGCCGTTGTCTGTTATTTGGAGCTGTATCAATTTTCTAATAAGTCATAGAATCTTAGCTATTGCTGTTGTGATTTTGTTTACATTGCAAAGTTTAAGTTTTATACCTTATCTAAGTTAATTCCAACAAAATTTCAGTTTATTATTTGTAACAGAATTTTATGTTCTTTCTATGATTTAGTTCCATGTGGCCCTCATCAGTGTATACTCTTGAAAGAATGTTGTATAAATTTTAATTTTTTTTTAATGATTAATACTACATTTACACATCTTTTATGACAACACTGTTAAGCAAAACTAAGTATTTCAAATTTGAGTAAGTGGAAATTTAACAGTACTGTTCAAAATATAAATATATATATTTCCCTTTTTTGTGAATGTAAAGGTAAATTGAACTTTGGCTCAGTGTCAAAGGAATTTTAGGTAATTCTGAAAGAATGTTGTGATGTTAGTTGGTCTTGTGAACAATATCCCAAAATTCTACTTCACAGACTTTGAATTAAAAGAAATTACAGTATGTACCCACGACCTTGTCAGATGACTCCAGGAAGCTTTAGGCTTATTCCAGGTTCCAGTACTTTATATGATAATCGCTTTCGCCATCTCCAGAAAAGACATAAAGAATCCTTTTTAGGATTAAATGCAGTGTTCTTACCTGATGCTAGTCCAGTTGGGGTTGTGTATCGATCCAGTTTGCCTGCTACCCCTTTATGTACTCCTCTTCACGAAGGACCTCAGTTTTCTGAAAGAGTACTAACCGAACGTTTATCCAAAACTCCATCGCCATGGAAGTGTAAATTTTTTGAACCGCATCATTCAGACGTGGGCTTAAATGCTCTTGAAGACAACTGGAGAGATGTGGCTTTGAAGGGAGATTGTGTTAACCGTGTCACCAATCTGTCTAGGTTTAAAAAATTTGCAGAGCATTCACAGAATAAAATTGAAAAGAGAACTGATAAAGATCTAGGTCATTTTTCTCATCAGAGCAAATGCCAAACCATAACAAAGGGAAGTCAGCTGCTTTGTTTGAGCTTAAACAAAAGAGTTTTTGTTGGAAATATAAGTTACAGGGTAGGTTTTACTGTGAAACTTCCTGGTTGATGTAGGTGGGATAGAAAACCCAAAGTAGTTTTAATATTTTGTTAAAGATATAAATTTGATTATGATGTGAAAAACCAAACAGAAGTAAAGAGTTTTGTGGAATTCAAGGTTTTTTACAGAAAATATTATATATGGTATTTAAGGTTTAAAGATGTGTTTGGTATTGAAAGATGTGGTAAAACCTGAGAAGGTAAAACAGATTTTTGTTGTTAAAAGTATAAATTAATTGGAAATGTAACCCAAAATATGAGTAAAATATAAACTAGAGAAATCTCAGTGGTAAAATGAGTAGTTACTATTCTTAGACATGTGCTTTGTTTGTAGATCAAATTGAAAATAGTGGAATTGGAAGGTGTTTTAAATGTGGTTATTAAAATAATAATTGAAAGAGTTAAAGATTGGTCTTTAAATGTAAAAGAAATTAGAAATCTAATATAGAATGTGGGTTATGGGTTTAGGTGCATGCTAAGTGTGAATTACAGAATTAAATGTATGTGGAGTGTGGTTTACAGAGTTAGATTTATGTTGATGTTTTTAAAGTTTTGATAAAATGAATCATGTTTTAATTGTGCTCATTTGGGTTGTCAAAATGTGATAAAATACATAATACATTTTATCATGACTACACAGATGAATTCAGTCTGTCATGTTTTCTCAAAATTCAATTTATATCTCTTATTTGATTAAGGAAAAATCTTCCACATTACAAAGCTCGGCTAATTTTCATTACTTTATTTATTACTTTATGGTAGCCTGACAAATACTTTTTAAAACAAGTAATTTTAGTGATGTACTCCATTAGCTCTGAAACTACATCTTTATGCACACACTGGAACTTACTTCGGATACATTTTAACATTACGTACGTGAGTGACATCATGAGATGTTATTGTTCTAGAGTTGTATTAAATATTTAATATCTCATGCTTTGTTTCAAGAAGCTTTAAATTTAGTATAGAAGTTGTTTGTTTGTTTTTTACAGGTGAGCAAGAAAGAACTCTGGAATCATTTCAGTCAGTTTGGAAAAGTATTACACTGTGTTATTATACAAGATCATATAAAACAAAGACCAAAGGGGTTAGTGGCAAAAACTTGTATGATGTTAAGAAATTAAATGTCATGAGAAATAATGGAGAAAATACGTGATTAATAAGGCTTCTAATAACATAGATTATGATTGTATGGATCAAGGAGAAACAGTTGAAACATAGATATATTTACCTTAATGTATCAGTTTCTCAGAAACTGTGATGCAGAATAACTTGTAAAAAAATGTTATAGCTAATTAAGTTCTGTTATTTTGTTACTGTTACATCTGTGACAGTTTTTGATAAACACGTTTATGATGTATTAGTAGTTACATACTGATTTATCTAATAAATACTATTTACTTTGTAAATAATAATTGCATTGTAACTGTAAATAAATTGCAATTAAAGTTATTAAAAGTATAACACCTAATCTCTTTTTACAGGATCTACCAAATTTGTTTATTTTTGAATTGAATTTTTAGTACAGAAAACATTCTAACAGAATAAATAAATAGCTTATAGGAATAGCTTGTCATGGAATAATTCTGTAAAGACAAAAATTGAAATGACAAAATGATTTGTTGACATACACAGAGAGGAAAAGTATCGGAATAATTCTGCTCATAAGTAATGATGAAGTGAACTTGTGAGAACTTGGTGTAATGCCATTCACAACTTGTAAAGGGTTTGTTTCTTCTGAATAGGTTTTGTTTTTTACCAGTAGTCTCACATGTTTATAGTGGATACCTTGCTCTCAGAGGTTTTGAATATTGGATACAATATTTTCTGTTAACAATAGTACTTGTTTTTAAACGTTAACTTGATAATATTTTTAAGGACCTTGAATTTGAGTTCAATGTGATAAAATAGTTGGTTTTGGTGGTTTGAATTATTCAAAATATTGACACAACTGGATTATATTTTCCACAATTTGCTCAAATCGGTACTAGAAAAGATACTTAGATGGCTCTTTGGTGGTCTTGATAGGTCAGATAAGTTTCTGACACCATTGTTTCTTCTTTTCTTGTAATATTACATTGTGTAACAGTTATGGCATGTCTACTGAAATGAAGTGAAATAGTTATTGAAACTAAATAATTTTAGAGCCATTTATTTTGCTAGAATTTTCTGTAATTAAAAAAATGAAAACTGAAGATGATACTCAGTAAAAGCCAGTTAAAACAAACTGTACAAAGTGTTAATTAATTACTTATTCATAAATACAAACTTAAAAAAATTGTAACCTAATTTGTAAATTGTTCACAATGGCCACTAACTAACATTTTCTGAACACGTATTTTTTTTCCAATCCTGCCAGTTCCTAAACCCGATACAAATGCAAGTCTCTGGATTTACCATACTTGGTATTTTTAAATTAACAAGATGTCCACGGCATCAGTTCTTTTGACCATTGTGATGTTACTAGTAAATTTGGATACATAGAAACCATTGTATTCCTGAAACATTAAGTTTATCCATTCCAGAAAAACTTATATTTTATCCTAAAAATTTGATTCTTAAACAAAATCTTGTGTGTTTCTTCTCAGAGCATAAAAATTTTCATTGGAAATGATTTCTTGCAAGAAATCACATCAAAGCCCTTGAAAACACGGAAACAATATTCACTGATTTACTCTTATCCATTAAAGATTCAAACCCCATTAAATTAAACTACTATGTTTCAATTGTTTGTGTAATATTTATCTATATATTTATCAGTCTTGTGGAAGATACCAAACTAATCTTAGGTTTTCTATTTCTAGTAATTGCATAAGGCTTAACATTTTTGTAAAATTTTTCTTAAGAGTACTTAAGAATAACCATTGAAGTTTTTGACTGCTAAGTATTCCATTTTTATTAATCTCAAAGTGTATTTTTACCCTTACATAACTATTGACACTTTACTAAATCAACAGCAGTTAAGTCATTCTTGTCTTTTATTAAACATTCTGCCCATTTGAGGAATTTTAATTTTACATTCAGATACTGGAATTCTAGTGAAAGAGTATATTTTGTCATAATACAGTAATTAAACTAGAATTTGTTAAAGGTCATGTACTGTCATACAGTTTTTTATTTACCTGGCACGAAACTTTTCAGCTACACTTCCTACTGTACTTAAAGAGTTAGAACTTGCTTGATGTTACTCACTGTGTTGTAATTTTTTATTTAAAATAAACTTTATAATGTTAAATTAACAATGAAATATGTTTACTTCTGGGTTGAATATTTTTTATGCATTTATTTAATTATTTTACAGCAGAAGATATGCACCTTTTGAATTTTCTTTAAGGAAATATCTGAGAAATATTAACTTCTCATGTGACAGAAGTATGAATGAAACACAAAAAATCACAATATGAGATGATAATAGATCACAGTAATAACACTTTTAATAATTGGTAAACCAGCTGCACGATTCTTGTGATCTGATCCTTGGTACGTTGATATGATATTCAGTGTGCTGATCTGATCTTTGGTATGTCGACCTGATCCTTGGTACGTTGATATGATATTCAGTGTGCTGATATGATCCTTGGTACGTTGATATGATATTCAGTGTGCTGATATGATCTTTGGTATGTCGACCTGATCCTTGGTACGTTGATATGATATTCAGTGTGCTGATCTGATCCTTGGTACGTTGATATGATATTCAGTGTGCTGATCTGATCCTTGGTACGTTGATATGATATTCAGTGTGCTGATATGATCTTTGGTATGTTGACCTGATCCTTGGTACGTTGATATGATCCTTGGTACGTTGATATGATATTCAGTGTGCTGATATGATCCTTGGTACGTTGATATGATATTCAGTGTGCTGATATGATCCTTGGTACGTTGATATGATATTCAGTGTGCTGATATGATCCTTGGTACGTTGATATGATATTCAGTGTGCTGATATGATCTTTGGTATGTTGACCTGATCCTTGGTACGTTGATATGATATTCAGTGTGCTGATATGATCCTTGGTACGTTGATATGATATTCAGTGTGCTGATCTGATCCTTGGTACGTTGATATGATATTCAGTGTGCTGATATGATCCTTGGTACGTTGATATGATATTCAGTGTGCTGATCTGATCCTTGGTACGTTGATATGATATTCAGTGTGCTGATATGATCCTTGGTACGTTGATATGATATTCAGTGTGCTGATCTGATCCTTGGTACGTTGATATGATATTCAGTGTGCTGATATGATCCTTGGTACGTTGATATGATATTCAGTGTGCTGATATGATCCTTGGTACGTTGATATGATATTCAGTGTGCTGATATGATCCTTGGTACGTTGATATGATATTCAGTGTGCTGATATGATCTTTGGTATGTTGACCTGATCCTTGGTACGTTGATATGATCCTTGGTACGTTGATATGATATTCAGTGTGCTGATATGATCCTTGGTACGTTGATATGATATTCAGTGTGCTGATATGATCCTTGGTACGTTGATATGATATTCAGTGTGCTGATCTGATCCTTGGTACGTTGATATGATATTCAGTGTGCTGATATGATCCTTGGTACGTTGATATGATATTCAGTGTGCTGATATGATCCTTGGTACGTTGATATGATATTCAGTGTGCTGATATGATCCTTGGTACGTTGATATGATATTCAGTGTGCTGATATGATCCTTGGTACGTTGATATGATATTCAGTGTGCTGATATGATCTTTGGTATGTCGACCTGATCCTTGGTATATTGATCTAGAAATTGAGATGAATTGTTGTTCATCAGATTGCATTTTGTAATTAATACTTGAGAAAGCCTTTCTTGTTTATAAGGATGACCATGTATGTTATCACAGCTGTGCTTAAATGCCTAAATAATTTCTTAAGAATTGTGCTATCTGTTACTTATAATTAATAATTTGCATATTTTAAAAATAAAACATCAAATTACAGTCTTCAGAAATCTCCACAAAACCATATCTTTCAGGAGTATTTTTAAAAGTAATTGTTTTATATTATTAACTTTTTAAGTTGGCAAAAATAAAATTGACAAATATGCAACATAATATTAAAGGTTACCAAGTGACCTTTTGGCCCATACAGGTCATCTTATTTGCTGAATACATTTAAAAACCTCAAATCAAGTCTTCATCATTAAAATATTTATCAATCTTTCCCCTAAAGGCCAAACACTTGTAAAAAAGTAAAGCTGAAACTTACCCCACTCCTAGACTTACCATTTTTATCATTAAATACAAAAAAATGCATCAAACATTTCACCATTAACAATTTTAAATACCTGTCAGATCCATCTCTAACTTTTCTTTCATTCAAGAGAAAACCAGTTCAGAAATCTTTACCTATCGTAATTTGACAAATTTTCCATCCCAGGTTCACTTGTAGGCCTCCTCTGAATCATTTCAAACAGTTCAATGTTTTTTTAAGGTAAGGTACCCAAAACTGAACACAGTATTCCATATATGATATAACCAATGACCTATATCGTGACATTATAACTTCTTTAAACTTGTGTTGAATATTTTTGTCGATACAACAAAACCCCAATTTTTCCTGCCATTAGCAACATCTTGAATGACTTAAGAGGTTTAACAACAAGAAAACAAAGATCTTTTATTAAGTTTATTTCCATCACAATTGTACATAATTCAAAGTGTGATATCCCACAAGTTCTTTATTAGAATTAAAATTCATTTGCTGTTTATTTGCCCAATCCACCAAACCATTTTGTAAAACAGTAGTCTCTTCTTTACAGATAGAAACACCTTAAACTTTAAGGTTATGAAAAATGTAAATAGTCCTTTGACCATGCCTTCATCTACATCACTGATGTGAAGTAAAAAAGAACAAAGGTCCAAAGACCTCACTTGTAACATTAATTCAGTTAGACTGAATTACATTTATTGCTACTTTCTTTGATCTCGCTACTCTTCTATTCAATTTGCTAACTTATTCTCCACATCTGAAGAGAGAACTTTCAAGCAAGCCTTTTGTATGGCACCTTGTCAAATGCTTTTTGAAAATCCAGATACACCAAATCCACACATGCACCATCATCAACATAAACATAATTAACCTTTTCAAAGAACAACTAAACTTCCATATTTCATTTGTTAAAATATGTAATTTTGTTTCAAACAACCTCCTTCCTTTTTCTTCAGCCTAAACATTTATCAGGCCTTCTAAAATCCATCCAGGTTTTCACCTCAAGCTGAAAGGTTACAACTCGTTGAGGGTCATTGTGTCAGGTTTTCAAGCAGCTACTATTATGGTCTTGTTTTATGCCTCATATGTATTTAAAAAATCTAATTCGTTCTCTGGCCCACTAGTGGTTTAGTGGTAAATCTCTGGACTTAAAATGTTAAAAATAGGGTTTTGATACTCATTATGGGCACTGCACAAGTAGCCTATTGTATAGCTCTGTGTTTAACAAACGTATTATTCACTCTACTCTATTGAAACTTGCTATTCACACTTGATTTCTAAAAGTTTCACTCTTTAAGCCTTGAGAAATTTTCTTTAAAATTCTCAATCTACTATTTCTAACATCACACAACAAAAAGTATTCTTCCTTCCCCGTTAATTCATACTTTATCACAACAGCAAGTTTGTCCAACAATAACACTGGAGGAGACAAAAAAGTGTGAAACTAAAAATACTTCCGTTAGGATGTTTTGTGTTTTTACAAATTAGTTTTAGTTACCTATCATTTCTCGAACAAAGAAAACTATAAAAATGAAGTTGTATTAAAAAAATTCAGGTAAATAAAAAAGGTGAGGTTACATAAACCTGATTTAGCTATTCATGAAGTTTCGCAAGTCTTCTACATTCAACAAGACTGTGAACCATGTCATAATTTACAGATCATGAGAAAGAAAAGCATAGCATTGTTCAAAGTCATATTATTTACGAATAAACTAGTGTGTTTTTCCATTTGTTTTTTAAGTCAAAGGGTAGATTAAATGCAAATTTATTATGATGCACACAGAGTTTAATGTGTAAAATTGGGTTACTTATTTTGTGCTTAGTTACATAAGCTCATGTCAAGGAAATGCACACAAGAAGGTGCAGATTACTATTTGCAACTGTTTTAGCATAAAGGTTAAGACATTTAAGTAAATTTCTAACTCAACATAGCATGGTTAGCCCTACGACAGAGTTCTGGATCTTGAAGCTGCAAACTTGGTTTTAACCCAAGTAAAACTGTAAAATATTCTGTGCACTTTAAGCTGCTACTGCATCATGACAGTCAGTTTTTAGCATGAGTGGTGTGGTGTTATTGATTGTTTATCTTGCCTCTGTGTAGTACTTCACAACCATGGACTCTGTAGCTTTGCCATACACACAAAATACAAATACTGTTTATGATTTCTTTCTTTGAAAATTTGTTTTGAATGGATATTTCAAGAGGACACCTGTATCTGTTGTAAAACAATTACTTGGTCTTGGTTCCTCACGAGGATTGTTTGTGTGCTTTACTGTCTTCAAATATTGATGGTTCCTCATGAGGATTGTTTGTGTGCTTTACTGTCTTCAAATATTGATGGTTCCTCACGAGGATAGTTTGCGTGTTTTACTGTCTTCAAATATTGACAGTTAAAATAGCCCTAAATTGTTGAAACATCTAAATGGTGAAAGATTTTGTGATATACTTGTCTTCCCACCAGCTCTGTTTATTCTAATGAGTAGAAAGTATGATTTATTAATCATCAGACCTATAACTGTTAGTTAAGTTGAAACCTGATTTTTGTTTTATGTATTTCAGTTATGGTTTTGTCACGTTTTCCAAACCAGAAGAAGCAGAAAGAGCAAAAAATGCACCAAAAGAACAACTCTATCTTGATTGTAGGTAAGATAAGAAAACCTTTCTGGTCATAACTTTAGACTGACTATCATTATTAAACTGTTCAGGAAGCTCTAAATTTCTGTTTAAGTTACAGTTTTCAAATAACTTTTGATCGAAACAAGCAGTGCTTAAAAATTAACTAGTACACTTGTTCACTGAAAATTGTATTTTGTTTATTCTGTTATTTTCTTACACTGGAACTGTGGTAAATCTCTGAACTCGTAACACTAGAATCAGGGATTTGATTCCCTTCAGTGGACACATGATGTGACTTTGCTGTAAGAGGAACACTCATTTTGTTATTATTTACCATTTTATAAATCTTAAGCTATCTTCTGATTCTCAGACAGAAACTTGTGTGATAAAACATGATACACGTAAATTTTTGTTTTTCAGAAAATTGAATTAGGTAATGGAAGGAAACATTTTTATAATTTATTTAATTGTTATTCATCATTAAACAGAAATTCTTTCTTGAGCAAACATTTTAAAAATTGCCATGTTAACCATTTTTTCAAGTTTAATAACTGACCTAATCATTTTGAATATCCAACATATTCATGTGACTGAATTACTTTAATGTCTATATTGGATAAGTCTGCTGAGCTTGTTTCAAGATATAGTGTTACAGGACTGCTAGAATTCTTACTGGTTGAATATGAGCTAGGAATAAACAGACTTGGCATGATGTGTAATACAACAACGAAAACACATCTCGCTGCTGCTTCTTTCAGACGTATCAAAATCAGTATCGTCCAACACATTGATTAAATGAAAGGTTTCTTAGGTTTGAATAAACCTCACATCAGTTTGAAACATGTTACCCTTTTATTACACCAATATTCTGTAGGACTGGTAGCAGGTATTAACAACTTTGTATGTGACTAAGTGATAAATGTAACTTGAAACAAGATTAATGTAATGATTTTTTCGACCATGTTTCATGTGAAACCTGTGCATATTTAAAACAAAGAATAAATATTAACACTACAGAAACAAGAGAAACCTCTGATGTATTTCCTTACTGTAGGCTTGCCCCAAACCAGTAATTAAAACCAATAAACTCTAAACTCATTCTTATTTTGCAATGTACATAGAATTTCCTGTCAACTTAAATAATAGAAAACAATAATAGTTAAAAGTCCAGTATTAGATTACTTATTAATAAGAAGAATTGAATTTTTTTTTGTCAGGATTTATTTATAACTGAAAATTGATGTCTTGCACATGTTCATTAAATTAAGCTATCCTGATGTAGCCAGATTGATAGCATGGAGTAACTATGGGTGTGTAAATGGTAGATTGATAGCATTGAGTAACTATGTGTGTGTGAATGGTAGATTGATAGCATGGAGTAACTATGTGTGTGTGAATGGTAGATTGATAGCATTGAGTAACTATGGGTGTGTGAATGGTAGATTGATAGCATTGAGTAACAATGTGTGTGTGAATGGTAAGACTCCTAGTGTTCAGCAACTGAGATGTGGCAGGCTTAGAGTAACTATGTGTGTGTGAATGGTAGACTCAGTGTTTAGCAGCTGAGATGTGGCAGGCTTAGAGTAACTATGTGTGTGTGAATGGTAAGACTCCTAGTGTTCAGCAACTGAGATGTGGCAGGCTTAGAGTAACTATGTGTGTGTGAATGGTAGACTCAGTGTTCAGCAACTGAGATGTGGCAGGCTTAGAGTAATTATGTGTGTGTGAATGGTAGACTCATAGTGTTTAGCAGCTGAGATGTGGCAGGCTTAGAGTAACTATGTGTGTGTGAATGGTAGACTCAGTGTTTAGCAGCTGAGATGTGGCAGGCTTAGAGTAACTATGTGTGTGTGAATGGTAGACTCAGTGTTTAGCAGCTGAGATGTGGCAGGCTTAGAGTAACTATGGGTGTGTGAATGGTAGACTCACAGTGTTTCGCAGCTGAGATGTGGCAGGCTTAGAGTAACTATGGGTGTGTGAATGGTAGACTCACAGTGTTTAGCAGCTGAGATGTGGCAGGCTTAGAGTATTCAGGCATAAAGTAACTATGCGTGTGTGAATAGTAGACTCACAGTGTTTAGCAGCTGAGATGTGGCAAGCATAGAGTAACAATGGGTGTGTGAATGGTAGACTCACAGTGTTTAGCAGCTGAGATGTGGCAGGCTTAGAGTAACTATGTGTGTGTGAATGGTAGACTCAGTGTTTAGCAGCTGAGATGTGGCAGGCATAGAGTAACTATGGGTGTGTGAATGGTAGACTCACAGTGTTTCACAGCTGAGATGTGGCAGGCTTAGAGTAACTATGGGTGTGTGAATGGTAGACTCACAGTGTTTCGCAGCTGAGATGTGGCAGGCTTAGAGTAACTATGGGTGTGTGAATGGTAGACTCACAGTGTTTAGCAGCTGAGATGTGGCAGGCTTAGAGTATTCAGGCATAGAGTAACTATGTGTGTGTGAATGGTAAGACTCCTAGTGTTCAGCAACTGAGATGTGGCAGGCTTAGAGTAACTTTGTGTGTGTGAATGGTAAGACTCCTAGTGTTCAGCAACTGAGATGTGGCAGGCTTAGAGTAACTATGTGTGTGTGAATGGTAGACTCACAGTGTTTAGCAGCTGAGATGTGGCAGGCTTAGAGTATTCAGGCATAGAGTAACTATGCGTGTGTGAATAGTAGACTCACAGTGTTTAGCAGCTGAGATGTGGCAGGCTTAGAGTAACTATGTGTGTGTGAATGGTAGACTCTGTTTAGCAGCTGAGATGTGGCAGGCTTAGAGTAACTATGTGTGTGTGAATGGTAGACTCACAGTGTTTAGCAGCTGAGATGTGGCAGGCTTAGAGTATTCAGGCATAGAGTAACTATGCGTGTGTGAATAGTAGACTCACAGTGTTTTGCAGCTGAGATGTGGCACGCTTAGAGTACTTTTGTGTGTCTGAATGGTAGACTCAGTGTTTAGCAGCTGAGATGTGGCAGGCTTAGAGTAACTATGGGTGTGTGAATGGGTAGACTCACAGTTGTTTAGCAGCTGAGATGTGGCAGGCTTAGAGTATTCAGGCATAGAGTAACTATGCGTGTGTGAATGGTAGACTCACAGTGTTTAGCAGCTGAGATGTGGCAGGCTTAGAGTTTTCAGGCATAGAGTAACTATGCGTGTGTGAATGGTAGACTCACAGTGTTTAGCAGCTGAGATGTGGCAGGCTTAGAGTAACTATGTGTGGTGAATGGTAAGACTCCTAGTGTTCAGCAACTGAGATGTGGCAGGCTTAGAGTAAAACTGTGTGTGTGAATGGTAGACTCACAGTGTTTAGCAACTGATATGTTGCAGGCTTAGAGTATTCAGGCATAGAGTAACTATGCGTGTGTGAATAGTAGACTCACAGTGTTTAGCAGCTGAGATGTGGCAAGCATAGAGTAACTATGGGTGTGTGAATGGTAGACTCACAGTGTTTAGCAGCTGAGATGTGGCAGGCTTAGAGTAACTATGTGTGTGTGAAATGGTAGACTCAGTGTTTTAGCAGCTGAGATGTGGCAGGCTTAGAGTAACTATGTGTGGTGTGAATGGTAGACTCAGTGTTTAGCAGCTGAGATGTGGCAGCTTAGAGTAACTATGTGTGTGTGAATGGTAGACTCACAGTGTTTAGCAGCTGAGATGTGGCAGGCTTAGAGTAACTATGTGTGTGTGAATGGTAAGACTCCTAGTGTTCAGCAACTGAGATGTGGTAGGCTTAGAGTAACTGTGTGTGTGTGAATGGTAGACTCACAGTGTTCAGCAACTGAGATGTGGCAGGCTTAGAGTAACTATGTGTGTGTGAATGGTAAGACTCACAGTGTTTAGCAGCTGAGATGTAGCAGGCTTAGGGTAATTATGGGTGTGTGAATGGTAGACTCAGTGTTTAGCAGCTGAGATGTGGCAGGCTTAGAGTAACTGTGTGTGTGAATGGAAGACTCACAGTGTTCAGCAGCCGAGATGTGGCAGGCATAGAGTAACTATGTGTGTGTGAATGGTAAGACTCCTAGTGTTCAGCAACTGAGATGTGGCAGGCTTAGAGTAACTGTGTGTGTGAATGGTAGACTCACAGTGTTTAGCAGCTGATATGTGGCAGGCTTAGAGTATTCAGGCATAGAGTAACTATGCGTGTGTGAATAGTAGACTCACAGTGTTTAGCAGCTGAGATGTGGCAAGCATAGAGTAACTATGGGTGTGTGAATGGTAGACTCACAGTGTTTAGCAGCTGAGATGTGGCAGGCTTAGAGTAACTATGTGTGTGTGAATGGTAGACTCAGTGTTTAGCAGCTGAGATGTGGCAGGCTTAGAGTAACTATGTGTGTGTGAATGGTAGACTCACAGTGTTTAGCAGCTGAGATGTGGCAGGCTTAGAGTAACTATGGGTGTGTGAATGGTAGACTCACAGTGTTTTGCAGCTGAGATGTGGCAGGCTTAGAGTAACTATGGGTGTGTGAATGGTAGACTCACAGTGTTTCACAGCTGAGATGTGGCAGGCTTAGAGTATTCAGGCATAGAGTAACTATGTGTGTGTGAATGGTAAGACTCCTAGTGTTCAGCAACTGAGATGTGGCAGGCTTAGAGTAACTATGTGTGTGTGAATGGTAGACTCACAGTGTTTAGCAGCTGAGATGTGGCAGGCTTAGAGTATTCAGGCATAGAGTAACTATGCGTGTGTGAATAGTAGACTCACAGTGTTTTGCAGCTGAGATGTGGCAAGCATAGAGTAACTATGGGTCTGTGAATGGTAGACTCACAGTGTTTAGCAGCTGAGATGTGGCACGCTTAGAGTACTTTTGTGTGTGTGAATGGTAGACTCAGTGTTTAGCAGCTGAGATGTGGCAGGCTTAGAGTAACTATGGGTGTGTGAATGGTAGACTCACAGTGTTTAGCAGCTGAGATGTGGCAGGCTTAGAGTAACTATGTGTGTGTGAATGGTAGACTCACAGTGTTTAGCAGCTGAGATGTGGCAGGCTTAGATTATTCAGGAATTTTTCTAATGATTCACAGAATAAGAGTATTTGGTTGTTTCTTCCTTATATGTAAGCAAGTGAATTATGGTGAAGTGAATGTCATATGTTTTGTACAGTTAATCATTTTAAATGTGTCTACTTCTGCTGTTCAGTATGACCCTATCATTGGTAAACTTATTCAGTATAAAATATTTTAAATTAATTTTTATGACAATACATTTGTTTTCAACTCAAAAAATATGAAGTTTCATTAGTTGAAAAAACAACTAAAAACTGTATAGAAATGGGAGAGAAAAACAACTAAAAACTATAGAAATGGGAGAGAAAAACAACTAAAAACCATAGAAATGGGAGAGAAAAACAACTAAAAACTGTATAGAAATGGGAGAGAAAAACAACTAAAAACCATAGAAATGGGAGAGAAAAACAACTAAAAACTGTATAGAAATGGGAAAAAAAAACCAACTAAAAACTATGGAAATGGGAGAAAAAACAACTAACATACATTTTATATCAACAAATTTGTTTCCTGAAATCTCAAGAAACTTATCACATCAAAACTCCCTCTAGAGAACAGTAATAGTACTATCAATGTCTAAAGCATAAGGTGAACCAACAACTTGTTCTGGTAGGTTTTATATACTTAGAAGGATATTTTATGTAAATTCATACTAGTTTAGTGATTCGTAGGTGTGTGGTTATGTATATTTCAATGTAATATTTTTTCTATGGGTGAAACAGGGAATTGCGTGTCTTTCCTGCTGAAGAGAAATGGACAACAAAGTTGCTTAAAGAAGCGAAAATCACATTGTCTGAGGTGATAATTGTCTTTATGAATAACATGATATAGGAATGACAATACTACAGCCAGTATATTGTAGGTCATATAATAATTACGTGACAAATAATTAAAGAATGTTATATTTTATGTTTATGTAATTCCTTTAAAAACTCTTGTGTACACTTAACAGTACAGGCATTTTAAATTCTATTCTGTATGTATTATGGTAATATCAGTGTTTTATATAAAGTCTGCTTTGTAATGTTAATATAGGTACTGTATACATTGCTAGAAAGTTGATTTTGTGTCAGAATATCATTGCTTCGAGATTATTCTAGACTGATTTGATTGTTTGATTAATTAGTACTATGTAATTTAGTTGAAAATTTTCTTTGAAAAATAAGTTAGAGATATATCACTTAAACTTAAAATTAACTTCTTTGTTTCCTTTTCGACATGTAGGAGAGAAATAATAAATGATTTGTTCTTGACATGTTTTTCCATTTAGAACTTGGAAGAAAGCGAAGAGTTACAACCGTTACGAGCCTCGACGTCTCTGACTGTATCTATTTCTTGTCAGAATGTAAATGACCTTCATGACGATATCCTTCTGAAAATATTTTCTTACCTGGAATTGAAAGACAGAATAAAAATTGAAAGAGGTACGGATAGACAGAAGCAATTGTTCTTTGCCAAGTTGTGAGATACGCTTATGTCTGGAAAATTCTAACGTCTATCATGACATGATAATAATCAGAGGATCATTCACTGAGTATTGTTAAATTTCATTGTTGGATGGTGAGTGGAAATAAAAATATATCTTTCTAATTTTTGAGGTGGTTATTGCGAGGAAGACAAATTGAAAATGACCAAGAAACCGTGTTTAGTAAAAGGGGCAGATGACAAAAGTTTATGAAATGCTGATTATGGTTTGTTGAGAGTACATCGCAGTAACTGTTTGGGCCTGTTAAGTAGAGCTGTATGAAACACATGTCTGTCACACTGCTGAAAGTGTGATGCTAAAAATGTAGTGATTGTTTTGTAACTGTGATCATTATATGTTTACTGTTATGCCTTTGGATGGGTTTGTTTACATGGATACAGCTTCTTTTCTATGTGTTTAGCTGTATTGTAACTTTTATTGTTTTGTAGTTAAAACATAATACATTTGGCATAAATGTTATTGCATGTTGAGATGAGGTTTCTGAATTAAAATATAACCCATGCAAAAAATATGTACATATATATATACACGTATTACAAAACATACAAACTACTTATCTTTTTTTCAGTTAAAAGTCGCTAGTATTTTTGGAATAACCTTTTAAATATTTTCTGTTTGCACAAAATAAAATATAAATGACTGTTGTCTACATTTTGATAATCACATGATTCCATTCTTGATAGAGAGAAACCCACTTGAAGTAAAAAATGTATCTGTTCTTTGTTTCAGTTTGTAAGAAATGGAAAGTTCTCTTATCGAGACTGTGGCACACTCAAAAAACTTTGCAGTTTCACAACATGTTTTCCATCTTCACAGGCACATGTGAGTTTTCAGTATTTTTATGTATATGCATAAACTACTGATGAAAAAAATCTTATAATCCATCTTAAATAATGTGCACAGTTGAGTATCATTGTTCAGAATAATATAAACATGAGGTATATGTAAGTCCATTAATGTTAGCTGGATTGTTAGCTGAGGTGATGTACACAGTCCATTAACGTTAGCTGGATTGTTAGCTGAGGTGATATACACAATCCATTAACATCAGTTAGATTGTTAGCTGAGGTGATATACACAGTCCATTAACATCAGTAAGATTGTTAGCTGAGGTGATATACACAGTCCATTAGCATCAGTTAGATTGTTAGCTGAGGTGATATACACAGTCCATTAGCATCAGTTAGATTGTTAGCTGAGGTGATATACACAGTCCGTTGACATTATTAAGATTGTTAGCTGAGGTTATGTACACAGTTTATTAACATCAGTATGATTGTTAGCTGAGGTGATGTACACAGTCCATTAACATCAGTGTGATTGTTAGCTGAGGTGATATACACAGTCCATTAACATCAGTATGATTGTTAGCTGAGGTGATATACACAGTCCATTAACATCAGTTAGATTGTTAGCTGAGGTGATATACACAGTCCATTAACATCAGTAAGATTGTTAGCTGAGGTGATATACACAGTCCATTAGCATCAGTTAGATTGTTATCTGAGGTGATATACACAGTCCGTTGACATTATTAAGATTGTTAGCTGAGGTGATATACACAGTCCATTAACATGATTAAGATTGTTAGCTGAGGTGATATACACAGTCCATTAACATCAGTATGATTGTTAGCTGAGGTGATATACACAGTCTATTAACATCAGTTAGATTGTTAGCTGAGGTGATATACACAGTCCATTAACATCAGTTAGATTGTTAGCTGAGGTGATATACACAGTCCATTAACATCAGTTAGATTGTTAGCTGAGGTGATATACACAGTCCATTAACATCAGTTAGGTTGTGAGCTGAGGTGATATACACAGTCCATTAACATCAGTAAGATTGTTAGCTGAGGTGATATACACAGTCCATTAGCATCAGTTAGATTGTTAGCTGAGGTGATATACACAGTCCGTTGACATTATTAAGATTGTTAGCTGAGGTTATGTACACAGTTTATTAACATCAGTATGATTGTTAGCTGAGGTGATGTACACAGTCCATTAACATCAGTGTGATTGTTAGCTGAGGTGATATACACAGTCCATTAACATCAGTATGATTGTTAGCTGAGGTGATGTACACAGTCCATTAACATCAGTGTGATTGTTAGCTGAGGTGATATACACAGTCCATTAACATCAGTTAGATTGTTAGCTGAGGTGATATACACAGTCCATTAACATCAGTATGATTGTTAGCTGAGGTGATATACACAGTCCATTAACATCAGTATGATTGTTAGCTGAGGTGATATACACAGTCCATTAACATCAGTAAGATTGTTAGATGAGGTAATATACACAGTCCATTAACATCAGTATGATTGTTAGCTGAGGTGATATACACAGTCCATTAACATTATTAAGATTGTTAGCTGAGGTGATATACACAGTCCATTAACATCAGTAAGATTGTTAGCTGAGGTGATATACACAGTCCATTTACATCAGTTAGATTGTTAGCTGAGGTGATACACACAGTCCATTAACATCAGTAAGATTGTTAGCTGAGGTGATATACACAGTCCATTAACATCAGTAAGATTGTTAGCTGAGGTGATATACACAGTCCATTAACATCAGTAAGATTGTTAGCTGAGATGATATACACAGTCCATTAACATCAGTAAGATTGTTAGCTGAGGTGATATACACAGTCCATTAACATTATTAAGATTGTTAGCTGAGGTGATATACACAGTCCATTAACATCAGTAAGATTGTTAGCTGAGGTGATATACACAGTCCATTAACATCAGTTAGATTGTTAGCTGAGGTGATATACACAGTCCATTAACATCAGTAAGATTGTTAGCTGAGATGATATACACAGTCCATTAACATCAGTATGATTGTTAGCTGAGGTGATATACACAGTCCATTAACATCAGTTAGATTGTTAGCTGAGGTGATATACACAGTCCATTAACATCAGTAAGATTGTTAGCTGAGGTGATATACACAGTCCATTAGCATCAGTTAGATTGTTAGCTGAGGTGATATACACCAGTCCGTTGACATTATTAAGATTGTTAGCTGAGGTTATGTACACAGTTTATTAACATCAGTATGATTGTTAGCTGAGGTGATGTACACAGTCCATTAACATCAGTGTGATTGTTAGCTGAGGTGATATACACAGTCCATTAACATCAGTATGATTGTTAGCTGAGGTGATGTACACAGTCCATTAACATCAGTGTGATTGTTAGCTGAGGTGATATACACAGTCCATTAACATCAGTATGATTGATAGCTGAGGTGATATACACAGTCCATTAACATCAGTGTGATTGTTAGCTGAGGTGATATACACAGTCCATTAACATCAGTTAGATTGTTAGCTGAGGTGATATACACAGTCCATTAACATCAGTAAGATTGTTAGCTGAGGTGATATACACAGTCCATTAGCATCAGTTAGATTGTTATCTGAGGTGATATACACAGTCCGTTGACATTATTAAGATTGTTAGCTGAGGTTATGTACACAGTTTATTAACATCAGTATGATTGTTAGCTTAGGTGATATACACAGTCCATTAACATCAGTATGATTGTTAGCTGAGGTGATATACACAGTCCATTAACATCAGTATGATTGTTAGCTGAGGTGATATACACAGTCCATTAACATCATTAAGATTGTTAGCTGAGGTGATATACACAGTCCATTAACATCAGTATGATTGTTAGCTGAGGTGATATACACAGTCCATTAACATCAGTATGTTTGTTAGCTGAGGTGATATTCACAGTCCATTAACATCAGTATGATTGTAAGCTGAGGTGATATACACAGTGCATTAACATCAGTAAGATTGTTAGCTGAGGTGATATACACAGTCCCATTAACATTATTAAGATTGTTAGCTGAGGTGATATACACAGTCCATTAACATTATTAAGATTGTTAGCTGAGGTGATATACACAGTCCATTAACATCAGTAAGATTGTTAGCTGAGGTGATATACACAGTCCATTAACATTATTAAGATTGTTAGCTGAGGTGATATACACAGTCCATTAACATTATTAAGATTGTTAGCTGAGGTGATATACACAGTCCATTAACATCAGTATGATTGTTAGCTGAGGTGATATACACAGTCCATTAACATTATTAAGATTGTTAGCTGAGGTGATATACACAGTCCATTAACATCAGTTAGATTGTTAGCTGAGGTGATATACACAGTCCATTAACATCAGTTACATTGTTAGCTGAGGTGATATACACAGTCCATTAACATTATTAAGATTGTTAGCTGAGGTGATATACACAGTGCATTAACATCAGTAATATTGTTAGCTGAGGTGATATACACAGTCCATTAACATCAGTAAGATTGTTAGCTGAGGTGATATACACAGTCCATTAGCATCAGTTAGATTGTTAGCTGAGGTGATATACACAGTCCATTAACATCAGTAAGATTGTTAGCTGAGGTGATATACACAGTCCATTAACATCAGTAAGATTGTTAGCTGAGGTGATATACACAGTCCATTAACATCAGTAAGATTGTTAGCTGAGGTGATATACACAGTGCATTAACATCAGTTAGATTGTTAGCTGAGGTGATATAAACAGTCCATTAACATCAGTAAGATTGTTAGCTGAGGTGATATACACAGTCCATTAGCATCAGTTAGATTGTTAGCTGAGGTGATATACACAGTCCGTTGACATTATTAAGATTGTTAGCTGAGGTGATATACACAGTCCATTAACATCAGTATGATTGTTAGCTTAGGTGATGTACACAGTCCATTAACATCAGTGTGATTGTTAGCTGAGGTGATATACACAGTCCGTTGACATTATTAAGATTGTTAGCTGAGGTTATGTACACAGTTTATTAACATCAGTATGATTGTTAGCTGAGGTGATGTACACAGTCCATTAACATCAGTATGATTGTTAGCTGAGGTGATATACACAGTCCATTAACATCAGTATGATTGTTAGCTTAGGTGATGTACACAGTCCATTAACATCAGTGTGATTGTTAGCTGAGGTGATATACACAGTCCGTTGACATTATTAAGATTGTTAGCTGAGGTGATATACACAGTCCATTAACATCAGTATGATTGTTAGCTGAGGTGATATACACAGTCCATTAACATCAGTGTGATTGTTAGCTGAGGTGATATACACAGTCCATTAACATCAGTAAGATTGTTAGCTGAGGTGATATACACAGTCCATTAACATCAGTAAGATTGTTAGCTGAGGTGATATACACAGTCCATTAGCATCAGTTAGATTGTTAGCTGAGGTGATATACACAGTGCATTAACATCAGTAATATTGTTAGCTGAGGTGATATACACAGTCCATTAACATCAGTAAGATTGTTAGCTGAGGTGATATACACAGTCCATTAACATCAGTAAGATTGTTAGCTGAGGTGATATACACAGTCCATTAACATCAGTAAGATTGTTAGCTGAGGTGATATACACAGTGCATTAACATCAGTTAGATTGTTAGCTGAGGTGATATACACAGTCCATTAACATCAGTAAGATTGTTAGCTGAGGTGATATACACAGTCCATTAGCATCAGTTAGATTGTTAGCTGAGGTGATATACACAGTCCGTTGACATTATTAAGATTGTTAGCTGAGGTGATATACACAGTCCATTAACATCAGTATGATTGTTAGCTTAGGTGATGTACACAGTCCATTAACATCAGTGTGATTGTTAGCTGAGGTGATATACACAGTCCGTTGACATTATTAAGATTGTTAGCTGAGGTTATGTACACAGTTTATTAACATCAGTATGATTGTTAGCTGAGGTGATGTACACAGTCCATTAACATCAGTATGTATGTTAGCTGAGGTGATATACACAGTCCATTAACATCAGTATGATTGTTAGCTTAGGTGATGTACACAGTCCATTAACATCAGTGTGATTGTTAGCTGAGGTGATATACACAGTCCGTTGACATTATTAAGATTGTTAGCTGAGGTGATATACACAGTCCATTAACATCAGTATGATTGTTAGCTGAGGTGATATACACAGTCCATTAACATCAGTGTGATTGTTAGCTGAGGTGATATACACAGTCCATTAACATCAGTATGATTGTTCGCTGAGGTGATATACACAGTCCATTAGCATCAGTTAGATTGTTAGCTGAGGTGATATACACAGTCCGTTGACATTATTAAGATTGTTAGCTGAGGTTATGTACACAGTTTATTAACATCAGTATGATTGTTAGCTGAGGTGATGTACACAGTCCATTAACATCAGTGTGATTGTTAGCTGAGGTGATATACACAGTCCATTAACATCAGTATGATTGTTAGCTGAGGTGATATACACAGTCCATTAACATCAGTGTGATTGTTAGCTGAGGTGATATACACAGTCCATTAACATCAGTATGATTGTTAGCTGAGGTGATATATACAGTCCATTAACATCAGTATGATTGTTAGCTGAGGTGATATAGACAGTCCATTAGCATCAGTTAGATTGTTAGCTGAGGTGATATATACAGTCCATTAACATCAGTATGATTGTTAGCTGAGGTGATATTCACAGTCTATTAACATCAGTATGATTGTTAGCTGAGGTGATATACACAGTCCATTAACATCAGTTAGATTGTTAGCTGAGGTGATATACACAGTCCATTAACATCAGTAAGATTGTTAGCTGAGGTGATATACACAGTCCATTAGCATCAGTTAGATTGTTAGCTGAGGTGATATACACAGTCCGTTGACATTATTAAGATTGTTAGCTGAGGTGATATACACAGTCCATTAACATCAGTATGATTGTTAGCTTAGGTGATGTACACAGTCCATTAACATCAGTGTGATTGTTAGCTGAGGTGATATACACAGTCCGTTGACATTATTAAGATTGTTAGCTGAGGTTATGTACACAGTTTATTAACATCAGTATGATTGTTAGCTGAGGTGATGTACACAGTCCATTAACATCAGTGTGATTGTTAGCTGAGGTGATATACACAGTCCATTAACATCAGTAAGATTGTTAGCTGAGGTGATATACACAGTCCATTAACATCAGTTAGATTGTTAGCTGAGGTGATATACACAGTCCATTAACATCAGTAAGATTGTTAGCTGAGATGATATACACAGTCCATTAACATCAGTATGATTGTTAGCTGAGGTGATATACACAGTGCATTAACATCAGTTAGATTGTTAGCTGAGGTGATATACACAGTCCATTAACATCAGTAAGATTGTTAGCTGAGGTGATATACACAGTCCATTAGCATCAGTTAGATTGTTAGCTGAGGTGATATACACAGTCCGTTGACATTATTAAGATTGTTAGCTGAGGTTATGTACACAGTTTATTAACATCAGTATGATTGTTAGCTGAGGTGATGTACACAGTCCATTAACATCAGTGTGATTGTTAGCTGAGGTGATATACACAGTCCATTAACATCAGTATGATTGTTAGCTGAGGTGATGTACACAGTCCATTAACATCAGTGTGATTGTTAGCTGAGGTGATATACACAGTCCATTAACATCAGTATGATTGATAGCTGAGGTGATATACACAGTCCATTAACATCAGTGTGATTGTTAGCTGAGGTGATATACACAGTCCATTAACATCAGTTAGATTGTTAGCTGAGGTGATATACACAGTCCATTAACATCAGTACGATTGTTAGCTGAGGTGATATACACAGTCCATTAGCATCAGTTAGATTGTTATCTGAGGTGATATACACAGTCCGTTGACATTATTAAGATTGTTAGCTGAGGTTATGTACACAGTTTATTAACATCAGTATGATTGTTAGCTTAGGTGATATACACAGTCCATTAACATCAGTATGATTGTTAGCTGAGGTGATATACACAGTCCATTAACATCAGTATGATTGTTAGCTGAGGTGATATACACAGTCCATTAACATCAGTTAGATTGTTAGCTGAGGTGATATACACAGTCCATTAACATCAGTATGATTGTTAGCTGAGGTGATATACACAGTCCATTAACATCAGTATGATTGTTAGCTGAGGTGATATACACAGTCCATTAACATCATTAAGATTCTTAGCTGAGGTGATATACACAGTCCATTAACATCAGTATGATTGTTAGCTGAGGTGATATACACAGTCCATTAACATCAGTATGTTTGTTAGCTGAGGTGATATTCACAGTCCATTAACATCAGTATGATTGTAAGCTGAGGTGATATACACAGTGCATTAACATCAGTAAGATTGTTAGCTGAGGTGATATACACAGTCCATTAACATTATTAAGATTGTTAGCTGAGGTGATATACACAGTCCATTAACATTATTAAGATTGTTAGCTGAGGTGATATACACAGTCCATTAACATCAGTAAGATTGTTAGCTGAGGTGATATACACAGTCCATTAACATTATTAAGATTGTTAGCTGAGGTGATATACACAGTCCATTAACATTATTAAGATTGTTAGCTGAGGTGATATACACAGTCCATTAACATCAGTATGATTGTTAGCTGAGGTGATATACACAGTCCATTAACATTATTAAGATTGTTAGCTGAGGTGATATACACAGTCCATTAACATCAGTTAGATTGTTAGCTGAGGTGATATACACAGTCCATTAACATCAGTTAGATTGTTAGCTGAGGTGATATACACAGTCCATTAACATTATTAAGATTGTTAGCTGAGGTGATATACACAGTGCATTAACATCAGTAATATTGTTAGCTGAGGTGATATACACAGTCCATTAACATCAGTAAGATTGTTAGCTGAGGTGATATACACAGTCCATTAGCATCAGTTAGATTGTTAGCTGAGGTGATATACACAGTCCATTAACATCAGTAAGATTGTTAGCTGAGGTGATATACACAGTCCATTAACATCAGTAAGATTGTTAGCTGAGGTGATATACACAGTCCATTAACATCAGTAAGATTGTTAGCTGAGGTGATATACACAGTGCATTAACATCAGTTAGATTGTTAGCTGAGGTGATATACACAGTCCATTAACATCAGTAAGATTGTTAGCTGAGGTGATATACACAGTCCATTAGCATCAGTTAGATTGTTAGCTGAGGTGATATACACAGTCCGTTGACATTATTAAGATTGTTAGCTGAGGTGATATACACAGTCCATTAACATCAGTATGATTGTTAGCTTAGGTGATGTACACAGTCCATTAACATCAGTGTGATTGTTAGCTGAGGTGATATACACAGTCCGTTGACATTATTAAGATTGTTAGCTGAGGTTATGTACACAGTTTATTAACATCAGTATGATTGTTAGCTGAGGTGATGTACACAGTCCATTAACATCAGTATGATTGTTAGCTGAGGTGATATACACAGTCCATTAACATCAGTATGATTGTTAGCTTAGGTGATGTACACAGTCCATTAACATCAGTGTGATTGTTAGCTGAGGTGATATACACAGTCCGTTGACATTATTAAGATTGTTAGCTGAGGTGATATACACAGTCCATTAACATCAGTATGATTGTTAGCTGAGGTGATATACACAGTCCATTAACATCAGTGTGATTGTTAGCTGAGGTGATATACACAGTCCATTAACATCAGTAAGATTGTTAGCTGAGGTGATATACACAGTCCATTAACATCAGTAAGATTGTTAGCTGAGGTGATATACACAGTCCATTAGCATCAGTTAGATTGTTAGCTGAGGTGATATACACAGTGCATTAACATCAGTAATATTGTTAGCTGAGGTGATATACACAGTCCATTAACATCAGTAAGATTGTTAGCTGAGGTGATATACACAGTCCATTAACATCAGTAAGATTGTTAGCTGAGGTGATATACACAGTCCATTAACATCAGTAAGATTGTTAGCTGAGGTGATATACACAGTGCATTAACATCAGTTAGATTGTTAGCTGAGGTGATATACACAGTCCATTAACATCAGTAAGATTGTTAGCTGAGGTGATATACACAGTCCATTAGCATCAGTTAGATTGTTAGCTGAGGTGATATACACAGTCCGTTGACATTATTAAGATTGTTAGCTGAGGTGATATACACAGTCCATTAACATCAGTATGATTGTTAGCTTAGGTGATGTACACAGTCCATTAACATCAGTGTGATTGTTAGCTGAGGTGATATACACAGTCCGTTGACATTATTAAGATTGTTAGCTGAGGTTATGTACACAGTTTATTAACATCAGTATGATTGTTAGCTGAGGTGATGTACACAGTCCATTAACATCAGTATGATTGTTAGCTGAGGTGATATACACAGTCCATTAACATCAGTATGATTGTTAGCTTAGGTGATGTACACAGTCCATTAACATCAGTGTGATTGTTAGCTGAGGTGATATACACAGTCCGTTGACATTATTAAGATTGTTAGCTGAGGTGATATACACAGTCCATTAACATCAGTATGATTGTTAGCTGAGGTGATATACACAGTCCATTAACATCAGTGTGATTGTTAGCTGAGGTGATATACACAGTCCATTAACATCAGTATGATTGTTAGCTGAGGTGATATACACAGTCCATTAGCATCAGTTAGATTGTTAGCTGAGGTGATATACACAGTCCGTTGACATTATTAAGATTGTTAGCTGAGGTTATGTACACAGTTTATTAACATCAGTATGATTGTTAGCTGAGGTGATGTACACAGTCCATTAACATCAGTATGATTGTTAGCTGAGGTGATATACACAGTCCATTAACATCAGTGTGATTGTTAGCTGAGGTGATATACACAGTCCATTAACATCAGTATGATTGTTAGCTGAGGTGATATATACAGTCCATTAACATCAGTATGATTGTTAGCTGAGGTGATATAGACAGTCCATTAGCATCAGTTAGATTGTTAGCTGAGGTGATATATACAGTCCATTAACATCAGTATGATTGTTAGCTGAGGTGATATTCACAGTCTATTAACATCAGTATGATTGTTAGCTGAGGTGATATACACAGTCCATTAACATCAGTTAGATTGTTAGCTGAGGTGATATACACAGTCCATTAACATCAGTAAGATTGTTAGCTGAGGTGATATACACAGTCCATTAGCATCAGTTAGATTGTTAGCTGAGGTGATATACACAGTCCGTTGACATTATTAAGATTGTTAGCTGAGGTGATATACACAGTCCATTAACATCAGTATGATTGTTAGCTTAGGTGATGTACACAGTCCATTAACATCAGTGTGATTGTTAGCTGAGGTGATATACACAGTCCGTTGACATTATTAAGATTGTTAGCTGAGGTTATGTACACAGTTTATTAACATCAGTATGATTGTTAGCTGAGGTGATGTACACAGTCCATTAACATCAGTATGATTGTTAGCTGAGGTGATATACACAGTCCATTAACATCAGTATGATTGTTAGCTTAGGTGATGTACACAGTCCATTAACATCAGTGTGATTGTTAGCTGAGGTGATATACACAGTCCGTTGACATTATTAAGATTGTTAGCTGAGGTGATATACACAGTCCATTAACATCAGTATGATTGTTAGCTGAGGTGATATACACAGTCCATTAACATCAGTGTGATTGTTAGCTGAGGTGATATACACAGTCCATTAACATCAGTATGATTGTTAGCTGAGGTGATATACACAGTCCATTAGCATCAGTTAGATTGTTAGCTGAGGTGATATACACAGTCCGTTGACATTATTAAGATTGTTAGCTGAGGTTATGTACACAGTTTATTAACATCAGTATGATTGTTAGCTGAGGTGATGTACACAGTCCATTAACATCAGTGTGATTGTTAGCTGAGGTGATATACACAGTCCATTAACATCAGTTAGATTGTTAGCTGAGGTGATATACACAGTCCATTAACATCAGTAAGATTGTTAGCTGAGGTGATATACACAGTCCATTAGCATCAGTTAGATTGTTAGCTGAGGTGATATACACAGTGCATTAACATCAGTTAGATTGTTAGCTGAGGTGATATACACAGTCCATTAACATCAGTAAGATTGTTAGCTGAGGTGATATACACAGTCCATTAGCATCAGTTAGATTGTTAGCTGAGGTGATATACACAGTCCGTTGACATTATTAAGATTGTTAGCTGAGGTGATATACACAGTCCATTAACATCAGTATGATTGTTAGCTTAGGTGATGTACACAGTCCATTAACATCAGTGTGATTGTTAGCTGAGGTGATATACACAGTCCGTTGACATTATTAAGATTATTAGCTGAGGTTATGTACACAGTTTATTAACATCAGTATGATTGTTAGCTGAGGTGATGTACACAATCCATTAACATCAGTATGATTGTTAGCTGAGGTGATATACACAGTCCATTAACATCAGTATGATTGTTAGCTTAGGTGATGTACACAGTCCATTAACATCAGTGTGATTGTTAGCTGAGGTGATATACACAGTCCGTTGACATTATTAAGATTGTTAGCTGAGGTGATATACACAGTCCATTAACATCAGTATGATTGTTAGCTGAGGTGATATACACAGTCCATTAACATCAGTGTGATTGTTAGCTGAGGTGATATAAACAGTCCATTAACATCAGTATGATTGTTAGCTGAGGTGATATACACAGTCCATTAGCATCAGTTAGATTGTTAGCTGAGGTGATATACACAGTCCGTTGACATTATTAAGATTGTTAGCTGAGGTGATATACACAGTCCATTAACATCAGTATGATTGTTAGCTTAGGTGATGTACACAGTCCATTAACATCAGTGTGATTGTTAGCTGAGGTGATATACACAGTCCGTTGACATTATTAAGATTGTTAGCTGAGGTTATGTACACAGTTTATTAACATCAGTATGATTGTTAGCTGAGGTGATGTACACAGTCCATTAACATCAGTATGATTGTTAGCTGAGGTGATATACACAGTCCATTAACATCAGTATGATTGTTAGCTTAGGTGATGTACACAGTCCATTAACATCAGTGTGATTGTTAGCTGAGGTGATATACACAGTCCGTTGACATTATTAAGATTGTTAGCTGAGGTGATATACACAGTCCATTAACATCAGTATGATTGTTAGCTGAGGTGATATACACAGTCCATTAACATCAGTGTGATTGTTAGCTGAGGTGATATACACAGTCCATTAACATCAGTATGATTGTTAGCTGAGGTGATATACACAGTCCATTAGCATCAGTTAGATTGTTAGCTGAGGTGATATACACAGTCCGTTGACATTATTAAGATTGTTAGCTGAGGTTATGTACACAGTTTATTAACATCAGTATGATTGTTAGCTGAGGTGATGTACACAGTCCATTAACATCAGTGTGATTGTTAGCTGAGGTGATATACACAGTCCATTAACATCAGTATGATTGTTAGCTGAGGTGATATACACAGTCCATTAACATCAGTGTGATTGTTAGCTGAGGTGATATACACAGTCCATTAACATCAGTATGATTGTTAGCTGAGGTGATATATACAGTCCATTAACATCAGTATGATTGTTAGCTGAGGTGATATAGACAGTCCATTAGCATCAGTTAGATTGTTAGCTGAGGTGATATACACAGTCCATTAACATCAGTATGATTGTTAGCTGAGGTGATATTCACAGTCTATTAACATCAGTATGATTGTTAGCTGAGGTGATATACACAGTCCATTAACATCAGTTAGATTGTTAGCTGAGGTGATATACACAGTCCATTAACATCAGTAAGATTGTTAGCTGAGGTGATATACACAGTCCATTAGCATCAGTTAGATTGTTAGCTGAGGTGATATACACAGTCCGTTGACATTATTAAGATTGTTAGCTGAGGTGATATACACAGTCCATTAACATCAGTATGATTGTTAGCTTAGGTGATGTACACAGTCCATTAACATCAGTGTGATTGTTAGCTGAGGTGATATACACAGTCCGTTGACATTATTAAGATTGTTAGCTGAGGTTATGTACACAGTTTATTAACATCAGTATGATTGTTAGCTGAGGTGATGTACACAGTCCATTAACATCAGTATGATTGTTAGCTGAGGTGATATACACAGTCCATTAACATCAGTATGATTGTTAGCTTAGGTGATGTACACAGTCCATTAACATCAGTGTGATTGTTAGCTGAGGTGATATACACAGTCCGTTGACATTATTAAGATTGTTAGCTGAGGTGATATACACAGTCCATTAACATCAGTATGATTGTTAGCTGAGGTGATATACACAGTCCATTAACATCAGTGTGATTGTTAGCTGAGGTGATATACACAGTCCATTAACATCAGTATGATTGTTAGCTGAGGTGATATACACAGTCCATTAGCATCAGTTAGATTGTTAGCTGAGGTGATATACACAGTCCGTTGACATTATTAAGATTGTTAGCTGAGGTTATGTACACAGTTTATTAACATCAGTATGATTGTTAGCTGAGGTGATGTACACAGTCCATTAACATCAGTGTGATTGTTAGCTGAGGTGATATACACAGTCCATTAACATCAGTTAGATTGTTAGCTGAGGTGATATACACAGTCCATTAACATCAGTAAGATTGTTAGCTGAGGTGATATACACAGTCCATTAGCATCAGTTAGATTGTTAGCTGAGGTGATATACACAGTGCATTAACATCAGTTAGATTGTTAGCTGAGGTGATATACACAGTCCATTAACATCAGTAAGATTGTTAGCTGAGGTGATATACACAGTCCATTAGCATCAGTTAGATTGTTAGCTGAGGTGATATACACAGTCCGTTGACATTATTAAGATTGTTAGCTGAGGTGATATACACAGTCCATTAACATCAGTATGATTGTTAGCTTAGGTGATGTACACAGTCCATTAACATCAGTGTGATTGTTAGCTGAGGTGATATACACAGTTCGTTGACATTATTAAGATTATTAGCTGAGGTTATGTACACAGTTTATTAACATCAGTATGATTGTTAGCTGAGGTGATGTACACAATCCATTAACATCAGTATGATTGTTAGCTGAGGTGATATACACAGTCCATTAACATCAGTATGATTGTTAGCTTAGGTGATGTACACAGTCCATTAACATCAGTGTGATTGTTAGCTGAGGTGATATACACAGTCCGTTGACATTATTAAGATTGTTAGCTGAGGTGATATACACAGTCCATTAACATCAGTATGATTGTTAGCTGAGGTGATATACACAGTCCATTAACATCAGTGTGATTGTTAGCTGAGGTGATATACACAGTCCATTAACATCAGTATGATTGTTAGCTGAGGTGATATACACAGTCCATTAGCATCAGTTAGATTGTTAGCTGAGGTGATATACACAGTCCGTTGACATTATTAAGATTGTTAGCTGAGGTTATGTACACAGTTTATTAACATCAGTATGATTGTTAGCTGAGGTGATGTACACAGTCCATTAACATCAGTGTGATTGTTAGCTGAGGTGATATACACAGTCCATTAACATCAGTATGATTGTTAGCTGAGGTGATATACACAGTCCATTAACATCAGTGTGATTGTTAGCTGAGGTGATATACACAGTCCATTAACATCAGTATGATTGTTAGCTGAGGTGATATATACAGTCCATTAACATCAGTATGATTGTTAGCTGAGGTGATATAGACAGTCCATTAGCATCAGTTAGATTGTTAGCTGAGGTGATATATACAGTCCATTAACATCAGTATGATTGTTAGCTGAGGTGATATTCACAGTCTATTAACATCAGTATGATTGTTAGATGAGGTGATATACACAGTCCATTAACATCAGTTAGATTGTTAGCTGAGGTGATATACACAGTCCATTAACATCAGTAAGATTGTTAGCTGAGGTGATATACACAGTCCATTAGCATCAGTTAGATTGTTAGCTGAGGTGATATACACAGTCTGTTGACATTATTAAGATTGTTAGCTGAGGTGATATACACAGTCCATTAACATCAGTATGATTGTTAGCTTAGGTGATGTACACAGTCCATTAACATCAGTGTGATTGTTAGCTGAGGTGATATACACAGTCCGTTGACATTATTAAGATTGTTAGCTGAGGTTATGTACACAGTTTATTAACATCAGTATGATTGTTAGCTGAGGTGATGTACACAGTCCATTAACATCAGTATGATTGTTAGCTGAGGTGATATACACAGTCCATTAACATCAGTATGATTGTTAGCTTAGGTGATGTACACAGTCCATTAACATCAGTGTGATTGTTAGCTGAGGTGATATACACAGTCCGTTGACATTATTAAGATTGTTAGCTGAGGTGATATACACAGTCCATTAACATCAGTATGATTGTTAGCTGATGTGATATACACAGTCCATTAACATCAGTGTGATTGTTAGCTGAGGTGATATACACAGTCCATTAACATCAGTATGATTGTTAGCTGAGGTGATATACACAGTCCATTAGCATCAGTTAGATTGTTAGCTGAGGTGATATACACAGTCCGTTGACATTATTAAGATTGTTAGCTGAGGTTATGTACACAGTTTATTAACATCAGTATGATTGTTAGCTGAGGTGATGTACACAGTCCATTAACATCAGTGTGATTGTTAGCTGAGGTGATATACACAGTCCATTAACATCAGTATGATTGTTAGCTGAGGTGATATACACAGTCCATTAACATCAGTGTGATTGTTAGCTGAGGTGATATACACAGTCCATTAACATCAGTATGATTGTTAGCTGAGGTGATATATACAGTCCATTAACATCAGTATGATTGTTAGCTGAGGTGATATAGACAGTCCATTAGCATCAGTTAGATTGTTAGCTGAGGTGATATATACAGTCCATTAACATCAGTATGATTGTTAGCTGAGGTGATATTCACAGTCTATTAACATCAGTATGATTGTTAGCTGAGGTGATATACACAGTCCATTAACATCAGTTAGATTGTTAGCTGAGGTGATATACACAGCTCATTAACATCAGTAATATTGTTAGCTGAGGTGATATACACAGTCCATTAACATCAGTAAGATAGTTAGCTGAGGTGATATATACAGTCCATTAACATCAACTAGAAATTACGAGACCAAATGTTTGGATAAAACTGCCAAGTTCAGATTTTCACATAAAAATAAAATACAGTACAAAAAGTTTAGTATTTGTTCTTGTTTTTAGTAGTTTTGCCACAGCAGTAATGTATTTCACCACATTAATAATTTTACCATAAAGTAGCTGTTAGTAACATTTATAAGGCCTGACTTGATGTGGATATGATTTAAAATCAGTTTATTTTAAAAATTCATGTTCATGATTTGAAAGTTGTGAATTTAAATTTTATATTTGTGTGGAACAGCTCTGACCAATAAAGTACTTCGGTCTATTTTAAAAAAGTGTGGTCGTGAACTGAGAAGGATAGATATAAGTACTACGTCCCATCAGTTAGACTTCCGGGCAACAGAAATTATTGGTAAGTTGTTATTAGTACTTATTTGTTTCTGCAACTTAGAAAAAAGGAACTTAAATTTATGTCTGGCAGAAATGTCTGTTAATTTTTTGATCGTTGTACATCTTAAAAAGTTATTGACATAGAAAATGGATGTTAAGAAAAGGCAAATAATGAATTTTAAAACTGATTGAAGTCACCATGATTAAATTGTCTTTCACTAATTCAACTAACTTTGCAGATAAAAACCCAGTGTCTCTGGAAACTGTGTAGGGGAGGACAAATTATGTTAAAATTACTTTGAATATGCAAGTGAGGAATTTGTATGATAAACAAGTGTAAAGTGGCACAGAATGTATCATAAGTATGTTTGACATTTTGTATGATAAACAAGTGTAAAGTGGCACAGAATGTATCATAAGTATGTTTGACATTTTGTATGATAAACAAGTGTAAAGTCACAGTGGCACAGAATGTATCATAAGTATGTTTGACATTTTGTATGATAAACAAGTGTAAAGTCACAGTGGCACAGAATGTATCATAAGTATGTTTGACATTTTGTATGATAAACAAGTGTAAAGTCACAGTGGCACAGAATGTATCATAAGTATGTTTGACATTTTGTATGATAAACAAGTGTAAAGTCACAGTGGCACAGAATGTATCATAAGTATGTTTGACATTTTGTATGATAAACAAGTGTAAAGTCACAGTGGCACAGAATGTATCATAAGTATGTTTGACATTTTGTATGATAAACAAGTGTAAAGTCACAGTGGCACAGAATGTATCATAAGTATGTTTGACATTTTGTATGTGATATACGATAGAGCTGAAAATTCATTGCTGTTGGGAAGGTTGTGTAACAACCCTTTGTGACATCGATATTTGTACGTTCCAATCACAAATAATGTGTTAAGATCTGTGGTTTAGTATTTCTAAGTTAGGAATATCTCTTCTACTTAATGGCATTGGAAAGTAAAGGAATCTAGAACACCATATCAGAGTACCAAGAGAACCTGGTAAATGGTGTAATTTAATAAAGAATACGTGGTGCACCTGTTCATTTCTTGTTATAAAAATCCTAGAAATTACTGAATTCATGAATATGAACACATTAGTTGGACAAGTGGGTTAAACATTCACAGTAAATTGTTACTGATGGTTTACACATGGTTTTTGTTAACTCAACAGTCTGTGTACTTTTACACTTATTTATTAGATTTACTTCACAGTACATTGTTACTGATTTTTGTCAACTCAACAGTCTGTGTACTTTTACACTTATTTATTAGATTTACTTCACAGTAAATTGTTACTGATGGTTTACACATGGTTTTTGTTAACTCAACAGTCTGTGTACTTTTACACTTATTTATTAGATTTACTTCACAGTAAATTGTTACTGATGGTTTACACATGGTTTTTGTTAACTCAACAGTCTGTGTACTTTTACACTTATTTATTAGATTTACTTCACAGTACATTGTTACTGATTTTTGTCAACTCAACAGTCTGTGTACTTTTACACTTATTTATTAGATTTACTTCATAGTAAATTGTTACTGATGGTTTACACACGGTTTTTGTCAACTCGACAGTCTGTGTACTTATACATTTATTTACAAGATTAGTGCTGAATTTATTGTTGCTTGTAAATATTTATTACATTAATGTAATTCTGATTTAGTACCATTGTTATTCAGTGTGTCACTATGGGTTAGTGTTAAGTTATAGGTATGCTGTTTTTGTCAGTAAGTGAATTGTCAGAAATATAATTTTTTTATCATTCACTGGGTTCGTGTCAAGTTATGAGTATCTGTATATTAAGACAGTTGGTATAGATTAAAACGTTTGTTAAAATAAAGTACAGAACATGTTTTGAGTTTGCAACTGACTGTTGTAAGAAGGGAAACAAATAAATATTGCAAAATCAAAGAAGTCCTACTTTTAAAACAACTCCAACCAAAATTAAACCAATATAAAGAAATACCTTTTCATCTGTACTAATTAATAAGCTAACATATACTGCAACGCCCACTACCGTCCTGTACCCATTTACACTCATCTCTAAAACGTGCCCAGTAACGATCAGTTGCAAACTGTCTTTGTTAATTTGAAGATAACCTTAGAAGGTCGAACTGTTTTTCTCTACTTTATTTTAATAAAAATGTTAATACCCATACCAGCCATTCTGAGATACACTTTTACTTCAAGTGGGTTTCTCGTCATCACAAATTGTAAGTACTGTGTTACAATTATTCAGTGTATTAGTTTTAAGGTACAAATGTGATTTTATAATTACCTATTAGATTTGTGTTAAGTTCCAAGTATGTGTTATATATATTTATTTTACACAGCCCAGTTTTTTCCAAACTTAGAAGAAGTGGATTTGGCCAAGATTAATCTCACCAACATGTCCTTGAAGCAAATGTCCAAAAACTGTCGTAACCTCAAGGTAAGGTTGTGATGAGTTAGATAAAATTTGGTAAATTTTTGCTATTATGGTAATTTACTTTTTGGCTGGAATATATTGAAGTCCAAAAATTTGACAATTTTTTCAGTAGGTATTTGAGTTCTACATGAAGTGAAAGATTAAAGTCAAGATGGTACCTTAATTGTTTTGAACACACACACAAATCTAAGGAAATCAATATATCTTATCTGTTGCTTTGGTTTCTTTAAAGTATAGTATAACCATGAGTGATAAGAGTACTAGGTGATAGCATCAAGAGGTTCTGACCCCTTGTATAGAGGTCAGCTGTCTTGTAATAGGTAGAAGAAAGGTTCTTTAATGATGTTGCAAGTGGTGCTCTAGTCTCATTTACACAGATCATAGTTTACCAGATGTTTATTCTTCATGGATAAATCTCAAATCTGATGGTAGTATCTGTGGAGGCTATAAGATAAGTAATGAAAACATTTTCTGTCTGTTACATTTGAAAGAGAAAGCATCCTTGGGATGTCCTATTTATATCTTAAAAATTCTGAGTTTACTAATCTCTCAATCAAAATAAAAATTTGGGAAGCTGGAATGATTTTAAAATATAGGTTATTTGTCTACTATTATTCAAAGATTGCAATAAATCCTTTTTCAAAAGAACAATTTATTTTTTATAAATATTCTGTATTAAAATAAACCTGAGAATTAAATTTGCATTTTAATCTTACAGAAAGTGGAGTTACAAAGGTGCTTGACCATTGGAGAGAAAGGGTAAGTATTATGTGTATGATTCATGATGTTAGAAAAACACATTGATTCAAAAAGCTGTGATAAATATGACATAAAAATCCAATAACCCGAGCGCTTTCAAAAGATGGATCTTTCTGAAAGCACTTGGATTATAGGGTTTTTATTTCATTTCTGTTTTGTGTATTAGTTGTTTTAAAACACTTGATAAGGTTTATTTCAATTAAAACATATTAGTATCAAACCTCTTTTTGTACTGTAGTTATTATATAAGATGCTTAGGTCCAATTTTATATTTGGAACATCTTTTGGTCAATCATCATTAGAGTAGGCCTGGCACAGATTGGTATTTAAGGCGCTCGACTCATAATTTGAGGGTCACATGCTCAAATTCCTGTTACACCAGCTATGTTTCCCCTTTTAGCCATGGGGTATTATAATTTGATGGACAATCCCACTATTCATAAGGAAAAATAGTAGTCCAAAAGTTGGGAGTAGGTGGTGATGACTAGCTGCCTTCCCTCTAGTCTTACACTACTAAATTAGGAACAGCTAGTGCAGATAGCTCGTGTAGCTTCGTGAAAAATTAAAAAACAAACAAACAATAATTACAGTAGTAACTGTTATTTCATCGACTATGTTTTTGTATTCAACTTGGATATATCTTGTTTACGTATGTCTTATTCTTACTTGGAAGAACAGTGTATAGGATGAAAGTGTTGTCTTTAAAACTAAATGTGATAGAGTAACAGTGATTAATATCTAAAGTAGCATACAAGGTAATTCAAAAAGTTGAATATTCCTGCCAATAACAAATTTGGATAAAGTCTGTAAAATACACAAAACATTTAACGTTTAGCTTACTTGGTTTCAAAACTTTAAATTGTCAACCTGAGATGCATGGCTGGTAGTCGTTATAATTACTCTGTAAAATTTCCATTGTGGTTATAACTACCAAATTAAGTTGTGTTGAAGATCATAATTAAATGCTACATAATTTAATGTGACTTATTGTATTGTGTTAGTTGTTTTTAATAATACCACTACTACCTACAAAAATATATATGAACAAAAATTAAACAAATTACTTTTAAAAGTTCTTAACCCTCAAGTCAGAGCTGTACTAAAATAATTTGAGTTTGAATAGTAAAGAAAAATTATTTTAGTGTCTAAACTCTGAATATGCACAAGTGGATATATTCCAAATCATGACAAGAAAGCATATGAGACGTATTTACATAAATTGTTAGGTATGGTTCTGGTTTTGTTGAATATTACTGCATACATTCATAGAATTGTTCATTTTTGAAAATATTTTTTTCTTGATACCAAAATATTTTTGTGTCCTATGTCAGGCCAGAAATTTATAAATAATAGACGAACAAAACATGAGATAACATCATGTTCAAATGTTTCTCAAGTGGAAAATGTAGGCTGACTAAAGTTAATGGCCAGTCAGAAAACCAAGATACCCACTGTTTTATTGCGACAACACCTGTCATTTATTTGCTTGTTTACATTGCATGAGTTCTACAATAAGATTGGCCCTTGGTTCACCTTTGGTTAAAATATAGACAAAAGTTTAGGAAAACTAACACTCATTTCTCATTCTGAAATAGAAAAGTAAAGAATTATGAATAAACAAGTGTGTATACGCATGCATGTTATAGTAGTGTAGTTTGTTGTGTATATTGTTCAACTGTATGTTTCCTGTTGCCTACTCTAGGGCTTCAGAGAGGTGGATAAACTTTTTTGGACCTACATGTTTTCTTAACATCATGAAAGGTTCTATTTGAGCAAAATAAACAGTAAACATCCACCTGTGATGAATAGTATTAGAAGTAGTTTGTTGTGTCAACTGAATTAATGAGCAATCATTAACATATACACATTTGAGCTAAGCTTAACTATATATAAGTACAATAGTACTGTCTATTGTATGTCCGTGTAACTACATTGTAGGGTGTGGAAGGATACTCATCAAAATTAGTATTGAGGTTCATTAAGTCCGTGTGGAGGAACATAAGAATATTCATTTTTGCATTTTTTATGGACATTTTTTGCACATCTAACCACTATTCACAGACGAATCTTCACCCAACTTAATTTGAAGGCTCGTTAGGTTCACGAGAAAGTACATCGAAATGTGTTTTGCAATTCTTGTGGACATTTTGCAGAATCACATACAAGAGAAGCAACTTTTCATGTCCTAAGATGATCATGAATTTACATAACTTACTCCAGCCAGTGAGACACATCTTTATCCTGCATCTGTGTTTGAAGCATTTGAAAATCATCCAGTGAAAACAATGAAATTTGTTACTATTTTATGTCACTTTGTGTCACTATGCAGTTTTTTTTTCTGTTCACAAGGAAAATAAATTATTTAAAGAAGTAATGTTGTTTCAAGATATAAAACTACAAGTGATATACAACTGTAAACTGACAGAAAGTATTTGTTTACTTTTATTTCTTGAACACCACTGACCACGTTAGGCCTACCTGTGAAAACTCATCGGTACGTTAACAAAACAAAAAGCTTCCTACTTTTCTGATGACAAATCAGAACAACTCATTTTCTTCAGACAGTTTTTTTTCCTGTAATTTTATAACCATGCTATCTTCAAGTGTTGTTTAATAATAAAATCCCACCAAGTTTACTTAATATAATGATAGGACAACTTTTGATTGCGCAAGAAATTTTACTGTTTTGAATGTAACACATTTTTGAAACATTTGCTGTAGTTTTAATTTGTGATAATATTAAGTCATCATCTTTTATCAGTGTTTGGTGGCTCTTCCATCACTGTAAAAATCTGGAATACGTGGATCTGTCCAGCAATGTGAAAATAACCGGTCAAGTAAGTGTCAGATACTTAATTTTATGTTATTAGAGCAATGTTTACGTATGACTGTGTGTAATGAAACTTGTGTTATTACATACAAATGTGTTTGTATATGTATCTGTGGAAACTACTAAAAGTATGAATGTTTTGTTTGAAAGACTTTATCTCTGAAATATAAAAGTGTATATGGTGCAGAGTATGGAGTACACCGAGGAATTATTATATGGAAGCTCTGTACCTTGAAATCTACTTCAGAAATTATGTAAGGAAAATTATCTTTTTCACATTTGAAGGTATTACAAACATATATATTTTGAAATACAAGTGTAGCATAATATAATTACAATATACAAGTGATAATGTTGTTAAATTATAACTGGTTAATTTGTTTCCACAGAAGTCCATATAATTGTCAGATATTTTTGTAAAGTCATTGGGAAATGTGTTTTCAGATCTGTATATGCACAGTTATCTATATAAAAAAACATACATATATATAAATAACATGGTTTTAAATGAATTTCAGATGTTTAAATTTAAGAGAATATTAGCTGAGTAATTATTATTTTAAAATTGTAAAATAAATTATTGTGTCCAACTGTAAATATACCGTACACAGTAAATGAGTAAAACACAAATGTTGGTTTGACATATTTTTTTAAATATATAGTGATATTTTGAAAACTTTGTTCTGACCATTAAAGTTTCTTACCCCTATATACTTAATCACAAAAAGTAAGAAATTGCCTTAATGGGATTGCCATAAATATAACCTTAATAACTTATCCACTCAGCAGGTAGCCCAGTGTGGCTCTGGTGTGAGAACAAACACACACACTTTTCCATAAATGCAAATACTAGTTTATCTGACTACCCTAAGTAATTAAAAGAACAATAAGCATGTCTTTATTTGATAAATCACCATGTTGTTGGGACATTTCACAACTAAGCTGAAGCCATAAAATAAACTAGACAGTTTATTTCAGGTATAAACTTAAATTATTTTAGTAGTAGTGTCATGTATTGAACAAGTTTATGCATGTCTTTTACCCATAAACAGCTTACTGATTGCTGACTTCTTTTCCAAGTGGACTTGTACAAACACTCATGTTAAAAGTAGGGTTTTGATACCTGCATTGGATACAGCACAGATAGCTCATTGTGTGGTTTGAAAGCTCTTATGAACAAACAACTAAACAATATATTTTGCTGCAGTGACATATATTTATTTAACAATCGTATATTATGAAAAGTTTTGAAAGTAAATATTCTTTCTCTGTGACATAAATAAAACTTGAAAAATGCTCAAGATATGTTCCTATTCAATATTTATATTGAATCTTTGTCTCATAAGTTTTGTGTATGTAAACAGTTGCTAGTTTAATAGAAGTATTCATACAAGGAAGAAGTAGGTAAAATCAGACAATTCACTCATAATTGATAAAAAGAAATATTGTAAATACTTAAGTTGACTGACCAGCTTGCTTTTACTTTAATTTTGTTTCTCTGATACTGTCATGTGATAAAGTTAGGACACCCTATGAAAGCCTGTGTATTTTTGTAACCTTTTTGGATACATAGATATTTAATCTCAATTTTAACAACACTGAGAGATTTTTGGAATATAACTAAACAATTAAAACTGAAGAAAAGACTTTTCAAGATCTTCTGTCAATGTAATTCTACAAATATGTATATTCTAACTGAGGAAAAAGTTAATACACCCCCACATTTATTCCCACTTAAAATGGCTCAACTCACACACAGGTGTATCACACCAGGTGCACATGATTAGAAGATCGTTACTCAGCATTGTGAATGAGACTTGCCCTATTTAAACCTCAGACATTTAGTTTTGTGTGTTCCTGATTGTTGAAGTGAGAGTGAGCACCATGGTGAGAGCAAAAGAGCTGTCTGAGGCCTTCAGAAAGAAAATTGTAGCAGCTTATGAGTTTGGTAAAGAATTTAAAAGATCCTAAAATGTTTTGAAATCAACCATTCCACTGTCTGGAAAATATTCAACAAGCATAGGGCTTTCAAAACAACTGCCAACATGCCCAGGTCTGGTTGTCTGTTATGTATATGTGTAAATATTTAGTAAACGACAACGTGTCGTGTTGTGTTTGAATTTTCATTTCTATTATTTATTTTTCCATATTGATATTATTGTTTCGAAGTTTAAACTAATATTTTGTTATTTATTTAGGATAACATTTAGAATTTTCTTGAATTAAGTAGACCAATCATATGTTTGTAAATGAGTGCTGGTGACTTCGTGTCTAGACGTGTAGTCTCGTGCAAGAAAGGACACGCGCGGATTGCTCTAGAGTTGTATGGAAATTGCGAGATTGTTCAAGAATTAGGCCTACAATATATAAACAGACGAAGATGCAAGAGACTCAGTCATCAGTTTTTATTCGAAAAAAGAAGATAGATTCAGTCATTAGTTTTATTCGAAGAAAAAGAGTGAGATTCAGACATCAGTTTTATTTCAAAAGAAGAGAGTTAGTTATTTGAGAAAGATTAAGTGTTCGCTGTGAATATTCAACTTGGATTTGTGATTGAAGTTAGATTTACGGAAGCTGTGATTTTATTTCGTCAATCTCTACGATACTTCTGAATTACTGCTTGAGCTGAGAGACGGCGAATTTATTGAACTGTGAACTGTTTCGGAACTTCTTCGTGGGACCAAATTCACACCCTAGACTGGAATTTGAGACTTTAATTTTAGATCATTACATTAGATACAGGCCAGTACCGTTTTGTATTGTGATTTATTTTGAAGTTTGAAACTAATATTATTTTGTTTTGTAATTAATTTCGAATGTTGTAACTTAATATCTGTCACTGTTATTATATAATTTATGTCATATCTGTTATATTTGTTAATAGTTTAGTGTAATAAATTATACAAGCTGTTATCTGTGTTTTTCTGTTGCGTTTAATCTACGAAGAACTTAAAACATAAAAAATACGTAACATTGTCCAAGCAAGTTCACCCCAAGAGCAGACTGCAAGATGCTAAAAGAGGTCTCCAAACACCCTAACATGTCATCATTGGACCTAAAGCAGGATCTGGCTACTGTTGATATGAAAGTGCATGCCTTTTTAACCAGAAAGAGACTGCACAAGTTTAACTTGCATGGGAGGTGTGCTAGGAGGAAACCTTTGCTCTCTGAGAGAAACATCAAAGCCAGACTGAAGTTTGTCAGAGAGAATGTAGACAAAGACCAGAACTTCTGGAATAATATTCTTTGGACAGATGAGTCCAAAATTGAATTATTTGGACACCAGAACAGAGGACATGTTTGGCATAAACCAAATACAGCATTCCAAGAAAAGAACCTCATACCAACTGTGAACCATGGAGGTGGAAGTGTCATGGTTTGGGGCTGCTTTGCTGCAGCAGAACCTGGACAGCTTACAATCATAGAATCCACCATGAATTCTACTGTGTATCAGAGGGTGCTTGAGGATCATGTTAGACCATCTGTACGAAAATCAAAGCTGAAGCAGAACTGGACCCTGCAACACGACAATGACCCAAAACATACCAGTAAATCTACCAAGGACTGGCTGAAAACTAAGAAATGGAGAGTCCTGGAATGGCTCAGTCAAAGCCCAGATGTTAATCCCATTGAGATGTTGTGGGGTGACTTGAAACGGGCTGTGCATGCAAGAAACCCCTCAAACATCTCACAGCTAAAAGAATTCTGCAATGAGGAGTGGGGCAAACTTTCTTCAGACCAATGTCGGAGACTGGTAGGTGGCTACAAGAAGCATCTCACTGCAGTTATTTCAGTTAAAGGGGGTGACACTTGCTATTAGGGGGTAGGGTGTCCTTACTTTTTCCTCAGTTAGAATATGCGTTTTTGTAGAATTACATTTACAGAATATCTTGGAAAGACTTTTCTTTAGTTTTAATTGTTTAGTTATATTCCCATAATCCCTCAGTATTGTTGAAATTGTGATTAAATATCTCTATATCCAAAAATATTACACAAATACACAGGCTTTCATAGGGTGTCCTAACTTTTCACATGACTGTATATTCTCTATTCTTTCAAATGAAGTTTGGAGGTCATATTTTTTGTATCAGTAAAGAAACATTCTTTAAAAATATGTTCTATTTATCCTATGTTTTAGCACTTCATAAACTTTTCTTAAAATACAAATTTTTATTACTGTTGCATTTTAAAAATAAAACTGATGTTTTGTGTTTCAACAACTGATCTTTAGTTTAAAATTTATAAACATTGACTGAAATTGTTCTATATAAACTTGCTTATTGTAAGATCAAGAAATAAACCACGACTATTCTACTGAATATCTTTGCATGTTTTTCTTTAAATTTTTATCTGTTTCTAGAACTGATATATCACCATACATGGAGTGATGAATTAATGTAGTTTCACTGTATATTTCAGTGCTTTCACATGGCTGGACCGTGCCTGACCACAGTTGTACTAAATGGTTGTTCAAAGGTGAAGATTTGCTGTTCTCTTGAACTTTTATATAAGTATTTTGGAAACCCTTAGGGTGTTAATAGTGTTACAAATAGATTTTTTTCTTTAAAGCTGTTATAAGTTTTAAAGTGATTTACTTTATTTTTCCCTCATGTAGATTTGAAGGAGATTTTCACAGTGTATTTATAAATAACTTATAAAAACTTTTTTGTGTGAATATGTGTGTATAAACATATACTCTTCAAAAAAAGAAATGCAAAAGGCAAATTTTGAAACAAATTGTTAACAAGTTTATTCCGGGTAGTTCTGTATGACATGTGGGAAACTTTGCACATTCACTGCTGAACATCCAAAGTCTACAAAGGCGAATTCCACGCTCACTAGTTGAAGTTTTACGTCACTCAACGTCAATAACTAGTATGCCCCCCGTGAGCATCAATAACTGCTTGGCATCTCCTGCCCATGGAAGGGATGAGATGATGAATCACATCCTGTGGAATGGCTGTCCACTCAACCTGGAAAGCTGCTGCAAGCTGAGGTAGAGTCTGAGGTTGAGGTTGTCGCTGTCGCAGACGTCGGTCCAACTCGTCCCAAAGATGTTCGATGGGGTTTAAATCTGGTGATCAGGAGGGCCAGGAAAGAACGTTGATGTTGTGGTGTCTCAAGAAGACAGTGGTAAGTCAGGCTGTGTGAGGACGGGCATTGTCATGTTGAAAAACGTCGTTCACATTCACCATGATGGGTTGCATATGGGGCCTGAGAATCTCGTCGATGGTTGTGTATGGTCTGATCAGAAATCCTACACAGCCCTGGTAAGGTTGAGGCAGTACACATTTCAGTGGTGGTCTTACCTCTAAGGTGGCGTAACCAGATGTAGCAATCTTGTGCGGGCGTGGTCACACGAGGTCTGCCAGATCGTGGACAGTCACAAGTTGATCCATGTTTTTGGTGACGATTCCATAGCCTTGTGATGGTGCTTGGGTGGACATTCACAGCTCTGGCAACAACTGATCGAGATTCGCCTGCTTACAAATGACCAATGGCGTTGTTGCGTTGTGCTTCAGTCAGTCTTGGCGTACCTGTATTGTGTGTCGGTGGCTTAACACTGAGCTATGGAAACCGAGAACCCGTTACTTTTACAGGGAATTTGCACATGTTGCACTTGCACATTTCTCAAACAAATTTATTGGACACGAATGCGTTTTGGCAAAAAATCTGATGTTTTCCTCCGTTTTCAAAGTGCACAACTTTTATTGTCATTTTGGTCTGACAATCAGTGCCTTAACACGTGTAATATCACATACTCTGAGCTTATAACGTTATTAGATATATTTCTCTTTAAAATAACAAAAATATCCCTTTCGCGTTTCTTTTTTTGAAGAGTATATATATATTTAATAAATAGTTCTTGTACATATATTTTCCATTATAGGTTTGAATAAATAACATTATATAATTGTTAAGCCCCAAGAAAGTAGAAACGTTTTTCATTATGATATTTCAGAAAAAAACAGTTTATTTATAGTTATTACATGTTTGTTTTTCTTTCCTCTAATCCCTGGTGAAAAAGAAGAGTTCTTGTTAAGTTGAACATTTTTTAGAGTTGCTTATATGGTGGCAGTGATATATATGTATATGTAACTGTTTTTCCCTCAGCTAAGCCTTGGGGGATTTCAGAAGATTGCTACCAAATGTAGTAAGCTAAAAGCTCTGTACCTCAATGATTGTGTTGGAATTAATGACCAGACACTTGAAACATTGTGTGAGGTATGTTTAACATTGGTATTCTGCTGTTGTTTGCCATCAGAATGTTAAAACATTTTCTTTTATAATTTTAATTAAAAAAGGAATTCTCTTGGCCGTATTAATGCTAGACTTGAAAGATAAACTTTGAGTTTGATAAAGAACTGATGAAAGTTTAGTTGTGTGATGTTAACAGTATATTATTTTAAACTGTACTTACAGTACACATTAGTAAACAGGTATACATACATCAAAAGTGATGAGCAAATCTGGATTTGTTGTTGAATCAACAATCATAAATTTCCAGTCGTATCGGCAAGATGAAAATTTAAAGGAGAATTCGTTAATTGAAACGAAGCATTGAGTTCTGTTTCTGAATAACCTAACAAATTAAACTAACAGAAATATACCCCATCTGTTGGTGCTTGTTACAGCAGAATGCTATTGGACTTTCTGATAGTTCTACAACAATGTGCTTATACCTTACATTCAGTAATGTTCACCATCCTAGATAAAAAGGATTTTATTGAAACTTTTGTTTAAAAGTCTGCTGTCATTACAACGTTACATCACAGAGAAGTTTTTATTGAAATATTTCTTTATAGATTCAGCTAACAATGAAAGAGCCTTGTGTTTTTGTTGCAGCTAACAATGAAAGAGCCTTGTGTTTTTGTTGCAGCTAACAATGAAAGAGCCTTGTGTTTTTGTTGCAGTACTTGTGAGATTTTATCTGAACAATTTTTTTAAAGTTTGTGTTTGAAATTTTCTCCTTTTTGTTTGTAATTTTCATTGTTTAAAACTGAAACAAATCATTTTTGCGGAAATTTCAATAACAATTTTTGTTATTACTCAACTTCAAAAATACTGCCTGGTTATAAAAATATCACCCAGTTACAATTGGTGTGGTGGTTTCTGAGATCCAAGTTTCGGACATATACTGCCAGATTGCAAGGTCCATTATAATAAGATCATATATATATATGGATATGATATCTTAAACTAAACCTTTTGTAGATTTTCCTTTGTAGAGAAACTATATAAATTGACTAATATAAATGTATTTAAAATTAGTTGTGGCATTTTGTTAGTGAAGAAATACTTTGATAGAATGAGGTATAGAATTTTACCAATATAATGATGTAAAGCTGGAATAAACTTACCTTGTTTGTTTGTCTAGAACCTACAAGAGTTAAAGATATTTCATGTAGGTGGAGCACTTACCCAATGTAAGTGAAATGAATTTTGACCACTTAAAAAACATAAAGAAATGCACATCATATTTAAAGTTAGTAGTCTGAGATCCAATAAGAGTGACTTGTGAAAGGGAGAACCTTTGTCACAACATGTTTAACATTTTTTGTGCTGTGACATATCTTTTGTTGGCCTGTTTGTGTGAGACATAATTTCAAACCAGCACATTATTATATATAGATTTCCCCATGAAAAGTAGGAAAAATGGATGAGTTGTAAAATTGTCACTTCCAGAAATTCATTTATTTTGACAAAATATAACTAATACAGTAATAATATCACATTAAATTAAAAAATAAAGACAATGATTTATTCTTTTTAAGGAAGCTTGTGAAATTATTATTGGTAATTAAACTTTTGTAAGCTAAAAGGCTCTTTATTCATTTACTTGCAAGATTACAAGTTTGAAATTTCTATCTATAATGGAAATTTGTCCGTTAAAGTCTGTAGATTTTTAGAATAAACCAATGGTTGAAAGCTTTCTCTATCTAGTAATCTCTCATTGATGTGGTATGACCAAAAACAAAAATGTAAATGTTTGGTGTGAGTGTAGTAATAAAGGCCTTTTTTTTAAGTGTGATAAAAACACTTTTTATATTTGAAACACAGCCATGAATTTTTTTATATTCTTATTTAGAACTAGCGGTCTAAGTTCCTATCTCCTTAAGGCTTACTGATATTTATATATTATTTTGTGTTTTCAAACTGGCTATGATGTTTTTGAAGCTTTACTTTTGTTCACTTTTCAATATTTTAACATTTGTAGTGTCAGCTGCTGGCCTATGTCATATTGGAAAGCTTGGGAACCTGGTAAGTTTTCTTCTCTTAATGTTTCGTATATTTTTCAAGTAGGATTGACAAGATCCAAGTCATTGTCAGAGTTAAAGTGGTACGTTGAAATACACGTCAGTTTTGTTCAATGGGTCAGCAGAACAAAGGGTGGTGATTTAAATTTTATCCAGAGAGGTAATTTTACATCAATTAAAAATGTTATTTTGCACACAAATAAAATTATTATGATGATGTGACTTTAACATGTTTGACCATCATATATATTCAAACATCTTAGCACATTTTCCACATTTCTACACTTAGTTACACAACCCACTTCAAACATGTGGTCAGCTATTGGTCAGTTACCTCTTTCTTTTTTTGTGAACCTGACGAAGACTGAAGAAGGTCGAAATGTTGTTTGCTCGTCTATATAAAAAATTTTCTCAATCCTAAAGAGCTGTTTTTACATATATATGCTTGACCATGTTTAACTACAAGAGAATTTAATGTATGTTATGATTCTTTTGAATAGTATAACGTTTTTACAGTGTTACTTCCAAAACAAATAAGTTTGATCCTTCGTTTATTGTAATCTAGAATTCACAGTTCTGAGTACGTCAAAATATCTTGGCAATATAAACTCTTTGAAATATTAGAGTCAAAGGCCAAGAACCCATGTAAGGATATTGTGAGACAAAACGGTACAGAATTGTGAATATAAGACATGAATTTCCACAGTTGAGAAGTGTTTTATATGTTTGTGTGTTCATATATATGACTTTCTTTTATTTTTGTTGAATAATGCAAGGTATGATTTCCATTTCTTCTGAAGTCATTAAAGTCATTGTGAATGTTTATGATTAACCTTGTTTTCTTCTTTCTTTTGTTAATGATATTTTAAATGTTTCTTTAAAGCACTTATAGTCATTTGTGTTTTTTCCATGAATATTTCATTCCTAAGAGAATTTTCCACTGCTTTTCACCATTTCCTTTTACAAAATGCAACTTTAGTTTAACAGATTGAGAAAAGTAAATTACAGTTGTAGCTTGTATAGGTGTGAACAAATCTCTTTCTATGTGTATTTCACTGCTCATGTTTCTTGTTTATTTCCTTCTGTTAGTATAGTTAATTTACTGTCGTTGTGTACAGGTGTGAACAAATCTCTTTCTATGTGTATTTCACTGCTCATGTTTCTTGTTTATTTCCTTCTGTTAGTATAGTTAATTTACTGTCGTTGTGTACAGGTGTGAACAAATCTCTTTCTATGTGTATTTCACTGCTCATGTTTCTTGTTTATTTCCTTCTGTTAGTATAATTAATTTACTGTCGTTGTGTACAGGTGTGAACAAATCTCTTTCTATGTGTATTTCACTGCTCATGTTTCTTGTTTATTTCCTTCTGTTAGTATAGTTAATTTACTGTCGTTGTGTACAGGTGTGAACAAATCTCTTTCTATGTGTATTTCACTGCTCATGTTTCTTGTTTATTTCCTTCTGTTAGTATAGTTAATTTACTGTCGTTGTGTACAGGTGTGAACAAATCTCTTTCTATGTGTATTTCACTGCTCATGTTTCTTGTTTATTTCCTTCTGTTAGTATAGTTAATTATGTCTTCACACATTTTTTTTTGTCCTGATAAAGTCGGGTGTTCATTTGCTTTATCAGAAATTTCTTTGCTTGAACTGAACCGTTTTTGTAAAGAAATTTTATTATGAGAGCAAATAAATATGATTATCCATCCAGTTCATGTTACAGTTAACATAACTATTGTTTACAGACAGTGCCCTTCACATTACTGTTGTTTACAGACAGTACCCTTCACATAACTGTTGTTTACAGACAGTACCCTTCCATCATCAAAAGGTCAGTTGTTTTTTCTCTTGGTTCAGGCCTAAAGTGTTGAAGTAAACACCACCTTGTTTGGCATATTGTATTTTTTTTCTCACTTTTGTTTTGCTTCTTTTGGTTGTTATTATTTGGACTTGCTGTGTTTTCACTGTCAACTTTTTTTTATCTTGGATACCACTGTTATTTCTCACTGCTATCGATGGTTTTCATTGGATATTTTTAAACCAAATTATATTTGATGTTGCATCTAAGTGGGGTATACAGCACTGGTCTGCAGACATTTTAAACTGATGAAACCTTACCCCGTCTACTTTAATTTGTGTGACATCTCTGCTTTCACCTGCAATAAACCTTCTTGAAGCTGACACACAGCCAGTTATACCATACTAAGACAACCAAGTTTGAGTAACAGTTATTGGCTAAAACCCAATAAAAACTACATTTTAATCCATGCTACTGTTTTGTTCCAAAGTACCTGACTTTCCTTTCTGGGGGTTTACAATTGCCCAATTATGCTCAGAAAAAATCAGGATTTTTTCAAACACTAATGATTTCATTTTGAGCATGTTTAAATTAACTCAAAGTCAAAATGTATAATTAAAAAAAAATTCTTTTTGAAGTTAAATTAAAAATACTTTAATAAATTTTGATTATGAAATTTTCTTAATGAGTGGAAAAATGAATAAAAATTTGTTCCTATAATTATTTAATTCAGTTATGTAATTTTGCACTCAGACTGCATCCTTTTACGCATCATAGGAGTTAAGTGATGACAGATAGACAGTGATTAAGATGATTTAGTTACTAAATTTTATACATCACATCTGATCCTTCGCAACAGTTGATTCAGTATTTTGTATTTTTCTCATTTAAATCTAGAATTTTCAGATCAACTTACTACTTTGAAAAACCATATTCTGGCTACTTTATAACCTGCAGTGATCTGGTCTCACTTCTACATCTAGCCCATATTCTGGCTACCTTATAGCCTGCAGTGATCTGGTCTCACTTCTACATCTAGCCCATATTCTGGCTACCTTATAGCCTGCAGTGATCTGGTCTCACTTCTACATCTAGCCCATATTCTGGCTACCTTATAGCTTGCAGTGATCTGGTCTCACTTCTACATCTAGCCCATATTCTGGCTACCTTATAGCTTGCAGTGATCTGGTCTCACTTCTACATCTAGCCCATATTCTGACTACTTTATAGCCTGCAGTGATCTGGTCTCACTTCTACATCTAGCCCATGTTTTGGATGATTTATAGCCTGCAGTGATATAATCTCACTTTTTCACCTAGCCCATATTCTGGTTACTTTATAACCTGCAGTGATCTAATCTCACTTCTTCATCTACCCCATATTCCATATTCTGGCTACTTTATAACCTGCTAATACCACACCTTTTACATTTGTTATCCAGTTTTATTTTTCAACTGGGAAATTCGTCTGTTTCATTAATTAATTTATTCTCAGACTTGTAAGCCACAGATGGGCAGGACCCTCGATATATTTTTATTTTCTAACTGTTCAAGTGTATTTTACCTTTTGTTCACGTAGAGATGTTTTTATAATCAAAATGTGCAGTTGTTACTACTGGTCTGCTTGTAGATGGACTTCAAAACTGAAGTTTTAAGAATTAACATTATATTCACCTTTAAATGATGTACGTCCTTATTAATAAAAATGTCTCGAACACTAAATTGTATTCTTGTTGATAGGAAAGATTATTCTTGATACTATAATTAAAATATTTATAACGAGAGAGAGATATATATTAAATAAATTTAATATAATTAGTTTTTTGTCCAATCAGAAGTAAGTGATAAATTATGCTGTAACGTTTTAAACATGTAGCTCTGAGTGACAGTCTTGGTAAGGTACTTGGAATTTTTCCATACTGACCAGGTCAAAGGTGAAAGAATGTAGTTTTAAGGATTTGTGTGTATTTAAAAGAAACAAGAAAAAGCACTGTTTATTGCAGTATTGAAGACTGCAACACACGTCCACATAGATTATATATTTGTAGTTCAAAAATAACTAATTGTAACACAGATTAAAGAAGAAATAAACTGTAACACAGATTAAAGAAGAAATAACAAACTGTAACACAGATTAAAGAAGAAATAACTAACTGTAACACAGATTAAAGAAGAAATAACTAACTGTAACACAGATTAAAGAAGAAATAACAAACTGTAACACAGATTAAAGAAGAAATAACTAACTGTAACACAGATTAAAGAAGAAATAACAAACTGTAACACAGATTAAAGAAGAAATAACTAACTGTAACACAGATTAAAGAAGAAATAACTAACTGTAACACAGATTAAAGAAGAAATAACAAACTGTAACACAGATTAAAGAAGAAATAACTAACTGTAACACAGATTAAAGAAGAAATAACAAACTGTAACACAGATTAAAGAAGAAATAACTAACTGTAACACAGATTAAAGAAGAAATAACTAACTGTAACACAGATTAAAGAAGAAATAACTAACTGTAACACAGATTAAAGAAGAAATAAACTGTAACACAGATTAAAGAAGAAATAACACTGTAACACAGATTAAAGAAGAAATAACTAACTGTAACACAGATTAAAGAAGAAATAACTAACTGTAACACAGATTAAAGAAGAAATAACTAACTGTAACACAGATTAAAGAAGAAATAATACATCAATCCTTGCACTGTTACTGCTTTTTTCTTATTGTTTTTGAACTGATTTTTAATATTCTCATTTGTTCTTTTCATATGTAGGAGCAGCTGTCGTTATCCCATAATGCAGCAGTAGATGATGTAGTTATTGGTGCTGTAACTCAAGGTTGTCAACATCTCAGGTGGGGTTCAAGGGAGGACACTTGTAAGAATTCCACACAGTCAAATCTGACTTAAAGTGAAGGCTTCAAGATAGTAGAATGAAAACTGTAATTTGTTATAGGATCTTATTTTTCAAACATCATAATAGTATGTAAAACTTAAACTGCCTGTCAGAGTTTCTATGAGATTTTTCCAAATAGTAAGGAGATAACATAAGTTACACTTTATAATTTGAATGGGTCAGCTAACAGTGTCATAACTTTTTCAATGTTTAGTTGTAGTGAAACCCCTTCTGTCTTATGCATGTTTTTATTAACTGATTATGAACTTTTTAAGTGTGTCTTTCAGGATTGTGCGAGTCATACATGTATATATCATTACTTTTATAAAGGTATCTGGATATTTCTGGCTGCAATGAAGGAGTAACAGACCTGTCTTTGAAGTTCCTTTCAAAAAGTCCACACCTTAAGTCCTTGTATGTTAACTACTGTGGAAAGGTATAGTGTGTTTCACAAGTTTTGAAAATTTGAGTGGCTGACTTTTATTACTACTTGCAACTTTTTAGCATCTGTAATTTTAAATGTAAGTGTATTTCTTAAGCATCTTGAATCACGTGTAGTGGTTTTAATCATAATTTGTATAAATAAAAGGGAATGTATTTAAATGTGAACCATTTATGATCACTTGTTAGAATTATGTAAGATCTTATATCCATTTATGATCACTTGTTAGAATGTGTGTAAGATCTTATATCCATTTATGATCACTTGTTAGAATGTGTGTAAGATCTTATATCCATTTATGATCACTTGTTAGAATGTATGTAAGATCTTATATCCATTTGTGATCAGTTGTTAGAATGTGCACAAGATCTTATATCCATTTATGATCAATTGTTAGAATGTACATAAAATCTTATATCCATTTATGATCAGTTATTAGAATGTACATAAGATCTTATATCCATTTATGATCAATTGTTAGAATGTACATAAGATCTTATATCCATTTATGATCAGTTGCTAGAATGTACATAAGATCTTATATCCATTTATGATCAGTTGTTAGAATGTACATTATATCTTATATCCATTTATGATCAGTTGTTAGAATGTACATAAGATCTTATATCCATTTATGATCAGTTGTTAGAATGTACATAAGATCTTATATCCATTTATGATCAGTTGTTAGAATGTACATAAGATCTTATATCCATTTATGATCAGTTGTTAGAATGTACATAAGATCTTATATCCATTTATGATCAGTTGCTAGAATGTACATAAGATCTTATATCCATTTATGATCAGTTGCTAGAATGTACATTATATCTTATATCCATTTGTGATCAGTTGTTAGAATGTACATAAGATCTTATATCCATTTATGATCAGTTGTTAGAATGTACATAAGATCTTATATCCATTTATGATCAGTTGTTAGAATGTACATTATATCTTATATCCATTTGTGATCAGTTGTTAGAATGTACATAAGATCTTATATCCATTTATGATCAGTTGTTAGAATGTACATTATATCTTATATCCATTTGTGATCAGTTGTTAGAATGTACATAAGATCTTATATCCATTTATGATCACTTGTTAGAATGTGTGTAAGATCTTATATCCATTTATGATCACTTGTTAGAATGTATGTAAGATCTTATATCCATTTGTGATCAGTTGTTAGAATGTGCACAAGATCTTATATCCATTTATGATCAATTGTTAGAATGTACATAAAATCTTATATCCATTTATGATCAGTTATTAGAATGTACATAAGATCTTATATCCATTTATGATCAATTGTTAGAATGTACATAAGATCTTATATCCATTTATGATCAGTTGCTAGAATGTACATAAGATCTTATATCCATTTATGATCAGTTGTTAGAATGTACATAAGATCTTATATCCATTTATGATCAGTTGTTAGAATGTACATAAGATCTTATATCCATTTATGATCAGTTGTTAGAATGTACATAAGATCTTATATCCATTTATGATCAGTTGCTAGAATGTACATAAGATCTTATATCCATTTATGATCAGTTGCTAGAATGTACATAAGATCTTATATCCATTTATGATCAGTTGCTAGAATGTACATTATATCTTATATCCATTTGTGATCAGTTGTTAGAATGTACATAAGATCTTATATCCATTTATGATCAGTTGTTAGAATGTACATAAGATCTTATATCCATTTATGATCAGTTGTTAGAATGTACATTATATCTTATATCCATTTGTGATCAGTTGTTAGAATGTACATAAGATCTTATATCCATTTATGATCAGTTGTTAGAATGTACATAAGATCTTATATCCATTTATGATCAGTTGTTAGAATGTACATTATATCTTATATCCATTTGTGATCAGTTGTTAGAATGTACATAAGATCTTATATCCATTTATGATCAGTTGTTAGAATGTACATAAGATCTTATATCCATTTATGATCAGTTGTTAGAATGTACATAAGATCTTATATCCATTTATGATCAGTTGTTAGAATGTACATTATATCTTATATCCATTTGTGATCAGTTGTTAGAATGTACATTATATCTTATATCCATTTATGATCAGTTGTTAGAATGTACATAAGATCTTATATCCATTTATGATCAGTTGTTAGAATGTACATAAGATCTTATATCCATTTATGATCAGTTGTTAGAATGTACATTATATCTTATATCCATTTGTGATCAGTTGTTAGAATGTACATAAGATCTTATATCCATTTATGATCAGTTGTTAGAATGTACATAAGATCTTATATCCATTTATGATCAGTTGTTAGAATGTACATAAGATCTTATATCCATTTATGATCAGTTGTTAGAATGTACATAAGATCTTATATCCATTTATGATCAGTTGTTAGAATGTACATAAGATCTTATATCCATTTATGATCAGTTGTTAGAATGTACATAAGATCTTATATAAAGAAAAAACATTTATTCAATTGATTCAAGATTTCTTATTTCTGTTGTATCCAGTTTTGGAATGCTAAACCTCAAACATAGGGTTATTATACTTGGGACTAACACATTTGATATCTTACTCCCAAGATTACAGATAGTGGATTAACTGCCTTGGCGACTCAAGAAAACCTTGAAGTGCTCCAAGTCCGAGGATGTCCTCAGCTTGGTGATACAGGTTTGTGGTTAATATTTTCTCCTTGTATTTATTTCATGTGTTCACTTTTATACATATCGTACCAGTATTTCAAATTTAAGATTTGTTTGTGGTATAGTATGCTGTACAAATTGTTGTTATGAAATAAACAGTATTTGTAGGAATTGTTAAGTGGATGTCATTGGAAAGTCTACTAGATTATTGTCATACTGTATTTGCAGACATGTTATTAGTTAACCGACTCTTTATTAACTGCTTTTACTGTAAACAATTAGTGTTGTGGTTCACCTTTCCCAGTAGAAAAAAATTGTATATTATCTTTGGAATCACTGACTTGTTTTTAGCAGTGAGTCATATGTCGTGTCATAGTGTTTAAGTTTTATTTTTTAACTTTCACAACACAACTGTTCATACAAATTGGGTGAAGCTGTTCACATTATTTAAAATATAAATAAAACACGAGTAAACGTTAATTAACTTTACTTTGATGGCACTTTTATGTATGTTATTATTAGATGTCCTGAAAACCAGCAAAATGATGGATAAATAAATACAAGAAAAACATGATAATAAGTCATCAGGGTCTTCTGACTCTGTCAGTACTTGTAGGACTAACAAAGGAATAAACACACATGAAACTAATGTAAACTGTATCATTGGTAAGAATTATTTTGCCATTATCCATTCTTTTAGTCAGCTAGTGTTATTGTGGTGAAGAATTAGTTTTCTACCATAATTCAGTATCTTTTAGTTAGCTTATGATAATGGGATTTGGAATTAGTTTTTACAAGTATCCAGTTTCATAAGGTCAACAAACAGCATGGCTTAAGGAATTAGTTTTTACAAGTATCTAGTTTTATTAGGTCAACAAACAGCATGGCTTTAGGAATTAGTTTTTACAAGTATCTAGTTTTATTAGGTCGACAAACAGCATGGCTTAAGGAATTAGTTTTTACAAGTATCTAGTTTTATTAGGTTAACAAACAGCATGGCTTAAGGAATTAGTTTTTACAAGTATCTAGTTTTATTAGGTCAACAAACAGCATGGCTTAAGGAATTAGTTTTTACAAGTATCTAGTTTTATTAGGTCAACGAACAGCATGGCTTAAGGAATTAGTTTTTACAAGTATCTAGTTTTATTAGGTCAACGAACAGCATGGCTTAAGGAATTAGTTTTTATAAGTATCTAATTTCATTAGGTTAACAAACAGCATGGCTTAAGGAATTAGTTTTTACAAGGATCTAGTTTCATTAGGTCAACAAACAGAATGGCTTAAGGAATTAGTTTTTACTAGTATCGAGTTTCATTGGATCAACAAACAGCATGACTTAAGGAATTAGTTTTAACAAGTATCTAGTTTCATTAGGTCAACGAACAGCATGGCTTAAGGAATTAGTTTTTACAAGTATCTAGTTTTATTAGGTCAACGAACAGCATGGCTTAAGGAATTAGTTTTTATAAGTATCTAGTTTTATTAGGTTAACAAACAGCATGGCTTAAAGAATTAGTTTTTACAAGGATCTAGTTTCATTAGGTCAACAAACAGAATGGCTTAAGGAATTAGTTTTTACTAGTATCTAGTTTCATTGGATCAACAAACAGAATGGCTTAAGGAATTAGTTTTTACTAGTATCGAGTTTCATTGGATCAACAAACAGCATGACTTAAGGAATTAGTTTTTACAAGTATTTAACTTTTTTGTATAAGATGGTTTTCCAGAGTCATAGTTGTATGTTACCGTTCTGCATTAAGATTTCATATGGAAATACTCAAGGACTGTCAACACTCCCACTGATATGAAGGATAGCCATTAATTGATGCTTGAGGAAGAATATATATATCATCAATATTACACTTTGACCTTTGAGTAAACGCTTAAAAGTTGGCTTACAATTATCAAAGAAATATTTAGAAAATGTTATAAGTAAGTCACTGTAACCCTCCAAAATTCAAAGGAACATTTAGCTTTTTTAAGTTGTGTAACTTCATAAAGGTGAGAAACCTATACACATGATGTAAAAGTTAAACTTTAGCTTAAAAATGTATCTCAAGATAGCTGGTATAGGTATTAAAACGTTTATTAAAATAAAGTGGAGAACAACATTTCAACCCTCTTGGGTCATCGAAGAGATAATGAATTCATCAACTTTTAAATTAATACACAGTTAAACTTTCTATTGTCCTTCCTTTTGTCTCATTATTGTTCTGTATTTAATTAGCATGTTATTCAAACATTTCAAAGTAAGCTAGCAGTGTTTTTGCTTTCAAGAAACTGTCATAATTTGATATTTCAATCAGATACATTTTACCATATTTCTTGTTATGTAATAAGAAATAATAGTAACATAATTTTATTTAAATTATGGAGCAAACAATTTACCAACTAATAATGACATGTGCATAATTATGTAGAAATGTGTAGATCATTGTTTGTAACAGTGCTTTGAGTTCTGGTTTGTAGAGGTGTATAAGTAATTGTTTGTAAAGGTGTACAGGTTGTGATTTGTGGAGACGTTCAGGTTATTGTATATATAGATGTACAGGCTATGACGTATTGTGATACTTGTATATCTCAGGACAACTAGTTTGGGTATTAACATTTTTGCTAATAAAGCAGAGAAAAATGGTTCAACCTTAAGTCAGTCCCAAACTCTCTCTTTGTTAACCTGCAAATTGTCTAACAAGGTCAACATTGTCTTCTGCTTTATCAGTAAAAGTGTTAACACCCATACTAGCCATCCTGAGATATATTTTTATTTCAAGTGGGTTTCTTGTCATCACGAATTGTGGTACTCAGGTCATGATGAGTAGAGATGGACAGATTATGATATATATAGAGATATACAAATTCTAATTTTTAGAGATATTAAGCATATGAATTTGTTTTTGCAGGTCTTACAAGTGTTATCCTTTTATGTCGTGGACTGACATCACTTGATGTCAGTGGATGTTTTTATGTTACAAATGCTGTTGTCCAAGCTTGTTTGGATGCTGTTAGGGATCGAACTTCTGATGTCAAATTGGTTGTCACTGTTGGGGGTAAGTTTGATTACATACTTGCTTGTGTGTGTTTATACATATATCTTCCCAGTGAGATAACACAAATTTGTGATATTCGTGTACTGTCGACTGGATCTGTATTATCTCTTCTATTGTGCCCTATTTATAAATATGTTTCTGTATTCCAGCAGAAATATGTTTCTCTTGATACATTGCATATACTTACACTGTACTAACTAATAACACTGTGTAACACAGTGATAACATTAATTATAAACACCAACAAATTTTGTTCCTGGATAGCATATGTTATTTCTTTATTGCATATGTTGTAAAAGTACAGAAAATGATGATAATTTCCCTTCAAACTTTGGTTTTGTGACCTGGATAATGAAATTTAGAAATTAATCTATTTACTATATAAAAATGGGCAAATTTGCACATTTTCATTTACATAATGTCTGAATAAAACAACATCTGAATTGTGATTTACATGTATCTATACTAAAGTTATATAAAAATGAACAAAAGTATTTAAAAAGTGAGTAGTTTTTGAGATATGCAACTGCAATGTAAATCACTTTCGTGTATCAGCCCCCAAATATAGTTTCCCATCATGTTTTTGTAAAACGCTCCTTGGTAACGGCGTTCAAAGTCCAGTATATCTTGGTGGAAACAGTCACCTTACTCCTCTGAGTATGTTCCCATGTTCTCCTTGAATTTATCAAGATCAACATCAAGGATATGGACTTCCTGCAGCCCATTCTGCCGGAGTTCTTCACCAGAGCCTCAACCAGTTCCACATAATTTTTACCCTTGTGATAACCCAAGAAGCCCTGAACCACTGAGACAAAGCTGCCCCAATTTTTTTTTTCCTGGGGAAATTCTGTGCACTCCAGAATCTTCTTCATTTGTAGTCCAGTGAAGACACCAGCTTGACTATTGCCTCAGTAGCTTAGGAGAAGTCTCGTAGGTACTTGCAGGCTGCAGACTCCTAATCAAGTGCTGTGACAAACTGTTTCATAGGATACAGTTTTATGTGCAATGGTGGGAACAACACCTTCTGGAGGTCCACTACTGTCTCACACTTGATATTGTGTCTCCCCACAGAGATGCTGTCACAGAGTACTTTTCCACTCTTGTCTTGATAAATTGGCCACATGCATAGCAGAATGTGTCTGGAGAATGCTTGTAGCTTCTTGATATCATCTCTGATAAAATCAGACAGGTTTATGTGTTCACTTAGGCAGCTAGAGCCTGGCATGGCCGAGCGCGTTAAGGCGTGCACTCGTAATCTGAGGGTCGCGGGTTCGCGTCCATGTCGCACTAAACATGCTCGCCCTCCCAGCCATGGGGGTGTATAATGTGACGGTCAATCCCACTATTCGTTGGTAAAAGAGTAGCCCAAGAGTTGGCGGTGGGTGGTGATGACTAGCTACCTTCCCTCTAGTCTTACACTGCAAGATTAGGGACGGCTAGCACAGATAGCCCTCGAGTAGCTTTGTGCGAAATTCCAAAAAAACAACAATCTTAGGCAGCTAGAACTAAACTGAAGTGGTGAGCCCCTGTATATATATTACTGTGGAAAGATCTAGAAAATTCTGAAAGGTTCTTGAAAACTGTCATAAGTTCTACAACATTCTAGAAAGTTCTTGAAAATTCTGGTAAGTTTGAGAAAATTCTCTATCAGCTACTCGGCATTGAATCTACCTGGAATGTTCTGGAAAATAGATAAATTTGAAAATTTCATTATCTAAGTCACAAAAACAAAGTTTAAAAAGAAAAATAGGTCTTTTCCATTTATTTTAGGCACAAGAATGTAGTCATTGATATTTTTATTGGAAATCTAGTGACAAAGTCTATAAAATTCAAACAAATGAGAACATTTTCAAACAAAACTTTTCTGCATAAAAGCAATTATTTAATAATCTTATATCTGTATAAACACTTAATAATAAAATCATTTTTAAATGTACTTTTACTGTTTTTTCCTCTTGAACTGTCTGTGCTGTTTGCCTTTGTTTCACAACTGCTATTTTTGTCACAGACAGACGTACACAAGTATAACTGTTGTTACACTTCAATCCACTAATCATTTTTCACATTCACTTCGATTTGTTTTATTTCTTTACAATTTGAAGTTAATGTTACGAGTAAGTTTTCAGTTTTAGTGTTAGGTGCTCGATCTAGAGTATTCAGTTTTAATAACCCAAAATTGGTGGACACAAAAGAACTGTTGATAACTTGAATCTCAGGTCTCCCATTACACACTATATTTCTTAAGACTGGTGGTTTCTATAGTGAGCCATCAGGGATGTATGTTAAACAGCAGTTCAGCTGGACAGTCAAACCATTACATGCTGTCCTTTATTGTGGTAAATATGTAAAGGTACACTCATCATGAAACCTTTGTACCTCTGAAAGTTCAAATGTTGGCATGCCATCATGTTAGTCTCAGTCAAGAAGAATGATCAGTTGATTTTTTAAAAAATAGATTATTGTGACAGGAAGTTTGGTAGTCATTTCAAACTTATCAGTATGGAGACTGGTCACTTGGCCAATCAAGTTAAAGTAGTAGGTTACTGTACCAGATTCCAATAAAACTGAAATATTGGTCAATCAGTACAATCTAGTTATCTCACAGTGTGCTGAAAGCACTGAATTACCATGATTTAATGTCACTCAGTTAATATAATCCAGTTAGTAATAGTCTCGGTCAGTCAGTATGATTAAGTTAGCATGGTGTGAAAGACTACTGTAACTGTTATTTTGGTCAGTCAGCGTGAACCTATTATAGCAATTCATTAACAAAGAGTATTTACTTTTCAGGACTGTAATTAAAAGTGCAGGGTTATCTGTAAAAGTTGTACAGTAACATAACAAGAGGCTTAGAAGATTATATAATATGAGAAAAGATTGGCTGAAAATGTAAAAATTAACAGCATGGATTTCTTTATGTACATTAAGGGTAAACAAGATGTTAAGATCGAGGTAAGTCGCTGGAGAGATGACAAGGGAAGTTTAGTGTCTGATAATTATGAGATGTTTGTGTTATTAAATTTTGGTTTTTGCTGATGAAGATTTATCCAGTATTCCACATCTTGAACAGTTGATGGATGGAAACTAGATGACTGCATTAATTCTGAGCTGGTTAAGAAAAACTTGGAAGGTTTAAAAACTATCATGTCTCCTGGGCCAAATAATATTTTCCCAAGGGTTTTGAATGAAGTTTAAGCCACATGAGCCACTTGTACTGTTTTTTTTTGTCAGTCCTAAGATAGTGGGCAGATGGCAGAGGATTGACACCTATTCCTTGATGACAAGAAACCCACTTGAAATGTAGTGGGCAGATGGCAGAGGATTGACACCTATTCCTTGATGACAAGAAACCCACTTGAAATATAGTGGGCAGATGGCAGAGGATTGACACCTATTCCTTGATAACAAGAAACCCACTTGAAATATAGTGGGCAGATGGCAGAGGATTGACACCTATTCCTTGATGACAAGAAACCCACTTGAAATATAGTGGGCAGATGGCAGAGGATTGACACCTATTCCTTGATGACAAGAAACCCACTTGAAATATAGTGGGCAGATGGCAGAGGATTGACACCTATTCCTTGATGACAAGAAACCCACTTGAAATATAGTGGGCAGGTGGCAGAGGATTGACACCTATTCCTTGATGACAAGAATTCCACTTGAAATAAAAATGTATCTCAGAATGGGTATTAACACTTTTATCAATAAGCAAAGAACAACAATTTAACCTCTCCTAGGTCTTCTTCAGGGTAACAAAGATGACCTAGGAAGGTCAAATCATTTTTCTCTGCTAATCACTAAAACTATTAATACCCATACCAGCTGTTCTGAGGTACATGGCAGTTAGCTAATAAACTCCTCTTTTCAAGGGAGGTAACAAAAACTGTTCCAGTAATTATAGACCCATTAGTCTTACATCAATTGTGGGAAAAGTTTTGAACAGTCTGTTAAAAGATGCTGAAGAAAGTAGTTTAACAAAGTTTAGAATTTTATTGGATTGTCAACATGATTTCATCAAAGAAAAATCTTGGTTTACAAATCTTTTGAGGTTCTTTGAAAAGGTTCCTTATATAGATGAGGGTAAGAGTGCAGGTTTGGTGTGTTTGGATTTTCAGGTCTGGTTTTAAAGCTGTTTTTTAAGTTAAAGTGTGGAACAGCCCAGATTGTACAATAGGTCCCGTGTCATCCCAAAATGTTATCTCTGAAAGTTTTGTGGTAGTGTTATTTGTCAATCAACGTGCATACATCATCAGTGTAGTCATTCAGAAATATGTGTACCAGAGTGTGAAGCAGGTAGTTTGTTTGTTAAAACTATGTAAAATCCAAAATATTGTGGTGTAGCTACTGATGATGTAGTTTTAGTTTTAAAAAAAAGTCTTTTCATATATGTTTACTGATTTATATTTTTAACAAAGTGTATGATATTCAATCAATTTAGAGCCAGTAAACTGGTCTGGGCCTTTGATGGAGTTTTAGTAAATTGGATATTTAGTAAATACTAACAGAGTATTTACTGCAAGTTTCAGTGCAGTAATCTCCGTGTTTTGTGTTTTTCTTCTTCCTCTGCAAGGTACAAGTGTTGTTCCAGAAACCCTATGCTTGGACAGTCCACTGGTAGAAGTTTCTCAGTTTAATTTATGTGCTGACCACTTAAGACCAGACCGTGCTGATTGGATTGGTAAGAGAAAATGATATTTTATGGATTTTGGAAGGGTCTGACATTATTTATAGTGAATCATATAATTAGAAGTGTGTACAGACATTTCCAAAAAGTACTTGTTAAACTATTAAGTTCCCATATGACATCTTTACTTTTCAATGTTTGAGCTGTTTCTTTTAGCATAGCGAATAAACTTAAATATTTTATTACATTTTACCCTTTCTTATACCACATTATATTATTTCATTCATGTGTAAGATTTGAATTGTATCATTTGGTATCTTCATTGATTTTGGCAAAGTCTGTTTTCGTACACTAGTTTTCATGTTTAATTTTTGGAGAATGTCTTCTCTCTGGGCATATGGTACTTTTGTGGGAAAATTTATAAAAATGGTTCATTCTCTGTGGTGTGCAGTCAGTACCAGTGAATGCATATCACTGCTCTTTGAGTTGGTCCAGTGTGGCTTTGCCATAATTTCAAGTTGGTGCATTTGTTATAATTTTTCAATGTGGTAATTGGGTATTATTGTTGTTATTCAATGTGGTAATTGGGTATTATTGTTGTTATTCAATGTGGTAATTGGGTATTATTGTTGTTATTCAATGTGGTAATTGGGTATTATTGTTGTTATTCAATGTGGTAATTGGGTATTATTGTTGTTATTCAATGTGGTAATTGGGTATTATTGTTGTTATTCAATGTGGTAATTGGGTATTATTGTTGTTATTCAATGTGGTAATTGGGTATTATTGTTGTTATTCAATGTGGTAATTGGGTATTATTGTTGTTATTCAATGTGGTAATTGGGTATTATTGTTGTTATTCAATGTGGTAATTGGGTATTATTGTTGTTATTGCTTTCGTTCTGAAGTACTGGTGTATGAATGAACACTTCTTGTGCTCTTTCATGTCATGCCCTTTGACCAGCTGGTGTGCTAATTATGAAGCTATCAGTGGTTGACTGTTGTCTAGGGTGCTACCAAATCTTTGCTTTTCTTCCAGTATGCTGGTTTGTACATTAAGTTAGCAGGGATGTTGATGTTTGGGATATCCATTGTGAATGATCACTTCTTTTTATTTTTTCCAAGAAGAAGCAGGAAAACATAACAGAAGGTTTAAATCAACACCATATTTATACCTCTACAAGTTTCAACAGTATCATGTGTCCTCTTTGGTACAACATTGGACTGAATTTTATATCACATGTATATATGTAAAAATGGCTCGTTTGGGTTGAGAAAATATTTTATGTAGAGGAGTGAACAACGTTTTGATCTTCTACAGTCGTGGTCAGGTTCACAAAGAAAGAAAAAAATAACTGTCTCGAAGCTGACCACATGTATGAAAGGGGTTGTGTAACTGAGTGTTGAAATGTAGAGGGCATGCTTAAATGTTTGAATATGTAATTTTATGTTATTTATTTTATTATTGTTAATATAAGTATAAAGGTGTTCCTTTGTATTGGTTCATTTTAGGTTTAATTTGTTGTATAAGTAAGGCTTCTTTAATTTTGCTTTTATTTATGTTTGTTTCTTTATTTAGTATTTGAGTATTTTCTTTGGTTATTTTGTGTTTATTTGACTTGTAGTGTTCATTGAATCTGGTTTCCATTTTTCTACTTGTTTCTCCAACACAGAAGTCGTGGCAGTTATCACATTGTATTTTATAAAAAATGTTGGTGTGGTGTTTGTCAGTGTAGTTTTTACATAGTACAGACCTCAGTTTTGTGTCTGGTTTTTGAATAAATTTGGTATTAACTGAAATGTTATATTTTGTTACTAGTTTTTGCCAAATGTTGGTTATTTGTTTGCTGATGTCAGGAATATATGGTATACGTCAGTATATGGTTTCGTGATTTTTTGATTCATGAGATATATTTACTTTTGTTGGTTGATTTTGCTTTCTGTCTAGATGTGTGCGTATAATGTTTTCTATGGTTTGTGGAGGAAATTTATTGATATTGATGAAGTATTGTTTTACTTTGTCTAATTTGTTAATTTTATCTGGTGAGCATAGTTTTATGGCTATGTTTATTTAGTTTCTTAGCATGTTGAGTTTTTGTTTTGTTTCATGTGTTGAGTCCCAAGGAATGTGTAGTTCAGTATATACCTATATTAAAAATAATATAATAAATAATAAAAATTATATATTCAAACATCTAACACCACCCTCTATATTCCAACACTCGGTTTCACAACCCCTTTTAAACATCTGGTCAGCTTCGGGTCAGTTATCTCTTTCTTTCAGTGCGAACCTGACGATGACTGTAGAAGGTCGAAACGTTGTTAGTTTCTCTACGTAAAATATTTTCTCAACCCAAACGAGCCGTTTTTACATATATATTTATATACATGTATATATTTTTCTCTACAAGTGGGTTTTTTCAACATCACTGATTTATATTACATGGTTTTGTATGTTTATCTTTAAAACTTACAAATTTCTTCTTCCTTTGTTTTCATTTCTACCTTTAATATCACCTTAGAGACAAGATACTGTGTTCAAAATGAACCTTTGAAGACAAGAGTAAACTATAATTATACCATATAAATTTGTTTCATGACACTGTAGAAGTTAGGTACAGGTAATGGAACCTGACATTTAGTGACTGGACTTTACATTGTAGTGTTTTTGATATTCATGAATGCTCTTTATTGTACATGTTTATTATCTATTTTAAAGAACAACTTAACTGATTAATTTAAAGTATATTAAAACATATATAAAGTTTTTGTATATTTTTTTCAGAGACATGATATTAAATAGTTTAATCAAGAAGAAATGTTTATTTTGGTTCTAGAAATAAACGACTTTAGATAGTCATTGACTTTCTGTTTGTGTTTTAGTGAACAATCCCAAAGAAACTGTAAAGTAAAACATTGAGTGTCTAATTAAGTTACAAGCAACATTTTGGTGTTGTGAGATCATTTATTTATTGTGTTAATATGTATTCTTATACTCCAATATGTACTACAAAAATTAAATAATTATTTTGATTTGTTAAAATTTTTTATATTGTACACTGAAACTTCTTAATAAAGTTTTATTATTTTGAACTAAAGGTAAGGGGAGTTCAAACTTGAAAGATAACTATTCAATGTAGGTTTCAAAACATGTTAATTTTATCAACATTTTAGGTCAGTGTCATTCTGATTACGAAGAAGAGTCAGAAGATAAGCACGAAGAAGGTGAGATTTGATTGTTTGTGACATAATAACTAATAGAAGAGCACTGTGAGAAAGTAAGATGATGTGACATAATACCTTATAGAAGAGCACTGTGAGAAAGTAAGATGATGTGACATAACTTATAGAAGAGCACTGTGAGAAAGTAAGATGATGTGACGTAATAACTTATAGAAGAGCACTGTGAGAAAGTAAGATGATGTGACATAATAACTTATAGAGGAGCACTGTGAGAAAGTAAGATGATGTGACGTAATAACTTATAGAAGAGCACTGTGAGAAAGTAAGATGATGTGACATAATACCTTATAGAAGAGCACTGTGAGAAAGTAAGATGATGTGACACAACTTATAGAAGAGCACTGTGAGAAAGTAAGATGATGTGACATAACTTATAGAAGAGCACTGTGAGAAAGTAAGATAATGTGACATAATAACTTATAGAAGAGCACTGTGAGAAAGTAAGATAATGTGACAAAATAACTTATAGAAGAGCACTGTGAGAAAGTAAGATAATGTGACATAATAACTTATAGAAGAGCACTGTGAGAAAGTAAGATAATGTGACAAAATAACCTATAGAAGAGCACTGTGAGAAAGTAAGATAATGTGACAAAATAACTTATAGAAGAGCACTGTGAGAAAGTAAGATAATGTGACATAATAACTTATAGAAGAGCACTGTGAGAAAGTAAGATAATGTGACAAAATAACCTATAGAAGAGCACTGTGAGAAAGTAAGATAATGTGACATGATAACTTATAGAAGAGCACTGTGAGAAAGTAAGATGATGTGACATAACTTATAGAAGAGCACTGTGAGAAAGTAAGATAATGTGACAAAATAACTTATAGAAGAGCACTGTGAGAAAGTAAGGTAATGTGACATAATAACTTATAGAAGAGCACTGTGAGAAAGTAAGATAATGTGACAAAATAACTTATAGAAGAGCTCTGTGAGAAAGTAAGATAATGTGACATAACTTATAGAAGAGCACTGTGAGAAAGTAAGATGATGTGACATAATAACTTATAGAAGAGCACTCTCAGAAAGTAAGATGTGACATAATAACTTATAGAAGAGCACTGTGAGAAAGTAAGATGATGTGACATAACTTATAGAAGAGCACTGTGAGAAAGTAAGATAATGTGACATAATAACTTATAGAAGAGCACTGTGAGAAAGTAAGATGATGTGACATAATAACTTATAGAGGAGCACTGTGAGAAAGTAAGATTAAGATATATGTAAAATGTTTAAATTTTTTCATCTTTTGTTGACTTTCATAACCAGAAAGGTATTAGGATAAAATCTGTCGTTAAAATAATTATTTTTGTTTTGTTTATATGTTAACAGGTATATATATTCACTCCCATAACTTGTGTCCAGTTTGTGTTAAATGTTGTACATACATTGCATTCCCATATCTTTGTCCAGTTTGTATTAACGGGTATATATGTATTCACACCCATAACTTGTGTTTATGTGTTAAAAGGTATATATCTACATACATTCCTTTCCTATAGCTTACATCACTTACATTTTCACACTTTTTTACATTATTTTCAGGTGCTGATGGTGGTGAATTTTTGAACAGATCAGTTTTCAGTGATGATCTGTGAGATAAAAACAAAGTGATTTGTCGATTTGATGTAAACATATCGAAACATCTCTACATTAGACATTTGTAGTGGCATAGATGGAGTAACTTATCATGCTTACGTGGTCAGTAATAGATTTGTAGTGGACAATGAAACTTGATTGATGTGTTGTTAAAAATTGATGAAGGAAAAACGTATTTGTTGAATGAAAAGTCTGAAGTGTACACTCGATAGTAACATCATGTACATATTATGTACGTGATGTTGAAAAAGTACTAATTATTTGTGATTTATTTTTATTTATATAAAAATTAAATATGTGAAAAGTTTTTCCTTATTACCCATAAATGTACTATTGTATCTGTTATATTAGAAACACAGGAACCTAATTTAATAATTTTACTACAAATAGTAAATTTGATGTCAAGCTTGGTTTACTTGAGTCAGTCAGTCATGATACTTAATCTATGATGAAAAGTTTGACCATCATCAGGAAGGTCCGTTTGTGAGAAAACTTGTTAAGTGGTGATCCTTGGTTTATTGGCAACTATCCATAATATGTTTTACTTTTTTCTAAATTAAGTTACCTGTGATGAAAACATTACCCAAGGAACATTTTGTGGGAACTGAAGTGATTGCTATGATTTACTTTACTGTACATAAAATCAAGTCCATTTTGTACAGGATTTGGATTCTGTTTCACTAATGCACGTGTTTGAATAAAATATATTGTAAAAATGTGTTTCTTTTTCATTTCAGAGTTTATATCAATTGTTTAACACTTAGTTTCTCTCCAGTGGAAAGAGTTATAAATATAGAAGTTACAATATCTTTAATAGAACTCAATATTGTTTACAACAGTCAGTGAAAAATCACAGTAAACAGGATAAACTATTAGAAGTTTTTCTGTGGCATTTCACTCACAATATTTGTTATTTACAAGAATTTCATATTCCTTTACCATGCAGTAGCTTACTTGCTCTTCTGGTTAACTGGGTTGGTACCAGAACCATAATAATGAAGAATAATAAATCTTTCATTTCTACAACATTTATCAAAACATCATTTGAAACTTTTTTTTTTTTAAATTCAGTTGTACTTCTATTAAAACGTTTCTTTTTTTGTATTATTTACATTTTATTTTTTATTCTTGAACATTGAGATTTTTTTGTCTCAGGTGCTTCTTAAATGTTTGTTTGTTTTTAAGATGTAAGTAATTTTTGCTATCTGATGACTCTTAGTAAATTTTCCAAGCTATCAGACTTCGTAATAGGTGGTAATGTTTGGTAATGGTGCTAATTAGTGATATAGTTTTTATTTTTGCAAGAAATAATTAAGTTTTTCAGGAAATATGACCTTGAGGAATAATTATTTATTCTTCAGTCTTCACAGAAACAAATGTCAGGTTTAGGTTCATGAATTATAGGGGACAGCTTTACCTACCGTCATTATCTGACTCAAGATCATTGTTATATAAAATAATCCAAGACTGCTGATAATGTGAAACACGATACACCAGATGGTGAAGTGTGATAACTAATGTTTGGTACAATCCAATTTAGGTTAAATACGAAACAGAATATGATAGTTGAAGTCTTCTACTAAACTGTGTCCTCCATATGCTCTTAATGATGTCCTGTTTCTTGCTATTGTTATAGATTGGCTTCCTTTTTTTTGTGCTGTTGTAACTCAATTTAAATTTACCAAATATTCCTCAATCTGTAAAAACATTCACCTGAAGTTTATGTACAAATATCTTTTAAGTTATGATATATACAAAAGTTTACTATGGGGGGTAGAATTAAAAAGTTTTCAACAAAATAAGAAATACATAATGAAATTTAGTTGAATGGATAACAGTTTCCTCTTGTATAATCACAAGTGTAGACGATGATTGAATGGATAGCAGTTTCCTCTTGTGTAATAACAAGTGTAGACGATGATTGAATGGATAGCAGTTTCCTGTTGTGTAATAACAAGTGTAGACGATGATTGAAAGGATAGCAGTTTCCTCTTGTGTAATAACAAGTATAGACGATGATTGAATGGATAGGAATTTCCTCTTGTGTAATCACAAGTATAGACGATTGAATGGATAACAGTTTCCTCTTGTGTAATCACAAGTGTAGACAATTGAATGGATAACAGTTTCCTCTTGTGTAATCACAAGTGTAGACAATTGAATGGATAACAGTTTCCTCTTGTGTAATCACAAGTGTAGACGACTCAATGGATAACAGTTTCCTCTTGTGTAATCACAAGTGTAGACAATTGAATGGATAACAGTTTCCTCTTGTGTAATCACAAGTGTAGACAATTGAATGGATAACAGTTTCCTCTTGTGTAATCACAAGTGTAGACATTTGAATGGATAGCAGTTTCCTCTTGTATAATCACAAGTGTAGACATTTGAATGGATAGCAGTTTCCTCTTGTATAATCACAAGTGTAGACGATTGAATGGATAGGAGTTTCCTCTTGTGTAATCACAAGTGTAGACGATGATTGAATGGATAACAGTTTCCTCGTGTAATCACAAGTGTAGACAATTGAATGGATAGCAGTTTCCTCTTGTGTAATCACAAGTGTAGACGATGATTGAATGGATAACAGTTTCCTCTTGTGTAATCACAAGTGTAGATGACTGAATGGATAGCCGTTTCCTCTTGTGTAATCACAAGTGTAGTTAATGATGCATCAAAAGTCTTTCACCATCAGGTGAAAGGTTTGTCCACTATACTTGTATTCCAAAAACAACCAGTTGGTGTACATTTTTCTTATATTTCTTTGAATATTTCATCAAAGAATATGAAATGCATTTTTTCTTCTGTTATGGTAGATCTTTTATCTGTAATCAGTAGTTTAAATATATAATGCATATGGAACTTAAGGTATATAACAAAAACGTTCTTAAAGGGCGAATAATTTCTTTTTAGTATACGCCAAATATTCAAATGTTATGTCTTCTAATTTTAGTATATTTTATGTAGAATGTGTTCACATTATAGAATATTTTCAATAAAACTAGCAAGTGATTTTTCAAGTGAACTTGAGTTGGACATTACAAACTGGTTTTAATATTCAGTGATGTCGAGAAACCCACTTGTTGAGAATTTTATATGCAAAAACAGCTTGTTTGGGTTGAGAAAATATTTTGAATAGAAGAGCGAACAATGTTTTGACCTTCTTCGTTCATCATCAGGTTCCCAAGGAAAGAGGTAACTGACCGGAAGCTGACCACATGTTTGGAAGGGGTTGTGTAACTGAGTGTCGCAATGTAGAGGGCGGGGATAGATGTTTGAATATATAATTTTATCTATACTTTTAATATTAACCCCTTCCAAACATGTGGTCAGCTTCCGGTCAGTTACCTCTTTCTTCGTGAACCTGATGATGACCAAAGAAGGTCAAAACATTGTTCGCTCTTCTATTTAAAATATTTTCTCAACCCAAACGAGCCGTTTTTGCATATAAAATGGTTTTAATATTGTTTTTCAATTAATTATGAAATGTATATTCCTGAAGGAAAAATGAAAACAAAAATTGGATTTATCAAAAAATAATTTTATTATAGAAAGGTTTATGTGTCAAAGTAGAGAAAATAACATTCCCACTGATTCAAAATAATGTCAGTTTGATAATACAACAGAATTCAAGTTAAAGTTGTAAAATTATATGTAATCAGTTCTTTTAAATATGTGTTTTATTTTGAAGTCCTCTTATTAGACAGTCATGTGTTATACAAAATACATTCCTTGTCTTGAATTTTATTAGTTTTATAGTTGAAAATGAGAAAGAAATTTTAATTTTTAAAACTGGTATTGTGAAATATTGTACATTCTTCATAATATAGTTGCTTGAAATGTATACTTGTATGTATTTCCTACTATTACAGGGCCATATAATTTGGGTTACCAGACATCTCTCCCTGACAAAGTGAGATTATCTTAAAACATATTTCTTTGTTCTTGGCAGGAAATCTAAAACTGTTAGATTATTCTAGCTTTTTTGCACTTTGGCATTGTTTTGAAAGCTGTAGATTACTGTAGCACATGTGAAACTTCTTTACATCTTGTATCTTTTAAAAACACACTGATAATAAGTGCATCTCTCTCCTCTTATGTAAAACTTGCCTTTATAAACCAATCATAGTATCTCAAAATAATTGGTAAAATAGCTAGCAAATCTGAGGCTTGAAACCTGCTATGAACTGGAAGAATTTTTATTTTCTCCACCTTCTGAATTGCATTAATGTATATTGTAAAACATAATCACAACTTAATTACAAATTAATTTATATAAAGAAATATCCCACCTTATTCGCCTTGAGTATCTGGTAACCCTAAATTCAACATTCTGAATCCGTCTCATTTAAACAATGGTGATAGATGGGTTACTTTTTAGAATTTGTATAGATTTTAAAATGAAAGTTTTCTTGTTTTTTTGTATACATAAAAGTATATAATATTTAAGAATACATTATTAGTATTATTGACTTAAACATCAAAAGTATGGAGTGGAGGAACCATGCAGATAATGTATTATTTGAATAGTCTTCAAATAAATGTATACAACGCTATTTGTGTTAATGTTTTGCTTTTCGTTCATGTTAACCCGCATTATTCCTTGTGAACATTAAAAAAAAAAATCATATTAATATTTTTTTCATGTCACTAGTGTTAGATTTATTTTTTAAAGTTTTAGTTTGACATGATATGGTTAAGACACACGATCAGTGATGTCGAGAAACCCACTTGTTGAGAATTTTATATGCAAAAACGGCTCGTTTGGGTTGAGAAAATATTTCAAATAGAAGAGCGAACAACGTTCTCGGGAAAAGTAGCCCAAGATTTGGTAATGGGTGGTGTTGAGTAATTGTTTTTCTTCTAGTCTATCACTTCGAAATTAAGAATGGCCAGTGTAAAGTTCTTATCATATTATGTACACCAAGCATGTACACGGATATTTGTCTAGAAATTAAAAATACTTAGACTTCAAACAAATATTCCACACTTGTACTCACAGGAAAGGAGAATCTAGAACTTTATCTTCACAATTTAAGTAACACGTACGATATTATTGTCAATGATCGTGTTTATTTACTGTCTGTGGCGTTATGATGAAACCTTCATCCTACAGGTGTTTTTAATAATTAATAATAGTTGTACTTTTAATGTCAAATTATAGTTCTTAAACCCCATAAAACGGTCTAGACGTCTTAATTATTACCCTGTCACTTTTATAAGTTGATATATTACCATTTTTAACTTTGGGTGCCAGCTTGAATATCCCCAAACCTTCAGGGTTGTCGAAATTGCGTCGTCCTGCTTTGAGTTATGTAACAACCGTTGTAAAACATTACAAATGAGTCAAAACAGAAGGAGATTCAAATCAAAGTTTGGATTTGGCAACTGAACTAAGCATACAAATTTATAAACATGACAGATACATCGAGTTAATTAACATTTGTTAATTAATTAACAGACTCGTAATCTGTTAGCAGAAACGTGGGTGGTGATGACTAGCTGTTTCACCTTTCGCTACTAAATTAGAAACGGTAATAGCACATAGCTCGCGTGTAGCTTTGCGCGAAATTTAAAACAAACCAAAACAAGTATGGAAAGATGCTACTTGTAAAGTTGATACCTTTTATTAGTCAGTGTTATTGTTTTTTGTAGCTGCCCTAAAAGAGTGTAATAAATGATACAATTGTGGAAAAGTGAATACAGTTTGAATATGTATATACATCATGCAGAAATTATTTTAATGCTTTAAAATCCAAACTATGTACCTGATTTTCAATAAGATTACCCTATGGGTGAACAAAAAACTTACAGATTCGTAATGCATGATCTATATTTCGTATGGGCGTATGCGCAAAAAAGAGAAGAGGATATGTATATACATAGATATGTCTTCACAGCAAGATAACTGAACGCTAAAAATTTGAATTCGAAACATGTGAACACAGAACAAATAGCCATGTGGATGAAACTTAAAATTGCCTGATGAAAAAACACAAGTATGTAAAACGACATTCTGAAATTCTTCAACCTTTGGTTTCCAGATTCAAAGAATAGCCGATTTTGTAGCTTTGTGTTTAACAACAAACAAACTAATTTATTTCTTGCATTTTTTTGTATATAATGTTAAATTATGCGATTGTAATTTTTGAATGATTTTGATTAATTGTTATTAATCTTTTTAATGGTATCGTTCTCTTATTTGCCGTTGATATTCAAAAGAGGGTGCTGTAGTGGTATATTTGTCTGCTTTGCTTAAGTTATTTTCGTATTCTGTGTGTGTTTGTGAATATGTGAGAAATAATTTGTAAGTTTGACTTGAAGTTGAAACTGTTACATGGTGGCAGTAATTGTAAATACGTATGTACGTCATATTATTCATAGTTTAATTTTAAATTGTAGTTGTAATTACAATATTGATGATAGTTTATCGTGATTGATTGTTTGAATATATAAAATGCTGGAGAAGCCGCGTTATATTGTAAAACTCGATGGCAGAAAATAACATACGAAGAAGAGAATGGCCCTTCAGTTTAATGTAATATGTTATCGTGTTACACCAATGGAAATTCAGCCATCAAAATATTTCCATCGAGTTCCAGTGTCAGAAAAATAAACTCTTTACGTTTTTTGTTTTTTTTTCAAAGCTATCATTAGCTTTTAGCCTTTTTCATCACTTAATGTAATCTTTTGTACTAGCACAACACCATTTCTTACAAATGTTTTTTCTCAAATGAGAACAAATTAAGAAATTTTAACTTGTATAATCTACGAGAGAACCTTTCCATCCTGAGAATCATACTAGTAACCGTATTGTGGGTCTCATCTAATAAGTCTATGTCCTTTCTTAAAAGATAAAACCATGATTCAGGTGAGACTAAGTTAGTCTCCTTACTATATTCCTAACTTTTGGTAAGTTTGTTTATTGAATGCATCATGAAGTTATGTTAGTTTTACCACTAACATGGTAGCATGATCAATTCTTCTAGTCTTCTGATGGGTTCTTCTCTACATTAAATGTGTGATTGGAATAATGATAACTCAGTGTCCAGTTTATCAGTTGAGCCAAGTAATTTTATGATTCCCTCAATGTTTTTAGCATAGGTAGCAATGTAAAAGATTTTAATGCTGTTAATAAACTACTAATTATGACAGTATCAATGTCATTAGTTTAAACAAAAGATATAGTTACTAATTATTTAGGCACTAAAAACAAGAATCTAGTTTGTGAAACAATTTTAAGAATTGTTTCTTGTCTAAAATCCAGTTAACAAATCTTTCACAAACCATTATAAATGTGATGTTCTAACTTAATCATCTCTATGACATCTTTCTAATAACCTTATGGAAATCTAAATATATACCAAGTTTACACTATTCCATTATCCAGGGAAGTAACATCCCCTAAGGAAGAGATACTAAGTTTTGGTTAATTCATATTTACTTTCTTTTATGATAACTCTTGTCATTAACTGGTTTTACAAAGCTCATTTTATCAAACTGTTTAGAATTTTATCAATATGGAAGTAAGATTTATAATTTTTAGAACATTATGTTCCAGGAACACCATATATTGCATTCTTTATTGGTCACTGTTATTAATTTGAGATAGCACTCAGCTTATGGTTGAGAATTGTTTTTAAAACTTTGATTCTCTTCATGAAAGTACTGTAACATTCTAATTGTTGTTAATTAGTTTTATTTATTTATATTTTTGCTATTAAAGATATTTTAAATAATGAGAAATAGACCAAAACATCAGTTTAAATTCATTTTGAATATCATGGAAATTCCATGTGATTTAAAAACAACTATTACTTTATTTATCTGAACACTTCATGTTTCTTTTTTACAAAAAATATAAATTTTAATGTGGTTTTATTTTTTATTTTGAATGTAATGGAAATCTGATATAGTTTAATGCAATATAATATAATGACATGATATAATGATATAGTTTAATACCAACAGTAGTTTTATTGTTTTTGGTTTCTGACTTTTCCTTTAAGAATTACTAAAGTAAACCTTATGATTTTAACAAAAAACTTTAATTTCAGATCATTACATCAGAGAGATGGCCTGTATAAAATTGAGAATAAACCTACTAGATAAAAGTTTCTTGAATATTATACATATGCCTCAATTCTGGCTTCAATCTGACAAGGTTTTGCTGAGCCAGAGGAAGTTTTTATGCCAAAGTAACTTTCACAGACCCTTACTTTGTTGCAAATGCAAAATCAAGATAGCAAAAAATCATTGGAAAAACAATGCCATCTGCATGTCACGTCCCACTTTTGGAGCTTGGAGAATGTGTACAACATGGATTGGCTCTCATAAAAGTTCACAGAAAGGGTAATAATTTCCAGTGTATGAAAATTTCAATGTGGAAATTATTTTGTAAAATAATAAAACATGCTGGTAATGCTTGTATCTAAATGACAAAACATGCTGATATTGCTTGTGTTTAGATGACAAAACATGCTGGTAATGCTTGTATCTAAATGACAAAACATGCTGATATTGCTTGTGTCTAGGTGACAAAACATGCTGGTAATGCTTGTGTCTAGATGACAAAACATGTTGGTAATGGTTGTGTCTAGATGACAAAACATGTTGGTAATGCTTGTGTCTAGATGATAAAACATGCTGATGGTGCTTGTGTCTAGATGACAAAATATGCTGGTAATGCTTGTGTCTAGATGATAAAACATGCTGGTAATGCTTGTGTCTAGATGACAAAACATGCTGGTAATGCTTGTGTCTAGATAACAAAACATGCTGGTAATGCTTGTGTCCAGATGACAAAACATGCTGGTAATGCTTGTGTCTAGATGACAAAACATGCTGGTAATGCTTGTGTCCAGATGACAAAACATGCTGGTAATGCTTGTGTCTAGATGATAAAACATGCTGATGATGCTTGTGTCTAGATGACAAAACATGTTGGTAATGCTTGTGTCTAGATGACAAAACATGCTGGTTATGGTTGTGTCTAGATGACAAAACATGCTGATGGTGCTTGTGTCTAGATGACAAAACATGTTGGTAATGCTTGTGTCTAGATGACAAAACATGTTGGTAATGCTTGTGTCTAGATGATAAAACATGCTGATGGTGCTTGTGTCTAGATGACAAAATATGCTGGTAATGCTTGTGTCTAGATGACAAAACATGCTGGTAATGCTTGTGTCTAGATGATAAAACATGCTGATGATGCTTGTGTCTAGATGACAAAACATGTTGGTAATGCTTGTGTCTAGATGATAAAACATGCTGGTAATGCTTGTGTCCAGATAACAAAACATGCTGGTAATGCTTGTGTCTAGATAACAAAACATGCTGGTAATGCTTGTGTTTAGATGACAAAACATGCTGGTAATGCTTGTGTCCAGATGACAAAACATGCTGATGATGCTTGTGTCTAGATAACAAAACATGCTGGTAATGCTTGTGTCTAGATGACAAAACATGTTGGTAATGCTTGTGTCTAGATGACAAAACATGTTGGTAATGCTTGTGTCTAGATGACAAAACATGTTGGTAATGCTTGTGTCTAGATGACAAAACATGTTGGTAATGCTTGTGTCTAGATGATAAAACATGCTGATGGTGCTTGTGTCTAGATGACAAAATATGCTGGTAATGCTTGTGTCTAGATGACAAAACATGCTGGTAATGCTTGTGTCTAGATGATAAAACATGCTGATGATGCTTGTGTCTAGATAACAAAACATGCTGGTAATGCTTGTGTCTAGATGACAAAACATGTTGGTAATGGTTGTGTCTAGATGATAAAACATGCTGGTAATGCTTGTGTCCAGATAACAAAACATGCTGGTAATGCTTGTGTCTAGATAACAAAACATGCTGGTAATGCTTGTGTCTAGATGACAAAACATGTTGGTAATGCTTGTGTCTAGATGACAAAACATGCTGGTAATGCTTGTGTCTAGATGATAAAACATGCTGATGATGCTTGTGTTTAGATGACAAAACATGCTGGTAATGCTTGTGTCTAGATGATAAAACATGTTGATGATGGTGTCCAGATGACAAAACATGCTGGTAATGCTTGTGTCCAGATGACAAAACATGCTGGTAATGCTTGTGTCTAGATGACAAAACATGTTGGTTATGCTTGTGTCTAGATGACAAAATATGCTGGTAATGCTTGTGTCTAGATGACAAAACATGTTGGTAATGCTTGTGTCTAGATGACAAAATATGCTGATGGTGCTTGTGTCTAGATGACAAAATATGCTGGTAATGCTTGTGTCTAGATGACAAAACATGCTGGTAATGCTTGTGTCTAGATGATAAAACATGCTGATGATGCTTGTGTCTAGATAACAAAACATGCTGGTAATGCTTGTGTCTAGATGACAAAACATGTCGGTAATGCTTGTGTCTAGATAACAAAACATGCTGGTAATGCTTGTGTCCAGATGACAAAACATGCTGGTAATGCTTGTGTCTAGATGACAAAACATGCTGGTAATGCTTGTGTCTAGATGATAAAACATGCTGATGATGCTTGTGTTTAGATGACAAAACATGCTGGTAATGCTTGTGTCTAGATGACAAAACATGTTGATGATGGTGTCCAGATGACAAAACATGCTGGTAATGCTTGTGTCTAGATGACAAAACATGCTGGTAATGCTTGTGTCTAGATGACAAAACATGTTGGTAATGCTTGTGTCTAGATGACAAAATATGCTGATGGTGCTTGTGTCTAGATGACAAAACATGCTGGTAATGCTTGTGTCTAGATGATAAAACATGCTGATGATGCTTGTGTTTAGATGACAAAACATGCTGGTAATGCTTGTGTCTAGATGACAAAACATGTTGGTAATGCTTGTGTCTAGATGACAAAACATGCTGGTAATGCTTGTGTCTAGATGATAAAACATGCTGATGATGCTTGTGTTTAGATGACAAAACATGCTGGTAATGCTTGTGTCTAGATGATAAAACATGTTGATGATGGTGTCCAGATGACAAAACATGCTGGTAATGCTTGTGTCCAGATGACAAAACATGCTGGTAATGCTTGTGTCTAGATGACAAAACATGTTGGTTATGCTTGTGTCTAGATGACAAAATATGCTGGTAATGCTTGTGTCTAGATGACAAAACATGTTGGTAATGCTTGTGTCTAGATGACAAAATATGCTGATGGTGCTTGTGTCTAGATGACAAAATATGCTGGTAATGCTTGTGTCTAGATGACAAAACATGTTGGTAATGCTTGTGTCTAGATGATAAAACATGCTGGTAATGCTTGTGTCCAGATAACAAAACATGCTGGTAATGCTTGTGTCCAGATGACAAAACATGCTGGTGATGCTTGTGTCTAGATGACAAAACATGTTGGTAATGCTTGTGTCTAGATGACAAAATATGCTGATGGTGCTTGTGTCTAGATGACAAAATATGCTGGTAATGCTTGTGTCTAGATGACAAAACATGCTGGTAATGCTTGTGTCTAGATGATAAAACATGCTGATGATGCTTGTGTCTAGATGACAAAACATGCTGGTAATGCTTGTGTCTAGATGACAAAACATGTTGGTAATGCTTGTGTCTAGATGACAAAACATGCTGGTAATGCTTGTGTCTAGATGACAAAACATGCTGGTAGTGCTTGTGTCTAGATGACAAAACATGTTGGTAATGCTTGTGTCTAGATAACAAAACATGCTGGTAATGCTTGTGTCTAGATGACAAAACATGCTGGTAATGCTTGTGTCTAGATGACAAAACATGCTGGTAATGCTTGTGTCTAGATGACAAAACATGCTGATGATGCTTGTGTCTAGATGACAAAACATGTTGGTTATGCTTGTGTCTAGATGACAAAACATGTTGGTAATGGTTGTGTCTAGATGACAAAACATGCTGGTAATGCTTGTGTCTAGATGACAAAACATGCTGGTAATGCTTGTGTCTAGATGACAAAACATTCTGGTTGTGCTTGTGTTTAGATGACAAAACATGCTGATGGTGCTTGTGTCTAGATGACAAAACATGCTGGTAATGCTTGTGTCTAGATAACAAAATATGTTGGTAATGCTTGTGTCTAGATGACAAAACATGCTGGTAATGCTTGTGTCTAGATGATAAAAAGTGGAGCTTTTCATTGTATTTATTGTACAATAGTAATTATACAAATGGGTAAGGCATTCTTTTATTCGCATGGAGAGAATAATTATTGTTGGTTAGATTAAGTGATAAAATTAACAAGTGTACATTAGATTCATGTTTAAAAAAGTTTTATATACAAAACACAGGACTGTAGGTATAAGACTTTTCCTCCTTTTGTCTAGATATTATTATTCAAATAATGAACTTAGTCAAGAGTCATTATAACTGAAATTGCAGTATTGATAACTATTATATGGAAGTACTTTATACTATTAAGAGAATGATATTACTGCCACAACACCTTGTAAGTTTTCGTTTTTAGATCAAGGCAACTTTTGAATATCAGTTACCTCATCTTTTGTAGGTTTGTTTTTTTATCAACTGGTTTACAAAAGAAGTTTATTAGTTATGATATTAATGGATATCATTTAGAATTACATAATCAAGTACACAATTAATCTTGGAATGTTATAACTAAGAATTCCTTTTAGTTTCTGACTGATCTATCAGTTGTATTTATTGTATAGAATTGTTTATAGCTCTGTTTGAAAATGTGTTCAATTTTACTACAGTGTGATGTCTAACATGTGAAAGTCACAAGTTTACAATGTAACAAGTGGATATTTTAATTTCGTGAACTCTGGTCACATAAATAAGTTTGATTTACATTGTAGTGATTCAGATCTACTGTATAACCAGTAGTAGTTTGTTAAATGAAACTGTGAATCTCTGAGTTTAAATTAATATGCTTGTTGCTGTAGATGCTTGTTGTACAACTGTTTTTATCATGTATGAAGCTGGGCAGAGATATTCTGGTTACATGAAAATACAGAGTTAACTTCTAAGATGCTACAAGTATTCTATAATTTGTTGAACAGTTGAGAAATACAAAATTTGTTGTCCAAATAATTGCAATTAGTTACACAGTCATTGTCTTGAACATTAGGAGCATTTGTCTTTAGCCAAATCACATTTCTCACAACATTTCCATGAGCTTAGATCATTTTCAGCTATCTTTAAACTATGTAACTATTTCACATTAAATGTCAAGGTATTTTAGAAGGATAGAGAAAAATTAAGTGTAGGAGAACATGGTAACCCTAGTTCTAGGTCCAGTTTCATACTCCATTTTAAACATGGTAACCCTAGTTCTAGGTCCAGTTTCATATCCCATTTTGAACATGGTGACCCTAGTTCTAGGTCCAGTTTCATATGCCATTTTGAACATGGTAACTCTAGTTCTAGGTCCAGTTTCATACTCCATTTTGAACATTGTAACCCTAGTTCTAGGTCCAGTTTCATACTCCATTTTAAACATGGTAACCCTAGTTCTAAGTCCAGTTTCATACTCCATTTTGAACATGGTAACCCTAGTTTTAGGTCCAGTTTCATACCCCATTTTGAACATGGTAACCATAGTTCTAGGTCCAGTTTCGTACCCCATTTTGAACATGGTAACCCTAGTTCTAGGTTCGGTTTCATTTCCCATTTTCACTTTTTTTTTATGTTTACTTTAACATTATTTTTTAAAAATCCCCCAGATGTAAGCTTTCCAGTATACAAATATTTCTTATGCTAATTCTGAAATTATGGACGACAGCATATAAAACAGGCTTACATTGGATTGCAGATAAAGTTTGTTTGATTTTAAATTTTATTTATTTGACCAAAAGATAGGATTACCATATTATGCCATGTTTTTATAACTGGTACAAAATTAAGTGAAAAATTCTATTACCTTGATTTTAAAAAAGTTTTTTATAAAGTTTTTCTATATTTTATATTTTAAATTCATTTTTATGTAGTTTTTAACGTGAAAAATGTTATCAAATTTTATATAATATTGAATAAAGAATTTGATAAAAATGAAGTTATGAATACAATGAATAAAAAGAGAAGCCTTATACATATGAAAGAACATTATGTTCTGGTAAAGTGTATCCATATGGTTAAATTCAAATTGTTTTTCAGCTCTTATACATAATAAACTCATTTTGTATCATTTAATTTTAAAAAAATGAAACTTCTTTAAACAGATGGGGATATCTTCTTCAATTGTTAAATTGCCCTTGGGTAGGGTTTTTATTCATTTTTATTAAGACTCCTTCAACCTAAGTGTTCTTCCCACATTGTGAAACTTTTTAATTGATTTATTGTTGTTACTAAAGTTTAAATACTGAATGCTGGGTTGTATATAAGTTTTTAGTTATGCACTAGATCACTGTTATAACCACCTAAGTGTGATATTACTTAATGATAAAATTGTTTTTTTCTATTATTGGAAAGAAAAGTGTCAATAGAAAACTGTATGGTGCATATTTCTGTTTAAATATGTCTTTTCATTGGCTGTTAATTATATATATATATATATATATATTATTCAACTTCTGTTTGTAGCCAGTTTGTCATGTAACTCGTATCTTCAGCTAAGCTCACACTCCCAGTGTTTTTAATGTGATGGTAACCAATGGATACTTGTTGTTTCATGTCATCTTGATGTGTATGAAGTATGCAGTGGTAACTAATGAATACTATCAGTGTCAGATATAAAAGACTATTTTGTGTGGTATTGCCGATTAATTTGTGTTTGTAATTCAGTGATGCTGTGGCTCTAGAGATTTCTAGAAGGCCTAAGCAACAGACGTATAAATAGCTGTGACAAGTTAAAAGAGAGTAAGAGTAAAGTCACAGCAAATCAGAAAATATAAAACAAAGTTAACCATTGTAAGGAGAAGAGGCTTGACAGTTTAGTGAAATTAATGTCTTGGAAGTGATAAAGAGAATGTATTTCATCAGATGGTGTTCTAAAACTAACTGAACCTGCCTTTCTTGACTTTTGCGGAAAGACACACAGTTATTTGGAAGTATGAAAATGTAGATGATTGGAAGTTAAGGATACAACCACAGTAACTCACATGACAGGATAAGCGAGTTATACCCGGATACTGTTGCATAGGAAACAAGTAAAAGAAAATTGTATAGCCTTTAAGATACAAAATAGAGAAAAATATTGTAAAGAATTTTTATATACATGTTTAATGTTTCAAATTTATAATTTTAAAAATGAGTGGAGTGTGTGCTGTTTGTTTATCATTAAATTTATCGCTGACAAGTCACAGATACCTACTCTAGAAGAATCCTTAGCCATATCTTTACATTATTACATGATATATAACCAACTTGAAAAGTTTCTAACAAAAATGTATAGTTCCATATTACTTTAATATTTAATAGTAATTAATATTAAGTTTCAGAGAAAAACAGTGAAGAAGCAAACTGTTTATTTATTGCTATTTGTTTAAAAAATTCACTATGAAAATAATAGGTATCCCTAAAAATGCCCAAATTTTACCCTAAAATAATTTAAAATAAGCAGTAATTTTTTTCCAGATAGTGTTTTAAATCCTTCATTTTGACTGCTAATTTACTGCCATTTTGAGAGAAGTCCAGAGAAGAATTATTTCTGTGCTTGCAGTAGCCGAAGTCTGATCCAGGGCATTCTTTATAGAATTCTGATGTATTATCCACTTAACTTGGGTCTACCTTTAAATTTTTCTAAATTCATTACAAAATCCAAGGCTGTACTGGGTCATTAAGTAATAAGGTTGTGATGATTAGGTAACCTTAAGACTTGTTCAGTTACTAACCACAACAGTTGACTTCCAGTTACTACAGTCTTACTGTAAATACATATCTGGTAAGTATTTAATGGTTGGTGACTAGTTAAGAATTTGATTAATTTTAATTTGTTTCTTTTTGTCTGTATTAGATTTTTAGAACAATTGGTTCTCAACAGATTCAAATTTCAAGTTGTTGAAACTGAGAAAAAATATCAAATAAATTGTGATCTGTGTGTTATTAAAAGAATTTATCCTTTATATAAAAATAAAAATTGTCAGAAGATGACCACTGTTTGCTTCATAGGATAACCCCGGTCAAGTTATCGTATGCCTCTTATGAAAGTACAAGAGATGTTCCAAAACATTGTCAGCCAGTTGTGGTTCTCCATGGTTTGCTGGGTTCTAAAATGAATTGGAAAACTATGGCAAAAGTTATTTCTTTAAAGAGTGGTAGAAAGGTAAGTTTTTTGTGTCATGTTATGTTTCTGATATCTGTTTAAAATATGTTTTGTTTTCCTAACTTTCTGGTAAACGTTAATTCTCAAAATTTTTCAAAATTGTAAAATTTCTTCAAACTGAACCATGAAAATTTTTGAAACATAGAAATATTCATAATTATTCTTTTTTCTTCAATAAGTGAAAATTGTCCAAGTCGGTTACTAACCAGATTGATTTTGTGTTATCTTTTAAGTTATGTGAACAAATTAATCACAAGTCTGACTGAACATTTTCAAAGGTATTTGCCTTAGATGCCAGAAACCATGGTGATAGTCCTCACACAGAGGAGGTAGATTATCACAGCATGGCAGCCGATATTGAACATTTCATGGATAACATGGGCTTGTGCCAAGTAGTTCTTATTGGACACAGTATGGGAGGGAGAACTGCCATGACATTGGCCTTGCAAAAAGTGAGTCAAACACTTTGTAATGTTAAGGATAGAACATTTCTATGAACAGTAATGGTACTGGTTGTATGTGAAAGTGAATTTCACTTGGTTTTGCAGTTGAGAAAATGATCAAATATGAAACAGATTTCATAAAAGACTGAATGTATTTGATGAATATTTTTCAAGACATAAATCATTGAGAAAAATCAGTTATTCTTTCATTTTAGCTTTTTTTAACTTTCCATTATATTAGTATGGTTTTTAAACTATGTCACTACAATTTGTTAGGAGAGTTTCACCAAATTAAAAATAATTAGGAATATAAAAGAACTCTGCAAAATATATTACATGTGTCAACAGGGGTGTTGTATGAATAAAGTAGATTACCTTTATTAGTGGGTTAGGGTGTTTTCAGTAAAAGAAGTTTGGAAATCACTTCCCTCTACTAAACAAAAGTAAAATAATCTGTAAACATCCTTACGTTTATTACTACTTTGTAAAGGCCTGTTTGTTTGTGTAAAAATCCTTATGTTTATTACTACTTTGTAAAGGCCTGTTTCTTTCTGTAAAAATCTTTGTGTTTATTACTACTTTGTAAAGGCCTGTTTGTTTAAAAATCCTTATGTTTATTACTCCTTTGTAAAGGCCTGTTTCTTTCACATTTAATAAAACCTGAATAACAATGTACAAAATCAATTAAACGTTTCTTTCAAGTTATATAATTTCACAGCTTTGAGTAGAATTTTTTATTTAAATCATATGAAGTTTTTACCATTAATTACAGTTTATGCTTTTGTGGAATAATCCCAAAGAAGCTTTAAAGTGAAACGATGAGTGTGAATATAAACAACACTTGGTGTTATAAGGTCATTTATTTATAGTGTTAATGTTGTGGTTTATGTTTAATCATTCTTCTTCATGTGTTATTTATGTGAAAAATTGTGACCATCCTAAAGATCCTGAACTCATGCTATGTTGTCACTTAACAACTGATAACTTCAGCTGATGGCTGTACTAAACGATAAAAAAAATATGGTACATCCTCTCAGTTATCAAGAATATGTGTTAAAAGAACAGTTATTTTATTCTCACATATGAAACAGCTGCATCATGTATAAAGTGAAAAGTAATATCCATATATGCGTGTGTTGAACTAGGAATTCTTCTATAGTAGGTGTCTGTGACTTTATGGTGATAAATTTGGCAATAAACAAACAGTATGCATCTCACTTGTTTTTTTAAAATAATAAATATTTGAAACAAATGTTTGCACAAAAATTCTTTACACATTGAAGATCACAGTTGTATCTTGAACACTATACAGTTCTTTGTGTCAAAAGTCTACTTAGGCTAATTCAGTTCCTTCAAAATTCACTTATGCTGTCACGTAAGTTAGTGCTATTGCATCTTGAACTTGTAATAATTGTCTGATCTTCATACTTCCCATAATCATCTGTGTTTTGTCAGAGTCCAGACAGGTGGGTTAAGTTAGTTTAGAACACTCTTTGATGAGACCAGTTATTTTCCTTATCTCTTTCAAACTGTTGACCTCACTTTAACATATCAACCATGAGACTTTCACACTGGTTAACTTTACATTTTCTTCAGACTGTACTTCTGTTTTACATTACATTATTTTTACTCTGTTTCCATTTGTCTCGTTTCAGCTATTTATACATCTTTCACGTAGACCTTATAGAAATCTCCGTAGCATTGACATCAGTAAATTACAAACAAATTAATAAACAAAACTGTACACTAAACAGCATTTTATATCTGAAAGTTCCTAGTAACTAATATGTGAGACATCCACATCTTAAGTATATATTAAATACTGAAAATGAGTTATCGTTAATATTTTGTATGCTTTTAAACAAATCTGATGATGATGGAATTTATTCTAAATGATGGGGTAATACTCTTTATTCATCATTCAATAACTTCAACAACTGTCTGACTGTGTTGATTTTTAATTCTCTCTATAACTTCAAACTCATAATGAACAGTACATATTTTAAGTTTCACTGGTGATTTAATGTGTGATATATACATTTATGTGGTGCTTAACGAAAGTTTGTATACCACAACAAGGGTACAAAATAATTATTAAGCCTACTTTAATATTCAAATGGAGAGTCTCATCTGTTGGGGCTGAAGCACTGATATCTTGGTAACTGAGCCTGGATCTCAAGGCAGAAGGACTCCCAGTAGCACAAATTCTTTGTTCTGTAAAAAGAAGTCTGGACGATGACCCTTGAAATAAAGCTGTCACTGTTACAGAACAGATGCAAGTGTGCCCAAATGACATCAGATGGTATCTTCACAGCATGGTTATAATGGCAAAGTGGGCAGATGAAAGCCACTCTTCAGGAAGTTGCATACATTGACAGTAGTGGGCATCACAGATGTTATCAGATGTTACTACATTTCTTAGACATTAATATTTTACAAGAAGTCCATAATTTCATGTTATTTGGATAGATGGACTATCACAACTGGTAATATGTGATGTGATGATCTTTGTTACTTCACATTTCTTAATTCTCAAGCAAAGTGTTCTAATGTCTATCAATGATAAACTTACTATATAAGACAGTGATGTAGATTCTTTTTATTCAGTCAGCAGGAAGGCTCAAAGCATTATCACTCTCCTGTGATCAGGAGAGAATGTGAACTCTATCGAGCATGAGTGGTCCATTTTGCTTATAAAGCATCTCAAGAAGGCAACATCTAGAGATGCCCTGATGGTACTCCTGTGTACTTTGTTTTGTATTCAACTGGATTTCTTTATACCTGTTAGTAAGATGTGTAGTTGTGATTGTGTTGAACCATGTCACTTCATTCAAGAAAGGTGATGACAATTAGAAGTTTCATTTGAAGAATGTGTGCACATGGGGCTTGAAGCTATTGGTAACTAGCACCAGCTTCTGAGAGCTAGCATGAACCGAGGGATTTGGCACCAAGCTCAAGCCAGGATAATTTTTTTTAACAATTTCATTTGTTTTTACTACCATACCTAGCTAGACAGCATTAATCATAATTTAAGCAGTCAAATATAATATAAAACTGTAATTATTCTACCAATTACAGCCCCATCTGGTGGAAAAGCTAGTAGTTGTAGATGTGAGTCCAGTAAAGAGCAACATTGGCTCACAGATTTTCCAGTATTTAAAAGCTATGAGATTAGCCACTGAACAACTATCAGATGACGTATCTGTCACGAGAGCCAGAACAATACTTGACAATGTACTTTCTTCATCAATCCCAGTAAGTACAGATGTAATCCAAATTTGTTCATTATAATGCAACAATTTTTTCCATTTTCTTTTATTCTTGTGATTTCAGTTTTTTGATATAAAATAATTAGTTTTTCTACATCAGGTCAATAATTATTTTTCAAGTGCCAGCATGTGGTATGTTAATAACAACCTTTTCACATCATGTTATACATTTTTTCAAAAGTATTACTTCGTGTTTATTTCTAAGATTTTAAAATAAATTAGTTTGTTTGATATTCTAATTTAACTTTTACTAGATCCTTTAGATTATGAAATTCACATTAAGTAGTAATCCACATACTTGGTGTTAATGACCATGTGTCATTGCCAATTTGTAAGGTTACATTGAAAAGTCCTAAGCAATTGTCGTAAAACTATTTCAAGTGTTTTGAGAGCTTGTACCAAGACATGAAAATGGGTAAACTTGTTCTCAGTCATTTTACACATGGTTATTGTTAAACTTTTTGAATTAAGAAAAAGAATCACTTCTGAATTGTATCTTCATAAAGGATTAGGCTACAACTCAATACTTTGTCTTCTACATCTTCTCTTATAGATTTGACTCGGGAGATAAGTGTCATCACTGGTTGGTATCTTTCAAAGAACAAACAACATTGAATTGGTTCTTATACTAATGAATTTTCATGTTCTTTATTTTAAAATTTACATAAACATAAAGTTAAAACTGGTAATAACTGGCAACATTGAAACATAAAAGTTTAAAGAACAAGGCATATAGTCCAGTTTCAAATTATATAGGTTAGGTTCTTCAAAGTAACCTTCTTGTTTGGTACAAGTCAGAACAACAATAAAGAAATAACGACTGCTATGTGAAAGGTGTTTTTGTTTTTTACTTGTTGCTTCCCACTGTTAAAAAGTGAAACACATGATCTTGAGGTCTGTAATGATGGCACATTTTCTACTAGGATTTTTGGCTTCGGCAGTTTATACTCACAAACGTGATAGCAAGTGAAAATGGGATTACTTGGCGGGTTAACGTGGATGCTTTGGAAAGAAAGTTTTTTACGGATCTTGCAACATTTCCAGAGTTTAGTGACTGTTACAGTGGAGAAACTTTATTCATTTGTGGGGGAAAATCTAGCTATGTCAGGTAGGGATTAAATATGTTATTTACATGACCATAATATGAGGTGTTGTTCAGCTTTCTGTAGGAAGGTCACATTTTTTTATCTTACTGTATGCACCTAAAACTAAACTAACATGGCAGGGGTTCAGTTTAGAGAGAGAGGAATCAGAAGAGTTCTCTCCCCAACCGGGGCGTTCAGGAACGTTGTGGTTCCTCTTCGTCCCCTTTCGTGGATTGTTATTAAGATTAAGTGGTGGCTTTTTTTTGTTTTTTTTAAATAAATTAATTATTATTATTATTCTTGACTTTTTGAGTGGAGGATGTCTCTCTAAATGTTGTCTTGGGTGGAGGCAAAGGCAGCAGTGGAAAGAAATGGCGGGACAATGTATGCACCAATATGTGGTTCTGTTTATATCTGAGGAATTGAAATATTGTTGTCTTTAAGGGTATGACACTAATGAAAACAAGTTGACAAACTCCTCTGGTATTAACATGTGACTGTCAAAGATTATAACATTTCTTTATAAAACTATCAATAATTACACCAAATAGTACAGTAATACATGTTAATGTGTATTTAAACTCAGAAGAAATCAAAGCTGACAAATAATTTTTTTAAACTGCTACTTGAAACCATCAGTGTATGCCAAAACTTGATAATTACAGAACTGAGGAAATGGACAGAGACAATTGTACACATTCATAAATATTTATTAACAACCATGGTTTCACCAATAAAGACATCAGAAAACATGTTAAAATAAATGAAAAACTGTCTTTTGTTCCCCCGTTTATGTAATAATTTTTCCCTTTCTTCCTTTAATGTTAGTCGAATGATGTGTGACAATCTGCTCGGCTATAATGAGTTTTAGTGGTCAGACATTACCCAATCATCTTAAGGACAAGTTTCAAAACAAAAAGTGAAACATTTAACCCTTTTTATAAGGGCTAATCTACTGAGGGATGATACTTGTTCATTACAAAATAGTACCTGCTACATGTAGGTTTTATTTAATTACGTCACAGTTTTTAAAAGGTAATTATGCATCATCTGTGTATCTTTTCTGTAGTCAAAGCTTTACGATGTTCTTCAGTTTCTATTAATGTTGTTTTTAGTTCTGTATTAAACATTGGTGTATTTAACTGGTTCATATAAGACTCTTTACAATATTATTTATAACCAATTGTTTCTAGGAAGGAAGATCATGAACAAATTCATGAACTATTTCCAAAGGTCAAGATATTATACATCGAGGAAGCTGGCCACTGGGTTCATTCAGAGAGACCAGCACAGTTCTTGGATGCTGTTTTACAGTTTCTAGACATCAAAGATCAAACAAAGTGCTGAATATTTACAAAGAATCCTAAGGTGAAAGGTTAAGGCAACATTTCCCAAAATCCTGTTAATTTTGTATCATTGTATATTGGCTTTACCCTAATCTCTTGTATCCTCCTGGGGGATACGTCCCACACTTTAGGAAATGCTAGGATAGTTTTGTTTTTAATACCACTGTTAAAATGATTACAGTAGAATCCATATCTATTTTATAAAACTTATCAGCATGGCCCACCCTCGGTCAGTTAATTAATCCTGCCAGCTGTAAGTTACCATTTGTGTTAGACACATCACTCTTCATTGATCAAGATACAATTGCAGTTTTCTTTATCTATTTTATTCTATAAAAGAAAAAAGATACGTTAAAAATAACAGTAGCAGTAAAAATATGAGTTGTAAGTACCTTTCATGTGACAACATACACTCAAGTTTAAGTAAAAATCATAATTCTAACTCAACAAATATTGTTCAGTCACTAGTTTGGTATCATTTAGTTCATGTAATTTACAAAGAAATAAATGTTACTACTTTCAGTTATTATTCTGTAAACAATCCACTTGTCAGTTTTTCTGCCCATCCCATAGTAAAACATTGAGAGAACATAATTACCAGTCATACAGTTTTTATAACTAATTTACTACAACCTTCCACGTGTGATGTCACAGCTATTGGTCTGAACACTTACTAATGAAGTAGTGTTACAGAGCATATTATATATAAACTATTTACATCAGTGTTAGAGTGGTTTGAGAAGTAATTTATACTTTTGTGGAAATATTACTAGTTGTTTTTCTAAACATTCTTTTTAATGTACACAATACCACATTTCTTTGATTGGACATAACCCAGTGTCTGTTATGTGCCACTGTAGTTGTTTAGTTTAGTCAGTGGAATGTGTTTAAAGATTTCCACCTCGGAATTGTACAGGCAGGTTCCAAAATATACATACACGGGATGTTTTATAACACTATGTAAAGCAAAACCCACCTTCACTAGTGTATAGATTTTATTAAAATCATTTATTTGACTGACTTTATACACATTGTACACAAAATGTGTTACAACTTATTTTAAGTAGCACTGTAACTTTTTAATTGGATTCTAGTGAACTTATGTGACACTTGTCCAACAGGATTTAGTGATGTGTTTGTGCATAGCTGGACAGATGGAGATATGCAGTTCTGCGAGTGATTATATTTGTAATCAAGATGGTCTGTTTTCAGACTGTAACTTCCTGGGACGAGGTACTGTCAGAGTAAGATCACCAGTACAAATAGTGAAGTCAGATTTATCAGAGAAATTTTCTACTCCTCTTTTTATACATTTATGTTTAAAGTAATAATCATTGGAAAAATGATTGAGGATTTTATGCTTAAGTATATATAGACAGAATTGTTTTTTTTTTTTTAAAGATATGTTCTTAGTTAAATGTACAAGTCTATATGTAGCAAATAAAACATCTTTAATGTTTCATTTATGGTGATCACCACCTTCCTGGTAACAGTATAAATGGAATATTTGTGAAATGTAAACTTGTCTTTAATTAACGAGTATTGCCAAGTACCAATGATTAAATTATTAATTACATACAGTAAATGTGCTAATTTGTTTGACAACAAAAATTAAGCCTGCGGTTTTCTTGAGAAGGCCTGACATAAAGCAGTGGTATGTTCAAATCTTTATTGTAGCAACAAGTTCAAACAGTTTGTACATTATCTCTCTGGGAATGTTTACAGAGATTCACTGTGTCAATTATTGATTAGATAAGTCTATATGATATCACACATTGTATTCCAAACATATTTGTGATGAGATATTTAATAGTAATTGAAGAAAACTACTGATAATGTAAATCAGTCCACCAGCCAGTACTGCTTCTGTATTAGTGTTACTGAAGTCAAACACTGGTTTATTAGATGTCATAATGGAGGTGTCAGAACATTCTAACACTACTAACTCCATCTGGTGTTTAGGAAATTCCAAACTTAAGGTGCAGTGTTTCAAGCCTTTTTTCATATTGACAACAGATATAAATCACACTAAGTTTAAGTTGTAGTCAGTCACAAGTTTATTACCATTAAATTAAAGACACCACAATGAATATTCATAGAGAGTATCTTTGAAGAAAGCCTAACTTGTGTGTTATATTTTAATAAAATGTTTCTGGGCAAACCAACATTGTAATCTTGAATAAATAAATTTTCCACGAGATAACAGCACCAATCTACACACAAGCACATATCTAGAGGTTGTTAATCTGTGGTAAAGAGCCGTAAGTACTTGAATAACCACAGATCGTTGGTTCAAGTGTCAATTCCAAAGTGTTTTTTTCACTTATAAATTTTCTTTCTGTCAATAATCGTTGTTGAAAATTTAATTTTTATATATTTATATATAAATACATTGATAATAAATATACACAAGTCTAATTAGACTCCTATGGGGGGGGGGTGGCATGTTAATCGTCTTATGACAATATTAATATAAAATATTATGTAGTTTCACATTCATAGTTAACAAATCTTATGAAACCTCAGTCCTGGAATTTCTTTTCAATGAAATTTTTACCAGATGTAGCTTGTTTCATTTACTGTTACCCCCTGAATAAGGGTGTGACCTGACACAAGTCACCACTTTAAGCTGATTGAAGGATATCGGAACCAAATGGATGTGTTGATTTGCTTCACCTCCATTGTTGACATTAATAACGTTAACTGTAATGCACAGGCCATTTACATCTAGTGTGTCCTTTGTCAAATAAATCATACAACTGAAATACTCTTGTACCATTCAAATATGTGCCAGGTGTATCGTATTAACTGACAGGTTACAGAATTATTTTTTTATATACTGACGTACACTTAATTTGTTGTAGTGAATGTGATAGTAATCTTTATTCTGAAACTATGTTCAGAATTTTGTAGTTCCATATACATCACTAAAGTAAGCTGATTTTTAGGTCCATTTTAACACTGCTAAGCAATAAACATCTAATTCTGAAAAGTGGTAAGAACTCAATTTCTGCAGGTCACAAGTCAGGTATTGACAGAAATAATACTAAAACATGTGGTCCTTATGCAAAGGTACCTGAATTATAATATTGATGTACGTGTTAAACATTTCATACTAAAAGTTTTCTATAGATGTGATTACTAGTTTTACAATGTTGAAAATCAACTTATGAGTTCAGAAACTATTGTAAAACATCTGTATTACTAGAGGCAAGACATTTAGTGATACAGTGGAATCAGATAAAAGAATTATCTTAGAACGGCTTTATTTCAAGTGGGTTTCTCCTCATCGAGAAACTGGGAGAATGTTCATTACATTATTATTACTAAACTGTTAGGGTAGATGAAAAGTACTTAACATTGCTACGTCAAAATTGTCATTCCAGATGTTTCTAACCTTGGCTTTGTTTGTAGATAAATCAGGATTAAGCAAGTTTGGATTTAAATCAAATGTTTATTTCCTTAAATAGTCATATTAACAACTGTAATAAACTTAAATAGTTTTGTAATTTTCATGTAACATACATGTTTTAAATATATTATATGAGGAAAAATTACATAATTTTAACATCTATTCTATCATGCAAGAAATTATCACCACATCGTAATACACTGTTCAAACCATGTTTGTGATAAACATGAATTGTTTGTTTACAACAGAGCACCTAGTAACCAATTATGTTTTTATAATATGTATAGTATAGCAAACTGAACTGTGGTATTTCTAAGGTATACAGAAAACGTTAAAGGCACTATAACAGTATGTGATGTCACGTCCCATAAGCAACGTCAAGTTAATCTCAAAACTGTATTAAAAACTAATTTACCAACAATAAAAGAGACATTAAGAAAATGTAGTAACGTGTTGGTTATTTTATACAATCATGAAACGGTGTAATCTCAACAGAAGAACTTGAACTGTTTTTAACTAAGTTCTCAAGCAATCACTTTTTAAAACTTTACCAGTCTTGTGTACAGTACGAGGTCCAGTAGAATTTATAATAAGCACTAGATTTTCTGTACACTTCTGTGGTCAGTTTTGAAACCTTAAACAACCTAACAAGTAATGAAAAATACCGGGCTGTCAATGTTGAACATTAGTAAAATGGTAAAAATAGTTTTTATCTAACAATAAGTCCTGCTGTGTTAGTGGCATATCTGGTATTTTCTGTCATCATTTTTTAAATACAAAAGAAATATTACAACTCTAGTAAATGGGACAGTTTAATGTTATTTGTATACACATAATATTATACCTTCCATTAAAAACCCTAAGAAACCGGCATTGGTTTCATCACAGTCAGATGGTCCATCACGTAACAAATAACAAAGTTATCAGTTAAAAACTGACCTATTAGTTTCCTAGGTTTACAAAGATTTCCAATATTCTTAGATAAACTTATAAATATTTCATTCACTTTAAACCTACTGGTATTTGAAACTACTACGTTTTGGTGTTCACAATGTTATATCTGTGGTTTCTTGGGAAACAACTCATAATATAAAGGTGTTAATTTTTGATGAAATAGTTTGTAACACTGGATAAAACTAGTTTATGATATAACACAAACAATCCAAAGCTACTAGTTATTTATATTATAAGCATTCACATTTTGTGTACGATTAACAGATATTCAGGACTTCCAGTATAAGAAACATTTACAACTCGGATATTAACACCTGCTGTGGTAAAGATCTATACCATGAATGTACCACATATTCACAACTTCGGAGTTTTGTTGGTTGTTTTTTTCTACATAATACATATTCAAAACTCATAACATGTGTTATTCCAAATTTTCAGATACCAGTTTCTTATGTAAGATATTCACAACACGTGACTTTTTATGTGACCACATCTTGACTTTCTGATGTAACAAGTATTTGTTACATAAAGTTACGATTGCCAAATGTAAAGTGACAGTATTAAGCCTTACAGCATTTAAAAACTTGAAGAGAAGGGCTGTACATTTAACTGAGGAAAAGTTACCATAAAATACATGTTAATCTGTTTGTGAACATAACTTATCCATAAGTCTGGTTTACTTTTAATTTTTGGATGGCAAATATAATGAGTGTGAAAAAAATTATATACAATCCAGGTAAGTACATTCTGGTTGCATTCAAACACTATATACACGTGTATGAAGAAATGTCTTAATTTATGTACATCAAGGCAATGAAGGTCACCTCCACAGTCCGAACAGTTTGCCCTTACCTCGCTTCTGCCGAGGATCTGATGATAACCTTTGTGAACTTGCTTTTTCCTCTTGCTCCTGGTTTTGTAATTTTGTTCTAAGTTGTTCATCGAGTAATGACTGCATATCGACCTACAAGAAGAGTTTTATAAATGGTTATTTAACAGTGACTTGGACTTACCATTTTAATTCCTAATTATTGGTGATTTTGTTCTCTTACAAGGTGACATTTTTCTCTCCAGAATATAAATCGGTCACGTTTTTGATAAAGTACCTTATTATCTTTAATAAAATGACTCGAGGCATGTGAAGTTACGAGTAGGGCTACGTTTACACGTAAACAGCTGCAAAAACATCAACACTTTGATGAACTATATTTTTATGTAATTTTTAATGCACGACCACCCTCCTAGATTCAATTACCAATCAAGAGTGCAGAGTGACCATGTGATTGATCATCGATCAAAGCTAATTTAGAAGCTTATGACTAGAGGGAAAGCAAATTATTCTTACCATCCACTGCCAACTATTGGGCTACTCTTTTAAATTGACCGTTGCATTATAATGCCCCCACAGCTGAAAGGTGAGCATATTTGGCTTGACAGGGATTCAAACCTGCAATCTTCAAATTATGAGTTGGCCATGCTGGGCCTATCCTGAAGGAGAGTACATCATTAACATTTGGTTATGTTTCTCTTACCTGCCATTGTTCTAGTTGCTGAGATAATTCCACCTTTTGTTGAATGGCTTCCATCAGCTGGCTGTTAATCTGCATTACATCTATCCGAGTCTTAGCCAACTCAATTTCTACAGCATTTTTCCTATTTAGAAAAAAAACAAAAAAATGTAAATATGTAGCAAGTTATTTCATATGGGGAATGTATGGTGCATACAATCATCCCCCCCTACAGTTTGGTCTGTTGAGTTGTTTTATTGTGTCACAGGCCTACAAATTGTGTTTGTTCTTGTGATTCTCGTGTTCTTACCAATTGAATTACATAATTAGGCCTTGATGCAGGCTTTCTAAGAAGCCGAAATGTACATCTTTAATATAGGCGTGCTTCTGAGCTTTTCGATCTAAGCAACAGTTTGTATGTATCAGTCAGTAGGCCTAAGTATACATCCAAGTATCATAGCAACAAGATTACTCTGTGACTGCATTGTAGAGTTAAATTATAAATAGTACTTGTATTTAAAATATAACCTGAAATAACAAAACTTGTGTCACACAATAATATCAGGAAAATACAAAGGTTCAAAAAAATCAGCTGAGAACAAAATAAATCCTATAATCTGGGCACTTTGACAAGGTGGGGGTTTGTTCAACATGGGAAAACTGGAAACGTTTCTGTCTGATGAAGACACGTCCACCTTTCCAACATACCCGGGTTATAGGGTTTTGTATTTTCAACATCTGACAACTTAAGCTGAGTTAATTTCATGAACATTCAACTCCCGTAAAAACTGGGTTCTAGAGTGCAGTAATATTGTTCATAACATACGAATGTATTGTCTACAAAGTTATAAGTAATAGTCACCTTGCTACTGCCTTGTCTCTACAAAGTTATAAGTAATAAAGTCACTTTGCTACTGCCTTGCCTCTACAAAATTCAGTAATAGTCACCTTGCTACTTCCTTGTCTCTACAAAGTTAAGTAATAAAGTCACTTTGCTACTGCCTTGCCTCTACAAAGTTATAAGTAATAAAGTCACTTTGCTACTGCCTTGCCTCTACAAAATTAAGTAATAGTCACCTTGCTACTGCCTTGCCTCTACAAAGTTATAAGTAATAAAGTCACTTTGCTACTGCCTTGCCTCTACAAAATTAAGTAATAGTCACCTTGCTACTGCCTTGCCTCTACAAAGTTAAGTAATAAAGTCACCTTGCTACTGCCTTGCCTCTACAAAGTTATAAGTAATAAAGTCACCTTGCTACTGCCTTGCCTCTACAAAGTTAAGTAATAGTCACTTTGCTACTGCCTTGCCTCTACAAAGTTATAAGTAATAGTCACCTTGCTACTGCCTTGCCTCTACAAAGTTAAGTAATAAAGTCACCTTGCTACTGCCTTGCCTCTACAAAGTTATATGTAATAAAGTCACTTTGCTACTGCCTTGCCTCTACAAAGTTATAAGTAATAAAGTCACTTTGCTACTGCCTTGCCTCTACAAAATTAAGTAATAGTCACCTTGCTACTGCCTTGCCTCTACAAAGTTATAAGTAATAAAGTCACTTTGCTACTGCCTTGCCTCTACAAAATTAAGTAATAGTCACCTTGCTACTGCCTTGCCTCTACAAAGTTAAGTAATAAAGTCACCTTGCTACTTCCTTGCCTCTACAAAGTTATAAGTAATAAAGTCACCTTGCTACTTCCTTGCCTCTACAAAGTTAAGTAATAGTCACCTTGCTACTGCCTTGCCTCTACAAAGTTAAGTAATAGTCACCTTGCTACTGCCTTGCCTCTACAAAGTTATAAGTAATAAAGTCACCTTGCTACTGCCTTGCCTCTACAAAGTTATATGTAATAAAGTCACTTTGCTACTGCCTTGCCTCTACAAAGTTATAAGTAATAGTCACTTTGCTACTTCCTTGTCTCTACAAAGTTATAAGTAATAAAGTCACCTTGCTACTGCCTTGCCTCTACAAAGTTAAGTAATAGTCACCTTGCTACTGCCTTGTCTCTACAAAGTTATAAGTAATAAAGTCACCTTGCTACTGCCTTGTCTCTACAAAGTTAAGTAATAGTCACCTTGCTACTGCCTTGTCTCTACAAAGTTAAGTAATAGTCACCTTGCTACTGCCTTGTCTCTACAAAGTTATAAGTAATAAAGTCACCTTGCTACTGCATTGTCTCTACAAAGTTAAGTAATAGTCACCTTGCTACTGCCTTGTCTCTTACTTCCCATGCCTTCTTTACAACCTCGTCTTTTCCCATGTTTGTGTTTCCAATATCTTCTGCAAGTCGGTCTCTCTCCTCTTTCAGGGCAGCTAATTCTGCTTCTTGTACAGATACCTAAAGGTATTAATTTCTGTGTTACATAGGTAGTCATAGTTTAACTGGTCAGCATGATTTTTTTTAAATAACAGTGACTTGAGATTACAGTACTTTACAACAAAACAACTTGATGTTGGCTATTTTAAATCTGTGTTTAGTCTTAATTATTTGAAGTACAAGTTGTTGGCATCTATGGTGTTTTGGTGTGTTTCATTCGTATGGCAAAGCCACATCAGACTGTTTGCCGAGTCCACTGAGGGGGAATCAAACCCCTGATTGTAGGGTATCTTAGAGAAATGTATTGTCTTGGATTCATATTTACGATAAGCCTACATTTATTATCGAGTTGAATCACTGATCATGCACAAAACAACTTCTAAAATACCGATATTCATGAAAAGTACATTACCATCTATTTATGTTTCTAATATATTAATTACGATAAAATAATTCTCAGTGATAACACTTCTGTTTATAATTTCACATCTTCTCGGTGTAAATACAATACTGTTCCACTCTGTTAACTGTAAATATGAATTAGGTTTTTACACCTAATAACTGAAAGGGTTACACGACCAAGGTATTAAAAATAATGCACCATAACAATTAAAATGCTTCGTACTTTTGTGGTAAGTTTCGAAATTTCTTCAGATTTCTTCTTCAATTCTTCAGTTTTGTCTACAAGGTCTTCACGGATTTTCTGGACCACGTTGGACTCGTTTTCAACTGTTTGGCAGGACATACATAACTGAAAAAAGTTTGTAAAACTTAGAAATAACACAATAAACAATACAAAGACATAACCCTAAACGTAAATGTTTGATTACAAGTTGTTACGAAATCTTCTATTAGCTCAAAGAAAGTTTTGTCTTTCTCCGTTTGACAGCCGACACTATATATCAACTAAACACAATATTTTGTTATGTTCTATTATTATACTTCTGTACAAAATATACTCGATAAGTAAATGTTACACATCTAGATTTATGTAAGATATAACGTTTCAAAGAATATACTGTACGAAAAATGCTTTTCTTCAGTGTTTATGATACGTAATGTATACATAAAAAACTGTGGGAGGACAAGTCCAACCCGTGCATCTCTTCGCAAACTTTTCCAACGTCACTAGGGGAGGTTTTTAAATAGTTTCATTATAATTAGGTCTCTTTGAAGAAAAAAGTCCATAACTGCTTTACATCGCACAAAAATGAAACGTGTTATAAAATTATTCGATAATATTTGAAAAAACAACAGGACCTTATTTATATCGTGTGATTTTAAAACAACAACGGGACCTTATTTATATCGTCTGTGATTTTAAAACAACAACAGGACCTTATTTATATCGTCTGTGATTTTAAAACAACAACAGGACCTTATTTATATCGTTGTGATTTTTAAAACAACAACAGGACCTTATTTATATCGTTGTGATTTTTAAAACAACAACAGGACCTTATTTATATCGTTGTGATTTTTAAAACAACAACAGGACCTTATTTATATCGTTGTGACTTTTAAAACAACAACAGGACCTTATTTATATCGTTGTGATTTTTAAAACAACAACAGGACCTTATTTATATCGTTGTGATTTTTAAAACAACAACAGGACCTTATTTATATCGTTGTGATTTTTAAAACAACAACAGGACCTTATTTATATCGTTGTGATTTTAAAACAACAACAGGACCTTATTTATATCGTTGTGATTTTAAAACAACAACAGGACCTTATTTATATCGTTGTGATTTTAAAACAACAACAGGACCTTATTTATATCGTGTGATTTTAAAACAACAACAACAACAGGCCTTATTTATATCGTGTGATTTTAAAACAACAACAGGCCTTATTTATATCGTGTGATTTTAAAACAACAACAGGCTTTATTTATATCGTTGTGATTTTAAAACAACAACAGGACCTTATTTATATCGTTGTGATTTTAAAACAACAACAACAGGCCTTATTTATATCGTTGTGATTTTAAAACAACAACAGGACCTTATTTATATCGTTGTGATTTTAAAACAACAATATGACCTTATTTATATCGTCTGTGATTTTAAAACAACAACAGGACCTTATTTATATCGTTGTGATTTTAAAACAACAACAGGACCTTATTTATATCGTTGTGATTTTAAAACAACAACGGGACCTTATTTATATCGTTGTGATTTTAAAACAACAACAGGACCTTATTTATATCGTGTGATTTTAAAACAACAACAACAACAGGCCTTATTTATATCGTGTGATTTTAAAACAACAACAGGCCTTATTTATATCGTGTGATTTTAAAACAACAACAGGCTTTATTTATATCGTTGTGATTTTAAAACAACAACAGGACCTTATTTATATCGTTGTGATTTTAAAACAACAACAACAGGCCTTATTTATATCGTTGTGATTTTAAAACAACAACAGGACCTTATTTATATCGTTGTGATTTTAAAACAACAATATGACCTTATTTATATCGTCTGTGATTTTAAAACAACAACAGGACCTTATTTATATCGTTGTGATTTTAAAACAACAACAGGACCTTATTTATATCGTTGTGATTTTAAAACAACAACGGGACCTTATTTATATCGTTGTGATTTTAAAACAACAATAGGACCTTATTTCTATCGCTGTTTTTTTTTTTAAATCGCTTTCTTTAAGTTTTCAAAAAACTTCCAGAATTTTGATAAAGCGAATTTAATACAGCATTTAAAAGTGAGTCGCCCTTGCGGAAAATTATTGTAATGTTTCAGAATAAAAGTGACTAACTGACAGATAAATACACGATGAATTGTTTTGTGACTGAAGGAAACGCAAGTTACACAAGCATTTTTTTTTACTTCATTGAGTATAACGTGATGGAAAAACACTGAAAATAATGACCCCAAAAATCGCTAAACGGAAAACTGACTTGTCACAGAGAAAGTCTGAAACTTTATGAAAGAAAATGAAACGTTAAAATGCAAGTTAGAGAAAGAAAGGTTTGGGCTTTTTATATGCAAAAACGGCTCGTTTGGGTTGAGAAAATATTTCAAATAGAAGAGCGAACAACGTTTCGACTTTCTTCGGTCATCGTCAGGTTCACAAAGAAAGAGGTAACTGACCGGAAGCTGACCACATGTTTGGAAGGGGTTGTGTAACTGAGTGTCGTAATGTAGAGGGCGGGATTAGATGTTTGAATATATAATTTTATCTATTATATTAATATAGGTAAAATTACAAATTTATATTTTCCAGAAACACCTAAAAACAACATCTTAAACGATTTTTTCAAAGAATTTTCTTACAAAACCATCAACATAATTTCACAAAACAGAAAACTAAAAAACAACCTTACAAAAAGAGACATTAATTCCATTAAAAACCTAAAACAAGACAGAAACATAAAAATTCTAAAAGCAGATAAAGGTAACGCTATAGTAATAATGAACACGAATGAATACATACAAAAAATGAATAACATCCTATCAGACACGAACAAATTTAAACCAATACACACAAATCCAACAAAAACACATGAGACGCAACTGAACAAATTACTACTACAAATGAAAAAAGCCAACACAATTTCACAAACACTTTATTCCTACCTACGTAAAACCGACTCACGCACACCGCAAATATACGGCATCCCCAAACCTCATAAACCAGATTGTCCATTACGGCCAATAATGTCAACATATGAATCGTTTAATTACAATCTTGGCAAATACATAGCATGGGCATTCTCCAAATATGTAACATCAGCCAGTTCATTCATCAAAGACTCTTTTAATTTCAAGTCTAATCTAAATCAACTTAATCATAAAGCCTTAATGGCCAGTTTCGATGTTATATCCCTCTTTACAGAAGTTCCAACAACAGAAGCCTGCAAGATAGCCTTAGAACTCTATATCCGAGACCCTAACCCAATTACAGACATTCCCAGTAACCAGTTAGCAACCCGCATAGAATTCACCACAATAAAGACAAACTTCATGTTCAACAACCAAAACTATATACAAACAAATGGCCTAAGCATGGGCAACCCAGTATCACCAGTTCTAGCCAATATTTTTATGACACAAGTTGAAACAAGCAATTAATACAGCATTACATCCACCACTATACTGGTACAGATATGTAGATGACACGGTTGCGGGATTCACATCTACAGAACACACACTTAATTTTTTCAATCACATTAACTCTATACATTCTAACATTAACTTCACATGTGAACAGGAAGAAAGCAATCAAATATCATTTCTTAACCTCAAAATTATAAGAACCGACACACAATTCAAAACCGAAATCCATCGAAAAATCACCCATACTGGACTATACATTCCTTGGGACTCAGCACATGAAACAAAACAAAAACTCAACACACTAAGAAACCAGATAAACACAGCCATAAAACTATGCTCACCAGATAAAATTAACGATGAATTAGACAAAATAAAACAATACTTCATCAACATCAATAAGTTTCCTCCACAAACCGTAGAAAACATTATACGCAAACACCTAGACAGAAAGCAAAATCAACCAACAAAAGTAAATATATCTCATGAATCAAAAATTCACGAAACCATATACTGACGTATACCATATATTCCTGACATCAGCAAACAAATAACCAACATTTGGCAAAAACTAGTAACAAAATATAACATTCCAGTTAATACTAAATTTATTCAAAAACCAGGTACAAAACTGAGGTCTATACTATGTAAGAACTACACTGACAAACACCACACCAACATTATTTAGAAAATACAATGTGATAACTGCCACGACTTCTATATTGGAGAAACAAGTAGAAAAATGGAAACCAGATTCAAAGAACATAAAAAGTCACCTTCAAACGTTTTCGAACACTGCAAATCAAATTAACACAACATAACCATAGAAAACACTAAATACTAAATAAAGAAACAAACATAAACAAACGCAAAATTAAAGAAGCCTTACTTATACAACAACTTTAACCAAAAATAAACCAATATAAAGGAACTCCATTATACCTATATTAATATTATAGATAAAATTTTATATGCAAAAACGGCTCGTTTGGGTTCAGCCGTTTTTGCATATAAAATTCTCAACAAGTGGGTTTCTCGACATCACTGAAAGGTTTGGGCTTGTCAACGAAGTCATAAGGAAAGATGAAGTAAAAAGAAACCAAGAACAAATCCGAAATACAAAAGTATATCAAACTCTTCGCCAAGGTCTTGACCAAACAGTCAGACAAGCAAGATTTGTACTTGTTCATATCAAAGACAATAGAAATCAGCAAAACACTAGTGCCACCTGTCACTCACTGATGACACTGCGAATAAATTTGGATAAATAATTAACAAATTGTTTTACTTTGTTTTTTGAATTTCGCGCAGAGCTACACGAAGGATGTCTGCGCTAGCCGTCCCTAATTTTGCAGTGTAAGACAGGGAAGGCAGTTGGTAATTAACAAACATAACCAAAAATTGTTTGTCTGAAGTAATTCAGGCATTTGCTGGTTTTTTGTTTTGTTTTTTTGAAAGACGGAAGATGCTGGAGTTTTCTCGGGTAAATCACAGAAGAAATTAAATGTGTTATTTTGTCTTTCACATAAAACAAGGTGTGAAAAATTAGAAGATAGAGTTTATTTACTCAAAAACACTTAATTTTGGTTTAATAAAACAAATAAAACGTTTTAAGTAAAGCAGTACTTTTTTATATTATTATAATATATGTGGTTTGTTGCTGGTTTTGGTTAGCTTTAAATATAAATCAAACCACTTGTTCAACTAAATGAAAAGCCTATAATAAACACTGAGTAATTCGTTTGTCTGTAATTAAGCATAACGCTACACGATGGGCTATCTCTGCTCCGCCCACCACAAGTATCGAAACCCGAATTATAGTGTCACAAGTCCGCAGACATTCCGCTGTGCCACTGGGGGCGGATAATTCGTAGATAAATTGTTAAAACTCCATACCAAAAGTATGAATACGAAGAAACTATAAATTATAAGCAATCTTGGTTTACTGAATCAACATATCCGGACGAAATTATAAATTACACGCAACCTTGGTTTACTGAATCAACATACCCGGACGAAACTATAAATGATAAGGAATCTTGGTTTACTGAATCAACACACCCTGACGAAACTATAAGTTACAAGCAATCTTGGTTTACCGAATCAACATATCCGGACGAAACTATAAATGATAAGCAATCTTGGTTTACCGAATCAACATATCCGGACGAAACTATAAATTACAAGCAATCTTGGCTTACTGAATCAACATACGCGGACGAAACTATAAATGATAAGCAATCTTGGTTTACCGAATCAACATATCCGGACGAAACTACAAGTTACAAGCAATCTTGGCTTACTGAATCAACATACGCGGACGAAACTATAAATGATAAGCAATCTTGGCTTACTGAATCAACATACGCGGACGAAACTATAAATGATAAGCAGTCTTGGTTTACTGAATCAACATACGCGGACGAAACTATAAATGATAAGCAGTCTTGGTTTACTGAATCAACATACCCGATACAAATTATTCTTATTTTCTTACTCATTCTAAGTACTATTTGAATAAATATATCTGTTGTACAGTTCATACGTAAGCATTACTTGATATTATTCAAAGTACTTTTATTGTTCCTAACAGACAGCATTAGTGACAATAAAAGGCTTATATTTAATTCACAGAAAACGTCTTGATGAAAATAATACACCAGCTCCACATACGTATATAGACTGTGTGTGGCTATCAAAGTGTCAGTTGACATAAACTTACAGAATCTGACCAGTTGACCAACAGTTCTTGCATCAGAACTCTTAATTCATGCAGAACTCCACTGATCATGCCCACCCTGATATGGTGGACTTCAATATCATCTGGCGAAGGTGGAACTCCACTGTCAGCTGACAAGCTGTCTCTTCGTCTCCTCAGGTCCTCACAGAGCCTCCGTAGTTGATGATAGATGTCGGCAAGTTCTTGTCGGAACTGAGATGAGGAAATACGTTTCATAATAAAATTACAAATAGATAACTGTACGTATAAAAGTGTTTTAAATTGTTTCGTTTTATTTGTGACGAATTAACAACCATACATCTGATTTAATACGGATGTTTGTTTAAATTAAAATGTCCATAACTTACATTGCGAAATCCCGTTTATTCACTAAAATTGTACAAAATTCTCGAGTGTAAGAATCAACAACGTACGTGCGTGTACGTTTATATTGTTGTGCAGGCTGAAATTTCTCACACTAATAAACATAACCAGCGCGACCCGCCAAGAAATAGAATATATTGTTAGTTTGCCATGTAAAAGATGCTGTAAACTTCGGAAGCTATAAATGTGACCCACGTGACGCTATTTAGACGGGAACTTAAGATATTTGACCAGGAACCTTTGCAAATTTTGAACGTTACTAACTGTTTAACTTCAGCTGATTCTCAACGAACATTGCTGTTTGCGCGAAAACATGATAAAACTTAAGCGGTGGAAAACTCTGCGTGTAACCGGCGAAGAAATATGAATGTTGAGGAAGTAGCTAGTTATCTATCTGTTAAGTGAATTAATTGCATCGACATCAACTGAAAATTCATTGGCACATTGTGAAACCTCGTTAAAATATCAAGGAAGTGCCAAACCAAATCGATATTGTCTGTAAAAAACAGTGTACGTAGATCATTAACTGTGATAACCCTTATTGTAAATTGTTATTATTTGTATATTAAAAAATAAAACTGGGTGTATCCAGCTAATGGTACTTACCAATAAATCACTATTTAACCCAGTTTCAAGCAAGTCGAAATCATAATACGCTACGTAATACATTAAGTTACGTTAACTAAAAACAAAATATCGTCTCATGTTTTTGTCGAGAAAGATCGGCGAATATTAAATAAAATTTCTACAGTGCATTTATTTTAGTTGTTTGTTTTGAATTTCACACAAAGCTACGCGAGGGTTATTTGTATTCTCTCGCCCTGCATGGCCAGGGAATCACTCACACCCACTCTCTCTGGTATTTGGGTATATTACCAGAAGGGTCAGGTTCACTCGACCTCTTCCCCCTTCCATGACTTTGTTGGAGTGACCATATTAATATATATTTCGATTTAAATACAGGGTGGCTAGAGTGATATAAATTTAGTCTGGTCCTTTTCAGGACAATGTCCATTTATATTGTTCTTGATTTTATTATTATTATTTAATAAGTCTAGAACGTAGGTGGCCTCTCTTATTTATATTCTAATAGTACTACTACTATCATTATTTTAAATGATTTTGTCATAATGATCTAATGTATAGATTTAACGGAGAAAGGTGTTTAGGTCTCTCTTCATCATATATGCAATACCTGTCTTGTTTGCATAGCTACATAGTTCGCCAATTTTTATCACAATATTTTATTGTACTCGGTAGAAGTCTGTCTGGTATTTTATTTGTGTTTGAGTAATTATGCATGAACTTTGATGAAGTGGTTTTAGGTACTCTGTATGCTGATGTAATTATTGTACTCTGTATGTTTGGAGTTTCGTTTGAATTTGTATTACACTTACATTGATCCATGAGGCCCGGCATGCCCAAACTTGTTAAGGCGTGCAACTCGTAATCTCAGGGTCGCGCCAAACATGCTCGCCCTTTCAGCCGTGGGAGCGTTATAATGTACGGTCAATCACACTATTTCGTTGGTAAAAAAGTAGCCCAAGGGTTGGCAGTGTGTGGTGATGACTAGCTGCCTTCCTTACACTGCTAAATTAGGGACGGCTAGTGCAGATAGCCCTCGTGTAGCTTTGCGCGAAATTCAAAAACAAACAAAACACTGATCTATGCAGGAGCTGCATGGTCTATTACTGGTCTATGATCTATGCAGGAGCTGCATGGTCTATTACTGGTCTAATTATGTCTTGTTTTAATGATGTTTTCGGGTGTTCCGTAGTTTTTACCAGTTAGACTCCTAGCATAGTTTATTATTCGCCAAATATTAGTTTTTATGTTATTTACATGTTTTATCAATGTAAGTTTCAAATCATATGTTAACCCTAAAACTTTTGCAGGTGTAGCAGTCTGGAGGAGACCCCCATTCATGTAAATTTGGGGTTGAACGTTTTGATATTTCGTAGATTTTTGAAAATATTACTAGTTGCGTCTTCGCTGTATTTATTTTGATTCCATATTTTTCACAATATTCACATAATCTATTTAGTTGTGGTTGTATGTTAGTGGCTGCTATTTCTGGTGTAGGGGCACTTTTCCAAATTGCTACATCATCAGCGAAATGAGACGAGTGTCCATGGTTTGGGTCTTTAAGTGGCATATTATTTACACACATGATGAATAGGGCTGACCACCCCTCCTTGAGGGACTCCAGCTTCTGGAGTGAAGAACATAGAGAAAGTTCCCTGTACGTTTACTCTGCTGAATTTTCTATTTCCCAAAAAGTTAGATAGCCAGCGAATAATTCCACGCGGTGGGCCCACTCAGAACCGAAGACCATCGTGTCATAGAGTGTCGAATGTTTTCTCGATATCGAGGAAGTAGGCAACAGCGCATTCTTTATTATTAAAACTGTTTACTGATGTTTCAGTTAACCTAGTTAAATGATCTGTTGTTTGTTATATTTTCCAAACCCGTTTTGTTCTTCTGGTAATTTTGAATTAATCTCCAAAAACGTGGAGAGTCTGTTGCTTATTATTCGGTCAAAAATTTTACCTACAGAGCTGGTCAGGCTGATCGGTCGATAACTCTTTGGTTTATTGGCTGGTTTCCTTCTTTGTGGAACATTAAAATGTTAACTTGTTTCCAAGGAACTTGGATGTATCCAGAGTATACAGATAAATTCAATTTTGCTCATAGGTGGTCAAATAATTTTGGAGTGCCTTTTCTGAAAAGTATTGTTTGTATTCCATCATTTCCGGTGCTTTGTTTTTGTATTTTGGATTGTTTGTTCAAGTTTACTTAGTTTGATTGTTTTGGTGAGTAGTTGTGTATTGTAGTCATATGTATTGTTGGTGTTTCTGTTTATAATGCTGACTGGATAGTGTGGTTTATATAATTCTACGTTATTTGTAACATGGATTATCTTATTGTAGTAACAGTTGTTCATGTCGGTACCACTGTGTGTTTTAAATGTGTTTTGTAATGGATGTTTGAAGGATTCTGCTTTATCTTTGTTGGTTTGTACTAATGTGTTGTTATATTACAGTGGTTGGTATTTTCTTGTCGTGGATTCATTTGTGAATCTCCAAGTGTAACCAGAACTTACTAGGGATCGGTTTGTTCGTTCAGTTAGGAGCACAAATTGTCCCATTTTACTTGTTTTAGCTGTTTAATTTAGCTGTCTAGGATATCATTGGAGTTTGTTGCATATTTAGTATAAATAGCTGCATTATCATTCATATTAGATATACTATTATTATCTATGAATTTTAATAGGTGTTTGCCATTGGAGTTTGTAAAAATTACATCCAAAGTTCTTGTGTTTGCAATTCAGATCACCTATTATTGTTGTATTTTGATTGTGGGAAAAGATGTTGTTTTTTGGATTTATGTCTTACAATCCTGCTGTTGTTATTATCGAGTGGTCTTCTTTTAGAATATCAACCACTATATTTTCACTGTTACTGTTTATTTGGATTTCAGTAACGGAAAGACGGTTTTTATATAATAACATAATTCATCTGTTGATGTCATGATGATTTCTTCTGTCTTTTCTTGTTGAAGTATAGTTACATATTTTAAATATATTCTTAGGATAAATTAATGTTCCACTCATGATAAAAATATGAGGGTAATATCTGTTATTGTGTACTCGATCTCGTCTTTCTTGGAAGCAAGTGCACCTTGGATGTCGCCCAGATGGTTAGGCGCTCGACCTCGCAACCCGAGGGTCGCGGGATAAATATCTAGACAACAGTGTAAACATGGGCCGCCTGGCTACCAGAATGTACCTTTTTTATTTGAATACGGAATTTTTCGAAATTATTTCAGTTGTTCTAGTACTTGTATTGTTTTTATCACATAATATACGGTTAAGTTCTAATAACCTTTGTCCTTTGACCTTCTCTCGATATAAAAATGGTGTAGCATGCAGATCCACGGTTTTTCAGTCTGTCCGGTATAAAAATGCACAAAAATAAGATATTACTTAATTAAAATTAGATAAAAATGATGGTCAGCACGTGGGATAGATAGTGGCCATTAAGCTCTCTTCAAACGTTATACCAAAGAGAAATAGGAGAGCCCTCTACCGTTAAAATAACCAACCTTCAAATTTTCCTCACTTTCTTGAGGCAGAACACCTGTAAACGGAGACAATTCCGCTACGTCGTACTCTGTTTCATCTTCGTCCAGGTCGCCTTGGAAACCAACGGAACCTGAATACGTAAACGGTCTGCTATGGCCATACTGTGAAAAGTTGATTCAGAATAAAATCACGCGTGATTTACATTTATGAGCATCAAAAAACTGAAAATGCAAGAACGAACATTACTGAAACTATGGTTGTATATCAAACAATGTTCAATCAATATAGAGTTCGGTTTTATCGATCGTACGAAATGATTGTTTGCAACATTTTGTTTCCGGTGTTTCAAAATGTACACTTTCTTACATGTACTTATTACCAGCACTCGACTTCTAAATTTGATTATAATGACCACTTAGGTTATACAGTCAAGTCATTATTCATTAAGAATTTAGGCTCCCAAAATTTCATGTGTCTGCTGAGTTAAAATACCTGACTTCCATTTAAAGACCTTAATTCGTCATCTACAGATGAGACAGAGGACATTTCTATTTCCGTGAAGATCGACGTTTCGCCAAACGTAGGAGTACTGGTACGCCTCAGTACGTTACCAAGTTTATTTTGAAGTTCATAATTTGTTTGTTTCAACTCTTCTAAATCTTTCTTCTGTCTTCGGATCTAAACAGACAAGTCGATGAAAAATTATATTAAAAAAACAACAACACAAAACAATATTCCCAATAGTTATACGTACCAAGTTAGAATGATAAATTATACAATGACGAGAATACAGAAACTGTTAAGAAAAAGGTGATACACAATCTACAGTGTTTAAAATAAAAGCAACAACTAAGATAAATCGTAAAGTTTCCAAAAGTACACACCTGGTTATCTTGTTCCTCTTTATACCTTTCCAACACCAACACCCGTTCATTTGACTCTTCTAATGAGACACTTAAGCCCTTCTTTCTCTTCTATTAACTTCTTGAATTCGATTTTCCAAGTCTGCTTTCTTTTCAATTAGCATATCAATCTGCAAGAAAGTGATGAGAGAAAATATGAAAAAATAATTTTTATTGTAATAAACAGATGGCAGCACCATACAAGTCATGGCGCTTTGAATCGTGTATAAAAATGTTCAACAGATGCACGCATTCTTAACAGTATAGAACTAACTCCCCGTAACCTCTAAATAAATATCTATACTTAATATGATTATTTGTCGAATGTTGTCTATCTCTGATTCTGAAGTGATATACCAGAGGGAAGACAGTCGCCAACATCCACCGCCAACTCTTGGACTACTCGTTTACTTACAACAGTGGGATTGGCTAAAATATCACAACACACTCTCGGCTGAAGAGATGAGCATATTCGGTTAAGGGTCTCGAACTCGCAACCCGCAGATTGCGTGTCGAAAGCCCTGCGCACCAAGCTAGACATAATTATTGTCACAATCACACACTCAAACAACAACTACCCACAACTGTTCGACATTCCATCACTCACTGTGGGGGTAGGATAGTAAGAATGAAATTTCACCCACCTCTTCTCTCAATCCTTCTAGTTGAGACACGTGATCGGTGAGACTAGACTTGCGCAGGTTAAACTGTTGTCGCAGGGACTTAACCTGCTTAGACAGCTGTTCTTCAGACTTACTCGGTCTGAAACAGAAAAATTAAAATGACTTAGCAGCACAGAAACCAATAAAATGTTTATCTATTAATAACTGACTTTTTTTAAGATAAAATTTACAAACCAGTGTTCATTTGTATTAAGTATGTCATAAGCCACTTGTATTAAGCATGTTATAAGCAATATTTTGAAGGGTTGTATTTTACACATTGTTATCTAAATACCGTCTAGATTACTACAGTGTCTGTCGAATCCCAGCGGAGTGATCATCCCTTGTCCCAAGCACTGGTTATAGAACGTATATTATAATGTTCTTATCTATGTTCACTCAAGAGTTATTATTAATAAAAACACTTAACTAAAAGCAACCGACACTTATAATACGAGTACTTTGTAACAAAACTAATATCCTAAACATAACACTTTTGTTTTGTTTAATTTAACTACCCTTTCGGCAAAATGTTTGGTGTTAGGTCCTAAAATATAAATGCATGGCAAAAACTTTACATTTAGTGGGTGTGAAGACAATCATGATAATCTTACAAAGCACAATAATCCTAAGACGGTTAACTTGATGTTTTCTAACTTTTTTCTGACCGAACTTCTTTTGCACTCGACTTGTTAAGCCTGTTGTGAGAAGTAATGGTGCTAGACATGGCAGAAAACGGTTATTTTTTTCTTTTTCAACTCAATTAATGCTATAAGCAAGAAATACTTAAATCATTCGACTGAAAGTGATAATTATCCACCTGAATACCATTTTAAATGTTTGTTGTTTTTTTACAATATTCTGCAAAATGTTTTAAGGTACACTTTATTTCACTTTACTGTACTCTATTTCCGCTCGTCTGGTCGCAGCCACTTAAGCATTCCAGAAATCTCCATAGTCTCGACATCAGCGAGTTGCAATACCTGCTTTAAAGCTTCCGTCAGACGCTGATTCTGATCCTGTAGTTCCCGGATGACGTGGTGATTTTCTTTTTCTGTTGATTTCACTAGATTCCGATGTTCGTCTAATTCTCGTCGAAGCTCGTTTAAATCCGTCTGAAGCTCGGCAACTCGGCTGTCATACTCTGCTGCTAAAACGTCTAGTTTTCTTTTCAGAGTATACTTCTCCTGTTCTAGGTCCTGAATTAATACAATATAATACTAGCTCTAAATCAGCACTACTGACAAAAAACAACTATCCAATAAATCTATTGCATAAAGTGTGGTATTTGGAAAACATTTAGGTTTGAATGTGTATGTGACCACCAAAGACTGAAATTTTCATGTACAGAAAATCATTTCAAATAAGTATTAATATTCTATACGAACCTTTCCTTTCTCTGTTTACACCATAGTATTAATTTTGACTACCAACAAAACACGCGTCTTGGTGAAGAAACGGAAAGTATTGCTATTTTAACGTAAATAACGTGATGAATTTCCGTATTCCCAAACTTTAGATTTAACCTGTTCAGTGCCATGGACGAGATAACTAGTCCAAGCCGATCGGTAACACAGTGCCACGGACGAGTTAATTCGTTCTCAATAATGCCTAAGCTCAAAGCTAGATGTCAACACCACACAAGCATTTGACCTACTTAGAAACTGTTTCACTTTCGATCCAAATGGCGTCACGAAGAAGTTACAAAATGAAGAAGCATTAGAGTTGTATTTTGAACTTCGTTTGGAGTCGCCCGTAGCAGCTGAAATACTTGGCAGTAACAGATTAAACCTCAACTACCTGACAATAACGCAATAGCACTGCATCACTGTGTACTTCAAATTTAGACTATAATGGTCCGAAGAGCCAAGGTTCGAGTTGCATAACATCACTAAAGATGCTCCGTTCTTTCCGTTGTTGAGCGTCATAATCGTAACAATCAGTCCCACTATTTGATTATGAGTAGGTGGTTGGTACTGATCGTTCTATGCCTAAATATTGGGATCTTTGACCTGGTCATTTAGCTCACGTGCTTCATAAGGAGACGCTCATATACTGGCTTATCATGTAAATCAGGGAGGGTTATTATCCCTTTTCTAGGGCAGTACCCTAACATTTCACGAGCTAGAAGTGTTTTACTCGCTACTAAGTCACACGAAGAAAGTTACAGATAAAAAAGATCTCAAACTAAACGAATTCTCCCCGTCACGCCCTAGCAACTGGCGTCTTATTAAACATGGCTACAAAAATATTATCATAAGCAAACGACAGCCAACTGTTGCAGCATTGTGAAATTAGATGCAAGTTACACGTTTTGTCTTCTTTTAGAACCCCGCCCCCTTCATGATTCCTTTCAAAACTTACCAGCGCGTGAGCTGACAAGGGTTCAACAATGAGTTTTAAAGACACTGGAGAGTTTTAACAAGTGATACAAAAGCTAGCTTATCGTGCTTAAGATAAGCCTTCCACCTGGCTGCAGTGGTGAGAAAAACCAGTTACCCTGCTCGGTTCAGTGGTTAAACTGAACAAGTGTCGTGCTATACTGACAGCAAAAATCGACACTTTTTCCAAAACGTTCTCCGGTTGGTTGATTGGCTTGAAGTTTTATGACGCAAAGCAACAACTAGGCTATCTGCATCAAACGTCTGGTAAAAAGCTAAAATTAAAGTTAAATTATTGAAATTCATAAAAGAAAATTAAGGTAAAACAAAACAAAGTTTAATTTTGAATTAAAAACATAAACAACAGTAACTCCAATTTTTACACATGGCCTACAGCAGTAAGAGAAAAACTACAGTAATTCAAGTTCTAAAGGACTTTCTGATCGGCAAAAAGACAAACAGGTAAGTACAAAAACCATCACCAGTTACCTGAGTTGACCTTTCTAGTCCTGGTCTGGAGGTATTTGACGTTATGGCCATTTTCTAATTTCATATTGAACAAGTTGCGTTTTGATTTGTTAACAGGAATCATTCGTAAAATATTTTTTTTAAAGTATTAAAAACGTAAATAGCGTTAAAAGATCAACTGTCCTCAAAAAACTAAAAACATTTGTAATGTGGACAGTATCCACCAATAATACGGTCTAATGTGATGGACAAACCTTGGGACAGAACACGTTTAAAATGTTACTGTCGTTGAGAATCATAACGACAGTAAGACAGTCAAACGTGGCCTTACTGCCACAAAGACAACACATTGGATGTGAAAACCAAAAGGAGGAACAGCAAATCGTCCATTCTTATGGCCCACTGAAGAAGGAAAACACAACCCCAGTTGGATACTGTGGTGAGAATGGAAGTTTCGAAGCATTCAGCAAAGACAGTTGCAAACGGCGGAGGTACAAAGAAGGTGCTGAGCCAAAGTCCTTGATGATGAATGGGGTCCAGTATCTTTAAGGCCGAGGTCCTAGCAGAGCCACAGACCAGTGACCCATAGTCTAATTTTGATCGAAAAAGAGCATGATATATCTTTAGCATAGAACACTGATCCGCTCCCCAAGTGGAAAAAGACCGGACACGAAGGATATTCAGTGATCTTGGGCATATGACTCGTAGATGCTTGATGTGTGGTATAAAGGGTAGCTTACGGTCAAAAATAAGCCCCAAGAACTTTGCCTCAGGGGCCACAGGTAGCACAACTTCACCGATAAGGATTTTAGGATTAGGGTGAATACCGTTAACTGCAAAAGTGCAAACAAACGGTCTTAGAGAGAAAGAAGTTAAAACGGTTTGCTGTGGTTCACTTCAATAAACGATTGAAGGCAGTCTGTGGCTGCTGCTAAATACACTTCAGTAAACGATTGAAGGTAGTCTGTAGCGGCTGCTAAACATACCTCCTGTTCCACGACTGACATGAGACGTGAAAATCATCGACATCGAGCCTGTTTGCCACAGTAAGAGGGAGTTGTTCAGTGATGGCATTAATCTTTACACTGAAAAGTGTGACACTCAATACACAGCCTTGAGGGACTCCAAGTTCCTGTATAAAGAACGGTAAAGTGTCGAACCCATACCAACGTGGAATCATCTCCTGTCCATTAAAACAAATCAACAAAAATGAGTAAATTACCACGTAACCCATATAAATGAACGTCTCGCAAAACGCCAAACCTCCATGTTGTATCGTAAGCCTTCTCAATGTCAAAGAATATTGATACGAGATGTTGTCGTTTGAGAAAGGCTTCTCTGATTGATGTTTCAAGTCGAATCAGATGGTCTGTGGTGAAGTGCTGCCGTCGGAACCCACGCTGAGTGGGCCAGAGGAGGTTGTTTAATTCGAGAAACCAAACAAGAGCATTAACCATCCTATCTTAGGTCTTACAGAGACAGCTCGTCAAAGCATTTGAACAGTAGTTTGACGGAATCTTGGAATCCTTACTACTGCAATAAGCACACGGTCAAGGAACCACGACATGATGTCTTCGAGTGACCGAACCGTTGACACTGGAAACATATGAGAAGGTTTGGAACGTACGGCCATACCTTGCCATAAAGATAACCTGCCTTGGTGGTGGTAGGTAGGACGCGGTGATGCAAATGTTAAAATGAGGGCATTGGTCAGCATCATAATTCCATCTTTGCGAAAGGAGATGCATCTCACTGCGGAAACTCCTTGAGTAGAGAAACCAGCGAGAATCTCTGACTCAGGAATGTTCTTCAAATCCCTCTCAAAAATAACTCCTCATGATGAATCCAAAGTAACAAAGATGTAACCTTAATAGGTATATCCCCAATCGCCTTTGAATTCAAGAGGAGTTCACTGTGTTGATAGATGGATGTTTCCACCAATATGTCACCAGATAGAATCTTCCTTACTGACTTTGGAGAGCCAGCAAGCCCCTATAGTCCTTTCTGAATGAAAAAGGGAGACGTTTGCCCTAAAGGTTTGTCTGAAAGAGAATTTAATATAATAACGTGAGGTACAGATATTGAAGATTACTGTCCAGAATCTTCAAGAACTATGGTCTGTTTTTCACTCAAGTTTTTAATTAAAGGATCCATAAAAGCGATATTTCGGTGCCCACTGACCCCCCTAACCATGGAGCCATGCGATGGGACGCACTATAACGCCAAACAAGAACACTGCAGCAACGCCAGGGTTTCGTGAGCACTGTACCCAAACACCAGCATCAAACACAATGTCAACAACAATTGTTGAGAACATCCAACACTGGTACTTGGTTGACTCTAGATCAAGTAGACCAGCCGATGGACCTGAGGGGAGCTACCTCATGGCCGCCCGTCTACAGGAATTCAAGACCAAAGTGGTGTGTTAGAGTTGGACTCCTCAACCAGCAGGATCCTCTCCTCCTCTTCACGGGTCGCCACGCATGACAAACGTGGGTGGATGTTTAGAGGAGATAAACTGATAGAACAGAACCTTCCCTGGGAGGAGACCTCACCACGTACATCGATTCTACGTGGTGGACACAATTTTTGTAACAGCAACAAAAGGCGGTTATTTCATCTAAAAAGGCCCGAAGGCCGCTTGGAGGAGTCACTTGCTTTAGCATCTCACAGAACAATGTGCTGTCTATCAGTTAGACAATAGTCACTAAAATGATATCACACAAGGGACGATTAGTGTTGCAATCTATATAGTCTTGTCAGTAAACGTGCGCATGCTATAAATCATGAGAAGAATATCTGTGAGATACAAATGAGCATGATACAGGAACTTCAAAATAAATAAAAGAATTGAGTGTGCAACATAAAAGGAATAAAGTCAAAACTGGCAGCCACACTGACAGCTACACATAAGTATTTATTTAATTTATTTTACAGCAGATATGCAGTCATTAATTAGCTAAGTAATAAATGAATATTTGTTGTAAAATTAATTATCAGTTGATTTCATTTACTCTTGAAACAATGTCTTCGGGGACCCTAAGGAAATATATTCAGTTTTAAATATATGTATCAGAATCTAAAAATCTCAGAAAATAGATATAAAAGTAACATTTGGTTTCTGAATTTCGCGCAAAGCTACATGAGGGCTATCTGCCCTAAAGGGAAGGTAGCTAGTCATCAGTTCCGACCGCCAACACTTGGGCTACTCTTTTACCAACGACTGACCTTCACGGCTGAAAGGGCGAGTATGTTTGGTGTGACGGGGATTCCAATCCACGACCATCGGATTACGAGTCGAGTGCCTTAACCACCTGGCCATGCCGGGCCCTAAAAGTGAGGCATGAACAACGATTTATTTTCTTAGTTATATGGAATTTAATGTTTAATGTTTAAGAACTTCATTCGTTTGGAATTGAGCACAAAGCTACACAACGGGTGATCTGTGCTCTACCCACCACGATATCGGAAACCGGTTTCCAGCAGCATATGTCCACACATATACCACTATGCTACTGGAAGAAGGCTTAAAAACAAACGTTTCTTTATGTGGAAATTATTTTTGACGAAACTCCCATAGGTCAACTTCGTTTCTCGTTAATTGTGTGTTTTCTTATAGTAAAGGCACATCGGGTTATCTGCTGGGTTCAGCAAAGGGAATTAAACCTCTGATTTTAGCATTGTAGACCTGTAGACTTACCGCTGTACCATCGGGGTAGTCTAATTTGTATGTATAGTTTGTTTATCTCAGACTAAAGCCACACTGGGCTATCTGCTGTGTCCACGTACCATGGGGAATGGAACCTGGAATTTCCGACAACTTGCTGCTATCCCACAGAGGGAGTTATAAATATAATACATTACTTGCTATCGTGTGAAACGGTCCGGCATGGCCAGGTGGTTAAGGCACTCGACTAGCGGGTTCGAATCTCTGCCACACCAAACATGCTCGTCCTTTCAGTCGTGACGGTCAATCTCACTATTCGTTGATAAAAAAAGTCGCCCAAGAGTTGGCGGTTGGAAGTGATGACTAGCTACCTTCCGTCTAGTTTTATACTGCAAAGAATTCTTATGAACATACGTTTAATTTCAAAAACTTTAATTTTAGAATTATTGTATTGGTTGTAATGTTCCCTTGTTGTGTCGTCTTCACGCACGTGTTTCTTAGCCTGTTATTACAAATGGTTACACAGTTATTTATTCAATTTGTTACAATGTAACCATAGAAATAGTTGATTGAAGTAAATAGTTTATATGAAAAATTTGTTTTATATTTTGTATCTTAAAAACTAGCAATAAACAATACTACATGCATTAATCTGAACATAAAACTATAAAAAAACACTACGAAAAAACTCCAGATATGGGATGATTTACAACATAACAAGTGGCAAACTGGTTCGATTAGAGTTAATCACAATCCCACCCTACTTCTGCAAGATGACGTCACTTAGTCCGGCTCTTGAACGGTCATGTGGACAATAAAGATGAATACGTGCTCAGTATTATTCAACACTAAAAACCGTCGAAACGCAAATTTATTTTCAAAACGAATAGCACTTGATACGATACAGGGGCTAAATTACATTAACCTGCACGTGCTGTCATAAAGACGGAACTGTCACTCTTATAACGCACTCTCAGCTGAAAGTGTTCAGCAACATTGTTACGCAGGCCTTGAACTGTGATGCACAACTTGGCTAACTAACCACCGTACCATCTGTGCGCTTCAAAGAGAACCGCTTACAGCATCTAATTTACTTGAGGTTTGTCACACTCCAAGAAAACAGAAAATCGAGTTTCAGATTTCCAAAAAGATTTTTGTCAAGAAATCAAATGGACGGTTATACTGATGAAATTCGTATACATATACGACTAATATTTTTAACCATTATTAATCAAACGAACAATAATAATTTAATTAATACATGACAAATGATTGTCTTCAACTCAAAGAAAAAACAAAGCACACATTTTAAATCGTGCAATATTTCACACTGTTTTTATGTCAATTTTAAATGTAGCTACATCTTAAAAAAAACAACAAGAGTGGCCTAATATTCATTTCATAATTTAACGGAGCTGTCTGCTGGCAAAGTGTAGTTCTGTGAATGATAACATTTAAAATCAAAATACGATATTAAACAACAGTCAATACATATTAAATACACACAAGTTTTAAATGTCTATCAGTTCTTGTCCGTTCTAGTTGTCATCCCTTCGCTAAGAACCCCGTTTCGTTTCTCGTACGGTTTACGGTTCTTTTCTACTTTCTTTGAGTCGTTTGTAGGCTTACAAAAATCACTCCAGTATCCAAAAGATAAAACACACTCTTTAACATACGAGCCTTCTCGTAGCTACATCGACTTTACGCGCCAACTAGCGGCTAGAAGTGTTATTGAATCAGATAAACCCCGCGCCTAAGGATGAAAAATTTTGGTGCAGTTGGCCACACTTTCTAATGAGCATCTCAAAGACACCATGAAACAAACAAACAGCGTTTGATCTACATATTCCAGGTTCCAGTGATTCATTAGTTTCGTCAATAAAACAATGACGTATATCAACTTTCACTTCACACGAGTCACTGACTGGTTGATACCACAAAAGTTTACAGGTGTGAACGGATAAGGTACTATCTATAAGTGCAGCGAACCTTCGGTTGTGTACGTGTGTTTATTCAAGGATTTGTTTTTCTGTGCTTTTGACCTACTTACTGGTCAGCCATTAGGTCTAGTCTACGATTTCCCAGATTAAAATTTTACCAGAACGAAATGATACGGATGACGTCATATAATAATAATAATATAGAAACAGAACATATAAATATACAATGCTTTAACATATTTAAGAAAAAAATGTGTATTTTTTTCATAAATAATACTTCAAGAAATAAAACATAAGATTTGGCCTCCTATTAAATTATCAAATGAGAATAGTGTTGAAGCAAATCGGCTTCCGAGTTTTAATTGGAAAGATCTTTCTTACGAACAAATTTATTGTATGACCTCACAAGTAACGCATTAGGGTGTATAAGATAAGATTGGTTGATTTAATACCTTGTGATGTTACGTAATCGGTCAAAGAAAGACTGTAACGTTTTCCTGTCAACTGTCAATTGAGATTTGAGACTTTAGTCTAAAAGGAATTTACTTAAAATTCGCTATATATTTATTTTATTACTTCCGTAAGATGGCGTTCTGCGGTATATATCTTGTCAAAATTGACTCACCATTTCTATCAACAAATGCCTGAAAAAAAATTCAATGAGCGTAATATTGTTTTGATCTTCTGTTATTTCTTCTTCATAATAGTGTACTAAAGTTTGCGAATACTCAATAATACTGCTGAAATCCCCAGAAAAGTATGGAACACGTGTGTGCTACCAAACTGTTTACAACACTTAAGAACTAGTGGGCCAAAGGCTGCTATAATGCAAATTTAATTTCTTTAACCAAGTTGCGAATAACACAAGTAGGCCTACTTATTTACATGCCTTAATGAAAATAAATGCCAAAATGTGTTTTCCTGAAATACCCGTCGTTCGTTTGGTCTCAACAAGATGCGACCAGCGGTTTAGGAAGAATTATGCGCCATACAAACAATGAATCTTATTCTTACAAAATGACTACTACTTATTCATTTAACTGTATAAATAAATTTAATAAAAATTTACAGGTTTATTCATAATTTAGTACAAAGTATTTGTTTAATAATTTATGAATTATTTTTCTGAATGTAATTTAGTTTTAAAAGGGTTACTTGAACAAAATATATATTAAAAGGAAATTTTCAATAACCGCGGCCGTGATTAGATCCCAAATCGGTCATGAGATGGAGCTATGAGCAAAAAGTTTGTACTTGGAAAAACAAACAAATAAAAAAAACAACTCAAGCACTATACTGCAGCTAAAAAGAAAGATATGAATATATTGGACTATTCTGTGCTTCATAACATCAAATGTCTAACATAGTTACGAACACATGAAACTGCTTGAATTACTTAAATTTAAAAAATATATGTTTTATTTTCCTTTATACTACACAGATAATACATTATACCATACTACTAACAGTTATAACTAACAGAATAGTGTATATTTGTTCTGCGCCTTTGATTTTACGTATCCAGTGTTGGATTTTTATAGTGCCAGATTCGTTGTACTAAGAGTCTGTTATTTGTTGGTGATAAACTTCAGCAATAAACGTACACCACACAATTCACTTGTTTTAAAATTATATATTCAAAATTTTAAATAACTGTCTCTTTTATGATCAAGGTATTCACGGAAAGATTCAGTTACTTTAAGACACTTTGAAAAGACAAATTTTTCTTCCTTATCGCTGTTGTCACAATACAAACTATGAAAATCACCTTAGAAATTGCTCGTTATAGCTAAACTGACAACTACGCAATCTTAATTCCGCTTTTACTTTCAATAACGCAATTCCTTTTCTCTGTCTCTACATGTATTTATAACACCTGACAGAAAAATCTAGTCCTCTAATAACATAACGAAAAAACTTAGATCTTTCCAGTAAGCCTAGCAGAACAATTAAACTTCATACACAACTTATGACTCATACACTCACGTAACGAAACCCACCATAAATATCACTTTTAAATTAACTGTACTTAGGTACTCGTTTTGCTTGTGATTAACGAAATATATGTAGGCCTAAAGCAATTTTAGTATTTTCAGTTACAATTTACTTGCATCATTACGGCTAATTAAATAAGTAAGTTATTTTAAAATAACTTTTTATCCGATTTACCAAAGTTACAAGTTAATAAAACAGAGGAAGTCGTCATACGTCTGGCGTTGACTTTTGTTTTGATTGTTTTTTATTATGACGTTGTAAACTTGAATCATTTAGGCTTACGACGGTAACAAATAATTCTCGGAGAAAACTTATCCAGATGGCATTTCTATATTTATACCTCGTGCCAAATAATTTTGTTTCAAAATATTTTGAGAGACAAAGTATTCAATATTGTATATTTTTGAAGTATAAAATTATTTATTACCCGAGATATAAAAAGTGAACATAAATTTGTGTGATTCGTCTCCAAAGTGGACGTATATTGAATTAACGTGTTTCAAAAAAGCTTTGTTTACAATATTGTCCACTCCAAGTTTGAGTACCAAGATAAACAAAATATACGTTTTATGCATGTTTCCTTTGTATGTGAAGCATTCGTTACCCGTTTAAAAACACCTCTAAACGTACAATGAACGCTGTGTTGGCACTTCTGGCTCAGTGACCTTATCAAATCTAATAAAGAACGAGAGACGTGTTCTTCAGAATACACGCTCTCATGGTTTTCTAGATTACAGTATAATTACAACAGTGCTAATGTAATTTAGTAAATATACGTAATTACAAGGTTGAAGCCACACATGAACAATTTATGTATTTTAAGTAAGTAATATAAGTACGGAGTTAAAGTGTTCTGGAAGTTTCTAACAATTATTTTAGTGCAAACATTGACAAGACATTAGAATTAGTGAGAAAAGATCGTTCAGAATATGTTTGTCTGTAGTTTATTGGTAACAACAACAGATATATTTGTCACGCAGTTTAATGGTTACATTAAACAAGATATTTTATTGAAGGGCTAAAAACATGTAAAGTGTGAATTGTTTATATTCTATTGATTAATTATCGTAACCACAATGTGTACCAGAAGATATTGGTGGTTAATATACCGAAACTTATATATACCGGGTAAGTTGGTAGGTAATATGAATCAAATTGTGCACCAGAAAACTTGATGGATAATTTAACCATATCGTTCATTTGTATTCATGAGAACTAATAAATACAAATATCGGTTAGAGTCTAGTGTTGCAACGACAGACTCATTAGTTTCAAGTATGATTCTAATTAAAGGAAGTGTTAGAGGTGTAACTGTCACACTTGTCCTCGCTGTCTCTGAAGTTAATCTACTTTACAATGGATTGGATTTCGTGTTGATAATAGTACATTTTAAATTATTAATATTAACAAACCTAGAGTGATATTATTTTATATCAATATCCTTTGTTGTCTCAATATGAATATAATAACTGGAAATATATTTAATAATTTGTATGTTCTGAAACACTTATGTTGGACTTTTACAGTTTGCATTAATTTCTTTCAACTTAATTATTAACTACAAAGTGTTCAGCAACACTTACGGCATCATTGTTGCTGTCTCACAATTAAAACAAAAGATGCTTCCATTCAAAAGAATTATCACTACATGTTGAAACACGCCCAATACCAGTTACGTACGAAGTGTATCAGAAACATTTACGGTCACTATACATTTCTCAGCGTCTTTTTCTTTATAAAACTGGACTGCTCGTGTGCCCAGAAAAGAGAGATTGGAAGCAAACGTTGTAATTTAGTGATGTGTCATTCTCCCCCACCCCCATGCAACTGGTAGTTAAGTAAGAAAAGAATTTCCTTGTCCACTCTCCCGTACCTTTCAAACTTTTGCGACAACACAATTATTTTTAAGGTTATTATAAACACATGTATTAATATTAATAATAACTGATTTGATTTGCATAGAATTATGGATAAAATATACCGATACTGAAAACGTATTTTCTTAAGTTATTTATACACAAAATTATTAGTCCATGACTATTATTATGTTATGTATTACAATATCAAATTGCAAGAAATTTTAATTTAGAAGTTAACTAAATGTTAATATGTATCAAGTCTATCATATTTTCCAACAACACTGATGCGCAGTTTTCAACACAAATATATTTTAATATACAAACGATAACTTGTATTAAAGATATTACAAGTAATGATTTATGTACAAACGTTTTACAAACTTACAAACAATATTGAATCTTCTATCTAGTATGAAACCGAATATTTTATCAACGGTTCATGATGAACGAATTAATTCTATGTTGATATTGTTACACTTGGCTTAATGTCTAGCCTCACGCCGTTTCCAAATTAACTTTTTCTTCGACGAATATATCTAATGTCGTCATTGAAATACCAATGTCCGAAGTTTACGGTATATTAATTGTAGCAAACCAACAATATTCTGAAAACTGTCTCTTGGTGCGTCAATTTATAAAATTTAGGCGAGGTGCTCGAAAGTTTAGATGGCAAAAATGTAAAACATATGTATTGTTGATTCTTACACTCGAGAATCTTTTGCAGATTTAGATAGCAGGCGGGACTTTAACAATACACGTTTAACACTATAAGTTAGACTTCCTCTAACACTTCCATTAATTATAATCATGCTTGAAACTAATGAGTCTGTCGTTGCAACACTAGACTCTAACCGATATTTGTATTTATTAATTCTCATAAATATAAATGAAAGAAACGATATGGTTACGTTATCCATCAACTTTCCTGGTGCACAATTTGATTCATATTACCTACCAACTTACCCGGTATATATAAGTTTCGTTATATTAACCACCAATATCTTCTGGTACACATTGTGGTTACGATAATTAATCAATAGAATATAAACAATTCACACTTTACATGTTTTTAGCCCTTCAATAAAATATCTTATTTAATGTAACCATTAAACTGCGTAACAAATATATTTGTTGTTGTTACCAATGAACTACAGACAAACATATTCTGAACGATCTTTTCTCACTAATTCTAATGTCTTGTCAATGTTTGCACTAAAATAATTGTTAGAAACTTCCAGAACACTTTAACTCCGTACTTATATTACTTACTTAAAATACATAAATTGTTCATGTGTGGCTTCAACCTTGTAACTACGTATATTTACTAAATTACATTAGCACTGTTGTAATTATACTGTAAAATAGAAAACCATGGTAGCGTGTATTCTGAAGAGCACGTCTCTCGTTCTTTATTAGATTTGATGACGTCACTGAGCCAGAAGTGCCAACACAGCGTTGTTTTTAAACGGGTAACAAATGCTTCACAAACAAAGGAAACGTGTAGAAAATATACATTATGTTTATCTTGGTACTCAGACTATATTGTAAACAACATTAATTCAGTTTGTGTATTTTGAAGAAGATTACACGCTTATCAAACAGTCCAGCTATTTCTTTCTCAAATGACTCATAATTTGTATCCACGTATACTTAAAGACTCGGAATATAATATTTGAACAATGCTATGTTCGCCATATTCATTGACGCCATATCTAATGCTTTTTGACAAATATAATTAATTACAACTGCGACTTACCTGCTCTTGAAAAGCAATGACAACAGAATTATTAAATATGTTAGTTTGTTAGTATAAGCAAGGATACACAGTGTGGTTTTATTTATTTATTAAAAGTTTTTAAAGATACGTTTATATTGTTCAATTTTATACGACTTAACTGGAACTAGAAAATGATGCAACCGTAATATATTTAGTTTCGACTTTTGTGAAGCGATTTCCATATATTACAATAACATCTATTCTTGTTCAACGTTACGATGGGTCTTCACAAGTGTCGCAAGCTTTTACTTTAAAAAAATCCAACGCTATACAGAATGAGCCATTCTTTAGAATTCTTTTTCTTGAACAACAACAAAAAAAAAACAGTGCTAATGGGAAGTTACTACTTCACTGGATATTGTTGTTGCATTTTGCACAAAAGTTACACGAGGGCCCTACTTTTATTAGTCTTGCCTAATATTGAAGTGATACACCAGAGGGAAGGTAGTTAATTAGCACCATATTCGGGTAACTCGTGGACTGCTTTAATCGGATATTTAGATTTGACTGTCACTCTTAAAACGAGCATTTAGCTTCAAACTGCAGAGCGCGAACCATGAATCCTGGGGTCCACAGCTTGGTTCGCTAAACACTAGGCCACGCTCGTCTAAGGTTCTAGAAAGAAACAATACTTGGTTATATTTACTTTTTCATCAATTCAGACTAAGTTATCACCCCTGTACGACAGCGAGTATCGAACACTAAATTTGTTATGGTATAAGCTCTCGAGCTTACTGGTGATCCATTACAGGGAGCGGGATAGACAGATTTTGTAGTCACGTTCCAGTTGATGTGAAATTAAAATAACTTTCAAAGCGCAAAAGTCACTAGTGTAAAACATTTTCCATACTTCCATTATCATTTAAGAAGGCACCTTTCTTTACAGTTGGAATAATTACCACTGTTTGAAAGGGCAACTTACCAAAAAACAAAACTGTAAAAACTGGTTATTTGTATGGATACATGCAAATTTATGTTGTATTACCTGTCCGCCTAATCTCAGGATGTATGCTATAACCAGATTTGGTACCAGAAAACCAACCCTGGCGTTCAAATATGAAAGTTTTTATTTCCACTTTACTTAAATTTGTTTTTCAAAGAATTGTTTCTCAACACTAACATGAAAATTTTCTTTCATTTATAAAATAATACTGTACTAATACACTTTAACACTAATTATTTTCAGTTTAACACTTGCATGGTTTTGAACTATCACATAGTCTTAAAGCTTGTTTTTAACACTGCTGCTAAGCCTTTTATTCTTTCCTTCGTGTTATTGTTTCTTAGCAATCTCTGTTTGTGTGTTTAATTGTAAAATATATAATGGTTCTATTTACTTTCTCATTTTAACGTATTTATTTAAGAAATATATGTCGTGTTTGTATAGCTAAGTAGTTAGTATTATGTTAATTTACATACTGTTAGACGCACGTTACGATAGACTAGAGAAACAAAACATTACAAGCAGTTTATTTTAACGAATGTTATAATATCAAATAGTTATGAATATTGACCCTGAAGAGGCCACAAAGGCGAAATATTAGTTAAAATAAAAACAAAGTTTTTTTTATTTATCTGAAGTGTAAAGGCGTTTTCTTAACTTTTATCAGGATGTATGAAACTTCACATTATGTACTACAAATTTCTTCAACACCAAGACGCTGTCTGAGAGTGACAGTGGTAACAAATTTCAATAATAGCAGATAAAAAGGCAAAAAATTTCTTTTTAAACCAAATTCTACATTTTTTAATATACTACCAGAGTTGAATGTTTTATAATATTTAATACCCTGTTAAATTATAAAACAACTTTATAAATCACTGGATGACACAATACTCGCTCAGCAGGTTTAACGAATGGCTTCATATATTTTCCAGATTCACTTCTACGCAAAACTGTAAACACACACACACACAAAACGAATTATACGTTCGTAAAGGCAATCCATTAGTACAAGAAAACAACCCCACGCACGTTTTCCACTCATCTATTACCTACAAAAATAAAACCTTTACATTATAACCAAGAATAAAAAACACAGATTTTACGACTTACACGTTGCTTATAAGAAACCCTTGTTAAAATTTGTTTAACTTTCGTCTATATAATACCCTTGCTTGATAAATGTCCAGTTATCTCGATGAAGACAAAGAAAACAACTTCGTTCCCGCCTTAATCAGACCAAGGTTCATTCACCATCTGCTAACCCTAAAAAACGTGGTTGGGTCATCAACCACGACTCTCATTTTGTTTATTGAGATGCAAGAAGCTCCATTCGTGGTCTAGTGGTCATCAAAAGATGTGGCTTGACTAAGCGGTTGAATGACTGACGAGAAGAAATGCACGAACGCATTTCAATTTAACTCTTCATTACACTATTAAAGTTTATTCGCATGTGGCTGAAATACTTTGTGGGTTACCAAGTTCAACTGCCCGACCTCCCTTCTATGATCACGGGAAAAATAAGAGAATTTCTTTCTTAAATTCCTTTGTTTGAATTACCTATACTACACCTGTACTAGTTATTTATTTCACGGAATCTTGAAACTGAAAGCTATCAAATACGTAGCTTTATGGTAGCTAAACACCATGAAGAGATTAATCACGCATACTAACATATTTACTAACCCTAAATATATGACGACGCATCACTTGGCTATGAAAAACGAAATGTGTCAAACAAAACGACACGCACGAAAAGTACTAAAAATCACTCATTGGTATAAATACCAGGATTTTCTACCGCTATTGTTTTAATTAACACAGTTCTATGTTTATTTTTTTTATTTTACTTTAAATCAACAAAGTTACGATTATATTTGTAAAAACGGGGGGAATGGACAGAGAAAACTCTATGTGGAGGAGCGAAAAACGTTTCGACCTTCTTCTGACGATGACCGAAGAAGGTCGAAAGGTTGTTCGCTCCTCTAATAGTGCTTTGTTTATTCATACTAGCTTATTTTACATATATTTTTATCTACAAGTGGGTGTTCTCGTCATCACGATTACAACGTTGTTAATGTGTTTCCTACAAATGAAATATTTACGTTCCTTCACTACCTTACTGATTCGGCTCCAACTTATTATTGGTATAACAGACCCAATACTTACTAATTCCTCTGGTGTCAAGAATGTAAACCTATAATATATTGCTTATCTTTTTATAATTATAATTTTTTTTTACCGATTCATTTTTATAGCCTCAATTTAGTCCTAATTCATCCTCTCTCTCTAGAAATCAAAAACTTAGATTTTGATTTGTATCGTACACGGTACGTCGTGATTGGGCCACTTCTTTCAAAAGTTTGTTTAATTTCAAATAATGCTTTTACCTTCCGCTCTGTACTTTTTTTTTAACTGGCCTATTAATAAGCCGCAGTTTTAAATCACTTTTAGTCTTACGAAAAGAACAGGCACTCAACTGTTTTAGTCTAAAAATTAACCCCGATGTTCGCCATATCTTACTCATTTATCTATAAATTTGTACATACATTGTGTGTTTCGCTTAAGTTCTTTGTACTCAAGTCCGTGGTATGTGCGCAGATAACCTAGTTGCTTTGCACCATAAAACGCCAAACCCACCCCGTGTTAGATACGTACAGAATGTCTTCACAGTCGGCTCCAGCTTTTCCATACTCGTGTCCGTGTTCTGTACTCTACATAATGCACCAAATTTCTAGATAATTGATTCAGTTTCAGGATAGGAACTGTTTTATCTTATGCAAGTAAATTACAAAACAAATCTGCGCAAATTGTTGGCTAAAATGTTCGAAGATACAATCACTCATTTTTAGACTGTTTAGAACAATAATTAGAGAAGCAAATACAGAAACAAAGAACAATAGGAAGCCATATAAAGAAATCTTTAAAACCTGTCAGAAAATCGAGTACACGACACAAATATGTTCCACTCCAATTGGCGCGCTTTCTGGAGCGAAATTAAATGCTATTAATTTTAGTTACGTGACTACAACTCAGTTCAACTGTCCCAGTTAACGATGGTCACTTCAGATGCATTCGTGGTTCATTACGTATATTGCATATGCTCAAAACAAGACCGAAATGGTTAAAATAATCTGATTAAATTGAAACATTACGTAAAATATATAATTATATTATAATCTGAAAGATAAACCGCAATGCATTTCTCTATGCATCTTGGGTTTACCCTACATTTAGACGAGTAACACGCAAGAGTAAGGCTGCACATCACACAATACATGCTTGTATAATAGAGTCGTGTGAAATGCGAGCTTTTTCACACCACACCTGAAATTCGAATCTGTGTATTGATTCGTAACATCGCCACTAGACTGTCACATTTTAACAATATATTGAAATCAATGCAGGCCACTGTAATCCGTAAGTAACAGAATCATATTAACAGTCATAACAAAAATCATAAAACCTTTTTAGACAGTTCTTGCACAAACAGATCACAATTTATGTGGAAAAAGAAACAATAAAGATGATATTTAAAACAAGGAAGAGGTTCGTTTGTACCCCCAATCTCCCCTACTAACGACCAAGTATTGTACCCCACGATCTCCCCTAGTAACGACCAAGTATTGTACCCTACGATCTTCCCTAGTAACGACCAAGTATTGTACCCCACGATCTCCCCTAGTAACGACCAAGTAAATAATGTGACTACAGATATTTCACTACTCTCTAATATATTAATTTTTAGACGGTTTTGTTTGTTTTGGAATTTCGCTCAAAGCTACATGAGGACTATCTGCACTAGCCGTCCCTAATTAAGCAGTGTAAAACTAGAGGGAAGGCACTGATTATCACCACCCATCGCCAACTCTTGGGCTACTCTTCAGCCAACGAATAGTGACGTTGACCGTTACATTATAGAGCTCCCAAGGCTGAAAGGGCGAGCATGTTTGATGTGATGGGTATTCGACCCCTCGACCCTCAGATTACGAGACGAGCACCCTAACAACCAGCGCATGCCGGGCCGGACTGTTTTGTGCGAGAACCACAATTAGATCTATACATGTGGTGTCGCTTCCTTTCTGTAACTATACAATCTTTCTACAAACTCCCTGAGGTAATCCCTGGTTTGTGGATCGCAAATTGAAACGTGTTGTCCTAATACAAACGGTTTAAGCATCAAAACATCCTACATTGCTGAAAATAAAATTTTCCACTAACCATTTTGTTATTGTTGTTGTATTCTGCTACTTTTAAGTTAGTTTATAAAATTAAAATACCGGTCGATATTTGGGTTTTATATAATTATTTTCACAATATTTAATCGTACATAAAATTAAAGTTTCGCCTACTTTAGCAAACACTTTTTAACACTTAAAACATACACACTAAAGTAAAATAAGTACGCGAGGAATTGCGTGCCCTTCAGAAATAAATTCAACATGTGTGTGTTTTCTTATAGCAAAGCCACATCGGGCTATCTGCTCCGTCCACCGAGAGGAATCGAAACCCTGACTTTAACGTTGTAAATCCGTAGACTTACCGCTGTATCAGCAAGGCGACAAATCAACAAGTATTTTTTTAATTTAAAATATTTATTACTACAACATAATCTCAAAATAACTTAATCAAAATAATGTTACTTGCTGAAAGTTTTCGTAAAATAATTTAAATTTGCACGAGCCTACGTAAATTCAAGCCTCTATTTTGGGAAATGGTAAGCCTAATATGTGAAAAGCACTTTGTTACTCCGAGCAAGGGTAAACACATGGTAGGTACAAATACTAACAACACTGCCAATTAAGGACCCAGGGATAAAACCTATTAGAAGGTTACCGGCACTGGTGGAATTTAAACTGTTTCTAAACTGGCTAATTAGTGGAATATATAATGGATATACTAAAGCAGTTTAAGCACTTGTAAAGAAAAATATGAACTTTCTATACAAGTTTACTTTTGAACAAGAATAGTAGAACAAAGTTGACTTCGTTCGAGAGTACGTAGCGACATCAAACGTCAGTGATCCTAACCGAAAGCGAAGTTTCGTGAAGTTGAATGATTGAACAATAAAATAAATTATCTGGAAAGAACTAAAATTCTACACAAAAAGAAAATAGTGCACGACAAAAGTGATATCGGCCTACTTTCCACTGGATGACCACCATAACGAAGGCCATAGTCATCGCGGGGTACAAACGTTTTTTTGGTTGGTTTGTTTTCTTCTTTATTGAGGTTATGTGAGAATTGGCACTCAGTATATTTTAAATTCATACCTTAAACTATTATTTTTGAGATGTTTACCGAATATCTGATGCCGATGTTTAATACCTTATAAATCTTGTTGAAAACAAAATGGAGGAGAAACTGCTGAAACCATGGGTTCAGAGTCATCTTCACTCCCAATGCGTGCGATATTTCATTCATTTTGCCAAATGTAAAATGAGTTAACCACATTTTAAAACCGACAGTTATATCTGGGGTCACAACCTAACATCTCTCTGTTAAGTTTACAATAAAATATTTTTTCTAAAATCTGTATTAAATGATAATGGAAATGAATACGTAAATAGTAAAGTGGTACAAGCACTGGTGGTCAGGTAAAATGGTACAAGCACTGGTGGTCAGGTAAAGTGGTACAAGCACTGGTGGTCAGGTAAAATGGTACAAGCACTTGTAGTCAGGCAAAGTGGTACAAGCACTGGTGGTCAGGTAAAGTGATACAAGCACTGGTGGTCAGGTAAAGTGATACAAGCACTGGTGGTCAGGTAAAATGGTACAAGCACTGGTGGTCAGGTAAAGTGATACAAGCACTGGTGGTCAGGTAAAGTGGTACAAGCACTGGTGGTCAGGTAAAGTGATACAAGCACTGGTGGTCAGGTAAAGTGGTACAAGCACTGGTGGTCAGGTAAAATGGTACAAGCACTGGTGGTCAGGTAAAGTGGTACAAGCACTGGTGGTCAGGTAAAGTGGTACAAGCACTTGTAGTGAGGTAAAGTGGTACAAGCACTGGTGGTCAGGTAAAGTGGTACAAGCACTAATAATAAATCCTTTATCGCGTGAAAATGATTTACGTCAGAGTGCAAATCACATGCTACGCTGTAACTGGTTGTCACCTAACAAATCAGAAAGTGTCCCATCAGAATGTAATCTATAAGCATACAGATAGACATTATGTTCAGTTGATGTGATCCATGTGATTCATGGATCACGGAACCCATATGACACGATTTAAAAGTGTAGAAATCTAATTTTTTGATTGATCAAGGATAATCCATGCGAAAAATTGTGGTTAGAGTAATCCTGGGTTATGTGAAACATTTGAAAAAAACACGTGAAACTGGAACAACTTATCGAGGTTGAAAACTTCCCCACAGTGATGTTAAGTGTCTCTAGATACCTTCTTTAAAACGACAACAACCGAGTATAGCTGTAGATATTTTTCGAAACATTATGATACCCATTAGTACGAAGTAGTAGAAAACGCTTTGGTTAAAATTTCACGCAAAGCTACATGAAGGCTATCTGCGCTAGCCATCCCTATTTTAGCAGTGAGAAACTAGAGGGAAGGTAGCTACTCATTACCACCCATCGTCAACTCTCTGACTACTATTTTTCCTAACGAAGAGTGGGATTGACTGACATTCATAACGCCCCAACGGCTGAAAGGGCTAACATGCTGGGCTGATTGAAATGGAATGTTGGCCACAAGCTATAGAACAAGCAGTCAAGGCACATTCATGTTTCACCATAAACGTTTTCTTATTCGTCGAACATATCATTCCTTCTGAGAAGCACAACTCAGAGAACTCATCTTTCACAAAAGATGTAATTCAAAGCAGGAAAACAATGCAATGTGATTTTCTGATATTAGACGGTTATAAAACAACACAGAAACTTGGCTTAACCCGCAAAATGTACTGACGTTCATATTCCAGAGGTAATCAAAACACAATCAGGTCAAAGGTGACAAAATTTCTTGTGGGGGGAGGGTACTACAGGACATTTGAAACGATATTCTACATTCGTAAACTGATCGACTGTACAACAGCGTGTAAAGCAACGGGCTAATGAACGAAACACTGTTCTATTTCACATGTAATTCACCCTTCTTTCGCAGTTTCTGTAATTATCTTTTGTGCCATTAATACTCGTTTTCTGATGTCCATCACTTATTTGTTCCCACAGTTGCTTCTATTATTGCATGTACTTAATTACCCGCATAATTACCGCACTTAAGCGAAAGACAATAATAATTGGTTTAGTACAGCTTAACATTTAAAAGATATTACGTGCACAATTCTGTTGAACGTGTATTTTTTATATTACCAGAGACACAATGTCTAAATAATTGTTGTACTATTTCTAAAGTACCATGGCAACGGACGAAAGACATTAACAAGAAATGAAATTAATAATACAAAGCTGTTCGGCAAAGGTTACGACCCCGTCTAGATACATGACTCACAGTGCTCCAAATCTGTGACGAAGTACGAACATGTGTTGTTTTTTGACAGTTACACACATACACATCCCTACTTTTGGGGTAATAGATTAGAAGATGGGTAGATAGTTACCACCGCCAGCTTTTGGGTTACTCTTTACCAACAAATAATGTGATTGATCATTACTGTATGACGTTCCAGGATTCGAACCCATAATCCGTGGATTACAAATCGAATGCCTTAATCACCACTTCAGGTACGAACCTTAACTAATAGTCAGAAGTATGCACGTCTGAAAATAACGTCTTGATGTCTCTCTCGCCCCGTCGCGCTAAATATGCTCGCCCTCCCAGCCGTGGGGGTGTATAATGTGACGGTCAATCCCACTATTCGTTTGTAAAAGAGTAGCCCAAGAGTTGGCGGTGGGTGGTGATGACTAGCTGCCTTCCCTCTAGTCTTACACTGCAAAATTAGGGACGGCTAGCACAGATAGCCCTCGAGTAGCTTTGTGCGAAATTCCAAAAAACAAACAAAAACAAACGTCTCTCTCGCAAGCACGCGCAGCAAAACTAGCAATACTGCTATGATTACCAAAACAAATTTTACATCAGCTACTTAACAGGTTTATTATTATGTTGATATATATATATACAAGTCTGTACGTGTTGTAAGACTCTGATTTATTAAACAATTATACACTGTCGCTACATACGTTTGTTTCCTCGGGAAATATTGGTCTAAGCTACTCGACGGTTCTGTGCATAGCTTCTCCTGATTTTCGAACTGCAGGTTAGAGGGAAGACGGTGAACAGTTTCTCCCTTACAAATAATCAGTTACCATTGTGTAATCCAAGCGTCATTTAACAGTCACTTTTACAGCAAACTCGCAATTCAGAAGGGTTTGTTTGAAATTAAACACAAAGGTACACAGTGGGCTATTTGTGTTCTGCCCACCATGGGTATTGAAACCTGGTTTCTAGCGGTGGGAATCCGCAGACATGCCACTGTGCCACTTGGGGGGGATCTATTCCAGAAGGAGGCGTGAACTTTTTTTTTTATCACTAAGCGCAACCATGAATACTCGGAATAAAAGTCCAGGCCCTCTAATTAGTAAGTCACGCCTGGGCCCAGTTGTGCAAGTACTAATGCTTGTACAGTAAGAAAGATAACAGTGTTCGTCTATCTGTCAACATGCATGTCGTTACCTAATAATGACAATAAAACGTTTAGACAACACAGAACTTCAGAGTGACTTTAAGGGGAAACGCCAATTAGTATGTGTTTCAGACATATTCCTGAACCTTCGATTTTAAAAACGTACCTTTCAAAGAAAATACTTCAATCTTAATGTTCGAGAAAGGGCGTTTAGAAGCTTTAGTACAACACTTTTCTAAACACGAAAACACTGACGAATATTCGAATTTGTTTCATCACAGTTTTCTAAACACGATAACACTGACGAATATTTGAGTTTGTCTCACCTTTTTTTACCCTTTTCGGGGATATCTGCACATGCAGATCTCTAATTTTTAATCCACGGATTCGATGAAGGCACTTGGTGAACGTCATCCACAACCATCTCTTTGGTTATTTATTTTCCGACCGAATAGTGAGATTCAACAGCCCATCTTAAAGTGAAACGTACAGTCCCAAACCTTTGAATTCGCAGATTAGACGCTAACCATCTGAATTTATTAATTTTTTATCTTTTTAAATTTCGACGAACCACAATTGGATCAATATACGCCATGCTAGAGCTTACCTGCCATAATTACACAGCCCTTCCTCAACCAACTGGTGGTACCAGGACCCAGAATGAGGCTTAACGTGGGGCATCGCGTCTTATCACCAAGAGATAATGTTGTAATTAAAACAGTTTCAGCTAAGACTCCGTGCATGTGTTTAACATCCGGGTAAATTGCGTATTTCGATCTTAAGAGATAAACTAATATCAGTTAATTAGCGCGTTACGCTTGGTCGAGTTCGTTCTTGTTAACACTAAAACACGAACTACATACGATCTGTGAGGTGAAGTTACGTTTGCTGTAGTCCTCTGTGTGTTTCAGTAACCTAATCCTTCAAGTGACAAGCATTTTCACTATTGGTGTTTTTAGAAACGCACGAAGGCAGTTAACTACCGTCATATATATCACACTGATTGATTCCCAGGTCACGCACAAAGTTGAACAAAAAAGTACCTAACAAGGAGTAGCCAGTCAGCCCACGTATATGGGCGTATTTGTAGGGTTACAGTATAAGCCACTGGCCTTTCCCAGTAACACTAAAGTAACAAATGCACGCACTCAAGTGCAAACTGTGGTTATACCAGCTTTGAATCGATACAAAGTGGCATATAGACAAACAAAAGTTGAACTAGAGAGAGAAAAATATTCATATTTTGCAGATCAGTGTTTTTATGCAACTTTATTCGGTTACATTTGTCTGCCCAAAGAGACGGACATATTAACATGTATTAATGAAACTTCAAATAACGTTTGAAAGTGTGTGTCTGCATTGCAGTAACTAGGCCTATCTTCTAAGCTTATTTTTTGTTTTGTTTTTTATTTTTACTGGTTCAGAAGACACTAGATACCCCCAATTTTAAAATAACGTATTAAATTTATAATATTTTCCAACAAGATCGATAAACACAATTTTCTTTCTTCTCACACACGTATATTTTAATATACAAATAATAATTTATATAAAAATTCATACCATTAGTTATTACAAATAGTGATCTATATACAAACTTACAAACAATACTATCTTCTCTGTTCTTAAACTGAATATTTTATCGATGGTTCACGACGAGCAAATTAATTTTATGTTGATAAACACAGACACACCTCACTTGACGGGAATGCTAGCTAGCTCTATTCTTCACATGCGAGTTCATCCCGACGAAATAATCTAAATCTATATAGAAATACCAATATGTAAAGTTAATTCTCTGAAATTTGTAATGTTCGAAATCTATAAACGTTCCTAGTCAAAATCTGTAGTTTCCCGATTAATAGACGTTTGTCAATTATAACCATCGAATCTTATAATATACCGACTGTAGCAGACCAGCAATACGTTGTTGTCTTTTGGATGGTCGATTTATAAACTTTAGGCGAAATTCTCGAAAGTCCACTCGGCCCAACAATATTCGAGGATACGCTTTCGTAAAACATAATATTACGGATTCTTACTCTCGAGAACAGGCGGGACTTGCGCAATACACATCTTACAATATAGATTACATATCTAAATATACACATTAAACTGAAACAAACATAGATATTAAAACAACATCAAATATAAGTTTAATTCAACTTGTTTTCTGAGACAGTACAGTCGACTCGAATAGCACGTGAAACACCAATTCTTAACAGAATTTAAAATAGTACGACCACCCGCATTAGAAAACAGAATTTTATAAAATTGTATTCCTATGTATTTTTTATTATACATGTACTTATATGAACGCAAACGCACACATACGGAAGAGATGAATGTGCGTGAGTATATACAGTTGCCCCCCAGTGGCTCAGCGGTATGTCTGCGGACTTGCACGCTAAAATCCGGGTTTCGATACCCGTGGTGGGCAGAGCACAGATAGCCCATTGTGTAGCTTTGTGCTTAATTCTAAACAACAACAGTATATACAGTTTACGATCGAATCACGCAGCTACCCTTTAACTTTTGTGAGTAGAAAGCATGATGTTAGAATGCACATACTAAGAAATTAAAGTAATATTCGTAAATAGCATTACACTAGAGCTAAAGCTGTCTCTACTACGATTTGTTTATCTTCTTCCCAGACCTAAAACTTTCTCAAGCACGCCTATTATGTCCATTAAAAGGTCACATACGATGACTTCTCTTTAAGAAACGTCGAACAGAAGTTTAACTTTGTTATTACGTTTTTGCAATTAACACTAACGTGAACAGCTTAACACTAATGTGAACAACTTAACACTAATGTGAACAACTTAACACCAACTTGAACAAATTAAATTAGTAGATTCATTGAACTTAGCTTCCACATCTGGAGTTTCCATTTTGAATTACTGTATGCTCGCCTATGAACTACATCATCGTTTTCAAACGTGGGATCTCGACCCAAAGTGGGAGGGCGGGGGTGTCATGAGATCATAAAAGATTCTGCGTTAACAGTTATTTTCCAGTATGTAGAGTAATTTCCTATTACAACCCATCCCTTCTCACATACTGAAATGTTTTCAAACGGGTGGGGGTAGCAAAAAACGTTTGAGAACTCCTTGGTTTCAAAAGATGGATACGGATATCTTGCTACAAGCTTCATCCACTTATCCCGATTTTGATTGTTTTAAAACTCCTATACAGTTTATACTACGATGTAACACAGACTTGATTCGGAGTCACGAATAATTTAGGCCGCTCGACTTGCAATTTGAGGATCGGTGATTCCAATCCCCGTCACACCAAATATGGTCATTCTTTCAGCCATGGAACGTTATGATGTCACGGTCAATTCCACTATGCGTTAGTGAAAATACTATCCAAAAAGTAAGCGATGGGTGGTGATGACTAACTGCCAAACAAAGAAACAAATCATTTAGACTTTCCAACTTCTTCTAAGTATGAATTAATAGAAGAATTGCTTGGTATCTTTTTGAATTTCGCGCAAAGCTACACGAGGTTTATCCGAAAGTTAGCAGTGTGAGACCAGAAGGAAGGCAGCTAGTCATCATCACCCATCGCCAACTCTTATCAACGAATAGTGGGATTACCTGTCACATATAACGCTCCCACTGCTGAAAGGGCATGTGTGGTGTGACGGGGATTCGAACACGCGACTCTCGGATTACGAGTCGAGTGTCTTAACCATCTGGCCATGACGGTCTTAAGGGGAAGGAATCGGTAAGCATTTGGAGCACCAAAATATAATGAACCTAACAAAGCAAAGCACCCGGTTAGATAAACGCACCCACACTGGACACCCATTTTTAGTAATGAGTGTCCAGTTCTTCCGTCATACATCTTTTATAGAGTTTGGATGGTCGGACGTCAGATTTTACCCAAAGGTTTTATTACGGTACTTATTGCCCGAGTTAACATTTGAATGTTTTTCCAGCAAAAAATTAAACTGAAACGAATACGATTACTTTTATTGCACTAAGTTATGGTTCACACATGGAAAAAAAGTTATTGTTCACACATTAAAAAAGGTAGTTGTAACAAAATACTTAAATTTATTACTAGTTTTAAAACCTACGTATGTTTTACAAAAGCTAGATTAAAAATCACAAGCTAGGTCACATTATCTACACCACAGATTCTTAACCGGTACTCCATGGAATCCCCAGAGGGTCCCATGAACTGGAGTCAAAAATATGATTTTTTCCTCCGTTATTTTGCGTGTATGTGCACGTGTTTTGGAGGAAGGGGTACATAGCTTCCAAATTATATTCTCAAAGGGGTCCCGGAGCCCCAGTTTAAGCAACATCTGTTTGATCTGTTTGTTGAAAGTTGCTAACTCACTTATTATAGGATTTTCTGATCCTTTATATTATGTGGCCTCTTCCGACATTAGCTTCTGGGGAAACCATACGGACAAAAATATACTGCTCCACACCCTGGGTGTATATCGCTGCCTCTTCCAGTTTGTTTCTATTTACTGAGTTTCTCGCAAAGCTACATGGGAGTTATCTGTGGAGAATTTAGAAACGTATTATATAATAAGTAAATTTTCTATTCCGAAGACTGTTTAATGTCAAGCCCCTTCCAATTCAATCTACACTTTGATCATCGTGTGTTATTGTGTTATACCAGTTTCAGCGAATTCCACTCCTCATCGGTAACACTCTAAATACAAGTTAACCAAAGAGACCTACATCACTTTGGAAAGTATCACACTGTTGGCATGAACGTGCCTTGTAGTCACTAAGAGGAAAACCGAAGTGAATACTATTTATTATATATGATGTGAAAACCTAAAGAACGGCCGATAACATTTTGACTTCACCTCACCAACGAATCCAGCGTTTAGGTTTTCCTCATAGTGATTAGAACGCATGTTCGCACGAACAGTAAGTTTTTGTAGTTTAAGCACAAAGAATGTTGTGTGATTGATTGTAATTAAGCACAAAGCTACACGAGGGCTATCTGTGCTCTGTGTATCACGAGTATCGAAATCTGGTTTCTAGCGTTGCAAGTACGCAGACATACCCCTTTAAAACTGGGTGAGAAGGAGTAATTTAGAAATGATAGACTAGTGAGAGGAAAGGCAGCCAATCAACATCACCCACCATCGTGAGGGAGAGAGAAGGCAGCTAATCAACATCACCCACCATCGTGAGGGAGAAAGAAGGCAGCCAATCAACATCACCCACCATCAACATTTCAATTTTCTAATCGAACAATAGGATTGACCGAAACATCGTAACACCCCTACAGCTTAAAGGGAGATTCGATGGTGAATATCTTGAAAACAGTTCCACGACTCTCAACATGCATCTTTTGAGATTCCGTTTCTCTACGACGAGTACCTAGTTTTAAACATGGTAATTTTTTCTCTATTATCACCCTATGCGTGAAATAATACAAGAAATAGTAGCGAAAGAAAACACGAACGTCATCAGTATTAGAAGCAAACAAAGATTAAAACATCTTGTGTGTTTGTTTCTTAACAAACAAGGGCTAGCAAAGGTGACCAAAAATCGATGTTATAAGAATAAGGTTGTGTCACATCAAAATACATGCACAAAAATGGACTTTTGTACCAACAGTGTAGTCAACAGATGCAAAATAATTTTATTATTTTTTAATATTAAATATCTATTCAAATTGTAAAAATTAATGACAGTAATTATTTATCTTTTGTATAAACAAGACCAATATACAGATTTGTTTATTTATTTATAATAATAAAATATAAACAAATCATACCTCAAAAAAAAGTTTAAAGACCAAGGCAAGCCTAATAATAAATTGGTCTTTCAGAGTGACCTTCATGACCTTAAAGGTAGAGCACGTAAGAAGAATGAAATAGAAACCATGTAAAATGAAACTTTTTAAACAAAGAACTATAGCGTGCTCACGTTTCTTGACCTTTGACCCCGTACTTCAACCCTTTCAACTTATATTATTTAAATGCTTTAATACGTAATTAAGTTTGTTTGTTTTTTTGAACTTTGCGCAAAGCTGCACGAGGGCTATAGGGCTATCTATGCTAGCCGTCCCTAATTTAGCAGTGCAAGACAAGAGGGAAGGCTGCTAGTCATCGCCATTCACCGCCAACTCTTTGGCTACTCTTTTATCAACGAACAGTGGAATTGACCATCACATTATAACGCGACTGGGATTCAAACCCGCTCGATTACAAGTCGAGCACCTTAACCACCTGGCCATGCCGGGCCTCTACTTAACTGAGTACTTAAGATATCTTCCCATTAAAAATTAACTGGAATATTCAAGATAATTCATTCGACATTAAGAGAATTTCACAGTTTGTTTATAATTGTTATTTCAGAAATGAACATTGTTCAAGTATTTAAAATATTCCAGTAAAATGGTCATCTTTGCAAGGTTCTCCTAAATAGTTTGTACAAGTTGAAATGACTCTCTATAACCATCTTATAAAAACTGTAAAAATCATTTTTTTATTTTCATTTTAAAATTACACTGAACAACAAAGGTTTTGCTTCTTGAACACTGTTGGTGTTCCTTATAGATTTTTGGATACTGATCACGAAAATCGCATCCAAATTTGCCCATCACGTACCGTTTCATCGAAATCTTCAGTTTCGCTACAATGGAAAAACGATATTAGGGCAACAGGAATCCGTCAATGCTTGTTGACCACTGTTGGACATTGCAAAGTGATGCACCGCACATTGAATAAAAACGAAAATCAGGAGCAAAACACTTTTAATTATGTTGAACTTAATAGCATATTAGAAACATACACGCAATTAAATACGTTATTGCCGGTAAACAGTCAACTGTCTATTTCTCAGAGTTCCTACGTGATGAAGCAAAACCAAACCTATATTTGTACGTACCCACCAGGTACCAGTCACAATCAGCAAATACTTTTCACGAAGCAAATTTTTCACAAAATTGTTGTGCGGTTAAATTATTACCCTCTCCAAACAAAAGGTAAACGTCCAGCATATCGTATCTGTTGACTCCATTGATCCGTGACAGGAGTAAAAAATTCAAATTTATAAACATGTTTCAAGAAGACACTTTGAATCTATAAAATTTTAGCCACTACAAATATCGTACTGTAGACTTTCGAACAAAGATAACTAGCTTACACGAACGCCAATCAAACCCGTTTTACGACCAGCGGAAGCGATATGGTTCGAGATTAGCAACCTAAGTCGCAAATCCACATTAAGTGCTAACATTGTTTAAACATAACAAAGTAACGGGATATAGAAGTGGGTTTATGGGCATACGTAAGATAGTTTTTGTTATTCTTGTATGGCGTCCCAAGTTTACAAAGAAAATTCATGAGAAACATACTTTACATGGTTAAAATTAAAGCGCGCAACTTGATTTTAACACCTAATACAAATTGCAAATATTTTCCACTGAATAAAAGAAAAAGCGCAAGACTTCAGTTTAAATTTATTTCAGAAATACCGCAGCGTGGTTTTCATTAACTATATACAAGCAAAAGTACCCGTCCCCAGTGACAAGAAATAGTTTCACTTGATGCGTCTGTTTCACGGACTTCACAAAGGTTAATTGTGCTACACTCTTGGTTACAATCAGAACCAAAGCTCCAACCTATTCACACCGTCAACTGCGAAAAATAATTGTTACATAGTTCATTCATGCTAAGAGCCACTCTACGAAAATATACAGGATATCTAGATACGCAAGTTAGTCACATGTTGAAATATGAATAACAGTATTATTAATTAACAATTTCTTGTAGAATAGTTTGCTTCTAAAATAAAACTTGGCTTTAATATTATTCATGTCTACACTTCTGTTATTTCACAAGTGAGTGTGGACTTCGCCTGCGCGCGCAGCTTTTCAAACTGTAAAAAAAAGAAAAGAAAAGAACTTTGCGACAGACTCCACAATTCGCAGTATTCTGTATTCACGACATGTTAATCATTACATCGGATAACGTTTACCGTATAGTACCGTTTTGTGAGGAAAACGTTAATCGATTATCTAATTAATTGGAATTATATTAAATGTGACACCTATCCGCTAAACATGCAACATTTCCCGTATGGTGGAAGGTAATTATTTGATAACAGACCCCCCCTTCCAATCAACTCTTGGATTACTTTTGCTTGACCAAACAGGGGTTGACTCTCAATTATTTCTTGCCCACGGCTCCAATATGGTGACTGCCGTTTTGTATATGTTTTGTTTTTCGGCAACGGAACACCAGCCACGAGGTTCTGCATTCACAGTCTGGGCATGTTAACTACGGCCACAGCCCAGTCCCTGAAAGACGTGAGCATTGTAATACCTTCATTTAAAATGATAAAAATTACTGAGTCATGAAGGGAGTAAGTAATCAAGACTAGATATAGCTAACTATCTGTATTGCTTGTAGCCTCGTCAGGTTTTAATTTCAGAAAACAAAACCTTTGTAATACCTATCAACATTAACAAACAAGCTCAGTGTATAACAGACCACAGAGAATCCTAACAAATATACTAAATTCTGCTAGATTACTTAACATGCGATTTCTTATAAGAACTAAAACACGTACAATGATAGTGAAGACTTTGAATATTCCTGTAGTTTAATTTTTATTTCCTAGGGGGGGTAACGAACTCTAGATTACATAACGGAACATAAAATAACTATTCAAAGTGATTAAAACACATTCAACGTTCACATTAAAACTGACTCAATATAGAACTTAAACAGTCACTGTAAGTACATATACATCTAGTTTATAAAATTGAAACGCCTGGTAAAGGATCTAGTTGCCTTTGTATTAATACAAATAAATACACGTTACGCGTGTAATCGAAATGTGTGTCTAATATATCATGCCTCTGTTTTAATATTTAGTAAGTGAAACTTGGACATGAACGATATCACACCTAAAACTAACAAAAAAATTAAAATGATTGGTAAAAGTATGGGTTGGAGCTAATAAACAAGTCACTCTAGCCTTCAAGTGGGTTAACAACTTTGTTTTTTCGCTTACGTCGCGTGGGCTGTATCTAATGAACACAGGAATGAGTCACACCTAAAGGGTCTAACCTGAAATATTACTGAAATTAATTACGTTGAAAATAAATAAAACAGATTTAAAGCAGTAATAAAGAAACGGCGATAGAAGACACAATCGATGTGCTTTTCTCTAAAAAAACAACAAAAAAAAAACGGGTTATGATATTGTTTGGATAATACGTGAGTACAATTCGTGACATTTACGAACTATATAACTTTATAACAGACCATACGGAGATCAATGAGTGGTGACGTCAATTGTTGTCGTTGCTACGATACTGCTAGTGTTGATGAAGCAAACACTGAGCTGCCATGACAATCACGTGACTCCTTTCAAGTAAAGGTAACCACAATACGTCGGTTTTATGTCGTAAGTTATAAACATATTACTTATGAAACGAAAAAAAAGCAACATTTGGCATAAGCTACAAGTTTTTTTTTATTTCTTTGTGTGTGTTGTACTGATTTTATGGAACCTTTTTTAATTATAGTCCAATTTCGTTCTTAAGACTCATGATCAACCAAGTGTGCACGATTTTGTAGACCTTATTTGCCCTAACGACAAGCGGTAAAAACAAAATCACCATCTAACACACACAACACCGTGCAGGTAATAATTTGTGTTCCGGTGTGTGAAAAAAATTTGACTTCAGTTCAGGTCAAACAGATAAAACGAATAATGTAACGCACGTTTATAGAGTTTGTTTTTATAAAATACAAACTTTTTATAGTTTTAATAAGAGTGCTGTGAGTAATGCGTTATTACCGTTCACAAAATTTGCTGTGCTAATTTTGTGTTTGGTTTTTAATAAGGAAACAGAGCCCACACACAAATAATTTTTATACAAAGTATATAATTAACCCCCGAATGATATACGTAAATGGTAAATCAAAATCGTAGCAAGAAAACACACTAATAAAGGAAGCATTGTGGTTTTATAATTCGGCAGAAATTTCAGGTAAAAGAACACTAGAACAAATTTCCTTCCTTGTAACTTATCTTGGCATGGGGTGTGTCAACGGAGGAACAGATCTGAGATGTGGTCCTGCCCGTGAAAATCGGACAAAAGATACAGCTTTAGACCGGTAATAATAATAATAAATAAATAAACTTATAAAGTAGAAACTGATATACAAGTAGCCTAACTAGCTACAGTAATACAGAGCTTTAAAACTTCAAGTATTGAAATAAGAAAGTCAAAACTTCATATAAGTTAAAAACTATCCCAACTCTGGCAAGTCAGTGTAATTATGTTAGTCTGAGCTAAACTAGGAATATATATATATATTTTTTTTACGTTAATTAACTCAGTTCTTGTAGTTTTAAAGCTCTCTATATTACTGTAACTTGTCTTTATAAAACTTTGTATTTGGCTTATTTTAATTAGCTCTACGTACGCCAACAATACCAAGCGTAGAACGTACAACATACTCAATTCGATTTCATTACCTCTACTTAGCTCTCCTCGAGCCTACCTGCATTTCTAAAGTAGAGTATCGCTTGTTATAATACGTACAAATATATTAATATCCTTTTTGGTAAATTCTCCTCGCTAATACGGCGGTAAGTCTACGGATTTGCAACGCAAAAATCAGGGGTTCGATTCCCCTTGGTGGGCTCAGCAGATGTGGTTTTGCTATAAGAAAAACACCTTTTGGGTAAAAGAAAGGAAATCATTGGGACCCGAAACGAAATATTTAGTTCTGAGAAAGAATTAGAGCAGTAAGGGTCGTGATTTTGTTTTCTATTCGTTTGTCTGGAAAAATCATTTGCTTAAACGAAAATTCGTTGAAATAATGAAATTTTGATTCACTCCATAAAGGTTATCTAGTGATTTAGACGGCTTTATAGACAACAATAAGCTTCAGTTCTGGTCATTTGGTACTGTGGAGTAGTCATTGTTAATATTCAGACATTTTAAAGGTGGTCTTAAACGGACTTTTATGGCCGACATTTTGTTTCATTATTATCTCTATTATTAAGTATTAACGTACGTAAATAATAACTGATTGTATCTAAGACCTCTCATTTTCAACGGAAAGCAAATGGTTTCTACTAGTAACGTATTTTGCCAACTTACATATATAAATGTAATTGTTTTGTTTGTTTTGGAATTTCGCACAAAGCTACTCGTGCTAAAATGATAGAATTTAAATTAGTTTGAGGTTTGCAAGATTATACAAGCTTGTTCACAATGGAGTTGCGAACGCTGGCATGCGAACTTCTTTCGCGCGCTACCTCACACGAGCTTGGAGCAGAAGCGAAACCATTCGATCCGCACGAGTAAACCACGTCTTCCACGCGGGGCAATTTTTTTTGGTTAAATTTTTAGGTTTCAATTGTGCGTGTTAACAATATTATTTTTCGTGATTTCTCTACAGTATATAAAACTGTTACTGGAATTTACTTAGTTACCACAAAAAAAACAAAAGCATCTAATTTTACTGTTATTATCTTTCTGATAGACTGTTTTCTCAAACATGAATTTAGAATTTGTTAAGAATGTAATAATTCACATTAAATAAATTATTTTTATTATTTCAAATAATTCTCAAGATGATACGACTATGTCTAACGGTTAGAAGCTCGATTCACAGCATGTGAAGTTGAAACATGCCGTCGAACATCCTCGACCTTTGAGCCGTGTGAATGTTAATATCTTACAACCAATCTCACAAGTCGTTGGTACACAGGAAGTAGTAGTTAACAGTTGCAGATTGGTACTTCCGGCTGGCAGTCTTCCTTCTAGTCATTATTTTAAAATTACATTCTGGAGTAGACAACAACAGTAGCAATAAAGATAATTCGATATTCATGATTGCTTTCCACTGGTGGTTCCAATTTTAGTGATGTTCGTAATTTTATCAGCTTATTTTTTAAAAACCCACATTATGGACAGAAGGTTGGTTTATAGCTAAGCTACACAGTGGACTGGAGTGCAAAAGAAGCCGTAAGGATATGTGTGATACGAAACCCGATAAATGTAGAGATTGTTGATATAATTAAGCCTAAAGTAAGTGTGTATCACTTAATATAGAGCCAGGTGTATAATATTTAACATGAAAGTAAACATATTAATTCGATTTTAAATTAAAATCGTTCCTGAAAATAGTTTTTGTTGTAACACGTCTTTAATCAACGGAAAAACTAAGTTAAGAAATCCAGTTTTAATGCATATACATTTCGTTTTATGCTCTCAATACGTAGTCTAACAACAATGGGGAACGTCACTAAAAGATATTGTTGGAATATGATGCTGTCAAAACGTTCTGGCTTTCCTATATATTCAAAATTGTTAATATAACGGATTTTTTTTATCAATAATTATTTTATTAACACACCACGAATTAATTTAATAAATTGTCTTAATTTTAACTAGCTCTCAAAGGACATTTCCGAAGTAAGACTGTCTCGGCTGAATTTTTCCGCCTCTTTATTTGTCAAGGTTTATTCCGCACAAGTTATTTATTTCGCATTTTCAGTTAGCTATTAAATGGGGGTATGCTATGGAATGGGGATGTTGACCTGTCATTTTATTACGGGCTATAGGTCAGTTATTAGTACAACACGCACTCGTACATCAAGCACGCAGTGCGCTACACTTTGGAGTATGTTTCTTTACGGACACAACTAAGCTTTGACAAACCTAAAGATTCTCCGAATATATAGTTCAAGTACAAATTCAGTTGCGTCACAACGACGGTAGGCCTAATCAATATAAACAATACAAAACTGCACTATGTGCTCATTTCGAAATTCTATTCGCAAACTTTTAAATTAAGAACGCAAACAAAAGTATCTTTATTGTTTCTGTTCTCCAGCAAGGTCAACAAGTTCAAGCTATGGTAAATCTTTAGTCAATTCTCACCATAAAACAATAAGTATAGAATGCCTTGACCGGATTTTTAATTACCATGATAACGATAACTGGTTCTCAGAAAATTAGGACGTAGTCTGATAATGTGATTTAGTCATGCGTTACTTAACTTGCATATCTGATCGCTATCATCCAACATCATATTTAGAAGACTGAATCTCTACTTAAAGCTTACTTTTAAGACGTTTTAAAACTCGGGACGTTTCACACTTCAACGTGTTCTTTCGTCGAATGTTTCCTTCTGATGTTTAGTGGAACGCCCTCAGGAGGCTTAGAGGTGAAACTTTAATGGCTTTGATGCAGAAAAAATGCAGCATAGGCATTTAGATAACTAGAAATTTTACTCAAAAAACAGCACTAGCTGCTATACAAGATAGAATCAGTTGAAGAAATACAATAACAAAACACGCATTTCAAATTAACTACGAATTTTACGACCATATTGAAGAAAGACATATGGGAAGTCCATCAGCACCTGTTCTAGCTCGTATTATACAAACGTGCTTGATTACAAAATTAAAAGTGCGTTAATCCAAGACTTTTCTGTTGTCTAACTTGTTAAGGACACTCTTGCTGGCTGTGAACCTCAACAAGTGGTATTAAATGCACTCTTGTTGCAAGAGTATCAGTAAGCAGAATTCTGGGTTCGAATTCCACTTAGTCCTAGCTTTTTAGGTGATGAACTGGAAGCAACTTTGGTAGTGATGTTGGTCAGACTATTCCAACAGTTACTTGATTCGTTTATTCAGAACAAAAATCGAATGAGTCATTTTTGGACACAGACTCCAACAGCAGTCATTCGCATATCAAACCACACGACCGAATACCCTGTATCTGTATTAAATACAAAGTCAAACCACTCACATCAATAACACCAATGGCATAGTTAGTATATATAAAAACTTTCAAATGTTAACAGAACAGCCAGTTATCATTTTTCTTAGCAATATACGAATAGATTGAAACATTCAATACTGTGCACCATTAAAGAAATTTATTCTGTTATTTAAAAGAAAATTTCCATTCTCTTAGTGCAATAGTAACGTTAATTTGGTTTTGATGTTAAGTGCAAAGCTACACAATGGGCTGTCAGCAGTGTGCCCACCATATGGAGGAATCACGCCCCGATGGGCTAAACGTGTTAAGGCTCAAATTTCAATGTACCAGTCAGTTGTTTACACAAACTATCAGCAACTAGTTCTGAAGAAAATCCCTTATTTTCTAACAAAAGAAAATAATAATCTGGTTGTGAAGAAAACCAACAATCACGTGCAACAGTGCATGTCTTCAAGGTGGGTGAGCGCTGAAGATTCTAACGCATCATATCATGGGTTCGCTCTGTATTACAAAAGCAACATTTGATCGTTTGGAATATATAGAGCGTATCGGCTGGCACCAACTTCGGCCAACTATCGCAACAAAAGTGTACACAAACCACGAAAGGCAGTTTCTACAGTGGTGGATCAAAGCTTTAAAAGAGCACGTTCTGCGTAAATCTCGTCTACAAGAGACAAGTGCATTTACTGATAAGTTATACTACTGAACACAACAGCCAATGTAGTTCTTAATTTCTACACTGGGTTATGTTTATTGTCAGCTGGTATTAATATTACAGGCTGCAATACCTGTCAATTGATGGGGATTTTTTAAAACAGAAATTACATATTTCAAGGTAATAACTTGAAGAGAAACTTTATCTCAAAATTTTAAAACTATTAAAAAACTTCTACATTTGCAATTTCCTTTCCAATTTGGAATATTGAACACAATCTAAAGTGTCAACCTGCCAAAATTTCAAAAGGTAGACCTTTCATCTTCTAAATTTGGTCCTGAAGAAGAAATGCCCACCTTTCGAAAGCGCTCGAGGAAGTCTTTTTTTTTTTTTTACTTTCACGCAAAGCTACTCGAGGGTTATCTGCGCTAGCTGTTCCTAATTTAGCAGTGTAAGATTAGAAGGAAGGCAACTAGTTATCAGCATCTACCGCCAACTCTTGGGCTACTCTTTTATAAATGAATAGTGGGATTAACCATAACATTATAACGTGCTCACGGCTGAAAGGGCGAGCATGTTTGGTGTAAATGTATCTCTTCCACTACTTTCTACATCTGCTTCTCGGTCAATGAAAACACTCTGGCTATCTATAAGCCAACCAATCAATTCACCCGTACACGTGCAGAACTTGTTTTTTTTATATTCTCTTTGACCCCTTTAAAAGTTTTCCTACTAGAATAAAATTTATTCAACCTTGTAAAAGTACGAATTTTCAAAGTATTAACAATGTTACTTAACCCTTAAATAATTTCCCATTTGAAAGTATTGAAAACCACTTTTCACTTTTTTTTTATTGATAAGTTCGAGTTACTTACCCTCGTCGTTAGGTGGCACTACACACAGTTGGAAAAAAAACAACAATAATCATAAATATGAACTTAAAGACGATTTTTAAAGGAGGTAAATTTATAAAAATTAAAGAAAACAAACATGGCCACGGTCTACGGGTCAGTTTTTCCATTGTAAAGACCAGTAGCTTTCCATCTGGATACACTGGTATACACGTTTGTGCAACTTCTTACCGCCCTGCACACGATTTCCTGTTGTTTTTTTAAATAACTCTGCTATTTTTTTAGTCGATAAAGGTCTACAAACTATTACATGGAAAAAATATTGTCAATGTAATGCAGCTTGGTAATCATCTAAGAACACACTTCGTTAAGAAAATAGATTTTAGGGTGTGTAAACAGTTTTAATAAATGTGTAAAACGCGTATAAAAAGGTTAAAATACTTGCTTTAGTCTTCGATTATTTTAAAATATTAAACAGGATAAGACATCCTCCCAGATACCAAAAAACATTACACGTCCCAAATAAGGACAGACCTTTTATCATCAGTTTCAAATACTGAAATGAACAACAAAGGCACTGATGTAAAACTGTAGTTAAAATTCTGAACAGAACCGAATTTATTTTAAAATTGTATTAATACAGTTACCCGTCCGCGCCTGAGGATTGGATGTGGTAATCTAAATAGAGCGTAACTTCATTTATTAGGAAAATTAATTGTCTTGTTTTTAGATATTCATTCAACTAAAAAATTAATGAAGAATAATTATTATTTTTCTTAAAGTTAATTACTATTTCCGAAGTCGCAACCCTCATATAATCATAAATTGGGTTAAAGTGTAGCCACGGTTCACGGGTTAAATTGATATTCGAAAACTCGGTAAAGGTATTCATTACCTTTGAAACTACAGTCAGACAAGTAAAACCAAAACGGCAGCCCTCCCTATTACGGCGGTAAGTCTGATGACGTACAATATCCATGTTAGTTACAGCTGATACTGTATTATGTAGCTTTGTGTTCAGTATCAACCAAGCAGGTCAGGTGGTTAAGGAACTCGACTCGTAATCCGAGGGTTGCGGGTTCGAATCCCCGTCACACCAAACGTGCTCGCCCTTTCAGCCGTGGGGGCGTTATTATGTGACGGTAAGTTCCACTATTTGTTGGTAAAAGGGTAGCCCAACAGTTGGCGGTGGATGGTAGTGACTAGCTGCCCTTCCTCTAATTTTACACTACTAAATTAGGGACGGCTAGCACAGATAGCCCTCGAGGGAGTCCATATTTTTCGAAATTATTTATACACCACGTTGTTTGTAGCTCTACGCTTCTGTCAGTTACCACTAAAAGCTTCACAGAAACAAACACAACAGTGTTTAATAAATCTCCTTAACTACTCGTTCTCCTATATTTAACACAGAAACTGGGAGATTTTGTCTTAAACACTTTTCAATCGACCACTACTCCCTTCCTTTCTCAGCGGGTTGACTTGAAACTTGGTAGTGAGTTACACGTCGTCCAGTACGATAAGACACCTTAAGGATTTTTTTAAATCTAGGCCTGTTCATGGAGGAAAAGGTAAAAAAACTCAAAATATGTTTTCCTGGCTCTTGTGTGGTCATATCTGCAGCAATCAAGATGAAAATTAGCACAAATATAAATTTTCATGCGCCCAATAAGTTGACATAAAAAACGTTAAATTTGCTCATTCTAAGTCTTGGGGGGGAAGGAGTAGACTTCAAATAAAAGCATAATTTTGAGGGCTTTGGTCAACTACTCAGCCATATATTGAGAAGCTTACATGGAATGTGGTACAAAGGTACGTGTCCCACACAAAAATAGTGAGCTTACCCACTTGTAGGAATTATGGAGGAAGGGGTATCAAGATGCCACAAAAAGCATAATTTTAAATTTCTTCGAAAATTACTTCGCGGTATTTTAGCTAATTTAATACAAAAAAAATTTTGTTTTTACGAGTCCCATATACACACACATACATGTGACTGACAAGACGGGAAATAAGAGTCGGAACATGGATAAAGAGCGAAGTGTTTTCAAACGAAGTTCACCCTGCAAAGGTCTGTTGAGAGCACTTCATACGAGTTTCATCTAGCATATTTGAATGCTACTGGGGATGAATCTTTGGTTAGGATGTGGAACGCCTCTATTTTGTAAAAGCACATCATGTACCTGAAGTCGTGGTTAAAGTCAAAAAATCGGAGCTGACCAGTGCACAATCTAGGATGACTGCACTCCATGCGCAGGGCTGAAAATGTTAGTAATATTCATGCACTGTGTGCAGTGATTGTGAAATAAAGAAAACACTTCACTCTACATGCATTGGAAGGGCATCTTAGGTTTGATTTCATTGGTTCAAGGAAGACAATCAAGATACCACGTTAACTGGGCAGCAGGTCGAATCGCAACCTTATCGAAAAGTTCTGCAAGAAAAAGAGAAGAAACCGGGAAGCATCTTAGATTAGGCCTAATCCACGTGCGACATCTTGGAACTGCAGAAAGGCCTAATCCATTTGTGACATCTTGAAACTGCAGAAAGGCCTAATCCACGTGTGACATCTTGGAACTGCAGAAAGGCCTAATCCACTTGTGACATCTTGAAACTGCAGAAAGGCCTAATCCACTTGTGACATCTTGGAACTGCAGAAAGGCCTAATCCACTTGTGACATTTTGAAGTCACCCCTTCACATTCGTGCACTTTATGCCAGCCACAGCGATGACAAGTAGGTATCAAAAGACAGCGCGCGCATAAAAATATTAAAACAAGAACAGGTTCTGTCACCACTTTTTGTCGATTACATTAATGGCGTTATCTTTAAGACTGTGCTTTCTTATTGGAGGAAAGTTTTGTATTTATCAAACACTTGCTGATTATCTGCTGTGTTACGTTTGATTTGTTGATAAAGGTACACGTACATGTCTGGATGAATGAAATAAGTGACGGCTTCCAATGTACCGTATCTGTTTCACACTAGTTTTAACACTTTCACAACTTGAGGTATCGTAAAAAATTGTAGAAGGCAAGAAAAGTGTAAAAACAAGGTTGAGTGGTGCAGTCATTTTCTCCCCCACCGCGGAATACATGGATTTATTATAAATACTTTTAATTGTTACAATCTATGTATCTCAGCAGTGGTGAATGGTATGTAAACAGATCGGTAATTTGCGGGTTTAAATAAATGTTACTTCACATCATTCAGTGTATATATATATATTTCTAGCTAGTTTTAACTTTATTAAACGGAACTAACAGAAGATTATATTCAGTGTTAGGATATCTTAAATTATGCTGTATGAGTGGTTAAGGCTAAAAAAACAAGTTACAATATCTTAGAAACAAAGCCACGGACATAATAATTATTTGGTTTTAACTGCCAAATGTTATTAGTTAATATTTATTTTCATATACATTTTATGTCATTATTTGTATTACGTCTTGAATAACATTAAAAAAAAACAGTCCTTCGTGTTCTAAAAAATTAAAATGCCTACACAGATCTGCTTCACGTACTAAAGTTACAATGTAATAAGAACTAATATAAAACTTTTAAAAAATTCTTTGAAAATATCTCGCTTGAGCAATCTTTAGTGTCTTTTGAATAGTTCCGACACGAATTCAACTTGGTTCCACTAACTTGAAGAAATGGATTCCGAAAAGTGATTAGAATTGAAGCCATACAGAAATGGTCACCGAAAAACTTTTTTATCTTTTATTATTCTATTAACAAAACTAAATATTTAAGATCATGTGTAACAAGACAGACGAACAGGCTTAAGAGTCGCGCAGTTCACTTATCGAGTGTACTGTTGTTAACGTTACCGTGGTAACTGTACGGTATTTTGACAAATACATAGTGCGTGTGACGAGAAACTGAATGATTATCACAGATGCTTTAAACGGTTATTTGTTGTTTTTTTCTGACAAACATTTTATTATTTTCTGGTAAAAGCTTGTTTTCTGTAAATGAGTCAGAATTTTAGGAACAAAGATAACATTGACCCAGATACTAAAATATATTTTATAAACGTGTATATGAACAAATTGATTTCGCATATATTTTAGGCTAAGAGGCAGCGATCAATAACGAAATGCGTTTTCTTTCAAAAGAGAAGTTACTATATATATTGGTTCTATAATATTCCGTTACGGCGTAGAATACTTTCTCATATAACCTTGTAATGTTGTATGTAATGATTCTAAACATAAAAAATGACTTTTCAAATATAAAGTATGTTAGAGAAAGGTTATTTCCTTTACTATCAGCAAGATGTCCTCCTTCAATTTGTTTTTATCGTGCAAATACATTATAGAAGAACGTATTTTGTTTTAATACTCCATTACACGCATTTCGTGTAACAAATATAATAATTGAATCATTCAATAAAGACATTCGCAACAAAGCGTACGTTCGTGACGTCACACCGGCTCGTGGGTTACCCCAGCAGTATCCGACCTTTACTTGATTACTGTGCCACTACATATATTCTCACGATAATGTGTTCTTAGAGATATTTTTACACGTATATGTTCCTTGGTTCGCTATGATTTAACTACGCTTTTTTCTTCTGTTTTTTTGTTTTTTTTTGAAACTTGAAAATATGACATAACACGGACCAGCTAACAAGACTGGAATTATTTGTGGTGTTGGAGAAATATTATTTGTTCTATGAATTCAACGATTATTCTTAAGCAGTTAAAAATCTCCACGTTTAACATCTTAAATATCTGGGCGAATTACTGAAAAAGTCGGGTTAACTTCTTGTAATAACGTGAATGAAAATTTATTAAAAATCAAATTATACTCATAGTCTTAACAGCTTTAAGTTGAAGTATTTGTACTCAACATATTGTGTATTGTAATATTAATAATACCACAGACATAATAATAAAGTTAATGCGTGATAAAAAAAACAAAACTGGATGAAAAACAATACATTTACAGAAAATATTAAAATGAAACATTTATCATGAGACAGCAGAAACGAAGAAAAACTTCATAATAATACTGTATTTTTTTATTTACATAAAAAATTAAAGCAACCAGGTATGGTTTATGATGAATATGACTTGATTTATAACAAAACGACTAAAGCAAAACTTATCTTTAGTTTATAAGAGTATTACTATTTAAATAAAACATTGAAGCGAACAAATATTAATTACTGTGAATATAATATGATTCATAGCACTCGGCACAACAACGAAAGCAAAACTTACCTCTAGCTTGGAGGAGTATTCTTCAGTTAAACGTTCGTTCGCCCGACTAAGTTCGTCGTTTTTTTCCAGTAAGGCTTTCCCTAATTCTGCGGCAAGAATTAGGTCATTTTCTCTTCGATTTAGCTCTGCATATATATCACCATCGTTTTTAGTATTTTCAGCCTTTTTTAAATAGTCTTCGACATCGCTGTAGATACTGTGGCAGTTTGGGGATGTTGGTTGTTGCATATCTTGTAATGTACAAGAACACATTATTGTCTCCAAATTACGTCTAATATCAAAACTTAAAAATATCACGTCTCTCTTTCGTTACAGATATTCATTGTAATGAACACTGCCTCACAAGCAAGTCCTTAGATTAAGCCGTTTTGATAAGGCTATGCAAACCGTGAGCAAAGGTAAAAATAACCGATATGTATTTGTCAACGACAATTTAACAAAAGTAAGTAACAAGTGCTTATTAGTAAGAGCTACGGTTGAAAAAACATCACATCAGACGTGGTCATCGGATTCAGATTTTTTCTTCTTCTTAACACCAAACATATCTGACTCATTTTCAACCTCACACGAAAGACAAATGGTTTGTTTTACCTCAAACCTTCCTACCTATCCCCTGCCTAGTTACCTTCTGACAGCTACGTTCCAAAGTCACTGATCCAATGCTGTCAACATCTGAGGCTGAGAACCGAAAGGGATGCTCGGAACTTTCACTCGAAAGTAATTTCATCATTCATAACATAATAACAAACTCCACCTCTTTACCTTGTATGGTATAGCTGTAGTTTGTGACTCACACAGATAAAACAATCTTAAAACTTTTCAAATTACATTTTTATAACATATATTACTGTGAGAAAGGTATAGGAATTTGAACTACTGTACGAAGCTCACTTTATTACGTATAAGTTACGTCATTCGTACTTGTGGGCATTCACGCAAGCATGTTGTGAAAATAATTCACGGTAAAGTAAAATTGACAAGGGCAGTGTGCCTACAAGCCTTTTTATACTAAAAATGTTCAAATATTCTTTGTAAAGAGAATTACGAATTATCAATGTTTTTAATCTCGTACACATATTTGTTTTACTTCACCAAGAGCCACGTAAAACTCAGCAGGATTAACAATTTGTACAAACTGGATTAAACATAATACGTCTAATGAAAAACCTAAACTGTACATTCGCTGTTTTATCAAACGCATAGACAAGTTCCTAAATACCAGGCCCGACATAGCCAAACGTGTTAAGGCGTGCGACTCGCAATCTGAGGGTCGTGGGTTCGCATCCCCGTCGCGTCAAACATGCTCGCCCTCCCAGCCGTGGGGGCGTTATAAAGTAACGGTCAATCCCACTATTCGTTGGTAAAAGAGTAGCCCAAGAGTTGGCGGTGGGTGGTGATGACTAGCTGCCTTCCCTCTAATCTTACACTGCTAAATTAGGGATGGCTAGCACAAATAGCCCTCGAGTAGCTATGTGCGAAATTAAAAAACAAACAAACCTAAATACTAAAATGAGTCTTTGAAAAACGAAACATCTTAGAACAAGTGGCCCCCCAGTGGCTCAGCGGTATTCTGCGGACTTACACGCTAAAATCCGGGTTTTGATACCCGTGGTGGGCAGAGCACGGATAGCCCATTGTGTAGCTTTGTGCTAAATTCAAAACAACAACAACAACTTACAACAAGTGATTTTATGAAGCGTGGAAAGCCAACAATTGTCATAATTGGTTAGTATTTATCGCATACAGCCTTAGTAACTTTCGAGCAAATAAAAAAAAATCAAAAATCGATTATTCAGCTATTAATAAAATATTTATCTTAGAAAAAATAACATCGTAAAAGCTGAACTTTGTGAAAATAGAAAAAAACAATCATGGAAGTACATTAAGCCTGATGGCGTTTGTTTAAAAGAGTTATTTTTGTTCACTAAACTTTTGTGGGACATCCGAGGAGTTTAGAGTTTGTTTGTTTGTTTTGGAATTTCGCACAAAGCTACTCGAGGGCTATCCGTGCTAGCCGTCCCTAATTTAGCAGGGTAAGACTAGAGAGAAGGCAGCTAGTCATCACCAACCACCGCTAACTCTTGGGCTACTCTCTAGCCAACGAATAGTGGGATTGACCTCACATTATAACGCCCCCACGGCTGAAAGGGCGAGCATGTTTAGCGTGACTCGGATGCGAACCCGCGACTCTCGGATTACGAGCGCATGCCTTAACGCGCTCGGCCATGCCAGGCCGCCGAGGAGTTTAGAAATTATTTTAACATACGTGATTTTTAATGGTGAATTTAACGTTATTCGTTTTGACACGAGCGTTAACTGACGTTAGCTGAAAATTTGTACTGTAGAGAATCACAAATGTTTAAATTACGAAGTTTTAACTGTAATGTGGAGCGACAGACTGGTCCTCTGGTGGATTTTATAAGCAATACAGCGAAATATTTGATGGTGTGAAATGAAACACCATAACTGCAAAACGTAACAACATACCAGTACACACAACAACGATGTAGTTACTTCATTACGTATATTATTATCAGCCCTTTCATAAGTTAGGCACAGCTTTCGAAAACCTCGTAACATTTTACGTTTTCACGCAATATTAAAATATTTGAAATCTTACATTCGTACACCTGCTATACGTGTTTATTACAGCTAATAATATGTAATGTTAATGTGTTCTGTGTGTTCTAGCAAAACATCAACAAAAATTATTGCTGGTCCTGAATTCTGATTATCTTCTGTAAGGATAAAAGGTAAGAAAAATAGTTATAAAAATGCTCAATTGAGGTCAGCACATTCGATAAATTAATATATATATGTTTCTTTGTTTTTGGAATTTCGCACAAAGCTACTCGACGGCTATCTGTGCTAGCCCTCCCTAATTTAGCAGTGTAAGACTAGAGGGAAGGCACCTAATTATCACCACCTACCGCCAAATCTTGGGCAACTCTTTTACCAACGAATAGTGGGATTGACCGTCACATTATAACGCCCCCACGACTGGGAGGGCGAGCTCGGGCGCGAACCCGCGACCCTCAGATTACAAGTCGCACGCCTTAACGCGCTTGACCATGCCAGGACCTAATATATATGTGTGTGTGTGTGTGTGCTTGTTTGTTTTTGAATTTCGTTCAAACCTCGCGAGGGGCTAGTTGCCCTAGTCGTCCCTAATTCGGTAGTGTAAGACTAAAGAGAAGGCAACTAGTCATCACTTCCCATCACCAACTTTTGTGCTACTCTTTTATCAATGAATAGTAGGATTGGCCGTCACTTATAACGCCCCCACGGTTGAAAGAGCAAGCATGTTTAGTGCGACGGTGATTCGAACCCACGACCCTCAGATATGTGTGTCATAACGTTTTGTGACAAAACGGGATCTATTGATCCATATTCGCTGTTCCATTCTCTAAACTAAACTAAAGTATTAATAAATAAATTATTATTTATTAGTTATTAATAAATAACTTAAGTAAAATAGTAAAGCTTGTTTAATTTTTCTTTTTTAATTCCGCCTAAAGCTACATGAGGGCTATCTGCACTAGCTACTTCTAATTTAGCAGTGTAAGACTACAGGGAAGGCAACTAGTCATCATCACCCACCGCCAACTCTTGGGCTACTCTTTTACCAACGAATCGTGGGATTAACCGTGACATTATAGCACCCCCACAGTTAAAATGGCAAGCATGTTTGGTGCGACGGCGATTCGAACTCGCGACCCTCGGATTATCTTAAAGCTAACCCTTATCATTCATATACGTATCAAGCTTTCTCTTAAGCTCGCTCAAATTAACTGCTTCCGCAACATCCAAAAGGAAGCCATTCCAAGAGGGTCTGGTATGGCCCAGTATTTAGTGTGCTTGTCTCACAATGTGAGGGTTGCAGGTTCATATGCCAGTCCCACAAAACATGCTCACCCTTTCAGCTGTGGAAGCGTTATAATGTGACGATTAATGTCACTAATGGTTGGTAAAAGAGTAGCCCAAGATTTGGCAATAGGTGCTGATGATTAGTTGTCTTCTCTCTAATTTATCACTGTTAAATTAAAGATAGCTATCTCATATAGCCCTCGTGTAGCTTTGCGCGAAATTCAAAAACAAATAAACAAATTATTCCAAAAACCAAGTACCCATTGGAAAGTTAGAACTGTCTCAACTGAAAATAACGTTAATGTCCGATTGTCCAACTGAAAATAACGTTCATGTCCAACTATTTTCGAAGTCAAGTATCGCCACTCTTAATCATTTTTACAAATCCCCCCAACTCTTGTTTTTTAAAGAGAAAACAGTTTAAGAAATTTCAACAATCAACTACTACTCGTAAACAACCCCTCTACCCCAGATATCATTCTGGTAACCCTTTATCAACAACTACTACTCGTATACAACCCCTCTATCCCAGATAACATTCTGGTAACCCTTTATCAACAACTACTACTCGTATACAACCCCTCTATCCCAGATAACATTCTGGTAACCCTTTATCAACAACTACTACTCGTATACAACCCCTCTATCCCAGATAACATTCTGGTAACCCTTTATCAACAACTACTACTCGTATACAACCCCTCTATCCCAGATAACATTCTGGTTACCCTTTATCAACAACTACTACTCGTAAACAACCCCTCTATCCCAGATAACATTCCAGTAACCCTTTATCAACAATTTAATGTTTCTCCTGAGGTTAGGAGTCCAAAACTGAACACGATATCCTAAACCTGGCCTAACTATGGATATATACAATGAAATTGTAACCTCTTTAGACTTGTATTTGATAATTTTGTAGATAAAACCTCGAAACCTACTCGCCCTACCACTAGCAACAGCACACGGCTTAAATAGCTGTAGAGATTTATCAACTACTACATCAATATCCGTTTCTTTTGACACTATTAAGGATACTTCCATTCAAATTATATTTATCATTCAAATTTCTGTAACCACCATGCATTATCTTGCGCTTATTAGATTTCAAACCCATTTGTCGTTTATTTACCCAACTCACGAAATGATCTAAATCATTTTGTAAATCAAAAACATTATCTTCACTGACCCAAAACCTTGATATCATATGTAAATTTAAATAATTTATTGACAATTCGTTCATCTACGTCACTAATATAAATAAAAAAGGAACAGTCCTAAGAGTGACCACTGAGGTACCCCACTTGTGTTAATATTCCACTTTGACTGAACTATAATTGTAACAAACCTTTACTTTCTTTTATCCAACCATTCTTCCATCCAATTAGTTAACTTATCCTCCATACTTATATAAATTACTTTCATATACATGCTTCTAATGCAGCACATTGACAAATGCCTAATGAAAATCCAGACACACCAAACCTGCACTCTTACGCAGCACATTGACAAATGCCTAATGAAAATCCAGATACACCAAACCTGCACTCTTATGCAGCATATTGACAAATGCCTAATGAAAATCCAGATACACCAAACCTGCACTCTTATGCAGCACATTGACAAATGCCTAATGAAAATCCAGACACACCAAACCTGCACTCTTATGCAGCACATTGACAAATGCCTAATGAAAATCCAGACACACCAAACCTGCACTCCATCTACATAAGGAACGTTTTCAAAGAACCTCAAAAGATTTGTAAACCAAGATTTTCCTCTGATGAAATCATGTTGACAATCCAATAAAATTCTAAACTTTGTTAAACTACTTTCTACAGCATATTTTAACAGACTGTTCAAAACTTTTCCCACAACTGATGTAAGACTAATGGGTCTATAATTACTGGAACAGTTTTTGTTACCTCCCTTGAAAAAATGGGTTATATTGACTAACTTTCAGTCCTTTGGCACTTACCGACAATTCAAGAACTCACAAAAATACCTCACATTTCCTATTTTAACCCCTTTTAAAACCGTTGGGAAAATATTATCCATCCCACGAAGTTTAATGTTCTTTAACTTTCCAAAAATTTTTCTTAACCAGCTCAGAATTAATGCATTCCTCTTTTACTTCATGTTTCAAGTGTTCAAGATGTGGAATATTGCTTAAATATTCATTAGAAAAAAAACTGAAGAAAAAGAAAATTTAATAACCCACCAATCTTATAATCACTAGACACGATTCTTTCTTCATCACCTCCGAAGGGTCCAAACCCCTTCTAACATATTATTTACTTTCAATATAAACAAATTATTACTCTTAAGTTTTACATTTTCAGCCAAACTTTTTTCCATACACTCTTTTGAATGTCGTAATTTACTGTTTGACAAATTTTGCTTATATTCTAAGTCTTCCTTGACACCACTCAAATTAAATTTCTTAAATTTGTAATGGTTTTAATTGTGTAACTGATGTGTTTTTTTCAGCCAATCCAGCTTCTTACTTGCAGCTGTCCTTTACTTTTTAAAATAAATGTTTATCTTCAAAATTGAAAAATTTATCTTTAAAGGTTTTCCACATACGTTTAGTGTCTCCAAATAACTGTCCAATTTATAACAGATAATTTTGAAGCATTCTTTCAAAATTTGCATTTTTTGAAATTTCTAACCAAGATATCATTATTTTTTTATCTCCATATGCAGTGAAACATTGAACCTGATAGTACAATGATCACTTGTACTCAGATGTTCTCCAATTTCCACCGTCTCAATTATTTCTTTATTGAAATTAACAATAAATATGAAATAACATTATTTATAGTAGGCTTTTTCACTAATTATATAATTTCTGTTGTTGAATAAAAATCTATACAATAGGCTATCAGTGCTTTGCGCATTACTAATATCGAAACTTGATTTTTAATGTTTTGGACTCTCAGACTTATTGGAGAGCCACTGGGGTGGATAATAAAATGAAATTTAGAAAATAACTAATGAGATAAATGAAAGTTTTATGTGTAGGATATTTGAAGTTGAATGTTATGTTATATTCAATATGATTCAATATTTTCTGATTAATTATTTTGATCTACCTAATTAATAGAATATTTTGGTGAGAAACATAATTATTATTTTCTATTTTACCGAGCTATAAATCTTAGATTTTATCAATGTTGTGAGACGTGCTTTTAGCACAGATAGTTATTGAATTGCTTTACTAAAAATTAAACAAACTAGATTTTTAAATCTCATAACCTGTTCGCTTGCCAGAGAAAGTTGTGAGTTTTAATAATAACATTAATATAGGCCTAAAAATTATAATTTAACTGCAGGAGTTTCCTCGTGCATTAGAAACTGAATTGTAAATACGAGATAGTCCTAAAGATTTTCTGAGTAGATAGTAGAGGGCGCCATGTAGTGTGTTAGTTAATGCAGATACTTTTAGGAAGCGCGTTGATATCATTTTATGTTAGTTCTAGACTTAAATAATATTCAATGTAATTTATAACGTGGCCTACAACAAGTTACAAGAGTTTAAGCTTACGGAAGCGTTAGAGCTTGAAATGAAATAATCTGTTGTAATAAAGTGGATTGAAGATGGAATTATTTTCACCTGATAATTTAAAAGATCCTACTACAAGTTTATTACTAATTATCTGGAGTACTCGAGTGCTCGAGGTAAGTTATATAAATTCATGATTGATGAAGGGTTATTTTAGGACATGAAAAGTTGCCTCCCTTATACGTACTTGGAGAAAACACCCATAAAAATGCAAAACAGAAAATATGAAACCATTATCTTGTATTTATGTTCTTATGAATCCAGTAAATCTCCACACTAAATTTGAAAGAGATCCATCCTATATGTAAAGGTAGAAAAATGTCCATAAAAACCACAAAATACAAAAATGAAAGTTTGTATGTACCCTCACATGGACCTACTAAACTGTAAAACAGACTGTGGTGAAGATCCATTTTTACCATACAAAATAGTTACATGGAATAACAACAGATGGTAGTGTATATTTATAGAGCTGATGGTAGTGATGATAGGCATTGCTATTATATACCATTATAAACAATAATATATAGCATAATAGTGAAAAACAAAACAAAAAACAAACAACTGGCGCTTTTGTGATGTTTGGTTTGTTTGGAATTTCGCGTAAAGCTGTATGAGGGCTATTAGCTATGAAAGACTAGAGAAAACGCAGCTAAACGTAGTCACTCATGGTCAATTCTTGGGTTACTATTTTACTAACGAATAGTGGGATTGATCGTTACATTATATACCCCCATGACTGAAATGGCGAGCTTGTTTGGTAGGACAGGAATTTGAACTCGCGACTCTCAGATTATGAGTCAACGTGTCGTGCAACCTCTGTAACGCAATATGTTAGTTCCATAAAAAATTTAATATTTTGGGAAATGGACGTTTCAAAAATAACAAATCCTGATTTGGTAATGATTAAAATATGACGTCAGAAGCGATCTTACAACCTTGTCATCGAACATTACCGTTTTAGTTATCACAAATCCAAAGGTTAATGCTGCGTCAAAAAAGACACAAAATTAAGGACGGCGCCACGCTACTTGGAGTTCGCACTGACAAACATGTGCAGCAGAATATGGAGAGCGGAGGAAGGAAAGCCGTTGTTCTGATAAACGATAAAAACCATAAAGTGTGCAAACATACCACTAGATGGCGATACAATAAAAACATCATTAATAAATCAGAAGTGAAATACGTTCTTGTTGTCATGATTATTTGAACCTCAAAATAATTTAATTTCAGTAAATATAGCGAAATCCTCTTCCCGGGATCTGGTACTTATCTACTGGTTATTGTTCCGCACCACTGTAAGCTAGAGTGTCCAGTGTATGAGTTCTGTTGCTGCAAATTCCTGCTTCACAAGTTTTGGGCCGTGAATACAGTGTAATAGTAAATGTCAAATGACACTGTTAGAGTGGCGGAAGAAATGGTGTAGGGGTTAGTGATCGAGTACCTTCCAAAGAAACTTCTTTCAAGTCATGTATTTTTTATTTCACATGAATACATTATTAAATATTGTTTAAATGTTAATGTAAGAACAGTTTGCATACTCTCTTCATGGCCAGGTGGGTTAAGGCGTTCGACTCTTACTCTGAGGGAAGAAAGTTCGAATCACCGACGTACCAAACATGCTCGCTATTTTAGCCGTGGAAGCATTATAATGTGACGGTCAATCCCACTATTCGTTGGTAAAAGAGTTAACGGTGGAGGTTATGACTAGCTGCACAACTGATGTAAGACTAACAGACATATAATTACTGAAACAAACAGACTAAGAAAATTATAAACTTTGCTAAATGACTTTGGAAAATAACTTTCAACAGACATTCGAAAATCTTTTTCCACAACTGATGTGAGACTAATAGACCTATAATTACTGAAACAATTTCAGTGAAACCATATTGTCTGTCCGATAAGATTATAAATTTTGTTAAATGACTTTTTAAAGTAACTTTCATCAGACATTGGAAATTTTTTTCCACAACTGATGTAAGACTACTAGGCCTATAATTAGTAAAACAACTTCTATTACCTCAATCAAGATGTAAATTGACTAATTTTTAAACTGTTTGTTTTTCTTTACCATTAAAAACTTAGAAAATGTATGTTTAGTGATTCAGATATCTAATCCTTGACCTCCTTTGAAACCATTGAGAAAATATTATTTGGCCCAAGAGCCTTACTATTCTCTAAGCTTTTTAGTGTTGTTTTAACAAGCTCAGAATTGCCTGATTCAACTTTGTTTGATCTCCCTATCTGTTGTTTAAAATGAAGAATACTACCTAAGTCTTCATTAATAAAAACTGAAGAGAAAGTAGATTTTAATAACTTATTTTGTAATCAACAGATACAAGCCTTCTTTTGTTGGCCCCCCAGTGGCTCAGCGGTATGTCTGCGGACTTACACGTTAAAATCCGGGTTTCGATACCCGTGGTGGGTAGAGCACAGATAGCCCATTGTGTAGCTTTGTGCTTAATTCTAAAAAACAAACAATTCTTTTGTTGTCCCTCAGGGGTACAATCCCTATTAAAATATTTTGTTTACTCTAAATGTACTTGAAACATATTTACTAATAATTTTTATGTTTTCAGCCAAATGTTCTTCATACATCCTTTTCGTTGTCTTAATTTTATATCTGAGCAACTTTTTGATGAGGTAAACTAACTTCCCCTCACACCAGTCAATTTAAATTTATTAAATTATGACTCTTTAATTTTATTTATAATACTCTTTGTGAGCCAACCTGGGTTTTTACCTTTTTCTTATGTAAGGAATTCTTAACTTGATAAAATAATGTTGACACTATTTCCAGCCTAGTTTCTTTACTTTAGAGTTGCCCCCCAGTGGCTCAGCGGTATGTCTGCGGACTTACACGCTAAAATCCGGGTTTCGATACCAGTGGTGGGCAGAGCACAGATAGCCCATTGTGTAGCTTTGTGCTTAATTCAAAACAACAATTACTTTAGAATCCTTAGTTGTAAGTTTGAAAGTTCAGTATTTGTAACTTCAATCACTTCGTTCTTGTGCCTTTCTAACGATCCCTGTTTCAATTTTGAATTAACGATTTTCAATTATTTGTTTTTTAATATTTATGCTCCTTTATGCAGATAAATTTTGTGCAACATACGTACATATTCGTTTAGTTACGTATTTTTCAGCAGTTTGTCGCAGCTTCAGCATCTTTTCCATCCAATCATCATTTATCAAGCCACGTGGTTTCGTGTGAACACGCGTTGGGAACAAAGAAAGCCGATCACCAAATTATCTCATATATTACGTATTTTTAGTCACGTAAATTAATTGTTTAAATAGATTAAGGAAATTCGCAGCGTTTCATACCGTATATCTGTTTAATGTGGGTATAATACCTGATATATAATCGGATGGATATTTTGCTGAAAGCTTGTGAAACAAAAATATGAAGAAATATAAAATAATACTAAAATGTACATTCAAACTTTATCTGTTCTATCAAAACCATTATAATGTTTCACCACACACAAGAGTAGAGAAACTTTCTATGGTAATTATCTGCTACTAGAAAAATCGATGAAATAATTAATTAAATAATTAATTTCCCAATTAATAAATATTAGTAAAAAAATCAGATTTATTTTTTAATGACGAAAAGTTAAGAGCTTTAGAAAATTCGTCATTGCGAAAAACCAAGCAGCTTGAATCTATTTATTTTAAACCACCGTATGGGGCCTGGCAAGGCCGAGCGCGTTAAGGCGTGCGCTCGTAATCCGAGGGTCACGGGTTCGCGCCGCGTCGCGCTAAACATGCTCGCCCTCCCAGCCGTGGGGGTGTATAATGTTACGGTCAATCCCACTATTCGTTGGTAAAAGAGTAGCCCAAGAGTTGGCGGTGGGTGGTGATGACTAGCTGCCTTCCCTCTAGTCTTACACTGCTAGCACAGATAGCCCTCGAGTAGCTTTGTGCGAAATTCCAAAACAAACAAACTACCGTATGACACTCTCAATACTACATTGATCACTACTGTCCAAGTTTCAGTAAAAGATTCACAGCCGTTTTTTTTCTGTAACAGCTTTTAAAACTATAATGAACAATAATAAGGCTGGAGACCCTGCTATAAATAGATACACTTGTTTACTCTAATAAAGCAAAGCACTTATTGCTAATATATCATTGTTTCAATGGGTCTTGTGAGATGGTTGTGACAGATGTAAGTAGTGTTAGATTATTCTGTGTTTATGTAAATAAAGTAGTGTTAGATTATTCTGTGTTTATGTAAATAAGGTACTGTTAGATTATTCTGTGTTTATGTAAATAAAGTAGTGTTACATTATTCTGTGTTTATGTAAATAAGGTAGTGTTAGATTATTCTGTGTTTATGTAAATAAAGTAGTGTTACATTATTCTGTGTTTATGTAAATAAGGTAGTGTTAGATTATTCTCCTAATTCTGCCTCCATTTATTCGTTTTTAGCTAGTTAATATTCAGAAAACCGATAATATTTAGGTAAAAACATTTACAAAGAAAAGTTATTTGGTAAAAGTAATAAAACCAAACAATTACTGAGAAGATTGACAACAATAGATAATGTTACAATTCACAGATAATACATACCTTATAAATGAAACAATAGATAATGTTACAATTCACAGATAATACATACCTTATAAATGAAACAATAGATAATGTTACAATTCACAGATAATACACACCCTATAAATGAAACAATAGATAATGTTACAATTCACAGATAATACACACCCTACAAATGAAACAATAGATAATGTTACAATTCACAGATAATACACACCCTACAAATGAAACAATAGATAATGTTACAATTCACAGATAATACACACCCTATAAATGAAACAATAGATAATGTTACAATTCACAGATAATACACACCCTATAAATGAAACAATAGATAATGTTACAATTCACAGATAATACACACCCTATAAATGAAACAATAGATAATGTTACAATTCACAGATAATATACACTCTACAAATGAAACAATAGATAATGTAAAAATTCACAGATAATACACACCCTATAAATGAAACAATAGATAATGTTACAATTCACAGATAATACACACCCTGTAAATGAAACAATAGATAATGTTACAATTCACAGATAATACATACCTTATAAATGAAACAATAGATAATGTTACAATTCACAGATAATACACACCCTAAAAATGAAACAATAGATAATGTTACAATTCACAGATAATACACACCCTACAAATGAAACAATAGATAATGTTACAATTCACAGATAATACACACCCTACAAATGAAACAATAGATAATGTTACAATTCACAGATAATACACACCCTATAAATGAAACAATAGATAATGTTACAATTCACAGATAATACACACCCTATAAATGAAACAATAGATAATGTTACAATTCACAGATAATACACACCCTATAAATGAAACAATAGATAATGTTACAATTCACAGATAATATACACTCTACAAATGAAACAGATAATGTAAAAATTCACAGATAATACACACCCTATAAATGAAACAATAGATAATGTTACAATTCACAGATAATACACACCCTGTAAATGAAACAATAGATAATGTTACAATTCACAGATAATACACACCCTGTAAATGAAACAATAGATAATGTTACAATTCACAGATAATACACACCCTACAAATGAAACAATAGATAATGTTACAATTCACAGATAATACACACCCTACAAATGAAACAATAGATAATGTTACAATTCACAGATAATACACACCCTACAAATGAAACAATAGATAATGTTACAATTCACAGATAATACACACCCTATAAATGAAACAATAGATAATGTTACAATTCACAGATAATACACACCCTATAAATGAAACAATAGATAATGTTACAATTCACAGATAATACACACCCTATAAATGAAACAATAGATAATGTTACAATTCACAGATAATACACACCCTATAAATGAAACAATAGATAATGTTACAATTCACAGATAATACACACCCTATAAATGAAACAATAGATAATGTTACAATTCACAGATAATACACACCCTATAAATGAAACAATAGATAATGTTACAATTCACAGATAATACACACCCTATAAATGAAACAATAGATAATGTTACAATTCACAGATAATACACACCCTATAAATGAAACAATAGATAATGATACAATTCACAGATAATACATACCTTATAAATGAAACAATAGATAATGTTACAATTCACAGATAATACATACCTTATAAATGAAACAATAGAAAATGTTACAATTCACAGATAATACACACCCTATAAAATGAAAATAGATAATGTTACAATTCACAGATAATACACACCCTACAAATGAAACAATAGATAATGTTACAATTCACAGATAATACACACCCTACAAATGAAACAATAGATAATGTTACAATTCACAGATAATACATACCTTATAAATGAAACAATAGATAATGTTACAATTCACAGATAATACACACCCTACAAATGAAACAATAGATAATGTTACAATTCACAGATAATACACACCCTATAAATGAAACAATAGATAATGTTACAATTCACAGATAATACACACCCTATAAATGAAACAATAGATAATGTTACAATTCACAGATAATACACACCCTACAAATGACACAATAGATAATGTTACAATTCACAGATAATACACACCCTACAAATGAAACAATAGATAATGTTACAATTCACAGATAATACACACCCTACAAATGAAACAATAGATAATGTTACAATTCACAGATAATACACACCCTATAAATGAAACAATAGATAATGTTACAATTCACAGATAATACACACCCTATAAATGAAACAATAGATAATGTTACAATTCACAGATAATACACACCCTATAAATGAAACAATAGATAATGTTACAATTCACAGATAATACCTTATAAATGAAACAATAGATAATGTTACAATTCACAGATAATACACACCCTACAAATGAAACAATAGATAATGTTACAATTCACAGATAATACACACCCTATAAATGAAACAATAGATAATGTTACAATTCACAGATAATACACACGCCTATAAATGAAACAATAGATAATGTTACAATTCACAGATAATACACACCCTATAAATGAAACAATAGATAATGTTACAATTCACAGATAATATATCTACAAAAATGAAACAATAGATAATGTAAATTCACAGATAATACACACCCTATAAATGAAACAATAGATAATGTTACAATTCACAGATAATACACACCTGTAAATGAAACAATAGATAATGTTACAATTCACAGATAATACATACCTTATAAATGAAACAATAGATAATGTTACAATTCACAGATAATACACACCCTATAAATGAAACAATAGATAATGTTACAATTCACAGATAATACACACCCTACAAATGAAACAATAGATAATGTTACAATTCACAGATAATACACACACCTACAAATGAAACAATAGATAATGTTACAATTCACAGATAATACACACCCTATAAATGAAACAATAGATAATGTTACAATTCACAGATAATACACACCCTACAAATGAAACAATAGATAATGTTACAATTCACAGATAATCACACCCTATAAATGAAACAATAGATAATGTTACAATTCACAGATATATACACTCTACAAATGAAACAATAGATAATGTAATTCACAGATAATACACACCCATAAATGAAACAATAGATAATGTTACAATTCACAGATAATACACACCCTGTAAATGAAACAATAGATAATGTTACAATTCACAGATAATACACACCCTGTAAATGAAACAATAGATAATGTTACAATTCACAGATAATACACACCCTACAAATGAAACAATAGATAATGTTACAATTCACAGATAATACACACCCTACAAATGAAACAATAGATAATGTTACAATTCACAGATAATACACACCTATAAATGAAACAATAGATAATGTTACAATTCACAGATAATACACACCCTATAAATGAAACAATAGATAATGTTACAATTCACAGATAATACACACCCTATAAATGAAACAATAGATAATGTTACAATTCACAGATAATACACACCCTATAAATGAAACAATAGATAATGTTACAATTCACAGATAATACACACCCTATAAATGAAACAATAGATAATGTTACAATTCACAGATAATACACACCCTATAAATGAAACAATAGATAATGTTACAATTCACAGATAATACACACCCTATAAATGAAACAATAGATAATGTTACAATTCACAGATAATACACACCCTACAAATGAAACAATAGATAATGTTACAATTCACAGATAATACACACCCTACAAATGAAACAATAGATAATGTTACAATTCACAGATAATACACACCTATAAATGAAACAATAGATAATGTTACAATTCACAGATAATACACACCCTATACAAAGGAAACAATAGATAATGTTACAATTCACAGATAATACACACCTATAATGAAACATATATAAATGTTACAATTCACAGATAATACCACACCCTATAACAATGAACAATAGATAATGTACAATTCACAGATATACACACCCTAACTACAAATGAAACAATAAGATAATGTTTAGCAAGTCACAAGATAATACACACACTATAAATGAAACAATAGATAATGTTACAATGCCAAGATAATCCATACACCCTTCTAAATGAAACAATAGATAATGGTACATTCACAGATAATACCACCCCTATAATGAAACAATAGATAATGTTACAATTCACAGATAATACATCACCCTTATAATGAAACAATAGATAATGTTCCAATTCACAGATAATAACATCAGCCTACTAATGAAACAATAGATAATGTTTACAATCACCCGATAATACACACCCTATAAATAGAAACATAGATAATGTTACAATTCACAGATAATACACAGCCTATAAATGAAACAATAGATATGTTACAATTCACAGATGAATACCACACCCTATAAAATGAAACAATAGATAATGTTACAATTCACAGATAATACACCTATAAATGAAACAATAGATAATGTTACAATTCACAGATAATACACACCCTATAAATGAAACAATAGATAATGTTACAATTCACAGATAATACACACCCTACAAATGAAACAATAGATAATGTTACAATTCACAGATAATACACACCCTACAAATGAAACAATAGATAATGTTACAATTCACAGATAATACACACCCTATAAATGAAACAATAGATAATGTTACAATTCACAGATAATACACACCCTATAAATGAAACAATAGATAATGTTACAATTCACAGATAATACACACCTTATAAATGAAACAAGATAATGTTACAATTCACAGATAATACAACCTATAAATGAAACAATAGATGTTACAATTCACAGATAATACACACCCTATAAATGAAACAATAGATAATGTTACAATTCACAGATAATACACACCCTATAAATGAAACAATAGATAATGTTACAATTCACAGATAATACACACCTTATAAATGAAACAATAGATAATGTTACAATTCACAGATAATACACACCTTATAAATGAAACAATAGATAATGTTACAATTCACAGATAATACACACCCTACAAATGAAACAATAGATAATGTTACAATTCACAGATAATACACACCCTATAAATGAAACAATAGATAATGTTACAATTCACAGATAATACACACCCTTAAATGAAACAATAGATAATGTTACAATTCACAGATAATACACACCCTATAAATGAAACAATAGATAATGTTACAATTCACAGATAATACACACCCTATAAATGAAACAATAGATAATGTTACAATTCACAGATAATACACACCCTAAAATGAAACAATAGATAATGTTACAATTCACAGATAATACACACCCTATAAATGAAACAATAGATAATGTTACAATTCACAGATAATACACACCCTATAAATGAAACAATAGATAATGTTACAATTCACAGATAATACACACCTTATAAATGAAACAATAGATAGATGTTACAATTCACAGGATAATACACACCCTAAAATGAAACAATAGATAATGTTACAATTCCACAGATAATACACACCCTTACAAATGAACAATAGATAGGATGTGACAATCACAGAGAATATACACACCCTAATTAAATGAAACAATAGATAAATGTACAATTCCACAGATAATACACAACCTATAAAATGAAAACAATAGATATGGTTACAAGTTCACAGATAATACATACCCTATAAATGAAAACAATAAGATAATGTTACATTCACAGATAATACACAGCTCTAGTAAATTAAAACAATAGATAATGTTACAATTCACAGATAATACCACACCCTATAAATGAAACAATAGATAATGTTACAATTCACAGATAATACACACCCTATAAATGAAAAATAGATAATGCTTAAAATTCACAGATAATACACACCCTATAAATGAAACAATCGATAATGTTACAATTCACAGATAATACACACCCTATAAAATGAAACAATAGATAATGTTACAATTCACAGATAATACACACCCTATAAATGAAACAATAGATAATGTTACAATTCACAGATAATACACACCTTAAATGAAACAATAGATAATGTTACAATTCACAGATAATACACACCCTACAAATGAAACAATAGATAATGTTACAATTCACAGATAATACACACCCTACAAATGAAACAATAGATAATGTTACAATTCACAGATAATACACACCCTATAAATGAAACAATAGATAATGTTACAATTCACAGATAATACACACCCTATAAATGAAACAATAGATAATGTTACAATTCACAGATAATACACACTCTACAAATGAAACAATAGATAATGTTACAATTCACAGATAATACACACCCTATAAATGAAACAATAGATAATGTTACAATTCACAGATAATACACACCTATAAATGAAACAATATAATGTTACAATTCACAGATAATACACACCCTATAAATGAAACAATAGATAATGTTACAATTCACAGATAATACACACCTTATAAATGAAACAATAGATAATGTTACAATTCACAGATAATACACACCCTATAAATGAAACAATAGATAATGTTACAATTCACAGATAATACACACCCTATAAATGAAACAATAGATAATGTTACAATTCACAGATAATACACACCTTATAAATGAAACAATAGATAATGTTACAATTCACAGATAATACACACCCTATAAATGAAACAATAGATAATGTTACAATTCACAGATAATACACACCCTATAAATGAAACAATAGATAATGTTACAATTCACAGATAATACACACCTTATAAATGAAACAATAGATAATGTTACAATTCACAGATAATACACCCTATAAATGAAACAATAGATATGTTACAATTCACAATAATCACCTACAAATGAAACAATAGATAATGTTACAATTCACAGATAATACCACCCTATAAATGAAACAATAGATAATGTTACAATTCACAGATAATACACACCCAAATGAAACAATAGATAATGTTACAATTCACAGATAATACACACCCTGTAAATGAAACAATAGATAATGTTACAATTCACAGATAATACACACCCTGTAAATGAAACCATAGATAATGTTAATTCACAGATAATACACACCCTACAAATGAAACAATAGAATAATGTTACAATTCACAGATAATACACACCCTACAAATGAAACAATAGATGATGTTACAATTCACAGATAATACACACCCTATAAATGAAAACATAGATAATGTTACAATTCACAGATAAAACACACCTATAAATGAAACAATAGATAATGTTACAATTCACAGATAATACACACCCTATAAATGAAACAATAGATAATGTTACAATTCACAGATAATACACACTCTACAATGAAACAATAGATAATGTTACAATTCACAGATAATACACACCCTATAAATGAAACAATAGATAATGTTACAATTCACAGATAATACACACCCTATAAATGAAACAATAGATAATGTTACAATTCACAGATAATACACACCCTATAAATGAAACAATAGATAATGTTACAATTCACAGATAATACACACCCTATAAATGAAACAATAGATAATTATACAATTCACAGATAATACATACCCTACAAATGAAACAATAGATAATGTTACAATTCACAGATAATACACACCCTACAAATGAAACAATAGATAATGTTACAATTCACAGATAATACATACCTTATAAATGAAACAATAGATAATGTTACAATTCACAGATAATACACACCCTACAAATGAAACAATAGATAATGTTACAATTCACAGATAATACACACCCTATAAATGAAACAATAGATAATGTTACAATTCACAGATAATACACACTCTATAAATCAAACAATAGATAATGTTACAATTCACAGATAATACACACCCTACAAATGAAACAATAGATAATGTTACAATTCACAGATAATACACACCCTACAAATGAAACAATAGATAATGTTACAATTCACAGATAATACACACCCTATAAATGAAACAATAGATAATGTTACAATTCACAGATAATACACACCCTATAAATGAAACAATAGATAATGTTACAATTCACAGATAATACACACCCTATAAATGAAACAATAGATAATGTTACAATTCACAGATAATACACACCCTACAAATGAAACAATAGATAATGTTACAATTCACAGATAATACACACCCTCCAAATGAAACAATAGATAATGTTACAATTCACAGATAATACACACCCTACAAATGAAACAATAGATAATGTTACAATTTACATATAATACACACCCTATAAATGAAACATTTTTTACTGTAGTTCAGAATTTACTGAACGTAATTACGATGATTTCCACATTACAAACACTTCACCCTCGTGCTGCATTCTACTTATTTTTATGTTACATGAATATATATATATATATACGACACTGTTATATAGTTGTAAAATTCACGGACTTATTTGTGACCTTACAGCTTAAAAAATTAGTTTACGCGACTATTAAAATTATACTTTTATTGCTTTTCATGATATTGCGCTACAAGTTTATAAATTCAAGTACAAAACGAGCCAGTTTACAGACACAGTAGTTTTAAATCACAACAGTTACTGAAAAGGGGGAAAGTTTTTAAGAATTTCAAATATTTCTACAAAACATTATTCTGTCCTGTAACGAAAGTAGGTTTAAAAATTAAAATTCCCCGGTATCCCAAGATGGACGTACAGAAAAGTAACTGAACTAAGTTAGAGAAAGTGTTTCTTTATCACGCGTATTGTAAACGCACGTGCATAGTAGAACTTGTAACTGTTTGTGTTATACAGCCATCATCTCTTTTTAAAAATGAAATAGAAACCCTATAACCCAAGCGATCTCGACAGGTGTACCTTTCTTCTTTAGGGTCAAACTGGGAGTGGTAGTGTGACCAAACGAGTGATATATATATAGTATTTAGTGACATCATGGGGGTCATTCGGGAATTATCTCTCTGTGTATTACTGTGAGCGTCCCATTTCCGGTGCAACGTAGACGATGGCGAGTTGTGCGTGATAAAGTGTTAGTGATATTTTAATTTTGAAATGGCTAAATGTATGTCTGTTTTAAATCAAATATGTTTAGGTGTTTAAGTAAAATAAAATAAAGATAACACCTGGAGAGTGATCAATAAAGATATGTTTATATAAATCAAGTGTAGATAACACCTGGAGAGTGATTAATAAAGATATGTTTATATAAATCAAGTGTAGATAACACCTGGACAGTGATTAATAAAGATATGTTTATATAAATCAAGTGTAGATAACACCTGGAGAGTGATTAATAAAGATATGTTTATATAAATCAAGTGTAGCTAACACCTGGAGAGTGATCAATAAAGATATGTTTATATAAATCAAGTGTAGATAACACCTGGAGAGTGATTAATAAAGATATGTTTATATAAATCAAGTGTAGATAACACCTGGACAGTGATTAATAAAGATATGTTTATATAAATCAAGTGTAGATAACACCTGGAGAGTGATTAATAAAGATATGTTTATATAAATCAAGTGTAGATAACACCTGGACAGTGATTAATAAATATATGTTTATATAAATCAAGTGTAGATAACACCTGGACAGTGATTAATAAAGATATGTTTATATAAATCAAGTGTAGATAACACCTGGACAGTGATTAATAAAGACATGTTTATATAAATCAAGTGTAGCTAACACCTGGAGAGTGATTAATAAAGATATGTTTATATAAATCAAGTGTAGCTAACACCTGGAGAGTGATTAATAAAGATATGTTTATATAAATCAAGTGTAGCTAACACCTGGAGAGTGATTAATAAAGATATGTTTATATAAATCAAGTACAGATAACACCTGGAGAGTGATTAATAAAGACATGTTTATATAAATCAAGGGTAGCTAACACCTGGAGAGTGATTAATAAAGATATGTTTATATAAATCAAGTGTAGATAACACCTGGAGAGTGATTAATAAAGACATGTTTATATAAATCAAGTGTAGCTAACACCTGGAGAGTGATTAATAAAGATATGTTTATATAAATCAAGTGTAGATAACACCTGGACAGTGATTAATAAAGATATGTTTATATAAATCAAGTGTAGATAACACCTGGACAGTGATTAATAAAGATATGTTTATATAAATCAAGTACAGATAACACCTGGAGAGTGATTAATAAAGATATGTTTATATAAATCAAGTGTAGATAACACCTGGACAGTGATTAATAAAGATATGTTTATATAAATCAAGTGTAGATAACACCTGGAGAGTGATTAATAAAGACATGTTTATATAAATCAAGTGTAGCTAACACCTGGAGAGTGATTAATAAAGATATGTTTATATAAATCAAGTGTAGCTAACACCTGGAGAGTGATTAATAAAGATATGTTTATATAAATCAAGTGTAGATAACACCTGGACAGTGATTAATAAAGATATGTTTATATAAATCAAGTGTAGATAACACCTGGACAGTGATTAATAAAGATATGTTTATATAAATCAAGTACAGATAACACCTGGAGAGTGATTAATAAAGATATGTTTATATAAATCAAGTGTAGATAACATCTGGACAGTGATTAATAAAGATATGTTTATATAAATCAAGTGTAGATAACATCTGGACAGTGATTAATAAATAAAGTACAGATAACACCTGGAGAGTGATTAATGAAGATATGTTTATATAAATCAAGTATAGATAACACCTGGAGAGTGATTAATTAACATATGTTTATATAAATCAAGTGTAGATAACACCTGGACAGTGATTAATAAAGATATGTTTATATAAATCAAGTGTAGATAACACCTGGACAGTGATTAATTAACATATGTTTATATAAATCAAGTGTAGATAACACCTGGACAGTGATTAATAAAGATATGTTTATATAAATCAAGTGTAGATAACACCTGGACAGTGATTAATAAAGATATGTTTATATAAATCAAGTGTAGATAACACCTGGACAGTGATTAATAAAGACATGTTTATATAAATCAAGTGTAGCTAACACCTGGAGAGTGATTAATAAAGATATGTTTATATAAATCAAGTGTAGCTAACACCTGGAGAGTGATTAATAAAGATATGTTTATATAAATCAAGTGTAGATAACACCTGGACAGTGATTAATAAATATATGTTTATATAAATCAAGTGTAGATAACACCTGGACAGTGATTAATAAAGATATGTTTATATAAATCAAGTGTAGATAACACCTGGACAGTGATTAATAAAGACATGTTTATATAAATCAAGTGTAGATAACACCTGGAGAGTGATTAATAAATATATGTTTATATAAATCAAGAATAGATAACATCTGGACAGTGATTAATAAATAAAGTACAGATAACACCTGGAGAGTGATTAATGAAGATATGTTTATATAAATCAAGTATAGATAACACCTGGAGAGTGATTAATAAACATATGTTTATATAAATCAACATAAAATAAGAATTATTTCATTAAAAATAAGTGAAGAATAAAGTTATTTTTATGACAGATGAAACTAATGGCCGGAGATCAGTGATTCCTGGATCCAGATTAATTCAGAAAGTGTTTAGTTTGGTAATCCAATATCCTTCTTTTACTTTTATATCTACTTTAGTTTGGAATCCTGTTTCAATGCCAGTGAGAGTAAAATCGTTTATGCACTGATTGTGTCGGTCGAAGTGTTTAGTTACAGGGAGATCTTTTTCAGTGTTAATAGAAGATTTGTTAATGTTAAAACGTTCTCTGAAAGTCGTTTGTGTGTCCCACATACTGATGTTCGTTTGTTTTTGAATTTCGCGTAAAGCTACACGAGGGCCATCTGCGCTGGTTGTTTCTAATTTAGCAGTCTAAGACTAGAGGAAAAGCACCTAGTCATCACAACCCACCGCCAACTCTTGAGCTACTCTTTTACGAATGAATAGTGGGACTGACTTAGACATTATAACGCACCCACGGCTGAAAGGACGAGCATGTTTGGTATGACGCAGATTTTGATTACTGCATTTTTTACACTGTATGAGATAAATGGTGTTTTTTCTTTCACAAGTGATTTCTTCAGATATTTTAAATTGATTTGATTGTGCTTGTTGGAAAATGAGTCAATGGTTTTTATGAACTTGTAGGTTTGACCACGGGCTTTATTACATGGACGACAACCATTTCGGAATGTAATTTATTTTTGTGGGAATAAGGATATCTTTTAAAAGTTCTTCGTTTACGGAAGGAGAAACGGGAACTTCGGGAAATATCTGTTTGAGACGACTGCTGTAAAAGGTAAAACAATTTATGTAATAAATATATTAACACAAAAATTGAAGGTTACACACAATGTACACGTGTAAAGACAACGTTAAGACTTGTATTACAAGTAAAAAATATAATATTCAGTACACTTTTAATATAGGTAGTTTTGAAATACTTGATAAAGAAACCTATAAAAATATATATTTACATTAAAATACAATAACACAAAAATTGAAGGTTACATACACTGTACACGTGTAAGACGACAGAACAAATGACGTCAACATTATCTATACAGACGAAATAAAACCTTATCGTAACTTGAAACACAAAAACAAAGTTCAAACAGTTTTTTTAGTTAACGGTTAATTAAAAAATTGATATAATGCACACACGAATAATGACACAAGTTATATAATGTAAAAAGTACAATAACAAAAGGTAAAGTAAGACTTGAAAATTTTAACATTTATTAACGTGTAGATAATGTTACGAGTAAGACGTTACACCATAGACTGATCTATTATCTACAGAAACACCAGTTGTTCTGTGAACAAAGATAAGGTATATTGAGATATGTCAAAGACAACTTAATTATCCATTGAACTGATTAAATGTTTCAAATATTTTAGAAATATAGATTATCCTCGATAATGTGACAGCTGTACTGTAAGGAGAAACAAAACTGGGCGTGTGAGTTCTGGTAAACACATCTTTAAAACCAGAATCACCTACAAGATGGTCCACTAAAACTGGAACACAAGTATCGTATTCGTCACAAGTTCACTATAATTAATTAACTTACAAGCTTTTTATTCTTTGATTATAACAACTATATAATTTTACTCTAAATTATCCACATTACTTTTAACAAACAGAACTTTCAGAGTAGCACAGACTGAAGAAAATTATTCTGAACTGTGTACGACTTATAAACTAATGTCTTGAGTGATCAAAACTTAGATACATCTGTCACGAAAATGAATAAAGAAATGCACGTGAAGCTTAGAAAATAAAACAAAAGAAACGTACACTAAGTAATGGAATGTTAATACAACACACACCTGATATTTAAAACAATAACTTCTAATCAGTACAAGCATAAAATTAGCTTGTTCGTTACGTCAGCAGCCTGACGGTTTGTTATGAAATATTCATTAATAATAATAAAAACTTTGAGATGAATTCTTGCCGACAGAGGACCAGCTGTTTTACTTTTATTATTTATCACCGAATTCTGAATGTCCTAATTCTTAACACTTATTTCGTTTCTATGATGTATCTTCTGAGGTCAATAAATTGTCACCAGTTTCACCTTCTATCACGAAACTCCTAAATCTTAATGAGAAAAGATGATATACTTCAGTTTTAATTAGGTTTCTTCTGATTGTTCAGTGATTTGAAGTTTGATAATTTTAATTATAACATTGTTTTCCTTATTTCTGAGAGTAAGTGTTGCGTATTTTTTAATGTTTTATGTTCTTCGTAGACTAAACGCAACAGAAAAACGCAGATAACAGCTTGTATAATTTATTACACTAAACTATTAACAAATATAACAGATATAACAGAAATATAACAGTGACAGATATTAAGTTATAACATTCGAAATTAATTACAAAACAAAATAATACTAGTTTCAAACTTCAAAATTAATCACAATACAAAATGGTACTGGCCTGTATCTAATATAATAATCTAAAATGAAAGTCTCAAATTCCAGTCTAGGGTGTGAATTTGGTCCCACGAAGAAATTCCGAAGCTTAAATGAAGAAGTTCAGAAACAGTTCGCAGTTCAATAAATTCGCCGACTCTCAGCACAAGCAGTAATTCAGAAGTATCGTAGAGATTGACGAAATAAAATCACAGCTTCCGTAGATCTAACTTCAGTCACAAATCCAAGTTGAATAATCACAGCAAACACTTAATCTTTCTCAAATAACTGACTCTCTTCTTTTGAAATAAAACTGATGTCTGAATCTCAATCCTCCGAATAAAAAATGATGTCTGACTCTCTCTCTTTTGTCTCTCGCATCTTCGTCTGTTTATATATTGTAGACCTAAACTCCTCGAAACACCGTGAAAATTCTACAGGTCTCCAGATCAATCCGCGCATGTCCGTTCTTGCACGAGACTACACGTCTAGACACGTAGTCACCAGCACTTCATTTACAAACATATGATTGGATTGCTTAATTCAAGAAAATTCTAAATGTTACCCTAAATATATAACAACATATTAGTTTAAACTTCGAAACAATAATATAAATATGGAGAAATGAATAATAGAAATGAAAATTTAAACACAACACGACATGTTGTCGCTTACAAAATATTTACACATTTACATAACAGTAAGTCATTTTGGAATATTGCGAATTTTTTCCTCATCAATGACCAGCTACTTAAGATCATAAATATTTTGCCTAAATGTATCTTTAAACAACCGGATGGCTTTTTCAGATCCATACAACAAATCCATAATACTAGCTAGTGCAAGCCAGTCTAATTCATTAATGCGAGTTTCTATCTTATTATATATAAAAAAACTAATTATTATGTCTGGCATTTTCTTTTTCATTTCTATTACATATGATTCACCACGTGCATCAGATTTGGACTCTTTATTTCTGAGTGTAGCTTTTACAAGTTTCAAGTGGTCCATCTTCTCTGAGTGAACAAAGTGTTCTTCAGACCTGATGTCATCATAGAAGTCAACATGCTGAGCAACTTCTGATTTTTCCACATTCTCAGAACTTGGTGACTTCCTTTACTGTAAATACGTAAAGTCTTCTGGTGCCTTCACAGTCCCGCCAACAGGACCAGAGATATTTTAACCAACATAATATACGTCATCAACTCCTGGTTTTACTTCTCCTTCATTCTGTGTACCTTGCAATTTTGGTCCTTCTGTGATACGTTCTGTATTACTGATTTCATTTACAGACTTATTATTCCAACATTTCTTTTCATTTGTTTTTGACGAATCTTTATACAAGTCGACAAAAGAGACTACTAGATTCTATATTTTCTCTGTCATTGCTCTTCAGTGTGTGAGATAATAATGTTCCTTCTTCCTTTCTAAAATCACATGTTAAATAATATTCCTTCTTCCTTTCTAAAATCACATGTTAAATAATATTCCTTCTTCCTTTCTAAAATCACATGTTAAATAATGTTCCTTCTTCCTTCCTAAAATCACATGTCAAAACATTTGATACCTTCCTCAAGTATCCTTCTACCTTGTCATCATTACTTCTGTTGGTTCCTAGATTTCTTGGATGTTCCAAACACATCTCATTAATTTGACAGGTAATTTTATTTTCCTGTAATTTAGCATAGACAAAAACCATCTCACTTTCAATTGATGTTGCTCTTGGCACAAAGAATGTATCATCAGAACCATCATCATTCAGTATCTCCCTTCAATTCCACAATTTTCTTTTTACCCATCACTTGTGTCTCCATAAGTGTAAATTTACTAGGGTCAGTTTTATCCCATTATTTCCATTATTGCTGTATTCTGGTTTTGTGTCTCTTCCTCAACTTGTTCACATTTTTCATGATTCCATTGGTTGATTTCAGTTTTCATTATTTCCTGTATTGCTGTATTCTGGTTTCGTGTTTCTACCTCCTGTCGTTCAAGTTTTCCACGATTCCATTGGTTGATTTCAGTTTCAATTATTTCCTGTATTGCTGTATTCTGGTTTTGTGTTTCTTCCTCCTGGTATTCAGGTGCACTTCCTGACGATGACCGAAGAAGGTCGAAACGTTGTTCGCTCTTCTATTTAAAATATTTTCTCAACCCAAACGAGCCGCTTTTGCATATAAAACTGTTTGTACACCCTCTATCCTTGTAAGTACTCAACACATTCGGACTCAAGTTTCATGCTTTATTGTTTTCTTAGCCCTAGTTAAGACACTTTTATATTTCAGATCCATTTTAAATCTTCCAATCAATAATCTCACAAAACATATTGAGGTGTTTGGTTTTACTACACCCCAGTCACAAAATATAAATTTAATTCTTAAAAGTCCAAAATAAAAGTACTTTATTTCATTGTAATACAATAACTGCTGTTTTTGTTGTGCTGAAAGTTTAACTTCTGGTGTTGAATTTTCCTGCACAGCAAAGGGAATTCATGTTCATAGAACGAGAAATTATTTAAAGTTAGCCTAATCTTGCATACATGTTCCATATGAAGTGGGTTTCTAATATTCACCATTCTTCAATGTGAACAACCTATATTCATTTGGTGTGTGGTGGTGTTTCTTAATGTGTTGTCCACAAACTTCTAGGGGTTTGAGAGAAAAATGTGGCTATGGTATCTTTTTTAAATTCCTGGTTTTATAATTCATAGCAATTTCCTTCTAATTTATTAAAATATTTATGGAAGGAAATAGCTTGATGCAGAGCCAGATTTAAGAGTATATCTCTCTCTTCTGTTGAGGGGCCCGGCATGGCTTAGCGCGTTAAGGCGTGGGCTTCGTAATCTGAGGGTCGCGGGTTCGCGCCCGAGTCGCGCCAAACATGCTCGTCCTCCCAGCCGTGAGGTCGTTATAATGTTACGGTCAATCCCACTATTTGTTGGTAAAAGAGTAGCCCAATAGTTGGAGGTGATGACTAGCTACCTTCCCTCTAGTCTTACACTGCTAAATTAGGGACGGCTAGCACAGGTAGCCCTCGAGTAGCTTTGTGCGAAATTCCAAAACAAACAAACAAACTCTTCTGTTGAGACAAGCTTTAAAGTAAGAAACTCAAAGTCTTATTAGTGTTTGAGAAACATTCAGATTTTACTGTAAATGTGTTATATTCTATGTGTTTGAGAAACTTTTTATTTTCAATAAATTCAACATGTTCAAACATTATTTCATTTTTAAAAATTCGTTGCTGCCTAAAAAATGTTTGCTGTGAAAGCTGTTATCACTCAAGATATCTGTAAAAAGAAAAAAAGGTTGGGAATCACTGGTGTAGATAAAATTCCAACAGTGACACTGACTTCCATCTTTTCACTTGCTGGAACTTTATGTTGAATTGCTGTTCAGACCCATCACATTTTGCTTTACCTCTGAAATTAATTTTCCACATTTCACTTCCAAGTCAGGTCAAACTTTTGTAGCTGCACAACTAGCATCAATCAATATACTACAAGGCTTTACATCTGTAAGCTTAATGACTTATGAACTAATTTAAGTAGTGAAATTCTTATTTGGAGCAGATGGGGTATACACAGCTGAATTTTGACCCAGTTAGCTTCCCATTTCTGTTAAGATCTGGTTGTTTTTCTTTTTGACATGATTAGACTCTGAAGGCCATCTTTACATCATTGTCTCGTTGGTTTATTGTTGATATCATTAGACTCTGAAGGCCATCTTTACATTATTATCTCGTTGGTTTATTGTTGATATTAAATTCTGAAGGCCATCTTTAAATCATTGTCTCGTTGGTTTATTGTTGATATAATTAGACTCTGAAGGCCATCTTTAGATTATTGTCTCGTTGGTTTATTGTTGATATAATTAGACTCTGAAGGCCATCTTTAAATCATTGTCTCGTTGGTTTATTGTTGATATAATTAGACTCTGAAGGCCATCTTTAAATCATTGTCTCGTTGGTTTATTGTTGATATAACTAGACTGTAGGCCATCTTTACATTATTGTCTTGTTGGTTTATTGTTAGCTGTTGATTCCTCAGATGATATAATAGCCATGATTCCCACATCCATTTTTCTAACATATTTTTGGTGAAGTTTTTACTAATTATAGGTTTTTTTTCTCTAGTTCCTGGAAAATATGCCCTTTCAAGTTACATTGCAACTTGTCTTGTGTTTTCTTTCTTTATTTTGTTCTCTTTATCTAATACTCTAACTAATCCTTTCAATTTCTCTATACTATCATTTGGAGAGTTGGTTTCTCAATGTTACATTAATAAATGATCATAACTTTTACATAATACTTTTACTTATCTGTAACTTTAATTCTTTAAACTCATAATTTGTTGTACATTCTGCCCAAATTATTTTTATAATAATTACCACTATACCTTACAAAATTTCTATTTTCCTTCACCGTTAGGGCTGGACACCCACATGAAACCTTGTTGAGTGAACCTCTTTCTGTTAAACATCTGGTGTTTATAGAGACTGGAGGCAAAGTAATCTCAGGTGCTAAGTTATTTGTTGATGGTTATTTATCTTCTAATTACAAGAAATTTAAGGAGCTCTTAGTGAGTGAAGGAAACCCAGTTCAACTATTATGGCCATATCCCAGCTGGTTGTTCCTTTGCAGCTTGTTTGCAGCTTGTATTTTCACTTACTCACTGAAGCGTGACAAGTGCTACATCTCTGTAAACAGAGTTCTGAAAGTGTCATGAGTTGTCACAAATGCTTATGGGTACATAAGGATCACATCTGTTCTTCAGCAAAAACTCAAAGTAATTACTTTTCGATGACCTATCTTGCAGATCTACCATAGTCCAACCATCATCTCTGGTTCGGGTGGTAGATGAAGTTGTTGGAGGTGGATCTGTGGCTTGCTTTTGTTGCTTCGTTTTTACACTAGTAAGAACAATTCCTCCTTCTGACAAGCTGAGTCTCAATGACTGTTCTGAATTATTTCCATTGATAGAATCTCTTCCAAAGTCAAATTCAAGATCAGAACCATCACTATCAACATTCATCCAAATGACTGAAGATGCTCATTGCTTGCTGAGCTGTTAAACATTCCATTTGCCATCTTCGTGTTACAATTGATGGAAATAAATTTTTAGATTTCACAAGAAAACACTAAAAAATTGGGCTCAAACACAACTTATTGATTTGAGATCTGCTTGAAAACAAACATTAATGCTTTACAGAACTTTTGGTCTATTCAAGAAAGGTAGGTAACAACACTGTTTGAATGCATTTTCAGCCAATGACGCATAAATGGAAAAAACACTGTCACCATCCATTGGGTAGATATGGATTTTTGGCCACATGCTGATAGCATCCACTAGTGTCCATTACCAATCATAGAGCTTCCTTTAAACACCTACACCTTCTTTACTTGATCCAAATTTTCAAATCCTAACGTGATATAGCATTTATGAATTAGTTCCAACAAATCCATCATTTTGCACGTAGAATCTGTACAATAAATCAGCAAACCTTTCTAACTCTTTGGTAAGTTCAGCTAAGGTCTCTTCATTCTTCCATATTCTGGTTTGGAAAACTAGTGCTTGATAATTATTACGACTATCATAGTGCTTAATAATTATTACGACTATCATAGTGCTTGATAATTATTACGACTGTCATAGTGCTTGATAATTATTACGACTATTATAGTGCTTGATAATTATTATGAGTCTCATAGTGCTTGATAATTATTACGACTATCATAGTGCTTAATAATTATTACGACTATCATAGTGCTTGATAATTATTATGACTGTCATAGTGCTTGATAATTATTACGACTATCATAGTGCTTGATAATTATTACGACTATCATAGTGCTTGATAATTATTATGACTGTCATAGTGCTTGATAATTATTACGACTGCCATAGTGCTTGATAATTATTACGACTGTCATAGTGCTTGATAATTATTACGACTATTATAGTGCTTGATAATTATTACGACTATCATAGTGCTTGATAATTATTACGACTGTCATAGTGCTTGATAATTATTACGACTGTCATAGTGCTTGATAATTATTACGACTGTCATAGTGCTTGATAATAATTACGACTATCATAGTGCTTGATAATTATTACGACTGTCATAGTGCTTGATAATTATTACGACTATCATAGTGCTTGATAATTATTACAACTGTCATAATGCTTGATAATTATTACGACTGTCATAGTGCTTGATAATTATTATGAGTCTCATAGTGCTTGATAATTATTACGACTATCATAGTGCTTAATAATTATTACGACTATCATAGTGCTTGATAATTATTATGACTGTCATAGTGCTTGATAATTATTACGACTGCCATAGTGCTTGATAATTATTACGACTATTATAGTGCTTGATAATTATTACGACTGTCATAGTGCTTGATAATTATTACGACTGTCATAGTGCTTGATAATTATTACGACTGTCATAGTGCTTGATAATTATTACGACTATCATAGTGCTTGATAATTATTACGACTGTCATAGTGCTTGATAATTATTACGACTATCATAGTGCTTGATAATTATTACAACTGTCATAATGCTTGATAATTATTACGATTATTATAGTGCTTGATAATTATTACGACTGTCATAGTGCTTGATAATTATTACAACTTTCATAGTGCTTGATAATTATTACGACTGTCATAGTGCTTGATAATTATTACGACTCTCATAGTGCTTGATAATTATTACGACTGTCATAGTGCTTGATAATTATTACGACTATCATAGTGCTTGATAATTATTATGACTGTCATAGTGCTTGATAATTATTATGACTGTCATAGTGCTTGATAATTATTATGACTGTCATAGTGCTTGATAATTATTACAACTGCCATAGTGCTTAATAATTATTACGACTATTATAGTGCTTGATAATTATTACGACTGTCATAGTGCTTGATAATTATTACGACTCTCATAGTGCTTGATAATTATTACGACTGTCATAGTGCTTGATAATTATTACGACTATCATAGTGCTTAATAATTATTACGACTATCATAGTGCTTGATAATTATTATGACTGTCATAGTGCTTGATAATTATTACGACTGCCATAGTGCTTGATAATTATTACGACTATTATAGTGCTTGATAATTATTACGACTGTCATAGTGCTTGATAATTATTACGACTGTCATAGTGCTTGATAATTATTACGACTATCATAGTGCTTAATAATTATTACGACTGTCATAGTGCTTGATAATTATTACGACTATCATAGTGCTTGATAATTATTACAACTGTCATAATGCTTGATAATTATTACGATTATTATAGTGCTTGATAATTATTACGACTGTCATAGTGCTTGATAATTATTACAACTTTCATAGTGCTTGATAATTATTACGACTGTCATAGTGCTTGATAATTATTACGACTATTATAGTGCTTGATAATTATTATGAGTCTCATAGTGCTTGATAATTATTACGACTGTCATAGTGCTTGATAATTATTACGACTCTCATAGTGCTTGATAATTATTACGACTGTCATAGTGCTTGATAATTATTACGACTATCATAGTGCTTAATAATTATTACGACTATCATAGTGCTTGATAATTATTATGACTGTCATAGTGCTTGATAATTATTACGACTGCCATAGTGCTTGATAATTATTACGACTGCCATAGTGCTTGATAATTATTACGACTGCCATAGTGCTTGATAATTATTACGACTATTATAGTGCTTGATAATTATTACGACTGTCATAGTGCTTGATAATTATTACGACTGTCATAGTGCTTGATAATTATTACGACTATCATAGTGCTTAATAATTATTACGACTGTCATAGTGCTTGATAATTATTACGACTATCATAGTGCTTGATAATTATTACAACTGTCATAATGCTTGATAATTATTACGATTATTATAGTGCTTGATAATTATTACGACTGTCATAGTGCTTGATAATTATTACAACTTTCATAGTGCTTGATAATTATTACAACTTTCATAGTGCTTGATAATTATTACAACTTTCATAGTGCTTGATAATTATTACGACTGTCATAGTGCTTGATAATTATTACAACTTTCATAGTGCTTGATAATTATTACGACTATTATAGTGCTTGATAATTATTATGAGTCTCATAGTGCTTGATAATTATTACAACTGTCATAATGCTTGATAATTATTACGATTATTATAGTGCTTGATAATTATTACGACTGTCATAGTGCTTGATAATTATTACAACTTTCATAGTGCTTGATAATTATTACAACTTTCATAGTGCTTGATAATTATTACGACTATCATAGTGCTTGATAATTATTACGACTGCCATAGTGCTTGATAATTATTACGACTATTATAGTGCTTGATAATTATGACTGTCATAGTGCTTGATAATTATTACGACTGTCATAGTGCTTGATAATTATTACGACTGTCAGAAGGAAGGCTTTTAATCCAGCCATTTACTTTGATTTTCACCTGATATTCTCCTTTCTACCACAGTCCATTGGATTTTCAATTGTGTAATGTTGTTGAAATAGTATTTTAGATTGGAATTCTTGGGCAAATGAAAAAGAGGTGTGGTTGGTTCATCTTTAGATATATCAATTCATTTTTTGATTTCGTTACTGATATTATTTTATACCTCATTTGTTTTCCTGTTATAATCTTCCTATAATTCTTCAATTTAGTCTATACAGCCTCTCCGTATTTCATTATTATTGTTGTAATGCTTTTGTTTATCTCTGTCAGCTTTAGATGATCTCGTTTTCAATTAGATTTGTTGTTTTCAATTCTACTTTAGACATTGTCTTCTTCATAACAAAATGTAACCACACAGTACTGTGCAGAGTAGTTTGCAACAAAAATGTTTGACTAAAGAGGAACTGTGAAATGTCAAAATTAGTTTCCATTTAAATTTGGTATTGTTCTGTTAACATGAATTTAAACTTGACTATTTCTTGTATTGTATTGTTCTGTCAGTGTGAAGTTAAACTTGACTATTTCTTTTATTATATTATATTGCTCTGTTAGTGTGAATTTAAACTTGACTATTTCTTGTATTTATTGTATTGTTCTGTTAGTGTAAATTTAAACTTGACTTTTTCTTGTATTGTATTATATTGCTCTGTTAATTTAAATTTAAAGTTGACTATTTCTTGTATTGTATTGTATTGTTCTGTCAGTGTGTATTTAAACTTGACTATTTCTTGTATTGTTCTGTTAGTGTAAATTTAAACTTGACTATTTCTTTTATTGTATTTTATTGCTCTGTTAGTTTAGATTTAAAGTTGACTATTTCTTGTATTGTATTGTATTGTTCTGTTAGTGTGAATTTAAACTTGACTATTTCTTGTGTTGTATTATATTGTTCTGTTAGTTTAGATTTAAAGTTGACTTTTTCTTGTATTGTATTGTATTGTTCTGTTAGTGTGAATTTAAACTTGACTATTTCTTGTGTTGTATTGTATTGTTCTGTTAGTGTAAATTTAAACTTGACTATTTCTTGTATTGTATTATATTGCTCTGTTAGTGTGAATTTAAACTTGACTATTTCTTTTATTGTATTTTATTGTATTGTTAGTTTAAATTTAAACTTGACTATTTCTTGTATTGTATTGTTCTGTTAGTTTAAATTTAAAGTAGACTATTTCTTGTATTGTATCGTATTGTTCTGTTAGTGTGAATTTAAACTTGACTATTTCTTGTATTGTATTGTTCTGTTAGTTTAAATGTAAACTTGACTATTTCTTGTATTGTATTGTTCTGTTAGTTTAAATGTAAACTTGACTATTTCTTTTATTGTATTCTATTTTTCTGTTAGTTTAAATTTAAAGTTGACTATTTCTTGTATTGTATTGTATTGTTCTGTCAGTGTGAATTTAAACTTGACTATTTCTTTATTTATTGTATTGTTCTGTTAGTGTGAATTTAAACTTGACTATTTCTTGTGTTGTATTATATTGTTCTGTTAGTTTAGATTTAAAGTTGACTTTTTCTTGTATTGTATTGTATTGTTCTGTTAGTGTGAATTTAAACTTGACTATTTCTTGTGTTGTATTGTATTGTTCTGTTAGTGTAAATTTAAACTTGACTATTTCTTGTATTGTATTATATTGCTCTGTTAGTGTGAATTTAAACTTGACTATTTCTTTTATTGTATTTTATTGTATTGTTAGTTTAAATTTAAACTTGACTATTTCTTGTATTGTATTGTTCTGTTAGTTTAAATTTAAAGTAGACTATTTCTTGTATTGTATCGTATTGTTCTGTTAGTGTGAATTTAAACTTGACTATTTCTTGTATTGTATTGTTCTGTTAGTTTAAATGTAAACTTGACTATTTCTTGTATTGTATTGTTCTGTTAGTTTAAATGTAAACTTGACTATTTCTTTTATTGTATTCTATTTTTCTGTTAGTTTATATTTAAAGTTGACTATTTTTTGTATTGTATTGTTCTGTCAGTGTGAATTTAAACTTGACTATTTCTTGTATTGTATTGTATTGTTCTGTCAGTGTGAATTTAAACTTGACTATTTCTTTATTTATTGTATTGTTCTGTTAGTGTGAATTTAAACTTGACTACTTCTTTTAACATATTTCTTCAATATACATCTCTTACCTCTTAATATTTTTTTCAATTTTCTATAAATGTTTTATTTTAATTCTTTGGAAAGTTATTTTATGTCTTCATTTTATTTTCTGTTTCATTATTATTGTTGAACTTATTTTAAGTTGCTGTCTATTTTTTTTATCTTGTTCATTTCTTCTAGTTTCTATTTCTACAAATTCTTCTTTTCAGTATTTTTAATCTCCAGCAACCTTACAATTTTGTTTCATGTTCAGGTTGTCATTTTGAAGTTTAGCCAAAGTCTGCCTTGTCTTCACTAAAATAATCCCACTCCTGACATAAATACTTGAACATGCTTTATCACTTTTTATTATTGTATAAGAATAATACGACAGCCCTTTTGACGATAAAAAAAATAAATATTTCTTCAATAATGTTCTGTATTGTGAGTCAGGAGTATATTTATGAACTTACAGTGCTGAGGTTCATGGTTTGATTCTCCACAATGGACGAAAGATAGATCGCTCTATTGTAACTTTTTACAAAAACAACAACAGCATTGCAGCCTAGCAAGGTGTGGTAGATATTGTTCTTCACTTGTCATATGAAGATTGAGGAATCAAACTCTTGAGGAATTGTTCTTGGATGGTGGAGGACATATCTTACGTGTATAAAGAAGGGGTCATGTGCTCAGTTAAATCAACCAAGCTCGTGTTAAAAAGAGGATTAGTAATTAGGTGGAGAACGTGGGAATTTGTAAACGAAGTTTGAAGTTCAATGTTGTGTGGGTGAGAGTTGTTATCACGACACAAACTCATAGCAACAGAAAACCAACCTTTTCTTTGAGTGGGCCAATAATCATCCTTCTATAAATATAAAAGGGCTTGGAAAATAAGCCCAAGGTGTGAGTTAGTTAGTCAGCTAAGTAATTCAGCCAGCTCAGTATCTCAAAAGAAGACCAGGAAGATGTCTTCACACCCAAGTTCTTTGTACTGTTTATGTCATTATTCCTTCACATCAATCATCACGGTAAGATAAGTAACTAATTGTCTATAATAAACCTTATATATGAGTGTAGTGTTAAATGTCTGAAAGTATAAATAAAGTGTTTTATTGGACATCTCGGGTTTGAGTCTCTTTCGTTTGAAGTGTAAAGCCTTGAGTTAGTGTCTATGAGCTCCATTCGCCACAACATCCACAATTGAAAATAAATTTTGCACGTGATAGCGAGTAGTATTAGTCAAAGCTCTGAAGGCTAAACCGATTCAACCCACTCGGTCTGCCCGCAGGTCAGCCCACAACCCCGTCACGTGACAGGAGTATCGAATTAAATGTGAAACATGCGCAAAATGTAAATAAAAATATCATTATTATTTTAGTTAACACTACTAATTAGTGCTGTGTGTTTATTTTGTCCATATCTTTACTCTGAGAGTTGTGAAAACAACAACAAAAATCAGGTTTTCGAAAATGCTCCATTTATCGGGTTTGCATAGGTTTCTATTAAGACTTCTTGAACCTACGTGTTTTTGTAACATCATGAACAAAGATCAGTCAGTGTGACTCAAAACGTCGAGTTCACATAAAAACAAAACAAAAACAAGTTGTTTTTAATTAAGCACAAAGCTACACAATGGGCTATCTGTGCTCTGCCCACCACGGGTATTGAAACCCGGATTTTAACGTGTAAGTCCGCAGGCTCAGCGGTATGTCTGCGGACTTACACGCTAAAATCCGGGTTTCGATACCCGTGGTGGGCAGAGCACAGATAGCCCATTGTGTAGCTTTGTGCTTAATTCTAAAACAACAACAACAACACTGGGGGGGCAACAAAAATAAATGAGTAATTTAGGGTTAATGTCTTCAAACAACTTTTACTTTCCAGCTTTCGTTGACTCCACACAGATTGTTTGTTTATTAATTTCGCCCAAAGCTACACAGCGCTAGTAAAGCATCACTAGATATTTGGATGCCTCGTATTGTAATAATAAACAGAAAATAGTTAAGTATAAAAAAACATGTCCAAGGCAATGACGTTTATAGAATAAGGACAGCTCAAGGAGACACACCGAGAAACTTGTTGTCGTGTGATTACACTTAGTTCATGAAGAACTAACGCAATCAAAGATAACAGAGAAGTTATTTGAAGAGAAAGCCGCTGGAAAAAAAAACCCGCTAATTGTTTAGATTTGAACAAACAGACACTATTAAGGTTAAAAAGGGTTATTCAAGTTATAATTTAACGATGAGAAAGTTTCTGTTGTATGTTTAAGTTGAAGTGAATTGACGCTATCGAGGTTAAAAGGAGCTAAGCAAACTCAGATGTTAAAGCCAAGAAGAACCTCAGATAGTGAGCTGACGCCATAGTATGGGTTATGGTGATCGATTAACCAATGTAACTCACAAGTCTTGAAGTTCATAAACAATAAGAAACTCTGACTGCTTGACGAGACGTTAGTATAAATTATTACGAAATGAGCTTAAGAAATCCCAAATAGGAAATCAGTTGATATCATGGTACTATGAATAGGCCGACAAATTACCTCTCTACTAGTATAGAAGGACCTGAAACAGACGCTAGAAGACATGATGGAGGCCATTATCTAGAAGGCTCACATCTCATCTTCATCACTAGAAAAAGGAAGATAAATCAACCAGGAGTCGAGGATGAAGTATGGAAGATCTCTTGGTGTTAATAAAAAACCAGTTCACACCCAAGCTCCTTGTGAGTAATTCTAGTGACGTTATTCTGTAACAACAGTCACCATGTTAATATTAATAAAAGGATTACCTATGATAAACATTAATAAAGATAAATTATATATCTGTAGTTTGATGACTAATTAATAACTGTTACTGGAAGTCTCAGTCTCTTTGTTTTAACTCCAAAGCCTCCAGTTAGCACTTGTGTGCTCCGTTCACCCACTGTATCTTCACTTTAAATAAATATTTCATGTAACAGAGAGTAGGTGGTTTATTTGTTTGTTTTAATTTAGCTTAAACATTTGTAAATAACATAATAACTAGAAACGGTATACTCCATTACTTACTGACGGATAAAGGTAGTATTGTTTTTTTGTTTTAAAATTTCGCACAAAGCTACACGAGGGCTGTTTGCGCTAATCGTCCCTAATTTAGCGGTGTAAGGCTAGAGGGAAGGCAGCTAGTTATCACCACCCACCGCCAACTCTTGGGCTACTCTTTTGCCAATGAATAACGGGGTTGACCATAACGTTATAACGCCCCCACGGCTGAAAGGGCGAGCACGTTTGGTGTGTTCGAGATTCGAACCCGCCACCTTCAGATTACGAATAGAGTGCCCTAACTACCTAGTCATGCTCGTTCTCCATAAATATATTTATATTTATCAAACATTGGGTGTACAGAAATGATTATTCTGCATCGGGTTTTCCTTTAGTCATAGACAATCACCATGGTATTCAGCTAAACAAGAAGGACTGGAAAGATTCCAGCTTGAGGGGACTTACATGGAAACAAGGGAACAGTAAATTAATATGATATATAACATTTATTGACAAATTATCGACTAACCGGAAAGAACAATGCGATAACGTTATTAATAATAATTGGAGTACCCTGAACGGAAATTATGTAAATTCATGATCAATTAATAGTTATCTTAGAACGTGAAAGTTGCTTCCCTTATGTGTAATTGTAAAAAAGGCAAAAAGCCCATAAAAAACTGCAAAACACAAAGTATAAAATCGCAGGCTTACATATATCTCAGCATGGACCCATCAAACCTTCGTGCCAAATTTTGTAAAAATTCTTCGACAGGGGGCAATGCAGTGATGATAAAAAACAAGACAAAACCGAAAGTTTGTATATACCCCTGCATGGACCAGTGAACGTTCATATCAGTTTTGGTGAGGACCCATTCATACCCTGCGAATGTGTTTACGTGGACATACAACACACAGTCTGTTACATTTATATAAATATAAATATACTATTACATTCAATGGTAAATCTGTCTGACGGGAATAATTAATTTAAATCTTTAGATTAAAGAAACATCAGTGACCAATATTTATTTGTACAAATGTTAAAATTTGGCCTATGATTAGAAAGTTCTGAAGAAAGTGTATTCTCATTGAAAACTGGCTGAAAACTGTTTTACTTAACGGTTTTGTCTGTGCGTGATGTGTTTTACCGGGGACGAGTGTGAAAAGATCTCTTTCTAATATGATCAAGAATTTTGTTTCGAAGGTCACACTGATTTTTTACACACGTGTTATCAACTTGTGTCCATCTATTTTTCTTCAGCCTTTGTAAAGTAGTCTGTCCCCAAGACATTGGTTCCTCACATTTTCTATTAGCTTATCTGGGGTTTACTGACTCCTTCCGTTCACCGTCCCATTAATAATGTGTCAAAGTTACGTTTTAAAAAAAATAGCCATTGGGTTACTTATGATTCGCAGACTTAGGGCTTTGTTGATGATGTCTTGACTATTTTACAGCTTACTTATGATGTTAAAACTTTCACATGATTCTTTTATTCAATAGTTCTAATTTTTTTTTGTCTCAGGATTCATTTGTAAACATTGATGGCCAGTTGCGACCCACTAAATAGCCGTATCGCAATAAAAAGCCTGGTTTCCTAATTAAGTAAATAAACCATCAACTATTTTCAAAGTATGTTCACGACCCTTTCGCACAATCTGTCGGTCAAATTTTAGACTGCGACCCATGACATAAGAAACCCTCCGCTAACAGAAGTTTTAATACAATCTATGTTGCTAAAATCTTTAATTGGCCGAGCGCGTTAAGGCGTGCGCTCGTAATCCGAGGGTCGCGGGTTCGCGCCCGGGTCGCGCTAAACATGCTCGCCCTCCCAGCCGTGGGGGTGTATAATGTGACGGTCAATCCCACTATTCGTTGGTAAAAGAGTAGCCCAAGAGTTGGCGGTGGGTGGTGATGACTAGCTGCCTTCCCTCTAGTCTTACACTGCTAAATTAGGGACGGCTAGCACAGATAGCCCTCGAGTAGCTTTGTGCGAAATTCCAAAAAACCAAACCAAACCAAACCAAAAAATCTTTAATACCTTAAAGAATTAGTGATCTTACTTCAGTTCGATATTTAATTTATTTATTCAAAGTTTAATAATACCAGTGTATTCTAACAAATGTACATTTGTATTTAATTGTTATTTATACTTGTTTTAAGACATTAGTATTAGGCCTATTATATTTTTAACCTTCTTCATTCAGCCACTTAGGGTTTTACAAGTGGAAGATGAATTTATAATAATATTTCAACACTGTGTCCACCCTAGCCATGGTCAACAATGAACATCAGACCGACCGCGACAGGACAATTGTAGTTGTGATCAGAATACCATTTACAAAAGTCATTTGTTAGAATAATAGCTGTTAAAATAAAGAATTAAACGAATTCATTGAGTTAATCAACACACATGATATGAACACAACTTACAGTAGTCAGAGCTTGAACAGTTAATGGAAGGAGGTAAACACCTTCCATTTCTCTCTAATTCTTTTAGGTCCTCGCTGCTGATCGATGACGAGACCATATCCTTCACAACATAAGTTATTTGTTTCATTTTGTTTAGAAATCAAACTTACATCAGTTTAGTTGCCCGTGGTCATCATTAGTGGAACTGTAGTATATAGTATCTGTATAAATGTTGAATATTATGTGATCGTAGATATAAACAACTGTTTATATTTGGTCGAGCTATCTGCTTCGTCTATATATTAAAAGACTCAAATGAACTGTATCTAAATGGACTCATTTTTAATAGATTGTATTACATTATCACTTGTTTCTTGGGCGTCATCATGGACTGTTATCAACGTCTGAATCCTGTTAATATTATCTGTCATCCAAGGTCCAACTGTATAGGTCAGGTAGTAACTACTGTTAATATTATCTGTCATCCAAGGTCCAACTGTATAGGTCAGGTAGTAACTACTGTTAATATTATCTGTCATCCAAGGTCCAACTGTAAAGGTCAGGTAGTAACCACTGTTAATATTATCTGTCATCCATGGTCCAACTGTAAAGGTCAAGTAAGGTCAGGTAGTAACTACTGCTTCAGCCAAAAATGTGGTACGACTTTAGTAAGTCTGTTTGTTTTTGAATTTCGCGCAAAACTCCACGAGGACTATCTGCGCTAGCCGTTCCTAATTTAGCAGTGTAAGACTAGAGGGAAGACAGTTGGTCATCACCACCTACCTCCAACTCTTAGACTAATCTATTCCCAACAAATAGTGGGATTTACCACCACATTATTACAGCCTCACGGCTGGGAGGGCGACCATATCGAATGCCATAACCACCTGGTCATTCCATGCTGTTCAACTTTATCAGACATGACAAATAATATAGATAAATACAATCTATTCATAATTATAACAGTTCATATCCTGCTAGTTACGACGGTGTACAGGCTCTGTAGAAGCCAATAAAATATTACGTAAGCCTTTCAGTTTAAATCAGCTCATGGGCTGGTTAAGATGCCAAGATACATATAAATTATAAAAACCTGCAAGATAAGGATTTTTCCAAATAATAATGATTATTTCTTAAACTGGTGAGCAGTGGCAGGCTGAATTAGCAGATCTCTCTAACTGTGACTGTCATAGCCTGACATGCAGGTTGGCCGAGTGGGTTGTTTTAACTTAGCTGTTGGAATTTTGCCTAAATCTACCTGCTGTCACATGAAATATTTATTTAAAGTGAACATACAAAGGGTGAATGGAGCATACAGGTACTAACTAAAAGATTTACAGTTTAAACAAAGAGAGTGAGACTTGCAGTGACACTGCTATTTAAGTCATCAAACAATATTTACACACATTTATACAATTTATCATTATTCATGTTTATCATAGACAATCATTTTAACTCTATTAACTTAATAATTGATGTTTGAGAAAGAATGGTATAATAACACAAAGAGCTTGGACTTAAAATAGCGTTACTACTAACGTTACTACTATCTTCTCTTTTTTCTCTTGAATGATCAGATTAGTTCGGGTACTTCGTAAAGTTTTGAAAAATTTGTATGTTCTGGCGTCTGTTCTAGAACCTTTTGTACTAGTGGAGAGGTGACATATCGATCTATTCATAGTGCACAGCGCGAGTTAACTTGCTGTTTATGAATTCTCAAAGTCGTCAGGATGTGTCATCAAATGGTCAAAGTTATTTTCCTGTTTACGAACTTCTACGTCTGTTAGTTAACTATTCACTTGAAAACAATAACCCATACTGTAGCGTCGGTCCACTATCCAAGGTTCTTTCTGGTTCATATCTTCTTTTAACGATCACTATCCAAGGTTCTTTCTGGTTCATATCTTCTTTTAACGATCACTATCCAAGTTTCTTCCTGGTTCATATCTTCTTTTAACGACCACTATCCAAGGTTCTTCCCGGTTCATATCTTCTTTTAACGACCACTATCCAAGGTTCTTCCCGGTTCATATCTTCTTTTAACCTTGATATCATCTGTATTTTCTATTCTAAACACATAGCAGAAGTTTATCAGCGGCTTTCTCTGGATCAGGGCCCTGCATGGCCAGATGGGTTAAGGCGTGCGACTCGTAATATGAGGGTCGACGGTTCGAATCACGGTTGCACCAAACATGCTCGCCCTTTCAGCCGCGGGAAAGTTATAATGTGATTGTCAATCTCACTATTCGTTGGTAAAAGAGTAGCCCAAGAGTTGGCGGTGGGTGGTGATGACTAGCTGCCTTCCCTCTAGTCTTACACTGCTAAATTAGGGACGGCTAGCACAGATAGCCCTCGAGTAGCTTTGTGCGAAATTCCAAAAAAACAAAACAAACAAACTTGTTGACCTTGACTGTGTCACTTTTTCTTAAAAGGTTATCATGTGATCATCAAGTATGTTCTTATAGTTGTCATTCTTCTACAAACATCATTGTTATTTAGTTTCATGTCGATGTTCCTTTTAGGGGTTTATTATCGATTTTAAATAAATGGTCAGATAATTTTTGTGAATTCATACAAACAAAAACGTTTTCTCGTGTTTTCTTTTATAAAGCATAACAATATATTATACAAATAATATTAACATAAATTGGAAATCAGATTTTCTAACATTAATCAAATGCACAGAGAAAATCTGATAATTTCTGAGTAAAATCATATTTCTCGATTGCACTCAGAGATTCAAATAGTCAAATTCATATACGTGTAACTTACTATCACTTTCTTGAAATATATCTTATATAATATCTTTATCAACGTGCGCCAAGACAACATACATCTATGTATCTTAATCATGATCTAACACGACACATGTATGATGTACTTGACTTAGATCATTAGTGTCATATGTCTCTCATGATCTAACACGATACATGTATGATGTACTTGACTTAGATCATTAGTGTCATATGTCTCTCATGATCTAACACGATACATGTATGATGTACTTGACTTAGATCATCAGTGTCATATGCCTCTTATGATCTAACGTAACACATGTATGATTCACTTGACTTAGATCATTAGTGTCATATGTCTCTCATGATCTAACACGACTCATGTATGATGTACTTGACTTAGATCATTAGTGTCATATGTCTCTCGTGATCTGACACCACACTGTATGATTCACTTGACTTAGATCATTAGTGTCACATGTCTCTCATGATCTAACACGACTCATGTATGATGTACTTGACTTAGATCATTAGTGTCATATGTCTCTCGTGATCTGACACCACACTGTATGATTCACTTGACTTAGATCATTAGTGTCATATGTCTCTCATGATCTAACGTGACACATGTATGATTCACTTGACTTAGATCATTAGTGTCATATGTCTCTCATGATCTAACACGATACATGTATGATGTACTTGACTTATATCATTAGTGTCATATGTCTCTCATGATCTAACACGACTCATGTATGATGTACTTGACTTAGATCATTAGTGTCATATGTCTCTCATGATCTGACACCACACGTGTAATATTCACTTGACTTAGATCATTAGTGTCATATGTCTCTCATGATCTAACACGACTCATGTATGATGTACTTGACTTAGATCATCAGTGTCATATGCCTCTCAGTTCTCTTGTCTAAATTTTGTGTGATTGTATAAATATGTTAAGCATAGACTTCAAACACAAGATTTTTCTTATAATCAGAAGTTAAGTTTGAGTTTTCCTGAATCAACTGATTTACATAAGAATTTATAAAACAAATCTTTCACGCAGTTTTTATTATTCTGTTTATTTGTAGCAATAAGATTTGGAAAAGTGGTATTAAAATATAGTGATAGTTTACTAACTCGAAAATATTTGTTTCATCACAAACGACACGAATGATGCGATTCGACCGTCCAGTAAACACTGTTGATCAGGTTTACTCCTAAGCTGGTTTGGTTTCTTTTGAATTTCGCGCAAAGTTACTCGAGGACTCCCTTCGCTAGCCGTCCCTAATTTAGCAGTGTAAGACTAGAGGGAGGGCAGTCAGTCATCACCACTTACCGCCAACTCTTGGACTACTCTTTTACCAACGAATAGTGCGATTGACCCTAACTTATAACACCCCCACGGCTGAAAGGGCGAAGGTTTAAACTGAACAGTAATATTCACTTATAAAGTCCGTTGTTCATATTCTTGCTAGTCATCTTTGGAAAAAGTTGAACATTCTTCCATGAGCATAATTTACCATTTATGTAGACCTCCTACTGATGGATATAAATCTTCAATTTTTATTTGAATGTCGCTTGTGAGATATGATGACCACTTTCTAGTACATAAGATTATTACTGTTGGTCATCTCTTCTCAGCAGGATTATTGAACTTTGTTGTTGTTCCATCTGGTGGTGAACTATACTTGTCTTTGCAACCAAAATAGACTAAAAATCATAAGATTGATGGAAGTGAGTGAACTGTAATGATCCTGTAAATATAAGTATTTATTGATCGTTACAAAATGTAGTCCTTTCTTCGGCATGTTGATAAGTGTATAAATAAAACTGTTAAATTTGATAAGTTTTTAATCCTTGTTTCATTAATTTTTGTAACCACATCCTTACTTCATTTTAAAATACATGATTGTAATATTCTTGTTTGTTTGCTATTTATGGTATACTTGTGAAAAGTATTTCCTCTACCTTTAGAAATTGTTTTATGTCTATCCATCATTTCCTTCCCCCCCCCCCGCTCATACAGCGGTAAGTCTACAGATTTACGAACCTAAAATCAGGGGTTTGATTTCCATCTGGGCTCACCAGATAGCCCAATATGGTTTTGTTATAAGAAAACACACACTATCCATCAATATGTAACGCCATCTGTTGGGTTGAAAATATATTTATATTCGTGATTTTTCTAAAAATCTCTATTTATTTATTTATTGCAATATTAAAGACGGATACCCACAGACCAATCAAGTAAGACCGAACCTTCAGGTAGATAGGTATTAGACGAAAAAACTGCAGTTTTATACGTTTTTGAATTACTATACTGTAAATATTAGAGACGGTTTTAGCGTATTATTAGTATATGTGTGCATAATACATTGGATGGTCGTTTTTTGTTTAGAAATCCCATAGAAAGGTTTTAGGCACTTAAATGAATTTGAAACCTCGTTGGTCTCTACTATGAAGTACTACTGTATTTAATAATAATCTAATGGAACTGTGCAAAACTACACAGTTGGCTATATGCTAAGTGTCCACTGAGGGAAATAGAACCCCGGATACTAACATTGTCAGTCCATAGATATATCAAGATAATACCAGGAAAGGGATATATAAAAGATATTCCAAAATATGTATTTCCCTAAATTAATGGCTTTTCCAGCTAAGAATTTCAAGTTTTGTATTTAATGAAAATATTTATAATTAGAGTGATGGAATTGCTATACTTCCAGGGTTAGGTGCTCTTTCATTTATCTCTCTGTAGGGCGGCGTAAGGTAATTGATTTACAACTCTAAATTCAATGGTTCAGTCCGACGTATGTGGATAGAACAGACTATTTAAGCTAATCTTTTTATGTATTTTTGGAATTATAAAATAAAAAGTGGTTATTTTTTCCTTCGAGAATGTAAACTTTACACTATTCTAGATAAATTGAAGAGAATTTTGTGGTCTTTAAAAGTTCAGAGCATATTAAGAATTTTTTAGTTGTTATAGCGAGAAATATACCTTTTCTGTACTTCTGCCTAATTTTTATAATTTGTATCGATCATCTTGAAAGTTAATTTTGGTTAGCATTTTAATCGGGAATGATAATAATATCCATATAGTTTATAAATAAATAACGAATATCAACTTGTTGTTCATTGGCAATCAACTAGTCTACGACCAATACAATTCTAATGTACTTATGCCCATCAGGACTTTATAGACTTTTTAAGCCTACATAAAGTCATGGAACTTTAACTTACTTGCACCTAAGAGCAAGCCTGAGAGTTTATAAATCATGTTTCAGAACCCGCGATGAGCAGAATATAGATAGCTCACTGTATAGCTTTATGCTTATAAACAAATAATTATTCTAATTTGTGGACGACATTTCAACTCTAAAGCCTTTAGTTAAAAAAATACGAATAAACTTGCTATGCTTGTCAACTTCCCATTATAGGTTCGTAAGTTTTTTTCACTTAAGGCATACTTAATGTCAAATCAGAGAACTTTGAGATTTCGACACATGTTGTCTTATACAGTATATCAATGACTTCACATTTTTCACATCGGCTAAACTATAAAAAAACACTTAAATTTAAAGAAAACCTATTGAAGAAAGAAATGGCATGAATAGAAAATATGTGCAAGATCGTTGCTCTTAAATTAATAGTTTTTATTTTAACACACACAAAAGCTTACGTGTCTCCTATCACAATTTTCATTCGTAATCGGACTATTATTCAAATGCATTTATTTTTAAATATCTGTCTTTAATATAGGAAGTATAGAACATAGCAATAACGAATACAATGATGTAGGACGAAGACGACTTAGTCAACTATATCTAATTCTGGCAGTACCAACGTGAAGAACAAAATATGTAATTTAAAAAGTCATAAGTGGGTTAGGTAAGTATTCACATGTGCATACACAATAAATAAAACTTTAGAACATTATGATTGAAGTAAGATACATTTAATAATAACATTGTTTGTTCTATGTGATTTTTGTTTGTTTTATAACATCATTATATATCACTTGAAATTGGAGAATAAACTTTGAAAATTTTGCTAATTCTTGATTAAAGAGGGCGCCCAATATATTCTGTCATTAAAACTTAAGGAGACTCTAAGGTAATGGTTCTGTCAATAGTGGAGTATGAATAAGGAAGTGATGTTTCGTCGCTGGTAATCAAAACAAAAAGGAAAAAACAAAAGGAGTGTGAAATAATAATTACTGAACAGGTAACAAAGTAACTTAGAGATGCAAAATAAATCGATAAGTTGACAAGGTTTAATCACATATAGTCTTACAAAATATACAATTATCACTAAACTAGTACACGGCATTATCAGAAAGTGTGGAATTTGGAAACGCCAGGTGATAGCGAAACTTTATAATAAATAACTACAGTTACGAGTAAGGCATTTTGAACTTGTATTGTTTTGAAATTATAATAGTATACCTGCTTAATGTGTCTGTTCAATCCGTTTTCATGTATTAATAATTAAGTTATTGACATGGTTTTTGCAATCGACTTTGCTATGTGAATTGTAATTATAACTAGTATAGTAAGTAAATATTATAATTTTAATGTTAAAAGTGAATTTATAGATTTAGTGTTGACTTTTGAAAATGGAGAATTGTACGTAAATAATGTGCTGTAAATTATTACAACGTTATTTAAACATAAGCTTGTTCAACAAATATTAAAACTAACCTTGATACGCCATAAACAACTGACGCTGCATCAAACAGGCTATTTAAAAACTAGATGTAATCGCTCTTCGATTCTATATTGGACAGCAAATTGAGCATTATGTGTGAAAGTGTAAATAGAACTGGTAAGAGACGTCATTACTGATACTACAATAGGCAAACTATTTCAGAATCAACATTGATTCTGACTAATTGAAAAATAATCTTGTTGAATTATATATCTTCATCTGAATTTCTAAATCCTACAATTTTTCATATGTTACCCCTGGGTATTGAATCTCACATTTTCAACCCTTCAGTGTCGTCTTTTAAGTGTTATCTGAATCTTTTACTAATTTTGAAAATCAAAATGAAGTAACATTTAGTTTTTACAGATTCTAGAGAAAATATGCCTAAAAATATGAAATCTCTCTTTGCACTCAAATTTGTATACATGATGCTTTCTTTTTTCAAGTAGGAGGTAAAGACTCAAAAACATGCCAACATACCCAACTCACAAACACACATATTTTGCATTTACTAGATACAGTATACATATACAAAACAACAAAAATTAACTTAAATATATCAATGAAAACTAACTTATATTTATTCTTTATTTAGGACTCTACTGTTGGAAGTGTCTTCTGATATAACACCAATAATAGGGCTTCTAAAACTATAAACATGAATATTTTGTGAATTTTCTTTCCTCTGGAAAAGTTTATAATTGCATGATAGAATTTTGTATCATGAAATAATGTCTAATAACATGAGTTGATGAAATGTATTAAAGAGTAGGGTGACTGCTATTTTGTTCATTAAAGGTCATCTCTTGCCCACTAAAACTTTCAAGGCAAAATTAGAAGTGGCCCTTTTACATCTCTATAACTGTTACACAGTTAGCAGAGTGAAATTGAAATTAATAGCATAAGGCATAACACAAAGCAAACCTTTCCATAATTGTATAATTTAAGAAACAAAATCATTTTGTGAAAAATGAATCTTCACCTGCTCTTAAATCTTACATCTGAGCTTTTAAATGATAAACTTGTCACTTCTAATGTGAGGGATTCCATCCATGCCCAAATTAGATGTTTTTATGCTATGTTACCTCTTTCCAACCATAATTAGTAAATATCCAACCCAATATCTCCCTTTTTTCAACATTAACATATACTTACGAGATGACCATCTGACCACTTGTGCATGTTCACTTATATATCTACATTTTGAATCTTCTCACATTTACAGTAACCATGCTCACAATTTTTATAACTGTGTAAACTTTGTAGGGATGATAATTATTATAAATCTAAATAAGTGGAAAATTTCTCTTATAAAATACCATATTCTGAGTCATTCGTATACAATGCTAGCTCATATACCCAGGAGCAAACACTCAACCAAGAAAGAACACACCAGTCCTACTTGTGTTAACATACCACCTGACCGACAAGAAGGTTAAACATATTAAATAAGTACATAATACTTTTTGAAGACCAGACCACTAAATCTCTTTTGAATGACCCATCTATTATTTTGTACAGACATGACAAAAACTTGAAAGAAATCCTGGTGCACAGTAATTTAAACAAAAATAAAATGATACTCCCAGAACTCGTGCATAAATGAAACAGGTGTGTCACCTGTCCATGAATAAAGAGCACCATACAGGTAAAGGACAAAACCCAACTTTTAACATACCCAACTTTTCACAGATGTCACTGATTGGATTATTTACTATCAAATTGTAAGTTTATACATTGGACAAACAGGCCACCAACTCAGCAATGGAGTATAAGATATTTAAATCATATTAGACTGAGAGAACCAAGACACAACTATGGGCAAACATTTCTCTATCAACAAACCTACTTTTAGGGAGTATTTGGTTCTAGGAGTTATTAGTGCTTTAACATACATTCTTAAAACAGAATTACTGGAAAGAACATTAACCTACAATGTGGGGATCCCACAACCAACTCTTTCAGATGAATGTTTTCTTATAGATTCTAATTGTTTCCATGTTTTGTTTCAATTTTAACTCTAGTCTGTTTGAACTTTTCATGACTTGTTTATGTATAATATATAATTTTGCAGAGGAAGTTTGTGTTAACATTCAAAATGCTGTGTGTACAATATTTTTAAATTTTGTACACATGCACTTGTTGTGAGCTGTACAGTCTAACAAAGAGCAGCTGTACAGTCTGACAAAGAGCAGCTGTACAGTCTAACAAAGAGCAGCTGTACAGTCTAACAAAGAGCACAAGCTTGAAGTGTCATCCATCATCTTAAAATAAAAATATAAAAACATTGGTGATTATGTAACTAATTTTTTAATTTTACTCCTAATGCTAGTAATCAAGCTCATATTTCTAATGTTGTTCTAATATTCAAACAGTCTACCCACAGAAACACTAAAAGCTTTGAACAACATTAGACTCACGAGTCACTTGTAAGTCATACGAATTCCAGAAGGAAAAACATTTAAATGCATCATCTAGGTTTTTCTATTCACTAAACCAAGCTATTAAAATAAACTCAGAGTCAGCTGTTATCATTCAAATATTTATCAAGCTTTCTACCACAACCAAAAGAACCCCTTTTGGAAGGTTAAACACCGTTTTAGAAAAGTCTCAGGTGATTGTGACTCCTGTCAAAATTTATATGTTTTCCATCCTGCAATTGCATCTCCTTGTTATAAATAAAGTTATCTATCAACATTATCAATTCACTTAAAAATATTTCAATTAGGTTTCTTCAAACTTCTTTATTCAAGAGGAAACAATTTCAGAGATCTTATCCTGTCTGTTTATATCAATTTTCCCATCCCATAAGTCATCTTAGTATTCCTTCTCTGAACCCTTTGGAACAACTGGAATGTCTTTTATAAGGTAAAGAACCTAAGATTGAACACAATATTCTAAATGTGACCTATACAATGGCATTACTCTTTAGACTTGCATTTGGTATTTCTTATATACAATCTACAATTCCATTTGTTCTCCCACAAGCAACAGCACCTTGCTTAGATGGCTTAAGAGATTCATCAACCAGGGTGCTAACATTCCTCTTTTAAGACAGTGTTAAGGTTTTATTCATCAAAATTATATTTATAATACATAGTACGATAACTCACATGTTACCTTGTATTTATGTTTTAAAGCCATTTTCCAGTTGTTTTGCCAACTTGCCAAGTGAGCTAAATCTTTTTATATATCAGTAGTATCCTCATTACAGTCAACAACACCTAAGACCTCAATATCATCAATAAATGTCAAGTCATCATTGACCACTCCTCATCTGTGTCCTTGATGTGAATCATCAATTGTAAAGCTACTCCCACTGAACCCTGGGGCACACATATCACTTGTGACATTAAACCACTCCATTATAACAACCTTATGATTTCTTTTATCCAACCACATTTCTGTGCAGCGAGCCAACTTATTTTCCATATGTTTTGAGATCATTTTTAAGTAAGCCTTTTATGTGACATCTTTTCAGATGCTCTCTAAAATTGCAGATGCAACAAATCTACACACTTACCCTATTTTATATCAGTAAGGCAAGGTTTTCACCAATTGAAACTGTTTAGTATCAAACAAAATTTTAAACTTTGTTAAGTGACATTTATCAGGCTTTAAAAACTTCTCAAAAACTGATTCACGACTAATAGGCCTATATTTACTGGGACAGTTCTTATTACCTTCTGTAAGAGAGGAATAACATTAACCAACTTTCAGTCCTCTCACTGTTCAAGGAATGTCAAAAAAATAGCATTTTATTGGGTAATGGATTAAAGACTGGGTGAAATCACTGACATTCTGTACAAAGTTATTACAGGAGTAATTAATAGGAATATGTGCATTATTGGTGTCATTTTGGATTGCATTTCGTGTTCCTTATATGTTATTAGAGACACTAACCAACAAAGTCATGGACCAACAAACAGTTTGGTGCATAAATAGTGTGACAAAGGAACAGACATTAAGTTAAATTTACTTAAAATTAAATATTACACAAAACCCTTTGACATTTTTGTTATCAAACATTTTGTTATCATTGGAACTAGTTAATCGAGAGTTGTATTTAGTTTCTGTGTCAGTTGATCCATTATTTTTTGCTTCACATTAAAAGGTTTACAGAAAGTGACTAAAACAAATGGATGATGAGTGTTCTGATATGGTGGAGGTGATGCTACCTCATGTTAAACAGCGTTTTAGCTGGGATTGTGGTATTTCAGCTGTCTTGATGGTGTTGGGGTAAGCACACATTCCTTAGTTAAGTAAATATTTAGAATAATATGAAACTGTTAAGTTTCCATACAATCAGAACTAAGTTGTTGATGCAGACTAAGTACACAAATAACTGATACTTGTGTAGTTGGTTGTTATTTAGTAGTTATTAAACCACTTTGTTACAACTTTTTACAAAATATGTACAGGATTCTGGACAAATTTGTATCATGTTTATCTCACAAACTGGACATAAATAGGTATTTACCAGTTTTGAGTATTGGGTGTGGAAGTCAGGCTGTTTATTGCAAGTTTTTTAGCTGCTTAATTAGTGTATTTTGTCTCTCTGAAATGCTTAATATGGTGATATTTTTCACACTACTAGGAGATGCTTACTTTTTCATTTACAGTTGAAATGCATGTTTCAAAAGACTTAACAAAAGTTCTTTTGAGTAATTTGTCCCTTTGATGGTCAGATATGCTCTTTATTATCCATGTGACTCAACTGAGTAATTTATCCATTTGATGATTAAATGAACTTTTCATTATCCATCTGACTTAGTTGAGTAATTTGTCCATTTTGATGATTAAATGAACTTTTCATTATCCATCTGACTTAGTTGAGTAATTTGTCCATTTTGATGATTAAATGAACTTTTCTTTTATATGCAAAAACGGCTCTTCTGTGTTTTCTGGGCCCAGAAGAGCCGTTTTTGCATATAAAAGTTCTCAACAAGTGGGTTTCTCGACATCACTAAATGAACTTTTCATTATCCATCTGACTTAGTTGAGTAATTTGTTCATTTTGATGATCAAATTAACTCTTCATTATCCATTTGACTCAACTGAGTAATTTGTGTAATTGATGATCAAACAAACTCTTCATTATCCATCTGGCTTAGTAATTTGTCCATTTGATGATCAAATGAACTCATTATTCATTTGACTTAGTTGAGTAATTTGTCTGTTTTGATGATTAAATGAACTTTTCATTATCTATTTGACTCAACAAAATAATTTATTTTGATGATCAAATTATCTCTTCATTATCCATTTGACTTAACTGAGTAATTTGTCCATTATGATGATCAAATGAACTCTTCATTATCCATCTTATGCAACTGAGTAATTTGTGCATTAGATGATCAAATGAACTCTTCATTATCCATCTGACTCAATTGAGTAATTTGTCCATCAGATGATCAAATGAACTCATTATCCATCTGACTCAACTGAGTAATTTGTCCATTAGATGATCAAATGAACTCATTATCCATCTGACTCAACTGAGTAATTTGTCCATCAGATGATCAAATGAACTCATTATCCATCTGACTCAACTGAGTAATTTGTCCATTAGATGATCAAATGAACTCTTCATTATCCATCTGACTCAACTGAGTAATTTGTCCATCAGATGATCAGATGAACTCTTCATTATCCATCTGACTCAACTGAGTAATTTGTCCATCAGATGATCAAATGAACTCATTATCCATCTGACTCAACTGAGTAATTTGTCCATCAGATGATCAAATGAACTCTTCATTATCCATCTGACTCAACTGAGTAATTTGTCCATCAGTTGATCAAATGAACTCATTATCCATCTGACTCAACTGAGTAATTTGTCCAATAAAATGGTCAAATGAACTCTTCATTATCCATCTGACTCAACTGAGTAATTTGTCCATCAGATGATCAAATGAACTCTTCATTATCCATCTGACTCAACTGAGTAATTTGTCCATCAGATGATCAAATGAACTCATTATCAATCTGACTCAACTGAGTAATTTGTCCATCAGATGATCAAATGAACTCATTATCCATCTGACTCAACTGAGTAATTTGTCCATCAGATGATCAAATGAACTCATTATCCATCTGACTCAACTGAGTAATTTGTCCAATAAAATGGTCAAATGAACTCTTCATTATCCATCTGACCGAACTGAGTAATTTGTCCATTTAATGATCAAATGAACTTTTTTCTTTATCCAGCTGACTTGGTTGAGTATTTGTTTATTTGATAATTAGATTCATTCTTTCTTTTTCAGCCAATTTAACTAATATGTCCATTTGATTACCAGATGCTCTTTGTTATCCATCAAAGTTAACATAACTAAATTGTGTTTATTATACAGTTGTTTCTGCTGAAGATCTGAATTATTTTAAACATTCCTCATGAAGTAATTCCACAGCTGTTAAGACTGCTTAGTACGTGCTTGTACTCTGTACCATATGTAAATATTACAGTAGTTTACAATTAAAATATAACTAATTTGTTTTAGGGAGGATAATAGATACTTTTTAAGAAACAACTTGCGTGAAATTTCCTTCATGGAGGGATTTGACAGGAGGTAAGTAATGTAAATGAAACCATCTGCAAATATTTTTCTTGTTATCTAGTTCTGACTGGTTGTAAAAGATTTTCGAGTGCATGTTTGTTTTTTATAATTTAAAAGAATGTTTAAAGTGAAATGCTGGTTAATGGCATATTGAAATGAAGGTGTTACAGTCTAGTGATTAAATTTGAGGAGGCAGTGTAAAACCTTAACACATAAGATTGTGATAATTAAACAAAAGTGTTAATTAATTTGATAGTCAGTTTCTGCCTCTTGAAATTTGTTATTTTTGAAAAAGAAGGAAGTATTATTATGTTTTATTATCTAAATGGAAATTAACTTCATTTGGACTGAATGTGATCTCATGACTACACTACTCATAAATTGTGCTTTACATTTTAGGGCTATGGATACATTATAGTAGGAATCAGATTTATTTGTTTGACTAGAAAGGCTTGAGAATCTTTAGTAGTTTCTTCTAATTTAGCCTCTCTAAAGTTAGGAATTACTAGCACAAACAGTTTGTGTAGTTTTGTGTGAATTACAAAACAAGCAGTCAGTCAATTTGACTGTGGTATAACTAAATGACAAACATAGAAGCTCCAAGTTTTAGGTTTGAAGTTCCTTTGATGAAATCACTGTTTTTGCTTGTTGAGAATCACGTGGTCATTAAAGTATCTTCTGCAGGGTGGAATTAGAACTACTGTACAGAAAAATTCTATGTTTGTAGACCAAGAATGTGGACATATTCTTCAGTGGCTCACTCCTGACTGGCTTATCACATAACAGTGGCACAGAGGAATCTAGTCCCACCAGAGTACATTTCGTGTTAAAAAACAAACAAAATTGACTTAACACTGAATTAGTTTTATTGTATTTTAGTATAGATTTCTTTAATACTCAATTATATTTATGCCTTTTTAAGTTTTTTAAACAATTATTGTCATCAATAAAACTTGCACTTAAATGATGCAACATCTCAGTATTTAAAAGTAAAGCTGTTTGTATTTGTATTGTTTCAAAGATAAGCAAAACCAATATTAAGACTAATTAATATATATATTTTTTTATATTTGAAGTTCATATGTCATGTTGTGTTGTAGCTCCAGAGTGCATAATTCTTCTCATGATTCATGGCATGTGCACATTTTACTTAATATCATTTTAGTGTCTACTGACCAGTTGACAGACAACAATGATGCAAGTAGTTAAAACAGGTAACCCCTTCAGGTTGCTTTTGGCCCACTTTCTGAGACATTATTATTAGAGACTACTGACCAGTTGACAAACAACAATGATGTAAGTAGTTAAAACAGGTAACCCCTTCACGTTGCTTTTGGCCCACTTTCTGAGACATTATTATCAAAGACTTTCATGGCTAAAGGGATATTTCTTTTATGCTTTTTCTGGGGCTATATCCCTGACATGAAGAGCATTAGACACACTTTTGATGGCACTGCATTGCCAGATGGTTAAGGCACTTGACTCGTAATCTGAGGGTCATCTCACCAAACATGCTCATCCTTTCACCCATCGGGCATTATAATGTGATTGCAAGTCCCACTATTCATTGGTAAAAGAGTAGTCAGAGAGTTGACAGTGGGTGGTGATGACTTGCTGCCTTCCCTCTAGTCTTGCAGTGCTAAATTAAGGATAGTTTTTGCAAATAGCCCTTGTGTAGATTTGTGTAAAATTCAAATGAAACCAATCTTTTGATTATTAACCAGAGTTATGACTAAACAGTAAATTAAATAGTCAGCAAAACAATTATTGGGTTGTTTATTTCATACCTGTTTTTGGTGGTCATTATCATGTAAGTTTTGATCATTCCTGATGTTTTACTCATTCAGTATTAAAATCATCATAATGTTCTAAATACTGTTGTGTATTATTAGTATCAGATTTTTCTATTTAGAAATAAAGTAACTACTTTATTTCTAAATAGAATGTATACAGGTACTCATATCAGTTTTAAGAGTACAGAGTGATTCCAATACAGTACTTGCCTCTTCTCACAAGATTAGCTGTTCTAATTCACTTTTGCTCTTTATGTGCAAACTTTTTCTTCACATATACCAAAAGCATTGTACTCCCCCTATGTTTAACTTTGTGTATTCCAGTGTGGTCTCGTTCAAATAATCACGTCTCATCTATTAGTGAACAGTGGCATAGCATGCTCTCACGACACGTGCGACTTCCTCGACACTCCTGTACTGAAACTTCACTTTTTGTTTGGCAACTTTTGATTTACTGACATTTTCTATTGTGCTTAATGTTTCCTGTGTGATCTAGAATTTAATTTTTGCTTCAAGTGATTCTTTTTATCCTTTACAAATTTTTTTTCCAGTTTATTATTGCCACTCTATTTCTACAATCAACAGCTTTGTGTAGATTATAAATTACAAAATCCACATTACCACTTTAAGAGTCATACAGTGATTAATATTTTGTCTCAGGTATGGGTGACTTGATGATGGATCTTTTTGCTTTTGTACATCAGGAGGATGAACATTATGTGGGTCAACCTTTGTCATCTGTCAGGAGGATGAACATTATGTGGGTAAACCTTTGTCACCTGTCAGGAGGATGAACATTATGTGGGTAAACCTTTGTCACCTGTCAGGAGGATGAACATTATGTGGGTAAACCTTTGTCACCTGTCAGGAGGATGAACATTATGTGGGTCAACCTTTGTCACCTGTCAGGAGGATGAACCTTATGTGGGTAAACCTTTGTCACCTGTCAGGAGGATGAACATTATGTGGGTCAACCTTTGTCACCTGTCAGGAGGATGAACCTTATGTGGGTCAACTTTTGTCATCTGTCAGGAGGATGAACATTATGTGGGTCAACTTTTGTCATCTGTCAGGAGGATGAACATTATCTGGGTCAACCTTTGTCATCTGTCGTTGCCCAGTCTTCTCATGCTTCTGGTAAAGTTATTCAAAATGATGAGGAACATTGTCTTTTTCCTCCTACTTAGTCTTACGTTCCTTCCCAATTCCAGCCTGAAGGTTCTCTTGGCCTTCGTGGACCTTGTATTTCAGGTTTGTGATGTTTTGTGTCTTTTCTCCTATTTCTTATTCTCCTCATTTTTATCAACCATTTTTGGTATTTTTTCCGTCTCCTGAAATTCAGGTGCATGCAGATCACCTTTTTTCCAATTAAATAAAAAGGTCAGTCTCCTGTGCTCTTGGGAGCCTCTGATCAGTACGCGCTTTCTTATCATTCGGTGGACTATCCATTTGTGGACCAACGATTGTTGGTTTCCTTATTGATAATCAGGGAGGCAGCTCCTGAATATAATGTTAGTTTAATATATGCCTAATATTTTTACTTTTGTCTTACCCTTACTTCTTAAGTATCTTTTTTTTACATCTGCTCTCAAAGGCTCTCCATCCTGAGGAATTTTCTTCCAGCACCCTTCACCTTTTTCAAATTAGCTTGTTTATCATCCTCAGTTCTATTGTTACTTGTATTGTTTCTTTGTTATAGGGAGTTATGTCGTGATCCTTTCTTAGATATAATGTTTGAAGTACTTTCCTTGGCATATTGAGCTGGAGGTAACATCAACCCACTTGCAGTCCAACTTTTCAACTCTTGTGACCCGTCTATCTTGATCAGAGACTTCCATGCCACATATTTGTGTCTCCCATCTTTTATCCTTACTCATCATCCATTCTTTTAAATCTGGGTACTTCCTTTTGTGAAGGCCATCAATGGTAAATTATCTATTATCAAAAGTACCACAGACTAGCCAATGGGAACTTGACTGCTCATTTCTTTTTCTCACCAACTTCACTTTGTCAGCGATCAATGGGGGGCATAGGTTGGTTTCTCTATCAGATTTCTTTCCCCACCTCCTCTTTCTCCTCACCCAATTTTCTTCCCTCCTTCTTGAGATCCTGTGACATCTCAGTGTCTTTCAGAGGTGGTTCAGGATTTCCTTTTACAGCAGGCTATCAAACATGTTAACCATCCCTCCGAGGGTTTTCATTTAAATCTTCTTGTGGTACCAAAAAAAACAAGTGATTGGAAATCATTTTTTGATTTATTACACCTCAGATGCTTCATCTCACTCCTTAAGTTCACTGTGGAGTCTTTTTTTTCATCCTGAGATAGATACCCCAGAGTTGTGGATGACAAAAATGAATATCTCTTATGCCTACTTCCACATTCCAATCACATTTCACTCTCAATCTTATCTTTGGTTTGTTCTTCTTAGGGTGATTTACCAATTTTAGGTACTCTCCTTTGGACTTGCCTTAGCTGAAAATGTTTTGTTGATATCATTTGGGCCTTTGCTCATCATATTCATGTTCTTGGGGTGCAATTTCATCATTACGTGGATGACTGGCTCCTTCTAGCTTATTCCAAACAGGTGTAAAACACTCACACTCATTGACTTCTTTCTGTGGCAGCTTGACTGGGCCAGTTGATGAAATTGGAGGAGACAGTCCTTTGACCCTTTCAGTATCTAGTGCATTTAGGGGTTTTCTATAACAACATCAGTCACACTTTACCTTTCAGTTCCCAATGCTCTCTTGGCTCAGTACTTACTGCTCATGAGGTTCTGTTGCTTTTAAGGATGTGGCCCTTCATTACTGCATTGATCTCTCTAAGTTTTGCCGTAAGAGATCCCTGCAGTGGACACTTCACAAACAATGGAACCTTGCACATGATCCTCTTTATGCCACTGTTTCACTTCCTCCTTCCCTGAGAGACAATTTGGAAAGGTGGCTAGATAAAACTCGTACATCAGCAAGTATGCCACTTCCTCTCCTGTGGCCCAGCATGGTCAAATGGTTAACACGCTTAACTTGTAATCTGAGGGTTGCAGATGTGAATCTCCGTCACACCAAACCCACTCACCCTTTGAGTTATAGGAGCATTATAATGTGATAGTCAATCCTACTAATCATTGGTAAAAGAGTAGCCCAAGAGTTGGTGGCAGGTGGTGATGAGTGGCTGCCTTCCCTCTAGTTTTAAACTGCTAAATTAGGAATAGCTAGTGCAGATAGCTTTGTGTGAAATTCAAAAAACAAACAAAAATCCTTTTCTGTGTCTGGATGTTTGTTTGTTCACAAACTTCAGGGCTGCAGGGCTTGGGTCAGTCAACTTTGGGGCATTGAAACCATCTTGCATATCAATATTTTTGAATGTCTAGTGGTTTGTTTAAAGAGCTTTACAGAAGTGGCTCATATCAATCACCACATAAGCACCAAGTTAAAATATGTTCTGTACTATGTCTGTGCATAATTACATTTATCTTTTCACATTATAGATACTTTTTTATCTTGTTGTGGATTATCTTTCACACCTGCACAGAATCTATCCCACAGAGTGGTCATTAGATTCACTTATTTGCCTTTTATGGAGTTCTTCCCATTTGGTAACCTATTTGCATCTACAGGCTTTGATTATTGATGCCTTCAGCTAGGTTTTGGCCTCTCAGATACCTTTATATGTACCCTCCCATCCAATTCCTTGATTTGGTGATTTCTCTGATATACTCAACTCTTTATTGGGTCCTCCTGATTGCACCCTATTGACCAACACAACTTTGGTTACAGTGTCTGCTCCACTCACCATCTTTTCTTTTTTCATGGTTTCCTTCTCTTCTTTGTTGACCTCATTACCCCATCTTACATCTTGATCTTCCTGTTCTATATCTCGATATCTGTCTCCTACTTGTTCGCTATTTTCACACGTCTATCTTCCATGACAGTGTACCAGAGAAAGTGGAAAGAATTTAAGTACTAGTCTACTGGCAGGAAATTTTCTACCAACAAACCTTCTCTGGGTCAGCTGGTGGAATTTCTCGCACCTTGCTCTATGATTGCGAGTCTTCAGTCTTGTCATGTTCTCTCATATCTTCCATTTTTCTAGATATTGTAGGGTTTTACTTCTTTTGTTTTCCTTTTTGCTCATGCATTTCTTCCAGCTTCAAATATTTCCCAAGTATTTTGCTATTCTAGGTTGTGACATTAATGTGGCCCTCCATGCCCTAACTTTACCTCCATTCAAACCACTTTCCTCATGCTTCTTGCTTTATCTGTCCCTTAAGACCTGTTTCCTTTTTCTATTGGTCTGTGGACATTGCTGATCTGGTTTTTTGTTATTTCACATACCATTTGTAACCATTCCTACCTTTATATTGTGGCAGCTCAATAGAATTTTTCCATTTCTCATATTTTCTTTCCTTGATTCTCCCATCTTCACACTTTTCAGATCCTGATAGAATTCTGTGTTCAGTCAGGGCTCCTACATTTTTATATTTCATGTAAAGCTACCCTTTAGAGTAGGCACAATTTTTCTTTTTTTTTCACTGGCAATAATTCTCACTTGATGATCTTACCCATACAAGTTGATGGGTCTGTGTTTTGGTTTATTTAGCTCTACCTTGTTCCATGTTTCCTCCTAGCAGATTCATCATCTCCAATTTCATCTCAATTCTGGTCTTCATCATCCATTGGAGAAGCTTCTCCAAGCTGGAATGTAGACCATGTACTCCATAATTGCTCCATAAACCTATCTATTCTGCACCACATTACCCATGGACTGTATGGGTAAAGCAGAAGGGGATAGCTGCACATCCCTGCTTTGTCTTGAGTAAGTAACTCAGTATGATTTCTTGGTCACCCATTGCACTGTCTCTAATGATTACATTCCTCCAGACTCTCCACTTCACTCTCATCCTCCTTCCCCTGGTGCAGTATAGAAGTACTTAACACTTTCCAATTCCAACCCAATGGGGTGGATGACCATGGGCATTGTTCTGAACGGGGTCCACAAAAAATTAGTTATAGTCACTCAGTCATGGGTAGGGCAGTGGTGTTCTGTTCTTGTAGATCCAACAATGCCTCCACAAGAGTTGACCCATCTCCTTACAGAATAATTTGGCTTCTGTATGCTATTCACACAAGTGATGTTAAGGCTTCAACCCTCAGTAACTTTTATACTTTTTGGTATGTAAAAATTATAACTAATTAACAATTTTGAGTAATGCACCAGTTGTTCATTTTCAGTCTCTCCCCCCCCATACTTCTTGTTTTGTTTGGCCCAACTATGAGTGTTTTTTATTTATGTTGTACTTTTTAAAACAGGTTTTTATCACTATTTTGGAATGTATATGTGTGAATTCAGTTTTTCTGTACAGTGGTTAGGGTTAGGGTGCTCAACTCGCAGTCCATTGATGTTGAATTTCAACCATGTCATTGAAGATGCTTATCTGTTCAGTTGTGGAGGCATTATTATGTGATGTTCAATCCCACTTTTCATTAGTAAAGAGCAGCCCAAGAGTGGGCATTGGGAGGTTTTGAGTAACTACCTCTCCTGTAGTCTGTAACTTCTAAATTAGGAACAGCTATTGCAATTAGCCTTCAAGTAGCTTTGCACAAGATTCAACAAATAAACTGATATGAACCTAGAAATCATAAGTTATGGTATGCTATTTGAGAGGGGGGGCCTGCAATGCCAGTTTCACATTCTTGCATTTTTCTTTCATTCTGGACATCTGTATGGTGTATAATGGCTTCAGAAATGAGACATTGTGGGCTTGAGTAGCTTTATTTGCTTTTAATTCTCCAAACTTGTAATTTTATTTCTCATGATAGGCTTATGAAAACAAGTTTTAACATCATAAAGAGTGCATCCTCACTTCTATGTGGCTTGTAATTCTGTATATCCTATCGTAGACAGTGCATCCTCACCTCTATGTGGCTTGTAGCATTATGTATCCAACTTTATCTTTTGCTGTGATATATTTCACCTTTTCTTTGTATCCTAGTTTTATTTTGTTTTGTGTGTTTTGGGCTCAGTTCATATACACACACACAGTTATATGCAGTTGTTCTGGTCAGTTTATTTTAACATTGTACTAAACTTATCACACTAAATTTTGCACATGTACCAAGATGTTGAAAGTGTAATTAATAAGGGAAAATTAGCTTGAAATGCTTTTGAAAGTTTTCAGATAAAGTGAAGTACTAACATTATTCGAAACACAGCTCGAGAACATTTAACATGAGCTGTATATGACATCAGATTTCAACTCAGTTACTGAATATGAAAATTCTCAATAGTGTGACAGATACAGATGACTTGTATCAAGTAACAAATGAGGAGTTATTAGCTATTTACTTTTGAAAGACTTCAAATTTATCTTGTTTTTTTATGATATTTACTTACAATTCTTGTTGATTGCATATGTAGGTATGTGCACTAGCTTTATACACTTAAAGTATTGTACAATTTTCCATTTACATTTAGTACGTGGTCAATTGACCTTGCTTATCTGCTGAGGAGGTTTCAGGTTGACCATCTTTACTGTACCATAACATTTGGTGTCCATCCTGAGTTTAAAAATGAGGTGGGAGATGAATTCTTTTTTTTTTCATTATGTTTGTTTATTCTATGTAAACTAACTAGTTTTTGTAAAGAGCGTATAACAAAAGTGAGAATTATAAAGTTTCATGATTACTCAAAATATATTTAGTTAAGAATGATTTCAAATAAAAAAGCTTTGACGTGCGTGGTATGTCTACATTTTCTTAGCCACAGATTTACTAAATGTATACGAGTCAAACATGGTTAGCATTTACCTGTTTAGTGTCAAACTAAGAACAAAATAACATACAATATATACAGAAGGAAGTTGTGTTATTGGAAAGCTCTGGCCAACGTGAGTCTTACAATTTGCAAGTTTACAAAAACTAAATCATTAAGCACATTTTATTGTGTATCATGATTTGTTACTCAAAATTTGAGGGAGCTAAACATATCAGTAAAAATTATTATGACACAGTAATTGTTTGAAGAAAACTTGTAAGGTACATAAAGGAATTTTTAGCTTTTGACAACTGGAAAACACCAGAGGTCAGACCAAAATGTTAAAACATATTGTACGACTGGGAACATCACACAGGAGTAGCTCAATAGATATTGTGTTTCTGTACTTAGAATGAATAATGAAGGTGACAGCAGCTCATTGGAGAAAAGTGCATCTTATAACTATATTCAAATGTTAGGCTTTTCAATTTTAATATGATTTTACTCACGTACGATAATGCATGTTATTACAGTACATTCACGAAGATACCAGTTTATCCTGGTCTTTGTGATATTTTGTTTTCAGAAACTTCTGTTATTTGATTCCAATTCCTTTTTTTAGGAGTTTTATAAACAGACATTGTCGTCAGATGTGCAGCGAGTTAATGAAAAGTTTGAACAAGCAGACAAAAACTACGTTCATGTCCAACAAAGGTAGAGTATGTTTTTTTTACAAGAGGTTACAATCGCAATATGTAAGATAAAAGTCTCAGAACTCATGTTTGTTCTTGTTTAAGTCTATGGGGATTAGTTTGATTTTGCTATTGAGAATCTGCGTAAAAGATTAAATTAAAAAAAAGTGTTCAGTTATGTATGCGTGAATATTAAAACTAATTTGAAATGCCACTGGTGAAGAATTAAAATGTGTATGTGTGACTGTTTGTCTGTCTTGATAATATTGTAATGTTTACTATTTAGTCATGTCACCCACTGGTTATATTCCTCAGTTATACAATGGGTGATTTAGCTGTATTAATTCTGTAGTAGGGAGTAAATAGGGTACACACTAGGTTGTTGGCAAATATGGTTAGTTTCATACACGAGTTTATTTTTAAGAATGTGTAATATTATTGTCATGTGTTGTGTTTTTTCTTATGACATATTAAGCATTACTGTTTGTTACGAGTTGTTTTAGAATCACTTAAGGCTAAATAATATAAATTCTATTGTTGCATTTTTTTCGAGGGATCCATTTCGTGATTCATTCCATTTAAAGTGGATTCTTGTTTTCACTCATACTTTCAACTTCCACTGAAGAGTAAGAACAGACCAATAACATAATTTATAAATTTTTATTATATTTGCCTTTAATTAACCTGCTATATTGCCCGATGTAATATTAAAGAAAGTTTTATTTTAATATATGTTCTGTTTGTCGTTACATTGTTACATTTCATCCACCCTGAAGTAATGCCTGAATAAAACCTGGTGACGGAACTGTGCGTATCTGACTAAATAGCAGTAAGTTTCAAAGATATTGATAAATCCATGTGTTTGGTTAAACAATAGTTAGTTTAAAAGATTGAACAATAAATCTATGTGCTTGTTTGGTCAGAGAAAGAAATATGTAGTTGGGATAAGTGAAAAGTAAATTATAAATTATACAAGGGCCGTTCAAAAATTACACGGACTGATGTCATAAAAGAAAAGGTACTTTATTTAGAAGTTACAGGTCTGGGACCCCTTCAAAGTACTCTCCTCCCCAATGCACACACTTATTCCAACAGTGTTTCCACTTGTTGAAACAGTCCTGGTAGCTTCTTTTGTATTGTCCTCCAGCTCCTTCGTTGCATTTGCCTAAATCTTGGGAATCGTCTCAAATCTTCTTCCTTTCAAGGGTCGTTTGAGTTTGGGGAACAAGAAAAAATTGCAAGGGGTAAGGTCAGGTGAGTAGGTGGGTGGGGAAGAACAGTGATCGAGTGTTTGGCCAAAAAGTCACGAGTTCTGAGGCACAAATTTCGCAGTAACGAGGCGCATCTTCAATTTTTCGGTCAAAATATCGTAACAAGATCCAACTGATATCCCACACTCTTCACCAAGCTCCCTGACAGTCAGACATCGATTTGCTCGCACCAGGGTGTTGATTTTGTCAAACTGTGGGTCGTCAGTTGACGTGGAAGGATGTCCAGAATGCTCATCATCTTCAATGGACTGTCGACCATCCTTAAAACGTTCATGCCACTTGAAACATGCTGTACGCTTCATAGCAACATCACCGTAAGCCGTGTTAAGCATAGCAAAAGTTTCAGTCGCAGATTTTCCAAGTTTAATACAAAATTTCACAGCAAGTCATTGTTCCTTCAGGTCATTCATTCTGAAATCTGCCAAATGAAAAAAATCGCACTTCACTTAAAACCACATACCCATTATACAAATGAAGATATTTGCAATCGGGAAATGACATCGTAATCAGCTGATCTGTGCAAACCTAGCAACACCAAACAGATTTCCCTGGAACCAACTGGAGCCTTGCAATTCAAACAGTCCGCGTATTTTTGAACAGACCTTGTATGTACATACACACAGAGAAAGAAATATGTAGTTAGGATAAGTGAAAAGTACATTATAAATTATATACACACATGCACAGAGAAAGAAATATGTAGTCACGATAAGTGAAAAGTAAATTATAAATTATCTATACATACACACAGAGAAATGAATTTAAATCAAATATACTTCTCCCCCGTACTCTTTTTTTCACATTCTTTACAAATTTTGTTCTGAGAGTTCTTTACAACCTCCCTGTGGCCATTTACACCCTTGTGCAAATTAATTGAAACAAGACAGAAAATTACAATTTTTTTCAGTTTTTGCATTTTATTTCTGAGAATCCTATATTTAATATAAGATATGACGGCCTTTACTTTTCAGGAGATCATTAATCCGTTTTGGCATCAAGTCCATGAGTTGTCTGCAATTTTTGCTAATTTTTGCATTGCAGTGCCTCACCTCAATTAGCTTATCTTTCATAGTACAGTCTTTATCTCAAAGTCTTTCTTTACAAATTGCCCAAAGATTTTCAATAGGATTTAAGTCCAGAGAGTTTCCAGACCAGTCCAGCACCTTTATTTGCATTGTACTCATGAAATTCTTCACAAGTTTTGATGTGTAGCACAGACCCCAATCTTCCTAAAAAATGCCAAATCCATCAGGAAATCTCTTTTTCAATTCTGGAATGATTCTTTTCTGCAAAACTTCGATTTACTGTGGTCCTCGGATCATACCTTCTATGACATGTAAGCCTTCGATGCCATAGTAGCTGAAAAAGCCCCAAAACATCTTCAAGGGAAGTTTTATGAAGTGATTGATGTGAGATTCTCAAAGTTTCTCACCTGGAGATCTGCAAACATGCAGACATCTTTGATCCTGTACGAAGAAATGAGTCTTGTTATTGAATAACATCTTCCTCCATTGTTCTTGCATCCAGTTCTTGTAGCCCCCAGTGGCTTAGCAGTATGTCTGCAGACTTGCAATGCTAAAATCTGGGTTTCAATACCTGTGGTGAGCAGAGCACAGATAGCCCATTTTGTAGCTTTGTGCTGAATTCAAAAACAACAACAACCAGTTCTTGTATTCCAGACTCCATTGAAACCGTTTTTTCTTCATTGAGTTGGTAAGAAGCTGTTTTTGACTGGTCTCCTTGTCCTTGTAAAGCAATTTTGATTGACATAAGATTCCTCAAAATTTCATCATATATCCCAAAAATAGATCGACTGCACTGCAAAACATAGCTAATGACGCCATCTGTGTGAAAAAATGACTATTAAAGGAAATCAGCGGGTCCAATGAGCCTACACTGGCCACCATACTGAAAATATTGTAAAATGACCATTTGTTTGAATTAATTTGTATAAGGGTGTAACAACATCTGCTAGATTGTAAGGAGGACTGGTTAGTTTTGTTCTCCTCTTGTTTCTTTTCTTTCCAGGATCCCTTATCTCTTCTTTTTTTCACTGGATTCCACTCTGTAACAAATGTTGCCAAGACAGGTGTTTTTTATCAATTTAATTCTGCACCATCACCAAATTGAATTATTTTCTTCTGATTGCAACAGGCTTTGCAGAAATTAGGTGTTCACCAGATAGCATTATCATCTTCTGTTGGACTGCCTCTCATGGGCTATGAGTGAGGGTAAAGGGGATCTTACCTGTCACTTCTAGTCATTGTATTGAATAAACTGGGAATAGTTTAGAAAGTTAGGGAACTTGTTTTACCTATTCCTCAGATCTACCCAGTGCACCTCCTGCCCATATTCTACAAGTGGAGATAGTCCTAACCACACTGTTTTTAGTTACTCGAGTGGTGGACAGAGGCTTTACCTTCAATGTTTGAGTGAATTTCTCCACTTTTATAAAAAAGGACAAAGTCAGAAGCTCTCCTCTTCAAGCTCTTACATGTTTCTCTTTGATGTCAGTTGGAAAGGCACAAACCTCCACAGGAGTACACTTGTAATGACACTTAAGATTTGATGTTAGGCTATCTGATTAGGGTGTGTATGGCTCTTCTTTTTTATCACTGCCAATTTATTATATTGTTTACAGAAGGAGGTCCATTATCTCCTTATAATTCTGAATGTAGGGTGGTCCCATCCTGAAACTTTGGTTGAGCAAGGTGTTCCACATTCTCCACTTCATTCTGAGAGCAAGCAGAATGTTCCTTGATTACTTGGTTGGAGAATAAGAATGAATGCTTGTATTTCAAGACAAGATTAGTTTTATTCCTTTGGTTGATTAAGGCATACACTTTTCAATCATTTTGAGTTCTTCAGACTATTTCAGATGAAGGACAAAGTGTGTCTGCTTCAGTGTTGCTTACTTGCTCATCATGATTTCAGTGATTTGAAATGTGTCTCTCTTGTTACAGGTTGGAAATCAATCAAAAGTATATCTGTATATTTTATGTTGGTAAGTTATGTTTACCTTCTCAGTGAGGGATTCAAGCTGTAAGTGTCAGTGAATGGTACGTTATGTCTACCTTCTCAGTGAGGGATTCAAGCTGTAAGTGTCAGTGAATGGTACGTTATGTCTACCTTCTCAGTGAGGGATTCAAGCTGTAAGTGTCAGTGAATGGTAAGTTATGTCTACCTTCTCAGTGAGGGATTCAAGCTGTAAGTTTCAGTGAATGGTAAGTTATGTCTACCTTCTCAGTGAGGGATTCAAGCTGTAAGTGTCAGTGAATGGTAAGTTATGTCTACCTTCTCTGGAGCTCCTCTATATAAAATAAATTTTCTCAACCCATACCAGCTGTTTTTACAAATATATTTTTCTCTACAAATGTGTTTTTTTATCATCACTGATATATGACTCTCTCATTTAACTGTAGCTTTAGAATTATGTTGTCATTTGCTGAATGCTATTGGAATACTTTGCACTGATCTGTAAATGCTTTTCTTTGTAATATAGTTAATATTTACATATGATCTTTTAATTTTTCAGGTCAGTGGATATTATGGAAATTTTAGATCATCTTAGGAATGGATTTCCAGCTATTGTCTTAGTCAATGCCAATGAATTAGCCTGTGATGTTTGTGCATCTTCAAAGGTGGGGTTACAGTTGTTTCATGTTTAAAACTGTGTACCTTGTTGTGATATTTGTTTAAAGAAGTTATTAAACTAAACTTATCAACTCAGTTGTATACCACTGTTTTAGTCATTTGCTTAAATAACCGTGAAAAGTTATCAAATGATTCCAGGGTTTGTTTGATTTTAATGTGTTAATATGTTTGATTTCTACACTGTGTGTGTTTTCATAATTACAGAGTTCGTTTTGTTTTGAAATCAAACACAGCTAACAGCAAATTCCACACACTTAGTCTGTACATTAAAAATTTTATTAAATAATTTCAGAATCTTAGTGTCCTACTAATGGAACACATATCTTTCTTCTAACCTTTTGTTATTTATCTCAGAATTAATTGTATTGAACTTCAGAATATTCTCCAGAATCTCAAACTATCCAATTAACATGGAATTTTGTACAGGATAAGTAAAATTTCTGGAAAATAAACAAGGATCTGGAATGGGTTTCATCGACATGCTGTCATTTGTGTAAACTGAAAACAAAGGAATAAGGTTGCTTAGTTGTATCTAGAATGTAAAGTACAAAATAAACATGTTTTAGTGTGTTCTAGTTGAACATAATGTACTGTTACTTGTTGAGGTAAGTTTGTTCTAGTTCTACGTAATGTACTGTTATTTGATTAGGTTAGTTTATTGTAGTTCTACGTAATGTACTGTTATTTGATCACATTAGTTTGTTGTAGTTCTACCTACTGTAATGTTATTTGATCACGTTAGTTTGTTGTAGTTCTACCTACTGTAATGTTATTTGTTGAGGTTAGTTTGTTGTAGTTTTACATACTGTAATGTTATTTGTTGAGGTAAGTTTGTTGTAGTTCTACGTAATGTACTGTTATTTGATAAGGTTAGTTTATTGTAGTTTTACGTAATGTACTGTTATTTGATCACATTAGTTTGTTGTAGTTCTACATACTGTAATGTTATTTGATCACGTTAGTTTGTTGTAGTTCTACCTACTGTAATGTTATTTGTTGAGGTTAGTTTGTTGTAGTTTTACATACTGTAATGTTATTTGTTGAGGTAAGTTTGTTGTAGTTCTACGTAATGTACTGTTATTTGATAAGGTTAGTTTATTGTAGTTTTACGTAATGTACTGTTATTTGATCACATTAGTTTGTTGTAGTTCTACATACTGTAATGTTATTTGATCACGTTAGTTTGTTGTAGTTCTACCTACTGTAATGTTATTTGTTGAGGTTAGTTTGTTGTAGTTTTACATACTGTAATGTTATTTGTTGAGGTAAGTTTGTTGTAGTTCTACGTAATGTACTGTTATTTGATTAGGTTAGTTTATTGTAGTTCTACGTAATGTACTGTTATTTGATCACATTAGTTTGTTGTAGTTCTACCTACTGTACTGTTATTTAATGAGGTTAGTTTGTTGTAGTTCTACATACTGTAATGTTATTTGATCACGTTAGTTTGTTGTAGTTCTACCTACTGTAATGTTATTTGTTGAGGTTAGTTTGCTGTAGTTTTACATACTGTAATGTTATTTGTTGAGGTAAGTTTGTTGTAGTTCTACATACTGTAATGTTATTTGTTGAGGTAAGTTTGTTGTAGTTCTACATACTGTAATGTTATTTGTTGAGGTTAGTTCTGGTTCTATGTAATGCACTGCTATTTTTTGAGGTTAGTTTGTTGTAGTTCTACATAATGTACTGTTATTTGTTGAAATTAGTTTGTTGTAGTTCTATGTAATGTAGTATTATTTGATGAGGTCAGTTTCATATCTTTTTACTTTATGTTTCTGCCATTTTTTGTGTTGTAAAATTTCCAATTGTGTTGGCTTTTTTCATTTTTAATGGTATTTTGTTTAGTTGCATTTTGTGTGTCTTTGTTAGATTTGTGTGTATTGGTTTAAATTTGTTTGTGTCTGATAGGACGTTTTTCATTTTTTGAATTATTGATTTGTATTCATTATGAGTATTGCATTTCTTTTATCTGCTTTTAGAATTTTAATGGTTTGTCTTGTTTTAGGTTTTTAATGGAATTAATGTCTCTTTTTGTAAGATTATTTGTTAACTTTCTGTTTTGTAAAATTATGTTTATGTTTTTGTGAGAAAATTCTTTGAAAAAAATCATTTAAGATGTTGTTTTAGGTGTTTCTGGAAAATATAAATTTTTAATTTTTCTGGGAAGTTTGGCTGTTGGATGTCAATAAAATTCTCTAAGTTTTCTTCTTTCTGTTTGTAATCCAGTATCACAAGTTCTAGCCAATATTTTTATGACACAAGTTGAAACACAAGCAATTAATACAGCATTACATCCACCACTATACTGGTACAGATATGTAGATGACACAGTTGTGGGATTCAAATGTACAGAACACATACTTAATTTTTTCAATCACATTAACTCTATACATCCCAACATTAACTTCACATGTGAACAGGAAGAAAGCAATCATATATCATTTCTTAACCTCAAAGTTACAAGAACTGATACACAATTTAAAACAGAAATCCACCAAAAAATCACCCATACTGGACTATACATTCCTTGGGACTCAGCACATGAAACAAAACAAAAACTCAACATACTAAGAAACCAAATAAACACAGCCATAAAACTATGCTCACCAGATAAAATTAACAATGAATTAGACAAAATAAAACAATACTTCATCAACATCAATAAGTTTCCTCCACAAACTGTAGGAAACATTATACACATACACCTAGACAGAAAGCAAAATCACGAAACCATATACTGCTGTATACCATATATTCCTGACATCAGCAGAAAAATAACCAACATTTGGAAAAAACTAGTAACAAAATTTGACATTCCAGTTAATACCAAATTTATTCAAAAACCAGGCACAAAACTGAGGTCTATAACAATGTAAAAACTACACTGACAAACATCACACCAACATTATTTATAAAATACAATGTGATAACTGCCACGACTTCTATATTGGAGAAACAAGTAGAAAAATGAAAACCAGATTCAAAGAACATAAAAAGTCACCTTTACACGGCTTTGAACACTACAAGTTAAATAAACACAACATAACCATAGAAAACACTCAAATATGAAATAAAGAAACAAACATAAACAAACGTAAAATTAAAGAAGCCTTACTTAAGCCCAAAATAAACCAATAGAAAGGAATGCCTTTATACCTATATTAATATGATAAAATAAATAAAATGATATATTCAAACATATAACACCGTCCTCTACATTCCGACACTCAGTTACACAACGCCTTCCAAACATGTGGTCAGTTTCCAGCCAGTTACCTCTTTCTTTTTTTGTGAACCTGACAAAGATCGAAGAAGGTCGAAACATTGTTCGCTCCTCTATGTAAAAAAAATTTTTTCAACTCAAACGAGCCGTTTCTACATATATCTTTATGTATACACACACACACACACGTATTTACATATATATTTCTCTACAAGTGGGTTTTCTCAACATCACTGATCCCACTCAGATCTGTCATCTGTTCCTGAACCTTTTGACCTTCCCACTCAGATCTGTCATCTGTTCCTGAATCTTTTGACCTTCCCACCCAATTTAATTTTTCTTTTCTGTAGAAGCCAAATACAGTAATCTCCCCCCCAAACCACAACTTCTCACTCAGTGATGACATAAATGTTTTAACTCCACCTGTAGCTCTATCCATCAGTAGTGGTTCTTGACCACATTTTGCAAGGTTATAAAAGGAGAGTGAATGAGATGCAATATTAATAATACCAAAGAAACAACACTGAATAAAATAAACCCTTGAGAATTATATTAATAAAATTTAAGTTTTTTAGCAAATATAAATCTTTGCACTGGGATGAGTAGAAATTAAAGGGTTTGTTTACAGGCAAAACTGTTTGTAAATATACAAATTTAAGCAGTTGTATAATTTTTGTTTATGAATTACATTAAATAAACTTTACAGAGTTACTGTCGTAAAGTAATGTTGAGTACTTATTGTTAAAATAGATTTAAAATAATAATTTTTACTTTAATTTTGAAATTTGACATGCGGGTGTATTTTTGACACTTTAAAGGTGTTGGTCGTCTCAGATTGGACTATTTTGATACTTAGGTGGGTTGGATGGTTACAGTGTGAAGGTTCATGCAAACTTACAATTATTATTTTACTTTTTGGTTTTTCATGCTTACATTTAAGATAGTTTTGTTTTTGTAAGCTATATTCCTTTAACAGAATATATATATATTAAAATAAAACAAATTCTGTTTTTAACAGTGTTGGAGAGAGTGGCTTATTTGTTGCCAGTTGTTGCCATCCTATCAAGGTGAGGGAAAGGGACATCTATCATCGTTATCAAAACGCTTTGTGTATTCTCTTGCAGTATGCAACGCTTTGTGTATTCTCTTGCAGTATGCAACGCTTTGTGTATTCTCTTGCAGTATGCAACGCATTGTGTATTAACTTGCAGTCTGCTTGTTAATGTAACAGTAAATTTGTCATATTTTGTGAAGGGACACAGATATTTTTAATATTTCTTATTCTTATGAGTTGATTTTCAAGAATTTCTGAAGGCCACTGCAGTTTTATTTATCTGTAGAACAGTAAGTTTCAGTAGTCTTGAAATTACTGTATTTTAACAAACATAAACCCAGTTTTATCACAGAGAAGAAAGATTTAGCTAATTATGTTTAAGCTTTGTTTGATATTATGAAGTGGAAAAGATCACTTATGGATTAAATTTTGGGTAAAATTGCTATCATTTAGTGAACTCTTAAGGTATGTAATTATAAGGGAGTTCTATTAAACACTTGCAGACTGTTCAATGACTGCCACCAAAGAGTTTAATTCAATGTGGTTTCTTTGAAGATAATTTAAGAGAAATTACATTACAGATGAAATTTGATTGCTGACTATGATGGAACTGCAAGATTAACAGAAAAAGGTATCTCGGGAAATGTTTAAGGAAACTGAACTTTATCTCATGCAGTTGTTGAATAAAATAAGTTGATACTGACATGGAATGAATCGTGCAGTTGTTTAATGAAATAAGTTGATACTGACATGGAATGAATCGTGCAGTTGTTTAATGAAATAAGTTGATACTGACATGGAATGAATTGTGCAGTTGTTTAATGAAATAAGTTGATACTGACATGGAATGAATCGTGCAGTTGTTTAATGAAATAAGTTGATACTGACATGGAATGAATTGTGCAGTTGTTTAATGAAATAAGTTGATACTGACATGGAATGAATTGTGCAGTTGTTTAATGAAATAAGTTGATACTGACATGGAATGAATCGTGCAGTTGTTTAATGAAATAAGTTGATACTGACATGGAATGAATCGTGCAGTTGTTTAATGAAATAAGTTGATACTGACATGGAATAAATCGTGCAATTGTTTAATGAAATAAGTTGAAACTGAAGGCTCTTTAATGTTTATGTGCAGTTTGTCTCTCAGTTATCTGCGGGCAGTTATTTGATTTTGTTATGTCTTCTTTTAATGTGCTCATTGATTGTAGAGAACAAATGTAAACAAAAACTTGACTGATGGAAAGACAACACTAGGTTTGACTGCAAAATCAGTTGCAGCTGATTTGTGCAATTAAAAAAAACAATTAAAACAGAAGACTTTAAATTATTATTTGTAATTATTGTACTTGTGCCCATAAGGTTTATATTATGCATAACTTTTTGATGTGTTATGTAAAAATCCATTTCACAATTTATATATATATATGTTATAACCATAAATTTTTAAGCCATAAACAAAACACATTAAAACTGAACAAAATTACACTGCATATTTTTAAAAGAAAATCCTAGAGTACAAGCTGCAGTGTGGGATTATAAAATGTATCCTAAGTTTGGAGGTGACTGTGGAAGTAGTACCCACATCCCAGTGGGCATACACCACCTATCAGTTTTAACCTCCAATTCACTAGTCTCATATAAGATTGAAGAATTGGAGGTTAAAACTGAGAGACAGTGTATCCCCACCACAATGTGGGTTCTAATCCACAGTCACCTTCAAAACCTAGGAAGCATTTTACAATCCACGTTGTTGCTTCCACTCTAGGATCTTTTCACAAAAATGTGCAGCGTATTTTGTTTAATTTTAGTGTGTTTTGTTTATGGCTTAAACATTTATGACTATAATATAATTAATCAGAGGTTTGGATTTGCTGTTTTTAACCCAGTCCTTCTTCATTATTTTGTTTACTTATTTAGCTTTATTTGGATGTATTTATTTAATTTCACTGTATATATATAAAGAATCACCTGCATGTAAGTAAGATTTGTTTACTTATTTAGCTTTATTTGGATGTATTTATTTAATTTTACTATACATAAAGAATCACCTACATGTAAGTAAGATTTGTTTACTTATTTGGTTTCATTTGGATGGAATTATTTAATTTCACAATATATAAAGAATCACCCACATCTAAGTAAGATTTGTTTACTTATTTGGTTTAATTTTGATGTAATTATTTAATTTCACTATATGTAAAGAATCACCCACATCTAAGTAAGATTTGTTTTCATTATGAATGTTTTAATATTATTCTCTCCCTTCCATTTTCCCAGATAACCAAGAATCAGCTGCAGTTGGCTATTTTTCTTACTAATTAGGCTTGTAATTATTTTCAGTAATTTTTGTTGGATAAAAGTTTGTGACGTCTGTAATATGAATTGTTTTGTTTTCACTACTATTGACAGAAACTGTCATTGAGCTAAATGTCTCAGCAATCAGTTGAAAAACATTTAGACTTAATATACCTAAAATGTTTTAAGGGTGATGGTCATTGTTTCATGGATCAAATAAGAGTGAGATTACTATTAATGTGCAAGTCGTTTAACATTTAATTATGACAGTATATTTATGTATATATAATTGTTAACATTTACTGATGACAGTATATTTATGTATGTATAATTGTTAACATTTACTGATGACAGTATATTTATGTATGTATAATTGTTAACATTTAATGATGACAGTATATTTATGTGTATATAATTGTTAACATTTAATGATGACAGTATATTTATGTGTATATAATTGTTAACATTTAATGATGACAGTATATTTATGTTTATGTTATTGTTAACATTTAATGATGACAGTATATTTATGTATATATAATTCTTAACATTTAATGATGACAGTATATTTATGTATATATAATTGTTAACATTTACTGATGACAGTATATTTATGTATATATAATTGTTAACATTTAATGATGACAGTATATTTATGTATATATAATTGTTAACATTTAATGATGACAGTATATTTATGTATATATAATTGTTAACATTTAATGATGACAGTATATTTATGTATATATAATTGTTAACATTTAATGATGACAGTATATTTATGTATATATAATTGTTAACATTTAATGATGACAGTATATTTATGAATATATATAATTGTTAACATTTAATGATGACAGTATATTTATGAATATATATAATTGTTAACATTTAATGATGACAGTATATTTATGTATATATAATTGTTAACATTTAATGATGACAGTATATTTATGTGTATATAATTGTTAACATTTAATGATGACAGTATATTTATGTGTATATAATTGTTAACATTTAATGATAACAGTATATGTATATATAATTGTTAACATTTACTGATGACAGTATATTTATGTATGTATAATTGTTAACATTTACTGATGACAGTATATTTATGTGTATATAATTGTTAACATTTAATGATGACAGTATATTTATGTGTATATAATTGTTAACATTTAATGATGACAGTATATTTATGTTTATGTTATTGTTAACATTTAATGATGACAGTATATTTATGTATATATAATTGTTAACATTTAATGATGACAGTATATTTATGAATATATATAATTGTTAACATTTAATGATGACAGTATATTTATGTGTATATAATTGTTAACATTTAATGATGACAGTATATTTATGTACATGTAATTGTTAACATTTAATGATGACAGTATATTTATGTATATATAATTGTTAACATTTAATGATGACAGTATATTTATGTGTATATAATTGTTAACATTTACTGATGACAGTATATTTATGTATATATAATTGTTAACATTTAATGATGACAGTATATTTATGTATATATAATTGTTAACATTTAATGATGACAGTATATTTGTGTATATAATTGTTAACATTTAATGATGACAGTATATTTATGTATATATAATTGTTAACATTTAATGATGACAGTATATTTGTGTATATAATTGTTAACATTTAATGATGACAGTATATTTATGTATATATAATTGTTAACATTTAATGATGACAGTATATTTATGTATATATAATTGTTAACATTTAATGATGACAGTATATTTATGTATATATAATTGTTAACATTTAATGATGACAGTATATTTATGTGTATATAATTGTTAACATTTACTGATGACAGTATATTTATGTAGATATAATTGTTAACATTTAATGATGACAGTATATTTATGTATATATAATTGTTAACATTTAATGATGACAGTATATTTGTGTATATAATTGTTAACATTTAATGATGACAGTATATTTATGTATATATAATTGTTAACATTTAATGATGACAGTATATTTATGTATATATAATTGTTAACATTTAATGATGACAGTATATTTATGTATATATAATTGTTAACATTTAATGATGACAGTATATTTATGTATATAATTGTTAACATTTAATGATGACAGTATATTTATGTATATATAATTGTTAACATTTAATGATGACAGTATATTTATGAATATATATAATTGTTAACATTTAATGATGACAGTATATTTATGTATATATAATTGTTAACATTTAATGATGACAGTATATTTATGTATATATAATTGTTAACATTTAATGATGACAGTATATTTATGTGTATATAATTGTTAACATTTAATGATGACAGTATATGTATATATAATTGTTAACATTTAATGATGACAGTATATTTATGTACATGTAATTGTTAACATTTAATGATGACAGTATATTTATGTATATATAATTGTTAACATTTAATGATGACAGTATATTTATGTATATATAATTGTTAACATTTAATGATGACAGTATATTTATGTACATGTAATTGTTAACATTTAATGATGACAGTATATTTATGTATATATAATTGTTAACATTAAATGATGACAGTATATTTATGTATATATAATTGTTAACATTTAATGATGACAGTATATTTATGTATATATAATTGTTAACATTTAATGATGACAGTATATTTATGTATATATAATTGTTAACATTTAATGATGACAGTATATTTATGTATATATAATTGTTAACATTAAAATTTAAGGTTCAAACAAATCAAAATGTTTCATTTGTTTTCAGGACATTACATTGTTGTTTGTGGATTTCAACAAAAAGGGTCAAAAATTCTGTATAGAAATCCTGCTAATAGTAACAGTAAGTTTCTAGATGTACGAGTAAATAACTTGTTAGTTATTTTGTACTACTTATTAAAAATCTCGCTACATTCAAACTGAAAGGAATTTTGGTGTCGTCTGTAAACTGCCTGATTTTATATTTTTTTAAGGTGAATGAAGTGGGCTTTATGTGTATATTTGTGTGTGTGTGTAAACATAGAATGAAGTGGGCTTTATGTGTATATTTGCGTGTGTGGGTAAACCTAGAATGAAGTGGGCTTTATGTATATATTTGTGTGTGTGGGTAAACCTAGAATGAAGTGGGCTTTATGTATATATTTGTGTGTGTGGGTAAACCTAGAATGAAGTGGGCTTTATGTGTATATTTGTGTGTGTCGGTAAACATAGAATGAAGTGGGCTTTATGTATATATTTGTGTGTGTGGGTAAACCTAGAATGAAGTGGGCTTTATGTGTATATTTGTGTGTGTGGGTAAACCTAGAATGAAGTGGGCTTTATGTGTATATTTGTGTGTGTGGGTAAACATAGAATGAAGTGGACTTTATGTGTATATTTGTGTGTGTGTGGGTAAACATAGAATGAAGTGGGCTTTATGTATATATTTGTGTGTGTGGGTAAACCTAGAATGAAGTGGGCTTTATGTGTATATTTGTGTGTGTGGGTAAACCTAGAATGAAGTGGGCTTTATGTGTATATTTGTGTGTGTGGGTAAACATAGAATGAAGTGGGCTTTATGTGTATATTTGCGTGTGTGGGTAAACCTAGAATGAAGTGGGCTTTATGTGTATATTTGCGTGTGTGGGTAAACCTAGAATGAAGTGGGCTTTATGTATATATTTGTGTGTGTGGGTAAACCTAGAATGAAGTGGGCTTTATGTGTATATTTGTGTGTGTGGGTAAACATAGAATGAAGTGGGCTTTTGTATATATTTGTGTGTGTGGGTAAACCTAGAATGAAGTGGGCTTTATGTATATATTTGTGTGTGTGGGTAAACCTAGAATGAAGTGGGCTTTATGTATATATTTGTGTGTGTGGGTAAACCTAGAATGAAGTGGGCTTTATGTGTATATTTGTGTGTGTGGGTAAACCTAGAATGAAGTGGGCTTTATGTGTATATTTGTGTGTGTGGGTAAACATAGAATGAAGTGGGCTTTATGTGTATATTTGTGTGTGTGGGTAAACCTAGAATGAAGTGGGCTTTATGTGTATATTTGTGTGTGTGGGTAAACATAGAATGAAGTGGGCTTTATGTGTATATTTGTGTGTGTGGGTAAACATAGAATGAAGTGGGCTTTATGTGTATATTTGTGTGTGTGGGTAAACATAGAATGAAGTGGGCTTTATGTATATATTTGTGTGTGTGGGTAAACCTAGAATGAAGTGGGCTTTATGTGTATATTTGTGTGTGTGGGTAAACCTAGAATGAAGTGGGCTTTATGTGTATATTTGTGTGTGTGGGTAAACCTAGAATGAAGTGGGCTTTATGTGTATATTTGTGTGTGTGGGTAAACCTAGAATGAAGTGGGCTTTATGTGTATATTTGTGTGTGTGGGTAAACCTAGAATGAAGTGGGCTTTATGTGTATATTTGTGTGTGTGGGTAAACATAGAATGAAGTGGGCTTTATGTATATATTTGTGTGTGTGGGTAAACCTAGAATGAAGTGGGCTTTATGTGTATATTTGCGTGTGTGGGTAAACCTAGAATGAAGTGGGCTTTATGTGTATATTTGCGTGTGTGGGTAAACCTAGAATGAAGTGGGCTTTATGTGTATATTTGTGTGTGTGGGTAAACCTAGAATGAAGTGGGCTTTATGTGTATATTTGTGTGTGTGGGTAAACATAGAATGAAGTGGGCTTTATGTGTATATTTGTGTGTGTGGGTAAACATAGAATGAAGTGGGCTTTATGTGTATATTTGTGTGTGTGGGTAAACATAGAATGAAGTGGGCTTTATGTCTATATTTGTGTGTGTGGGTAAACCTAGAATGAAGTGGGCTTTATGTGTATATTTGTGTGTGTGGGTAAACCTAGAATGAAGTGGGCTTTATGTGTATATTTGTGTGTGTGGGTAAACATAGAATGAAGTGGGCTTTATGTGTATATTTGTGTGTGTGGGTAAACATAGAATGAAGTGGGCTTTATGTGTATATTTGTGTGTGGGTAAACCTAGAATGAAGTGGGCTTTATGTGTATATTTGTGTGTGTGGGTAAACCTAGAATGAAGTGGGCTTTATGTGTATATTTGCGTGTGTGGGTAAACCTAGAATGAAGTGGGCTTTATGTATATATTTGCGTGTGTGGGTAAACCTAGAATGAAGTGGGCTTTATGTGTATATTTGCGTGTGTGGGTAAACCTAGAATGAAGTGGGCTTTATGTGTATATTTGCGTGTGTGGGTAAACCTAGAATGAAGTGGGCTTTATGTATATATTTGTGTGTGTGGGTAAACCTAGAATGAAGTGGGCTTTATGTTAAAAAAACTACAGATTCTCAAGGTATAGTATGTTTAATTTTATGGTTTCCTGTATTTCTGATTTCAATATTACCAATTCATGTAACTGACACATAGCAGACCCCAGTGGTGACATAGAAGGTTGAAATGTTAGCATCCAATGCCACTCTCCTGAGAACTGGTCAGTGTTCGTGACAGTTGGTCTACAGGTCTACCAGTTGTAAATGGACGTGACAATTTTTTTTTTTTTCGAATAATGGTTTAGATTTCACATAGTATCTCATTTAGATTTCAAAGAAACATGATCTTTAAAAACACATAAGCTCACAAAAATGAATACATTATCTAGTAATTCGGAACTTTGTGTCCATAGTTGATTTTTTAATTAAAGGTCCATTTCCCACAGTTCAATGGATATTTTTCTAACTCTGATTTAGAACAAGTCAATTTTCGTGACTGTGTATTACATGCAAGGTAGTTGAATTTACTGTGAGAAAACCAGTTTCATACTATTAGAAGTAAATTTTAAACAAAATCAAGCATACATTTTCTGCTGTTTAACATTTAGGTTATTTTGTTCCAAAACGCATTGTAAGAAAACAAGATGTAGGATACGGTCATACGAAACAGAATTATAGGTGTTGATTTTATCTGCAGTACGAACTTCTTTTTGTTTAACCATTTTAAGATTTTTGTCTTCTAAATTGTATAACTTCTTAAAGCTGTAACTGTGTTAATATTTTTAATAGGTAGGAATAAATGTGATGTTGTTTTGTTTATTAAGTTATTTAAATATTTACTGTTTTATCAGGAGTGTGTACAACCTCGTTCGAAGCTTTCAATAAAGCCAGAAAAAGTTTTGGAACAGATGAAGACATTATCTTTGTTTACCAGTGACATCTGCTGGCCATAGAGTTAAACCCTTTTATGAACCTGCTTGAGCACTCGATTAGACATTGCTTTTTGAATCATAATGCAGTGAAGTGAACTTTATCTGAGTGTATCAGTGACCAAATTAATATCTAAACAGAAATAACAGTTTATTCGTGTTATAAAACACAAGAAAAATTCCTAAGTAAAAATTCTGTTGTTTTTTTCCAGAGAAGTTGTCTAAAGTTAATCTTTGATTTAGGTTTAAAGTTTCAGAAATATAACATTGTATTATTTCCATTATCATCACTGACACTAAATATAAAATGAAATCTCTTGCACGATTTTGCAATAAACATTATTGTTATGTGACTGTGTTATAGAGATAATACTGAAAAGGTGTACGTATTCACAGTCTGAACAAGAATTATGTTGCATGTTAACATTAGTATCATAATAGGTTCAGAAATAGTGGATTTTAAGCGAAGGGAAAAGTTTTATTAATGCTACGTGTTTCCACACAACATTGGTCTCTCTTCTATTAGTATTAAACAATACAAGGTTCACATCCTTACAAATATACAGGAATTAAATGTTACAGAAATGGTGTCAGGATGTGACAGAATATTAGTAGAGAACAAGTGTATAAAGGGTGAATAGACCTCACCAAAAATGGCTAATGATGCAAGAGCCATTTTCATGGTTTAGTGATAGATTATGTACATTTATGATTTTCATATTTTCTAAATAGTATCTTTCCATGTGATGATGGAAAGAAATATGTAGAGCAAATAACACATCTCTGTGAAATAAGGTGAAAGGAACACCACAGTCTCACGTGCAGAGGTGGTTTCCAGTTAACCTCCTTAACATATCATTAATAAGAAACAGGTCACAAGAAATGTTATGGTAAAATTCTTTTCTTAACACCAACCCAAAAGTATAAAATGAAAGATATTGTTTATAAGTTACAGAAATAATAAAAACAAACAATCATTCACTTCACCATGACAATGACCCCTGCAACATCAGCCATACTTGGCAATGTTTATTTACTGTTCACACACTTGACCTCTACTTATATCCTGTCACCTAATAACAAGGTTTCCATCACATTTCATCCCTATTGTCTTTGTAACTATAGGTAAATCTTGTATTGTTTACAATTGATCATACCTAAAGAAAAACCTGTATTCTGTCAAAAACACACAGTATGTTTCAGCATTTCAATAAACTTTTCCTCATGCTTATAAATTGTTGTTTGCTTCCTTACACAAGTGACATTAATATCAGTTGGTCAAGTGTAGATAAGTTGTGTTGAGAACAAAATTAGTCAGCCATGCATGAGAATATTTCGCTCCTTTGTACATTGAACAAATTTATCCATTTTGACAACAAGGTGAAGACAACCTGCACTCTCATGATAATAATAAAAATTTTTGTTTCAACCAATATGTTTCCCATTGCAATTTTGTGAAGAATTTTTTTCAGCTAAACTGGTGCAGGTAAGTGCAGTGTAAATGTGTGTATTTTGGTGCACTGAATGGTACAGAAGTGTGAAACAGGTCACTGACACATACATACACTCCATTTCTAAAAGTTTCATGCCTTAAGTCATTTCAGGTAAGACAATCTTTACACTTGGATAATTTTGTGGACATCTTTCAACAGAATTGTACACTTCTGATTGACCCACATGTCATTATGTTACAGTCGTCTGTGACTGAGATTAGAATACTGTCACACCTGCCTGCTTTTTTTAATAAGATATTATTTTGAAAACTCTAAACAATTCATGTTTACACCACAACTGCAAACGATGCCATCGAGTCTCCGTTGTTCAGATTCTGGATCCTTGTTACTCAGGACTATAACTGAATACCGCTTGTCATCCTCAAATATTGTAGATTCTTACACTCTTGTGACCTTCATTCAAGTCACCTACACATTAGATGTGTTTTTGTATCTAAAAATAATGTTTCATTAGCTGTGGCCTCAGTTGATGAAAACTTGTGGTTTTCTCTTAATCCGTGGAACAAGTTACCTTCACTGTTAATGGACTACTTTATTATTATTATAAACTTTGAATAATACACAGCTGCTCAGGTTTAACATAGCATCTACCCAACCCCACCCAACTTTATAGATATGTGTACCTAATTATTCACCCAGTTCAATACAGCTTTCTGAAGATAGAATGTATACATTCTGAAATGTGTGTTGTTGTTGCTGTCACTTTGAACTATCTCACTGTATACATTCAAACATTCTTAATATGATGCTGTATCAGCTGTATGAATCCCAGAATATCCATTATTAGTTCTTCATGGAAGAAATAATCACAGATATTAACACAATAAAGTATTCGTTTTTAGGATGTGCTTGTGACCAGTTGTTTTGACTAAAGCATAATTGTTACTTACACTAATGCTGTTTGATTGTATTTTTATTGACCTTATTTTAAAAAACGAATAAAAATTATTTTATTTCAGTTTTTCATGCACACACAAGTTATGCTTTTACTAAAAAGTCAAAAAATATTAACGATTATGAGCCCACAGTCAATAGACAAACGGCTTACTTGAATATACATTTTTAGTTGAAGATGAATTTGCTTTATATGGAAGTTTATCAGTTTAAATATTTACAGAAATATGTGATACAGAGGACAAAATAGTTAGAGTCAATTTCTTTGTTCTGTTATTATTTTACAATAGTTTTATAAAAACCACTCCATGTTCATCTCAGTAACCAGTCTCTTTTTATCTATACAAGTCCTGGGTATTTTAAACAATACATATTTATTGAAACTTTAAAAGAAATATTATTTGTTTTATATGCACGTGCCACTAATTGTAATTGCATTATAAAGTGCTGAGTATTTGAAATACAAAAGTAATCCAGAATGTATAAGTGCTTAGTAAACTTTCATGAAGTTTTAGTTCATATCACAACCAGTTTTGAAATGTTTACAGTAATATCACTTTATGTTTATTGTTTACAGTGATATCACTTTATGTTTAATGTTATGATGTATTAAACCATCCAAGCAGTGTGCTGTTACAAGTAGTCGTGGTGTATAAAACCATCCAAGCAGTGTGCTGTTACAAGTGGTCATGGTGTATAAAACTATCCAAGCAGTGTGCTGTTACAAGTGGTCGTGGTGTATAAAACCATCCAAGCAGTGTGCTGTTACAAGTGGTCATAGTGTATAAAACTATCCAAGCAGTGTGCTGTTACAAGTGGTCGTGGTGTATAAAACTATCAAAGCAGTGTGCTGTTACAAGTGGTCGTGGTGTATAAAACTATCCAAGCAGTGTGCTGTTACAAGTGATAGAGCAAACAGGTCTTTAAGTTGTATCAACAGAAATATTGAATAAAAGTCTGAATAGGTAATAATTTCTTTGTTATATTAGTCACAGGTTAGACCATATTTGAAGTGTTTTGTTCAGTCTTTGGCTTCCTTTATGTGAGAAAGTAAGTTGTATTGATTTTAGTAGTTAGTCATAGAGTGAATCAGAAATTTGTAAATTTTGCATCCTGATGTGTGTGTGTATATAATCTGTTGGAGATGGACACTCCGATTTCAACTTGTTTGTGAACTGTTATTTGCTTTAATGTGGTAAGTACAGTGTATGTCTACTTGGTATTACTACCACAAGTAACCAGTAAAGAAGAATGAATTTCAAAACATTATACCGAGTACATGGACCAAGAAACTAGCTGAGTAATTTTAGTGGAAATCAATATGAAATAAACCACGTTATCATGACATTTGACAGATAGATAGGAATCTATAATAATCTTACCTTGATGAACATAAAACTAGCAAAACCACTCATATAAACAACCAAAAACAGGTCAGTTAATAAATTATTCAAAAGTTCTAATTATTGAATTCACTTTTCTAATCCCCTTTGTCTGCTGGGTTTTCTTTATGTTTCGTTACATTAATCACTCATAACCAATCAAGTCTTTGCAGGTATACAAAATAGCTTTATTCAACAAGTTGTATGTTTTTTTAGAAAATGAAGTTTCTTTAAATATTTTAGAATTTGAATTATTAATTCATGTACAAGGTTAAAAATATTTTGTCTTCTATCAAAACCACACCTTGACATGTTTAGTCTGACATCAAACATTTACATTTTTTGAAAGGCCACAAAGAACCACATTTTTTTTTACATTATTAAACTACTTAGAATTAAAATTTTCTCACTTTCAAGAGTTTGAAGTTTCGGTTGCGTTACTTTTAGATCCTCCTGTTTGACTCAAATGTTTCACTACGTCAACCCAATCCCAGCCCCTTGGCTTCTCTCCCTTGGCATCTAGTCTGTCAAACATTTTTCTTTTCTGTTGCTTTGTTAGTTGTGGTTTCTTTTTTTGTGATACAGCGCCCTCTTGTTCCTGAAAGTAATAATAATAACTATGGTATATAGAAATATTATAACATTTTAAAAAGCAAAGGTTTGGAACTAATTTATAAAACCGTTTTTATAAGGACTGGACATGTCTGAAATATAATAATAATAATGTATTTTAACCTTTGTGAGAAGACTTAAAAGTTAATATGGCTTAAATGATATATCTTAATACCACCAGGTAGCGCACAAGAAGCTCTGATGCCCTATTAGCTACCAATAAAAATCTTTGGAAAGAGCCCCAAATCCTCCTCATAAAGTTAAGTAAAATTTGCTAAACACTCACTCAAAATCTCATTTGATTCCACATTCCTCTTAATTGCAAATTTATGGATTTCAAAACAAAAATACTTAAAAATAGTTCTCTTGTTCGTTACCAGAACTTGTCAGTCCTACTATTTGTTATTAGAACTTAGCAACTGGACTATATTTATGTGAATTCATCAGACAGTTTTTTTTTCAAATACCTATATCAGATGGAACTCTAAAACGCCTCTTTTATTTTTGTTCTGTTAACCAGTATATAATTGGAATTATTGCATGATAGATATAAAAATAACATGCAAACCATTACTTGAGCATGTGAAGAAGAAAACATGGCAATACTTCAATGGCTGTTAAAACATAAAGTGCATAATAAACTTAAAACTGGGATAAATAATAATTTCTGTCCCCAATCACAAAGCTGTGCGATGGACTATCTGTGCTCTGCCCACTGCTGACACTGAAACCAAAACTTCAGGCAATCATTTCTTTGTTCCCAATCACAAAGCTGTGCGATGGACTATCTGTGCTCTGCCCACTGCTGACACTGAAACCAAAACTTCAGGCAATCATTTCTTTGTTCCCAAGCACAAAGCTGTGCGATGGACTATCTGTGCTCTGCCCACTGCTGACATTGAAACCAAAACTTTAGAAAATCATTTCTTTGTTCCCAAGCACAAAGCTGTGTGATGGACTATCTGTGCTCTGCCCACTGCTGACATTGAAACCAAAACTTTAGACAATCATTTCTTTGTTCCCAAGCACAAAGCTGTGCAATGGACTCTCTGTGCTCTGCCTACTGCTGACACTGAAACCAAAACTTCAGGCAATCATTTCTTTGTTCCCAATCACAAAGCTGTGCGATGGACTATCTGTGCTCTGCCCACTGCTGACATTGAAACCAAAACTTTAGAAAATCATTTCTTTGTTCCCAAGCACAAAGCTGTGTGATGGACTATCTGTGCTCTGCCCACTGCTGACATTGAAACCAAAACTTTAGACAATCATTTCTTTGTTCCCAAGCACAAAGCTGTGCAATGGACTCTCTGTGCTCTGCCTACTGCTGACACTGAAACCAAAACTTCAGACAATCATTTCTTTGTTCCCAAGCACAAAACTGTGCGATGGACTATCTGTGCTCTGCCTACTGCTGACATTGAAACCAAAACTTTAGACAATCATTTCTTTGTTCCCAAGCACAAAGCTGTGCGATGGACTCTCTGTGCTCTGCCCACTGCTGACATTGAAACCAAAACTTTAGACAATCATTTCTTTGTTCCCAAGCACAAAGCTGTGCGATGGACTATCTGTGCTCTGCCCACTGCTGACACTGAAACCAAAACTTCAGGCAATCATTTCTTTGTTCCCAATCACAAAGCTGTGCGATGGACTCTCTGTGCTCTGCCCACTGCTGACATTGAAACCAAAACTTTAGACAATCATTTCTTTGTTCCCAATCACAAAGCTGTGTGATGGACTCTCTGTGCTCTGCCCACTGCTGACAATGAAACCAAAACTTTAGACAATCATTTCTTTGGTCCACAAAGCTGTGCGATGTGTGTATTGAAATATCTACTTAAACTTTTATTTTTGGACTTTCATAGACAAAGGTGGTGATATTACCTATTTCATGTTAAAATTCTTAACTGATGAATGTACCGAGATAACAGAAAAGTAGGGACAGAGAAATCAAAAGACATCAACATTATTACTCCTGTAAAAGAGATTACCTACAACACTTACGGAATAATAATTCTTCATGTGATATGAACACATTTTCTAAACTGTAAAAACATTAAAATTATACTTCACTTAAGACTGATTAAAAAGTACTTGTATAAATACTGTTCTGAGTTTGTTCTGTTCCAGCTAGCATGGAGTTCTTTCTGTATTGTGCAAAAATGTGTCATTGGCAGTGTATAAGATGGGTACAAGTTAGAGTACTGTCATAGTCTCCTATGAAACCTCATAAAATACTAAAAATATAAAAGGCCTGATGTTAATACATTAGAACAAGCATAATTAAAAATGACCATTTATAATGTTTTACACGTCTGTAGAAATGTGCGTACCTTTTGTTTGATTGTGACATTATAAAAATTATGTTTCACCAACAAACACATTTACAACTATACATAACAAGAGTCTAAGAATAACAGAAACTTACAGGAACAGTGACAGCATTGGTATCCTTTTTGGAAAGACCATCTTCTGTAGCTGTCACATCCTCTGGTTGGTTCTGTAGTAGTTTTTCAGAATTTTCTTTGGCCCATTCTAACAATGTATATGTCATTGGCATACCAAGAAGTTGTTCTGCCTAAACATTAAAACTCTTTTTAATAAGTCACTCGTACAATACAACATTAAATTCATGAGATACCTGATAAAACTGAAAATAGTTTCCATACTGCCACTAACCATTACCTTGAAAAATTATCTGAAAAAAAGAATTTTACTCCTGTATTTAAGTCAACAAAAAGTGTATGTTTTAAGTATTTCATCGTCTTAAAAACTGAGTGAAGCAGTCTTCAAAATGAAGCTTACAATGTTTTAAAGGAATGTTTAGACACTTTAATTATCACAAGTTATGTAAAAATTTATAATGTGATAAAAAGAAAGTGAAAAGAAGGATACAAGAAATAAATAATTATATGAAGTACTTATTTATGTTACAGAAGCTTGGATTCAGTAAGCTAGAAATACAAAAATATTCACTGTTAATGACACCAAGAATGTGATATATTAAACAGTTTTAGTACAAAAGAACAGTATGCTACAAATTAAATCAAGTAAAGAATGGATATTATTTAGACAATGAAGAGTTTTCATGTGTCTTTTTATTAGAATTTTCATGTTCTGCTGTTGAGAGAAAAACCGAGTGTTCAGTTTCTGTATCATGTTAACAACATCCAGTGTTGACTGATATATCCATATATTCAAGTGCTTTTAAAAATAACAATTTTACTAGCATCTAGCCTTCACACATAAAATGTACAATTGGTACGTGATATTTTTGTAGTCTGAACTGGTTATATAGGTAACTTGTGAATTATAGGTTACCACATCTGGACCCTTTGTGTGAGTTGTAAATATGTTGATAACTGTTCCTCATCCTGTACAGAGAGTTGAAAAGCCTTTTCAGTAATCAGTTTGAGTACAAACAATTCAAAGCTGGCCAACTGGTGAACAATGGTTTTAATGGATAAATATTCCTTATGTTTGTTTGTCTTTCCTTTGTATCTGCATGCAAGTTATTCTCTCTAGATTTCAAGAAATGGTATTACAACTATACTTTAGCCGTATCCAATAAATATCAGCTTACATGAATACCACATATTTACTGACCTCTTCAAGAACTCTGGATACAATTTCTGTTTTAACTTCAGGTTTCCTGTTGATAGAATTTTACTGATCTAAGATTTGTACAGACACATCGTCAGTTTCACAAAGTCAACACTTGTTTTTTATCAGACAAAACTGATACATAAACAAAAACTTAACAAATGTTTTAATTTTTTCCACTTAAATATATTTATCAACATTGTAAAAACATCCCTGGGCAGTTATACACCTTTTTATCGATATTATTATGTATATCAATAAACATTTCATAAGGAACTGGCTTCAACAAATTCAATGATACTGTTACGAAATATATCGTAAAAAATCTTATTTGACACATCATGCAGCTTTCTAAGACCTCTACTTTGAATCATCTTGGACCTCCAAATCACACTGTACAAATTATATTCAGAAATTCTAAATCATTATATTATTATGGCAACTACAATGAATAATTATGACAAACTTACAGATATTTGTTGTAAAATGCATCTAGGTTTACGTTAGGTTTTGAATTTGGATAATTCTCACTCCACGATATTTCCAGAAGGTAGGACCTGTTTTCCCCCTGTTCAGTCACCTACTGAGGCAAAACAGAGTTTATTGAAAACATTATTTTAGTACCTTTCTGAATCCTGATTGGATACTTAGCAAAATTAACTGGAAACAATGTTAGCATTACAAGGTCTTGTAACCTGATGTTAAACTTGCAAACAGCGGGTACAGGTTAACATAATATGATTAATAAATTACTATTGCTAATTTATATAAAGGTAAACAATGTTTACATTGTGTTTATTCATTCGTAGAGTATAATCCCAGTAGGATCTCGCAAAGTCCAGTTAACTCACGAGATTTAGATTAGTCCTCAAACTGTGTATATACTAAATAAACTAATCCTCATAATAAAATATATATATATATTAAACTTTCTAACAAATACAGTTCATGAAGGTGCAGACTGTCCATGAAAACTCAAATAAAGAATGTTTGTTGTGTCTCAAGACAGCTGGTACGGGTATCACATTAAGCCACTAAAAAAATCCGCATGACACACTGAATATACTGCAATGATTGATCTCTGCACACTGTGAAAACTGATTCTGTCCAAGAAACAAGGTCTACGAGGAGATGTCCAACCAATCAGATGATAAAAAAGCTGGAGCAAAATCTTATCTATTTGATGTTGCAAAGCAATCAACCAAAATATGCTTTTCCAGCAAACCATGAGATGAATGAGAAATGTTGTGAGGTAAGGTGCAATTTTTTATGAAGCACCATACATCAGATTACAAAACGCTCATCCTAGGAAACAAATTGATCCAACTTGCAAAAGTCCAAAGATCTCTAGCAAAGACACAAGGAGCATTTATAAGGCCTTAAAACAGGTCACAAAACAAGTAAATATATAAACATTAAATGGAAAAAGTCCAGATGTCCTGTACAGTGGAGATAAACAAATACAATTCTACTTGCATTAGTGCATGACCAAAGTAGAAGCCCAGAGGAAATGCACATAAGCCCTCTATCTGAAACAAAACACTGAAAACCACAATAGAATGATCTTTAAAAAAACAAGATGCGATACCATCGTCTTTAGGATCAACACACAGATGAAACAACAAGAAAAAGGAAAGTAATTAACTGCTGAAATATAAATAACACAAAAACTTTCCTTAAACCAGAAAAGAGAAAATATTTATCAAAATTTTCATTAAGGGTGGCACAAGAAGGGAAATATATCTCTTCTATTACAAAGATGTCAGACACGACTTAAAGAGATGTAAGTCTATTATACTAAACTGATTTTAAATATGCATGCAAGACAGTGAATAACAATCACAGCTAGTATAAAAAAACAGTGGAATAGAATACACCAAAACTACATTTTAACAATGTTTAGTGTTTCACAGATAGTATGATGTCACTACAAACAGAAGGTAAACCATTCGGCAAAATAAGAATATGGGATATTTAAATACCAGAATAATGACACAGAGAAAGTACAAGTTAAAGACAGTAATACAATTTAAGAAGCCAGGCTAGTCTTACTGTTGACATGCACAATAAAACTAACAAAAAGATATGATTCGTATATAATGGATGGCATTAACAGGAGGAAAACGTGAAACAGTAAGAATGCCAAAGAAAGTTCAGTTGAAGATACGTTTACGTACCTGAAGTGACAACAATGACCTAAATAAGGTGTGTACATGCCTAAACACACACTTGTTTTGCATGAAATTGTATAAGAAATTAAAACTGTGAATAACTAATCGGTAAATTATTTTCCAATGCATATATCATGTGTGTGCATGTGTAGATTCACAAGTTTGAAAGAAACAAAATCCTATACTGGTAATAAAACAAATACTGAGCCTGAGAGAATATTCCCAGTGTAAACAAATTGGTGAACTATCCAATGATTTCATATAAAAAACTTCACATCACAATGTCCACATTTCATCACTGTACCAAGACGTATTGTATTCTTGTGTTTGCTTGCTACATGTTACAGAAGAGATGTGATTAAAAAGGAATACAGTCTACCGAACAGTGGGCATCAATTCAACAGATGTCTCTACATCATTGAAATTAAGAGTTTTAGTGACGAAATCAAACTTAGTAAATGATTTATATAACAACTGACTGTAGTTTAAGTTACCACTAACTATAATGTCTGTTTAATAGTTTTTGTTAGCGTTTAACAGAGCACTTACTGTAATGAATTGATACTAATTGTCTCAGGTGGTCCTTACTAAGGTATTTATACAAGAACAGGGTGAGTTAGTTCTCAGTTGAAAAATATAAAAACTGTGCATAAATGTCAGAAAAGTCACTGAAGTAGGAAGATGTGCTGCATTTCAGTATGGCACGTTATATGAAGGAACAGAATATTCATTATGTCAAAGCTTATCTGGAGGACTGTGACAAGATAGAATGGTTTCAGATGATGTAACAATATTCAGTTCAATGCTATCCTTAAAACAACAACATCCCCAACGTGTCTAAGTTGAAACAGAGAGAGTACAAAATTAAAATTATCATTCTGCATTATTATTGACAGCAAATAACAAAATGTACATCGGGTGGCAAAAATTTCAGTCCAATAAACTGGCACACCAAAACAAAATTTTTAAGGCAATTTTAAAAATAAACTTAAAAATAAAATGACAGCCATATTAGGCTTAATACTGAGATTAAACCTGCAAAGGCTAAAAAAGCAACCAGACCTAAGAAATCAGTAGTGTCAATTCTTTTTAAAAATACTTTAGGTTAGAAGGAAAATGTTCTGGAAAAATGTTGAACCCATAATTATACAAAACTATAAACTGAAGTAATATGACTAAAGACATCCAACTTGCTTTAGTTTTTTGAATAAAAAGCATTTTTTATTCAAGTAATGTCTTTAACAAATGTATTTTCTTAAAAAGCTTGAAACGAGATTACATTTATTCAACATCAATCAGAGGGTGTGATTTTACCTTGTACTGGAACTTGGTTGGTGAAAGTTCCCTGAAATGTTCATCACCATCATATATTGACCTCAGGACTTCAAGCTCTTCCTACAAGATTTACATAAATATTAATTTTTAATTTACCTTCCCAAAATTAATGGAAGATAAACTTCATTAGTTAAGAATAGTTTCGAATTTAAATAAGCAGTATCGTATTAGATATTGTTGGTGTGTATGAACGACAATTATACAAAATGTCTTCATAGTTCTACAGAAAATAACTGGATATGACCCGAAAGTTCAACTACAATCAACAGTACCACAAGTGATGTAAACAAAAACCTGCACAAGAAAGACAGAATTAAGTGCAGAGCGCAGAGGTAATTTTAAAGACAAAAGATTTGATCCTAAATTTGCAACGTTGTCATCAAAAGATAAAAGCTAGATGCTTTATGTAGCAAAACCTGTGAAGTTAAATATTTATTACAATCTAACTTCATGAGAATATAGTGTTACAGGTAATAATGAAACAAAGCAAAGCATACTATTAGTTTTTACCTCAGTTTTACATAAAATATTAACAATATAATTTGTTTAGTTTTATTGTACTTTGAATAATTACGTACAAGTAAGAAAAGTTGCATCTAGCTAATTATACCTTAGTGACTTAAACAGAATGTAAACATTCATAGAAATACCTTAGCAGTTTAACACACTACCTTCAGACACGCAGTTAAGAAACAAACACAGGAAAATAACCTGAAGATTGAGAAAAACGTTATTCTTTATATTCTTACAAAATACACAAACATTTTGAAAATAGCACTGACATATTTACATGATAGAAAAAAGACATGAAAAGTTCTTATTATCTTGAGTTATACTTTTCAAGCTAGTGCCTGTGACGAGAGGTTGAGTCTTATATTGAGAATAAACTCATGACGAAAAGTTACAGCTCAATTTCCACTCACCTCTTGAAGTTCTTTACAACTCATGTTTCAACAAGTGGATTTCTTTTTCTTCTGAAAATAAAAATACAACATTAATCATGAAACATGAGTTTGTTGTTGTGTTTCTCCATTTTACTGAAAGTGCTACATAGGTGAACTGAATTTTTAAAATGTAAGAACAGCTTCTTGTCAGACCAGGACATAGTGCACATGTGATGCATCCTTCGTCAAATATTCACAATGTACATGTCTTGTTTGTACTCATTTTAATACTTACCTACGGTTCATCCAAAGAAAAATATATTTGGAATACCAACTACATTTTTTCACCAAAACAAAGTTTATACTTGGAAACGTGATACACTGATAACACTTTCGCTATTTTGGAGCCCTGGCTTGAAATAATAAACAAAATACATAAATAGCCACATACTAACTTCCTAACTGAGATAATTCTGCAAACTGTTAACCTTTTCAACAGTATATGACAATCTTGAACAAAAGGAAAGAAAAATATCATACTATAGTTACATATTAGATAAAAGCCACATATATTGTGATTTAAAGTCTTCCACAATTATGTAGCCAGTAATCGTGTATCAAGATATATAGATTCAACCTGGTATTGATAAAAGGTTAACTACATATATCAATATTTGTAAAACTGGTAGAAAAAATATAGAAAATTAGTTTGGTTGTAGATAATAAGTTAATCAAATTATTGGAAAAGCTTTAATAGTTTATTTCATTCACAATACAGAGAACTTGCGATTATTATAAAATGTGAAAAACAAGTTTTAGTGTTAAGTAGTGTACAATAAAACACTTTCTGGGTGTAAATTTGAAAAGGATATAATTTTATTATAATTAATATTGCAGAAATAAATATTTATGGAACCATTTAGTCCTTCATGGTTGTCTTTGGAAAAATTAAAAATTTGAATCTACCCTTTAATTTTAAAAGCCAAGATCAACTCTTAAGCTCCTGAAGAGTTCTGACCTCTACTGCTGCTGATGGAAACTTATGGAATAAGTCAACCATCCTCTTAGAAAAATAGAGCAATCTGAATTGGAACCCAGCTTACTTTTATTCAATTATCTTCAGAATATTGCACAAAGAAATCAAGGTATTAATTCTGTAAACTTTAATAAGGTGAACTCTTCTTTTCTCAACTAAAGATAAGGGATCTTATCCTATCTCTATAAGATAACTCTTCTATCCCAATAACCATCTTTGCACTCTGAGCCTTTCCATTAATTCAGTATCCTTTCATAGCTAAAAAGAGACAAAAATTGTAAACAGTATTTTAACCAAGCCCTAACTAGCTATTTGTATTGTGATAATTACACAATTCTATTAATTTCTCCACTACTTGTAGCAGTAACACTTCTTCAATTACTTGTGTAACTGATAAACATAATAATCGTTTTCTTCACTCACACAAATGAATTTGTTCCCATCTATACTAAAAGTTTAATCCAAATTATTATATTCCAAAATTTCTACACAAAACCAGTACTCGATGTCATCAATTCATGACTTACTTTCTACGATCCATATCAAGTAAACTTAAATGTTATCTAAAACGCTAGTGGGAACACCATATTTATACTCTGATAATTTTATTAAATAATAACTTTGTTAATGGTTACAACTTAAGAAGTACTCAAATTTTAATTAATTACGTTACTACAATGATACCAGTTAAGATATTTGAGTAATATATTATTAGTATTTCTTCATTTATTTATATTACTAGTGCTAACACATGTAATATACAATATCACACAACTAAATACATTTGTGTTGTGTGTTACTGAAATAAAACTAAAAGGAAAAAGAGGACTACCTAATTTTACTCTTTACAATTTCGAATCCTAATCAAATAAATTGCAAATTGTAATGTAATTTGTAAAGCCGTCGTTGCTGTGAATACTACAATTTCACTTTCCCACTAACTTTTACTGATAAAACTTAGATATTAATTTTATAAGTAGAATCGTTTTATTCCTAAAAATCTAATAAAACATTGCTTATCCTTCTACTGAAATTTTGAACACGTTAAACATATATACAAATCATTTAAAAATCCTAATAGTGAACGCAAAACCTTTTCCCATTTCCATGCGTATATGTTCAATACAATCGTAGCGGCATCTATAAACATTCACTGCAATTTCGCTGTTTTAAAAGTTTGGTTCTCAATAAATTATATGAAAGAATTTTTTTTCTGCATACACTTTGATTTGTTGTTGTTGTTGTTTTGAATTAAGCACAAAGCTACACAATGGGTTATTTGTGCTCATCCCACCACGGGTATTGAAACCTGGATTTTAGCGTTGTAAGTCGGCAGAGATACTGCTGAGCCACTGGGGGGCTATACTAAAAGTATCAATATTACGACTATGAAACACTAATTAACATATGGAGTAGATAAATTACAAATGTTCAAATCATCACCTTTGCAGACAACCAGAAAAAAATTCTTTCAGCTCTTTACAATCCTAATAAGTTTAAGAGTTGGCCCACAATGGTTCAGTGGTAAGTTTGCACCAGACTTCAATGTCTAAATCCGCTTTCTTGGAATCACCAGTGAAACTTTACTTTTAAAGTTAGAAAAACAAAGCTATTGTCTTTGATCCAACATACCATATAATTTATGACCGCTTTTTGCTTAATATTCAAATCTGAAACGTACCCATGTAAATATAGATTTACTGAAGTGAATGAAAGGCAACTGAAAATACTATACGCGTAATGTATACTTTAGCCCTATAAAATCTTATTGTTATTTTAATTTTAGATTTTGTTCCTGTGGTACAGCGGTAAGTCTACGGATTTCCAGCACTAAAATCAGTGGTTCGATGCCCCTCGGTGTACTCAACAGATAACCCGAAGTGACTTTGCTATAAGAAAACACACACACATTTTAGATTTTCCCCTTGTCCATGGTTACTTATTAGGGACTGAATTCTTCTAATCAGAGATTACTAATCCATTGAAAATTTAAAATATGGTAAAAGGAGAAGATTGTTCAACTTCTGAAAAGTTCTCGAGTTTCTGAATGTTTTGAAATAAAGAATTCAATAAAAGTATTTGGACAAGAGAACATTTGTCATTCTTTCCATTTTATGAAGCTAATCCTTCCAAGTCATTACAAAATGTAAATTTAAACACTAATTCGTGTTGACAACTGAATGAGCCAGAGGAAGTTGTTGTTCGTCGTTATGAATTAAGCACAAAGCTACACAATGGGCTATTAACCCACCATGGGTATCGAAACCCGGTTTTCAGCGTTGTAAGTTTGCAGACATACCGCTGAGCCACCGAGGAGGCTCCAGGGTGAGAATAATTATCATTCTTTAGGATTCCCCTATACTTACACCAATGCATGTTATAATGATTCTGCTTGAATTAATATACTAATCAAATTTAAGGTCTGAAATAACTGTCATTGAACCTCAAGCAATGTGTTAACTGTATAGAAAGAAGCTAAGAAGAAGTTTGCATACGGTACTGATATATGATAGAAGAAATCACTTTAATAGCACTCCACAAATAAACCTTGATTAAAACAGTATTTAACACTATATATTAAGTTTTGCTGTCATACGACGGTCCCAAAAGTGTAGAGAATTGTCAGTAGAGCAGAAAGTTTACATAAAAGCTTTACGTGATATTGGTTGGACTATCTGACAAATTGTTGCAGGCTTAATATGCTCCCAAAACACTGTCAAGTACATCCTAGATCGCAAAACTGAAACAAGCAAATTTAAAAATAGGAAAGAAAAAGGCAGAACACCTAAACTCAACAATACTGATGTTAAGTACCTTTGTTTATGCAGCATTTGGACAGAAGACAGACTGTCGCAGAACTCAAGCATGAGATAAGCAACCATGTACCAAAAGTGTCCAGATGTGCTGTTTGAAGAAGATTTAATGGTAATGGAATAGTTGATCGTTTAGCAATTAGAAAACCTTTACTTCGATTCCTAACTATTTTCAAGAGATTGAAATTTGCTAAAAAGTACAAAATCTGAACGGATGAATTTAAGTTTGAAATTTTTGGTTCAAAGCGTAGGTTCGTACGTCTGGCAAAAGCAAAGTGAAATATGCCTATCTCAATGCATAGAGTTACCATAAAACATGGAGAGAACAGTGTTACGGTTTTGGTGGTGATTATTTTCTGTTGAGGCGACAGAAGATATTTGAAAAATAGAGGAACCAGTGAAAATATCATCAGATATTAATCCATTATGGCAATCCCAGTGGTTTGCCTATTATTAGTAAAGGATTCTACTACCAAGAAAATAATGACTACAAACACTAATCCAACCTATCCAGAAATTACTTAGCTAAGAAAGAAGCTGTTGGAGTCATTCAAATGATGAAATGGCCTCAGTAGATCTCCAATCTCAACACAAATGAGTAGATTTTGGATTTGATAAATATGTACTTGACAAATCAACAGTTACTTCAAAAGAAACTTGATGCGAGTGTATTAGAGACATTTGAAGTAAAATTCAAATGAACACTTTAATTAAATATGTTGCAGCAGATACTGAAACTGTCCGTAGTTATTAAAGCATTTACATAAAATATTTACTGTTTGCTGAACTCGAGCACTTCCGCTGAGTTTCTGTTGTACAAAATATGAACATTAATAACATTTCGATGTTTCGCTTGTGATTTACTTTTCATTGTACTTTGAAATTAGCCTGAAATCTAAATTTTGACTTTGTCCTAACACTTTTACACAGTACAGTATTTTGAAATAGAAAGTAACTCAAAAAAAAATTTTTTTTTTTTGCTTTATAATGTGCCTGAAACTAGATAAAAGTGAAATTGATTATTGAGTGACGAAAAAAACGCTTGTAGTTTATTAAGTAGTCGTCTTCATGGCACCCACTAATGTATCTTCTTGTTTGTAGGTGGCAGAGTGATATCTTAAGTTTGGCGCCAGCAAATGCATAAGAACGTAAAAAATGATGTAAAAAGTGAAGTAATGTGGAAGAAGTTTATGGTACTAAGTATCATATACATCTTATTTTGATATTATATACTGATGCATATTGCCAACACAGTTTATAAAATAATTATATTTGCATGATATATATATATATACTGTCGAGAAGATTAAAGAAATTTCAAGCAACATAAAATGTCTGGAGATTCACAAACAAATCTTCCATGGTAATATTTTATTATTAATATATTCTAGTACAATTTGTTATAGAAGGTGTTAAAAATTTAACGATATATAGAGATTTGGTATTTCAAACAACGTTCTAAAACCAAGAATTTAGGTTTTTCTAAAAATACCGGAGAGGTCTATATAATATAGCAAGATTGATATAACACACAGGTAAAAAATATCCCTTTCAAAAAGTTCAATTTCACGTCATGCTATTGATCAATTGCAAAGTGGATGATTTATAATTTTCACGAGGAAAAAAAGGCAATTTTAAAATTGAAAATCTATTCACTTTATCATTAAAAGTGAGACCTTGTGAAATTGAAAAGTGTTAATTAGTGTTATTGTTTAGTTAATAAAAGTAGAACACAAAAGGAGTAGGATGATAAAATGTGTCATATATTAGATGAAATATAACTTTTCTTTGGAGACGGTTTTTAGGTTTTAATGCTGATACAACAAATATTTCTACAATTTATAGTTCTCTTCTTTTTTTTTTGCTCTGATTGATTAATTTCACACTTCATTATATTGGGTGTTAAAGTGTGATGAGTGTTAGAAAAGGCAGTAATCTGATTCTTTAAGGTTCATGGTTAACTAATATAAGGTTTGCTGTACATTTTACAAAAGCTAATAAAAGTTTCATTTTGCTATCTGGTTATCATTTTTAATTATAATAAGTAACTCTTTAAGATCAAAGTGAGTAAATGCTTGAACCACAGATTAAATTATTAATATCTAACAAACATTATTCTAATCTGTACTTCATAAAGAATAGGAGATAATTACATGGGATTTATTCAGGTAATGCTACAGAAATGAAGAAGACCTATGACGTTTAAGTACATTAACTAATGTTACACAAAATAATATATTAATTTCAAACTCTTTCAGTTTCACAGCTTTTACTATACCCAAAGACCAGCTATTCTATAGGTCAACCGCTCTCTTACAAAAGTAACACTATCATAACTGGAGACATGGCTGAGTTTTCTGTACCTTTAACTTCTATTTTTTGGTCATACTGCCTGTAGATTTTTTATGAAAACCTTGTCTGAATTTATGGATTAAATGGGCTAATATTTCTTCATAGAAAAACCTGTCTCTTCTTGAATGAACTGTTTCATTCACTTTATTAATAGTTTCTGTAATAGTCTGATTCAATAGAACATATTTTGAATGTAAGACGACTTGTATTTCAGATTTTTTTATCGTTGACAAAATAAGTTTCATTCTGTGATGAAACCTTCTGTAATAATGTTAACACAATTAACAATAGACATTGTGGATCAGTGTGCTTCTTTGAGTTATTTACTGAGACTTTTGATATATTTCAGGAAAGTTTGGGTGATGCCCTGACTAGTGAATAAGGTATATTAGATAAGTTAGTTTCTTTATGAAATCATTAAACTGTTTGTATTCAGCCCAATATTTTGTAGCATAGCAAGAAGACCTGAAACAGAATTTTAAAGTTTAATACAACCAGTGTAGTTAAGATCAAATCTTTTGCTATGTCTCTGCTTATTTCAGTAACTGCGAACTCTGTTTAATCAGCTGACATCTGACATTTTAAACTGTTATTCATAATTTAGGGTTGAGAAGTACAGACCAAAACAACTTGAAGAACTTATTGCACATGAAGACATTCTATCCACCAGTAAGTAAAATTACACGTAACTAGAATAGATGTTTCTGGATCAAAAGAGCTCAGAAAAACACCACCACATTTGTTAAAGAGTTTTTAAAAATTAAATGTCATATCATTAGAACATTAATCACAGATGGTTCCTTTTGTTTATTCTTTATGTGACTTACTTTTTATTGCAAAAATAAATTCAAAATTTCTTTATGATTTTTTATGAAATTACCTGAGTGGTGTAAATAACATGCATAATGCATAGGAACAACAAGGGACCTGTTGGTCCATCTAGGCTATCCCTTCCCCTAAACTAAACCTATTAACGACATAAACCTCAAAGCCAAATACTTTACTCCATTATTCATATAGTTATTAATCATTCTCTCAAACTTGTTTTAAAATTTACCACCTCCACAAACTCTGAGGGCTCTTCATTCGAAAGGCCAACCGCCATCTTAGAAAAATAAAACTGTTTTAGCTGAAGATGATTCACATTTTGCCTAAATTTATATTTGTGTCCTCTCGCCACGGTATTCTCACTGTTAAATATAAAAAGGATGATACATCAATATTTTAAATTCCCTCTATAATTTTAAACACCTCAGTTAGATCCCCTATAATTTTTATTTTTTTCAAGAGAAAACACTTTGAGAAGTTTCAGCCTCTCCTCTTATGACAACCTCTCCATCCCAGGCACCATTGTAGTGACCCTTCTCTGAACCCTATCCAACAATTCAATGTCTATCTTAAGGTAAGGAGCCCAAGATTGAACACAGTATTCCAAATGTGGCTTAACAAGTGACTAGTATAATGAAATTATAACTTCTTTGGACTTGTATTCAGTTTTCTGTAGATATAACTTGAAATTCTGTTTATCTTACCATCAGGAACAGTACATGGCTTTAGAAACCAATGAACCATCACACAAAGATCCTTTCCTTTATAATGCTGATAAGATCATTTTCATTCAAATTATGATAACCCACAGTAGTAACTTACATTTGATATAATTGTCATTTTTTTACTCGCTAAATGATCTAAATCCTTTTGTAAATCAACAGCATCGTCTTCACAACTAGAAACATCATCTGTAAACATCTAGTTTGTTTTTTATGATGAGATACTTATGTTTCTCTTGTGGACAACTTATTTGTACTTATCTATAAAACTTCCTCCAAATAAAGTGTATTATTTCAGGTTGTTGGTTTAACTGATGGTGGTGAGAGATAGTGTTGTCTTGCATGTTATTACAGTCAAGTGATAAATACAGATGATAATTACCCATTGTCCATAATTGATGTTTTCTTTCCTTCATTTTGCCTGAAGGATACTAGGTAAAAATTACAAACCAAACAAGATACAAAGTGGTTTCTACTGTATGTGCAAAACTTTATGTGTTGTAAGTTTTAATGTAAAAAGACCAGAAGTATTAGAACAGTAATTATAGAAATGGTGATAAATTCCAGTCATGATTATTGGAACAGCATCAGAAATTTCATCTTTATCAGATATAATTTTTTTACATAAGTTGTTAAATATGTAAGTACATGTGTGTGTGAACATTACAGAGAATCTTACCAAGCGATGTCCCTGATTAACTTATCTTTGGTACTATGTTAACTACACACATTAGTCAATAATAAAGTAAGCTTGAAGATGACAAACTTGAGTACCACTGATATCATTCTGTGAGATACCATAGCATTTAAGTTGAAAATTATGCATATTTTGATACTTCTATTAGGTATTTCTGTAGTGCTCGAAAACAAAATTATTAAACAATGAGTTGATACAAGGACGATTTGTTTGTCACATAAGTTAGCTGTTGCTAACACACATATATGCACATACACCAGGACCTGACAACATTTTCCATCTTCATATGATCTAATATATGTGGCTCATAAAACCGAGGTCTGCCTGAAAGTTTAATTTCTTATGTTCTTTGCACTGTTAACAGAAAACAAGGATGCAGTGCATAATTTGAAGTTCATTTTGCATTCTATAGTCTCTGTAAGCAAGACACCACAGATATTGATTTCTAGTTAATCTTATGTTAGTGTTATATGCCACTACATCTGGGATACGGTTTCGAGAAATTATGGTATCTGTGCAGAAAATTTCAATCCTGGTGTCAAAACTTTCTGTAGTTTAATTTTTTTCACATCTTATTAAGTTAAAATGTTGCGATAGTTTCATTTATATTTGGTATGTTTAATAAAAAATGAAAATAAAAATTTTACTTAGGATGTATAATTAACAGAAACTTTAGTGCAGTCAATAACAGTGTTATATGAGTCACTTTATGGTATATTTGTATGTTTACTGTTAACTGACATTGTATTGATATGACAGAATTTCAAATAAAAGCAGTGAGAACTTGTATAGCCCAAAGTAATAAAGATTGTCTAATCAAACTAATAATATGTACATTCTGAAGAACAGACTCGTTAAACATTAACGTTTTGTGAGGTAGAACTATTTTGTAAGTTTTCCAACTAAAACATGAAAATTTTAGTTCGTAGGTTTATTCAGGAAGATCGTCTGCCACATCTCCTACTGTATGGACCACCAGGTACAGGAAAAACCTCGACTATCTTAGCTTGTGCTCGTCAGATTTATTCACAGAAAGAACTTAACTCAATGGTGTTAGAGGTATGTTACTGATTTTATTATGTTTTAATAGTTGTTACCATTTTGATGTTATATGCTAGCATATACGTATACTAAAACTAATAGCACGAGTATCTGTAACTCATTATTAGGACAGTAATTGTTTTATTTGTTATTGGGCTAGTCTGGACTTATTGTTAGAATGATGGACTGTTGTTGGTCATAATGTCCAATGTGTTGTACAGTTTAAAATTATATTTGTGAAATGTGTTCTAAGTTTGTCAAATTCCATAAAAACTCTAATCTTTTAAATGAAAAAAAAGTATTACATTAAGAATCAGTGAAAGCCCTAATTGTGTACAAATTAAATAATTTTGATATATGTAATTTTATTTTTGAAAGTTATTTATGCATGATTATAGTTGAATGCATCAGATGATCGTGGCATTGGAATAGTTCGAGGACAGATTCTCAGCTTTGCTAGTACAAAGACAATATTCAAGTAAGTACTTTATTTGCTATAATTACATATTTAGTAGGAAGTAATAAAATCTTTTTTGTATGTGTGAAGAGGTTGTACAGTGTAATAAGACTTTCTCTCGTTTCTTTTACCACAAACACATCATTATTCACTTAAGGATCAGATTATTGGTTAAGTTACTTGTTTTTATACACCCAATAATGATGGAACTTTGTATGTTTAAGTGTTATAGTCTGGGATATTCTTGGAGGTATTTAAAGCTATTCAAATGGTGAACGCAATGGATTAATTTATTTTATTGTTAAAAGTAGTAGTAAATGAATAGGTGGTCCCTAAGCTAAAGGTTAAAATAGCTGTGGTAAATAAAAAGGCATAATATAATAATTATATTAATATAATATAATAACTATATTTATATAATGCTTGTGTAACACAATGCTGAAATTTTGAACAGAGATAAGGGAAAAAACTTTATTTTTTTCAACAATGTATATTATTTTAACTATGATCTTTATAAATTATTTTAACTATGGTCTCTATAAATTATAAATTATTTTAACTATGGTCTTTATAAATTATAAATTATTTTAACTATGGTCTTTATAAATTATAAATTATTTTAACTATGGTCTTTATAAATTATAAATTATTTTAACTATGGTCTTTATAAATTATAAATTATTTTAACTGTGATCTTTATAAATTATAAATTATTTTAACTATGATCTTTATAAATTATAAATTATTTTAACTATGGTCTTTATAAATTATAAATTATTTTAACTGTGGTCTTTAAGGCTTTACATTTCCAGTTTTTTTTTCCAGCAAACGTATGATTGTGTTTTAAGATGCAAAGAAATGTAACAAAGAAATAAATGCCATTTTTGTAGATAAATCATAGATAACCTGTAAAGTTTTACATTTCTCTTCAAGTTCAAGGTTGTGTTGAGAAGAATTTTCTCGGTGTTTTTTTAATAGGGTTTGGCTAACTATGCAACTAATTCATATTATAGTGCAATTTATTTTCAGTGTTCTCTGTAATCTCTTAAAAAAACAAATAAAAAATACATGGCTTCTCTTGTAACTTACAAACTTAATATTTAAATGGATGGAATAAGAAAATATATGTTAAATAATTTATTTTCTAAAACAACTAATGCTAGATAAATTTAAATTACATTAAAATTTGTTTTGAAAATTATCTTTATATTCTCTTTTTGACTAAAACTAATAGCAGGAGTTTCTGTAACTCATTGTTAGGACAGTAATTGTTTCATTTGTCATTGGGCTAGTGTGGACTAATTGTTAGAATGATGGATTGTTGTTGGTCATAATGTCCAATGTGTGTACTGTCATACACCACTGAATACACTGCACTTTCAGCTACAGTAGTTGTAAACGTAACAGTCTGTCTTGTTCTTTAGTTCAAAGTGGCTTAGATGGTGAATGTTGCTTTTGATGTGGTTGTGTTTTTTACATGAATTGATATATATTTTCAAGTTGAAAATACAAAATACCATTTTCTATTATAGAAAAACGGCCTGGCATGGCCAAGCGCTTAAGGCGTGCAACTCGTAATCCGAGGGTCGCGGGTTCGCGCCCGCGTCGCGCTAAACATACTCGCCCTCCCAGCCGTGGGGGTGTATAATGTGACGGTCAATCCCATTATTCGTTGGTAAAAGAGTAGCCCAAGAGTTGGTGGTGGGTGGTGATGACTAGCTGCCTTCCCTCTAGTCTTACACTGCTAAATTAGGGACGGCTAGCACAGATAGTCCTCGAGTAGCTTTGTGCCAAATTTCAAAACAAACAAATAAACAAATAATAGAAAAACAGTTGTTTATTATTAGAACAACAATTGTTAGTTCATTTATTATTGAAACATGTTATTTAGAACAACATTTTGTTATTAGAACAACAATTGTTAGTTCATTTATTATTGAAACAACAATTGTTCTCATAAATAAAACGTTTTTTTTAACAATAAATGAACAAGTCTTCAGTTCATTTCACACTGAAACGTTTTATTTATTTCTGATGAACAACAGTCGTTAGTTCATTTGTTGCTAAATAACAATTTTTTTGTTTATTAAAACAACATTGTTATTAAAGCATTAGTCAGTGTTTCCTTTATTGTTATTATCATCCTTGGAGGAACAGTCTGAGTTATTTCTTCAAAATTCGACAATCTGGCTTAACCATTACAAAATTCAAGTTTTTTCTCTTTTAACACAGGTCAGGATTCAAACTGGTTATTTTAGATGAAGCAGATGCCATGACAAATGATGCGCAGAATGCTCTGAGACGAGGTAAGAATTTTGGCTAATAATATGATGTTTTCTGATCTGTTCCATGCTTAATTACAGTAAGTCTTGTAGTTCCCTAGTGGTATAACATTAAGTCAGTGGACATAGAACACTGAAATGTGGGGTTTTGATCCCATGTGCTGGACACATCGCTGGGTTTTTCTAAAATGCAGACATGTAAACTATTAACATTGTTCCCTCTCACTGTTAACTAGTGTTTTCCATTTCATGTTTTTATTCTAAGACCAAATGCTTTAAAATTTACATCAAATACAGATTTGGTATTCTTTTCTTGGTAGTGGGTATAGTGATACCGTACGACAGTTTTCTTTAGCATTTGAATAGTAATCTTTACAACACTACTTAAAATGGTAATGTAAAATGAATATTAATATAAATATAAAAAATATTAACTTATTCTCTATTTTACTTATTTTTTCTAGTCATAGAGAAGTTTACAGAAAACACGAGGTTTTGTCTCATCTGTAATTATTTGTCAAGGATCATCCCTGCACTGCAATCTAGATGTACTCGGTTTCGGTTCGCTCCCTTGAGCTCCAAGCAAATGCTTCCTCGTCTTGAGCATGTTGTACAATGTGAAGGGTAAATATCAGTGTGCTAAAGATTTGTAAATATTAATCTGTTGTGGTGAATTAACATTCTGATAAAAATAGTGGAAATTGACAGGAAAACCTCAACATGTTTACTTTAATTCAAATCCCGCATTTTCTCATATTGCTAGTAAATGTAATGTTTTAAAACTGAAGAAAATTTTTCATAGAATGAAAATATTAATTCCAATGAGATGTTTTATAAGATTACATCAAAATTGTAAATATAATGAAACCATTTTTTCATATTAAATGTGTAATGTGTAACATACTCTCACTTAAGTTGAAACATGATGGATCAAGGTAAACTGGTTTGTTAAGAAGTTATCGTGTGGTATGGGATCTCTCACAGCCATTTGGAATGCTTTTATCAGTCAGCAATCTTTATTTGATGCTTAACTTCTAAGATTTCTGTAAATCAATCTACATATCTTGTTTATTGTACACCATGTTTTTAATTATTTGACAGTACTATTATTCAGTGAGTAAAATTATTAATTAGTTGAAAAATAATAATTATAGTCTATTTGATTTGCAAGTGATAAAATATAATCATATAATATTTTAATATTAATAGAAAAAGCAAAAAAATATTTTAAACAAATAGCTTATGGAGACAGATATTCAAAGAAAAAGAGGAAAGCAGACAAAACTGTGTTGGTTATTTTAATGTATTCTATTTGAGATGGCATTTTTTAAAGAAATGTTTTTCATGTTTCTATTTATTGTCAACAAAAACTATGATGTGTTTTAATGGATTATATTATTAGTGTGAATGTCACTGAAGATGGGAAGAAGGCATTATTAGACTTGGCTCAAGGAGACATGAGAAAAGTTTTAAACATCCTACAGGTATTATATATATATATGTACTGAATTTTTGTTTGTTTAAAAGTGTAACCAAAAACATGCTTCTATTAAACGATCAGTCACAATTGGCTGTGTAAAATTATCATAAACTACTGTGAAAAAGTGTAAGGACAAAGTCAAAAATTAGATTTTATTAATGTTTGTATTTAGTATAACAGAAACTCAGTGGATGTACTGGAGTTTAGAAAACAATATTTTGTGAATACCTTTTTTGTTTTAATAACTGCAGAGAGTGTTTCATACATTGTTGTAACGTATTTAATCAAAGTGTCCTTTGGGATTTTACTCCACATGTCTCTAATACATTTCCATAAAACTTCTTTAGAATTAAGTTTTTATGTTTTTGTTCTATCATATCCCAGATCTGCTCAGTGGGTTGAGAATGTTTGAAATGGTAAATCACCTTAAAGACTGTTTAGTTTTCTATTTTTGTGGCGCCCTCTGGAGTAAATGGTCTTCTTTGAATCCAGAAACAAATTAATTTGAATGAAACATTTTGCCAGTTATTGGAATTTTTAACATATTTGCAAATTAAATAAAGCACTCAGTTTGCTTTCAGGAGACCATACTTGTTGCTACAGAGATATTTTAACTTGTAATAAAATTATTGTTGTGCTAATAATAGTCTGAAATGGGATAACAACAGAAAAATTAGAACTGGTGAAAAATTTTCAATGGTAATCATTAATAACCTTTGTTTTCTCAGAAATTAGAGGTCACACGACGATGGATAGTTGGCTGCAAATATTTGTTTAAAACATTATATCTAATGGTAACATTATGTAAGTATTCACTTAAAATATTGCAACTAATGGTTACTTTGTTAATATCTTTAAATCATTAAGACCAATGGTTACTTTGTTAATATATCTTTAAACCATTGCAACTAATGGTTACTTTGTTAATATCTTTAAATCATTAAGACCAATGGTTACTTTGTTAATATATCTTTAAACCATTGCAACTAATGGTTACTTTGTTAATATATCTTTGAACCATTGCAACTAGTGGTTACTTCTACTTACAGAGCACTGCTATGGCATTTGAGGAAGTTAACGAGAACACTGTGTACATGTGTGTTGGTCATCCTCTGAAGTCAGACATAGCCGATATTGTTGATTGGCTTTTGAATCATGATTTTGTGAACACATATACTCGTATCCTTGAGTTCTTGTTTCTTACTTTTAGGCTCATTAAACTTGATTCTTTCATACAAATATAAAATGACCTATTCAATGAGATAAAGTGTTTTAAAGAATGAATAATTTTGTATTCTTTATTGTTCCTGTTGTTGGTAAAACATCATCCATTTTCTTTTAAAACTGTGTTAGATTTTTTTCTTTGTTTGTTTGTAAAATCAGAAAAGAAAATTGGTATATTTTTTTCAGATTCAAGTGATGAAAATAATATTCCTCAGTGACGATTTTGTTTATTTTACTGAAAATAACATGTTTTAAAACATTTTGGACTTGAAAGTAATTCGGAATCATGCAACTTATAAAGAAAATATTGCAAATTTTTTTAGTCTGAAAAGTTACAGTTCTATGAAACAATTTATTTTTAAGAGTTATTGACTAGTGTAAGTTTTCCTTAGTCAATGACAGATGTGAATAACCTGAAGGTGACAAAAGGTCTTGCCCTTGAAGACATAATAACACAAGTTCACCTCTATGTGCACAGAAGTAAGTATCTGATACTTTACTAGACAAAACAGCAAACTGGAACAACACTGTACATAAAACTGCAACAACATCGAACATAAAACAAATCACAGCAGCGTTATACATAAAATGTACTGCAATAGTTCTATAGACAAAACACACCACAACAAAACTGTACATATAACATATTACACGAACTTTGTGCATAAAACATACCACAATAACATTACATATAAAATATACTGCAATCAACAGTTCTATAGACAAAACACACTACAAAAACATTGAACATAAAACACACCACAACAGCACTATACATTCCAAATTTCAAAAACAAAATTTGAAGGGATGCAACAAGAATTATTTGCTATGAATTGAGCAGCTGAGTTATTTGAAGACTCGGCAAATTTGGGAAATGGTTCAATATTGAAAACAAGTATATATTCCTTGCAAAAAGAAAAGGGTAAAGAAACATGTTAGTTTACGAAGGTTAGAAAGAAATATTACAAATTTAAGAAGTTTAAATTGACTAATTATAAATTTAAAATATTTAAAAATTTGAAATGTTATAAGAGATCAAGAAAGTTGGTCAAACAGGAAATAAGGACATCCAAAAGGATGAAAATATTTAACATAAAAACAAACAGAAATTAGTTTTTAAATACAAGGGTAAACAATGTTAGGGTTAGGATAAGACCCATGAAGAATGGTAAAAGAAGTCTTGTATCTGATGATTATGAAACGGCTAGGTTATTGAATTCTGTTTTTTTTCAATTTTTACTAATGAATATTTAAGCAGTAATCATCATCTTGAACAACTGACAGATGAAAACAAAGTTAAACAAGACAGTTGTATAAATTCTGATCTTGTTTAAATAAAATTGGGAGATTTAAACAATAATAAGGCTTTCAGGACAGATCATATTTCCTGAAGGGTTTTAAAGGAGGTCAAGGATTGGATATGTGAGCCACTTTCTATAATTTAAGTTTTTTAACAGTGGATAAGTACCAATAAATTGGAAATTAGCTAAAATTACTCCTCATCTTTGAGAGAGGTAACAGAAGTTGTCCCAGTAATTAGAAGTATGTTAGTCTTACATCAGTTTTGAAAAATCTTAAAATATGCTTTGCAAAGTTTAGAATTTTATTGAACAGTTAACATGGTTTCACCAAGGAGAAAATCTTCCCTTATCAATCTGTTTGAAAATGTTACTGCATATGTAGGTTAAGGTAAGGGTGTAGATTTGGTGTATTTGGATTTTCAGAAAATCTGTGACAAAGTGCCACATAAAAGGCTTATAAAGTAATTTATCTCTATAGGTATGTATGATAAGTTAAATATTTGGAAAGAAGAATGGTTTGATGGAAGAAAACAGAGTTGTTATAAATATAATTCAGTGAAACTCTCACAAATGATGTACCTCAAGGCTCAGTCTTAGGACCATTGCCCTTTTGGGCTACAATAATGACATAGATGTAGGAATGATCAATAAACTACTTAAATTTGATTATGATGTTAAACTCATGGGTGTTGCTAGTTGTGAAAAGAATGCTACTGATGTACGAAAGGATTTTGATCATTTATTGAGTTGGGCAAATAAATGGCAGATGAGTTTTAGTTATATGGTGTAATGGTTGACCAGTCTTAAAGCCATCTAAGCAATGTGCAGTTGCTAGTAGTCAGGTAAATAGAAATTTAGGTTATATCTACAAAAATATTGAATACAAAGTCTGAAGAGGTTATAATATCATTGTACAGGTTACTTTTTATGTCACATTTAGAATATTATATAGGGTTTCTTACCTCAATGGAAAACATTGAATTATTGGAAAGAGTTACTAATGTGGTGCCTGAGTTGGAGAAGTTATCGTATGAGGAGATTAATATCTCTGAAATTGTTTTCTCTAGAAAATGAAGAGTTAGATGGTGTTCCATTGGGATGTGTAAGTTGCAAAGAGAATTGATAATGTTGATGCAACATATTTTCTATGTAACAGAGAGGGTTATAGAACTAGGGGATATAAATACAGATTTAGGCAAGATAGAAGCTGTCTTCAGCTAAGACAGTTTTATTTTTCAAATAGGGTAGTTGGCCTCTTGAATGGGTTGCTTTTGGATGTTGTTGGGTCAGTCAGGATGGACCAACAGGTCCATTTTTTCCCTTTAACATTGTTATTTTATAAAATGTCACAACAACACTGAACACGAAGCACATGAAAACAGTTCTAAAGACAAAGCATATTCCGAAAAGTACCCTGTATTACACATGCAACAACAGTCCTTCACGTAACGCATACCACGACAGTACTATACATAAACCATATCACAACAACAGTGCTACAGATAAAAAATTTCTGTGATGGTAGTAGGTAACATCTCTGGAGAAAAATCAAGTGGTGGGTTTGAGCCATGATGGAGGTTTGGTAGTTTTATGTATTTTAAATCTTGTATGTCTTGTACTTCTTGGTTCTCTTTCTGTCATCTTGAAAAACATTTTACTGTGCAAAAAGATGTATTTCATAAAGTAAAATTTGTAATTACTGTTATTCAGTTATACTTGGCTCAGATACGAGATTAGTTTCATGGAGAAATGGACTTGATTTGTTAGCAGTAGTTCTTTTTTAATACAACTTGTAGCATCTAACTGGTCACATTGCTAAGCTTTAAACATAGAGCTTGAAAATATTTGTAAGGCAGAGATTAGAGGTTTATTTCATGGCATAAAGTTCCAAGTATTGAAAGTTTGTGAATTTAGCTGTACAAGTGATTCTGGCCTAAAAATGTCATGCTTCGTGAAATGAAAACAGTGAAGCTGAAAAATAAAAATATTGTGGAGAAGAAAATTTAAATCAGAAAGAAATTGTAGTTTGAGAAGGAATATCCAACCTATATAGCATGATGCTTAATATCCAACCTGTGTAGCATGATGCTTAATATCCAACCTGTATAACACGATGCTTAATATCCAACCTATATAACACGATGCTTAATATCCAACCTGTGTAGCATGATGCTTAATATCCAACCTATATAACATGATGCTTAATATCCAACCCGTGTAACACGATGCTTAATATCCAACCTTGTGTAGCATGATGCTTAATATCCAACCTGTATAACACGATGTTTAATATCTAACCTGTGTAGCATGATGCTTAATATCCAACCTGTATAACATGATGCTTAATATCCAACCTGTGTAGCATGATGCTTAATATCCAACCCGTGTAACACGATGCTTAATATCCAACCTTGTGTAGCATGATGCTTAATATCCAACCTGTATAACACGATGTTTAATATCTAACCTGTGTAACACGATGCTTAATATCCAACCTTGTGTAGCATGATGCTTAATATCCAACCTGTATAACACGATGCTTAATATCCAACCTATATAACATGATGCTTAATATCCAACCTGTGTAGCATGATGCTTAATATCCAACCTGTGTAGCATGATGCTTAATATCCAACCTGTATAACACGATGCTTAATATCCAACCTGTGTAGCATGATGCTTAATATCCAACCTGTATAACACGATGCTTAATATCCAACCTGTATAACACGATGCTAATATCCAACCTGTGTAGCATGATGCTTAATATCCAACCTGTATAACACGATGCTTAATATCCAACCTGTGTAGCATGATGCTTAATATCCAACCTGTATAACACGATGCTTAATATCCAACCTGTGTAGCATGATGCTTAATATCCAACCTGTGTAGCATGATGCTTAATATCCAACCTGTATAACATGATGCTTAATATCCAACCTGTGTAGCATGATGCTTAATATCCAACCCGTGTAACACGATGCTTAATATCCAACCTTGTGTAGCATGATGCTTAATATCCAACCTGTATAACACGATGTTTAATATCTAACCTGTGTAACATGATGCTTAATATCCAACCTGTATAGATGATGCTTAATATCCAACCTGTATAGCATGATGCTTAATATCCAACCTATATAGCATGATGCTTAATATCCAACCTGTGTAGCATGATGCTTAATATCCAACCTGTGTAGCATGATGCTTAATATCCAACCTGTGTAGCATGATGCTTAATATCCAACCTGTATAACACGATGCTTAATATCCAACCTGTGTAGCATGATGCTTAATATCCAACCTGTATAACACGATGCTTAATATCCAACCTGTATAACACGATGCTTAATATCCAACCTGTGTAGCATGATGCTTAATATCCAACCTGTATAACACGATGCTTAATATCCAACCTGTGTAGCATGATGCTTAATATCCAACCTGTATAACACGATGCTTAATATCCAACCTGTGTAGCATGATGCTTAATATCCAACCTGTGTAGCATGATGCTTAATATCCAACCTGTATAACATGATGCTTAATATCCAACCTGTGTAGCATGATGCTTAATATCCAACCTGTATAACATGATGCTTAATATCCAACCTGTATAACACGATGCTTAATATCCAACCTATATAACATGATGCTTAATATCCAACTTGTATAGCATGATGTTTAATATCCAACCTGTGTAGCATGATGCTTAATATCCAACTTGTATAGCATGATGTTTAATATCCAACCTGTGTAGCATGATGCTTAATATCCAACCTGTATAACACGATGCTTAATATCCAACCTGTGTAGCATGATGCTTAATATCCAACCTGTATAACACGATGCTTAATATCCAACCTGTATAACACGATGCTTAATATCCAACCTGTGTAGCATGATGCTTAATATCCAACCTGTATAACACGATGTTTAATATCCAACCCATGTAATAACACAATGGTTAATATCTAACTTGTATAACACGATGCTTAATATCCAACCCATGTAACACGATGTTTAATATCCAACCCATGTAATAACACAATGGTTAATATCTAACTTGTATAACACGATGTTTAATATCCAATCCGTGTAGCACAATGATTAATATCCAACTTGTATAACATGGTGTTTATATTAGATATAATTCTACGTTTCACATACTGTCAGTGGATTTCTTTAGTTGTGATAAATTTCTTGTTTTGCAGTTGAGTTCCCAGTTCATGTAAAGTTACAGTTACTGGAAAAACTGGCAGATATTGAGTAAGTTTTTATCAGTATTCTTCTTGTTTGCTTGTGTAGAAATTCTGTGATATCTTGTGTTAGAGATATTATTAATACACCCATAAATTAAGTATAGTGATTTAAAATGAAAATTTGTTGTAACTCTTCCTAAATTAATAATTAAAGCTACACAAAGAGCAAACCTGAATTCTTAAACTGTTATATTAGGTGCTATGTGTATCAGTACATGTGTGATGTGAAACATTCCATGCAAGTCCAGGTTATTCCATCTCTAACTTGCACTTAGTGCTGATTGTTTCTGTATCCAAGATAGGTATAGTTCATCCCGTTCAATACTGTTATCTAACTTGCACATAGTGCCGATTGTTTCTGTATCCAAGATAGGTATAGCTCATCTTGTTCGATACAGTTATCCCAAGATGTTCCAGCTGAACACTACTATGGTTAAGTGTTTAATGTACAATTAGACCAGTCATTTCAGCATCTCGCTTCAGAAATTAAATCTTTGAACTGTTATGTATCATTCTACAATCCCTCACTTTATATCCTACACTGTTCTAAATTTTTACAATATCTTATGGGCTTGACATGAAATAGAAGTAGAAATTTCTGAGTTTGAAATTTACGCATAGAACATATTGGATTCTTAATACTTTAGCACTATTATAATGCACATTTTGAACACTTGTATATTTTATCTGATTGATCAGCACATTTTTATCTGTTATTGTATCGTTACAGCAAGATTATATTCATAGATATTTCTGTACAAGTAATGAGAAACAACAGTTGTACTTGTTCAGAAATTTTGTAAAGATGAAATATTTCAAATAATGTTAAAATGTGTTTTCCAAGTTATCAACAAGCTACCTTTCACAATTGTCTTTTTGATATTTTCTCGCTATATATTCCAAGTGGGTCGCTCTTAATTTTTGCAGTTTTTTAACAGTACGAGGTCAAGGTAAATGCCTCATCAGTAGACTTTTTTTTAAATTACTTTGGTGAATGTTGGTGTTATTTAAACATTATCACTTTAACTGAGAGGAGATATGTTGGTAAAGTAAAACTAATTTTAAAATTTAGTTTTATTTTGACAACTGTAAACATTATTTGGTCTTTTGATAAAAGATATTATTAAAATCAGGCTTTTGCCATTAAACCTGTACATTTAAACTTGATACATTAATACTAGTTGTTTTAGTTAAGGTTGTGGACTCTTATGAGGGTAAAAATGTCCAAATAAACCTCAGATGTTTGAAGATAAATTACTTCCCTTTGGAACTTCTGAAGTTATGATGGTTAACTCATACAATCTTCATGTAAAGACACATTGAATGGACCTAATTATTTAGTCTTATTAAATAACTTTTGCATCATTTTAATGAAATATCTTCTTCACCTTTAGTTTATCAACTTAAAGAAAGAATTTCGTGCCCACGATGAATATTTGGATAATAACTTCTGTAAATTTGTAGTTGTTATCTAAGAAAGTAATAAGTTTGTTAACCTGAAGATGATTTGAAAAGGTTGAAATGTTGTTTTTGTATTTTAATTAAAGTTTTACTACCAACATCAGCCATCTTTACATTGCAAAAGAAATTTTTCTTACAGTCATTCACAGCAAATTTTGTTAAGAGATATAGTAGGCTAGACATACTGTAGTGATTAGTGTGTTGGGTCATAGATTGAAAGGTCTAGTCATTAGTGTGCTGAGCTGTAGGTTGAAAGGCCAAGTGATTAGTGTGTTGGGTCATAGATTGAAAGGTCTAGTCATTAGTGTGCTGAGCTGTAGGTTGAAAGGCCAAGTGATTAGTGTGTTGGGTCATAGATTGAAAGGTCTAGTCATTAGTGTGCTGAGCTGTAGGTTGACAGGTCAAGTGATTAGTGTTCTGGGTCATAGATTGAAAGGTCTAGTCATTAGTGTGCTGAGCTGTAGGTTGACAGGTCAAGTGATTAGTGTTCTGGGTCATAGATTGAAAGGTCTAGTCATTAGTGTGCTGAGCTGTAGGTTGAAAGGCCAAGTGATTAGTGTGTTGGGTCATAGATTGAAATGTCTAGTCATTAGTGTGCTGAGCTGTAGGTTGAAAGGCCAAGTGATTAGTGTGTTGGGTCATAGATTGAAAGGTCTAGTCATTAGTGTGCTGAGCTGTAGGTTGACAGGTCAAGTGATTAGTGTTCTGGGTCATAGATTGAAATGTCTAGTCATTAGTGTGCTGAGCTGTAGGTTGAAAGGCCAAGTGATTAGTGTGTTGGGTCATAGATTGAAAGGTCTAGTCATTAGTGTGCTGAGCTGTAGGTTGAAAGGCCAAGTGATTAGTGTGTTGGGTCATAGATTGAAAGGTCTAGTCATTAGTGTGCTGAGCTGTAGGTTGACAGGTCAAGTGATTAGTGTTCTGGGTCATAGATTGAAATGTCTAGTCATTAGTGTGCTGAGCTGTAGGTTGAAAGGCCAAGTGATTAGTGTGTTGGGTCATAGATTGAAAGGTCTAGTCATTAGTGTGCTGAGCTGTAGGTTGACAGGTCAAGTGATTAGTGTTCTGGGTCATAGATTGAAATGTCTAGTCATTAGTGTGCTGAGCTGTAGGTTGACAGGTCAAGTGATTAGTGTTCTGGGTCATAGATTGAAAGGTCTAGTCATTAGTGTGCTGAGCTGTAGGTTGAAAGGCCAAGTGATTAGTGTGTTGGGTCATAGATTGAAAGGTCTAGTCATTAGTGTGCTGAGCTGTAGGTTGACAGGTCAAGTGATTAGTGTTCTGGGTCATAGATTGAAAGGTCTAGTCATTAGTGTGCTGAGCTGTAGGTTGAAAGGCCAAGTGATTAGTGTGTTGGGTCATAGATTGAAAGGTCTAGTCATTAGTGTGCTGAGCTGTAGGTTGACAGGTCAAGTGATTAGTGTTCTGGGTCATAGATTGAAAGGTCTAGTCATTAGTGTGCTGAGCTGTAGGTTGAAAGGCCAAGTGATTAGTGTGTTGGGTCATAGATTGAAATGTCTAGTCATTAGTGTGCTGAGCTGTAGGTTGAAAGGCCAAGTGATTAGTGTGTTGGGTCATAGATTGAAAGGTCTAGTCATTAGTGTGCTGAGCTGTAGGTTGACAGGTCAAGTGATTAGTGTTCTGGGTCATAGATTGAAATGTCTAGTCATTAGTGTGCTGAGCTGTAGGTTGAAAGGCCAAGTGATTAGTGTGTTGGGTCATAGATTGAAGGTCTAGTCATTAGTGTGCTGAGCTGTAGTTGACGGGTCAAGTGATTAGTGTTCTGGGTCATAGATTGAAAGGTCTAGTCATTAGTGTGCTGAGCTGTAGGTTGAAAGGCCAAGTGATTAGTGTGTTGGGTCATAGATTGAAAGGTCTAGTCATTAGTGTGCTGAGCTGTAGGTTGAAAGGCCAAGTGATTAGTGTGTTGGGTCATAGATTGAAAGGTCTAGTCATTAGTGTGCTGAGCTGTAGGTTGACAGGCCAAGTAATTAGTGTGTGAGTTGTTGGCCAAAAGGCCTAGTAATTAATGTGCTGGGTCATAGGTTGAAAGACTCAAGCTGCTTAAGACATCCTGCACTTTCAATCTCACTGTTTATTTAATAAGCATGGGCTGCAGTTACTTTTATGCTTTTCAGAAGCTCTAAATTAAACAGGTTTGTGTCCGAGTCTTATGGATCTCTGACCTGGATGTTTACCCCATGTGTCATTTAAGGTGCCATTTGGGTTGAAAATACCTTTGGAGATTATAAGCAAAGACAGAACCTTCGTGTTACTGCTGTTGATCTGTGGAGAAGCTTGTTCATGTTATAGATTTTTTCAAGCCAGCTACATGGTATTATAACTGAAGTTTGAAAACCAAGTTTTTACGTTAAGCTGTATTATTAATAGCCATTTTTGAGATTATGTATTATTTAAAATTTAGTGCTTTATTTTCCTCTTGGAATTGTAAAATGTATTTATGAATTTTTTATTTTTATTTATCAGATATCGGCTGGCTTCAGGGACAAATGAAAAGATACAGCTAAGTTCACTGATTTCAGCCTTCCAGGTTGCAAGAGATCTTGTGACACAGGCAACGTAATAAAATCTGAATTATTGTAATTGAGTTGGAGACAAGATAGCATTTACTGTATAAAAAAATAAAGACATTTTGAATATATTTTGTCTAGAATAAATTATTTAAGACAAATGTTGATTAATGTTTTCATTCACTGTAATAAAAAGGTTTTCATATATAAGCTAATTTTCATATGGAAAGCTAGTTTTGTATGGTACAAATTGCCCGATATGTTGCAGCTGTTAAATGTTTTGTCATTTTAAAGAGTTAATGATTCTTTATTTTAAAAAGTTCTGATAAACCAAGTGAAGGATCCAGGAAAATTATTCTTCTTTCAGTTTTTATATGTTAATTGTTCATCCTCTCGTGCCACACGCAGATAATGTTATTACTACTTCTAGTTTACATGGCTTGTTTTTGGTTCTTTAGAATAACTGGATGTTCCGACAACATTTTAGTTTTATCACATTAGTCTGTCTGGTTTAGCTAACACTACTTAAGGTACTATTGAAGGTAAGAGTCAAGGAGGGATAACCTTGCATTTGTGTTTAACTTTTTTGACAGAAGAAACATTAAAATAACAATTACAAATATGTTTTACCAATACAGTACTTAGCTCTACTCATAAGATCAGGTGTACTCATTCAGTGACCCCTATATGCAACCTTTTTCTTTATGCATGCCACAAGCTTTGTGTGATTGGAAGATTCCAACATGGGTAATCTCTTAACCAATAGGGGCATGACATATTCACGTGACTCCCTCTATACACCTCTACTGAACTATCACCTCAAATTTGGCACCATTTGAGATTCCTACTGCAATTGCTGAGCCTTTGTTGGCTGACAAAGTATTTGACTAGTGTTTTGTTTTGCCTTCAAGGATGGTAATCTTTTCCATTTCCTAGCTGGGGAGTCTACTGGGTCGAATTCAGGTTTTGTATCTCAAATTTGTGATTGTTTTTTACTTACTTGCTTATTTCTTATTACATAAACAATCTTCCAAACCTTTGATTTTCCTCATTTCCCAGATTCTTGTTGATACATCACCCTTTCAGCTATGCGAGGGGATTGGGATGTTGTCTGCCAAAAGCATCTGATTATGTCACTTTTCCTCACATTGTGCTGTTCAGTTTTAGAATGACAAGTATTATGTCACTTTTTAAATATTTGGAGGCTCACTCCCAAATCGTATTTCTATCTTCCACATGCCTAATATCCTTCTTTGTTTCTCCTCATTTTAATGTTGACAGTTAGATTTCTTTACCACTGACATCTCAAGTATATTTTATCACCTTGCCAGTCTTCAGATTTATCTGGATCATTCCTTTCTCTCAAAGACCTCAGCAGCTTGGGAGGGACATGCAGCTTGGAGAGGCCATGACCTCAGCAGCTTGGGAGGGCCATGCCTTTGACCATCAGTTTCTCATCTTTGCCCTCAACTGGATCCAGGTTTACTTCTGTGTTTAATCAGGGATCTTCATTTTTCTATATAGCCTGTATTTCTCCCTTACAGGATATGAAAGGGTTTGAGGTGAAGACAGTATGATCCTCATCATGATTTTCACGTGAATGTTGGTACCCTACAAGAAGGTTTTAGGAAGTAGTTAACTTACCCATAAAGTTCAGTGGGTCCTAGCCACTCTACACCTAAGGGGTGAATACCTTCCCATTGTGGAAGTGAATTATGGTATGTTTCTATAGTTCTTACCACATTCTCTTCCATTTAGACATGCTCCTCTTATTTCTGTCATTATAGCTCTAACATTCCTCATTTAGGAAAAGAGTACTTCTGGTCAGAAATGGTGTGGTTCTCCCCTTTTGATCTGAGTCTTATTTTCAGGGGTATCCTTAGGATGCTTTTAAGGATCATGCTTTGATTCTTCCACACCTGTCCCTCTTTCTTAGTGTTGTATTCTAGCTAATCTTGTGAATATATAGGTAAATACCATATCAGAAGTTATTAGTCATGTTCTGAAAACGCATAGGTCCAGAAGTCTTGATAAAAATGAAATAATAACCGTATATCCACCTTCCGATTATAGAGTTTCTATTTCATTTATATCGGAAGTTATAATATTCCTATATTGAATATGTCTTTGCAATTTAGTCTTGCTATATTCATCTGGTGCTGGCATCTTTTGCTAAATTCAAAGTAATAGTTCAATAGAGGGAGCCACATGAGAATGCCATGCTCCTTTTGATTAAGAGGTGATGCATAATAACTTGCATGAGTGACATGTTAGAATCTTACAGGGTGAGCAGAAGGCTTGTGGTATGTGTATACAAAATGTTCACATATGAAGGGCTCCACCAAATGAGAACAGCTAATCCTGTGAGGGAGATGAACACTTGTCAGAAATATATTTTCAGTTTATGAAACTTATTACTTTCGTAATAGGATAATTTGAATTTACACTATGATTAGCCAGGTTATACACAATCATATACAGAAAGAGCCATTGCTAATTTTGGGTTATTGGCCAGAGCAAAAGCATGTACTAAGCAATAGGTGTCACTACAAGGGCTTTGCAGGTTTTTGTGTAAATTTCTCCATAATACATTCAAACGTGAATTCTTATCACAACTGACAGGCTTCTTTTAGATTTTGTAGAGTTAGTGTGTCAGGCATAACACAAACAGCCGTATAGTTTAAATCTGCAGCTGCTACGGTTATAGTTGCAGGTTATTTATCACAACTTGGTATAGCTCCAATAACTTAACCACCCAAAGAAAGCTTTTAATAGCTAAATAACTGACTTCTGTAACATTTATACACAAAGACAGTAATAGACAACTAGAGATCCTTCAGATATAATTTATAAAAGTTGTGTTCACCCTCTTTTTAACATTTTGTTTAAATTTTCTCAGAAAAATGTATTACTTTAGTTAAATGCACTACAGAGCCAACTCATAAAAGAAATGTTAAATTTCATTAGCACTTGTGTAAAACTCACTTTTCAATAAAACAGTTTTAGCATAACTTCAAAATTTATTGATATAAATTTAATGTGAATCCAAAATCAAATATGAAAGAATGAAGTTTAAAATAGTGACTAAGGATGATGGAAACAGCTTGTGTGACAACATATAAACTACAGTGTAGTGGTTTTGTAAGGATATAAGTGATGTGGTAAATATGTTAAAACGTGGTAAGTGTACAAGACTGGAAACAGTCTCGTCGTTGTTCATCACGGATTAAGTTTAGTATTTTACTGTAACTTTTAGAAATGTGTGCAAAAATTATTAATTTATCAAAAAGTGAGATTTAATTCAGAAAGGAACTAAATCAGCTTCGTCATATGATCAATATGCTTACATTTTGCTTTACTTTTAAGATGAGAAGACATGGAGAGTGAGAATCTTTACTGGTAATAATTTCTGTATATCAGAATATTTCTTCATAATCTGTATTCTATTTTATCTTCTTGCTGGTAACCTGGTAGCTGAAAATGACTGCAAATATCTCTTGTAAAGCTAGTGTGTGCCGAAATATCATTATGTAATTACTTGCGTTATTTCAAATGGAAAAGCTGAAATCTTTTAACAATCAGATGCATTGTAAATTTCAACAACAGTTGTTTCATGTAATTAACCAGTACAAGGACTAGTACACCCAACCGTCAGGTTAAACGCACGTTTTTAATTTGAAAAGTTTTATTTACAATCTATCAAACAGGTTAGTAATGCATGGTAAGAAATTAATATTTTAATTCCAGAAAATGTTGAAAAACAAATTGCACATTATAAATCTTAAAGCACCTAAATATATAATGAACCATTTTGTCACATTTGACAGACTAACTAAGCTATACTGTTTTTATTCATTAAAACAAAAGCTTTCATGATTTTTGTCATACTTTTATCACACTAGTATACAAGTAAGCTGATATATATATATTATTTTTTTTTTCCATACATCACATCAAACTATATATTTTTGTTTAAACAGTTAGTCTTTTGTATAGAAACTTTAGGAGGTCAAAAACAATTAACAATTATATCAAATATTTTCATTTATATTACTTTTATCAAATTTCATATTTTTCAATTATTACCTAAATCACTGTTTAAACAAAAACAAATTACCCTGAAACTATTCAATTTAATGAATGCCACCTTTTATTACCTGAGAAGTTTTGTTTGATATTCAGATTCTTAATATTTCAGCATAGAAAACAGTTTTAAGTTTGACCTCAAGACGAGGTGTGTTCAGAAAATTTATCAACCAGTTACGAGGTAAATCTTTGGATATGCAAAACTCATGAGTGATAATCAGTAAATTTCAGTGTATTTGTGATAAATTTCAAATGTATTTATAATACCCAGATGATATTCTAAGTCAGATGTGTTCTTGAATCACTAAGTTAGCCTTAGTTTGTTAATTTTTCTATCCGTCCACTGTCTCCATCAAGCTGGACCATCTCTCCAGAAACAAAAAAACTTGTAGCTCCATGAAGTCCGACCACACAGGGAAGTCCATACTCTCGTGCAACAACAGCACCATGAGAAATCAGTCCACCCAGTTCAGTAGCCACTCCAGACAAAAGAGGGAAATACGGACTCCATCCAATGTCAGTGCTATATGTAACTAGGATATCTCCTGGTTGTATTTCATCAGTTTTTTCTAAACAAGTCACCACTCTAACTGGCCCTTGAGTAAGTCCTCTGCTAACTGGGGTACCTACAATATAAGTATTTGAAGTATTTTGTTTTTTTGTCTCTGTTTTATTTACTGGTTTAATTATTCCTCTGGTTATTTCAGGAAACCGAAGAGCATCCAACTGAGGATGGATGTTCTGCCGACGAACTGCCTTACTTATGAGTTTTGGTGATCGGGTCTGAAGTAGTAGTCCAATTTCTTCATGACTCAAGAAGAAGAGGAGACGAGCATCCGGTAAATATCCTTCTTTCACCATCAGTGTCGCAAGATGACTGTAAGCTCTGCGTACAGCATCGTACGTTTTTATTAAAAGAGATTTAGAGGATTCTCTGAACCGAACGCCAGATCTTACTTGAGGTAAAACAAACGATAACAACCATTTCTGCCACCAAGATAATGATACCTGAAGGTTAGAGATTGTTTTTTCTATACTGTCTTCTTTTTTCTCTACAAAATCATCATTGACAGTTTCAATAAGACTTTGCAGAGACTTGATAACAGGTGTTGGATCAATCCCCCAGGGAATAGAGCATATGTCAAACTCCTTCACACAACGATGTCCATGATTCCGAAGGAATTTTCGAAAAGTCTCTCCAGCTCTAGATTGACTGATACGTAACCACCTCGAAGCACTTTCTGGTGTCATGTTTAGAAACTCGTCTTTGTCGATTTCTTTTCTAATATCTAGCACTAATTTCTCTAATGCTGATGGAACGTCAGCACTCTCTACATTGGTGCACGTGGATAGAAGGTACCCGAAATCCGAAAACACTTTGGTATTCCACTCTTTTTCTGCTGATACAAGCAAATTTAAAACAAATGCATTCCACACCATAGAGTTCACACTGCAATACATGTGGCACAAAATTGGTTTATTGGTGATACTAAGAAGATTTTGACCAATGAACTTGTACGTAACATCTGCCTCTTTGTGGTTCATGGGAAGTTCATAATCAGCATATTGTTTTTGCAAAGTAGTAAGATTTTTCTTCCCTAATAGTAGATTTTTACCAATTATAAAGGCCTGTCTGAACTTCACTGGTAGACTCAAATCTGTCATGCTATGTCTGTCATTAATACGATCTCTTAGTTCTTTATGACATAATGGTGAACCAAACAATGCCACCTGATAACCAGCAGCCATATTACTTTCGCCACCAAGGTATACATCACTGATCATATCATAGAAGGTATGGTTGTATTTATATGAAACATTTAGGGCAGAATAGGGCGAGACCATTTCAGATGGGAATCCAAGTTCTAACATTACCTGCTTAATAGCTGTTTCAAAACTATACATGTTAACTATAAGCCCAAGTGTACTCAGAGCTCCAGGCATAACCTCACCAACATTAGCTTTACTGAAAAATTCGTCTTCACTTTTCAAAGGTACGTCCATTTCATGAGTAATCTCAAATTCTGTCTCTGTATTAGCTGAAGTCACAGGACGGGCTTGTAGTAGATAAATGCTTTGGTTAATAATAGCCCATTCAATGTCTCTGAGGCTAGTAAAATATTCTTCAACCAAGATGCCAACCTTTCCTAGTGCTAAAGCCATAGACTCTGCAAGACAGGGTCGTGAAGAATCACCAATACCTGTTACTTTTATTATTTCACCATCATGTTCTACGACAGTACAGGTGTTTTTTGAACCGATACTGACTGACCGGTATGCGATTTTGTTGGTGTAATCCCTGTCTAAAAATATAGTGTCTGGTTCAACGGCAGCAGAAACAACAGTTTCTCCAAGCCCATAGTTTGCCGTAATAGTGATAACCGATGGGTTGGCAGTCACTGGATCACAGGTAAACATAACTCCTGCAACTTCAGCAGGAACCATCTCCTGAATAACTACTGCCATAGGAGAGTTTAGCAACTGACCATTGCGTCGCTTATACTCAACAGCAACATAAGAAAACTGAGAAGCCCAACATTTGGAAACAGTATCTATGACCTGTGACAAACCTCTTACCCCCAAAAAGGTTTCGTTCTGTCCAGCTGCTGACATTTCATCTAAGTCTTCTCCTGATGCTGAAGACCTGACAGCAAACCTCAGGTTATTCAGATTTCCCTCAAACATCAAGAGCATTTTATTCTGAATAGCTTCAGATACTTCTGCCGGAAGCTTAGTTTTACTGACATTCTTTACCACATGTTCACAAGTTTCCTTCAAGTTCCCTGTAACATGACACCATGCCACTTCTTCCAGGGTCATTATTACCTCGTGTAGATTACCTTTTCTGATGAATTCATTATAAGCTGAAGTTGTCACGACAATACCTTTTGGAACAACAAAAGAATTTGTATAGTGAGAAATTTTGGTTAACTTGCTCAGAGAAGAACCTTTTCCTCCAGTGAGCCTTGTAAACTGACAGTTAGGATGATCAAAATCTAACACCAGTTGATTTATCATGGGTAATTCTTTACCATGAAAAATGTCCAATGGAGAGGGAGCAGATGTAATAGAAGGTTTAGTTATCCCATGTACAAACACAGATATTCCAGATCCATGATAGCCATTTAGATTAATGGAAGAATATTTGAAATGCTGTAAAGTACTTCTGTTGATAAAATCACACAAGTGTGTATCAAATTTTATGCTACAATGAAAGTCTTTGTGACCAGCTTTAAAGGTAAACCTTACAAAACGAGGTATTTGTTTATTTTCTGCTGCTAGATGAAGTTTGAAGTTACATGATCTTATATGGAAAACCATTGCACTAGAATGTATGTAATGCCCATATATTAAATTGGTTACAATTCCAGGAAATGACAGAGCACCCACATGGAAAAAATTACCATTCTTTGTAAAACCAAAAAAGTCAACACACCTATGTAATTGAACTGTTGGTCTCAGTGAACGTTTCCGTGTTCCCCACAAGATAAACTCTTCTTCTGTTCCTTCCACAGTAACACTTCCAAGAAGTTGTCCTTGTTGTTCATACATATCTAAAACCTTTTGTAAACTGTTCACATCTGGCAAGTAACCAGACCATGGCTCTCTGGCTGCTGCCTCAGCTAATTCGCTTAAGTTTATGTCATGAGCTAAGTCATAAACATTTGACATTGCTTGCCAAATGAAACTGAACTTGACGTGTAACACTTTGGATTCACTAATGCCTGGACGAGTTTCTCTTAAAAGACCATTAAAAGAAATTCTCCATTTTCTCATAGCACTTGTACATTTCAATTCTAACCCTCCACCGACAAATTCTTTAATATCTCCAGTGTATATTTCTTTTACTGGTCCTTCAGGATAGCTGTAATGTCTACCATCAGCTGTCTTTATTAACACCATGACCTCTGCCATCTTATTTGGTATTCTGGACATCCTGACCACCAGACATTCCCCTGTGGACTTGACACCATAAAAAAAGATCTCATCGCAGTTGGTAGCTACATGGTCTGCAGTCTGAGGTGCCTCAGATGCTGTTTCTTCTAATGTAGGTATACATCCACTCGTTACTAAATCTGTAATGTCATATAAGTCGTATTGATTAAATCTTTTTTTGACAATCAATCTCCTGATTTTCAGGTAGAGAAGACTCACAAACTTCTTTAACCAGAAATATCTACCTGGTAGGTTATACACACCATGAAGAGGTGCCAATGGCTTCGTCGTTAGAAATGGTAGAAGAAAAATCCAAAAATAACTGCAAGAATGGTCCACATTTCGAGAGAAAAGCTTGAAAAATTCAATAATTACTGATTTGTACACAGTTAATTTTAAGAAAAATAGTATCTACACCCACAGATGTAACCACTGCCAACTAAACGCACTGGCAAGTCAAACAGTTGAAGTATTCGTTGATAAGCATCACAAGGTTTCTCGTTATCACAAGACGTACTTGGGGAGGAAACATTTAATTATCACGAATGCTGCTTGATAAGGTCTTCCTTTTTACACACGAACTTGTAGCAAACTATTGGAGTTACGTAACACCGTGAAAACTTATCATAAATAACTCACGTTACACCAACTCGATGATGTTTTCATGTCATTTTTATCTCAGACTTAAGCTTCATCTTTGTACTTTGCCAATATCTCAAGATTCACTGTCCTTGACAAAAAAAAAAAAAAAGAAACCTGCACAAATTGGAGAGCATACATAAAAACAATTTGAAAAAATAAATATTATGAAAGTAAATCTTATGCTATTCGTTTGTCAGCAATGGCCACGACTTCGACATTAGTTTAAATTTTCTGTCTGGTACGAAGTTACGAAGATGTATCACCATTTGTTATTTCAAGTATCACACACTGTTTGTAGGTTTAGTTGAAGTTTACGTTAGCATGCTGCTTCGCGTATAAACATAATGTGTGATGGATGAAACCAAATATGGTTAATACTTTTGCTGTTGTTTTCATCGAAGAATCTCCAATTACGTAAAGTTAAAAGAAATATAATATTAAATATTCTGATAAACACTTAGTTGTTAATTTTTCAGAATCATCGCCGACGGCCCTCTTGTATTATGTTGCAGAAGCCGGAAAAGAAAATTTTCTTACCATATCTGAAGTTCTTCTCTTCTGTAACTCAAGGTTGTATCGTTTTCTAACCATGGGGCCTCATGATTTACGTCAGAAAGTTGTAAACTTGCAATTGGTTTAAAACAAAATTTTAAATTAGTTGCCAATTAGGTGACCTGTAGTGTTTTCGCTGTGAGAGCCACACACAAACAGTAGTAAAACATATTCATTCGTTTTGGTTTAGTTTCCTGCAAAGCTACACGAAAATTATATATGTTGGGTGCCCCAGATTTTGAACTGATAAATTTAGAAGGAAGGCAGCTGGTCAATAATAACCCACTGTCAGCTTTTGTTACCGCAAATAGGGAGACTAGATCCTTTGTATTGCAACATCCTCATCAAACCCCGATCCACAGTCTGGCTCTCTAACTCGTGGGCCACGTTCGCTCCAGTAGTGAAACAAAAAATAGTTAAATCACAATTAAAGGAAAATAAAAAGTAAAGAGTATACACAGTTTCGAAGTAGAAAATATTAAAATGACTAACTTTAATGGACTTTTTAAAAGAAACGTTTGTATTAATTACTTTTGTGAGTTCCAACCACGAGGAGGACGTGATGGTAGGAACAAGATCATCTTATTATTTCAACCAACACATCTGTCTGTTTCAGTTAATTAAATGATAACTATGTAAGACAATTATAGAAATCAATAACTGAATTTGTCATACTGTTAGTAAATGTACAACTGCAACATGAGAAGTTAATGGGCGCGATTCATCAAAAGTTGCATCGCGGATTTTTTTATTATTACCAGTTTATTTATAGAAAAGAAAATATTAATATTTATTACGCTAGAACTACAATAAAATATCGTGTTATTTAAATATTTTCATCGCAAATGTTTATTCGTCGTTTAATATTCCTTGTGTTAAGAAGGATTAATCTTTGTTTCTTCCGGTAGGGGATCCCTCCCTCGTCTATTACAGAAAATTAGGTCTTTCCTAAATATTTTTATTTTATATAAATACATAACGGTTTTAATGGATTTTAGTTGGATGCAACATAGAATTATTTTTAATTTTTAACTATAATGGGTACAACAAGCTTTATTCTCTTCAGGGAGCGAGTCCAGATTTTTCACGTAAAACGTTTATGATATAAAAAATTATTTCACTGATTCATAACTGTATGGGAAATAATTATAGGAAAATGGATATAAACGTGTCAGGTTTGTATAATTAGCTTGGATTAGGATAAAACAGCCCACATCACTACAACTAGGATTGTCAGCTAATAAAAACCGCGAAGTTGTACTTGTATCAGCTTATAATTTTGCTACAGTGTTTATTAAATTTTGTTCGTTTTTTTTTAACTCTGGTCGCTTAAACCATGACATAAGTGCACAGTTAATTAAATATTACTTATTCAATAAAGCCAAAGCTTTATTTTCATTCCGTGGTTTCATTTTGATCAACAGGTTAACTGTACTTTATTAGATAATGACTTTTTATTTTCACACTTGGACAAAATTAGGTGGGAACGTGAGATGCAAGCCAGTTTGACAACCATTTAATTTCGTCCAATCTGTTTGTCAATAATTAATCGGTTATGACGTGTGCAAATTCCAAGACAAAATTTGCTTTTCATTTTCGATGAGGTTATATATTGTGTAAAACCTAAAAATTTACTTATAGCTAGCTACCCTATAAACTTGACTTGATTGAATCACTAACCCAGAAACTAAAAAGTGTAAATAAGCCATAATAAAACATTCTCTTATGTGATAATTAGCTTTCAGGGAAATTTAGGCTTAAAATGTATTATAAGTATCGCTGTGTATTTATGGTTATACATTTCTAACTTTTAACTAGTTTTATTTCACAGTTTCGTTATTTAATTACTCAAATTTAATACGATGCAACTAAATTTCTGTCACGTGAAACATGTGAAACTTGTATTTTTTTCGTGATTAAAACCTACGAACCTTGACCACTGTATTATCCATTTATATACAATGAGTTTAGAAACAATACTGACTCTTATATCCGGTCTGAAACGGAATATTTTGTTGACGAGTCACGCCGAGCAAATTCATTCTGGGTTGATATTGTTGCATCTCGTTGAAGCTAACTTGTTCAGTCGTCCTTACATTCGTTACAACCTCACTTCTTACCGAGGAAGTCACTTAATCCCGACGTCAAAATAACTTTCGAAATAATTCACTGAGGTTGAACAGTTTGTAATCTTCGAAATCTACACACGTTCCTAGTCTAGTTCTGTAATTTTCCGAACAATAGATGTTAATTGTAGTTATAGCTTCCAAGGCCTATACTTCGCGAGTTGTAACTGACCAACAATAGTAAATTTCTAAACTAAACTCAACTAACGTGGCAGGGGTTCAGTTTAGAGAGAGAAATCAGAAGAGTTCTCTCCCCAACCGGGGTGTTCAGGAACTTTGTGGTTCCTCTTCGTCCCCTTTCGTGGATTGTTATTAAGATTAAGTGGTGTTTTTTTTTGTTCTTTTAATAAATAAATTATTATTCTTGACTTTTTGGGTGGGGGATGTCTCTCTAAATATTGTCTGGGGTGGAGGCAAAGGCAGCAGCGGAAAGAAAGGCCGGGACCTGTCCCGAAAGGAAGAAGTTGAGCAGATGTTAACATGAATATAATTCAAATCCAGATCAAATCAAACGGTACGATTCAGGGTCAGTAAATTTCTCTAAGCGCATTGCTTTTATACAAAATGCTCGAGTTTCTCGGAAACTCACTTGCCAACAATACTTTAAACACTGGTATTACAAACCCACCTCATACATTGTTGATTGTACGAAAAAGAACGTTCTACAAAATCCGAGAACAGGCGAGACTTGCACAACACACAGTCAAGAATATACGTCATTAGCAAAGAAAAAACCCCACAGCAACAAGCGTAGGCACCCGTATGTCTAAATATATATATATATATATATTAATGTAATATTCCACTGCAAATAAATTTTCGAATACGAGTTCTGTGGTAACAAAAACATTGAGAACCCATGATTTATAGCTTTCGATAAAGCTGTGATATCCTATCGTCTAAATATTTTTGTACATATTGTTTACTTGTTTTTAATATATTATTTTAAAACATGTATATTCTGTGCTGTTCATTTATTTTTCAAATTTATCGAAAATAAGTCACGGACACTAACTGTAAACGAGCTCACAACCCACACACACAAAATCTCCACAGAATTATACAATGATAAATAGCAGAAGAAGAAGACGTGAACGACAACAAAAGTACGCCTCTATCCGCGCAGATACAGAGGCGACAAAAATACTAATATTTACAACCACGCTATGTAAAATATTTTGAAAAATGGATATAAATTGGTAGGCATCTACGAGTTTCTTATACAGTAATAATATCAAGAGAGAAATGAGGACAGAAGAAGAGACTGGAAACAGAATAAGACCGCAGATTGAGAACAAGAAGTTCACCCAACAGGAAGGATAGTGTGTTCAGGCCAGGTCACCTAAGCTTTCCAAATGTCTTCAAAAGAAAGACAACGCAGATGCCTTCTTAGAGAGACAAAAGATGCGTCCAAAGTCAGAACTGGGATAAAGGCGACTTGGGAATTTGTCTCAACCCACTTCTCACAGAAAAAGGTTCACAAGTTTTTGCAGGCATAACACCATGGATTATGTCATGTTAAAAGTAGCTTCACAAAAAGAATATGAACTTAATGAAGATGGTTTTCCTTGAAAATTTAGATAATTCAAACCAGAAAGTGGAGAAACTGTATTTCAGTTTATGGCAGTAACACTTTACAAGATGGGCTAACATGGCCATGTGTGAAAATTTTTTTGAAGAAGAGGCATATTTATTAATAGGAGAACATGACCAAGTGCTCAACTGATATGTCACTGTTCCTAAAGGAGAGAGCACCAAAAGGTGTTGATAATGGCATATGAAATGGACTATAACTGGCAATGTTAAAGATAACTGGTTTAAATAAAAACCAGTGGTGTCTAACCAAAAGCAAGTGTCCATCAAAGGTGACAGAAGATTAATAGACAAACGTGAAAAAAGATGCTATATATGTTATAAAATAGGGCACATTGCAAGGGTGTGAAAGTTTTGCACAAACAAGCAACAGCAGAAATTTCAAAATAGAGCTTCTTACAAAAACCGTACTGGTAAGAACCAAAAAAAGAGTGATGTTGTCATGGATGCTGCTGCCAGAAGGGAGGAAACTCATGATGATCACCACAACAACTACTTCTACAACTAGTCAGCTCAAGTTACCACATGGAACAGCGGTGTCAGTAGTGATTGGATCACGCTATAAATATTGAAAGGGGCCAACAAATCACAATATCCCAAGAAATGAAAGCTATGTCGAGGAAAAGAAAGGAAAATTATATACAAAATACTGTGTGCAGTAAGAATCAATTTGGTATCAGATGACAGGCAAGGTGCACTCATGCTCAATCAATTTAGTATCACACGAGAGGCAAGGTACGCTAATGCTAAATCAATTTAGTATCAGATGACAAGCAAGATACACTCATGCAAAATCAATTTAGTATCAGATGACAAGCAAGAAACACTCATGCTAATTCAATTTAGTATCATATGACAGGCAAGTAACACTAAGCATGGATGTGCCTTGCCTGTCATCTTATGATAAATTCATTGAGCATTAGTGTTACTTGCCTGTCATATGATACTAAATTGATTTAGCATGAGTGTACCTTGCCTGTCATCTTATGATAAATTCATTGAGCATTAATCAATTTAGTGTTCGATGACAGGGAAGGTTATATCATGCTAAATCAACTTATTATCAGAAGACTGGCAAGGGTCACCCATGCTAAATCAGTTTACTTTCTAATGACAGGCAAGGTACAATCATGCTAAATCAATTTAGTATCACATGACAGGCAAAAAACACTCATGCTTAATCAATTTAGAATCAGATAACAGGCAAGGTACACTTATGCTAAATAAATTTATTGTAAGATGACAGGCAAGGTACACACATGTCAAATCAATTTTCTATCAGATGACAGGAAAGGTACACCAAGCAAAATTAATTTAGTATCAGATGACGAAAAAGGTACACTCATGCTTAATCAATTTAGTATCAGATGAAAGGCAAGATACACCTATGATAAATATTTATTATCAGACGACAAGCAAGGTACACCCATACTAAATCAATTTAATATAAGAAGACAGGAAAAGTACATTCATGCGAAATAAATTTAGTATCACATGACAGGAAAGATACACTCATGCTAAATCAATATATTGTGAGATAAAAGTAAAAAAAACACACACGCTAACTCAATTTTGCATAAGATGACAGGCAAGGAACACTCATCATAAATCAATTATTTTCAGATGAGAGGAAAAATACACTCATGCTAATACAATTTAGATTCAGATGACAGGCAAGGTACACACATGTTAAATCAATTAATTACCAGATGACAGAAAACGTACACACATGCTCAATGAAATTAGTTTCAGATGACATGCAAGGTACACATGATAAATCAATTGGGTATCAGACGACAGGCAAGGAACACCCGTGCTGAATCAATTTAGTATCAAATGACAGGAAAGGTACATTCATGCTAAATATATTTATTGCAAGATGAGAGACAAAATACACACCCATACTAAATCATGATACACCCATACTAAATTAATTTATTACCAGATGACAAAAAGTATACAAAGAAAAATTAATTTAGTGACAAATGACAGGCAAGGTACACTCACGCTGAATCAATTTAGCATCAAATGATAGGCATGCTAAATAAATTACATCAGATGACAAGTAAAATACACTCATGCAAAATCAATGTATTATAAAATGACGGGAGAGGTACATCCATGCTAAATCAATTTATTATCAGATGACAAGCAGGGTACACATATGATAAATAAATTATATATCAGATGACAGGAGGGGTACACTCATACTCAATCAATTCATTATAAGATAAAAGACAAAGTACACTCATGCTAAATCAATTTATTCTCAGAAGACATGGAACGTACACCCATGCTAAATCAATTTAATATCAGACGACAGATAAGATACACCCATGCTAAATCAATCTATCATCAGATGACAGGAAAAATAAACCCATGATAAATCAATTTAGTACCTGATGACTGGAAAAATACACTGATATTAAGTCAATTTATTATATATCAGATGACAGGGAAGGTACACTCATGCTAAATCAATTTAGTATCATGTGACAAAAAATGTATACCCATGCTAAATCAACTTAGTATCAGATGACAGGCATGATACACTCATGCTTAATTAATTTATTATAAAATGACATGCAAGGTACTCCCATTTAAAATCAATTTATTATCAGATGACAGGCAAGATAGACTTACGCTTAATCAATTTGGTATCAGATGACAAGCAAGGTACACTGATGCTAAATCAATTTAGTTTCAAATGACAGGCAAGGTAGACTCATGCTTAATAAATTCCGTATCAGATGACAAGCAAGGTACACCCACGCTAAATCAATTTAGTTTCCGATGACAGGCAAGGTACACTCTTTCTAAATAAATTTAGTATCAGATGACAAAAAAGGTACACTCATGCGAAGTCAATTTATTATCAGATAACAGGCAAGATAGCCTCATGCTTAATCAATTTGGTATCAGATGACAGGTAAGGTACACCCATGCTAAATCAATTTAGTATCAGATGACAAGCAAGGTACACCCATGCTAAATCAATTTAGTATCAGATGACAAGCAAGGTACACCCATGCTAAATCAATTTAGTATCAGATGACAGGAAAGGTACTCCCATGCTAAATCAATTTAGTATCAAATGACAGGGAAGGTACTCCCATGCTAAATCAATTTAGTACCAGATGAAAGGCAAGGTACACACATTCTAAATCAATTTCGTATCATACAAGAGGCAAGGTACACCCATGTTAAATCATGCTAATTTTTGGGACAGCAAGAAATTTTCTCAACAAAAATAAATCTGAGTACTTCATACTGTGTATCCACCTTAATAAAGGTGGATACTTTACACTGTGTAGTATACCTTAATAAAGGTGGATACTTTACACTGTGTAAAATACCTTAATAAAGGTGGATACTCCATTCTGTGTAAAATACCTTAATAAATGTGAATACTCCATACCGTATAAAATACCTTAATAAATGTGGATACTCTATACTGTGTAAAAGACTTTAAAACCATGTGTATGAAGGTACCAACATACAATTTGGTGATTACAAACGTACCAGGTATTAGAAATAAACAATTATGTAGCATCTACAGCCATAATAAAACCTCAAGGAATAAAGATCAAGCTAGGTGTCAAGTTCTGTAAAGTTTCTAAATGCCACATTCCTTACGTAATCCACAGAAAACACAAAAGAAAAGACCCATTGCTGTTGAAATTTTGGATAGTATCCATGCGAAATTCAAGCACACAACTAAAGGAAAGAAGACTTACAAAATATGAATGAAAAGTAGTATTGTACTGGACCTCTTAAAGCACTTCCACCGAGGAAGTTAAACACTTCAAAGACAGTCAGAAGTGCTTTGAAGTTAAAATGCAGGTCATAATTCTGCTACCAACAAACTCACCTGGCAGTGAAAATAATCTTTTACAGTTCAGAAAGTGGATGGCACAACCAAGCTCTACCAATCTGTTGAATAGATACTTTGAATGGGAAGACCTTACTGGCGCAGCTAGATGAATGTGATAGATACGGCTGTCAGAGATTCAGAAGCAGAAAACAATGATTTCATATAAGAAGGTAAAGACCTACTACACCCAAGACCACCGAGTGAAGAACTGACTGACAACAAGAATAGGTGTAGAATCTAGTGTGCCAGTATACAGATGGAGAAGGAAAAAAGACAAAGACAAGGAATTCCATCAACGTGAAATCCTACCAGAGACCAAATGGACAAAGGAACTGTAAATGTTGGTATGGACTATAAGAGATTTAGTGTATAACGTTTATATATATAGTTTTTTTTAAGATAGCTTATTATTGGATATACAAGAATTTAGTGTAAGAGCTATTTGCTCTATTTAGTGTTTGATGATTTTAGTTTTTATAACAAGTTATAAAGTTGATTAATTTGAGTGATAGTTGTGACAAATTTCACGTGTAACTTGGTAAGAGTCATGCTTTGTGTATAGTCACTGTTGTAATTTGATGTAATATTACGCAAACCCTCCATATTTTTCTCGTTCCTTTAAGTAAGTATTGCAACATTATTTATCTCGTCGTTTGTAGAAGGTTCAATTTGGCAATGTGTGTGTGTGTACACAAATGACAGAATGAGTACAAGTTCAATCAGAAATTTAGTTTGTGAAAGAAAAATGCAAAGTTAGCTGGACTGTGAGTGATTAACATTAATGGATGATTTATATGGTGTTTCATAGCTGTACTGTAACAACAGAGATAGGAAAATAATACATCTTGTTAATTGGATACTAAATTAACTGAATCAACTTGTGTGGACTTTTAATAAGAATAGAGAATTACTCAAAGTTTAAGATAAAATGGTGATATCCTATTGTGCAAATAATTTTTGTACATACATTTAACTTTATTATTTTAAAACAAGTGGATTGTATGCTGTTTGTTTATTGTTTGAATTTATTGCCCAGATGACACAAACACTTACCTTAAAAGAATCTCAGCTCACATATATAAAACTCTGAGAAGGACTGTAGTCAGCAGGTGGTATGTCCTATGTCCTTATGTGCTGTTTTGTTACTAGAGGAGTTCTTCCTTTGCTGGTGATCAAATTCATCCACAAGTGGCTCTGTCCCTGATGATTCTCTGGAAGCAGGTAAAGTTAAGTGTGGCATTCTTGTTCTTCAGATCTATGAAAGCTCTTCTAGAACATGCTGAAGTGTTTGGCACCACCAAACCCTCTTCACTGTTTGTAGATTTATTCTTGATTCATGGGGTGAGTATTTCATTTTTTGGTGATACAATAACCAGTCTCTGTTGTCACTGATAGTTCAGCCTTTAATGGAGTAATTGTCAAAACTGGCTTTCAAAAACTGAACCTTTATTCTTCAGGGATAAACTGAGCAAATTTCCAGTTTTACCTTAAAAAAGGTCCAGTTTTCAAAAGCACTCACCTTATAGGGTTTCTATATCAGTTTTATCAAGACTTTTTGGACCTAAGTGTTTTTTAAACATCCTGGAGCAACTGTCTTGTAGTGTATAGAGTTTCTTGGGCAGAAGTTACTTGAAGCAAGCCTTACCTTACATCCACATCTTTACACAGTCAGTTTCCAGTGGTATGCACTCTTCCTTAATGCCAATTACCCACACATCATAAGGCACAGAAAAATCTTCTAAAGTATGGGTAACATTCCAAGTTTCCTCTTTCTCAAAGTGCGTGTCTAATCATGGTTTGCATGAATCCTTCCTTATCTCTTAAAGTAATTTCCAACCTTCCACTACCATATGTAATGGACTATTGTAGCTGTAAAACTACGGTCAGCATACTACATTGTTTTACCTCAATAAATCCATGGATGAATTAACGGTTTCTCTCAGTTGGAACAAATGAAATATTTACAGCTGTATTACATAAATACAGCTAACCCCCCTGTTTTTGTCTGATTGGTTCTTTGTTGTTCCTTTGTATCCTCATCATTATTCAGTTTTTCCCCCCACGTACGACAATTCCTTCTTCTATCAACACCTTTGGGAAAAGTTTCTATTCACTATGGACGTTTGTGTGCAGTTCCTCACAGTATGAGTTTTCAATTGACATTTAAATACATATTTTATCATGCTTTATTTCCTGCAAACTAATACTTTTAGTTCTTCTAGATTTTGTTAAAGGGAGTTACTATTCAATGCAACACGATCTTATGATCCCATAATTTATAGATGGTGGCTGTAGTTGTTGATAAATAATTTTAATGGATTCAAGTTCAATAAAAAATTGGATAACTTCCCATAATATACACCTGCTTTGCTTTATATCCTCATCAGTTATGAGATCTATAAACTGGTCAGGGGAAAACGAATTAATCACTTCACATGTGTCATTTGAGTCAACCATTTCAAGTTTTCTGCAAGTGTGGATGAGGTCTCCTTTTCTCTTTGTTCTCCTAACTTGTAAGAGAAACATGTCTTTGGTAACTTTGACAATCCAACAGTGAAATGCCCATAGCTTAAATATCATCAAATGAATTAAGTTAATATTTAGTTTTTACCCAAAAATCAAAGAATAATTCAGTAATAGTTATTTACAGAGGGCAATACAAATCAATATTGTTCAAGATGAAACATTTTTTTATCATCTAAACAACTGACTTTGTATGTTTACCTAATTAACATCCTGTACATTTTAATATGTCTAATTATACTTTTTCTTTTCAAATATTTGGAACAAGCTCCTAAATGACTATCTAAACTTGCCTTTTCTTATTTGAATTGCCAAATTAGAGGGAAGTACCAACCACCCCCACCACCTTTAGCCTGACCAAAGGAAGATTTGATTGGCACTGTTATAATAAACCTATAGCCTTGACGTGTAAAGTTTATTTTTTCTCTAAAAGAATATAAACAAGACCAACCAAGCAAATTTGTAGCTAGGAGGGTGGGGTGAGGGTGCACACACCAAAAACCCTCCTCCTGGTGCTGGAGTTCATCTATTAAGATTCATTTTTAATTAGTTTTGTGCCACTCTGGATATGTATAGCATAGTATTTTCATAGTAATTAAATACAATAGAATAGCATTGTCATACTTGTCACAGGAAAGTTTCTAGAAATGTTCATCATAATTAGTTTTGTGACACTCTGGATATGTATAGAATAGTACTGTCATACTTGTCACAGGAAAGTTTCTAGAAATGTTCATCATAATTAGTTTTGTGACACTCTGGGTATGTATAGAATAGTACTGTCATACTTGTCACAGGAAAGTTTCTAGAAATGTTCATCATAATTAGTTTTGTGACACTCTGGGTATGTATAGAATAGTACTGTCATACTTGTCACAGGAAAGTTTCTAGAAATGTTCATCAAAGTTAGTTTTGTGACACTTTCGATATGTGTCTGTTTATTTGTAGTAATAATAAAGGAAACTTTTTTTCATTTAATCCCTAGGTTACGAACGAAACAATTTCCACTTTGTACAAAAAACAAAACAACCCACCCTACTTGCAGACCTGTCTACAGACTTGAGTCCAGCAGACCTATGGTGTACCACTGGGCAACACTTGATCTCAAATACAATGAATACTGTTATATGTTCTCCACTGTATTGTAGCTTTCACAATAGTTTCAGAGTTGTAGAACAGGTAAACATGAAAATAACAGTCCTGTTATATATATATATACGTGTAGAATATTATTTCTTAACAATGGAGTTAAATATCCAAACATACTATATAACAGAACTTCAGTAGACCGTGTACTCATAGTTGACTTGACTGTAATTAAATTTCCTAGATGTAACTCTTTCACAAATGGTATGAAGAAGACTAAATATCTTCTTACATCATCCCTATCATCAGCTATAACTCATCCAATAAAATATAAAACTTTCACACACATTACACTGCTTTAATTCGTATGACATAATTTTATCTTTCAAAATTTGGGTTCATTTTCTCGTTGTATGGGTGTGACAGATTTGATAAAGTTTATATATTTTACATACATATATAGCAATTAATATTGCTAATTGCAGAAATTGCTAATAGCTCCCTTTCTTTAAACATAATTTATTTACTTTAAGTAGAACCCCATGACAACAAAAGAAAACAACCAACACCACTAAAGACTTTTCTATCAGTTGATCCGATCAAAATGAATATTTTCTTCTGCATATTCCATAACATTCTATATTTTATGGTTGAAACTTCAAAGAGCTTTTTAACCATGCAATTTTATTCATGCTAAGAGAATCTCCAATGGTAGATTTTTATCTTTATCTAAGAAGACTTGTAATGCTTTAAAATATACATATGCACAAAAATTCACACACAATTATAACAGTTTTACTCTATCAGTTGTCTAAACATGACATATCTGTTTTGTTGTTCCAGCTATGACACAAGAGTAGGATACAACAAAATGTTCAAACCTTAAAAGAATGTGTAGAAAAATATTTTTTTATTAATTCAGTTTTCTTTGACTTTTTCTTCAATCCTGCATGCTACATAAATTATTATATATTAAGGCTTTTATTCAGTCTGCACATTAGAAGACAACTAGAGAATCGCGATCATGTTTCAACAGCTGAGACTACGATAAAATGCAAGAATCTGTTCCACTTTTATAAAGCTACTTACAAAGTCATCATTGGTAAGTCCGTATTGATTGTAATGATGAAGGTAGGCCTTGGCCGTGTACAAGGTCCAAGCTTTATTGACAGTAGCATCAAGAACGGGAATGCAGCCCGTCCCATTACTGCACAATAAGGCTGACTTATCTCTATCTTGGATGGGTTTTGGGTTACACCACACCTTAAGATTAGCAGCTGAAGGAATCCATGAGGCATATTCCATCTGGGGCTCCTGGAATAAACTTACATCTGCAGAAACAGCTTCCTTTCCTCGAAGAACTAGCAGGTTGGACAAGAACTTAACTTTTCTATGACTTTCCTGATTAAATTGGTCAATACCTGTGATAAAATTATAACAACAATTATTGGCAAAGAATGCTCTATCCATGACTGCATGTTTTCTAAGAATGCTCTATCCATGACTGCATGTTTTCTAAGAATGCGCTATCCATGACTGCACGTTTTCTAAGAATGCTCTATCCATGACTGCACGTTTTCTAAGAATGCGCTATCCATGACTGCACGTTTTCTAAGAATGCGCTATCCATGACTGCACACGTTTTCTAAGAATGCTCTATCCATGACTGCATGTTTTCTAAGAGTGATTTTTTTTTTTAAGTTCATAATCTAAAATTTAACAAGGGGTGGAAAAGAATTTCTTGGGAAATTTTAATGATGGATTTCATTGTTTTAGCATAAAGCTACATGTTGAGGTATTTATACTCTATCAGCCGTGTGTATTGTGTGATTATAATGTATAAGAAACAAATACTACATGTAACATCAATGAACTCATATGAATGGCAGATAAGAAAAAAAAGAAATAAGGGAAGTTTTAAATTTATGTACTTATGTGAAAAAAAATTCCAGGGTAAAAACTTTACTAAATATGGTTCTTTAAATAAGGTATGAAACTGAAACAATGATAAATAAAACCAGCATGAAGTAAGTCCTGCTGACATCTGTCATGTAATGCAACAACAAGCAGCTTTATTAAACCATCACGGGGCCAGTAAATATTTATGAATGAAGACATATGATGGATAACATCTCTTAGATAAATTGTTTTGTTGAAAAATGCTTGACGAAGGAAGAATGAAAACGTGAAAGTGGATGTAGCCAACTGTTGAACTTTAACCTTTTGAAAATGTCCTCCTCTAATAATGTACATACAAATGTGGGAATTTAAAAGAATTTTGAAACTCCCTCATGCAGAAGTAAAAACTGAAATCTCTCATGTACCAAAAGGTTATTCTACCAACTAATGTTAACCCTCTAAAAACTGGCAGTAATATGACTATCTTAAAATAAATAATGTGATTTATTGAGTTGAACAACTATGATCATGCATAACCTATTACTGTTACAGCTGTGTAGACTACATGAGAAAACAGACTTGAGATTACATCAAAATACACATACCTTCATTAGTAGGGTCCTTAAAGACTACGGTCCGCCGCAAACTTCGAAACAATGCAGGCCATGTGTTACAACAGAAAGGTAAGGAAGATATTGGTTCTTCAGGGACAGTGCTGAGCTGACAAAGTTTGTACTGTGGATGTCCTGCTAAATGGGCCAGAAGATCTTCTGTAAATTGAAATGAAACAGGAATCTGAACCACAAAAAGTACTTTAAAAATGAAACAACAATATAGTATACTTAAGGGATTCTAAACTGGATCTTTGGAACTGATATGGTAACTCACAGACTTGTTGAAAAGAAGAATATAGATCTTTGGAACTGATATGGTAACTCACAGACCTGTTGAAAAGAACAATATAGATCTTTGAAACTGATATGGTAACTCACAGACTTGTTGAGAAGAACAATATGGATATTTGGAACTGATATGGTAACTCACAGACTTGTTGAGAAAAACAATATAGATCTTTGGAACTGATATGGTAACTCACAGACCTGTTGAGAAGAACAATATAGATCTTTGGAACTGATATGGTAACTCACAGACCTGTTGAGAAGAACAATATGGATATTTGAAACTGATATGGTAACTCACAGACCTGTTGAGAAGAACAATATGGATATTTGGAACTGATATGGTAACTCACAGACCTGTTGAGAAGAACAATATGGATCTTTGGAACTGATATGGTAACTCACAGACTTGTTGAAAAGAAGAATATAGATCTTTGGAACTGATATGGTAACTCACAGACCTGTTGAAAAGAACAATATAGATCTTTGAAACTGATATGGTAACTCACAGACTTGTTGAGAAGAACAATATGGATATTTGGAACTGATATGGTAACTCACAGACTTGTTGAGAAAAACAATATAGATCTTTGGAACTGATATGGTAACTCACAGACCTGTTGAGAAGAACAATATAGATCTTTGGAACTGATATGGTAACTCACAGACCTGTTGAGAAGAACAATATGGATATTTGAAACTGATATGGTAACTCACAGACCTGTTGAGAAGAACAATATGGATATTTGGAACTGATATGGTAACTCACAGACCTGTTGAGAAGAACAATATGGATATTTGGAACTGATATGGTAACTCACAGACTTGTTGAGAAGAGCAATATGGATCTTTGGAACTAATATGGTAACTCACAGACCTGTTGAGAAGAACAATATAGATCTTTGGAACTAATATGGTAACTCACAGACTTGTTGAGAAGAACAATATAGATCTTTGGAACTGATATGGTAACTCACAGACTTGTTGAGAAGAACAATATAGATCTTTGGAACTGATATGGTAACTCACAGACTTGTTGAGAAGAACAATATAGATCTTTAGAACTGATATGGTAACTCACAGACTTGTTGAGAAGAACAATATAGATCTTTGGAACTGATACGGTAACTCACAGACCTGTTGAAAAGAACAATATAGATCTTTGGAACTGATATGGTAACTCACAGACCTGTTGAGAAGATCAATATAGATCTTTGGAACTGATATGGTAACTCACAGACCTGTTGAGAAGATCAATATAGATCTTTGGAATTGATATGGTAACTCACAGACCTGTTGAGAAGATCAATATAGATCTTTGGAACTGATATGGTAACTCACAGACTTGTTGAGAAGAACAATATAGATCTTTGGAACTGATACGGTAACTCACAGACCTGTTGAAAAGAACAATATAGATCTTTGGAACTGATATGGTAACTCACAGACCTGTTGAGAAGATCAATATAGATCTTTGGAACTGATATGGTAACTCACAGACCTGTTGAGAAGAACAATATAGATCTTTGGAACTGATATGGTAACTCACAGACCTGTTGAGAAGATCAATATAGATCTTTGAAACTGATATGGTAACTCACAGACTTGTTGAGAAGAACAATATGGATATTTGGAACTGATATGGTAACTCACAGACTTGTTGAGAAAAACAATATAGATCTTTTGAACTGATATGGTAACTCACAGACCTGTTGAGAAGAACAATATAGATCTTTGGAACTGATATGGTAACTCACAGACCTGTTGAGAAGAACAATATGGATATTTGGAACTGATATGGTAACTCACAGACCTGTTGAGAAGAACAATATGGATATTTGGAACTGATATGGTAACTCACAGACCTGTTGAGAAGAACAATATGGATATTTGGAACTGATATGGTAACTCACAGACTTGTTGAGAAGAGCAATATGGATCTTTGGAACTAATATGGTAACTCACAGACCTGTTGAGAAGAACAATATAGATCTTTGGAACTAATATGGTAACTCACAGACTTGTTGAGAAGAACAATATAGATCTTTGGAACTGATATGGTAACTCACAGACTTGTTGAGAAGAACAATATAGATCTTTGGAACTGATATGGTAACTCACAGACTTGTTGAGAAGAACAATATAGATCTTTAGAACTGATATGGTAACTCACAGACTTGTTGAGAAGAACAATATAGATCTTTGGAACTGATACGGTAACTCACAGACCTGTTGAAAAGAACAATATAGATCTTTGGAACTGATATGGTAACTCACAGACCTGTTGAGAAGATCAATATAGATCTTTGGAACTGATATGGTAACTCACAGACCTGTTGAGAAGATCAATATAGATCTTTGGAATTGATATGGTAACTCACAGACCTGTTGAGAAGATCAATATAGATCTTTGGAACTGATATGGTAACTCACAGACTTGTTGAGAAGAACAATATAGATCTTTGGAACTGATACGGTAACTCACAGACCTGTTGAAAAGAACAATATAGATCTTTGGAACTGATATGGTAACTCACAGACCTGTTGAGAAGATCAATATAGATCTTTGGAACTGATATGGTAACTCACAGACCTGTTGAGAAGATCAATATAGATCTTTGGAATCGATATGGTAACTCACAGTCCTGTTGAGAAGATCAATATAGATCTTTGGAACTGATACGGTAACTCACAGACCTGTTGAGAAGATCAATATAGATCTTTGGAACTGATATGGTAACTCACAGACTTGTTGAGAAGAACAATATGATTTAAACATAATATAACTAATGCAGCTCTTGTTATCTTTACATCCAGAATATGTTTTATGTAACTTCACTATTTATTGGGAACTGAGACACGTAATGTCTCAAAATAATTACAAGTATAGCTATACAAAATTTCATCAGGTACATTAATATATATATCACGGTCAACCTTATTGGTCCGTGTATAAACAATCCAGATGGTCTGTCTTATCACAGTTGTGAGAATATGCACATTCAGATACTCAGGACTTATTAAACTTCATGTAAGAGTATTAAGGCAGTTAGTAGTGTAGAAAGACACTACCAAGAAACAAAAACTACTTAAGAAAAGCTTTGTGAATCAGAAATGCTTAATTATTAACAAATAAACCTTGCTGATATATTAAGACTTGTTAAAAATATTTCACATGGTTTATTTGTGTCAATACATTTAAATAAAAGTTGCTTCTATTCCTGGTTTTTGTTTTATAGAAGTTTTAAAGTTAAAACTGTATGAGTAAATATTATGTTCAAATAATTTCAAGAAGTGAAACGTTACATGATATACCACTGAAGAAGACATATCTGGTAATTTAGAATATTCCAATCAGAAGAATGCTGTTTTGAGATTATCTCCAACATGAAAAGTGTAATTAAACTAACCTAAGTTTGTTTCTGTTCCTTCGAACGTTTCGGAGGGTTGCATCAAGTGCAGCATTTGACGAGCTGCAACGTCATTGATGTCACCGAAAGAAACATTCTTGATAGCCATTTGTCTGTTACAGATCCTGTGAAGTACGTCATTTTCAAATGTAACAACGAGATCAGATGCATCAACAAGGTGTGAAAGACTAAGGATGGAGTTGTAGCTCTGTATTGTCACTTCTCCATCTGAGAAGGGCCACATGACCTACGTTTGACACAATAAGAGAGTAAATGAAAACCATTCTGTTTGCGAACACATCAAGTTATAGAACGTCTATCAGATAACCTCAAATTCTTCAGTTTTACCTGAAAATTACTCTGATAATAGACAAAATAAAACAAACGTGAAGTGTTATCTAATGAAATAAGAGGTTTTATTGTGAATTAACACCACACTTTAGGTACAAAGTTTAATGATACTTTATTTATTACTATTTGAGTGTTAAGTAGTCCTTGAAATTGCATCTTTCTTGATGTGACAATGCCAAATATTTAAATAATTACTATGTAACATATGTTACTCTACATTGGGAAATGTGGATGCATTCAAGAAATAAACATTGAATTTTTTTTTCCCCATCAGGAAATTACCTGAGGTATTATGGGAGTACGGGGATACAAGTCACGAATTGCTACCACAACACGCGTACCCAGACCACTTCCCGTTCCACCAGCTAGGGACATTATTGGTACCAATCCCATCAACCAGTCACACCTTTCTACTTCTTTTCTGATCAAAGTGAGAATCGTCTCTGTGGCTTCCTCTCCATGTTTTAAATAACCCTTTGCCCAATTATTGGCTGCTCCTTCTTGTCTCATAAATGTTGAACTGTCAGGGTACCTCCACGTTCCTCCTTTACCTGATCTCCTCTGAATTTCTCGAATAACCTAGAAGTGAAATCACTTTGTAAATAACACATAGTAAGAGAAGATACACAATATTCTAGCTTAGTGACTTTGGGAAAGTTATTTTATAACCAGCTTCACAAGAAACTAAACTGCACATTGTTTTATATTAACAGTTATCCAATATAATCTAGAAAGACTCCAAATTTAGATAACAAAAAGGGTTCAGTAGGTAGACTATGAGAGAAGTTGCATACCTTATAACAACCAGTATTAATACTATAAATACACAAAAGTAAACCACTGTTATGATAAAGTGAAATACTGAGGTGATTATTTTACAGTTAGTTTGCATTATAAACAGTATTTTAACATCTGTTTATCCTTATAGGACAAAGCAATCTGACTTTATTTATTTACCTCATTGTCCCTTAATCAAATAAATCTTTACATCAGCGGTATTATAACATTTGAGTAACCATTAACCACAAAACTAATAATATCCTAGAAATAATGTCTGTATATTATTAAAATTTGTAAGCCAGCTTGCATATAATAAAGGTTGGATTCACAAAGAAATAAACAATTATACAACTTCATATTACTAAAATATATTAAAGACTAAAGATGTTTTTCTATCCAATCAGAAACAACGACTATTTTTACAATATTCCAGGAAATACATTCCCTAACATCAGATTATTCATTATTTTTCTCTAATTTTTAAATTATTTTCAATAAACCAAACACTACAAATTGTAATTTCTAGGTTCAAACTGATGAAAAAATACCAGCATATGAAATACGTATATATATATAAAAATATTTATTTACTTTCGATTTGTATTTACATTTCTTTTACAAATAAATGTTTAATAAAAGCTAGTGATAGCATACAAGCGTTCTACAGAAAATAAATTTCAAAGTTTATGTAGGGTGTTCAGAAAGTTGGTGTGTCCTTATATATGTATAAACTGCACAGTGACTTTCCAAACACCCTGTAGTTCAAGTCAGTGTTTCTCTCTGGAACAGTCACACCAAACAAGATTTTAAAAGAGAAATGTTTGTTATAAAGCCAGCAGTGTATTTTGTATTAGTTTAGCTCTGGTCATTGTAGTTTGGTTCTATTGGTCATAAAATATTTTTTACCAACACAATTACACATACACACACAAAATTCTAAGGCCTGTTAAAACTGTATTTTATGGTCTGGATCACTTATAATTATCCTTTTATTCTTATTTTAAGAAAATTTATACATGTGCACTTTTGTATTGAAATTAAAAAAACAAACAAACTTGACACAAGATCATGTTTTCTGAAGAGAGAAAATTTGTTTTTGTTTTAGTTTTCATTTCTAAGGGCTCATATGGAGTTAAAATCTTTCCAGCTAATGAATATTAACCTCTTAAGCTATTTATACAATGAAATTATTCTAACTGATAATCCAGACTTAATTAGAAATCTACTTTAATTCATGTGACAGACAGAATTGGGTGAAGCATGTAACAAGTTCACTAAAATCATATTTACTGATCGAACAACCAGTGTTTCCTCCTAATTCCATCTTTCTGAACATTTCAACGTACGTGACGCTTACCTTCGGTTCCATATCTACCATTACTGCTCTGGCCACAGGTAACTTCCCTTCATTGTCATCATGAAAAAACCTTACCCAAAGATAAAATACACAAATTATATCATAATTCAATATTAGAAAACTTTTGAATTAGTTTCTGATAAGTTCTCTTTTTCTTAAATAAGAATATTCTTTACAGTTAACCAGGTGCAGGATTTAAAACAATATCCATTTATTCTATTTGTAGAATAGAACAGCTTTGAGGTAACTGAGAAATAACATCTTAACTTACATTGAACCAATAACACTGTTTGTCATCCATGAAACTAAATGTAAGTACGAATTTTGTATCTCAAGCCAAATTTTAACCAAGCACTTTAAAACTAAAATAATATACATATTCTCAAACAAATGAAAATTCAAATTTTGTGACAAGTTTTTAGTTTTTTTGAAATAAAGTTTGTTGATGTCTTGAATAAGTTATGAAGGAAGCATTACTACATATGTAATCTTGTAAAACGTAAATTTATATACACATATAACCCATTCAGGCAACCACCAAACTTTAAATGGTTATTCTAATGGCCATGATAAGATTATTTACAGGTAAGTATTTTAGCTTGCTGTTCATATAACACTAATAATAATAATAAAATTTAATTGTGAGTAAAACGTAATCCATATCATAATATTTACAAGTTACTGAAACATTATTAACCTACTCACCTGTGACTTGATTTGTAAAAGTTGTTTCTAATTCTACTACTACAAATAGTTGGACTATTCTTATGGCTAATATCATGATAAATATTATTGAAAAATTCACACCCCAGCTGGTTGCCACATTGGCCAAACTGACAAACCACAACAGACATCTCTACACATACTGTATGTTGTTTTAAACAACAATTATACTTTACAAGTGCTGTGACAACTTAATGAATTTACATTACTTGCCCCTCAGCCAATACAGCTAACAATCATAAAATCATTCTGCTGTGATTATGTTGCAAAAGCATTTTTTTTTTTTAAATTTATAATTCAGGACAAAACTAACTACATACTAAATTATAAATACTCTAACCACAATACATAGCAACCCCTTCACTTTTGTATTCTAACTTATAAGCCTTCAGATTTGCCGCTGTGCCACTGGGGGGCGGTGCCAATGCTACTTTGACATATATTAAAATAAAATCAAATACGTGTCAGGAAAAACGTTTATAAAACTTTCAAGCCTCAAAGGAGAATTTGGCGCTTGGGAAATAATCTGAGGTTATAAGAAACTTTGTTTTTTTTCTCGTATATATTTAGGGAAAATGTATGTGTTTTTCGTTTAGTACTGTTTGTTTTGAATTTCGCGCAAAACTACTCAAGGACTGGCTATCTGCGCTAGTCGTCCTTAATTTCGCCGTGTAAGATTAGAGGGAAGGCAGTTAGTCATCACCAACTCTTGGGCTACTCTTTTACCAACGAACAATGGAATTGACCGTCACATTATAACGCCCCCACGGCTGAAAGGACAGGCATGTTTGGTGAGACGGGGAGATGAAAGCCTTAATCCATCTGGCCATGCAGGGCTTGTGTAGTAAAGCAGCATTAGAGTTCTTGCTACCTTCACCGAGGGTAATCGAACCTGTTGTTTTAGTGTTGTAAATATGTAGACGGAAGGCATTTAATAAAAATTAGCTCATTTGTTAATTATATTAGATTTTGTTGTCTTTCCAAATTATTATTGTATAACTACTTCTACGTAAGTTAATGTATGTAATTAACTGTTTGTTTTAGAACAAAACCACATTGCTCTATTTGCTGTGTCCACTACTGGGAATCAAGTCCCAAATTTTAGCATTGAAAGTACGTAAACTTAATGCTGTTCAAATATTACATTGCAATAGGACATAAGTACCAGACCTATCATAGTTTCATTACTTCTTTCTTTATTCATTTCCTTAGGATTAAAAAAAAAATACATAGTAGTATTTCAATTCCACAATGTCTGACACATCCATTGCAGACTGAATACAAGTCTGATGAGCTATATACTGATCGAAACGTGTCAACATCAATGAACATGATGGAGATAATATGATTAAAATATTTTTATATAATTCTTTTTATACTTATGTCATTGGACTCACAAAAAATAATAATTTCTGAATTTCTCAGAAGATGTAACCCCACTCTTGTCTAACTTATTTGCAAATTAGTTTACCTAGTATACATTTCGAGCTTGTCTGTTTATATTAATTTCCAGTTTTGGGTTTGTTTTATTTGTTTTGGATTTCGTGCAAAAGTACATGAAGGTTACGTGCGCTCTCTTTCTCTCTCAAGGTGTTGGGGGAATATAAGCTTGTATACCCAGGAGGGTTAAGTACACTAGACCTTTTCCTCCTTCCTTTTCATTGTTAGAATGGACTTAATAATATATTTAAAGTGAATACATAAGAGCCAGAGTGATGAGCATAACTCAGGCCCTTTTCAGAGCAATGTTCGTGCATATTGTTCTTTTAGATTTTCTTAAGTCTAGAACATAGGTGGCTTGTTTTATTTTAACACTAGTATTTTTTATATTTTATATGCAAAAACGGCTCGTTTGGGTTTCAGAAAATATTTTAAATAGAAGAGCGAACTATTTTCTGAACCCAAACGAGCCGTTTTTGCATATAAAATTCTCAACAAGTGAGTTTCTCGACATCACTCACTGATTATTTTTTATATTGCTTTCATTATTATTTTCATTGTTTTTATTACTTAATTTTAACTTAATAATCTAATGTACAAGTTTATCGGGGATAGTCTTCATCATATATGCAATACCTGTCTAGTTCGCATAACAGCTCATTTTTTTTTCTCCAATTTGTATCGAAATATTTTATTGTACTATGTAGAAGTCCATCTTGTATTGTTTGTGTATTGTGGAATTTGTGCATGACCTTTGAGAAAGTGGTAGTATGTATGCTGTTGTAATTAGTGTATTATGTAATATTGGAGTTTGGTTTGTAATTGTTTTTTACGTATGCTAATCCATGCTGGAGTTGCAGTCTACCGCTAGTCTTATATATGTTTTGTATATTTTAAGGATGTTTTCACGTGTTGTTCCACAGTTTTTACCAGTTAGACTCCTAGCATAGTTTATTCTTCGCCAAATTTTGGTTTTTATGTTATTTACATGTTTTATCCAGGTAAGTTTGGATTCACATGTTGGTCCTAAAAATTTTGTAGATGTAGCAGTTTGGAGAAATGCTCCATTCATGTAAATCTGGGGTTGTACTTTTTGATGTTTCATTTATTTTGAAAATATTACTAATTGTGTCTTTGCTGTGCTTATTTTGGCAGTATTCACTAATTGTGCGCTCCAATTTTGGTAGGTTTGTTTTGAATTTCGCGCAAAGCTACTCGAGGGCTATCTGCGCTAGCCATACGTAATTCAGCAGTGTCAGACTAGAAGGAAGACAGTTAGTCATCACCACCCACCGCCAACTCTTGAGCTACTCTTTTACCAATGAATAGCGCGATTGACCAAAATATTATAACGCCCCCACAGCTAGAAGGGCAAGCATGTTTAGTGTGACAGGGGTTTCGAATCCGCGACCCTCGGATTACGAGTCGAGTGTCTTAACTACCTGGCCATGCTGGGCCTATTTTAGTAGAAGTAGCGACTTTCATACAACACAGCAAGAGAAATATCTTTCGGGATATTCCATTTTATCAATTTTGTAAATACAATGGAAACATCCAAGCAATGTTCCTATAGATGGTGCTTCGTGGCTTGAACACTTTTAATGATTTGATATATTAGGTATAAATGCCAGAAGCTTGAAAAGTTTTTATAAGCTAATAAGTCTGAACTTTTTGACAAAAATCGCGTAAGCTTTCGTTTTATGTGATTTATACAGCACAGTGTAGACCTATTTAATTTATAGGACTTATTCTAGTTTTATTTGAGTTTTTTATATATGTTTGCACACAGATAGACCATTGTGTAGCTCACGATTAACAACAAACTTATACTTACGTGTTATGTAAATGTCATGTAAATTTTATTAAACGACAACATGTCGTGTTGTGTTTGGATTTCCATTTCTATTATTTATATTTCCATATTTATATTATTGTTTCGAAGTTTAAAACAATAAAATACGTTGTTATTCATTTAAAATAACATTTAGAAATTTCTAGAATTAGGTAGATTAATCATATGTCGGCCTGGTGTCTATACGACGAGTCTCGTACAAAAACAGACATGCGCGGATTGCTGTGGAATTCCGTGAAAGTTACGCGATTGTTCGAGAAAACAGTAGGCCTATTAGTATAAAAACAGACGGTGACGCGAGAAAGAAAGAGAAATCAGTCAGTCATTAGTTTTATTCAAATCAAGAGGTTGTCTACGTTTGAGAAATTTTCAACGTTTGTTGTGCGTTTATTCAACTTGAATTTGTGACTAGAGCTAGATCTACAGAAGCTGTGATTTTATTTCGTCAATCTTTACGATTCAATCGAATTACTGGTTATACTGAAGGTCAACACGTACAGGACTGTTTAGGGGAGACCGGAAAAGTGGGAGAGCGACAAATTTGAGACATTCATCGGAGGCATTAGAGAAGGCTAGCGCAGGTAGCCTTTGTGTAGCTTTGCAAGAAATCCAAAAGAAAACAATGGAGAAAAATGTTAGTTTTAGATTCAGTGAGGCCCGGCATGGCCAGGTAGTTAAGGCACTCGACTCGTAATCTTCGGGTAGCGGGTTCGAATCCTAGTCGCGTTATAACGTAATGATCAATCCCACTATTCGTTGGTAAAAGAGTAGCCCAAGAATTGGCGGTGGGTGTTGATGACTAGCTGTCTTCCCTCTAGTCTTACACTGCTAAATTAGGGACGGATAGCGCAGATATCCCTCAAGTAGCTTTGCGCGAAAATACAAACATTCATGCTCTTTCACGCTTTCCTTCCATTAAATATTAAGCTTTAGCACAATTTGTTGAATTTGTACGAACAGCACCGATCAGAATTCAGGTGTCAACTGTCATTGGCAGAATATGTTCATGAAACATTGCTCCCCGCAGTAAATTTACAACACTGGAATCATGTTTAGATCACCCATGGTGAGCACAGCAGATAATTCCATGTGGCAATGTCCTAGAAACAAGCAAACGTGAAAAGTTGCCGTGGACTATTTGTGGCCTTCTCACCATGGGTATCGAAATCCAGTTTCTAGTGTTGTAAGTGAACAGACATATTGCCGTGACACGAGTGGGCAGCTGGAAAATTGCTTTGAATTTCGCACAAAGCTACTCGAGGGCTATCTGCGTTAGACATCCTGATTTTCCAGTGTAAGAATAGATGGAAGACAGCTAGTCATCACCACTCACTGCCAACTCTTGTGCTACTCTTTTACCAACGAATAGTGGGATTCACCGTTACATTTTAACGCGCATGGGATTCGAACCCGCCACCCTCAAGGTTACAAATCGAGTGCCTTAATCGCCTAGCCATGCTGGGCCAAGTTGCAAGATAAAAGTTTTATTTAGATACTATGTTTCTATTCTAGATTATACAATTAAACCTCATGAGTATAATTTGGAACATAACAAACTAAATAATAAGAATTTACTTAGTTTTTCTCTAGTCTTGGATATACTATTACACTGATCGGGTACTAATAGTACCATGGATAAGTTACCTTTTTCAAACATTACTTTTAAATGAATATTACAAATTTTCAGTCTAATCAACATCATGATTCTAAGATAACTATTTCAACTCTTTCCATTTCTTCCAAATGCCTTGTATACAGCAGAACGTTTTATTTATCACTCATAACGTAGGAAATAAAAGCGAAGACCAATTAAAAATCGCTAACTGCATCTACGTCGAGCAACGATGTTCTTGTGGTTTGTAAGATTGTCCGTCTTCATAAACCACTTTAGACTGTTCTTACAGCAGAAAACACCACTACAATGTTCTTCTGTCTTAATTAGAAACTTTTATTCAACTTTGCTACGTTCATATTTACACACTTAGCTCCTCAAGAATTCATATAAAACTAACTGGACATTCCAGTTTAAAGCACTTTGTTATGTTCAGTTTTCAGTTTTTTGTCAAGTTTGAACGTAAGACTCTTTTTCACATGCAACGTTTCAAGTTGATTATTTCCCTGCTGACAAACAGTTAATTCTGACACCAATTAATCTACAAATAACTTTCGGACAAATTCCATTTCCGTTTGTGTGTATGTTTCGCAATTCTTTAAAGTTCTATTAAAAATGTTTTTCTTGGACATTTCTTTCTTAAACTTCAAATGCAGCTCAACACTTTAATATCTTTTGTAACACTAATTAATTTTTTAAAAGTGAATTTTAATTTTATATGTAAAGAATAATTTGTACTAATTTTTATCTACTTCATTCTTTTTTATTCAGTTTTTAGCTTTTTTTGGAAGATGGTAACACTTTAATTAGTATCCATTCCTGGAATTCTCTTTACTAAAATAAGAATAATTGTAGTTGTCTGCCTGTCGCAAACATTGATTAAAATTCTCAGTCAAAAGCCATTTACGTTAATGCATAAACCTTCTCTGATTTTCAATTACTTACCGGGCAAAAAGGAATCACTTAACAGCGTTTGGTATCGAAAATAATTTGGTACGTTATTTTTAACCGAATAACAAGATTGACTGCTACTTTCAAAACGTTAACACAGCTGAAAATGTGTCGTGTGTTTAGCAACATTGTCTCTTAAGCCTTGGATTTGAAAGCTTAACACAATAACGAAATAGGAGGTGCTTTAAAACGGGTATGAAAAATAATTCATTTTGAAAACGTGTATTTTTCGAAGCCATTAGAATCGTAATGTGTACAATAAGCAAATTTTTAAGGGATTTTTTACACATGTATCGCCGTGGTGTACAATTCATAACACAAGTAATGGATTCAAGTTTGGTTACGTTTGAATTTCGCGCAAAGCTACTCGACGGTTATCTGCATTAGCCATCCCTAATTTAGTAGTGTACCACCAGAGGGAAGGCAGCTAGTCATCACCACCCACCGCCAACTCTTTTTACCAACGAATAGTGAGATTGATCGAACATTATAACGCTTCTACGGCTGAGAGGGCGAGATTTTTGGTGTGACGGGAATTAGAACCCGCGACCCTCAGATTACGGGCCGCGGATTTAGGATTTTTCAAAACCCTACGTTCAACTAGATAGGCGCCATATAATTTCAGCAATTATCATTTATAGGCTGCAGCTAGATAACAGATCTAACTTAAATATATTATAAGTTAATGGTCTGTAGCTAGGAAAGACAGTGAATAACATCTTTTATTAACATTATACACTGTCAAAAGGGTCACACTTTAGAACGCAAGGGAGAAGAATTATGATAGGGGGCGCACCTCCTCCATTAGCCTGAAAATATCCCAATTTTGAAGTCATTCTAATATCTGGCACCCATTTTCACATTTTTTCGACATGAATACATCACTTAAATCATTAATAAGAGAAATAATTCCTAATTATGAATTCCATTACCATAGTTTTGGGCATTCTTGTATTCTATAACACAAGGATGTGGAACCAAAAAGTTTGATGGCCTTAAATATTTAAGTTCATTTAACGATGGTGATAAAAATGACGTGGAAACATGCTTTCTTTGGTGGTGTATAAAGTTTTCGTGATCGTTCAACTATTATTTGTGATATCAAAACGATCGTTTTTCGAATTTCGCGCAAAGCTACTCGAGAGTTATCTGCGCTAGCCGTCCCTAATTTAGCAGTGCAAGACTAGAGGGAAGCTAGTTATCACCACCCACTACCAGTTGGCTACTCTTTTAGGAATGAACAGTAGAAATGATAGAAATTTATAACGCTCTCACGGCTGAAAGGGCAAGCATGGTTTGGTGTGACAGAGATTCGAACCCGCGACCCTCAAAACACTACATTTTTTTAGACAATCGCTTATAAAACGTTCACCCCAAATATTCCTGATAAGAACATTCCATAAAGTGGTTATCAGAAAAAATGTGTTACTGTTTACGTTGTAATTAAGATTTTTAAATTTTTCCTCTTCGAAGGTGTCCATAAGATCAATTTTATTCTGTAAAAATTCCTGAAGAAAATAAATGATATTTCCATGTTTTTTTGATACGTTTAACTGATGTTCAAAATAGGGAAATGCAGCAACGAGTTACTTACTGAAATCATTCAGCCAAGTACAGCGCAGACTCATAATACACGTGAGATTTCAAGCAGGTGAGAGCAATTTGATACGTAGTTACCTTAAAATAAAATGTTAAGATGAAGGTTAATATTAAATGCTATTTGAAGGAATTAAATACATTTTATTGAAATTTAAAATTTTAATTTTGAATGCTATTTTTAATTCATCAGTGGAACTGAAATATGACCGTGACATTTTAACGCCCCCACGGCTGAAAGGGCGAACATGTTTGGTGCGACCGGGATTCGAACCCGCGACCCTCATATTACGAGTAGAACGCTTTAACCCACCAGGGCGTGCAGGGCCAGGAACCGACATTCCTCAATCAGTCACGACACGCAGGGCATCTAGAACGTCACTATTTTATTTCACCGAGATTAAAAGTATAAATATCCCTATTTTACAAGAAGCACTAATTGATAATTGTGTGTTAATCAACAGGTAATGGAAAAATATCTACTAATATAAAAGAAAAAAATGTGAACATGATAATGTTATGGTTTAGTTAGAGTATCATCGTTAAAAAACAAAAATACCATTTACAGCATTGAAAATGTTTAATTAATTAAATAAAAACAAATAAGCTTACCACTTAGGTGGTTTATCAGTTTTACCTTGACAGAAGATAAGTTAAGATATAAATTAACACTAGATTTACAAACAAAGTAATTTTAGATGCAATTGAAAAATAAAATTTAATTACTTTCAGCAATCATTATTTCTCTTTGTTCACTTGCAAAAAACATCCTAAAGTGACAACAGCAAGTTCATATATATCACATTAAATTTATTTTAAAAGTTAAGGACTTAATTTTTGGAAATAAAAATATATTGTAGTGAGAGCTACATTTACAATAACCACAGTCTTCACTGTCACTTGTTACAGACAGTCACACAGTTCAATACATTCCACAAAAACACGTAGTTGTGGTGATAATTTGAAAGTGCTTTAAGTTAAAAGTTACAATATTATTTATTTAACTGAAAAAACATTATCAAGTTTGAAGATCAATAAATTTGGGTAAATACATAAAGGCTACATTAAAATATATTGTTAAAAATTAACAAGGACACCCTGAAAGTTTTTGAAGCAGCTTTTATGTGTGTAAACAATTTACACAGTTTTTGCTGTAAGTTAACAGCAGTTAATATAGGAACAAATATTTATATTAAAATACAAAAAATTAAACTTTAAATTTTCCTACAAACAGTGTATATTTATAATTAAACTGTTTATATGCATCGATGAACAGTCTAATAAAAGATAAGTTTTTGAATAACAACTCGTATCTGACAAACTTGTTTATAAACTTATTTTTACTGGATTTTGTATCTCTGAATGTTTTATTTATAACAGAGAAACTTTGACGAACTAAACTCTACGCACTTTCTTCAAGTTACTCTTACCTGCTACTTTTAAAACATTGGAGAAAACATGAAACATTACAAAGAACCTTTTATGAGGAATTTATTCACAATCCGCAGTTTAAAAACTGAATATTAAAACAATATTTTAAGCACCTCCAAAGCTTATATTATTTAGATGTATAAATAACCTTTAAGGAACAAATGTAAGTTTTATAGACAAAGCATAAAACAAATGGACTGTGAAAGTACCACAGAATTGAAACAAGATGAAATTATCAGAGAATTACATATTATCCATACACATCAACTTAAACAACAGAAAGGTACACGAGTAAGGTTACTAACTCACTTATAAACATTATTACTGGTTTTTGATCACAAAGTATTGAACAGTACTTTTAAATTACAAAATAACAGTTGAAAATCTTCTCTACCACTTGTTAAAGTTGCTCTAATCATTCATGGCCCATGATGTTTTTATCTCACGTTTGATCGTATTTTGTTTCTTGATTCTGTCATGGTTATTTGACTCACACGTAAACTGCCTGATTTTGTTTTAATGACTTGACCATTACTTGTTTGATTTACCAAATAAACCTTTCTTGTTTCCTTTCTCAGGTCCACCCTAAAAACAGATTTACAGATATTTCAAAATATGGTTAGATTAAAAAACATTACAAAATATGGTACACTTTAATATGTAATACAGGCTCTTTACGTTTATAAACAATCCTTCTTTTTAAAATAACTTTCTTAACCTGTTTATATATTTGTAAACTAATAACATATAAAGTGCATGTCAGACTTTTAATAAAACATTAATGGTAGTTATGTTACAAGATATGGAAACTTGTTTATGGCAACACTAAGTGAAGGAAAAACACTAAACTTCCAATACAAACTGTATTTATATATACATATTCTTTATAACACTTGGAACATAAAACTTTAGAATCCAAATTGTTTAATGTTGATAAGGCTTAGAACGAAACGGAAAAACCTAATTTTTTGACTAGTGTATAAACTAATATTTACAGTAAGCTTCGAGCCAAGTAGTAGACGAGCCTTGTCTTCTTCTTGTGGCTGGCTACTTTCATCCAAGGAGGTCTTGCTGGATTTGATTTGTAGCTTTTGTTTGATGGCCTGGAAAAGATAAACAAATATTCAGATTTTCTTATTACTGAAGAAAATAGAAATATGATCTGTGTTCAGTTGTTTCAGAGAATATGTTGTTAGAATTCCTAACAGAATATGCAGTGGGGTCTAGCATTCAACCAGTAGATGAATAAAATTATTAGCAAGGTATGTGTTGTATTGAAAAAAAATAAATTGTATATTGGTAATGAAACAGAATTTTAAGGTGAAAATGTAAAGCATAGTTTGTTATGGTAAATGTGCATCTTGGTTAAGTACATTAATGTACTCAAAATAACTGCCATCGAAAGTTTACAAATCTAGCTTCATTATAGCATCATAAGTAATATTCTTGTATGTTTCTGAACCACACAATATTATGAGGAAAATTTTGCTTACAATGATTCAGATAATGAACAGTGCTATGCAAAAAGTTATTCAAATGAAAGTCTCATGACTGTAGCCAAATTAATGACAAAAATAAACAAACCTTATAATTCTAGCACTTTTAAAAAGTGGACCTTTCTTCATCAGTAGAACAGTGGGAATGTAAGACAAACAGTAACAAAGAGTTAAAAAACAACAAGAACTGCCCATGAAAAGGTTTTCCATCCAGTATATAACCCATTCATATGTACCTGTGTGTTGACGTGTATTACTCAGTTTCAGTTTTGTACGAGCATACATATAGAAAAGTAAGATAAGTATAATAGTGTTGATGACAGTCACTTACTGAGAAATCACTTCTTAACAATACAAGTTGGGATAGACCCATTATCTAGTTACTCAGGAACTAAGAACAATAGGAGTTGGGATAGACCCATTGTCTATTTACTCAGGAACTAAGAACAATAGGAGTTGAGATAAACCCATTATATAGTTATTCAGGAGCTCAGGACAATAGGAGTTGAGATAAACCCATTATATAGTTACTCAGGAGCTCAGGACAATAGGAGTTGAGATAGACCCATTATCTAGTTATTCAGGAACTAAGAACAATAGGAGTTGAGATAAACCCATTATTAAGTTACTCAGGAGCTCAGGACAATAGGAGTTGAGATAGACCCATTATCTAGTTACTCAGGAGCTCAGAACAATAGGAGTTGGGATAGATCCATTATCTAGTTACTCCGGAGCTCAGAACAATAGGAGTTGGGATAGACCCATTATCTAGTTACTCCAGAGCTCAGAACAATAGGAGTTGGGATAGACCCATTATCTAGTTACTCCGGAGCTCAGAACAATAGGAGTTGGGATAAACACAGTAATTACTGTATCATTTGTTTTTTAAAAGAAAAACAAAATATTTTCAGTAATTAAATTAAAAACTGCAAAAGTAACAGTAACCCACAAAAACTAAGCTGGTATTAGGATGAAAGTGGTTGACATAATTTTAAGTAAACTTGTTTCAGATTAAAATTTGTAAGTTTTTATGAACAATAAAAAAATGCAACTGAATAAATTAGGGATGTAGTACAGCTCCCACAGACAAGGAGCTGAGGGGAGGGGATGTTACACTTTATTTGTTTTTTATAGTCATAAATCCAGTCCACGAGAGGTTCTTTTCTTTTTAATAAATTAATGACAACTGGGAATAAAATTTTCTTTCCCTGAAGATACAAAGAGCTGTAAACATCACGTTAGCAAGTTGGACTAGACCACACAATCAAAATTTAGCATTATCTAAAATGTACAGCTCAGAATGATTTACAAGATATCTTGAGGGATAGTTATGCTTTACTACAAGTATATTCAGGAAACTGAAAGAGAGTAGATTGTTACAACCATGAAAAACCACTATGTGACAACATATTAAAAAATATTAGGTATTGTACCTGGGACAGCAATACTCGTTTAGAGTCGTTCTTCATTTCCAACAAAAGGTCAAGCCAGGTCCAAGTCCGGTTATGGTATTCTAATGTTGGAAGCATCAAACTACAGTCATGGAGATCCTCGATGTTCTTTTCCTTTTCACCTTTGTAGCTCACGCGAATAGGAACTTCAGGAATTTTAATGTACAGGAAGGTGTGGTTTTGAGCTGCTCGTTCCTAGTCGCAGTGTTATAATCAAGTTTTAATTTTAGTTGTAATTACTTGGTAATATCTCAGTTATAACAATACTTGGTTAAAGGTGTTTATATCAATAATCATAAACATATATTTTAGTAAAAAATTAACATTAATAGCAAGATTTCTTTTATTTTATCAGTTTTTTTATTTTTCCACTGTTTGATTCTTCCACATAAAATATAATATGGAAGTACTAATACAGAGTTTTGAGAGAACCACAGAACTGGTTAAATGACCATATTCCAGTAATATGGAAGTACTAATGCAAAGCTTTGAGAGAACCATAGAACTGGTTAAATGATCATATTCCAGTAATACGGAAGTACTAATACAGAGCTTTAAGAGAACCACAGAACTGGTTAAATGACCATATTCCACTAATATGGAAGTACTAATGCAAAGTTTTGAGAGAACTACAGAACTGGTTAAATTACCATATTCCAGTTATTTGTTAGTATAAACTACCATAGTCCATGAAAAACAGAAATGTATCCAGAAAACTACTTCGTTGTATCTCGGAAATCACAAAATTTTTAAATTAAATCTTTAGTGGCTTAACTACATTTACAATATTTACTAAAATTCCTGTAGAACTATTACTGCTTGGTTTCATATGCACAGCACCCTTACCTTCATCTTATCAATGTCATCTCTGTCTGTACTAGTTGGAGTTGATCGATTACTTAGGGTTGTTCGTTTTTTCTGCCGACTTAACGTTCCTGTATTATCTTGTTCTTCATAGCCGTGTTCTTCTGTCTTTTCTGAAATAGTAGTTACTGTTTTAATATCAATATTCAAACATCAGGTACAATGACCCACAAATCTCCATACTGATAGACTTCAAGAACTATATGTAGAGAGAAACATTTTGTTAACTGCTATTAATTACATTCATTCATAAGCAAAATGCAAATAAGTATTTATTACTACTGAAAATAATTTATGAAGGTAGAACATACAGTTAGAGGAATAGTTCACATCTGTCTTGTGTTTGAATTTTATGCAACATATTGGATGACAAAGGAACATCTAACTACTGTACTTGTGTGTGATGACCCTGAATTATAAGTTTATTTATAGAACTAAAGGATGACAAGGGACATCTAACTACTACACTTGTGTATGATGACCCTGAATTATAAGTTTATTTATAGAACGAAAGGATGACAAGGGACATCTAACTACTGTACTTGTGTGTGATGACCCTGAATTATAAGTTTATTTATAGAACTAAAAGATGACAAGGGACATCTAACTACTGCACTTGTGTGTGATGACCCTGAATTATAAGTTTATTTATAGAACTAAAGGATGACAAGGGACATCTAACTACTACACTTGTGTGTGATGACCCTGAATTATAAGTTTATTTATAGAACTAAAGGATGACAAGGGACATCTAACTACTGCACTTGTGTGTGATGACCCTGAATTATAAGTTTATTTATAGAACTAAAGGATGACAAGGGACATCTAACTACTGTACTTGTGTGTGATGACCCTGAATTATAAGTTTATTTATAGAACTAAAGGATGACAAGGGACATCTAACTACTACACTTGTGTGTGATGACCCTGAATTATAAGTTTATTTATAGAACTAAAGGATGACAAGGGACATCTAACTACTACACTTGTGTATGATAACCCTGAATTATAAGTTTATTTATAGAACTAAAGGATGACAAGGGACATCTAACTACTGTACTTGTGTGTGATGACCCTGAATTATAAGTTTATTTATAGAACTAAAAGATGACAAGGGACATCTAACTACTACACTTGTGTATGATGACCCTGAATTATAAGTTTATTTATAGAACGAAAGGATGACAAGGGACATCTAACTACTGCACTTGTGTATGATGACCCTGAATTATAAGTTTATTTATAGAACTAAAGGATGACAAGGGACATCTAACTACTGCACTTGTGTGTGATGACCCTGAATTATAAGTTTATTTATAGAACTGAAGGATGACAAGGGACATCTAACTACTACACTTGTGTGTGATGACCCTGAATTATAAGTTTATTTATAGAACTAAAGGATGACAAGGGACATCTAACTACTGCACTTGTGTGTGATGACCCTGAATTATAAGTTTATTTATAGAACTAAAGGATGACAAGGGACATCTAACTACTGTACTTGTGTGTGATGACCCTGAATTATAAGTTTATTTATAGAACTAAAGGATGACAAGGGACATCTAACTACTGTACTTGTGTGTGATGACCCTGAATTATAAGTTTATTTATAGAACTAAAAGATGACAAGGGACATCTAACTACTACACTTGTGTATGATGACCCTGAATTATAAGTTTATTTATAGAACGAAAGAATGACAAGGGACATCTAACTACTGCACTTGTGTATGATGACCCTGAATTATAAGTTTATTTATAGAACTAAAGGATGACAAGGGACATCTAACTACTGCACTTGTGTGTGATGACCCTGAATTATAAGTTTATTTATAGAACGAAAGGATGACAAGGGACATCTAACTACTGCACTTGTGTATGATGACCCTGAATTATAAGTTTATTTATAGAACTAAAGGATGACAAGGGACATCTAACTACTGCACTTGTGTGTGATGACCCTGAATTATAAGTTTATTTATAGAACTAAAGGATGACAAGGGACATCTAACTACTACACTTGTGTGTGATGACCTGAATTATAAGTTATTTATAGAACTAAAGGATGACAAGGGACATCTAACTACTGTACTTGTGTGTGATGACCCTGAATTATAAGTTTATTTATAGAACTAAAGGATGACAAGGGACATCTAACTACTGTACTTGTGTGTGATGACCCTGAATTATAAGTTTATTATAGAACTAAAAGATGACAAGGGACATCTAACTACTACACTTGTGTATGATGACCCTGAATTATAAGTTTATTTATAGAACGAAAGGATGACAAGGGACATCTAACTACTGTACTTGTGTATGATGACCCTGAATTATAAGTTTATTTATAGAACTAAAGGATGACAAGGGACATCTAACTACTGCACTTGTGTGTGATGACCCTGAATTATAAGTTTATTTATAGAACTAAAGGATGACAAGGGACATCTAACTACTACACTTGTGTGTGATGACCCTGAATTATAAGTTTATTTATAGAACTAAAGGATGACAAGGGACATCTAACTACTGCACTTGTGTGTGATGACCCTGAATTATAAGTTTATTTATAGAACTAAAGGATGACAAGGGACATCTAACTACTGCACTTGTGTGTGATGACCCTGAATTATAAGTTATTTATAGAACTAAAGGATGACAAGGGACATCTAACTACTACACTTGTGTGTGATGACCCTGAATTATAAGTTTATTTATAGAACTAAAGGATGACAAGGGACATCTAACTACTGCACTTGTGTGTGATGACCCTGAATTATAAGTTTATTTATAGAACTAAAGGATGACAAGGGACATCTAACTACTGTACTTGTGTGTGATGACCCTGAATTATAAGTATATTTCTAGAACTAAAGGATAACAGAAGGATAGTTAACTACTGCACTTGTATAAGACCCTGAAATACAAGTTTGTTTACTGCATACAGCAGAACGTCATCACACTGTCTTACATCATTGACATATTATTATATAGTTAAGCTTGCATCACATACAATGCTTTCTTTCAGAATATTTAAGTACTATAAGAATAATTAATTCTTTCTTATCAATCAGAATTTGTTACTGACAACACATCTACCTGTTGCTCTTTCAGGAAAGAAGAACTTCAACATGGTTGTAAAGAAAGCATATGTAAGACCTATAGTAATAGGGATAACGTTCACTTCCAGGTGTTCTTTCACTGATATACCTCCCACTGGAGCCCTATCTCGACAGAAAATCCTCAGAGCTTGCTGTCGATCCACTGGTATGTTAGGTTGGAGTTCAGTAGGTTGAAGAACATCCTACAAAAATAAATATAGTTTGTATAGGCTGATTCAGAAATGTTGTTATAAACCATTAAAATGTAAATATTTCAGGGGAGAATAACGTGAACAGGCATTGTGAGTATGAAAACACTGGAAACCTCAGTCTGCACTTTGTTTGGTTGTTAGGATGTACAGTACTAGGATCTTCCAGTCAATGCCAATCAGTGTTTAAGGATCAGAATTATTCCTAAGAAGTGAATAGTTGATAGTTTGAGAAGAAACCTGTGAAGCGACATGCAAGTTTGAATCCTACTGTATATCACTCAAAAGGATATATAACGATTTTAATATCCAACCTGGATGTGTAGTTGACATTTGGAGACATTTTAGAAATGTCACAAACAGAAGAGCAAACAGTTAACTAATGAAATGTGAACATTTTAAAAGGAGTAATCAGCCAATGAGATTTTACTAAATATGTTGATATGCTTATTAATAACAAACAACTGATAGCAGGATGCCATAATGCAAACTACTGAGAATGCATGTTAATATACTTATTAATAACAAACTGATAGCATTATGGTAACCATTGAGAATGCATGTTAATACACTTATTAATAACAAACAACTGACAGAATGATGCCATAATGCAAACTACTGAGAATGCATGTTAATAAGTATATTAACAACAAACAACTGATAGCAGGATAGCATTATGAAAACCATTGAGAATGCATGTTAATATGCTTATTAATAACAAACAACTGATAGCAGGATAGCATTATGAAAACCATTGAGAATGCATGTTAATATACTTATTAATAACAGACAACTGATAGCAGGATAGCATTATGGAAACCATTGAGAATGCATGTTAATATGCTTATTAATAACAAACAACTGACAGAATGATGCCATGATGTAAACCATTGAGAATGCATGTTAATATGCTTATTAATAACAAACAACTGACAGAATGATGCCATGATGTAAACCATTGAAAATGCATGTTAATATGCTTATTAATAACAAACAACTGATAGCAGGATAGCATTATGGAAACCATTGAGAATGCATGTTAATATACTTATTAATAACAAACAACTGATAGCAGGATAGCATTATGGAAACCATTGAGAATGCATGTTAATATGCTTATTAATAACAAACAACTGACAGAATGATGCCATGATGAAAACCATTGAGAATGCATGTTAATATGCTTATTAATAACAAACAACTGATAGCAGGATAGCATTATGGAAACCATTGAGAATGCATGTTAATATACTTATTAATAACAAACAACTGACAGAATGATGCCATGATGAAAACCATTGAGAATGCATGTTAATATGCTTATTAATAACAAACAACTGACAGAATGATGCCATGATGAAAACCATTGAGAATGCATGTTAATATACTTATTAATAACAAACAACTGATAGCAGGATAGCATTATGAAAACCATTGAGAATGCATGTTAATATACTTATTAATAACAAACAACTGACAGAATGATGCCATGATGTAAACCATTGAGAATGCATGTTAATATGCTTATTAATAACAAACAACTGATAGCAGGATAGCATTATGAAAACCATTGAGAATGCATGTTAATATACTTATTAATAACAAACAACTGATAGCAGGATAGCATTATGGAAACCATTGAGAATGCATGTTAATATGCTTATTAATAACAAACAACTGATAGCAGGATAGCATTATGAAAACCATTGAGAATGCATGTTAATATACTTATTAATAACAAACAACTGATAGCAGGATAGCATTATGGAAACCATTGAGAATGCATGTTAATATGCTTATTAATAACAAACAACTGACAGAATGATGCCATGATGAAAACCATTGAGAATGCATGTTAATATACTTATTAATAACAAACAACTGATAGCATTATGGAAACCATTGAGAATGCATGTTAATATGCTTATTAATAACAAACAACTGACAGAATGATGCCATGATGTAAACCATTGAGAATGCATGTTAATATGCTTATTAATAACAAACAACTGATAGCAGGATAGCATTATGGAAACCATTGAGAATGCATGTTAATATGCTTATTAATAACAAACAACTGATAGCAGGATAGCATTATGGAAACCATTGAGAATGCATGTTAATATACTTATTAATAACAAACAACTGATAGCAGGATAGCATTATGGAAACCATTGAGAATGCATGTTAATATACTTATTAATAACAAACAACTGATAGCAGGATAGCATTATGGAAACCATTGAGAATGCATGTTAATATGCTTATTAATAACAAACAACTGACAGAATGATGCCATGATGTAAACCATTGAGAATGCATGTTAATATGCTTATTAATAACAAACAACTGACAGAATGATGCCATGATGTAAACCATTGAGAATGCATTTTAATATGCTTATTAATAACAAACAACTGATAGCAGGATAGCATTATGGAAACCATTGAGAATGCATGTTAATATGCTTATTAACAACAAACAACTGATAGCAGGATAGCATTATGAAAACCATTGAGAATGCATGTTAATATACTTATTAATAACAAACAACTGATAGCAGGATAGCATTATGAAAACCATTGAGAATGCATGTTAATATGCTTATTAATAACAAACAACTGATAGCAGGATAGCATTATGGAAACCATTGTGAATGCATGTTAATATACTTATTAATAACAAACAACTGATAGCAGGATAGCATTATGAAAACCATTGAGAATGCATGTTAATATGCTTATTAACAACAAACAACTGATAGCAGGATAGCATTATGAAAAATACTGAAATTTCATTATCTATCATAGATAACAAGAATTTTTGAAGTTTAATTTGTCTAAAATAAAAAATAAATCCTAAAAGTAACCTCACCTTATAAAGTTGGTTAGGTAACAGATTGGTCACTTTAAAATATCCTAACTCCAGCAAATGTTCAACAGAGTCATCATTCTTGGTTATTTTTGAGTACCTGAAGTCATCAAAACAACAACGTCATTAATAAAAAATGTTCGATACAAATAGTAATAATAATAGAACTTATAATGAAAAATCTCTCAGGAGCTTCAAGGAAACAAACTTACAAAAAGTTGCTCAGTACAAGGTCAGCAATCCCCAGTAATCCATCTGCATCTGTTAGTCTCCACTGTGCATGTTTAAAGCACATCTCACTTCGTCGCACGACGTCTTCCCCACTTTCCCGAGCAGTGGCCAGTTGACGCTGTTTAGTAGCACTAACGTGCAGTTCCTTGAAGCAACTGATCATCATGGCAAGTTCCTCACTGGCAAAGTTTAGCTGTTCCTTACAGCTATATATCTAAGTAAAAGTCACAGAAAACAAGTCAAAACATAAAGAGAAAGTTATCCTATACAAATTAGAGATGCTGTCTAATTTTGTTATGGGAATACTATACTAATTGCACTATTTAACATCTGAAAAAAAAACCAATAAACTCTTCAGATAACAGACCTTCCACTGCAACAGTGCTTCCATAATAATTACTTTTTGTTTCCTTTTATTATAGTATTTACAGTTCTTTTATTAATTACAACTGTATGTTATGTCACAATTACTGTTTAATGTTTATTATGGTGTACTTTGAATATATAAATCACTTTGAACTGCAGTCAACTGTGCAGTTGACGTAGTTAAGTATCAGAGAAAATTTGAGTTAAACATAAAAATCTGACCAACACTGAACACTTCTTATTACTATTACTTATAAATCATAACTTGAAGATCAGAACAGGGTAAACATGTCTAAACACAAAGCTTGTCACTGTGTTACACTGCCCTGGGAGCATTTACCGTCTAAACACAAAGCTTGTCACTATGTTACACTGCCCTGGGAGCATTTACCGTCTAAACACAAAGCTTGTCACTAGGTTACACTGCCCTGGGAGCATTTACCGTCTAAACACAAAGCTTGTCACTATGTTACACTGCCCTGGGAGCATTTACCGTCTAAACACAAAGCTTGTCACTGTGTTCCACTGCCCTGGGAGCATTTACTGCCTAAACACAAAGCTTGTCACTGTGTTCCACTGCCCTGGGAGCATTTACTGTCTTAAAATTCTTTATTGAAAAAAATCCAAAATTATTCAACAACAACAAAAATTAATTAATTTCCTTTAAAGCACAAATATGTGTGATCACAGCTTCTACTGCTCATATCAGTTGTTTTCACAGTTACTTTCACACCTTCTACTGCTCATATCAGTTGTTTTCACAGTTACTTTCACACCTTCTACTGCTCATCTCAGTTGTTTTCACAGTTACTTTCACACCTTCTACTGCTCATCTCAGTTGTTTTCACAGTTACTTTCACACCTTCTACTGCTCATCTCAGTTGTTTTCACAGTTACTTTCACACCTTCTACTGCTCATCTCAGTTGTTTTCCCAGTTACTTTCACACCTTCTACTGCTCATATCAGTTGTTTTCACAGTTACTTTCACACCTTCTACTGCTCATCTCAGTTGTTTTCACAGTTACTTTCACACCTTCTACTGCTCATCTCAGTTGTTTTCCCAGTTACTTTCACACCTTCTACTGCTCATCTCAGTTGTTTCCCCAGTTACTTTCACACCTTCTACTGCTCATCTCAGTTGTTTTCCCAGTTACTTTCACACCTTCTACTGCTCATATCAGTTGTTTTCCCAGTTACTTTCACACCTTCTACTGCTCATCTCAGTTGTTTTCACAGTTACTTTCACACCTTCTACTGCTCATCTCAGTTGTTTTCCCAGTTACTTTCACACCTTCTACTGCTCATCTCAGTTGTTTTCACAATTACTTTCACACCTTCTACTGCTCATCTCAGTTGTTTTCACAGTTACTTTCACACCTTCTACTGCTCATATCAGTTGTTTTCACAGTTACTTTCACACCTTCTACTGCTCATATCAGTTGTTTTCACAGTTACTTTCACACCTTATACTGCTCATCTCAGTTGTTTTCCCAGTTACTTTCACACCTTCTACTGCTCATATCAGTTGTTTTCACAGTTACTTTCACACCTTCTACTGCTCATCTCAGTTGTTTTCACAGTTACTTTCACACCTTCTACTGCTCATATCAGTTGTTTTCACAGTTACTTTCACACCTTCTACTGCTCATATCAGTTGTTTTCACAGTTACTTTCACACCTTATACTGCTCATTTCAGTTGTTTTCACAGTTACTTTAAATGCATCTTCTACAACACAAAAGAAAATTTTGAAACTAAATATACCCTCTGATATGTGAAACTAGATTTTAAAATTGATTCAAATTTATCTTCTACAATGTGCAACTGAATTTTGAAAGTAACTTTACTTGCACTCTCTACAGTGTGACACTAATTTCTGAAACTATATTCAAGATATCAAAATTGATAAAAACAATTTAAAACTATATAAAATTTTCAAGATAAATAACTGAAGGTTTACAACTGGATAAAAATGATGAAACCCATGGGCTTAAGGCAATTCTGTCTAGAGGAGGGGAGAGAGAGATTTTGTTTTCTAAACTGTGTATCCTCAAAACAACTCTCTTTCACTGACAGGTTGTCGTAGTGATGAACTGCTTTCTTAGTGCTATGTTTATTTTTAAATACATAAACAACAAAAAACATTTTAATATTCCATTACTTATCCAAAACTTGTAATTGGTTAACTAAAAAATTTTTGAAGGGAGTACCTTTTCTTTATGGTAATATAAAATTTCAAACACACAAGTCTAATTTCAGACTAAGAATAAATCATTGGATATATAATATGAGAGTGGTAGGGTTAGCATATGGGGAAATAATTGCTATTTAAATGTTTATTATGATTGCCTATTTATAGAGAAAGTCAGGAGAATCAAAATTAAAATAACTCAAGTTATAACATTTCAAGCTTTTAAGATCAAAATATGTAACACTTGAAAAAATTATGAAAGTATTTGAGCGTGCAATTGATGTACAAGTTAAAACATGAAACATGCTGAAAATTAGGCTTAACAATTCAGACTGTTAGTACAAGTTTCTGCCTTACTCAAAATTCCAATAAAAAATGATGACTGATATTTAGATTATATATAGTTTTGAAAGGTAGTAAGTGCTTTGATATTTTATAAGGAATCATGGTTGTCAATATACCAACAAAAACTTTCTCAGAAAATAACACTTATTCTCTTTATAAAGTACAATGACAGATTCATTTATTTTCATTATTTTTTTAACTTAAATCTGTTCCCTTTCAGTTCTCCATCTGTAGTTTTTACTTTTTCTCACTAGGGAAACGTACATTACCTCTTTTTCAAGCTGTTCTAAATCCTCAGCAAGGTCTTCCCTAGAAGGGTTCTCTTCTAAAGCTTTTTGTGCCAAATAAGCTTCCTTTTCTAGCCGTCTTAAGTTAAAGACAAGGGACCTGTAAGGATACGTTATTATAAACAAAATACTAATGACTTTTTGTGAAGAAAGAAAAAAATATCTAAGAATTTACAATTAATTAATTTTATTTTATTAAAATAAAGTAGAGAACAATGTTTTGACCTTAGAAGGTCATCTTCAGGTTAACAGAGAGTTTGCCATTGACCATTGCTAGGCATGTCTTAGGGACGAGAGTGTAAATGGTCAGTGGTAAACTCTCTTTGTTAACCTGAAGATGACCGATGAAAGTTGAAACGTTGTTCTTTACTTTATTTTAATAAAAGTTTTAATACCCATTCTAGTCATCTTGAGATACATTTTTACTTCAAGTGAGTTTCTTGTCATCATGTATCATTTCTGCTTTGTAAATTTGCTGCTTTCTAATCCCACAAATTTGTGTATATTTATTGATTAACAACCTTTTTGTTAAAATTATTTTTAACTACATACAACCAACAACTTCATTATATGCTTTAACTGAACAGCAAGCAAAAGAAAAACAAACTCTTACCTGACTTGGTTCTGAAGTTGTAAAATTGGACCTTTCTGGTCATCTATTGAGCACAGTTGCAACTGAAATCTCATTCTCTGAAGTTTCTCACTAGCTTCCTTCTTTCGAGGTTCCACATAGAGAAGTAGGTTGTTGACTAAGTCTAGAATCATAGCATACTGGAGTGAATTTGTACATATATCGAGATCATGATGAGTTAACGTAAACGAGTCCACGGCAACCTCTTGATCCCAGGGATCATCATGGGTTGGCTAGAGAACAAGTCACATGATCACTATAGAAACACATTACGGTAGGCTAGAGAACAAGTTACGTGATCACTGTAAAAACACATTAAGGTAGGCAAGAGAACAAGTCACGTGATCACTATAGAAACACATTAAGGTAGGCTAGATAACAAGTCACGTGATCACTATAGAAACACATTAAGGTAGGTTAGAGAACAAGTCAAACGATCACTATAGAAACACATTAAACAAATAATTCAACAGTTATGTTTAACTGTAATCCTGCCAATAATACAATGATTTCTCCAGTAAAGTTTTCTTTGTCATTAAAGTTTTGTTCATGATAATGGTGTAAATAAATCTGAAGTGAATAAAAGTAAAAACTTGTTTTTTTATGTTTGCATCAGTGCTGGTCATGAAGACAGTATTGACAGTTGATCTTGGGTATGAATGATTATCATATTATTCAATGATTCTGACACAGGCACTCACAGACCTAACACAGGGACACTTCAAATATGTAAGGGTAAACTTTGAAAGAATAACCTTTTGTACAAAATACAAAGTTATTGTAACCATAATGTGGGAGAGAAAAAAGTATAAAACAAAGTCAGCTTCTGTGATAACATGACTGATTTATATTACATCATCTAATAGAGGTCCTAAATTACAGTAATATTCTAAAAGTAATTGGAAACAAACTAATTAACACTTCTGTGAATAAAGTTCTATTTCAGTAGAATAAAATAAGATAAATTAAAATCAATCTTACTTAAAAGTTGGATGCAAAATAAAATTTGAATATGTAATCCATAAACGTGTAACATATTTAATGAAATTCTGGAAACTGAATTCGTTTTTATTTGAAAGTAATTTGACCAGCATGTATTCTAACAAATACAAGTAACTACAATGTGAGGCAACATTATTCAGTGAATATACTCTTGGTGCGAAAATACTTTGTAGTTACTAAGAGAAAAAATCTATACGCTAGATAGGTGAAATGAAAAAGTGTTACTGGACTCTATTCAGTTTTTCACATTGTATAGCCTTTCAAATCAACAATATGTTTGACACTTTTCATTACAATTTGCAGTTACGACAGAAAGTGTTCGTACCCCTGCGTCATGAATAGTTTTTTCCTCATAACTTAAAAAGTATCACGATTAGGATGATGAAAGTATGATACATTATAAATATTACACTAACACACACCTACATAAATTTCTATGCAAATTGAATGACAAATAAACTGTTTATAAACAAATAACCAAACATAAGAGGGGCAGAAAGTGTTTGTGCATGTACTTTAATGGTCAGTTGTGTAGCCTTTCAGATGAATTACTTGGCACAATCTCTCCTCATCGCCCTCCATGATTGTTTGACAGTACTCGAGTGATATTTTCTTCCATTCTTCTTCACAGAAGACCTCCAACTATTGCTAGTTTTTCAGATGACGCTGATAAACACTGGTCTTTAACTCATGCCAAACGTTTTCAATTGGGTTGAGATCGAATGATTGCAATGGTCCCTCCACAATGCTTATATGGTTCCTCTGCAACCAGGATTGCACGCTTTGATGTGTGTTTAGGGTCATTATCGTGCTGGAAGATCCAACAACATCCAAGCCACAAGTTCCGAGCACCATTCTTGATTTAAGTGCCTAATATATCAACGTACTCTTCTTCTTTCATGATTCCATTGACGTGGTGAAGGCTGCCTGCACCTGAAGAGCTGAAGGAACCCCATAGCATGATCGAGGCACCTCTGTGTTTAACTGTATTTTGTTTGTTTAGAATTAAGCACAAAGCTACTCAATGGGCTATCTGTGCTCTGCCCACCACGGGTATCGAAACCCGGTTTTTAGTGTGTAAGTCCGCAGACATACCACTGTGCCACTGGGGGGTGTTTAACTGTAAGGATGGTGTTCTTTGGAAGATTTCGTTTCCCCTTCTTACAGAAAATATAGCAAATGTCATTGTAGCCAAAAAGATCGATTTTAGTCTCGTCTGACCAAAGAATAATCTTCCAATAGGTAAAGGGTTTATCTACATGATTTCTTGCATACATCAATCGTGCTTCTAAATTAACAGGCTTTAAATATGGAGTTCTACGAAAACAGCATGCTTTGAACCAAGAAGAGTATAACATGTTCATAACTGTAGAGGTGCTTACTTCAACCCCAGTTTCCCTTACCAGTTTCTATATGTCATTATGTGTTAAACAACAGTTCCTACTAACTTCTCTGAGACCTTCCTCTTGGTTCTATCTGGAATTTTGGAGGGGTATCTGAAACAAGGGAGGTTAGCAGTTGATCCTGTAAGCTTAAAGTTGGCAATTATGTTTTGAAAAGTAGATTTAGGCACATTAAGTTGTGTAGCAATACCAGAAAGAGATACACGAGACTTGTATGTTACAATAATTCGTTTTTTTTAAATCACTGGACAGTTGCTTCCTGTTTGCCATGATGACCAAGCAGATAATGATGGAGACGGCGCTAAATTGCCAGAAGTACATTTTTCGCTGGCTAAATTCCAATAATTATGAACCTAGTGTCTAGTTCTGGAATGGTATAATGTAGTTTAATCGTCAAATTAGACAAAATGTTTACAGGAGTATTAGTTTTTTCACACGTTCTAAACTGTACAAACACTTTCTGCTTCTCCTATTTTTGGTTATTTGTTTATAAACAGTTTATTTGTCATTCAATTTACATACAAGTTTATGTAGAGGTGTGTTAGTATGATATTTATGACATACTACAGTATCATTATCCTAATCATGATACTTTTTAAGTCATGAAGAAAAAAACTAATGATAATGCAGGAGTATGAAGACTTTCTGCCATAACTGTAGATCCATCTTATCTCTCTTTGTTCAATGTTACAGATGAGGAGTAGAAATTTCTGAAACTAAAATAATCCAATAACACACACAGATCAAAGTGTAGATTGAACTGGACAGACCTTGAACTTAGAGTTTGAAATTAAACATTTTTTTTTCAGAATGCTGGTTCTATTTATTTTTAATCAACAAGTTGGAGACATGTATATATTCAAATTTCCATATTTCAGTAAGAAAGACTATAATAAAACTTCTCACATTAGTCTCACTTGTAGCAATGATATTCGTACACCTAATTATTAAGATTTTCTCGACAGAACCAAACACACCTATCAACCAGAACTTTCTGGACAAAATCTCTTTCACATAATGTCAGTTTAGACAAGTTTAATTCTAAAAAGTTTTTAATACGGAAGACCTTTCAAAAGTTATAAACTTTCAATACATAAATAAAAATAACCCAAGTAAGATTTGTTTACTACTCGTAGCTTATTAGATACAACACTTGCATTTTTCACAAACAAAGTTTCTCATGCTGCACTTTGAACATGTTCGTTTTCTAAACCTTGATATTACTATCAGACTCCTCAACATTATGTTGATTACTTTTTGGTTACAATGTTGGGATTAATCTTACTTATTACTTACTGTTGTCTGTGTTTTGTTACAAGTGTTAATTAAACTTAAATTATTTTATAAGACAATAATGTTTAAAATATAAATTTTATTACATTGAGGTTTTTTAATTAAATGGTTTTTAAGTAGATGGTCTTTCAGTTGACCTCTGTGTTAGGTCTCAAAACAAATATGGAGATATTTCCATATGTCCCTCATCATTAAGGGACATGGGTTACTTTTGGCAAGACAATAGAGAATAATATTCTACAAAATCTGATCATTTTTGACTGAGTTATAAAATTGATCCCCATGTTAACAGATGTTAACTTTTCTTAACTTTCCAAGTTGAGTCATAGCCCAAATGTACACCAACTTTTATGAAAATTCATTTGGTCATTTTTGAGAAATCCTTCTGACCCATACAGGAGAGGTTGAAAACGTACCATTTATCCATCTGAGGTATTTAGAGTACCAATTTTCTAGATATTTACTGTATAATTTTGTTATTCATTTACTGTTATTTATTATTATTTGCCTTCATTTTAACTGAACTGTCCTGCTATCAAACTTACAGAAATAAACGTTATGTGACATAATAATTAATCTTGCCTGCCAGGCTAATATATAGTTAAAAAGTCAAAGCTGCTTAACGGATTTTCATTGGTCACAAGATGTTCTTAGAGAGGATTGATATAGTTTTGTGTGTTCTTCAATGTAACAGTACATATCTGTGATAGTATATGAAACAAATTACTGGTGTCTGTGAGCATGCTCTTTCTTCAATGTTACAGTACATATCTGTGATAGTATATGAAACAAATTACTGGTGTCTGTGAGCATGCTCTTTCTTCAATGTTACAGTACATATCTGTGATAGTATATGAAACAAATTACTAGTGTCTGTGAGCATGCTCTTTCTTCAATGTTACAGTACATATCTGTGATAGTATATGAAACAAATTACTGGTGTCTGTGAGCATGCTCTTTCTTCAATGTAACAGTACATATCTGTGATAGTATATGAAACAAATTACTGGTGTCTGTGAGCATGCTCTTTCTTCAATGTTACAGTGCATATCTGTGATAGTATAAAAAACAAATTACTGGTGTCTGTGAGCATGCTCTTTCTTCAATGTTACAGTACATATCTGTGATAGTATATGAAACAAATTACTGGTGTCTGTGAGCATGCTCTTTCTTCAATGTAACAGTACATATCTGTGATAGTATATGAAACAAATTACTGGTGTCTGTGAGCATGCTCTTTCTTCAATGTAACAGTACATATCTGTGATAGTACATGAAACAAATTACTGGTGTCTGTGAACATGCTCTTTGTTAACAGTATGGGTTAGAATGCTCAGTCTGCCCATTTTTATTAATTCTAACTTATTATGTTTTCATTACAAAATTTATTTTGTATTGTTAGCTTAAGATTCAAGACTAGCCTAAATGTCTTAAGCTGGTATGAACTTTGCAACACATTACTGGGATTATGGTCGACAAAGTCAGTGAGTGTACTGGAAGAATGAAACAATAAATTACACTCCTTATACATAAGAACACAGAGAAAATACATTTAGTTATGTATGTTTATTAGAAGGTTGATTTTTAGCTACGACCTTCCGAGATAGCTTGCTTTGACAAGAAGTATAATCTTTTTGTTATGGGCTCGGTACACATTTGTACATGCTAGGTATTTGCACTGTAACTTTTGGTACAACATGTGAAACTTCATAAACTTTGGTATCCTTTCAGTAAAGATTACAATATTTTTTAATAAAATATTTTTACTAAGATTTTGTTTGTAAATATAGAGTCTGTTTCATTACCAGTTTGAATGCAAAGTGATTTGTATATTTATATATATATTTCTATAATTCTATATTTAGATATGTTCTTTTAATATTTACTTTTAAATTAAGAAATTAATTCATACATACTATTAAAGTTTAAATTATAATCTACAATTTGATTCCAAACTTATTGATATAAGTTCATAAAATAGTATTTCAACAAAAGTTTTAATGCAAGTCAACAAACACTATGACATGGAATTTGATCTGTGAACCACCATGAAAATGTTAATATATATTTCCTTACAGGAGGATGGACTTCTTCCAAAGTACTTGGATCAACATTTTCACCATAGCTGGCATAGAAAAACTGACAACCACATCGAGATACTATGCGTTGAAGCTGTAGTGGGGCCGAAGTAGGATCCGAAGCTCCACCCACAGTGCTACTGACCACACCACCAACACTGTGACCACTTCCAACAAGGTCGGCAAGATCACTAATAACCATGGAGTCCTTCTGAGCCTCAATGTTGTCCACCGTCAGCCACATGACGTTATCAAATGAAGGAGATGGATCTCCGGCATCTACTGTTGCATAGTACTGTTATGGGGAAGAAAAACAAAACCTCTCTTAAAGTTACCTAACCAGAACTTCATTTAGTACAAGCATAACAATTTATGTATTACAACAAACACATTTTGAAATCATTCTACATCTATTGCCATTAGTTAAAATTTGATACCATAAATACTGGATAGAAGTGTAGTGCTCAAGCAATATACATAGTTTTCAACATTTTTTTTTTCAGCCAGCATTAGGTACAAAATTTTAAAAAAAAGTTAAATGCAGTGATGAATAAATACAGGGTAGATACTTAAAGTGGCTACCTAAGAATACTGTGGTTACACTTAAACAAAGTTATGTATAAAGTGAATAAAACATATTTGTTCCTGTTAACACAGTATTCAACGTTATAACTACCTGCATGCATTCCAAGGAACCAACCCATGTGGTTTTGGATACTAGCGTTCTTTCCTTCCAAGTGTGTCGATGAATCCGTTGAAGGATCTGGGCCTTGGAAGCACTAACGATCACATAACCCGAAGTCTCGCAGCCTCTTAGCATCACTTGGCTGTTGACGAGTTCAACTATTTCAAGAAAGAAGATGAGGCATTATAAAAATAACTAAGGTGGTGTAACACTGTATTACAACCTTTAATGGCTACCTATTTCTGTAGACATTTTAATCAACAGAACTGATTAAAAGTAGCTGAACTGACATGTCTCATTAATACTGAGTTTTTGGTCAGAGTAAAGCCACTATCTGCTGTGTTCACTGTGGGGAATCAAAATTAAAGTTTTAGCATGGTAGGCTTGTAGACTTATTGCTAGACTTTTAATGTGCTATGCTGATCATGTAGGTTACTCATTCAGCAAAATTTAAAGTAAACTTTTCTAACTTTTGTTAAAACATTATTAACCCAGTTCACATGAAGGTCACTTGTCTATTACAAATCCACATTTTCTACATTTTCTAAAGCACAGAAAACAATCTTTCTAAAGTTTTCTGTGGAGTTATGTTGCAACAAAACATATTACTAATATAATTACCATTAACTAACTTTAGCTTTGGAGAAGAAGCAACCTTCACAGCTGACATTTATGGCAGGGTATTTGTTGTATGAGGTAATACACGTATATTCACTTTTGTGCCTCATATTTGTATACCATCTATCTAATAATAAATATATGTACACACTATTTACATAATTTCAGACACTTACATAAGAGACAACTTCTTTTGTGAGTGTGTGGTTTTAAATAGGTATTTAGAACTAAGCCTAATAGCTAACTATTCATTCCTGAGCAGATTATCAAGTGAAATATAAATATTTGTGTTAAATTAACACAGGATATAAACCAATATGGAGTAATACATTTACCACTTTGATAAGACAATAATAAGACATCACTTGAAGTATAACACAGAATACAAACCAATATAGAGTAATACATTTACCACTTTGATAAGATAAATATAAGACATCACTTGAAGTATAACACAGAATACAAACCAATATAGCATAATACATTTACTACTTTGATAAGACATAAGAAAATAACCCACTAACATAAACAACTCTTCAGCAGTTCATTATCTGATACAGATAAACAAAACTTACTAGCTTAATCAGATCATCTCGGACAGGACAAAGAACAATGTTACTTAATAACTTAGTTCTTCTTGGACATGACATTTTCTGATGTAAAAGGACAAAATTTTATAAAGTCAGCCAGTCTATACAAAGAGCATTGCCAGATGTAATAACATAACTGTGTTTTGATGCACCTGTATGACACAGAATAACAATTTACTAAGTGCCTGAACAGAATATCACACATGAAAAAATAATATAAAATAGCACCATCTACTAACTCAGCCAGTTTTTGTGCAACACATCATCTGTTTGACAGGCAGCAACACCATGTAGTTGTTGTTCATTTGTACCTCCTTCAATCTAAAGTGAAACCAAAAACTTCTGTTAAACTTTTATCTTTCATTTCATTATATTTTCCTAATATTGATCAAATGAATGTCTATTATACAGACTTGCAAAATTAAACTTCACAAGTTGTGCTGGTTTAAACAATGGATTTTCCATAATTCAGCTAAGCTGATTTTAAAAATAATATTCATTTTTCTTCCTATCGTGTAAGGATTTTCAACAAATCGTAAAGCAAAAATTTCTTATTTAGAGTAAATCATTATTTACCATAATGAATACAGTTTATTATTATGTGTATTTCTAATGGGTTCTACACCAATCAATGAGGATCTCACATCATGACTGGTCTACAGAAATATATGGAGAGTGACTGTCAACATTTTAGGCATAATGTGATCCAGTTTCAATAAAAATGGTTCACTTATATAAAAGTACAAATGATGTTTTGTGAAAACTCTGTAATTGATGGAGATATATGGATATCATTTTTGGATTCTGTATAGAGGAATTACTGGATAACATATATATTGTAATAATTTCAAGACAATAAAACCATTACTGGGCTATGTTAGGAGCCTCTACTGGACTAGTAGTTTGTCACAAATATCTCATGAAGTCTTTCTTCTCATATTACAAATACTTAATCAAATCTTTCAGGGCAGAAAAGCAGAATTAGCTTGACATGCAAAAGACTAAACTAAAATTAAATTTCCTGTCTTGAAAGATGATACTAAAAAATTAAAAAATAGTCGTGAATTATCATATATAATTTGTACAGAAGAACAGAATGAAACTAATCAAAATTAAATCCGTAATGTATCATATATAATTTGTATAGAAGAACAGAATGAAACTGATGAAAATGAAATCCGTAATGTATCATATATAATTTGTGTAGAATAACAGAATGAAACTGATGAAAATTAAATCCGTAGTGTAAATTATCAAATAAAGATTATATATTTTGTAAATTATTGCCAGTCACTGCCAACTTTCAATTATCATAGTTTGAATATACAAACAAATAAATCTCTAAAACACATATTGTCAGACATCAATATTTTTTGAAAAACTTCGGGTTGTCTAATTAACTTACAAAAAGTAAATATCTTTAACACAACCTTTAATCTTATAGACCTAAACTAAACCTATCAGCATTACCTACAGACCAAAACAAAACACATTACCTTCAATTACTTTGACCAAAACTAGATATATTATTATCATTTTTAACCCTTCAGACAAACACAAAGCATCTGTGAAAAGAATTATACAACAGTATCATTAATCTAGGAGTGTAATACGTGTATACATTTCAGTTCTATTTCATAATTAAGCAAAAGTAAAGTTGTTTTAATATTAACAGGTAGGTATGGAGGGCAAAACAGGTTTGTTTACCAAAAAAATAAAATATTAGGAACAAACATAAATTAATTAAATTAATTAATTACAGTTTAGTGTGCAGTTTGTTACTTATGATTAAATGTTAAACGATTTATTTAACTTACTCAGAATTTCTACATAGTCCAGAAAATGCAACATTATCTGTGGGAACACATTAAGTATTATTTCCTTACACAGTTCTGACTAAGGTATAAATAAACAATGAAACCAAAAAACCTGAAAATATGAAAACGGCTCACAGAATCTACTGAACTGATGTTATACATACATCTTCAGTAAACACTACAGAACTGATGTTATACATACATCTTCAGTAAACACTACAGAACTGATGTTATACATACATCTTCAGTGAACACTACAGAACTGATGTTATACATACATCTTCAGTGAACACTACAGAACTGATGTTATACATACATCTTCAGTGAACACTACAGAACTGATGTTATACATACATCTTCAGTGAACACTACAGAACTGATGTTATACATACATCTTCAGTAAACACTACAGAACTGATGTTATACATACATCTTCAGTGAACACTACAGAACTGATGTTATACATACATCTTCAGTGAACACTACAGAACTGATGTTATACATACATCTTCAGTGAACACTACAGAACTGATGTTATACATACATCTTCAGTGAACACTACAGAACTGATGTTATACATACATCTTCAGTAAACACTACAGAACTGATGTTATACATACATCTTCAGTAAACACTACAGAACTGATGTTATACATACATCTCCAGTGAACACTACAGAACTGATGTTATACATACATCTTCAGTGAACACTACAGAACTGATGTTATACATACATCTTCAGTAAACACTACAGAACTGATGTTATACATACATCTTCAGTAAACACTACAGAACTGATGTTATACATACATCTTCAGTGAACACTACAGAACTGATGTTATACATACATCTTCAGTGAACACTACAGAACTGATGTTATACATACATCTTCAGTGAACACTACAGAACTGATGTTATACATACATCTTCAGTAAACACTACAGAACTGATGTTATACATACATCTTCAGTGAACACTACAGAACTGATGTTATACATACATCTTCAGTAAACACTACAGAACTGATGTTATACATACATCTTCAGTGAACACTACAGAACTGATGTTATACATACATCTTCAGTAAACACTACAGAACTGATGTTATACATACATCTTCAGTGAACACTACAGAACTGATGTTATACATACATCTTCAGTAAACACTACAGAACTGATGTTATACATACATCTTCAGTGAACACTACAGAACTGATGTTATACATACATCTTCAGTGAACACTACAGAACTGATGTTATACATACATCTTCAGTGAACACTACAGAACTGATGTTATACATACATCTTCAGTAAACACTACAGAACTGATGTTATACATACATCTTCAGTAAACACTACAGAACTGATGTTATACATACATCTTCAGTAAACACTACAGAACTGGCTTCAGCCTCAGCTATCAGTTTCTGCAACATGGAGGCAGCATGTCCAGACTGCAGTCGGGTCATTGGGCTGGGAGTTGCAGCTTGAGAAACAGAAGATGATCCAGGTATCATGTTTTTAGATTTCTGTTGAGAGATTGAGGAGACAAAAATGGAGCCAATTACTAGAGATCTCACATATTTCGGTGATAAAAAAAACACACTAAATTCTGTCTAGCGACTGTTACTTGATAACCAACAAAAAACACCTGAAACGTTATGGCATAACCTAATGAAAAATCACAACTGTTGCTTTAAAGAAAAAAAGAGACTAGAAATAGATGTTTTATTCTATTAACAAAACAAATCAATATATACAATTTTGGAGAAATATAACATTGTTTAAATTGTGCACAACAGAATTAATTCATCCTCAACCTAAAACAGTTCCTCACTGTTACTCAATATTTATAAAGTTGGGTCTTTAACAACAGAGAAATGCTAATAATTATTTTCATAGGTAGTAATCAACATACTTACAGGCTAAATATAATCCACAATTTGTACATGATTTAACCAAAGGTAATACCAAAATATGATATTTTAAAAGTAATTACAGCCTACTAACATAAACAAAAAATTTTCTGAGGAAAACATGAAGAAAAAATTATTAGAAATTGCTCAAATACAACATGAAATTCTCAAACAGTTTGCAACTGAGAATTTCATTCCCACACATTTTGCTAGCAATAAACTCCTTACTGGTATATTTTCTACCAAGTAATTTCATTACCTGTTCCAGCTATGCATAATGACTCATTATGGCTTGACAACTATTTGAAGAAATGACATCATGGCTTTCCAACCCTCAGTCACATTGTTGCTGTTTCTATGAGTAATCAGTAATCTAAGCTTGACAGTGGTTTCAAGTTTCTACTGTATGAAGGTTATACAAAACAAGTTTTAATGTTTGCAACAGCCATGGGCCTTGGTTACATGAAGGACCCAAAAATTAGTAAGGAAAAGACCAGTAGTAAACTGTCTGACCACCACAAAACATATAGAAGTTTAACAAAACACATAAACGCCAAGCAAGGTTACCAAGAAAGAGCAAGTGAAAGAAAACAACTGCTCTTTCTCTTTTAACACAAAGGTTTTTTAACATTTCTTCTAAATAAAGAATGAGACGGTTTTGAAAATTAAAACACTTAAATTGGTACACAAGTTTCCTTACCACTGGAGTTGCCTGTGATTCAAGTTTGAAGCACTTCAGTGCCTCAGTTGAAAGATTTCTTTTCAGAAGAGTAGCTTTGATGTACGAGTCAAACAGAAAGAACACCACATCACGATTATGCTTTGTCCATGCTCCTTTCAAACCATGAACAACAAGACGATGTGTTGGTGTGTCTTCCATGTCCTGGTGTTGAAAACAATACGGGTCATCACCTACAGTTTATTCTTCTTATAACATGAATATGAGAGATAAATAAAAGTCCAGAAGTTTAGCTTTTGAGTGGATTACCTACTTCAAGTATCTGATGTACATCCTCTTATTACAAGAAAAATATTTTCTACCTCTTATGTTTTCTACTCACCTGTTCTGTTAATAGATCTTTAATAGATGCTTCTCTCCCATAGGATACCCTTCAGATGAAATAGATATGAAATTTAAAATTAATAAATGTTATTCAAAATGGTTCATATTACACCTTAAAGATAATGAATAACACTTACTAAAAACAGTGACAAACAATATCTATTAATAAAAAAGTAGTTCATATAAATAGCTTCAGAGTAATAAATAACATTTAATGAAAATATTTACTGTAAATAACTTTGTAGTGACAAATATTTAAATAGAGAACAGAAAATATTACACAATCAAAACAACTGATAAACATTTAAATAGAGAACAGCAAATATTACACAATCAAAACAACTGGTAATCTAATGAGAACAGCAAATATTACACAATCAAAACAACTGGTAATCTGATGAGAACAGCAACTATTACACAATCGAAACAACTGGTAATCTGATGAGAACAGCAAATATTACACAATCAAAACAACTGGTAATCTGATGAGAACAGCAAATATTACACAATCAAAACAACTGGTAATCTGATGAGAACAGCAACTATTACACAATCAAAACAACTGGTAATCTGATGAGAACAGCAACTATTACACAATCAAAACAACTGGTAATCTGATGAGAACAGCAACTATTACACAATCAAAACAACTGGTAATCTGATGAGAACAGCAAATATTACACAATCAAAACAACTGGTAATCTGATGAGAACAGCAAATATTACACAATCAAAACAACTGGTAATCTGATGAGAACAGCAAATATTACACAATCAAAACAACTGGTAATCTGATAAGAACAGCAAATATTACACAATCAAAACAACTGGTAATCTGATGAGAACAGCAAATATTACACAATCAAAACAACTGGTAATCTAATGAGAATAGCAAATATTACACAATCAAAACAACTGGTAATCTAATGAGAACAGCAAATATTACACAATCAAAACAACTGGTAATCTGATGAGAACAGCAAATATTACACAATCAAAACAACTGGTAATCTGATGAGAACAGCAAATATTACACAATCAAAACAACTGGTAATCTAATGAGAACAGCAAATATTACACAATCAAAACAACTGGTAATCTAATGAGAACAGCAATATTACACAATCAAAACAACTGGTAATCTGATGAGAACAGCAAATATTACACAATCAAAACAACTGGTAATCTGATAAGAACAGCAAATATTACACAATCAAAACAACTGGTAATCTGATGAGAACAGCAAATATTACACAATCAAAACAACTGGTAATCTAATGAGAACAGCAAATATTACACAATCAAAACAACTGGTAATCTAATGAGAACAGCAAATATTACACAATCAAAACAACTGGTAATCTGATGAGAACAGCAACTATTACACAATCAAAACAACTGGTAATCTGATGAGAACAGCAACTATTACACAATCAAAACAACTGGTAATCTGATGAGAACAGCAAATATTACACAATCGAAACAACTGGTAATCTGATGAGAACAGCAACTATTACACAATCAAAACAACTGGTAATCTGATGAGAACAGCAACTATTACACAATCAAAACAACTGGTAATCTAATGAGAACAGCAAATATTACACAATCAAAACAACTGGTAATCTGATGAGAACAGCAAATATTACACAATCAAAACAACTGGTAATCTGATGAGAACAGTAAATATTCAACAATCAAAACAACTGGTAATCTGATAAGAACAGCAAATATTACACAATCAAAACAACTGGTAATCTGATAAGAACAGCAAATATTACACAATCAAAACAACTGGTAATCTGATAAGAACAGCAAATATTACACAATCAAAACAACTGGTAATCTGATGAGAACAGCAAATATTGCACTATCAAAACAACTGGTAATCTGATGAGAACAGTAAATATTATATAATCAAAACAACTGGTGATCTGATGAGAACAGTAAGTATTATATAATCAAAACAACTGGTGATCTGATGAGAACAGCAAATATTACACAATCAAAACAACTGGTAATCTGATGAGAACAGTAAATATTATATAATCAAAACAACTGGTGATCTGATGAGAACAGGAAGTATTATATAATCAAAACAACTGGTAATCTGATGAGAACAGCAAATATTACACAATCAAAACAACTGGTAATCTGATGAGAACAGCAAACATTGCACTATCAAAACAACTGGTAATCTGATAAGAACAGTAAATATTCAACAATCAAAACAACTGGTAATCTGATGAGAACAGTAAATATTCAACAATCAAAACAAATGGTAATCTGATGAGAACAGTAAATATTCAACAATCAAAACAACTGGTAATCTGATAAGAACAGCAAATATTACACAATCAAAACAACTGGTAATCTGATGAGAACAGCAAATATTGCACTATCAAAACAACTGGTAATCTGATGAGAACAGCAAATATTGCACTATCAAAACAACTGGTAATCTGATGAGAACAGTAAATATTATATAATCAAAACAACTGGTGATCTGATGAGAACAGTAAGTATTATATAATCAAAACAACTGGTAATCTGATGAGAACAGCAAATATTACACAATCAAAACAACTGGTAATCTGATGAGAACAGCAAATATTACACAATCAAAACAACTGGTAATCTGATGAAAACAGCAAATATTCAACAATCAAAACAACTGGTAATCTGATGAGAACAGCAAATATTCAACAATCAAAACAACTGGTAATCTGATGAGAACAGCAAATATTACACAATCAAAACAACTGGTAATCTGATGAGAACAGCAAATATTACACAATCAAAACAACTGGTAATCTGATGAGAACAGCAAATATTGCACTATCAAAACAACTGGTAATCTGATGAGAACAGCAAATATTGCACTATCAAAACAACTGGTAATCTGATGAGAACAGTAAATATGACATAATCAAAACAACTGGTGATCTGATGAGAACAGTAAGTATTATATAATCAAAACAACTGGAAGGTTTTCTTGTGGTTAACATCATTATCTTAAGATAATATAATTTTAACTTTAAAACAGAGAATGTATTTGTTTTTAAATGCATACAATCTTTTAGCAAATAATTGTTGAAAATCAAGGATTTCAAAGTTTAAAAGTTGTTTGGACAGAAAATATTTAACATCATGACCAGTTCGACAATGGGAATATTTTACAAACCTAATATTTAATTTTAAAGAAATGTTAATAACCAACCTTGTCACACTCAGGAAATAATTCCTGTCCACGGGCCCTCTAAATGATTTGTTTGCCTACAGAACATAAAGATGTATTTTATCCTTTAACAGCCACTGTCATAAAATAACAGCTAGTTTGGATATAATTTAAATATCCATCAGAAGTAACACAATCTCATCAAATTATTCCAGAAATATATGAACACTTAAATTAGAAAAGTAAGAAAACAAACCTCAGAAACAAAACTCAGCTGCATTACAAAAAAAATTAAACTAAAAAAAGAAATGTGAAATAGGATAAAACAATTCCAGCTACAGAAATATAATGATTAAAAAACATTTGGTGTACATGTGTAAAATTTTGCTTTTTAAGATATAATTTGGCAAAATTTATGTAGTAAAATTAAAAACAAAAATTTCAAAAGAAAGAAAAGAGAGAAAATTTCCAACTTTGCAAGTACTTCATTATAACAAATATAAGGTTTGTTAACATCTACTGACATCAATGTTCTTCATTATAACAAATATGAGATTCGTTAACATCTACTGACATCAATGTTCTTTATTATAACAAATATGAGATTCGTTAACATCTACTGACATCAATGTTCTTCATAATAACAAATATAAGGTTTGTTAACATCTACTGACATCAATGTTCTTCATTATAACAAATATGAGATTCGTTGACATCTACTGACATCAATGTTCTTCATTATAACAAATATGAGATTCGTTGACATCTACTGACATCAATGTTCTTCATAATAACAAATATGAGATTCGTTGACATCTACTTACATCAATTTCTTTATCATCCATTGAGCCATGATAGAGCCAGATCTCACTGTCTCGTAATTCACAATTCATGTAGGATATTCTCCAGTCAGCTCGTGCCCTTAAGCACGAAGAGCTTACATTACTTACAAACAATTTTTAGTCTTGTATACATTTAAGTTTGTGTGTGAATTATGTTATCTCACTTTCATTACTGTACTGTACCATGTAGTTTGTATCATGACTTCTTAATAATAACACACCAGATACACACATACATGGAAACCTACATAAGTTTGGACATAAGAAGAGAACAAAAAGTTTGTGCTGTTTGTTATGCTTTAGAGATCCAACAAAAAACTAGAAGTAAGTAGAGAACACTGTAGTACACAAAACAGTGAAAACAAATTTGCAATCGTTATAACAAAAATACCAAAGAAACAGAAGAATCAAGACTAAAGAATTACAAATTAAGTTTTATCAAAAAAAATGGTACAGACTTTTCTTCAAAGAGAATTTTTTATTTCAAAATACAAAAAATAATAAACAAATGACGAGTTTTAAACTTACAAAATGTGTATTGATGACTAGTGTTGCCTAGTTGCATGGGCACAAGAATGGGTGTATTTGCCCTCTTGCATCTTACAACAAATTGCACATATTGTGTTATTATAACAAAGTTAAAGAAAATATATTTAGTAATTTTTTGTTTGTCTTCAAGCACACACAACATAATTCTTTTAGTTTGTTGATTTACAATAATAAAAACACATACGTTTTGCCCCCTAAATCCCAGAAGGATGTGAAATACTTTCTGTATCTTACAAAAATTTCACTATATTTCACCTTATCAAAGCCTAACTATGCACGTAATAGTGAAACAGATAGTAACCTGTGTATAAGGCCATCCATCAGGGGTGTTAGTGCTAGTGTGTGTTCAGAACTCAGTGACAAACGACCACCAAGAAGTTCAAAACCTCTCTGTTTTGTGAAGGACATCCAATAACAAACCTGGAACTTGTGAAAATTGACAGACAATCGAACGTTCCGATAATGACGGCTCAGAGGCACTTTTCTCGGTTTAACATTATTGAACAAGATACCTCGACGGGTCAGTTTTGGAACACCTGAAAGAATCACCTTCAACAGAAGGAAGTAACATGAGAACTTAATGTAAAAACAAAGAGTTAAATGTAGCACAAAACAAAAAGCATAGAAATAGTCTAATAGAGAAAATGATATGAATTAGATAAAACAAGGTTTTTGAAGACATTGAAATGATAGTATTCAATGTTAATTCTCACTTGTAAAACCAAACAACATCTGTTTTTTCAACATTTAAAAACCCATCTTAAAAATTGTATAAAATTACCTAAATTTAACTTATAACAAAAAGAATCACAGAGCATTCACTGGAAGACAAAAAATAATCAAATACGTTCATTAATACATCACAATTATATTTTTGAACAAATGATATGTAAAACATAAGGGAAAATTAATCAGTTTGTAATAAGTTGAAATGTATAGAATATTAACCATTACTAAGTACAAAACGTTCAAACAAAACAGAAGCTTTTGTCACTGAATCTACAAAAATAACGAGTTGGATGTAATTTTGTCCACTAGCTACAGTTTTCAATCTAAGTTTATTCAATAGTGTATGGCTTGGCATGGCCGAGCGCGTTAAGGCGTGCACTCGTAATCCGAGGGTCGCGGGTTCGCGCCCGCGTCGCGCTAAACATGCTCGCCCTCCCAGCCGTGAGGGTGTATAATGTGACGGTCAATCCCACTATTCGTTGGTAAAAGAGTAGCCCAAGAGTTGGCGGTGGGTGGTGATGACTAGCTGCCTTCCCTCTAGTCTTACACTGCTAAATTAGCGACGGCTAGCACAGATAGCCCTCGAGTAGCTTTGTGAGAAATTCCAAAACAAACAAACAAACAAACAAAAGTGTATGATATATCACAACTTGTATCAAAACATTTACCTCCTCTTTAAGCTACATTAAAAAACATCCATATAACAGAAACTGCTGAAATAGTTAAGATATAAATTAAACACAAACTAAATCTAGTTTGTTGTTATTATAGCTTCTCAATATGGTCGTTTGTTTCAGAGCAAAGCCACATTGGGTTATCTGCTGTGTCTATCACAAGGAATCAAACCCAGGATTTCAGCATTGTAAGCCTGTAAACTTACTGCTGTCCCACTGGAGGAATCCTCATTATGTGGAAACAATTTTAATAACAAGAAATGTTTTGGGTATAATTTTAACAAATGTTAACAAAAACAAATTGAGAAGAGTAGTTTCAATATTATTATAAGTTTTGAAACCAAGTATTAAAATAATTAAGATCTTTTTCTTTTACATATGACAGATTAATAATCATTAATTTGTAAAGAAATATAAAATTTGTGAAATAGGCAAGTACAAGAATAAATTACGCGATGAGTGAATGAATTATAATTATTATTTGAATGTACTTAAAAAAACAACTAGATAATTCAGTTCTAAATAAACAGTTATTTAAAAAAAAGGTTTCACCTTAAGATTTTCCAACCAACGAAGGGTACTGCTGTACAGTAACATAGTCGGGATATCGGAAGACGTTTCCAAAGCTACGGGTTTTGTTTCTATTGAAAGTGACATGTTCAACTGTTGTGAACGAAAAGCTCGGTAGGAATCATGAACCTGCCGGTACAATGAGGGACTTTAGAATGGAGAAAACACACAACTAATTTTATACAAACAAATACCTGGAAGAAGATATTTATTTTACTTTGAAACTTTATATTACAGAATGAAGAATTATTTTAAGTTTATGACTGAAAAAATAACATTTAAATATCTAGAAATTTATAACTTTCTCGTATCTACTTGTTTGGCAATAAAGTATGTGATATTTAGAAATAAAAAATGTACCTTGTCATACCGAAGTTATAAAGTCATATGTAAAGTTACGAACCTACCTGGTTACTAGAATATTCCGGAATTTTATCAGGAGCACAGGGCATCACAACATGATGGTCATTAGGATTAGCCAAACACGCCCAGTCCAACTTCACACTAGGTCATTAATAACAAATAAAACAGTTAATATTATAAAATATTCGATTCAAGAACACTAATTATTAAAATCATTTAACGACTTCCAGTTACCTACTGATGATAAACTACTTTGAGCCATCCAGCTGTAAATATTCTTACCTGAACTTCAAGTTTGGAATGTGCAGCAATCTACAGTCATCGTACTTGGAAGCTGTGTGAACATATATATCCAGGTCTCCTTGCATCATGATCTTAGCTGAAATATAATTCTTCATTTTTTAGTGATTCAACTTCTGTATTATTAAGTGGAACAATTCTAGGATTTTTATCTCTGCCTATAACCAATTAGCATTAACTAGATCAAAAATCGTAAGTAAAATAACCGTGTAGCTCAAACACTCAAAATACAAGACAGATGTTAATATTTATAGATAATGCTCTCCACATAGGGTCAATCAATTTGACCAACCATGTGATCTTTTTCTAGTTGTACAAGGTCTTTATGCGACACTACTAACTTTTAATACAGCAAATCTTCACACAATCTGGCAGTCCTTTCAGTAAACATTACAAATATTCACATACAAGAAAAAAATGTTTTAGTGAATTATTTTTAATAAAGTTTTGTCTGTGAATATATATTGATCATTTGTTTTGAACAGTCTGTGTGTAAAGTGATCTTCAAGTTAAAATTAAAAACATTTTTATTCATTTCAAGAATCCAAAATTTCATTTGTGTAATCTCTAAAACCTCCTAAATATATTTCAAATGTTTGTTTTCAGTAGAACTTTATATTTTCTCTTATGTCAATCAGTTTAAGTGACCTCATAACACCCCACCATAAAAATTGAAATACATATAAATTACTTTCCTTTTTCTAAATGCATCATGAAACATTTATCTTAGTAGCTTTAAATTCAAAACAGTATAAATCTATTTATAATTAAATGTTATTGTTCTATTACCTTTTGAACAACATCTAACTTTAATAAGTTGTAAGTCACTTGGGGAACATGCAGCTCATGTTACACAATCAAATTACATCACCCACGAGTTACTTTGAGATGCTTGTGTACATGCATTGAGAAATTGTTTATTATATTATCACTGCTTATTTTACCTAATATCACCTTAAGTAACCAAAAGAGACCTCTATATTTTTAAATTTTAGTTACTTTTATGATAAAAAATAAAGAAAACATGAAAAACTAGAAATAAAGTACTCATCCCAAGTGTTCATTTCTTCTTGTTCTTGATTGAAGATGACAGTTATCTCTACTTTTTTAATACTCATAGTAGTGGTACATTAAATAATTTTTATTTAATAAAATAATGAAACATAATTATGAAATAATAATACAAAAAGTACAGAACTTTCTCTGACAATAACATTTTTTCTGTTTTTTTAAAAATATGTGACAAAAGCTGTTACAAATTCATTTAAGCTAGATGTGGAAAACAAAGTTGTATTACAAGTGAATTATTTATTCAGAACACATGATAGATGAGAACTTTGCCTTTTTGTTGGTTGTACGTAATACATAATTAAACATAACAGAGAACTACTAACACATCCTGAAAGAGATGATGTAACAGGCAGGTGTGGCAGGAAAGATCTGATTTTCTATTTGCTAGCTCTGTAATCAAACAAAATTGAAGGCAATAAAAATTATGTTTTACCTCAGCAATGACAATTTGATAGAGAGTAATTTACTTTTAATTTTGCAGTTTCTTGGTATGGTGGATAAAACAGTCATAAGAAGATACCTTAAGAAAATGTCTCATGCAAGTCACAGCAGACGAATCTCTTAAATATTACCTTATAAAACTAAACAATTAAAACTTGTATACTACAGAGATTATTGGCTCAGATTTTACACTATCCTAATTGATATAACATAAATAAAGCATAGTCATATGCAATGAAAGATATCTGTGGTTAAACCAAAATCAACTTACTTACTCAAAAGCTTGACATGGTTAAAATTATACTGGAACTAATAGGAAGAAACTTTACTCAAGGATTAAGTTTTTAGTTTTGTTCTATGAAACTGTTATGTAATGTGAGTAAACATGTTTCTTTTTCTCATGTTAAAAAGCGACTATTACCGCAGCTGCTTATTGAATCATAAGTTTAATACTTTTGTCTTTTGAATCAGTTCTCAGTTTGCCACTGAAGAGTTTGCATTTTTATTTATCGAGCATGCTTTCCATCTTTCTGGTGTTTAAGGGAATGTCACTGAAAGCGAAATTGGCGTGATTCATACGCTACCACGATCCATGTAGTTGACAAAGTAACGGGTCCACAAGCAGTTTGGTGTGTAAATAGTTTTGAAAAATGAAATTTGTGCAATGATCTTCCATTATCTCAAAATATACAATATGAAAATAATGACACAGTTTCTCTTGCAGCTACATGTAGATGAGAAATTCACTGGATAAAGTCTATTCATATACAATATGAAAACAATGACACAGTTTCTCTTACAGCTACATGTAGAAGTTTACTGGATACAGTCTGTTCATCTTAAACTTTACTAACTACAGCTTCTTTCAATTTTCATCATTCGTGACACTCTGGTAAATTCTTTAATATTTTATACAAATGAAAACTTCAAAGATATTTGATTCGTAAAGTATGTACATGTAATATTTGTTTTAAGATGAAACAGTTGTACAGAAAGATATTTATTTTTATAATGAAAGATTTAACTTGAAACAGATAAGAATACTGTCTGTATTCACACCATGTTTGAAAGAAGCAACCCATAACTGGTTCATTCCTGAGTTATCAAGCTAATTAAACAAACAAGCTCACCATTCGTCCAATCAATAATAACGTCAGACCAGGTCATTTCCATTTGTTCCATCATGTTGTATGGATCCAATGAGGCATGCATCAACAAGGTAAGATGCTGAATGGACATAGTTAGACGTCCATGTAAAAGAAGTCTAGCTTTGTCCCACCAGGGAAGACTGAGGCTAGGGTCAGCTGAAGGTTTACTAATATTCTCCATAGATAAGTTGACTTGAGCCATGATAGGTTCCCAGCAAGGACCATATGCACTGCAGAAAGACTCAATGTCTAAAGACAGAAAATAAAGACAACAAGTTACTTCACTTCAAGCTGATAAATTTTGATTATTTGAGATTCATATTGTTAAGTATGTAGACTTTGTTGTGTTCTATATTCTTTGCATGTTTTTTTAAAAATTAAATCCAGAGAAGCATCTTTACACTATGTTTTTGCATCAAAATATACTCAGATAGGTACAAAGATGTATTCTTGCACATCATGCAACATCACCACCATGGCTAATTTGTATTTAATAAAAAATAAATGAATACATAATAAATTTCTTAGGTTTCTGATAACCTCAACAAACATGGCTAAATGTTCCTGAAAACTGATTCAGACTTTAAGTGGATATCAAGATAAACAGTAATATTTTTTTTTATTTAAATAGAGATGCCAAAAATACTTTTCCATGAATAACATTGAAAAAAAAAAGCTAATTTTGATACTTGTAGAGCTCCTTATATATTTCATAAACACAGCAAAAATTTACATGGTGAACCTACCAACCTAGTTCTAGCTACACAAATACTGCACCCACCAACCTAGTTCCAGCTACACATGTACTGCACCCATCAACCTTGTTCCAGCTACACATGTACTGCACCCACCAACCTTGTTCCAGCTACACATGTACTGTACTCACCAACCTTGTTCCAGCTACACATGTACTGTACTCACCAACCTTGTTCCAGCTACACATGTACTGTACTCACCAACCTTGTTCCACCTACACAAATACTGCACCCACCAACCTTGTTCCAGCTACACATGTACTGCACCCACCAACCTAGTTCAGGCTACACATGTACTGCACCCACCAACCTAGTTCAGGCTACACATGTACTGCACCCACCAACCTTGTTCCAGCTACACATGTACTGCACCCACCAACCTTGTTCTAGCTACACATGTACTGCACCCACCAACCTTGTTCCACCTACACATGTACTGTACTCACCAACCTTGTTCTCGCTACACATATACTGTACTCACCAACCTTGTTCCAGCTACACATGTACTGTACTCACCAACCTTGTTCCAGCTACACATGTACTGTACTCACCAACCTTGTTCCACCTACACATATACTGCACCCACCAACCTTGTTCCAGCTACACATGTACTGCACCCACCAACCTTGTTCTAGCTACACATGTACTGCACCCACCAACCTTGTTCTAGCTACACATATACTGTACTCACCAACCTTGTTATAGCTACATATGTACTGCACCCACCAACCTTGTTCTCGCTACACATATACTGTACTCACCAACCTTATTCTCACAACACATATACTGTACCCACCAACCTCGTTCTAGCTACACATATACTGTACTCACCAACCTTGTTCTAGCTACACATATACTGATAATTTTACAGATGTCTGGATGACAGTTTATACATAAACAATTTTATACGAACACCGGTACAAATAAAGTAAAGCATTTTTATATTTCATGTCCTGCAAATTAATGCAAAATATAATTAACATTCCTGTCTTAAAAAAATCTATGTACTTCCATAAACAATTAGCTTTTTACATAGACAAACAGAGAGAGCAAAAAATATGTATACACTTGTAAAACAAAATACTCACTCGTTATAGAAGTAATAATTGGTAAATATGTCAGTGTGATAAAGTAGTCTGTTCATAGAGAAGATAATTATTGAACAGAAATACTTGTGTCTTAACTTTTCATGACACATTTTTTTTCTTCAGGGATATAAAGGCTTTTATTATTTACATTTTAGTTTCTAATTTTGCACAAAATATACATTTTTGATCAATTATATAAACTGCAAAAACACATCAATGCTTTAATAATAAGAAAATTTAAACTACAGAACGTAGACTGTGGTTGAAGTCTTCGAACAGTAAACATCTGTATTATAATTAGTACGTGTCTGTAAACACTTACCACAGTTTAATTCATGGTAAAATTTTAGAGAAGGCATATTTCTTTCTACTGTCATGTCTCCCCAGGGTTCTCCTACCTGTATTACAGTTGTTCTCTTAGCTGCAGAAAGACAAACATGGAATCATTACATTAGTTCTAGCTACTAAATGACAAAAATCAAAGTTAAAATGTGGAAGAGGGTTTCACTTCTGGTTAAACAAGTTAAAACAGTAATTTTTATATACAATTTTATTGAATACAACAGAATGTTCTATCATCATTAGCTCTCAAAACACAGGTTTACATCAACACATTGCCTTGCGATTACAATGTTCAATAACTGAAGGTTGCAGCTTCAAATTTTTGACATCAAACATACTCATTCTTTCAGCCTTGGGAGCACTGTAATGTGATGGATAATCACACAATTTATTAATAGCTAAGAGAGAAAAAGTAGCCCATGATTTGTTGGAGGGTGGTGTTGACCAGCTGCATTCCATATAGTCTGTCATGGTTAAATTAGGGACATCTAGTGCAGATAGCCCTAGTGTGCAACATTTAAAAAAGAAAATTAATGAGTTATCTTTATCATTAAAGACAAGACATTCCAGTGATTTTTTTTTCTTTCTTAAATTCAGTTTTAATAAACTATCAAATATATTTTGAATACTAAAACTTGAAAGAATTTTTAAACAGCAACATACACTGAAATACATAATGAATTTGAGAACTCACATTTACTTAAAGATAAAATCACTTTTAAATACAAAAGGAATTTAACAGCTAGAATATGATGTTTAAGCATCATCCCAACAGTAAAACCTTCAGTAAGTTGTACTTAACTATCTTTAACTAACAACTGAAGATCATAACAAAATATTTACCTCTCTCTAACTAAACACAAATGGTAATGTTTATTACTTGATACACACATGGATTTTCACACAGCACACTGGAACATGAACATGTTTAATAAAGAGAATCAACTTTTTGTTTTTGATTTAAAATAGTTTCTTTGTATTCTTTTTATTCATTTACTATTTCTTTTATTGTTGATAACTATACTGCATATGAAACAGTGCGTCAGAACACATTGTTAGTATTACAAATTAAATAAGTTATTTCTTATTTGCTAAGGTTAAGCTTGGGCATGTTAGGGTCTCTACCTCTTAATAAAGCCACAAGGTGATATGTCTTGGAAATAAAGAATTGTCACTGAATACAAGATGTTGTCCGGATAAATGTGTTTCTTATAAAAATGAAGTACACAAAGCAAGTTTGTATAGAGCTAGTGTTTAAATAAATAGTAAAATGACAAGTTTCTTGAAATAAACAACAACTTCAGTAAAAATTCAAAGAATTTGACAAACTTTTAGTAAAGATAAGTATTTTGGGACATACAAAATCAGATTTTTTTAATGCTGTAGTTTTATTAAAAACATGTTTATCAAGTCTGTTTCATTACTAGTCTAAAAGCATAGTTATTTCTTGTGATGACTGTCATGCCCACAAAATCTCAAATATTATTTGTGTAATTTCAAAGACCTCCTAAATTCATTTCAAATATTTGTTTTCAATAAGAATATATTTTGTTATTTCCTATACTCTATGTGGGTCTGTCACTTCACCAACCTCTTAACCATATGATAAAAGATTTGAAAATATAAATAATGTTTTTTATGCTAGAATGACTACATGTTATAACATGAAAATACAAATGTTTAGTCTAAGTTTCAAAACACTATATATTTATTATTTTTATTATACTGACCTTCTAGTCAAGCCTAGTTCACATTACACAACTTGCATTGATGTTGTGTGTGTGTGTGTGTGTGTGTGCGTGCGCGCGCGCATTCAGGTTATGTACATAGTAATATAAAACTACACTTAAGACTTCCCTGTCTTAGCTGTATTTAAGAGGGCTAGTATTTTGTAATATACAACCACATTTCAATTATTATACATTATATACATGTATATCGATTATTACTATTTAAAAATAAATTATTAAACTTATTTTCCTTAAAATATAGAACAATAAATCAACAGGTAAAGCAAACAATTATTTCTTCTTGCTGCAGCCCTTGGGCTCAGGTTGCTGCTGGACGTAGGTTACTAAGCCTTTTAAAATTTCGCACATGGACAATATCAAACAAAGATTTTTCTTAGGATTTATATATATAATTGAATAAACAAAAAAAATCATAAATAACTACAAGGATGCCACAGAATCCCAATATAATTTATTAAGCTTAGGGCAGACTAGAGACACAACTTACTTTCTTGAAATCTTGGTTTGAAAGAACATGGTAGCTTTTCCTTTTTACACATTAAAATGGCTAAGAAATCCACTAGGGAGACATTCTAAGCTGTTGATTGGTTATTCACACATATATTACAGTGTATATAAGGGAACATTTCCAAAAATAAAAAGAGATGAAAGTGCCCACTATGTTTCGGTCAGTAAATAAGCCATTTCTCAGCAAAGAAAAAAGATACGAAGTTATTATATATTACAATCTGTTAACATTAGTAATTTGAGTTCCTAATTTGTATGAAACTACAGACAGTATTTTGAAACATCTAATTTTAAACACTGCTGCATTCAGCATACTATGTGACTCACTAAAATGTATATTTAGATGTGTTATTTTAATATTTACTTTTAAATTAAGAAATAAATGCATATATAATATTAAAGTTTGATTTATAATTTCAATTTGATTCCAAACGTATTGACAAAAATTAATAAAATAGTACTTCAATAAAATTTTGAATGCAAATCAACAAACGTGATGACATGGTCTTTTACACAAGCTACCTGTCAAAAAAGGGTTAATGTAAAGTGTGACTTTCGATTGTTGGGAACAACATAAATGACACTTCACTTGCCTGATACAGTGACATCATTAGTCATGAGCAGCAAGGAGTGTGATATTCTAGACTTTGCTATGTTGAATATTAAACAATTAGGCTTAGAATGAATTGGTATGTCATCACAATTAACCATGTTCCACTTTGACAACACCGATCATTTCTGATCGTCTTGTATATTTGTTTGGTTTGTTTATATCTTACAAACCGTATGTGGTTTTATTTACTTATACTTCACAGAATCTATGAGAGGTTTAGTTTACTTATATTTCATGACTATGCGAGGTTTTGTTATATCTTGTGGACTGTACGATATTTCATTTGTTTAGGTTTTAGGAACTGTATGAGGTTTAACTTTTTGTCAACTTAAAACAAAATCAGAAAAACTGTATTTAGGTGCACGAAAACAATTAAAGCAACTATTTTCTGGTTCTTTTACAGTCTTTTAAAAATCTCAATATAAGACTCACAGGTAATATAACAAGATAAAATAATGTCATTTAGTCAACAGTTTTAGGGTTGCATCAACAATTATGTGAACTAAAATGGCTTTTGATCATTTGCAAAACAATTTTATGAAAGGGTATCCATCAAAAACAAGCAAGCATGACCTTTTATTTAAAGGATTTGACTCACAACCTACAGAGCTTAGGTTTGAATGCTTGATCTTTCTTTAGTGAGGGCTTTCTTGAGTGGATAGGTGAAGTTTCTCTATTTTATATAAGTCTACAAAATTAGCCAGAAGATAAAAAGGTCAATGGACTTTAATTTCTGTGCTGAATTATGAAGAGAATATGACAAGAAGGCAAAAGTATTGGATTTTGGAAGAAAAGAAAGAAGCTGGACCATAGTTGAGACAGATTTATTTTTGTGAAAGGGTGATTGGGTTATGGAATGAATTGCTATTGGTTATAATGGAGAATGGTACCTTATAACAGGTTACGTTTTTCATTCTTATGGGGAATGGAAATGACTGGCTGGAGAGCTTTGAAAAATGAAATGATCTGTTGTTGTACATATATTAATTGTCTTTTAGTCTCTTAATAGTTACTAACACAGCAATTGGTATAAACTTTTAATAATAACCTGCACACAGTATTTTGGAAGCCTACCTCGAGGTGCTGCTTCTTGTTCAGCCCCAACAAGGCGACCCCACACGTGGAATTCTTTGATTTCTAACAACGTCTGAGGATAATTTCGTAGCTGGCAAGTAACAGCCTGCATGCTACCTCGTACTCTACGACACCACAGTGTCGAGAACTCTACACCTTCTTCAGGAAAAGGGCTGATAGGTGAAGAAAACCCTCAGTAAAACCATAGCTTGTTAAACTATATTATTTAAAATCAAAACAGCATTTCTTTTAGTTGTTTTGGTGAAATTAAGACTTTTAAAACTTAACTAAATAATTAAATGTCTTTACATAAAAAAACAAGTAGAAATATAAAAATGAAATAATTTTTTTGCAATCTCTTCACTAGTACTGTTCCAGAAATATCAGAAAGTAAAATAGATGATCCAATGAAAGATACTCCAGTGATCTCTTAGTGACTCGAGCACATCTCACTAAAATAGAATGCCTGGTTTGTAACAGCACTAGTTACAACCACTAGCTTATAACAATGTTAATATTAAGCTTACAACACCTAGCTTATAACAATGTTAATATTAAGCTTACAACAGCACTAGTTACAACACCTAGCTTATAACAATGTTAATATTAAGCTTCCAACAGCACTAGTTACAACACCTAGCTTATAACAATGTTAATATTAAGCTTACAACACCTAGCTTATAACAATGTTAATATTAAGCTTCCAACAGCACTAGTTACAACACCTAGCTTATAACAATGTTAATATTAAGCTTCCAACAGCACTAGTTACAACACCTAGCTTATAACAATGTTAATATTAAGCTTCCAACCACTAGCTTATAACAATGTTAATATTAAGCTTCCAACAGCACTAGTTACAACACCTAGCTTATAAAAATGCTAATATTAAGCTTCAAACAGCACTAGTTACAACCACTAGCTTATAACAATGTTAATATTAAGCTTCCAACAGCACTAGTTACAACACCTGGCTTATAACAATGTTAATATTAAGCTTCCAACAGCACTAGTTACAACCACTAGCTTATAACAATGTTAATATTAAGCTTCAAACAGCACTAGTTACAACACCTAGCTTATAACAATGTTAATATTAAGCTTCCAACAGCACTAGTTACAACACCTAGCTTATAACAATGTTAATATTAAGCTTCCAACAGCACTAGTTACAACCACTAGCTTATAACAATGTTAATATTAAGCTTCCAACAGCACTAGTTACAACCTCTAGCTTATAACAATGTTAATATTAAGCTTCCAACAGCACTAGTTACAACACCTAGCTTATAACAATGTTAATATTAAGCTTCCAACAGCACTAGTTACAACACCTAGCTTATAACAATGTTAATATTAAGCTTCCAACAGCACTAGTTACAACACCTAGCTTATAACAATGTTAATATTAAGCTTCCAACAGCACTAGTTACAACACCTAGCTTATAACAATGTTAATATTAAGCTTCCAACAGCACTAGTTACAACACCTGGCTTATAACAATGTTAATATTAAGCTTCCAACAGCACTAGTTACAACACCTGGCTTATAATAATGTTAATATTAAGCTTCAAACAGCACTAGTTACAACCTCTAGCTTATAACAATGTTAATATTAAGCTTCCAACAGCACTAGTTACAACACCTAGCTTATAACAATGTTAATATTAAGCTTCCAACAGCACTAGTTACAACACCTGGCTTATAACAATGTTAATATTAAGCTTCCAACAGCACTAGTTACAACACCTGGCTTATAACAATGTTAATATTAAGCTTCCAACAGCACTAGTTACAACACCTGGCTTATAACAATGTTAATATTAAGCTTCAAACAGCACTAGTTACAACCTCTAGCTTATAACAATGTTAATATTAAGCTTCCAACAGCACTAGTTACAACCACTAGCTTATAACAATGTTAATATTAAGCTTCCAACAGCACTAGTTACAACACCTGGCTTATAACAATGTTAATATTAAGCTTCAAACAGCACTAGTTACAACCTCTAGCTTATAACAATGTTAATATTAAGCTTCCAACAGCACTAGTTACAACACCTGGCTTATAACAATGTTAATATTAAGCTTCCAACAGCACTAGTTACAACACCTGGCTTATAACAATGTTAATATTAAGCTTCAAACAGCACTAGTTACAACCTCTAGCTTATAACAATGTTAATATTAAGCTTCCAACAGCACTAGTTACAACACCTAGCTTATAACAATGTTAATATTAAGCTTCCAACAGCACTAGTTACAACCACTAGCTTATAACAATGTTAATATTAAGCTTCCAACAGCACTAGTTACAACACCTGGCTTATAACAATGTTAATATTAAGCTTCCAACAGCACTAGTTACAACACCTGGCTTATAACAATGTTAATATTAAGCTTCAAACAGCACTAGTTACAACACCTGGCTTATAACAATGTTAATATTAAGCTTCAAACAGCACTAGTTACAACCTCTAGCTTATAACAATGTTAATATTAAGCTTCCAACAGCACTAGTTACAACACCTGGCTTATAACAATGTTAATATTAAGCTTCCAACAGCACTAGTTACAACACCTGGCTTATAACAATGTTAATATTAAGCTTCAAACAGCACTAGTTACAACCTCTAGCTTATAACAATGTTAATATTAAGCTTCCAACAGCACTAGTTACAACACCTAGCTTATAACAATGTTAATATTAAGCTTCCAACAGCACTAGTTACAACACCTAGCTTATAACAATGTTAATATTAAGCTTCAAACAGCACTAGTTACAACACCTAGCTTATAACAATGTTAATATTAAGCTTCCAACAGCACTAGTTACAACACCTGGCTTATAACAATGTTAATATTAAGCTTCCAACAGCACTAGTTACAACACCTGGCTTATAACAATGTTAATATTAAGCTTCCAACAGCACTAGTTACAACACCTAGCTTATAACAATGTTAATATTAAGCTTCCAACAGCACTAGTTACAACACCTAGCTTATAACAATGTTAATATTAAGCTTCCAACAGCACTAGTTACAACACCTAGCTTATAACAATGTTAATATTAAGCTTCAAACAGCACTAGTTACAACACCTAGCTTATAACAATGTTAATATTAAGCTTCCAACAGCACTAGTTACAACACCTAGCTTATAACAATGTTAATATTAAGCTTCCAACAGCACTAGTTACAACACCTGGCTTATAACAATGTTAATATTAAGCTTCCAACAGCACTAGTTACAACACCTAGCTTATAACAATGTTAATATTAAGCTTCCAACAGCACTAGTTACAATACCTTGCTAAAAACAATGTTAATATTAAGCTTCAAACAGCACTAGTTACAACATCTTGCTTATAATAATGTTAATATTAAGCCTCCAACAGCCCTAGTTACAACACCTAGCTTATAACAACGTTAATATTAAGCTTCAAACAGCACTAGTTACAACATCTTGCTTATAATAATGTTAATATTAAGCCTCCAACAGCCCTAGTTACAACACCTAGCTTATAACAACGTTAATATTAAGTTTCCACATGACTTCCAGCAACTATGAAATATTGTTGTTCTAAAACTTTATTGTGTTGTATTCTACTCTTCCCACACAAAGTGAGTGAGATATCTTTCATTGGATTACTCCATAGTTCAAAATTCTTACAAAAACATTGAGAGTGAAATAAACAGATACAGTTAATTTGTATTTCAAATGCAAAAGCTGATTGTTTTGTAAAGTCAATATTACAATTTTATTTCACCTTAGTCTGAAAAAACAACAGTGAGGCAGATATATAACTTTTAATAACTTGATTACACCATCAGATGACATAGAAATATTTTTATTAAATGTACTCAGGTATATCTAATAGCAACATGACCAAATCAACATCAGGACTTGCCTTTCTTCATCAATCTCCTTCATGACTTGGATGACTCTGTCCGTGCCATGATATGAAGTGTCAGCAATCACCACAAAGTCCACACCTTCAAATGTCCAGGTGATCAAAGGAGTCCTTAAGTCAGCATTGTGATACAGCAGTCGAGATCTCTGAACATAGATGTCTGCATTTTTTTTGGCCAACGAATTATACAGCTCCTCAACCTTTTCCACTGCATAAAGTTATGCGATTAGTCTTGCACAAAAATGCCAATTGAAAACCCAAGTCAACATCTGCTGCCTTTCAAAAACATTCTCATCAGAAAAATTCTTGATATTCAGAAACACAAGAATTGAACTTGAACAAGAAACATTAATGTAAATACCTGATCAATCTATACTTTACAATCAAAGTACAAAATCATTAATTTAATGGTAGTAAGATATCCGACACATTTTGAGGTCTTCTATACTCGCACCTGACAAATTTTACACTCTTGGTATATTGTTCAGGCAAAGTGTTCATGAAGAGACTTTGTAGAATAGATGGCAACTGCCTGCTGTGGAGAGACAAGTGTAGAGGGGTGACGTTTTGAATGTCTTCCACCTTTCATCTATTCTTGCAAACCTACTTATATATCACATAATTACTAATTTCACTTTTTGTTATGATAAATATAATCTAACAGAATCTTATTTCTTGATAAGCTATCAATTTCAGCTAACAGTTCAATAATGAAACTGATGTTAACATTTTCTTACTCTGGAAATGTATTTCTGAAAGGTTCTTACTTCCTTTGACCAAAAGTTTTCTCGATCCTGGTTTACCTTTTATGTGTCATTAAAGTAATTCTACTGCAGAACAACAGTCCACCATTTCATGTGATTTCTCTCCACTAATTGTATTGTACCACCTATATTGTGTGTAGATAGCTTCCAGATAGCTTTTTTGAGAATTGGCAAGTAAAAACCATAAACACTGGAATATAGTGGAGAGGAAAGGTGGGAAGTGGATAAGTTGAAGCAAGTACCTACCAAACATACGTTTTGAAGGCCAAGAAGGATGCTTTTTTATATGCAAAACCATGCATACCCAAGAAATACCCGATCTCAACAGTGGGCTATACAGAATTATTCATATCCAGTGCAAATATACTATGAAGCATACCTGACCAGGCAACACCCTCCATCTATGGAATCCTGAAATATAATATATATCAATTAAAAATATGTTATCTCAGCCAAAGACATACCAATGTATGTAGAATTGCCACAGGATGAAGACAATATATACCTGAGAAAGACACAGTTTGGTTATTCAAATAATATAAAATTGTATTGTGAGTTGTTCAAATATTAGCCTGAACAATCTCTTCTAAAGGCTGGTGAAGGCAAGCAGCTAATGACAAAATTAAATATTGAACTGGGTGTGCAGAAATATTGTGTAGATGACAACCTTCCATGGACAAGTGAGAACATGCCAACTGTACGAGTTGATAAACCTAACCACTGAGTGCACTATGGGATAGAAATCAAAGGGAATCCTTGGAACAAATAGATTGGAATGATAAAATGAAAAGAGACAGTATCAACCACATAAAATCTTTAGAACAAACCGGACACAGAAGTCTATTTGAAATCAAATAGAAGTATAAATAGGAAATGGAACGTAAAAAGGCTAAGCCAACTGCCACAGTAGCAGATGTCTAGGGATGGACAAGCAAGGAGAAAAAAAATGATAGTACAAGAAACATGTAACAATAGATTTAAAATGGAGAATTGGATGGGGCATGTAGAAGATCCACTATGGTCAAACAAAGGGACATGGAGAACAGTGATATGGTCAAACAATGGGACATGGAAAACGGTGAAATGGTCAAACAAAGGGACACGGAGAATGGTGATATGGTCAATAACAGTGGAACAGTGAGAATGAACTATAACCACTTAACAAAATACACAGAGCTGTAGAGTATTGGATGGGGCATGCAGGAGATCCACTATTATCAAACAAAGGGACATGGAGAACGGTGATATGGTCAACAACAGTGGAACAGTAAGAATGAACTATAACCACTTGACCAAACACAGAGCTGAAGAGAAACTGAATGGAAGTACCTGAAACTGGAAAACACAACACTTATAAGCAAACCATAGAAATAACATAACAATGGAGCAGATGGAATATGGAGCTAGGCATGTAGGGAAAGTTGATCAAGCTGTATAAACTCATTAAATACGGGTACATTTACTGGGAATGAGGAATACATTCTGAAAAACTTAGCACAGATCTCTTGCAAAAAAGAATACCTAACACAGGAATTACATGAAGGATTGATAATAGGTGGAAAGGTGCCCTGGAAAGAAATTTCCACTCAGTAGTTATCTCCTTTCTTAAAAAAAAATCAGAATGAGAAATGAGAAAATTGTCATTCAATTACAAGACAAAAAATCTCTTTAAATTAACGCCTGAAAACTGAGGACTTGTGTCAGAACCATTGTTTACCCTCACTGGAATTTCATCATCTTCCATATTAGAACTTTAATTCATAGAAATTGGAATTCAGAAAACAAATATTTTTTAAACAAACAAGTAGAAACAATGGAAATCAAGCACAAGAAGTTGAATCTGATATAAATTTATGATAAAATACAAGCAAAATCTTGGAGTGATGTGCAGAGCAATTTAAAACACATCCTGGCTCTGGAATGCCACTCAAAAAAGTGAGGATTGTTCTAGAATTGAAGAGGGAGCTAGATGCACCATTATAGATGAAACAGTATGATTTGTGGAGAGTAGTCACATAATCAGCACAAGTTCTGAAATGGCACAAAACTAATGGGGCATAAAGACTGGTTTGCTATAGCAAAATTTGTTTTAGCACGACTTGGAGAGCAGAGCAGGATCAAGGTATTTTTGGGAGAAAGTAGGTGTTACCATTTCACAACAATCACAAACCACTACAGCTGACCAATAATTATTTGTTGGTAATTAAGAACAAGCCTACATAACTGGCTATCTGTGCTGTGACCACCACTGTTATCGAAACCCAATATTTAGTGTTATAAGTTTGAAGTCTTTCCACTGGGGAAAACTGACCAATGACAGTTTAACAGATGCTCATATCTGAAAATTTAATTACAACTAACCAGTATCACAACTGACCTCTGTTTTATTCAGATTAATGCTGTAACTTAAGCTTTTTATCAATGACTACTTTCCTAATGAAAAAGAACTGAGCCTCATCTGGTGAAGACTTGTGTAATAAGTTTGTTGACTAGCAAAATATTCAGTTTGTGTGATCACCATCAAGATACTGATGGCTCAAAACTTTTCCAATAAAAATTCTTTTTGTGACACCATTTTTTCTTTTAATTTAATTCACCATTCAAAAATTATGATTGGAGTGTCAGTGCAATGGTTACTGAATTTTTCAATTTTAGAAGAAGATAAGCTTACACGGAAGAAGAAGATTAGTTTTCCTCAAATTTTCAAGCTTCTCGTCCAGCATCTTCTTCCTCTTCAAACTTTCATTGTATTCATCTTCAAGAAGCTAAATGTACAAAAAACTGAAGTGCTCAATCAAACCACAGTGAAACAAATTGGAAAACAAGACACTTCCAGGAAACAGAAGCAATACCAGCAAAGCTGCTGCAACTCAGGACACACCTTAATATATGATATTAAAAATTAAATGATTACAGTCACTTAACAAAGTATATATTAATTAAAAGTTGTTTAACATGGTAAACACATTAGATGTTACTGATGAATAAACTGTAAATCTCAAGTGTTAATAACCAGTGATGACATGAAAACCCACTTGTAGAGAAAAAAATATATGTAAAAACAGCTGGTTTGGGTTGAAAAAATCTTTATGTATAGGAGCAAACAACATTTTGACCTTCTTCAGCCATTGTCAGGTTCACAAAGAAAGAGGTAAGTGAGTGATAGCTGACTACATGTTTGGAGGGGGTTGTGTAACTGAGTGTAGGAATATAGAGTGCATGCTTAGATATTTGATTATATTTATCAATATAAGTATAAAGGTGTTCCTTTGTGTTGGTTTATTTTGGGCTTGAGTTGTTGTATAAGTAAGCCTTATTTAATTTTGCATTTTTTGTTTCTTTATTTAGTATTTGGGTGTTTTCTATGGTTATGTTGTGTTTATGTGATTTGCAGTGTTCGAAAATGTGTGAAGGTGACTTTTTGTGTTCTTTGAACCTGGTTTCCATTTTTCTACTTGTTTCTCCAATATAGAAATCGTGGCTTATCACATTGTATTTTATAAATAATGCTGGTGTGGTGTTTGTCATTGATTGCAGGATTCACATCTACAAAACGCACACTTAATTTTTTCAATCACATTAACTCTATACATCCCAACACCAACTTCACATGTGAACAGGAAGAAAGCAATCAAATATTATTTCTTAACCTCAAAATTACAAAAAAAGATACACAATTTAAAACAGAAATCCACCAAAAAATCACCCATACTGGCCTATACATTCCTTGGGACTCAGCACATGAAACAAAACAAAAACTCAACATACTAAGAAACCAAATAAACACAGCCATAAAACTATGCTCACCATATAAAATTAACGATGAACTAGACAAAATAAAACAATACTTCATCAACATCAATAAGTTTACTCCACAAACCGTAGAAAACATTATATACACACACCTAGACAAAAAGCAAAATCAACCAACAAAAGTAAATATATCTCACGAATCAAAAAATCATGAAACCATATACTGCTATACCATATATTCCCAACATCAGCAGAAAAATAACCAACATTTGGCAAAAATTAGTAACAAAATGTGACATTCCAGTTAATACCAAACTTATTCCAAAACAGGGGCACAAAACTCAGGTCTATACAATGTAAAAACTACACTGACAAACACCACAACAACATTATTTTTAAAATACAATGTGATAAGCCACGACTTCTATATTGGAGAAGCAAGTAGAAAAATGGAAACCAGATTCAAAGAACACAAAAAGTCACCTTTACACGTTTTTGATCACTACAAATCAAATAAACACAACATAACCATAGAAAACACTAAAATACTAAATACAGAAACAAACAAACAAATGCAAAATTAAAGAAGGCTTAGTTATACAACAACTCAAGCCCAAATAAACTAACACAAAGGAACACCTTTATACTTATATTGATAAATATAATCAAATATCTAAGCATGCCCTCTACATTCCTACACTCAGTTACACAACCCCCTTCAAACATGTGGTTAGTTATCGGTCAATTACCTCTTTCTTCCTTTGTGAACCTGATGATGACCAAAGAAGGTTGAAACGTTGTTCGCTCCTCTACATAAAACTTTTCAATCCAAACGAGCCATTTTTAAACATATACTTTTGATGTATTAATGTTGTAAAAAGCGTTAACTAGAAATTTTGTGGTATACTGTACATCATGTGTTAACATTATGTTTACTTTGTTGTGGTTATGCTTCCACACTTCAGGAGTGTTTCGTGTATGTCTGTCACTCAAGGTAATGTGTTGCCATCCATAATTTCTATCTACTGAACATTGGAAGACAGTTGCAAGTAACCTATTGTTTCTGCCTTTATGTATTTGTTATTTAATTAGATATTACTGTTATTGAGTAATTTTTACACTAAATTCCTAATGTGAATAAGCAAGTGTTATACCTTTAATATGAAATAGTTGAGGTCAAGACTTCCATTCACTTTTCAATGCAAGCCCAGTGAAGTTCACAGTAAACTATTAACTGGAAAAGTGTATGTCTTTGTTCTCTTATTCCATTTTACTTGTTTGTGAGACATCCTCACTTATATCACATATCTAATTACTCGTATTGTTACTGTAGTATTCCTTTTGATGTTTGAGTACTTTGTATTTAAACAAATTAATATTGCAAACACACCATTTTTATTAGTGTTCTGTGAACAAAGTCATCATAATGGTTTAACTTTATCCTATCAAGCAGTTATAAATAGTATATAGCTATTGTATCATTCAATTGTACATATAATTATAAATTTAAGTGCCTCTAATATTTGCTACTGGACAAGTTGTACAGATTAGGGTTAAGTGGTAATGTACAAACACACAGTGTTTATGTAATGTAAATGAATTTATATTTCACTCTTCCTTTAACATCAGTCTAATTTGAAATTTGGGGTAAAACATTCAATTTATAAATATTTATTCATTAATTTGTTTAGTTATTTATTACAGCATTTTAACACAAAAATGTTTTGCACTTTCAACTTATTTATGTTAGTCCTAATAACATATACTAAGCTACACTGTTTGTTAGGTATTACTGCTGTAAAGATAGATAACAGTGAAGTCACCCAATTGATGAACTGATGCATTTTAAACATTATATGTTATGACATTACAAACTCTTAGTTAAACTAGTATATTCAGTTCAATACACTCATTAGATGAATTGTTTGTTCTATTCTACTCCACAATCTACTTTGTTCAGTTTGTTTGTTTTTTTAATTTTGTGCAAAGCTACATGAGAGCTACCTGTGCTAGCCATTCCTAATTTAGCAGTGTAAGACTAGAGGGAAGGCAGCTAGTCATCACCGCCCACCATCAACTAGTAAGCTACTCTTTTACCAATGATTAGTGCGATTAATCAACACATTATAATGCCCCCCTCCTTGAAAGTGCAAGCATGTTTGGCATTATGGGGATTCGAGCCATGACCTTCAGATTGTAAGTGCCCTAACTATTTGGTCATGCTTGGTCAGAAGTTACTGAGTGATAACTATATTAGTTATATGAAATATTGTCTTCTTTGCATTTTAACATTTAAATAACGACAAGGTTAATGGAATTTAGAACAATAGTTTGACACTGACATACGTTAGCCTGGTGTAAAAAAATATCTTGTTAGTTAAATTTATCATTTTTATCTTATTTCATCACAATATTACAAAAGATTTAGGTCTATCCAGGTTATTGAATGGCTACTTTCAACTACAAGTATGTTATTATGCATGTGAATCTTGCTTATTACATGACCAGTGCAAATTTTATTTAACATGCATATACCACAACTATGAGCTGGTTACAGAGACATAATACTAGTATTTTATGAAAGTTATATTTATATACACCTTTTTTCATAGACACAACGTTATTATGGTGTTTAACTGCTAAAAGTGCTACTGATATATAATCTGGAATTTCACTAATTTATCTGAGATTAGAGTGAATTATTTTAAAATAAAATTGTTAATAACATGAACATTACTTTTTTTTTGCATTTAATCAAAATTGTTTATTTAACACTTATTAATAAGTGTACCTACTGATACAAGTTACTTATTATTTAATATCCAGTGAAACAATCTTTGCTTTGATCACTTATGGCCTAAAGTAACAACTTGAATGTCAACCTTAACTTTTATAAAATACCTATGTAAACGTATTAGTAGCCATTCGAAATGTTAAATCTTTATCACTTGTTTCTTTAACAAGGACATTGTGCTACATGTATATTTAATATCAATTTTTTTAATAATAAATAATGTTCATAAGATTTTATGAAACAGAAATATTCCCGTTTATATTGTTCAAGTTTGTTTAGTTTCAGTAAAAAAGCTACACAATGGTGTATTTGCACTTTGTTCAATACCAGAAATCAAACCCTTAATTTTTAATATCTTAACTCTGTGAACTTGCTAGGAGACTCATTCTTATTTGATAAATTATGGAATGATAAGTCTGTGAACTTGCTAGGAGACTCATTCTTATTTGATAAATTATGGAATGATAAATAAGTCTGTGAACTTGCTAGGAGACTCATTCTTATTTGATAAATTATGGAATGATAAATAAGTCTGTGAACTTGCTAGGAGACTCATTCTTATTTGATAAATTATGGAATGATAAATAAGTCTGTGAACTTGCTAGGAGACTCATTCTTATTTGATAAATTATGGAATGATAAATAAGTCTTGTGAACTTGCTAGGAGACTCATTCTTATTTGATAAATTATGGAATGATAAATAAGTCTGTGAACTTGCTAGGAGACTCATTCTTATTTGATAAATTATAGAATGATAAATAAGTCTGTGAACTTGCTAGGAGACTCATTCTTATTTGATAAATTATGGAATGATAAATAAGTCTGTGAACTTGCTAGGAGACTCATTCTTATTTGATAAATTATGGAATGATAAATAAGTCTGTGAACTTGCTAGGAGACTCATTCTTATTTGATAAATTATGGAATGATAAATAAGTCTGTGAACTTGCTAGGAGACTCATTCTTATTTGATAAATTATGGAATGATAAATAAGTCTGTGAACTTGCTAGGAGACTCATTCTTATTTGATAAATTATGGAATGATAAATAAGTCTGTGAACTTGCTAGGAGACTCATTCTTATTTGATAAATTATGGAATGATAAATAAGTCTGTGAACTTGCTAGGAGACTCATTCTTATTTGATAAATTATGGAATGATAAATAAGTCTGTGAACTTGCTAGGAGACTCATTCTTATTTGATAAATTATGGAATGATAAATAAGTCTTGTGAACTTGCTAGGAGACTCATTCTTATTTGATAAATTATGGAATGATAAATAAGTCTTGTGAACTTGCTAGGAGACTCATTCTTATTTGATAAATTATGGAATGATAAATAAGTCTTGTGAACTTGCTAGGAGACTCATTCTTATTTGATAAATTATGGAATGATAAATAAGTCTGTGAACTTGCTAGGAGACTCATTCTTATTTGATAAATTATGGAATGATAAATAAGTCTGTGAACTTGCTAGGAGACTCATTCTTATTTGATAAATTATGGAATGATAAAAAAGCTATTCAGTGTTTCAACATTTGCTTTGCAAAACACAGCGAGTTTTATTCAATTGGTTTAAATGATGAATTGTGATAAACAGAATCTGACTAAAATTACCATTGTTGCTAGCTTAATTATAAATATTTTGTTTGTTCTTTATAAATTACAATGAGATAAAGACACAATATTTGGATAATATTCAAAACTACTTACTGCATAGTTATCTTTACACATTACAATGAGATAAAAACACAATATTTGTATGATACTCTACACTACTTACTGCATAGTTATCTTTGAGCTTCACTTCAAATACGTCATCAGAAATCTCCACAGAAAAAAACTATAAAAACAACAAAACAGCTGACAGCTAGAAAAGACAGCAAATTACTAACCATATTACGTTCAATATTTACCAAAGTCACCTGTGTTTTCATATCAGAATTTATTATTTCTAATTTTATCTAAAAATGTTTCACTTCACACTAAGCAACAGGACAACAAGAAATTTATATTCAGCATTTTAAGTAATATTTCCCTGTTGTGTGAAGTCTTAAAATATTTGTCAACATGCATAGTGTTTGGTAACTAACATGAAGTGATGTAACTACAGGAATGAAACATGTTGTGTCAATACGTATACTGTTTAGTAACTAACATGAAGTGATGTAACTACAGGAATGAAGCATGTTGTGTCAACACGTATACTGTTTGGTAACTAACATGAAGTGATGTAACTACAGGAATGAAGCGTGTTGTGTCAACACGTATACTGTTTGGTAACTAACATGAAGTGATGTAACTACAGGAATGAAGCGTGTTGTGTCAACACGTATACTGTTTAGTAACTAACATGAAGTGATGTAACTACAGGAATGAAGCATGTTGTGTCAACACGTATACTGTTTGGTAACTAACATGAAGTGATGTAACTACAGGAACGAAGCATGTTGTGTCAACACGTATACTGTTTGGTAACTAACATGAAGTGATGTAACTACAGGAACGAAGCATGTTGTGTCAACACGTATACTGTTTGGTAACTAACATGAAGTGATGTAACTACAGGAATGAAGCATGTTGTGTCAACACGTATACTGTTTGGTAACTAACATGAAGTGATGTAACTACAGGAACGAAGCATGTTGTGTCACACACGTATACTGTTTTGGTAACTAACATGAGTGATGTAACTACAGGAATGAAGCATGTTGTGTCAACACGTATACTGTTTAGTAACTAACATGAAGTGATGTAACTACAGGAATGAAGCATGTTGTGTCAACACGTATACTGTTTAGTAACTAACATGAAGTGATGTAACTACAGGAATGAAGCATGTTGTGTCAACACGTATACTGTTGAGTAACAAACATGAAACGATGTAACTACAGGAATGAAGCATGTTGTGTCAACACGTATATTGTTTAGTAATTAACATGAAATGATGTAACTACAGGAATGAAGCATGGTGTGTCAACACGTATACTGTTTAGTAACTAACATGAAGTGATGTAACTACATGAATGAAGCATGTTGTGTCAACACGTGTACTGTTTAGTAACTAACACGAAGTGATGTAACTACAGGAATGAAGCATGTTGTGTCAACACGTATACTGTTTAGTAACTAACACGAAGTGATGTAACTACATGAATGAAGCATGTTGTGTCAACACGTATATACTGTTTAGTAACTAACATGAAGTGATGTAACTACAGGAATGAAGCATGTTGTGTCAACATGTATACTGTTTAGTAACTAACACGAAGTGATGTAACTACAGGAATGAAGCATGTTGTGTCAACACGTATACTGTTTAGTAACTAACATGAAGTGATGTAACTACAGGAATGAAGCATGTTGTGTCAACACGTATACTGTTTAGTAACTAACATGAAGTGATGTAACTACAGGAATGAAGCATGTTGTGTCAACACGTATACTGTTTAGTAACTAACATGAAGTGATGTAACTACAGGATTGAAGCATGTTGTGTCAACACGTATACTGTTTAGTAACTAACACGAAGTGATGTAACTACAGGAATGAAGCATGTTGTGTCAACACGTATACTGTTTAGTAACTAACACGAAGTGATGTAACTACAGGAATGAAGCATGTTGTGTCAACATGTATACTGTTTAGTAACTAACATGAAGTGATGTAACTACAGGAATGAAGCATGTTGTGTCAACACGTATATTGTTTAGTAATTAACATGAAACGATGTAACTACAGGAATGAAGCATGTTGTGTCAACATGTATACTGTTTAGTAACTAACATGAAGTGATGTAACTACAGGAATGAAGCATGTTGTGTCAACACGTATACTGTTGAGTAACAAACATGAAACGATGTAACTACAGGAATGAAACATGTTGTGTCAACACGTATACTGTTGAGTAACAAACATGAAACGATGTAACTACAGGAATGAAACATGTTGTGTCAACACGTATATTGTTTAGTAATTAACATGAAATGATGTAACTACAGGAATGAAGCATGTTGTGTCAACACGTATACTGTTTAGTAACTAACACGAAGTGATGTAACTACAGGAATGAAGCATGTTGTGTCAACACGTATATACTGTTTAGTAACTAACACGAAGTGATGTAACTACAGGAATGAAGCATGTTGTGTCAACACGTATATACTGTTTAGTAACTAACACGAAGTGATGTAACTACAGGAATGAAGCATGTTGTGTCAACACGTATATACTGTTTAGTAACTAACACGAAGTGATGTAACTACAGGAATGAAGCATGTTGTGTCAACACGTATACTGTTTAGTAACTAACACGAAGTGATGTAACTACAGGAATGAAGCATGTTGTGTCAACACGTATACTGTTTAGTAATTAACATGAAACGATGTAACTACAGGAATGAAGCATGTTGTGTCAACATGTATACTGTTTAGTAACTAACATGAAGTGATGTAACTACAGGAATGAAGCATGTTGTGTCAACACGTATACTGTTTAGTAACTAACATGAAGTGATGTAACTACAGGAATGAAGCATGTTGTGTCAACATGTATACTGTTTAGTAACTAACATGAAGTGATGTAACTACAGAAATGAAGCATGTTGTGTCAACATGTATACTGTTTAGTAACTAACATGAAGTGATGTAACTACAGGAATGAAGCATGTTGTGTCAACACGTATACTGTTTAGTAACTAACACGAAGTGATGTAACTACAGGAATGAAGCATGTTGTGTCAACACGTATACTGTTTAGTAACTAACACGAAGTGATGTAACTACAGGAATGAAGCATGTTGTGTCAACATGTATACTGTTTAGTAACTAACACGAAGTGATGTAACTACAGGAATGAAGCATGTTGTGTCAACATGTATATACTGTTTAGTAACTAACATGAAGTGATGTAACTACAGGAATGAAGCATGTTGTGTCAACATGTATATACTGTTTAGTAACTAACACAAAGTGATGTAACTACAGGAATGGTGTGTCAACATTGGTGTGTCAACCAAAACAAGTATATTTTCACACTTCTTTTCAAACAACCATGCAGAGCACAAACTTATTTCAAACAAAATGTATATTAAGAGTCATTTCTTTATTTTCTAGCAGCTAACTGACCTTAATCTTAACAACTAAGTCTGGTGGAAGGGAACTTTCTAGAGTGAAAGGTTTCTTCTGTTTGTTGTGAATTAGTTTGAGCCACTTCACTATTCCAATAGCCTGTAACACAAAACACTTCTTCATTATCTCTAATATTCACCTCTCTAGTTACTTATTTTAGCTAAAGATGTACATTAGTTATAATTCACTTTTGGTTTTTAATAACGTTTTAAACTATATATACTGATCTTGTATGCCAACATTATTGTTTTTTTTATTTTGAAAGAAACAAATATGAAACTATTTCTAAGAAAATTGTTATTCAAGCCATTTCCTTGACACACAAATGCACAATGGGATATTTGCCTTGACTTTAGCATTTAATTATGGAAACTTTTCACTCAGCTACCAGGGGATAACTAGTTAGAAAAATGGGAAAATGTCATCAGGGAATACCAAATATCTGTACCTGTTCACTGAAGATTTCAGCAAAGTTGTACTGGTAAGGGAAAACAACTTTTACTTCTTTTGTGTTAATTATCCTACAACAAAAATATCGTAAAGAATATGAAATTAACAAATTTACTATTCCATATGAGATAATAAATAAATAACTTTAAACAGTAATAATCTTAACATGAAAGAAATATTTTATACACTACAGTAGTACAACCAACAAAAATAAACATTTTTTTAAAGTAGTGAAACATCTACTGGCTGAAAATTTATCAAAACACATCTTACAAAGTGACTAGAGACAAAAAATTAACCATAAACCATTTGTTTGTTTGAATTTTCTTTCTTTTTTTATGAACATGCAGTTATATGTAATAGTACAAAAACTGAGGGTTCTAAAATCACAGCTTTAAATGTCTTGATATAAAACTGCCTAGCTGTGAAGCATTCAAACTGTTTCATTCATCATCAAGTACACAAACATTTTCCGTTAAAAACATTTATTAAACCAAAAAAAGGAACAAAATGAATAAACACGAACTGTGCCTGACATTTTATCATACGAATAAACACGAACTGTGCCTGATATTTTATCATACGAATAAACACGAACTGTGCCTGACATTTTATCATAATGAATAAACACGAACTGTGCCTGACATTTTATCATAATGAATAAACACGAACTGTGCCTGACATTTTATCATATGAATAAACACGAACTGTGCCTGACATTTTATCATAATGAATAAACACGAACTGTGCCTGACATTTAATCATAATGAATAAACACGAACTGTGCCTGACATTTCATCATAATGAATAAACACGAACTGTGCCTGACATTTCATCATAATGAATAAACACGAACTGTGCCTGACATTTCATCATAATGAATAAACACGAACTGTGCCTGACATTTCATCATAATGAATAAACACGAACTGTGCCTGACATTTTATCATATGAATAAACACGAACTGTGCCTGACATTTTATCATAATGAATAAACACGAACTGTGCCTGACATTTTATCATAATGAATAAACACGAACTGTGCCTGACATTTTATCATATGAATAAACACAAACTGTGCCTGACATTTTATGATATGAATAAACACGAACTGTGCCTGACATTTTATCATAATGAATAACACACGAACTGTGCCTGACATTTTATCATAATGAATAAACACGAACTGTGCCTGACATTTTATCATATAAATAAACACGAACTGTGCCTGACATTTTATCATACAAATAAACACGAACTGTGCCTGACATTTTATCATACAAATAAACACGAACTGTGCCTGACATTTTATCATACAAATAAACACGAACTGTGCCTGACATTTTATCATAATGAATAAACACGAACTGTGCCTGACATTTTATCATAATGAATAAACACGAACTGTGCCTGACATTTTATCATAATGAATAAACACGAACTGTGCCTGACATTTTATCATAATGAATAAACACGGACTGTGCCTGACATTTCATCATAATGAATAAACACGAACTGTGCCTGACATTTTATCATAATGAATAAACACGAACTGTGCCTGACATTTCATCATAATGAATAAACACGAACTGTGCCTGACATTTCATCATAATGAATAAACACGAACTGTGCCTGACATTTCATCATAATGAATAAACACGAACTGTGCCTGACATTTTATCATAATGAATAAACACGAACTGTGCCTGACATTTTATCATAATGAATAAACACGAACTGTGCCTGACATTTTATCATAATGAATAAACACGAACTGTGCCTGACATTTCATCATAATGAATAAACACGAACTGTGCCTGACATTTCATCATAATGAATAAACACGAACTGTGCCTGACATTTTATCATATGAATAAACACGAACTGTGCCTGACATTTTATCATAATGAATAAACACGAACTGTGCCTGACATTTTATCATATGAATAAACACGAACTGTGCCTGACATTTTATCATAATGAATAAACACGAACTGTGCCTGATATTTTATCATATGAAAACATGAACTGTGCCTAACATTCTATCATATTTCCAGGAAACATTTAAAGCTACATAATTTAATAAGACATTTTTGTTTGCTGCTATTAGCCTTTTTAACTTAAAAGTTTTAAAGTTTGTTATGAAGCATTCAATTACACTCATGTATTCCAATACAAGACGTGATGAAGAGAACTGAACAGATCTATACAATAAATACGAAAAGAACAAGTTTATAAGTAAAAATTAAAGACTACTCATTAATTCAACAAAAAGGTACATTTCTTAACTGGAAAAAATGCATATTTTTTCTTTATGTTCATTGGCCTTAAGATTTTGGCCAACAGTACATATATTTAAATTATTATCTGTTTAGATTTGATTTCAATTTGTTAAAGAAAAACTGCTCAATGGTTTATCTGTTCTGTACCCACTCCAGGTCTTGAAATCTGATTTTCAACTATATATGCTTTCCACCTCAGCACCAACCCACTACAGGAGGGGTTAGAATTGTTGCAGAATTTAGAAAATTGATACAAATAATGTGAATGATACAAGACCTTTCCAGCAATTGTTCCCTTGCCAGAATAACCATTCATTATCATGAGAAAGAATATATAATATGTTGTAGTTCTTAACACGTTAAAAGATATATTTTGTTGCAAAATATGGAACCAAAAATTTTACATTACATATTAAAACAGACTTACATGACTTTGTTCTGTTTCTTTTCTAACCCTTCAAAACTCTGACGGTTCACTAGATGGCGCTCTCCTTCATTGGTCATTGATACGTTAAGTTCCTATTTATTATAAATAGAAAGTTTTTGTAAATAAAAATAAAGTAAAATGAACTAAAATGATTTTTCCCCTCCAATCATAGGGAGTTAATACATATATACATTTGTCTTAATATAACACTACAGTAACAGTTCTTGAAAACCACTCTAAAAATACAAAAGAACTTTTTTGTGTCATACTAACAAAGGTAACTTCCAAAATGAAACCAAAAATTATGAAAGTGAGAAATAGAGAGATAACATTTAAAATAGGAAAATAAACAAAATAGATCAGAAGCCAATAAAAAATACTTCACACAATATTAAGCTGGAATATCTTATAAGAATAGATTAACAGCAGTTGAATAAGATGTATTAATCCTTGTTGAAACAGATATCACAAAAACAATATGGGTTCAAGCTGAAAATAACGAGAAAATATCCACATACAAAATGAAGCTAGTCAACAGCCCCATGAGTAGATGTTCGGCTATTTTAATGGAATAACAGGCCTGGATCACCATGGGCAGATCCACAGTTTGTCACTTTAGAAGGAATACACAAAAGTTACAAAGAATAAACATGCAACAGTTATGAACAGTTCATGTCCAACATCAGATGAGAAAAGTAACAGTATCTCCCACACTTTATCATGAACACAAACACACAACCAATACCATATAATATTGCCTGCACATATCAAAATATAGGCAGGATGAGAAGATAATTTACAGGGTAGAGAAAACAAGCAACCTTATTCTTCAGTGGTATGCCAAACACCATTATCATGAGGGTTATACTTTCTTACAGATTCTTCCAAACATCTTATTCTTCAGTGGTATGCAAAACACCATTATCATGAGGGTTATACTTTCTTAAAGATTCTTCCAAACATCTAATTCTTCAGTGGTATGCCAAACATCATGAGGGTTATACTTTCTTACAGATTCTTCCAAACATCTTATTCTTCAGTGGTATGCCAAACACCATGAGGGTTATACTTTCTTAAAGATTCTTCCAAACATCTTATTCTTCAGTGGTATGCCAAACATCATGAGGGTTATACTTTCTTACAGATTCTTCCAAACATCTTATTCTTCAGTGGTATGCCAAACATCATGAGGGTTATACTTTCTTATTGTTTCTTCTAAACATCTTTATTTCTGTACTGGGTTTCTCTGACACACACTACACGTAGAGGTGTAGCCAGGTTTTCCAAACCCGGATGTTGAGGTTTAGCCAGGTTTTCCAAACCAACATGTCAAAGTGTAGCCAGGTTTTCCAAACCCGCATGTCGAGGTTTAGCCAGGTTTTCCAAACCAACATGTCAAGGTGTAGCCAGGTTTTCCAACACCACACGTAGAGGTGTAGCCAGGTTTTCCAAACCCACATGTCAAGGTGTAGCCAGGTTTTCCAAACCCACATGTCGAGGTGTAGCCAGGTTTTCCAAACCCACATGTCGAGGTGTAGCCAGGTTTTCCAAACCCACATGTCGAGGTGTAGCCAGGTTTTCCAAACCCACATGTCAAGGTGTAGCCAGGTTTTCCACTCATGGGAGCAATAAATTAAAAAGCTGATACTGATCTAAATTCATGATAAAAGGATTATTAAAACAAATGAAATCTAATGTAATAGCATTTACATAAGTTTTACTTATTTTTTGTTATTAAATGATACAAAATGAGTTTATTACATATAAAAACTGAAAAACAATATGCTTCAAAATTTTAAAGGGGCCAAGTCCCTTTGGCTATGCTCCTGACTATCCAAACAGGAAACATTGTGAAAATAGTCAATAACGAATTAGTTGTATGATAATTATGAAATCCTATTTTCCTATAAATTTACTTTCTAATGTCCAACAAAATTGAGTATCTGATAGATGAAAAACCTGACGAGCTCTCAATGAAGAACCTGACGAGCTCTAAGGAAGAACCTGACGAGCTCTTAATGAAGAACCTGATGAGCTCTTAATGAAGAACCTGATGAGCTCTTAATGAAGAACCTGATGAGCTCTTAATGAAGAACCTGATGAGCTCTAATGTAGAACCTGATGAGCTCTAATGTAGAACCTGATGAGCTCTAATGAAGAACCTGATGAGCTCTAATGAAGAACCTGATGAGCTCTAATGTAGAACCTGAATTTTCAGAAGATAATGCAATTTTAAATCTAAGGAGAGAAAATGCCTTGTGTAATCTTTATAAGAACAACATATATATAAATTGTCAGGAGGAGCAAAACAACTTGTCCAGCAATCAGTAGTAATATACATGTAGTATTGTAGTCTAACCTATTTACAGCTAGAAGAGCTTACAATAGCATCTTAACTATTCTTGTCTGTGGTAAATTGCTGTTGATAATCAGACTGACTGGATTATAACACACACAGTATTAGTGTCCAGCAGTTTCATGCCTCAATATACTAGGATTTGTTAATCATTCTTTAGTAGACACAAAACATTTAGAAAATTTGTTTTTTTTATAAAAAAAAGAAGAAACAATTTTATTAAGCCAAAGATAACTTACAGTCAGAGAGAATATAGGACATTCATCAAATACAAAAACAAGATGGTCAGTCTGTGCTGAAGTCCACTGGGGATGAAAGTTCACAGTGAAATCTAATGTTTGGACTGACATTCTGCAAACAAGAAGTCACAAAGGAAATTGAAAATATATCTGTTTTCTTTAATTAATCTAAATGTTTTCTGTACAAACCAAATAATGACAGTCTGGTAAGATAAAGTATAGATTTATGTCAAAATTATTCATCATATAAGAACACTTAAAATCTTAAAAACTCAGTCTTACAATTTATGATTTTATTTAAAACTTGATGTTAGTATGAGGTTTCTGCTCTAAGGTGTAAGTGATATATCTATTACTGAAAACCAAACATTATTAGTTTCAAACACTTTCCAAAGAACAGATATAATTAATGAAGAAATGAAAACAGATTATGTTTTATTAAAAACTGCATCATGTTACTGAACTGACAGTCAAACAAAACATAAGGGACTCATTTTTTTAGTTATAATAAAAAAACACTTATTTGTGTTCCTCATAATTTTCCAAATAATGAACTAGAAAATATTAAAAAAAACAACATATAAATATAGAGTTGTAACAAGGAAGTCCAGTCTGCACCATACCTATGTGTAGAAGACAAGACAGCACCAAAATGTATATTTCCTCTCAACCTCACATGAATAACAAACGGGCTTCTTTCTTGGTTATTTATTTTTGGTTCACTGGATTTCCTCTCAGCTAAAGAAACAAATATCCAAATAGTTATGTAATACAATTAACAGTTGCTAAATATTTTACAGTGTAAGAGAGAAAACGAGAGACTTGTTTCTAACATCAGACTAGCAGGATAACACTCATGATATGTAAATATACACATTAGTGTTTCACAGACTTTACAGTGGAATATATTCTTTTTCATAACTCTACAACACTGAATACCAAAAGTATTCAAGGTACTTTAGACAACATACTTGATTTTACAACCACTCATAACATCACAGCTACTTATTAAGAAATTCTAATCTTTTCTTTGAAAACCCATATCCCAATAAAACACATTTTCAAAATGAATATATGTCTAGCAACTAACCTTTAAAGAAAGTCTTTAATGCTAACAGTTCTTTAGCTAAAGTGAAACCCATCATATGAAGGTCAGTGCTCCATAGACCAGTAATCTCGTCCAGTAACTGCAAGTTCACTTCCTTCTAGTTAGAAAGGTTTTAATGTTTTATTGCATTATTAACAATAACATATATAATATTAATATTTATTACACTGATAATTTGAAAGCACAAATTAAAAAACAAATTGGAACCTAAAATAAATATTAAAACCTTTTCTTGAAGGATCCAAAAAGTACTGTCTCCGAGTTTGAGAGTGTTAAAATGTACACAAATATTTTTAGAGTTGCAATCATACCTTAATTAAACTACCTCATCTCTAAATTATATTATAAACTAAGTTTATAATTCAAATCTTCATACAAGTTTTAGTTTCTGTTTTCAGTATATTCTACATCTTCGTCTAGTCACACGACCTTGTCATTTATAGAATTTTTTTATCTTCCTTTAAAAGACCTTTGAGAATCCAACTAATTAAAAACACACACTATACATATTGACAAGACAGAATATACAATTTCAACCTCTTATGTTCTTTCTCTACTGAGATATCACTGTACTTGTTAAACTCATATCATATCATCCTTCCATATTTTTCTCTATTTCAAGATATGTATATAATTTTCTCAAACATTGCTATTAGATATGTTTATAATCTATAGAATGATCGGAATTATGAAAGTAAGAAAAACTGTTCAATTTGTTTTTTAGGAGCCAAACCTCATAACTATTTATAGATTGTTCAGAAAGCCAAGTTAATTATAATAGGCTTAAGATATTATAATGCCTAATATAATTTATGTTCCAAAATGCATACCTTAAGGCTAGATGATTTAATTTTTGGACAACCAACACATTAAGGAAGAAACAGGTTTATTAAACCACAAATTTCAGTGTAAAAGGCCTAAAGGTTAAAGTAAGTGTTAAATTTCTTGTTTTTATACATTTTTGTATTTGTTTAGTAACAGAAGTAAAGCAATAAACACAGATAAAGTTCTAATATGAAAAACATATTTATTTACAAGGTAGAGGTTTTATACAAATACAATATGAAAATTAAGGGTTAAAAGTTTTTTCTTAGCATTAAAATCACCTTTCACTCCAAGTAACTCAACAAAGTCTACTTAAGTTCAGAGAAATCTTTAACAAAAATAACAAAATCCAAAAATTACACTGTAATATTATAAACAAAAACATAATCACCCATCATCCATTCGAAAGGATTGACTGTCATTTTATAACACACTATCAAACTGAGAGCCAATCCATGCCCCACACAAATAAGATGATTTTTGTTTAAAAAAACACAAACCTGGTCAGAGCAGTGATTTAAGACCATGATGAAAGTTGTAACTACATATTAATTTCACCTGTTTCAAACTTCACATTACACATACCTTATACTTGAAGAATAAAGCAGTAACACTTATTTTCTTACTTTATAATATGTCCAAACAATAACATTACCTTAGAGTGGTTTTTGTAGGTCAGGTGTACAGCTTTCAAGTGCAATACACTGTTCTTTATATCTGGTGATTTCTGACAAAATACAGGCTGTAAAAACGAATACAATAATTTAACACTCAAATAAAAATAACGAGATAATTTTGATTACTTCATTATAAAAGAAAAGGCTAAATTGATAATGGAAAAGAAATTAATATATTTTAAACTTTTAAGTACAGTAATTAACAGTTCTTCAACCCTATTGAAATGAATAAAATCCTACAACCTGAGTATTTTTAAAAAATAGAAGGGTCACCTTTCAAAGCACTCAGATTAAGGATTTTATTAATTTCCTGTCAAGACTTTTTGAGCCTGTTTGTTTTTCTAACAACAGAAATCTTGAATTCTATTGTTATACATATTGTAAATTTAAAGAGACCATTTCTGCCAGTAACCTCAACTTAATTAAGTCATGTGTATATAGTATAAATATAAAAATGACTTAAGTTATTTAGAGTAATTTAACTAATTAAATATACAATCATAAAATGAATAACAGAGCAATGAATGTTTCCTATTAAAAAACAAAAAAATAAAATCAAGATAAGAAAGGTGGGCCAATCAGTTTACGTTAAACAATTCTTATGTGAATTTCTGTTATGCTTAGACTCCACAAAACATAACTGTCTTCATAAATTTTACATTCATAAAAATGAATTAACATTGTATGAAATTTTTTATTATTAAATATTTAATTTTCAATATTTTAAAACTATATATACTCTTCAAAAAAAGAAATGCAAAGGGCAAAATTTGAGACATGTTGTTAACAAGTTTATTCCGGGTATTTCTGTATGACATGTGTGAAACTTTGCACATTCACTGCTGAACATCCAAAGTCTGCAAAGATGAAGTCCACGCTCACTAGTTGAAGTTTAACGTCACTGAACGTCAATAACGAGTATGCTCCCCGTGAGCATCAATAACTGCTTGGCATCTCCTGCCCATGGAAGCAATGAGATGACGAATCACATCCTGTGGAATGGCTGTCCACTCAGCCTGCAAAGCTACTGCAAGCTGAGGTGGAGTCTGCAGTTGAGGTTGTTGCCATCGCAGATGTTGGTCCAACTCGTCCCAAAGATGTTCGATGGGATCTAGATGGGCAAGAAAAAAACGTTGATGTTGTGGTGTCTCAAGAAGACAGTGGTGAGTCGGGCTGTGTGAGGACAGGCATTGTCATGGTGAAAAATGTTGATGTTCACCATGATGTGTTGCACATGGGGCGTAAGAATCTCATCGACGGTTGTGTACGGTCTGATCGGAAATCCTACGCAGCCCTGGTATGGTTGAGGCAGTAGACGTCACAGTGGTCGTCCTATCCCGATGGTGACGTGACCGAATGTAGCGATTTTGTGTGGGAGTTGTCACACAAGGTCTGCCAGATCGTGAACGGTCACAAGTTGATCCATAGTCTTGTGATGGGGTGCTTGGGTGGACATTCACAGCTCTGGCAACATCTGATCGAGATTCACCTGCTTCCAAGCGACCAATGGCATTGTTGTGTTGTGCTTCAGTCAGCCTTAGCTTAACTGTACTGCATGTCAGTGGCTTAACATTGAGCTATGGAAACCGAGAGCTGTCACTTTTATAGGGATTTTGCACATGTTGCACTTGAAGAACATGCAGATCTCTCAAATAAATTTATCAGAAATGCATGCATTTTGGTAAAAAATCTGATGTTTTCCTCTGTTTTCAAAGTGCACAACTTTTATTGTCATTTTGGTTTGACAATCAGTGCTTTAACACGTGTAACATCACATAATCTGAGCTTGTAAAGTTATTACATATATTTCTCTTTAAAATAACAAAAATATCCCTTTTGTGTTTCTCTTTTTGAAGAGTATATAATCATACAATAAAAATTAAATTTCATATATAATCATACAATAAATACATGTACTCCATTCACACTCAGCTTCTTCACTACATCCAAGAAAATTACTTTTGTTTGTAAAAAATAACACACAAACATTTATATATAAACATGTTGAAAGACAACAAGAAACTTGTTGGTTCATCTGAACCACCCATCTACTAAATTGAAATTTTAAACAAAAACCACTTAAAGCAAACTCTTTTTATTCAAATATTTACCACACCTTTCATTAAAATACCTTAGATTTACTGTATCAAATCACATCTGAAAACAGAACTCAAAACACCACTCCCAAATCCAGTCATCCCCCTATTAAAATTCACATTTTTGTACCGAAGTCTTACCATTCTAACACAAACACATTCATCTTTATGTCTTAATAAATTTTACATATCAATGTGATCTATTCAATATTAATTCAAAAAGTAAATCAAGTAAGCTAAAGAACCACTTCATGTCACATTTTTAAAACAAAATACACAAAAAGTTTTGTGTCTATGCAGAAAATAGTTTAATCCCTATAAAAAAAAACTTTCTTTTGAACTTTCTATAAAAAACTTTTTTATAGTTTACTTCTGAATCATTTTTCACTAAAATAAGTAAGTATTGTATACCTGGAACATATAATCCTGATACTTTGTAATTATTGTCGTTAATTGATAAGCCAATTTTTACATCAAATCACAAGCCTACTCTTACACTAATTGATAAGCCTATCTTAACATCAAATCACAAGCCTACTCTTATGCTAATTGATAAGCCTATCTTAACATCAAGTCACAAGCCTACTCTTACGCTAATTGATAAGCGTATCTTAACATCAAGTCACAAGCCTACTTTTGTGAATACAAAACTATCATCTAGTCCCATTTTTGAAAGTTTTATCTTCACAGCAGTTAGTATCAACTAAATTGTTCACTGTGAACTTATTACCAGGCTATTATGACAGAATATAATGTAAAATAATTTAGCTCACTAGACTCAAATGACTTTTCACTGTGAATATTAGAGCTAACCTGGTCAGCACTAGCTAAAGGAACCATCTTGACTCCTTCTAATGATACAAAGAGTTTTTCAGATGCTGTATCTAATGTAACAGAGTCAAACTGCACCATCAATCCTGGTCCATCTTCTGTGACAGCATACAAACTGGTGTTTTTGAAGCTTAATTGTAGCGTGTGGAATAAAAACGATTTGTCTGTGATCCTCGAAGAATGGTTAATCCTTACATTTTTTTCCACAGCACTACCGGAGACATTTGATAAATTAGAAACTGTGTTTAAATCAGTTTTAAAGAAAGGTGTCAGTTTTCTGATCAGGTTAGCAAGATTGGGATTCCATTCCACTTGAAGGTTTTCAACCATACACTGGATCTTAAAGTCTGTTGGATAATCTCTCACCTACAGTTAACAGTAATCAAAACATACAAGTTCAAAAATTACCACTGGAAGTTAAAGCCATTTATTAAAATTCAGATTATAAATTTGATGAGGAAAAGAATTACAAAAAATTAAATAGATGTTCATAATTAATTATTTTTCTCTTAAATAATAACCAAAAAAAGGATTAAAAAATGAATTTCTAATAGCTTATATACAAAAGAGTATATCTAAAAGTTTAGTGAACGTAGTGACAGTAAATGACGCATTATGAATAACAAATTTAAAGTTAGGGAACGTAGTGACAGTAACTGACACATAATGAATAACAAATTTAAAGTTTAGTGAACGTAGTGACAGTAACTGAAGCATAATGAATAACAAATTTAAAGTTAGTGAACGTAGTGACAGTAACTGACACATAATAAATAACAAATTTAGTTAGGGAACGTAGTGACAGTAACTAACACATAATGAATAACAAATTTAAAGTTAGTGAACGTAGTGACAGTAACTGACACATAATGAATAACAAATTTAAAGTTAGTGAACGTAGTGACAGTAACTGACACATAATGAATAACAAATTTAAAGTTAGTGAACGTAGTGACAGTAACTGACACATAATGAATAACAAATTTAAAGTTAATGAATGTAATGACATTAAACTGACACTAATAAATAACAAATTTAAGTAGTGAATGTAGTGACGTAACTGACACATAATGAATAACAAATTTAAAGTAGTTAGAGAACAATGAATAACAACTTAAGTAGATGTAGTGACAGTAACTGACACATAATGAATAACAAATTTAAAGTTAGAAAACGTAGTGACAGTAACTGACACATAATGAATAACAAATTTAAAGTTAGAGAACGTAGTGACAGTAACTGACACATAATGAATAACAAATTTAAAGTTAGGGAACGTAGTGACAGTAACTGACACATAATGAATAACAAATTTAAAGTTTAAGTAGTGACGTAATGACATAAGAAAACTTAAGTAGCAACGTAGTGACAGTAAACTTGAACGACACATATGAATAACAAATTTAAAGTTAGGGAACGTAGTGACAGTAACTGACACATAATGAATAACAATTAAGTTAAAGTAGTACATAATGAAATAAGAACAAGTTAAAGTAGTGAACAGTAACTGACACATAATGAATAACAAATTTAAAGTTATGAAACGTAGTGACAGTAACTGACACAATGAATAACAAATTTAAAGTTAATGAACGTAGTGACAGTCAAACTGACACATAATGACATAACAAATTTAAAGTTAGTGAACGTAGTGACAGTACTGACACATAATATGAATAACAAATTTAAAGTTAATGAATGTGTGACATTAACTGACACCTAATGATCAAATTTAAAGTAGAACGTAGTGAAGTAACTGACACATAATTGAATAGAACATTTAAAGTTAGAGAACGTAGTGACGTACTGACCCTAATGATAAACAAATTTAAAGTTAGGGAACGTAGTGACGTAACTGACACAATGAATAACAATTTAAAGTTTAGTGACGTATGACGTAACTGACCTAAGAATACAAATTTAAAAGTTATTGAACGTAGTGACAGTAAATGACCATAATGAATAACAAATTTAAAGTTAGAAAACTAGTTGACAGTAACTGACACATAATGAATACAATTTAAATTAGGGAACGAGTGACGAACTGACACATAATGAATAACAAATTTAAGTGAGTAACGAGTGACAGTAAACTGACACATAATGAATAACAAATTTACAAGTTAAGTGAAGCCTTAGTGACAGTAACATGACACATAATGAATAACAAATTTAAAGTAAAGGAACGTAGTAACAGTAACTGACACATAATGAATAACAAATTTAAAGTTAGGGAATGTAGTGACAGTAACTGACACATAATGAATAACAAATTTAAAGTAAAGGAACGTAGTAACAGTAACTGACACATAATGAATAACAAATTTAAAGTTAGGGAATGTAGTGACAGTAACTGACACATAATGAATAACAAATTTAAAGTTAGTGAACGTAGTAACAGTAACTGACACATAATGAATAACAAATTTAAAGTTAGTGAACGTAGTAACAGTAACTGACACATAATGAATAACAAATTTAAAGTTAGTGAATGTAGTGACAGTAACTGACACATTATGAACAATATTTAAAAACCTTTGAATATTCCAAAAACAGAAACTTAAATTCACCTTTTTCTCTTGTTGTGTACTGAATATTACACAAAATCAAAATATTTCATATGTGATATATGATTTTGACATTTAATGTGAATGATCAAATATATATTTATGAGATGTTTATACTACCTTTAAATGCATGACAGACACCCAAAATGTTTGAACAAATGATTTCTACAAAATCTCTAATGATGTAAACACTAAGTTCTTAAGCCTCGTAGAATATGCACCACACTCAGAGACAGCTGTGAAAACAACCATTTAATGAAATAAATTTTTATATTAATAACACAAGCAATGCATGTATAAAGTAAATGTTATTCTTTTCAGCACAGAATAAAGTTTACAAGTGTGACTAATGAAGGTGTGGTGCACCCAGAACAGGATTTGTTGATTATGGCACTACATCTACGGGGTGTTACTGAAAACTGGATTTTTTCTCCTGTGTTTGCTTTTTTTAAATTTAGAATGAACAAATTTATACATTTTAGATTGATAACAACACTACATGTTGTGTAACAGTGATGACATTACTTAGAAACCTACTTTGAAGAGTATCATTCCTAAACCAATAGGTGTGTTCCATTGATGGCATTTCTTCTGAAATGTTATGTCAAAGATATTCTTGTCTTTCACTCTACACCAAGCCATTTCAAACAACAGTTCAACACTGAAAGATACAGTAGCTTTTATATACGTTTTCTGCTCTATCATATAAGTTCAAAGTAAACAGATTAAAACCACTAGAAGTAGTTAAAAAATTGAGACTTTAAATAAAAGAAGGTCACACCTTGCACCCTGTGATTACATGTATCAAACTGTTTTTAACTGCTTTTGTTTCTTCATATTTTTAGGTTAGCTGGTTTGAATGTAATATTCCACTTACAAGATTCCTTCTGTTTGTGGTTCAGCAAAACGAACAACATTGTGAAACCATAAAAAACACAATAGGACAAAAAGTTTTACAGACAATTGTTCTAAGATATGAATTTGACTTTACAAATTTATCTATTAATAAACAATCATGTTTAATCTGAGAAAGATATCAATTCTAAATAACTGATGATTATGCTTCACTTCTGAATACTGAAGCTTACAGAAGCAAGTTAGCATGTTTCCAACCCATTTAAATATTATATACAAACAAAAATCATAAATACACAATGTATAATTTAATGCAATATTCTACTTTGATAGTAATTAAACATACTGTACCAACTGCAATGTGAATTAATTTATTACACGTACAATTAAATTCAAATTATTTACCATGAAGTTAAAAGGTACCTTCAAGATTTACAGTGACTTTAATGTACCATCATTCTCAATTACATACACAGTTAACCCAAAATGGGATGCATTCACAAAAACAAGCATTTTTAGTCCCCTAGGAAAGTAATCTGTTGGGCAGGCAGAAAGACAACATGGGGTTCACCTTCTAGACCCCTCATCACACTTAGGTGGCCATCTTTACATCTTTTGGTTCTATATATCATGTTTCTCCAAAAATAAGACAGGGCTTATATTAATTTTCACTCCAAAATATGACACTGGGGCTTATTTTCAGGGGGATGTCTTATTTTGATATATTAAAAAAATTATTAAACTATTAAACTAACCATTTAAAATAAACTATTATTAAACTATTAAACTAACTGATTAATACTTAAACAAATTAATTAACTAACTATTAAACTAATTAATAATTTTTTTTTTTTATTTCTTTTCTCTTCCTGCCACTCTTAACTAGGGCTTATATTGAAACTATCCGCAAAAATCACACCAGGTCTTATTTTATGGGTAGGTTTTATTATCGGAGAAACACATACCAACACAAATCTATGTGCCAAATTTGATCTTTCTAGCTCTAAAAATATTGGAGGAGTTCACACACAAGGAAATATGAATTAAGAGACAAATATCAATACTGGTGGGTCGTTAACAACTTTGGTAAAAATACTGTTGAAGTCAACATTACACATACCTTAGTTCCCTCACTGAAGAACTGTTGTGAATTTGGTCTGAAAAATTATTCAAAATATATCATCAACTCTAAAAAACATCTGGTTTACACTTTCGACACTGGTTTAATATTATATTATAGCCAGTTCTGGCTTGCAAATATAAAAACTAATAACTTAAAAAAAGAAAAGAACATCTGAAATTTCACATTAAATTTAAATTGATACTAAATGACGTACCTTCCAACAGACATTTAAACTTATTTTGCACGTATATTAACACCTGAAAACTACAATGTTCCACAAACTAGTAATATCTTTTATATAAATGAAACAAAAAATTTAATTTTATCAAAACTGAACAAGTTAGATTCATTATCGGTAGTTGTTGTTGTTGTTTTGAATTAAGCACAAAGCTACACAATGGGCTATCTGTGCTCTGCCCACCACGGGTATCGAAACCCGGATTTTAGCGTGTAAGTCCGCAGACATACCGCTGAGCCACTGGAGGGGGCATTATCGGTGGTACAAACACACTGGCAAAGATATAAGTTACAAGATGAAAAATAAGATTGTGATGATTTTCTAATAAAAGCATGATGCCAATGTAAATTCATTACCAAAAATGAAAACTTTAATAAGCTAGTATTCAAACAGTTCATGTATTACTTATGTTAGTACTTAAAATACAGGTATAAACAACAAAATAATAGTTTTACGTTAAAGGCACAATCTCCACACTCTCTTAAATAAATCACAATATGTTACAATTTATGATGTAAAATGATATATACAGTTGTGGTGTATACTTTCATTACTTTTATTTTAAATAAATCAAATTTACAAAGTCACAATAATGCAGCTCATAATTTCGAATAACATTACTTCTTAAGTTTGTAGGATAACTTTCAAAAAAATGGTAAAGACATATGAAATGGAAATACCATGGGTGCATAGTTTTGATAAAATTTAAGTTTATTTAGACTTTCTGGGTTATTACTTGATGGGTCTTCTCTGATTTTGAGGTTTCTATACTTTTAGTATTTTTGAAAACTCTCACATTAATATATTTCTACACATAATACTCACCAGAAACATCAACAAAGCAATCTGTGATAACCCTGCTGTGTGTTAGCCCTCCACCAAAAGGACAACAGCCAGGAAAATTAGCTAATACTAAAATATCTTCTAATTCTATACTGAGATGAAGTTGAAGAGATTCATTTATGAAATGTTGTGGTAAAAATCTGAAATAATAAATTTAAACTCTTTATTACCAAAGTTTAATTTGAAAGAAAAATAAATTATTTATCTCTACAGTATATTTAATAATCTTTTTATTTATTTTTAACATCCTACATAAACACCATACAAAACACTAGTATCAAAGTAGCTCTTTCCAATTAGTATACTTTTTGGTGTAAAAGATGCACTTTTGTTTTTTTTTTAAAAAGGAAGGGTCTCCAAATCCTTGTGTGTCTTATACACTGAAGGTCAAAACTTTTATATCTCTACTACTTTTGAAGTATTCTAAAGAATAGTAAAATATTATGCTGATGTTGAACAAATAAAAGGATAACTGTGAAAAATACTTTTTTCCCTGAAGATAGCCTTGAAAATAGGGGTGTGTCTCATACACCAAAAATATGGTATTTACTCATCTACTAACTTAAGTCATATAGAGTACATAACAGCAGAAATAAGATAAATATTATTATTGTTTGAGGTGAACAAAACAGCTTCTGGTAAACTTTAATCATTCCTATGTTGAGTATAAGTTGCCTGAAGTGTGTACACTTAGTGGCTTCTCACATGACAGATGCTCATTAAATTGATTGTCACATCTGGTTGGGCCAACAGTTTTATAATTTTTTAACAAAGAATCTGAATTGTGAAGTAGAAGACCATTTTTGGAATGGTTTACTGACACAAAGAAGAGAACCATTTTAAGAGCTGTTTACTGACAAAAAGCAGAGAACCATTCTTGGAGTGGTTTACTTGTGTGAAGCAGAGGACCATTCTTGGAGTGGTTTACTTACATGAAGGACCATTTTTGATGTGGTTTACTCACATGAAGGACCATTTTGGCATGGTTTACTTACCAGAAGTGGAGGATTATTTTTGATGCTCTTTATACAAGTTACTTACGCATAAACAGCTGAAAAGAAACGTATGGTTACCTTAGCAAAACATCTGCTTATTTAAGAAAACATGTCAGTTTAAACTCTTTCTTCATATACTCAAGTTGTGTGAGTTAATTTACATTTTATAATACTTTTAAATGCATAACCTGTAGTTATTGACTTGATCACATGTATATATTCATGAAAAAAGGTGTTAATGACAGAAACATACACTTTTCAAAACTGTTGATTTTGTTTTACACATTCTTAAAAACAAAACAACAAACTACTCCAGGGGTATTTGGAGTTGATATGTTGCAGGGAAAGCAGCTAGTCAACATAACCATTTATCAGCTACTCTAATTGCTATCATAACGCACCTCTAACCCCAAAGGCAGACACGACTTTATGGCAACCAGACACTGACCATCAGATTTACAATCTAACAATGCCAAACATATTTGAATCATACACAAGTAAACACATTAAATCAAGGTTTAAAGTTAGTTGTGGATATCTGGTGTAAAAAGAGTGGGTTTTGTTTATCTAGAAATGACCAAAAGACACTGGAAATTGTGTCATTTAGTAAAATAGACATGATTATGAATATGAATACCAGTCAAAATTATTAAAACAAACAAATGTGGTTTTAAGTAAAAAAAATTGAAATATAAAATATCTTCTGATCACACAGGTTTGTAAATTTAAACCTCATAAAATATGGACTTTAAATAATGCAGCTATGCAGGTTTTGAAAATAATATCCATCCTCCCCCATCACCTAAGTAATTTTTTATATAAGGACTTAAAAACTAACTTAAATTATTATTTCATTTAGCACAATGAACATGTTTTATTACTATGTTTGGGCTCTGAAATTATCAATAAGATTCTCATGTTGTGATTGGTCTAGAGATAAGATTCTCATGTTGTGATTGGTCTAGAGGTAGGATTCTCATGTCGTGATTAGTCTAGAGATAAGATTCTCATGTCGTGATTAGTCTAGAGATAAGATTCTCATGCTGTGATTGGTCTAGAGGAATCTTTATCCAGTGGTTGTCAAGCATAACAAAATGTGATTTAATTGTAACAAAAATGATTCACTTACATAAAAGTACATACGATGTTTTGTGAAAATTCCATACATGATTGGATATTTTAGTGATTCAGTGTACAGGAATTATTGTAGAACATGTAAAAGTTTCAAGACAACAAGACTATCCCAGGCCTCTGTTTTTAATCAATTAGCCTTTCTTGTCTGTTATTATTGTGAATCTTTCAATAGGGTTACTCTAGTTTTAAAATAGCAAGGAAAAAAAACAGTAAATGGAAGTTCTGTGCAAGTTTGTTTTATCATTTTATATTCAAAATTATTGCAATTAAGAAAGTGGAAAATTCTGACAAAAAGAATGTATTAACAATGAATAATAAAAATGCATGACAGCAAGTGACACCGAGTAGTTTTATGTGAAAAAAGTGTATGTCTGGCAAACAAAAGACAGTAAAAAAACTACTGAAAGGTTTAATTCATTTTATGATTTAGCTATACCTACAACAAGAATAACAGAAAACTTTATTATTTTATATCAATTATGGTAAACACCAGAGGATATTAACTGAAGTACTCAACTATAATGTAAAAACTGCATGGCCATCTGTGTATGTGAGTGAAATCATAAATACAACAAGATCTCAAAGCCAGATGCCATGACTGGGGTTATGAAATATAGCACCACCTATTGAGTGACACTACAAACAAAAATCAATAAAAACATTAAAATATCAGATAATTAGAAGAATAAGCACAGTGTGTAAAACAACCATTTTTTTAAATCAGAGAACACACTTCAAATAAAAGTACTCTCCCCCAAAAGAACACCACTTTCATTCGAATGGTATGTGAGGATTTGATTATATCTTTACTTATGTTGTACTGAGAAACTGGAGTTCTTAAAATAATTATTTTTTAAATAAAAGGTACCATTTTTAATACATAAACACATTACAGTTTATATCATTAAAATTTATGAAAAGTACGACGTACGCCCATCAAATTATTTTGATGCAATGAGTTCCATATGACTAAAAGAGTACAATCGAAACACTTTTCCTGTGTATCTTTTGAGATACAAAGAAGGAAGTGCTCTCCAACCATTTCTTTTAAACAAGATATCAATACTACAGTTTCTAACTACAAGCACAAAGAGATGCCTGTATGAAACACATAGGTTTCAGTTAGTAATAACTGAGGTTGAGTAATTATTGTTTTTAAATATACATTTGTCTTCATTCAGAAAGTGATAAAATGCATGTGTAGAATACCCACAACACTAATATAATCTATTTAAAGTAAAGTGATAAATTGTACAAGTTTACCTTTATTAACTCCTGTTATTTCTACTCACACCATAGATACTTCCCACACCTCTTTACAAAGTCCTGTTATTACTGACAACATTTCTACTACTGCTATAAATATTTGTTATATTTTAGTAAACAGCTGAAACCACAAGCATTTCACAATGAAATAAACATGTGGCTTGTGCACATGTGTTTTGAAGATGTGGTAATCTGAAAGCATTGTACAAAACAACTGAAAAATAACTTGTAAAATTAGCATACACATATTGTGACTTATCCTTTAAAGCAGACTGTGAAGCAAATCACATCAATGTATTCAATTATTGTTATTGTTTTACTTCCTCAACCCATCAAAATTCCATTTCATCAACTGTCAACCATGTAAATCAGCCCTTATTATGGTTTTACTTCTTCAACATATCAGAAATTACTTGATCAACATCATCACCATTTAAAAGTCCTGGTTCACTCACAATTTTCACACATTTCACACATTGTACATTTCTGAACACATCATCCCATTCATTGGACAATTTGGAAGATACATTATCTCTCTCATCTTCCCAATTTTCACACATTGTACATTTCTGAACACATCATCCAATTCATTGGACAATTTGGAAGATACATTATTTCTCTCATCTTCCCAATTTTTACACATTGTACATTTCTGAACACATCATCCCATTCATTAAACAATTTGGAAGATACATTATTTCTCTCATCTTCCCAATTTTTTACACATTGTACATTTCTGAACACATCATCCCATTCATTGGACAATTTGGAAGATACATTATCTCTCTCATCTTCCCAATTTTCACACATTGTACATTTCTGAACACATCATTCCATTCAGTAAACAATTTGGAAGATACATTATCTTGAACAGTTACATCAACAAATAAGAGTTAGCTTCTTATTTGATGGACTCTCAGTCTGTCACACAAGATTTTGATATATTTCTATTCATCTGTTATAAAGATCATTTTGTAAATTAACTATTCTTTCTACTAATTTACAAGAAGCTGGATCAATGCTATTTCATTATCAATACTCATCAGAAAGTTCATCCACTGGTGGACCATGCTACCACTTACTATCTTCTTCTTCTGGTCTCCAACACCAGCACATCTCTTCTTTGATATTCCATGAATACATAAAATACAATGTTAATCTTATATTTTGGGAGGACCTTCCCCCTTCCCACATAATGTTTGGTTTCTTTAAACTTATGGATTAATACTATGTCATAATTTATTGAAAGTGATAACTGAAACCAGCTTCTGTATTTCCTTTGGTAGGGCAAGATTGTTGGCTCTTCTTGACTGATCTTGAGACCACAGAAGAGGCCTTTGTGGATAGTACAACATTGTTTGTGCAACGAGAATCAGTTGCTCAGAGTTCCCTGTCTGCTTCCAGGACTTACATTTCTCTCCTCCAACAATTTCAAGTCTAATAGTTCTTGTTACAGAATTTGTGTGTGTGTGTGTGTGCACATGTGCATGCTTTCTTCAATCTCCTCCACAAGTGTTATGGTTAACAAAAAGACCTGTTCTCAATTGCAATCAATGATTTAAGACATTTAAGATCCCTGGTAAGAATTCATGGCTCTGATAGTAAAACCCAATGAAACTTTCCAAAATTTCAAAGGCTACGACTGTGGCATATTCAAAGCCTTAAAGTACAAAGTACCTTTCTCAGTAGCTGGTAGTAAACTGCAAATCCTTGGTTCCAAGTACATTAATAGCTAAACCACATCTGGCCTAAGTTTTCAAACTCACTCTAACTTTACAAAACTTCTCCAGATTCAGGTTAAGAAATGTGCATTAAATATGAACACACCTGACTTGTTTGTTGGTCACTAACATAAAACCAGACTAGATACTGGTCATTTTTCAATACACACTTTACAAATCTCTAACCCTTTGGTGCATAAGCAACTTCAAAATTATTGGGGTCAAGTGAGTAGAAGAAAACGATTTAAAATAATGGAAGCTTGTTGATGATGGGAAAAAACCTGCTTTGAATAGCCAGGTGTCAGGCATGCCATGGGTATTAAAATTGTAAATCCATTCATATTAACCATAAGAAAACTTGTACCAAAAATAATTACCTCCACATAAACAATGAGACTGAAAAAAACACCAGAATTTCATATTTCAACAAATAAAAAGTTATTCAGTTTAAATGTTTAAGCACATAAATTTTTTTTAAATTTCAATAATAAAACTCTCTACCAACTTGGATTTTTTTCCAGCTGTATTTTTACTGGCCGATGCTGGTAGTAAGTCTAGCCAATAGTAAAGTTCATCATGATGGTGGTCAACATGAAGTGAAGAAAGCTGAATGGAACTATCTAGAGTTCTCTGTCCTTCCACCTAGAAGGTAAATAAACAGTTAACTACAGTAACAAATATATTTTAGGCTTAAAAACATCATAAAATTCAAGAGATTTAATAATGTGGAAACATAAATGCAGCACCTGCAAATGTGAGTGAATATTTTAATGAATAAATAATTGTAATTTATGATGTCCCAGTTTACCCTAAAAGATTAAAAGTCCATCTTTCAAAAGTCAGGTTTTGGAGTTTTTAGTTTATATTTAGACTGGTGTCGGTCGTGCTGTAATATTTAAATATAATGCTTGCAACCCTTTCACAGCTGAGAATGTGAACATATCTTTAGATACACTTAAGTAAATATTTCAAAATTCCAGTACACTTGTTGTTGTCTATGCTTAGTAATATGTTACAAACAGGCAGAATGTGCCAGCTGCAAACTATGGTACATCCTGACATCAAGCAGTCACAAATAGTCAGGAATAGTTTGGTGTGACTGCTTATGTGCAGACAATACACTAGATAAGTTTATAATTACTTTTTAATGAAAATTGACACACTGGATACAGCGTGAGATAGTCATGTTGAAAACTGATTTTCCCTTTTAAAATAACAAGACTGATCACCTAATGAGAGTGAGATGACATTCTTAAAATTCATGGTAAGAATTTCAACTTGAATATAATTTTAAAGCTATTAATTATTCATCAAAAAATTGCATTGTCACTGAAGTACTTCAAAAGATAGAGTAATAAAAACTCGAGTGTCCTTATATTATTATTACACAACATTGTTAATGAAGTGTTTTTGCCTAAATTTTCATTGTGAAATGTTATTTACTGGCATATTTTACAACCTCCTGTTTTGAGGACTTAATATTTACCTGTTGTTATCAGTTTCATCTTAAAATACCATAATATCATTACTACTGTAAACACAACAAAATATGTTACACAAGAATCATGAAAGTTTCTTAACTTGTGCAAAAATACAATATAATATATGAAAGAATTTTAAGATAAAGAATTATCTTGAACTAAAAGTTAAAAGAACAGTATCAAAACAAACAAGTCAGTAAACAGCTGCACAATTTAGTGACGTGTTTAAAACATAAAACTAACTCTTTCACAACTGGTTCGAGTATTTTATATGACCTAACAACCACCATGTAAATGACTTGTAAATCATGGTGGCATACATACTATAATTCTATATGTTCACAAAATTTAGCAAGTTTCTAACAGACAAAAAAAAACTATAATTCTTAATTATTTTTGATAATTTTGTTTATAAATAAATGAAGTCAGAATAAGAACTGTTTGTTCCAAGAAAACAGTGATTTTAATATTAAGATTAAAAATACTCATCTTCATCTGAAAATTTCATTTGTATAATCTCTGAAACCTCCTAAAAAAATTTTCTCTTTCAGAAAAACTTTACACATTATTTGTACTTTCAAGGTAGAACTCCACACCCTTTTGGTCAGTTTGACTGACCTCATAACAAAATTAGGGAATAGCATTAAATTACCCACCCATCTTTTTTTTCTAGTATGACTGCAAATTGTAAAAGGAAACCATGAGTGTTTATTCTAAAACAGTATACACTTATTTCTACTTAATTTTTATCATTTTACTTCCTTTTGGACAATGTTTGACTAATAATTATGACTCGGTAAAGCACATTACTCAGTTGAATTGCACAAAGCATGAAGACATACTTCATTATTTTACTTCTTTTCATAGTAGCTAACGTAACCTGTTTCTAATTTTTACCTTTTAGTTACTTTGATAATTTCACAATTCTCACACCAGGGAAACTGAAGATTTAAAAAAAAATCCTCATAAAGTGAGAAACATAAAACATACAATATTAAAGTTCAATTTATTAAGAACATTTGATCCCAATTGTATTCATATATCATGATAATAAAGTAGTTCAATTACATTTTGAATGTAAATCTGTAGAAAGGTTGTGACATGCACTTTGACCTACCCATTACAACAAGGTTAACTAAGGCAGAAATAGAATTACAAATATAAAAGTCCAAAAACAATAATACACTCTTTGTTACTTTTTTATAGCAAGATAACTAAAGTAACAATGGTTCAAAGCATATCAAAATTACCTTAAAATTTATATCAAATTATATTTAATATAAATCCCATTTCATGAAATCATGGGAAGTGCTAAATCATAGTAATAAATCCCCAAGTAGCAAAAATTGGGAAACAACAGAAAGAATGGATTAAGAAATGTACCACTCATAGTGAGAGGTAAAACAAAAGTACGACCAAATATCCTTACATCAGTTTATCAGAATTTCTTGTGTAATAAATTAATATATTTCTGACATAAAAATTGCACCAATGATGAATAGAATTTATTCTACTTTCAGCTTATAAAACAGAAAATGCATCAGAATCAAGTCACGGGGAAAATTACAAACCTGACTATGATGTACATTGATCTTAACAGCAGACTTAGCAAGGGAAGTAAACTTTGTGTGTCCACTAGTGACAACCAGATCTTGAAGTGACAAAGATGAAGTCACCAAAGATGAAAATTCTGCATCTGATGACAAATCTTGTTTCAACTCTGCTTGAATGAGCTGTAGAGTTACTGTAAGTGTACTGGAAAACACACAAAACCTTTAACTTTTTATGTACTACTTTCACTTAGTTTTCAACATTAAAAAATAATGAAAATTAAATAAATCTCAACCTACAAAGTAATATAAAACTAGATGAAGAACTTATCACACGAAACCAAACTCCAGTTACCTTAAATTTCTATATACATGGAAGAGGATGTCTACTTTATCAGAAACCGTGTAACAGAAATATATCATTCAACTTAAAACTGTTGAAAGTGGAAAAACACAATTATGCTAGCCAATTTCTGGCAAGAATTAACAATAGAAATCTAGTATATGACCTAACCAAGTTGATTGTAATAGTTTTCTTGCTATGAATGGTGAATGTGGATATTTCAGGTTACATGAAAACCATATACAGCAAGTATCACTCCACTGAAAATGAAAGTTTCTGTATAAACACCATATAAAAAGACTTCCTACTACAATAACAGTATTTATAAGTTCCTCTACATAAAAACTAATGAAGGTTTGTTCTTGTAACATTCAACTCTCGGTGGAAGGCATTTTACTTGTTAGCTTTGAAAGAGAGAATATACAATTCAAATAAAATATTACTTTCTTTACTAAATCCAAAAATGAAACTATAATAGAATATTAAAGTATGCTTACTAAATATAACAATTTCAAAACTTTATTACTGTTAAAGAATTTTTGGAATAAACTTACAAATTTCTGCAAGGAATGCAATAGATCCCTTTTATTATAAATAAATTTAAACATTTTTTAATATCTTAAGAAATCTTACTGTTATAGTCTTTTGAATTTTGTCATAAAAAAAAAACTTACCGATGGCCAGCTTCTCTCATTAACTTGACCGATGAGGACAAAAACTTAATTTCCACTGTCTGAAACAAACAACAAGCATCAAGGCTCTCTACTGTATGTAAAATACTTTATCAACTTTAGAGCAGTTAAGCTTCTTCCACCAGCATTTTGGGTGTGGTTAAAATCCAAATAACCAATTACGTGTTTTAAAAATCAGCATATGAAATTTGAAAAGTAAAAAAGTTTGGAAAGTTATGACAGAATTTGTTGGTGGACTTTTGATCTTTAAAACATATTTGTGCTGAAGGTTAATAAAAATATAACGAAAAGCATTTTAGGCACAAACAGTTTACTGTATAAAACCATAAATCGGATATATACAGGATGGTCGCTAGAAAAGCGGAAAATTTGTCAAACAGCTATTTATTTTTACAAAGAATAACTTTTACAAAGTTTTTTACAGGCATATGTTATATTACACTCATAGATGCTCAAAATGTCGTCCGTGCACTTCAGAGCAGCGTCTTAACCTAGAAATCCAAGCTCGTGTAGCGTTTTGAAAGGCAACTTGTGAGATATCTGACCCTCAAATTTTCTGCTTTTCTAGCGACCACCCTGTATATATGCCATTAAAATTAATTTGGCCTTAAGTGTATATAAAATATTCAACAACATTTGACACAAGGATGCCATAATCATGAGCAATGCTAATAAAATATTTGGTATGTAAAAACCAGTTGGGCATTTTATATATAGTGTATTAATAATAAACAATTCCTGGTAATAAAAGGCTTTATCCAAAAATTATAAATGATTCTTGAATATGCGATATTCAAATGAGATAAAATTGTTTTTTTCTCTTGCAGAGAGAATTAATGTTATTAATGACAAGAAAAAAAAAAAATTAAACATTCTGATTAACAAGTATTACTGACGGAGTTTAAGTACCAGATTTTGTTTATATCGACAAGTCGTTTATATATTTTAACAGGTTGCATTTTCAGTACTATTTACCAACCAAATTACCAGATCCAAGCATCATTTAAAAATATTGGTAACAAATGAACAGTTAAACTTGCATGATTATACAGGTTACTAACCAGAACAACGAATAATTAAGTCTGTTCATCCTTCTAATAAAATCACCTCTTTAGCTTTAAACATTCCAGACATTGTTTATAAGAGTTAATGAATTATGTTCATTACATTAAAATCTTTTAACTTCATTATATAAAATTAAATTTTTTAAAGGAATGAACTTATGTGCAAGATAAGTAATACTTCAAGACTAAATCAATCCTTCCAGTTTAATTAGAGAACATGAAAATATTCCTTTTGTTAACAATCTTTAGCATTTATTAACCTAAATTATAACTATTATTTTGTATCATATTTTATTAAAATTTTAAAAAGTACACAAGTGTTAAAACAAATATATCAGAAAATACTGAATACCTTAATTTAATGAATAAGGTTTAATATCTAATATATTTTCACTCTTTATATATTTGGTCCTCAGAGCCATGAATGAAAGCCACATTACTACTGGGAACATTATATGACTGCTGGTTCATTTATAAGCTTTATACTGGATGACAACCAAATACAGGGTAAACTATGAAAACATCACTGTACTCTGGTGTACTTTACCTTCTTATTAAAGAGAGATGGGGCAGCCCCATACTATTTGAATTTATATTTATTATTCGTTTTTATGAATATTTCCAAAACTGTATAATTTTTTTGGTAGTGGTGTAGTGATACAATCTTTAAAACCTTTGCATTTATAAATTACCTCTGGAATTTTTTGGAGCATTTCATTTAAGGTTGACTGTTTTCCAACTAATTCTTGGCTAGTTTCTGTTGTTTGAAATGTATTACTTTCAGTTTCTGGCTCAAACATTTCTCTTTCTTGATCTCTGATATCAGATGTGTTGGTCAGCTTTGCTTCAGAAAGAACTGCTTTCAATCTGTTGATTGGAACACCTATCAGAAAGCAACAACTACTATCAGAAAGCAACAACTACTTTTAATATAAATAAAAAAAATATTATTTGCCTTTATAAAGGTTGCAATTGGAAATTAATTTCTGTTGAACCTCAAAAGATAGAAAATCCAGCTAAAATTTACATTTAAATTGCAAGAATGGTATTCCACTGAAAGTGGTACATTACTACCAAAGATGATGGTACTTTATACAGAAGTTCTTAAAGATGTATCATGACACAGTAGAATTGTTAAAATGTAAATTATAACAATAATGGCACATAGATTTTACAAAAAATCGTTTAACCCCCTGAAAACTCTTTGTTTTTAATATACAGCACTTTTAACATTTTTTAAAGTGTTTACAAAAAAACGCTTCAACATTTTTACTGTAGGGTTTTAATTTATTAGTTAACTATATTTTAAATGCATGCAGTATGATAAATCCATTTGATATTAAAATCAACCACTGACATTCAGGCAAAAAGTACAAGTTTGAAAACTAAAAAAAATTAATAAAAGAAAAAGTTGTTTTTTTGTTCAGTTTTTAACTTTTCACACACAAACACTTACACAGATAATTTGAACTTATTTGATGTACATGCTTTTCCTTTCATATTTAGCTCTGCCCATTGGAGCAGTCGTAATGCTGCTAAAGTAGTACCATTTTATCAGAAAGCATACTTGTTCTAAGGTCAGGGTTTGTTTGTTGTTGTGTGTAAAGCTGCAGGATGGAACATCTGTGTGGTAACCACCATATCCCAGTATTATTTGTCCCAAAACTTACCACTGATTCTCCAGATAGATAAATATAAGACTAAAAGTATTCCTCATATTTGTGTACAATTTATTTCTCAATTTCAGACATAGAAAATAAAGATGTAGTTAGATAAATAAATTCTAATAAACTTAACTTATGGATAATATAAAATGATCACCTAATTTTATCTGCTTAAAAATATATTTGTTTATGAAAATGATTCTAAAGTCATCTACGAAAAAAAGAATTTTTTTTTCAATTTGTATTTTGTTTACAAAAGGTGGCAAAGAAGCTTCATAAAATATTGTCAATGATGAAAAAAAAAACACAAAATAAGTATATTAATTAATACATCTTTATTGAATCACGTGATTGATGCATATCCTTGGTATTCTACAAAATTAACTTAATGTTAGACTCTTTAGCATACGTAATATTGTTAATTAATTTTTTGTTTGTAATTCATTGATGTCGAAGCTACAGAGATTTTTAGAAGGCCAAAGTGATAGATGTACAAGTAATTGAGAAAGATTGTACCTTTTTTATCTCACCATGAATTTTACTCAGTTAACTGTTCTAGGAATGAAAGACCTAACGGTTGATATGTTAAAGAGATTATTTTGAAGCATCAAAGAAAAGCAGGTAATTATTAGAAGTTCATGTTGTAACTCACAGCATAAGTGAATTATACAACACTAAAACAGTGTGGCCCATCAATTCTGAAGCAAGTAAATTAGCCTAAATGGACTTTTCACCAAGAGAGAACTGATCATCCACAGTTTCCCAAAATAACAACAAAACAAAATCAAGTATGTTGATCAACATAAAAAAATATCATGTGTTACAATCCTGCTACTTATCAGGACTATAATTAATCAAATCTCAAAAAACACAAGTCATGTCACCTTGTGCAATAATATTTTGTCAAACAATAATTAAACACAAGTATTTCAATTTACATTTAAGTGTTTCAATTTCATGTTTTTGAACTGAAGAAAATTACTGAAAAATAGATCGAGTGGATACATAAAAATATGTTTAATTGTTACACGGTTATTACTATGTAACCTCAACCTTTCTTATCTGGTACCACTTACAAGATTTAGACCTCAAGCTTAGAACTTAAATTAACTATTTAAAATAATAAGAAAGACTTCTGGTCACTTGAGAAAGCAAACTAATCTATAACTTGTACAAATTACAATATTACACAGATTCTGATCTTCTGGAAATAAAATTGTTTCAATCATACTTAACTTTGAAAAACTTACACTTAATAGTTTTTAGTGTTACAAATAGTGCTTACTTGTTTGATCTGTAGAATTTTTTGTAAAGCTACTTGAGGGTTTTTTTCTACTCAACCCTAACTTTGAACTGATAAACTAGATGGAAGGTAGACAGTCAACATCATCCACTGCCAACTTACAAGTTACATGGAAGGCAGACAGTCAACATCATTCACTGCTGAGTCACAGGCTACATGGAAGGCAGACAGTTAACATCACCCACTGCCAACTTACAAGTTACATGGAAGGCAGACAGTCAACATCATCCACTGCCAACTCACAGGCTACATGGAAGGCAGACAGTCAACATTATCCACTGCCAACTCACAGGCTACATGGAAGGCAGACAGTCAACATTATCCACTGCCAACTCACAGGCTACATGGAAGGCAGACAGTCAACATCATTCACTGCTGAGTCACAGGCTACATGGAAGGCAGACAGTCAACATCACCCACTGCCAACTTACAAGTTACATGGAAGGCAGACAGTCAACATCACCCACTGCCAACTTACAAGTTACATGGAAGGCAGACAGTCAACATCATCCACTGCCAACTCACAGGCTACATGGAAGGCAGACAGTCAACATCATCCACTGCCAACTTACAAGTTACATGGAAGGCAGACAGTCAACATCATCCACTGCCAACTCACAGGCTACATGGAAGGCAGACAGTCAACATCATCCACTGCCAACTCAGACTGCTCTTCATCAAAAAACACTGGAACTGACTGTCACATTATAACACACTTGTGGTTAAAATGGGAAGTACATTTGGCAATAGGAGTTGAACCCATGACCTGCAGGTTGAGAATCAAGTGCCCAAACCACCAGGCTATTCCAGGCCTTACAAGTCGTGAACTACATAACAGACTTACTTGTGTACATGTTTAATTTTACCAAATTTGTTTTATAAAGAAATACGAGGTCTGTTCAAAAAATACACGGACTGTTTGAATTGCACGGTTCCAGTTGGTTCCAGGGGAATACGCTTGGTGTCACTAGGTTCGCACAGATCAGCTGATTACGTCATTTCCCGATTGCAGATATCTTCATTTGTGTATTAGCTACGCAGTATTAAGTGTGATTTTTTTCATTTAGCAAATTTCAGAATGAATGACCTGAAGGAGCAATGACTTGTGAAATTTTGTGTTAAATTTGGAAAATCTGCAACTGAAACTTCTGCTATGTTTAACAAGGCTTATGGTGATGTTGCTATGAAGCGTACAGCATGTTTCAAGTGGCATGAATGTTTTAAGGATGGTCAACAATCCATTGAAGATGATGAGCATCCTGGACGTCCTTCCACGTCAACTGACGACCCACACGTCGACAAAATGAATGTCTGACTGTCAGGGAGCTTGCTGAAGAGTGTGGGATATCAGTTGGATCTTGTTACGAGATTTTGACCAAAAAATTGAAGATGCACTGTGTTGCTGCGAAATTTGTGCCTCAGAACTCGTGAGTTTTTGGCCAAATTTTTGATCACTGTTCTTCCCCAACCCCCTGCTCACCTGACCTTGTCCCTTGCGATTTTTTCTTGTTCCCCAAACTCAAAAGACCCTTGAAAGGAAGAAGATTTGAGACGATTCCCAAGATTAAGGCAAATGCAACGAAGGAGCTGGAGGGCATTACCAAAGAAGCGTACCGGGACTGTTTCAACAAGTGGAAACACCGTTGGGATAAGTGTGTGCGTTTGGGAGGAGAGTACTTTGAAGGGGTCCCAGACCTGTAACTTCTAAATAAAGTACATTTTGTTTTATGACGTCAGTAAGCGTATTTTTTGAACAGCACTCATATGTACATAAATTAGAAAGTTAGTTCAACCATAGTTGGAGTTCTTGTTTAGAAATAGTAATAAATTATGAGAAGGGAGTTGACATAGGTTGTAAACTTTGAATGTGATTATAAGAACAAAGAACTTGCAAGTTTAAAAATGAATGACAATAAAAAATATCCTCTAACTTTAACTTACACAAGTGCTTATTCAAATCTGTAAAAAATTATACGTGTATATATCCTAATTTTCAATAATCTGAAGTTTATATTAATTATACAGAATTTTATGTATATCCACAAATATATACTAAAATGACATAACAGTTAAATATAGTTTTAAATGCATCAAAGTAGCATACAAAATAGTTAACAAAAACTTACCTTCATAAAACATAACTTCTGGTTTTAAAACAGCAACAGCTAGGCTCTGAAAGATTTATTTATGTGAGAATTTCAGTAATTAAATTACCAAACGTTTCATAAACACATTGTGCCTGAGCATACACAAAATCTCAAATATGTTATAAATCACAAGTTAAACACTAATTAACTGATAAATAATTAGATTTCAATTAGTCCAGTGGGAGAACATTTAAGTAAATTTCCTTGGTCACATTAGTATTAAATTTGAGAAATTTGTCATTGCACTTATATTTCTCAGCTTATTAAACAAATTATGAAAAATTAAACAGAGGGTCAATTGCCATTACTGAAATGTAAGCATGCTAGCTACCGTTTCCCTGAAAATATCAGAATGGTTATAAAAGTGAAATCATTTGATATCCATTCTGCAAATAAAAGAATATTGTTGTCTACACTTGCAAAAATATGGTTGCTGGTTGGATAAATATGTGAAAATTCTTTCCGAAGTGAAATATCCAATCAGTGAGATTGTTACATAATGTACAGCCAAAGAAAGGGCACATCTCAAACATTTTTCATAAACATGGAAGAACACAAGGAATTTAGGACAGTAAAATTATGTAAACCTAATCAGGAGCAATGTCATCTTCTGCTAGGTGAAAGATTAAGAAAAAAAACATCAAAACATCACAGAGACAGCATATATCACAATACTATTAGTGAGACAGTAAGCAAAGTGTAGGCTTTTATTTACACCTCAAACCAAGTGGTGGTTTACAGAAGAAATGCTGAAAAAAAAACGAACAAGAAACAATATTTTCCAACCATACTTCTCCCAAATCTTTGATACATCTCCAAAAGACATTGTCTTACACATAGGCACGAAAGCTATATATCTATAACATTAGTTATTTAATGATATGACAGCCATCGTTAACAAACATAAAAGAACTGATGAGTCATACATGATTGTCCTCTCTGATTGGTGAAGGTAATTTTCTGTAACTGTTCCTTGTAATTGTTTCTTCTTTCATGAATAAACCATTTCATTATGATTACATTTTCCCTAAAATGTTTTTTCTGTGTAAAATACTTACTTTTATCTTGAAGGATTCTTCAGGCTTAGCAACCAGGTTACACATCAGGCTTAGTGACAGCTGAGCCAAGCATGGGTCTCCTCCAACTCCACTCTTTTAAAGTTATAAATCAACAAAATTATTTGTTATCCAAAGCAACCCTTAAGTCACTGGTCTTTATATACAGTGTTCTGCTCGACAATAGTTTATTATTAGGATATTTTTTTGATAACTTATGAACACAATAAATATTAAAAATCACAAATGAATTTAATATACGAACACTAAACACCAAAAAATGAAAAGATATAGAACTAATACAAGCTTAGTGTGAAAACTATGTATCTTTACAATGTAATTAATACAAAGCGTTAAACATTTATTGTATTTTTTTTATCATAGTTAATTCTAATATAAAATTCTAATACCAAAGTATGCCCGTTGTCGATACTAATGATGTAACCTGTAGCTACTGTACCAACTAAAACAATGAGTCCAGTTCCCTGTTTGTTTTAAAAAGCTACAAAATCCTGTGGAAATGTACTTTTGTACCCAGGACAGTATAGGGTAGGGTCACTGGTGTTAACAGTATGTAGGCCTAAAGTTTTGAAGAGTTAATATTAGAGGAATATTATAATGCTTGCCAATTTCTTAGAGAACTTTTATTAAAGATCTTCTTTTATTTACTGTCTTTACTAAGATTGATAAAAACTTTTATTCATAAAGAGAAAAGAAAAACTGTTCTCCAAGACTTGCATATTTAGAAAGGGTTGTGAGATACTTTGTGTAAACTTTCATCTTGTACTAGATTTAATTTAAAGGAGAAAAATGTGTACATCCAATTTTTACCATTTTCTACACAAAAATTAACAATAAAATATGATTGAAACTAAAAACTTGAGTTGTGTCTTATAAAGGTACTCTCAGCCATGTAGTCACGTAGTGACTAACATGTTGTCAGTGAGAGTACAACATCATATTCAGTTTGATCAGTGTGGTTGTCCACACAATGCTGAGGTACAAGATATTGTATGTTTAGTTCAGTCTGGTGTAATTTGTGGAAGGTAGTATGACTTTCTTTCTGTCCAGTTTATAACCGCTCTGTTTTGTAGTTTTGTTCAGCTAAAGCCTGTTAGTCCAGTTTCATCTTTTCTTTAACATTTGTTCTGTGGTTCAACCAGCTTCTCCAACATGAATATACATGATACTTCACAGCACAAAGAAATACTGATACTTTAGACATGTTAAAATGTCTTGAATGAATTTTTACCCTTTAACATTCATACAAATTATTTCCCAACTCCTTACAAAAGAAGAAAACAAATCCACAATTTTTCCAAGATTCATTACAGATTTTTTTGTAATTGAGTCTAATTACAGCTTCTGGAACCACTGAACTGGTCACGTGAGTGAAATTTGGTTTTCTAATACACACAGTTATTGAATAACTTTACCACTAGTAAAACAAAGTATAGTTTGTCTATGACTAAGTTATTAATGTACACAAAAAATATGGACGTTAATAAACAAGAACTGTTATTAACTGCATAATAGGATCAGTTATTAGAAACATCTTTTAGTAACCATTTCTAAACATACTTTAACAGTAGTGTTTGGCAGTAAAAACTTGAAGTTATTGGTAAGTCAGAGTGCATCACTATGTTAAGTTCCAAACATATAGTAATGAGGTATTGAAATAAACTGTGTCTACAAAACAAAATATTTTAAAATTATTTTATTGGTTTAATTGGGCAGTGAATGTGAAAACAAGATTAACTAACATCCATAAAAACTATTAACAAAGAGATAATTACTGTCTGAACCACACCTGAGGATCGTGCTTGAAAACTTTAATCGATGCAGAACTAACTTGAAGACCAAATTCTTCACTGAAAAATTTACCAACAGCAAAGTGCAAGATAAGCCATACACATAAGACATGATTCATAAATCTCAGAGTATACTAAAATAACACTATTCTGTAAATATGCCTAATACAATTGTAAAGTATTTATAAAATTATGGTTTTGATATATGATCTCACAAGGATAATAAATAAAGAGTCAAATTATCTATATTTTTGATACATGATTTCATAATGATAACAAATAAAGAGTGATGTACGGAAAACATTTGCATACTGACAAGGAAAAACATAGTTTAAAAGGACATTTTATGCCAATAAAAAATAACCTGACTTTAAAGCCTCTTGATATCAGTAAATAACCAATCCCAGTTATTTTTGATACATGTTATACTTTGTTTTTCACATCAAAGAGAGAAATTTCTGGTGTTTTCTAAGTTATTAACTTAGCCTTGTTTGTGGACACAGAGGGACAATAACTACTATTAATCTTGTGAAAAAAATAATTATTAGTAACACTGGTTATTCTTGACACATGAGCATATGTTACTTTTTCCAACATTCAAGTTAACCGTAATACTTTGTGTGTCTTATAACCTCAAAGGAACTTAATTTCTGGAATTTTCAACAAAAATATTTATATTAAAAAGAAAAAAAAAATTCTGTACCCTGCATTTTGGTTTCTTCCACAAACAACTGTTAATTCTGCAATGCTACTGTGAAGTAAGCACTCGTGAGATGGAGATCCCAGCTGACTGATCACACTGGCATTATAAACATGCAACGACACTTTCTAAAGAGAATATTCAGAACTTTATCAACAAAACGATAAACAGATCCTGTTCCCAATACAAAACATACATCGGTTTATAAAACATTTACTGCTACCTTTACAGGAAATGTAAACGATTGATGCTTCTATACAGTACACTTTGTAAGGTTTCTTTATATATATGATATCATTTTGTGAAAATATAACTTATTGACCACCTCTCTGTTCTTGTAATCACTACTGCTTTGTTTTAAAATTATTTTACCAGATTAAATTATCATTTATGTGTCCCACATTACTGTTTCATAATGTTGAACAATGAACTTTTGAAAGGTTAAGAAAATATCAATATAAACTGGTTTACTTTTTATGTTAAATAGCAACACAACATACACTGATACCAAAAACAAACAATCATGGACCAGCAGTTAGCACCAACAGTAACACAACATGCACAAGTGCCAAAAACAAACAATCACGGACCAGCAGTTAGCACCAACAGTAACACAACACGCACAAGTGCCAAAAACAAATAATCACGGACCAGCAGTTAGCACCAACAGTAACACAACACGCACAAGTGCCAAAAACAAATAATCACGGACCAGCAGTTAGCACCAACAGTAACACAACACGCACCAATGCCAAAAACAAACAATCACGGACCAGCAGTTAGCACCAACAGTAACAACACGCACCGATGCCAAAAACAAAAATCACGGACCAGCAGTTAGCACCAACAGTAACACAACACGCACCGATGCCAAAAACAAACAATCACGGACCAGCAGTTAGCACCAACAGTAACACAACACGCACCGATGCCAAAAACAAACAATCATGGACCAGCAGTTAGCACCAACAGTAACACAACACGCACCGATGCCAAAAACAAATAATCACAGACCAACAGTTAACATCAATAGTAACACAACATACTTTGACATCAAAACAAAAACAAAAAAATTTGCACCAACAGCAACACAACATATTTTGACACCATAATAAACTCAAACCAACAACTAGCAGCAATAGTAACATAGCATATAATGAAACCAAATATATTTTCAATTATTAAATGCCTAACAGTGGTATTACAGTTAAATACAATATAAAACTTTTTGGGGAGGGAACATGACAAATCTTTAAATTCAATGTGTAACAATGCAAAATCTAATTAAAGCAACTACAAACAAACTATCAAACAGAGGGTTCTACTCTCAGGAACTATTTTCAGTTACATAAATGTAATAAAAATATCATTTTGGACTCTGAGTGACTTGTATTTTATCAGGGCTATCTCTGGTAGCTGGTAACTAAGCATTAGCACAATATATTGGTTACTAACAAAACCTTTTCTTTCTCTTAGATCTAAACAGAAAGCAGCCATTCAACTATACACACCACACAACGGTTTTGTCTGGCTTCAGACCATATAATACCATTGACCATCACTCTTGGATTGAAATTGTAAAACGTGTTCGGTTACGTGGACTCGGGACTTTACAATCCACAGCCAGCATACTAGCCAACTTAATGAATTTATTACATAGTGAATGAATGAAGAATATTCTACAGTACAGTGAACATGCTTTACTGCGTTCTCTACAATCCACTACTAACTAGTGAATAAAATGTTGAATGCTCAACCTATATTTAACTTATGCACATTTGTTTGAATGAGCAAAGATGGAAACCCTGTCAGTCAGTTGACAGCTATAAGTGTCATCAGCGTTAAGTATGTTTTGGAAGAGCATGTGCATTAATAATATGCAATTTGAAACAATACACAAGTAACAGAAAAATAAAAGTTACAGCATTCTCAAATGTTTAATTACCAATAAAATTCAATTTTATGAGAGTTTAATAATTATAATTTTTAACGCGATTCCATCTAATTCATCATACAAACCTTTAGAACAGATAAAATTTGAGAAGTTTTACTTTCAGTGTTCGTGATACTTATGTGATTTTCACTTTTAATGGTTTTCTTCAGCTGTATCAACTGCAACACATTTCCTTGAAGACGAACATCTCCAATACAAATAGCAAAGAGGCTTCTGAAAAGAAAAAAATACTACTATTTTGACATCCTAAAACTTTTTCTAACAACACACGAAAAAGGTTGAATTACAGACCCCAAATCTGCTCATATGTGCATCCAATATATTCATAGAGAACAAGAAATTTTATTATAGAAAATGTTAAAGTTCAATTTTGTATCAAATGCAATTTCAAGAATGTTTATATGTAGTAAATTAAAATTAATTATTTCTATTTTCTTAACAGTTCAACTTTCATATACAGTTACACTGTAAATTAACAGATTTCAATCCATTAAAAGTTAGTGGAGTTTGCCAGAGTAAGTGATTTATATCCTGATGTTGAAATGTGGCATGCGTTTAGATACAGAGAGAGCAGCACTGAATGAGGTAATCTTGTGAGGGAGATAAGGACCATATTGGAAATGGAATTTATACTCAGGTTTGTGTAGTAAATATATCTTTCCAAGTTATAACCAAAGCTAGGATTCAGCAGCTGTACTTTTTGTACCAAAAGGATTACAACGTGTACCCGCAGCCCTACAACGTGTACCCGCAGCCCTACAACGTGTACCCGCAGCCTTACAACATGTACCCGCAGCCTTACAACTGAGAATTTACTTGTACTTACTTGTATTTTGAATGAAACAACCTGCTTGAAATCCAACATACTTCACATTCCTAGGATGAAAGGTTAAAATATTTTAGTGGACTGGTTTAAAACAGAAACAAAACAATAGAACTTAAATTAATACATGAAACATTCCGATATCTGTTTGTAGACTTCATTTTGATAATTAAGTATAATACAATTATAAGTACCACTTCCTACATGAATCCTGAAGAAATTATATTAGTACTTAACAAAGATATACATATGTAGTTTAAAATAGCATGAAAATAAATTTGCATTTAGAATTTGTTTTTCACAATGGTAAATGCAGTAAGAAATTTTCAGTACATATTTTTAACTTGTGACTCAGTATATCAGCTTATGAGTTCTGGAAAAAAAAGAAACATTAAGTTTAAAATATTGTGGTACAAATACATCAAAGATAAATCTGAGACTTTATTAGTTACACATTTTTTTCTAAAGGTAAACTCGATTTTTGGGAACCTCTAAACAACTAGCCAATCACAACTATCACTGGTATCTCTACGATAGCAGTATTAAACTTCAAAAAATTATAACAGTTATATTAAAATCAAAAGAGAATATAGTTACAAATACCCTCAGTATAAATATGTGTAGTAATCTGACTCGAGCAGTTTTCAATAATGACCTTAAATTCATCTACACCCAACTGAAGAAAAGGTTGTTTAAGGTAAGGAAAACATTTTGATTTCACTGTAGAATCATTAAATATAGCTCTTGCATCATAATACAGTTTATACTGTTAATAGATCAATTTTCCATACACTTAAGAAACTTACAAGTGCTTCTAAGCTATATTGCAATAAAAACGTTTTATGTTAGTCTCTACAAAGGAGAATGTGAACCTCATCATGAAGTAGTGACAAGAGGAATAAATAGTGTGATACTCAGTGTGAACTAAGGATAAGCCTGAAAAAAAGCATTTCTTCCAATTAGGAGAATGTGAACCTCATAATGAGGTAGTGATAAGAGGAATAATTAAAGTTTGATAAGCAGTGTGAACTAAGGATAAGCCTAAAGAAAAGCATTTCTTCCAATTAGGAGAATGTGAACCTCATAATGAGGTAGTGATAAGAGGAATAATTAAAGTTTGATAAGCAGTGTGAACTAAGGATAAGCCTAAAGAAAAGCATTTCTTCCAATTAGGAGAATGTGAACCTCATAATGAGGTAGTGATAAGAGGAATAATTAAAGTTTGATAAGCAGTGTGAACTAAGGATAAGCCTAAAAAAAAGCATTTCTTCCAATTTGGAGAATGTGAACCTCATAATGAGGTGGTGATAAGAGGAATAATTAAAGTTTGATACCCAGTGTGAACTAAGGATAAGCCTAAAAAAAAGCATTTCTTCCAATTTGGAGAATGTGAACCTCATAATGAGGTAGTGATAAGAGGAATAATTAAAGTTTGATAAGCAGTGTGAACTAAGGATAAGCCTAAAGAAAAGCATTTCTTCCAATTAGGAGAATGTGAACCTCATAATGAGGTAGTGATAAGAGGAATAATTAAAGTTTGATAAGCAGTGTGAACTAAGGATAAGCCTAAAGAAAAGCATTTCTTCCAATTAGGAGAATGTGAACCTCATAATGAGGTAGTGATAAGAGGAATAATTAAAGTTTGATAAGCAGTGTGAACTAAGGATAAGCCTAAAAAAAAGCATTTCTTCCAATTTGGAGAATGTGAACCTCATAATGAGGTGGTGATAAGAGGAATAATTAAAGTTTGATACCCAGTGTGAACTAAGGATAAGCCTAAAGAAAAGCATTTCTTCCAATTAGGAGGAGGTGAACCTCATAATTTCTTGCTTTTGTTATTCACAATATGTTAGTTATTTAATTGGCTTCTCAGATAAAAATTTATTAAATTTCTCTAATGATGCTAGAAAGAGCTATGACATTGAAAATGTTTATTTTATTTAAAAGGATTTAGCATGCAAGTAAAGTAATATTTAGTTTAGAAAATTATGCCATGAGAAGAGACAAACAAAACTTCTGGGCTCATGGTTATAGGAGAAGCATCAGAGTAATGTAGAATTTAACATTAAAATTAAAGTTACAGGCTTCAACTTTGGAGAAACAGATGATTTGGTTTGTTTTGAATTTCGTGCAAAGCTACATGAAGGCTATCTGTGATAGCCGTCCCTAATTTAGCAGTGTAAAACTAGAGGAAAGGCAGTTTGCCATCACCACCCACTACTAACATTATAACACTCTCACGGCTGAAAGGGCGAGCATGTTTGGTGTAATGGGGATTCATATTACAAGTCAAATGCCTTAACCACCTAGCCATGCTGGGTCAAGGAACAGGTGATAGCTTATAAAAACAAATTGCTCTGTTATGAACTCAAAGAATGGTACCATCATTGTATCATGAGTGCAGTTAGCTTAAACCTTTTGAATCTTTGAATATATACACTGATCTGAATGACTGTATTCTATGTATTCTATTTAGTTTCTATGTTTTGGTTGTTTAACATTATAAACAAGGAATGACCTTGGTAGGTCAATATTATGCTTCCAAGAAGGAAGAAGTTCACATACAGACAGGTTTTAAGAGAGCTAAGCAGTCTTCAGCCACTTTGTTTACACTTTTGAATATTCTAAGCCTACATGTGTGTGCTTTCATATAGCAAAGCCCCATTTAGCAATCTGCTATGCCCACCGAGGGGAACTGTAAATGTGAGGGCTTACTACCCTCTAAGCAGGAAGGGCTTCTAAGTCTGTTAGTTTGGATTTTATATAAGAAAGTTGTTCAACAATGCAGCTATTTAGAAAAGAAAAACATTAAGATACTACTAACAGAAAATTATCACATTTAAGTCAAATTTACTTACGACAGATATATCGCCATCCAACTGTAGACATATTTGTCTGATGGAGAAGAAGCCCACACTTCCAACTTTGAGTTTTATTTTTTGTTTTTTTGCCAAGATCCAGGAAAGATACCATGTTGAAAGCCTTAATGCAAAACATTCAAAGAAATAAATACATTACAAGCATTTTGTTGGAGCTTTGATATACACTGATTACCATTTATCAAAGTTAAGGTTGGGACTGGTTAAACCATAAAATAATCACATTAAATATTTCAGTGAAAAAGTTATACTAATAAATTTGTATCTAATGGATTGCCAAGTAAAAATATTTGTGTAATAGTTCATCTTCATAAAAAAAGAGAGGATATAATTAGTGCTTTAATTTAGATAGTCTAACTGGACTCCTAGATCCAAAAGAAACAATGCATTTCACTCCAGAAAACAATGTGCATTGTAATACATTTGTACTGCATAATAATATCCTTAACCAATTCACTGTATTGTGTCAGAGGACCAACATCATAAAATCTATGGACTACACAAAACTTGCTCTGTATGTCCACACCTTAGCTAAGCATATAAAGTTTTTTTTAGTGGTTATATTATATATTGTGTAGATCAGATGACAAGGTTCCTGTTATTATCAATTTTTTGTTCAGTATGATAATGTGCTTTCACACAACTGTTAGGATATATCCTGTGACTTTTCCAGTGTTAAGATATATCCTGCGGCTCCTCCAGGGTTAGGGTATATCCTGCGGCTCCTCCAGGGTAAGGATATATCCTGCAGCTCCTCCAGTGTTAGGGTATATCCTGTACTCCTCCAGCATTCATTGCTTTATTTCTGCAGACATTTAGCTGAGATAAACTTGAAAAAGCAACCAAAAACAAAACAGCATAAAATATGCTAACTCTCAAACAACAGGTTTTACCTATCTTAACAAAAAATTTGAAAATCGAATGCTGGAAAAACCCTAAATTTCCCTCCAAATACATTTTGGACACTGGATTCCGATAAAGTGTGTGTTACATATGTGTGTAAACACAAGTAAATTATGTTACTCATAGAAGTAGGTTTAAAACTAATTTTGGGTGTCACTGAAAGATAAATATGACATGAAAACAAAAGATTCTATAATTAAATTTCATTGAACCCATTTTAATGTTTTTGAAACTATAGAGGAAAAACTACAACATTAAGAAATACATTTTTAAGACTTGTAGCTTATTGCTTTGTGCAGTAGATCGTGAGTAACTTGTCTTTCTGGAAGAACAAATGTGGATAAAATACATATTGAAGAAATGAGATGGATTTTCCAGTATCCTTAAATACATTTTGGGTATATTTCACTTATTAACCATTATATTTCATAAATATACTTTTATATATTTTGGTCTTATTATGTAAGAATGCATATAGTTGAAACAAACCTAATTTTTATATTTTCCACATGTACCCAATGTGCTTTATCTCCAAGTATTTTCTCATAGCTATAACACATATACTCAACCTATGAAAAAATATTTATAAGAATAACATTTCCTGTCAAACACATACTTCAAATTACAATCACAATGAAACTTTTCACGTCTTTAAGACTCCTACTGTTCCACACACATATTCAAACAAATAATTAGTGCATCATTTTGAGTCATGAAAACATTCATATCATTTAATATTCTGACTACCGTCAACTTACATTAAACATATGTATCCAAGGCATTCAATTTACAATCCGGAGAACTGTCCAAATATGACAATATTAAAAACTGTTCAAATCCAAAACATTTACAACTGGTAATAAAGCTTCTTTCTCACACACTTCTGAATAGTCAAAATGTAAAGAGCTCTTGCTTTCTCAGCTTAATAGCTTACTTAAAAATACTATCTACTCCAAGTAAACAGCTGATTGATATTTGAGACTGTAAAATACTAACAGTGTGAAGATTACTAGATCATTTGAAATCCCCCATTTCACCATCAGCAGCAAAAGTTCACTATTTCAGAACAGCCTAAAGATGCACTTTACTGATTTCATTTTGCAGTGTTGGGTCAAAAAATATTCCTACAACAATTTTGCATAAGAATGCGTTTTAGTAGACAGAGAAGAAAAATATTATAATTAAATAAGACTTGTTAAACCTCAACAAAGAAAAGTCATTATACAAAATATGAAAATGTACTAATTTTTATCAAATTATTCGGAAAAATAACTGTGGTATGAATATTGTTTTACAAAAGGATCTAGTGGAAGTTTTAAAACTATATCTAATGTTTTAAATTTTTATGTGGAGAAACAATTTAGTTTTTTCCAATATGAGACACCTTTTAATGAAGGATGTTTACCAACCAAAGTTATTTTAAGTTTAATAAAAATAGAATAAAATATAATTTTTTTATGCTTGTAAACATGATATGGTTCTCAAATTCATCATGGTAACTGTCAAACAAAGAAAACATAAGATGGCAGTAACAGCTGTAAGTAGATTAGGTTTGTATAACAGAAACAATTGAAAACAACTGTTAGGTAAAACACTTTCCATTTATGTTTGGAAAAAGAATAACTGGTTCTTAAAAAAGAAATATTACTCTTTTATTTCTAGAGATGTAACTGTAACAGTAGTGTTTATGCTGTGGTACATTATATAATAACTAGTTACTAAACTTCAAAAGAAAAGGTTTTGTATATTCTTTCAATCACACCTTTAATTTTAGAAGTTTTGTAATGAAATTTTAAAAGTACAAGAACAACATACATCATATAAAAATTGTTCCAAAATTAATATACCCATTAATTTTACAATTTTAAAGTCCACACAGTACAATATATAAATTATAAAACTAATACAAATTAAGTTGCCCACTCTTAAATTCGTTTCAATACAATACGTATATATATATTATTGTCAAATCATTAGGTGATTTGCCGCTTACGAGTTTGAATTACACTTACAAGTCATGTTATACAGTTCCGTGAACTCTATAATTTATACGAAGTTAAATTTTAAACTGAGTAAATTATCAGTGCATTCTTCTTATTAACGTCAAGACGAAGAATTTAAGAATCATACCTAATTACTGTCAACGTAAGTATGTATATAAAAACTGTAGTAGACAGGAAAACGACAAATCCAGCACCAAAAATAGTAAAAAGCGTCATTTTTAGTGTATTTTGAAGATTATATCATACGCCCCATGTGAGTCGCCATGTTCTGATAAAATAATAATTCAGCACGTGATGTAAAACACCCAATCACAAGCACTGTCATGTTACATCTTTTGAAAATGTTGAGTTAATTTACTACCAATATAATCTATCTTCACGACTTAATTTTATTAATAGTAATTTTCAATATATATATATGCGTTTACATAAATGTTTAAAATATGATGCTTGATGTTCTTTTATAAATTTCAAATACATTTTCACTGGGATGGAGTAATCCTCGTGCCTCAGACTTCTGTTTCAAATCAAGGGGGCACAGGTAGGAAGACCATCTTACACATTTATTTGAAGTCATTATTACTCTTCATAAATTATGACATTAATGATAGTAATTATAGGAATAAGACTGACAATATGTACTTTTGCAGATTCCCGAAAGTGTTTTGTTTCAAGATTAAATAAAACAAAAACAAATATTTCTACTTCTTACTTTTGAAGTCCATATGTCATGCTGTGTTGTATCCTCCAGAATGAACAATTCTTCTCGTGATTCACGGCTTGCGCATGTTTTACTGATATTACGACAGAAGAAATTTCAACGTTAAACGCTCCATACGTATCGTCATTTTAGTGATTACTGACTGCCAGACAGATAACACATTACTGAATTGAGATTCATTTTAGTGACTACTGACTGCCAGACAGATAACACATTACTGTACAGAGATTCATTTTAGTGATTACTGACTGCCAGACAGATAACACATTACTGAATTGAGATTCATTTTAGTGATTACTGACTGCCAGACAGATAACACATTACTGAATAGAGATTCATTTTAGTGATTACTGACTGCCAGACAGATAACACATTACTGAATTGAGATGCGATTAAAACAGATGAGCATCATTATATGTAATTGCTACTTTTAAACAATTTTACATCCTCAAATTATAACCATATCCACTACCAATGTGAAACTTACGTGAAAGAATAATTACGGTCCTGTAACAACCAATTCACTTTAACCCACAAAACAGGGTTAATATAAATTTTAATTTAATGTTCAAGTGTCCGAAAAATTTGATGCTATTGACATTTTGTCAATAGAATAAGTCTATAATTCTACAGACATTTACAGAATATTTGTAAAATGTTTGTCATATTGCTGTCAATACTAATAAACTTTTATTTTGAAAAGTATAACTGTATAAACGTTTTATGGACATGTTTTGTAAAAAACAAACAACTAATTATATTATAGTAATAATATGAATATAAAGAATGTTTATCTCTTTTATATTATTTCACAAAAATAAACTTTTTGTGTGTATTTGGTCATCTTGTGAAAATGGTTATCGATTAGAATGTTTTATATTATGTTCGAATCTCTTCTTTATAAAGCTTTAAAGACTGAACCATGCAGAAATGTTGGCGTGTGTATGTTTTCTTATCGCAACGCCTCATCAAGCTATCTGTTGAGCCTACCGAGGGGAATCGCACCCCCGATTTTAGCGTTGTAAATCCATAGATTTACCGCTGTACCAGCGGGTAACGACTGCCTGTTTAATAATTATTCCTAGCCCTGTGTTTCATTAATTGCGACGGAAAAGCCAAAGAATTTGAGGGTGATAAAATAAAAGAACGTAGACAACTATAACTGTTAATAAAAAAATGCCCAGAAATATTTTGACAAAATTTTAAAAAAGTATCTTATGTGAAAAAATATCAACAATAATATATTGTATTGTCATCTATTGAGTAAAAAAGATATTTAAGTTATATTTGACAGACAGATACTGGTCTTTATACGCAATGTGATGTGGTCCCTGATTTAATCTATAATATTCAAAAGAACAATATAAAACCCTGATGGGATTTCAATACGAGGCCTTCACTTGATTATCAAACACTAAAACACTTCTGACATCCGCTTTTTTATAATCGAATGTTAACAAATGATTAAAATCCTAATTTAAGCTATATTGTTATTCTGTTTTTGCTAACACTTATGATTTCCTCTAAGAATGATAAGTTAATAATGAAAGTTGTGAAAAATCCCACACTTAACTGAAATTTAAACATAAAACTTTCACTTGAGACTAACCACTAATATAACCTGAATATTACAAACAAAGATATTATTCGGAACAGGTAGAAGCTTTTTTATGTATAGGTTGTTGGAAACTACATTTTATTTTTGGTATATATATATGGAAGTGTTTGAGCTAATGATTCTTCTAATATGAGTTGTTCGCATAAGTTCGACAATAAACGAACAGCACACACTCCATTTGTTTCAAAAATAATGTACATATATTCCAAATAAGCCAAACGTATGTACAAAAATGTTTATAATAGAGAGTTTGATTTTTGAATTTCTCACAAAGCTACACGAGGGCTATCTGCGCTAGCCGTTCCTAATTTAGTAGTGTAAGGCTAGAGGGAAGGCAGCTAGTCATCACCACCCACTGCCAACTTTTGGGCAACCTTTTTACCAAAATCGAATAGTGGGATTGACCGTCACATTATAACGCCCCCTCGGCTCAAAGGGTGAGCATGTTTGGTGTGGTGGCAGATTCGCACCCACGACCCTCAGATTACGAGTCTAACGTCTTAACTCACCTGACCATGCCAGGCCAATATAGCAGAGAGATCATAGTTGTATCTTAAACACTATACAATCCTATATTTCTTGTCAAAAGTTCACCTAGGCCAGTTTACTTGCTTTAGAACTCAGTCGACAAGCTGAAAAATTTGTCTCTATTTTTATCACAACAGTATTCATGTATAATTCGTTTACTTTGTCACGTGAGTCACTGCGGTTGTATCCCGAACTTTTAGTAATCACTTACTTTTCGTATTTTCAATAATTGCCTGCCTTTTCTAAAAGTCCACACAGGCGTGTTCAGTCAGTTTAGAACACTCTTTGACAGGACAATTTATTGTCTTTATCTCTTTCAAACTATTAATCTCAGTTTAACATATCAACAATTGGGCCATTTATTCCTACAAGAGTTAACTACGTTTTCTAACTCTTCTGTTACCAAACTTTTCTTACACATATTTTTACCTTTACTAAGTTTCCGCCTGATTGGTGGCAGTCATTTTATACAACTGTCACTTAAGCCTTACATCTGTCTCTATAACTTGTTTGTTTGTTTTGGAATTTCGCACAAATCTATTCGAGGGCTATCTGTGTTAGCCGTCCCTCATTTAGCAGTGTAAGACTAGAGGGAAGGCAGCTAGTCATCACCACCCACCGCCAACTCTTGGGCTACTCTTTTACCAACGAAAAGTGGGATTGACCGTCACATTATAACGCCCCCACGGCTAGGAGGGCGAGCATGTTTGGCGCGAAGGAGGCGCGAACCCACGACCCTCGGATTACTAGTCGCGCGCCTTACGCGCTTGGCCATGCCGGGCCCGTCTCTATAATTTCTAATCAATGGATTGCAAACACAACGTACATTAATCTTGGCACCAGTGAATTAGAAATACAAAATAAATGAATTAGTAATACCACGTCTGATATTGATCTTAAAAGTGCAAATTTATCTAAGAATGTGATTAAAGAAATATTGAAAGATTCAAAAACTTAATTATTATACTCTATTTCCTGATTTATAATAGAGACATCAGTTAAGTTGAAAGATCCGAAGACAAGTAGGAGAGATATTGTTAAAAATGACTGCATTAACTAATAATCACGTTTACTTAAAGTTGGATCCAAAAACGTATATATTAAAAAGTAATATTAGGCATATATTTCAATTTGACCATCACTAAGTTTTACTTTCGTACGAATAGTTTTGAAATTGGACCTGACTCAAATAGTCATATTGATAAAATTATAGATACGATAAATAACAGTAAAATAGAAGATAAATATAATTTTAGAAAAGCCAACTGCCGGAAACCTAATGAAATTCTTAAAAGGAGTTTAGAGAAATATGATTTTAAGTTAGCAGTAAATAAAGAGAAATAAGAAGCACATAGAAATGTCATTTGTAATGGTTTTAAAATGACTGGTAATCCAAGTCTGGCACCATAAAATCCAAAGTGGAAAATTAACAAATGAAGATGAACTGGCAATTAAGGAAAACAGAAGAATTAAAACTAATTATATTAAAATATCATCATTCAGGAAAGTTTTGATATTAAACCCTGAAAAGATGCATTCTGATAACTGTGCGTGTTTGTATGTTTTTCGTGTAGCAAAACCACAAAGGGCTCTCCGCTCAGCCCACTGAAGGGAATCGAATCCCTAATTTTAGCGTTGTAAATCCGGAGATATACTGCTGTACTAGCGGAGGGGGCCGTTCTGATAACACTATTCTAGTGTGTATAATATATGGAAACGTAACCTTGCAGTATTGAAGAAATATCTGTTTGTTTTGAAATTGGCAAACAACTACACGAAGAATATCTGTACTAGCCGTCCCTAATTTAGCTGTGTAAGACCAGGGGGAAGGGAGCTAATCATCACCACTCACCGCCAACTCTTGAGTTACTTTTTTACCAACGAATAGTGGGATTGACCGTAAAATGATAATGGTTGAAAGAACGAACTTGTTTGGTACGACAGGGATTCAAACCCACGACCCTCATATTATGAGCCGAGGGCCCTAACCCCCTGGCCATGCTGAACCCATAAAGAATAGCGCCCCTCGGTGTGATAATATAAAATATGTTATGCGAAAAAATTATAAAAAAGGGACGTATGATAAAATGTCTAATTTATTTGCTTTGTCTCATAAATGAGGATGTATTACAAAAATGTGGAAATCAAATGTTGTTATGATGATTCTAAAATCTAGAAAAATGAAAAGTTTTCCTCATATATGTTTAGTCCAATTAGTTTAACAGGTTGTTTATTTAAAATATTGGAAAAAATTAAATAACAGTTTAGTAAGTTTTTTATTATTATCAAGAAACAAAACAAAAAACTAAATCCGCGTTTAGCTTGTTTCAAGAAAGACCATCAAACTTCTGATCGTTTGTTAAGCCTTACAGAGTCCATAATTGATGGATTTAAGTATAAAACTTCTACAGGAACAATGTTTCTTGATATAGCAAAATTATTTAGCAAGGTATTGTACAATGGATTAATTTATAAACTAATACATCATTTTAGTTTGCCATATATATTAACCAGATGGATAAATAGCTTTATTAAAAGCAGACGAAATAAAATTAAAATTAATAGTGAATTATCAGATTGTTTTAAACCAGAGGTAGGAGTCCAGGAGGAATTCTTTTAAGCTGTTTATTAATTTTTCTCTGTACTTATAATATACTTTGTTCATTGATAGGTAAGGTTTGTTTGGCTTTTTTTGAAATTTCGCACACAGCTACTCGAGGGCTATCTGTGCTAGCCATCCTTAATTTAGCAGTTAAGACTAGAGGAAAGGCAGCTAGTCATCACCACCCACCGCCAACTCTTTGGCTACTCTTTTACCAACGAATAGTGGGATTGACCGTCACATTATACACCCCCACGGCTGGGAGGGCGAGCATGTTTAGCGCGACGCGGGAGTGAACCCGCGACCCTCGGATTACGAGTGCACGCCTTACGCGCTTGGCCATGTCGGGCCGATAGATAAGGAATTATTAATTTTGCACAGCATGTGGATGACATGACATGTTGGATTACTCATAATTTTGTATCAGTAATCACAAAGAATGCGCAATTATGATGAACTGATGTAGAATTGTGGTGTAATTTATGGAGGATAATTGTAAATTCTGAGAAAACTGAATTTATTAATTTTCACAGAAAAAAATAACACTTCGAAACAAAATATTGTAGTCATTGATAAAAACCATATTCAATTATATAACTTGTTTGTTTGTTTGTTTTGGAATTTCGCACAAAGCTACTCGAGGGCTATCTGTGATAGCCGTCCCTAATTTAGCAGTGTAAGACTAGAGGGAAGGCAGCTAGTCATCACCACCCACCGCCAACTCTTGGGCTACTCTTTTACCAACGAAAAGTGGGATTGACCGTCACATTATACACCCCCACGGCTGGGAGGGCGAGCATGTTTTAGCGCGACGCGGGCGCGAACCCGCGACCCTCGGATTACGAGTGCACGCCTTAACGCGCTCGGCCATGCCAGGCCATTTTATAACTTAAACATAAAACAGTTGAAAATGTGAAATATTTGAGTATAATTCTTGATAAAACATTAAATTGGCGATAGCAAATTCCTACTACTGTGAAAAACAAAAGAAGTTTGAGCGGATTTACCTTGAAGAAAATTACAAAACAATTGATAAAACAATAATTAAAACTTACAATATTTTTATAAAATCTCTTATTGAATATGCTGCTAGTACGTAGTCTAGTTTTAAGAAACAAAAATCTAAATTATTGCAAGCATAAATTATTCTATTAATATAATCGTAGAGTTTTTGTGTAAAAAATTCGCGATTTCAACTTTAGACCAAAGATTAAAATATTTAACTGTCAAATATTATTTTTAAAAAATTCTGTTTGTTGAATAAAATTCAAAGTATAACAGATTATAAGAGGATTTTAAATTAAGTTTATTCTGTTATCGATAAGAAAGAGATTTCTTTTAATCTAAGAATTTTAATTTTATTTATTATTTTAGTTACATAGTTTAAATAAAGTTTACAAATAATTTTATTTATTTCATTAGATATATTATTTAAATATAGTTTACAAAAATTTTCCTTGCAATTTTAGTCGTATAAATTCTAAATAAAATTCAATTTGTTATTATAATAGTAAGCTTTTATATTGTAGATTTATATATGTTTAATGGGTCTTAGTCATGCAAGACAGTGTTTATTACAAATATATGGATTTGGGATTGAAGGCTTACTCTTATAATAAAAGTGATAAATTAAAACATAAAATATATTGTAAACAATAAGTCTTATAAGAAGGGCAGTTCACGCTCCGATAAATCTAAAATACATTTCCTCGGCCTGGAATGGCCAAGCGCGTTAAGGCGTGCGCTTCGTAATGTGAGGGTCGCGGGTTCGCGCCCGAGTCGCGCCAAACACGCTCGCCCTCCCAGTCGTAGGGGCGTTATAATGTGATGGTCAATCCCATTATTCGTTGGTAAAAGAGTAGCCCAAGAGTTGGCGGTGGGTGGTGATGACTAGCTGCCTTCCCTCTAGTCTTACACTGCTAAATTAGGGACGGCTATCACAGATAGCCCTCGAGTAGCTTTGTGCGAAATTTCAAAACAAACAAACAAAAATACATTTCCGCAAAAGAGAATAAATTTTCACCTTTGATAGATCCTCAGAATTTATACAGTACAGAAGAAGTTTTTGACTTTCCACACGTTTATCAATTCTCCTAGGCATTACATATATATATATATTTAATTAAGCACAAAGCTACATAATGGGCTATCTGTGCTCTGCCCACCACGGGTATCGAAACCCGGATTTTAGCGAGTAATTCCGCAAACATACCGCTGAGCCACTGGGGGTCAATTATATAAAAACCTGCAAAGAAACAATAAAATCTATGTTAGTTTTCTTAGTGCTAAAATTGAAAATGACTTTTGTAACACCCTGCATTTAAAACAGAAGTTTAACAATGTAGTTGTTATATATGCATGATTGTATATACATATGAATAAAAATAGAGAGTACACATTAATGAACTTTATGTGAACAAGCAGTTGCATTATCATGAAAAGAAAATACGATTGGCTTTTGTGACACGTTTTTGTGTAAATTATATTTATATAAAGAACAAGGAAGTAATTAAGTATTGTTCAAGATTTACAGAAACAGATATTTCGGCTGCAACTGTTAGTTAAAATTACATGAAACCCGTGTAACAAATAACACTAACAACAAAATTACCTAACATACTGTTACGTTGTGTTCTTGTAAAATACATTTATGTATAATATTAAAGAGAACATGAGGCTTCATTCTTAAGGAACTTCCTACATTTATGACTATATTAGCAAGTGACACTTGTACTCCACGTGATATGATCCATTAGCACTTTGGGCAGTCACCTTATTCAAATTGCTGTCTTTTTTAACTCCATAGTCAACTATTTATGTGCTACATGATTGTTATGTGTTTACTCTATTTTATATATTTCTCGAAATAGGGCAAATCAACAATAAGCACGTTGTACAGAATCAACAATAAGCACGTTGCACAGAATCAACAATAAGCACGTTGCACAGAATCAACAATAAGCACGTTGTACAGAATCAACAATAAGCACGTTGTACAGAATCAACAATAAACACTTTGTACAGAATCAACAATAAGCACGTTGTACAGAATCAACAATAAGCACGTTGCACAGAATCAACAATAAGCACGTTGAACAGAATCAACAATAAGCACGTTGTACAGAATCAACAATAAGCACGTTGTACAGAATCAACAATAAGCACGTTGCACAGAATCAACAATAAGCACGTTGTACAGAATCAACAATAAGCACGTTGTACAGAATCAACAATAAGCACATTGTACAGAATCAACAATAAGCACGTTGTACAGAATCAACAATAAGCACGTTGAACAGAATCAACAATAAGCACGTTGTACAGAATCAACAATATGCACTTTGTACAGAATCAACAATAAGCACGTTGTACAGAATCAACAATAAGCACGTTGCACAGAATCAACAATAAGCACGTTGAACAGAATCAACAATAAGCACGTTGTACAGAATCAACAATAAGCACGTTGCACAGAATCAACAATAAGCACGTTGAACAGAATCAACAATAAGCACGTTGTACAGAATCAACAATAAGCACGTTGCACAGAGTTAAGCTCATCATTAGATGGCTCCTTGTTGAATTTAGTTATCATTTGATTTGTACTAATGCTTTCAGTCTCATAAGCAGCAAGCTGTTAACGTGTACTACATGGTAAATGTATGATAAAATCACACTAGAAGGTGTGCAATAAGTGATTATTTACCAACATGTGCTGCATTCTGAAGGACAGTTAAAGTTAGATTGATTACTCACACCATACAAGTAAAGTCTGATTGATTACTCACACCATACAAGTAAAGTTAGATTGATTACTCACACCATACAGTTAAAGTTAGATTGATTACTCACACCATACAGTTAAAGTTAGATTGATTACTCACACCATACAAGGCACTATCATCTCAAGCAATCCTTTGTTATTGTATTTCATTCTGTTTGACATAAATGGAACACTGTTGTGACTTCGTATAGTTTCAGTAGATTGTGAAGATATACCGATGGATACATTTCCATGGGACTTCAGGCTTGACCATAAGGTACCACCTTAGTCCGATGGGCGTACTCATTCTATTCAAGGTAGTTGTTATGATAAAGTATGAAATGATAATTTTGAAATAATTTTTGCAGAGGAGGAGGTCTGCAGTGACAGTTTATGTGGCGATACTTCGGACAGATCACCTACTAGGCTATACTTCGGACAGATCACCCTACTAGGCTATACTTCGGGCAGATCACCCTACTAGGCTATATTTCGGACAGATCACCCTACTAAGCTATACTTCGGACAAATCACCCTACTAGGCTATATTTCGGACAGATCACCCTACTAGGCTATACTTCGGACAGATCACCCTACTAGGCTATACTTCGGACAGATCACCCTACTAAGGTACTTACATCATGCTAAGCTTGAGCTTGTTTATGATTGGGCCCGGCATGGCCAGATGGTTAAGGCACTCGACTCGTAATCCGAAGATCGTGAGTTCGAATCCCTGTCACACCAAACATGTTCGTCATTTCAGCCGTGGGGGCGTTATAATGTAACGGTCAATCTCACTCTTCGTTGGTAAAAGAGTAGTCCAACAGTTGGCAGTGGGTGGTGATGACTAGCTATCTTCTCTCTAGTTATACATTGCTAAATTAAGGACGGCTAGCGCAGATAGTCCTCGAGTAACTTTGCACGAAATTAAAAACAAACATGCAAACTTCTGGATGAGTAGTTACTCGCGCATCCTGGTGCTGTAATACAATCACATTGGTTTCCAGTAAACAGGTAGAGCTATCTGCTCGTACTTTACATGCCACAGCCTATGCAAATGAATTTTGCATATTTTTCTGAGGAGAAAAACAGGCAAAGTTATCGATGTCAACTGATAGTTCAACAGGTTTATATTAATTAACTACACACGGTAAAAACTATCTCAACATAGCTCCAGAAAACTGATGAAACTCAAGTCGAACCTGACGTTACACAGCTGATAACTTGCACTTCTCTAAGCCAGAATGGAACTTGATATTTACCTGTGAAGGTACAAAGACGAAAGGTTGAGTTCCTGTTTGACGCAAGATAAACTAAAACACTGATTGGTTCTGTTTATATTGGGCCTTCCAAATGAAATCATCTCTCTGATCATTGGATACTGACTTTGTTCTAGTGAATGAAATGGATTAAGTGTAAGTGGGATCTCAGGCTGTGTCTAGGAAATGTTTTTCACAGAATAAAGGTAGTCATTTAAGACCTAGAATCTGGCATTAGTGTTCTTGGTACTGCAGAAATTATCCATCTATTTCTTCTACGCAACTGGTAAATTGATATTTCACGTGCGAATTATTTAAATGCCACTCGGCTTGTAGGGAATAACAGAATCTCTAGCTACACAATATGTTATTGGAGCTTACAATAAAGAGGTGACAGTGGAATATATACCTGTTATATGTTAATGGTACCCTTTGGTTTTATGCTCAGATGTGTGGCTGAGAACTTGAGAATGGTTTTCCAGCGAATAAATAAAGCAGGAATGTTGGTTGTTGGTCACATTTTGGGTAGAGACACCGTTTATAAAGACCCTGCCAAGAGAACAGTGGCAAAAGACAGGTCTCAACTAGTGACCAAATAAGATATCTTCAGCTTCCTTGGCTCTGCTCTGTATTAATGATGGTTTGTGGTAAACTTATCCAAGGTAGTAGCATCACTGTTTTCTCTCACAGAGCTGAGATGTACATTGGATGAATGAATAGATGTTATCAGGCATTACAATAACTTAAACCTACTTTAGTAGACGCTACAGTGGTGACATATTCAGAACAAGACAGCAAGTTGATGGTGGTGATAATAGTATTAGGGTGTTGTTATTATAGTTGTAACACAAGGTAGAACATGCAATAATGCACACTAACTGTTCACTCATAACGTCTAAATGCATATAATATACAGTGATGAAAGAATTGTTTGCAGCTAGTGTGTTCATAAAACACAGTCATCACTATTTATACGGTGGAAAATTGTGATCTGGGTTTACCATGCTTTACTGAAAACATTAATGATCTTTAAAGTTTTGGAATAAATTCCAACATAGTAGGTTACAATGTTGAAATAATATGACTTTGTCATAGTGCATTGCCCAAGTATACAATATGGAAATGTAGACATATTATCTTCATATACAGTGAGACCCTTTCTTTTAAGGAATGACCAGATATTGTTTGAGAATTAAAACAATTTCCTCCATAGTAACACTAAACCATGCACTAGGAGATTACGCTAGTGGATGAATTTCACAATTAACATATTGGGAGTTCCAGAAAGAGCAGTTGAAGGAAACAGATCTACAATAAATGCACTTTGCTGCAAAGTGTTAACATTAATAGAGAAGTGTTGTGTCTTCTCTAGAGAGAATAAATTGTTCCACTCCCACAGACTAACAGAGAGATTGCTGCTATACACACATTGCCAAAATCTACTCCAAAAAGTGGAATGAAAATTATACATTGGTTAATACATCAGCACAGAACATAATGGATGTGATGAAAAGATTCACATGGATCATGGAGCTAATATGTGCCAAGATTTGACTATGGCTCTATCCATAAAGGATTTTAGAGCAGATTATGATTGTAACGTAGCAATTATGACATTTTCAACCTACACATCTAGATGGAATTTTGATTTATTGGAACTGAATTGAAAGTGCATTTTAAAATCTGTATTTTTGCACTTTAAGATCAAGTCATTGATAGTTTTTGTTATATCTTTCTTCAACTTACCAATGGTACAGCTATGTCGGTTTGTTTGTCGAAGTATCTTAAATAATTTAATAGCGTCATGATGAATTGCCTCTTTTTATGATGACCAATTTACTCATTATTTCTTACATTGTAAAGAAATGGACTATGCAGCCAAGCTGGAGACTTCAGTTGTAGGTCCAGCAGCCAAGCCGCAGACTTCAGTGGTAGGTCCAGCAGCCAAGCTGCAGACTTCAGTGGTAGGTCCAGCAGCCAAGCCGTAGACTTCAGTGGTAGGTCCAGCAGCCAAGCTGCAGACTTCAGTGGTAGGTCCAGCAGCCAAGCTGGAGACTTCAGTTGTAGGTCCAGCAGCCAAGCTGGAGACTTCAGTGGTAGGTCCAGCAGCCAAGCTGGAGACTTCAGTTGTAGGTCCAGCAGCCAAGCTGGAGACTTCAGTGGTAGGTCCAGCAGCCAAGCTGGAGACTTCAGTGGTAGGTCCAGAAGTAACCAGGCTTCCAGTTGATGCATTTGCCACAGAGGAATCAGATGGTGACAACCACCTCATTTACACCAGGAGCTTATGGGTAGATACACTTTGTGAAAGAAAATTTCAATGTGTGTGTGTGTGTGCACTTGTGCCCTTCATTAAGGGAATTATTTTAGTAGAATATTCATATTTTATATATTCATATGTAAAATGGTTTCTTTTTGTTTGCATTATGTTTCACGTGTCCTATTTTTGGCATGTTCTTCTAATCATTACAGAAACTTCGTTTTGTTATCAGTTTTTTATTAAATTGTGAATCTTATTACATTTTAAATCATTGTTAAAGGATTATTGATTTGTAAACATTAATTCATTGTTTAATCACTATGCCACACATGTTGCATATAAACGTTTAGAAGGATAAAAGAAAACTAATGTGTTTTTTTATCATTCCGCCAATGCAAAGTTAAGTTTAACTGTTGACTTAAGAACAGGCCTGAAACAGAAGGGAAAGGAAAAATATGGTAACCAAAAACCAAAAACGTTATCGACCCATCCCTTAAAGGGTATTCGAAAGATGATTAAGTCGCTACAAAGCAATACTACTCACTAGTCACTCAAATCGGCCAATAGAGTAAATCAAACTGATAAAACGTAACATTGCAATTCCTCCAACTAGAAGATTTGTTGCCAACTCCCTCTTTTTTTAATTTACAGTGTATTATATAAGTTACCAGCTTGGTAACAAACAAAAATCAACAAATGTCAACATTTTCGTTTTGCAATAATTATAAGAATAATAATACTAGTTTTTCTACAACTTAGAAGATTGTTACGGACTTAGTAAAAATACATAAAAAATAAATCAATAAAATTTCAACATTTTCCTTTTACAATAATTATAAGCATAATAATACTAGTTTTTCTACAACTTACAAGATTGTTACGGACTTAATAACAAACACAAAATAAACAAATCAAACAAATTTCAACATTTTTTTCCAATATATCAATAATAATGCATTTAATACCATTTACTGCTCCCGCATTTAATAATAAGTTCTTAAATTCCCAATTTAAATAATTTGTAGGAAAATATTTCTTTCTTATATATTCATAATTTTTGCAATATAAAATTATGTGATCTTGCGTTCCTATCTCTCCACAGGGATATATATTAGATTTTTTATAATTTTTTGATTGATATTCTGAAAAACTCCATGATTTGTTAAAATTTGATTTATATAAAAATCTCCTTTACATCTATTAAAATTTACTTTATTAAAATATTTATAAGTGAACCTACCAAGAGAACCATCATTCCATCTTTGTTGCCAGTTACTTAATAATTCTTTATTTAATTTTGTTTTAAGTTGATTTTTACTATAACCAAATATAGTGTTAATTTCCTTTCTCTCTGTGGCTTCCTTAGCTTTAAAATCCACGATTTCATTATCATTGATCCCACTGTGGGCTTTGATATTACCCAGGTAATATTTAGTTTGTTACAAATAATATGTTCTTTAATTCTATTGACTAAATAATAATTTTTTCTACTTGATTTAAGTGCTGTTATGTATATGTGTAAATATTTTGTTAACGACAACATGTCGTGTTGTGTTTGAATTTTCATTTCTATTATTCCTTTTTCCATATTGATATTATTGTTTCGAAGTTTAAACTAATATTTTGTTATTCATTTAGGGTAACATTTAGAATTTTCTTGAATTAAGTAGACCAATCATATGTTTGTAAATGAGTGCTGGTGACTTCGTGTCTAGACTGTAGTCTCGTGCAAGAACGGACACGCGCGGATTGCTCTGGAATGTTGGGAAATTGCACGATGGTTCGAGAAAAGAGGCTTACAAATATATAAACAGACGAAAATGTGAGAAAGGAAGAGTCATCACTTTTTATTCGAAAAAAATAATGAGAAGAGTCATCACTTTTTATTCGAAAAAAAGAATGAGAATAGTCATTAGTTTTTATTCGAAGTGAAGAAGAGTCAGTCATTCGTTTGAGAAAGTTTAAGTGTTTGCTGTGAGTTTATTCAACTTGGATTTGTGACTAGAGCTAGATCTACAGAAACTGTGATTTTGTTTTGTCAATCTGGAAATTGCAAGATTGTCCGAGAAGTAGGCCTACCGGTATAAAAGACGGTGACGCGAGAAGAAGTTAGTCATCAGTTTTTATTCGAAGAAAAAGATAGAGATTCAGACATCAGTTATTATTTGAAGATAAGAGGAAAGTCAGACATTAGTTCTATTTCTAAAGAAGAGAGTCAGTTATTTGAGAAAGATTAAGTGTTTGCTGTGATTATTCAACTTGGATTTGTGACTGAAGTTAGATCTACGGAAGCTGTGATTTTACTTCGTCAATCTCTACGATTCATCCGAATTACTGCTTGTGCTGAGAGTCGGCGAATTTATTGAACTGTGAACTGTTTCTGAACTTCTTCATTTAAGCTTCGGAATCTCTTCGTGGGACCAAATTCACACCCTAGACTGGAATTTGAGACTTTCATTTTAGATCATTACATTAGATACAGGCCAGTACCGTTTTGTATTGTGATTAATTTTGAAGTTTGAAACTAGTATTATTTTGTTTTGTAATTAATTTTGAATGTTGTAACTTAATATCTGTCACTGTTATTATATAATTTATGTTATATTTGTTAATAGTTTAGTGTAATAAATTATACAAGCTGTTATCTGTGTTTTTCTGTTGCGTTTAGTCTACGAAGAACATAAAACATAAAAAATACGTAACAGTGCCATCAACGATGATCCTGAATCAGAATATATCGCTGTTTCGTAAATGTTATTATTAACCATGAAATCAAGTCTTAAATATTACAAACAATTCAGCCATAAATGTTGTATTATCATTTAATCTAAACAGACTTTCCTTTTTAATTTCATCATTATAAATATATATATAAGCTCATCTCTTATGTAAATGTCGTGTAAATGTTTGGTAAACGACAACATGTCGTGTTGTGTTTAAATTTTCATTTCTGTTATTTATATTTCCATATTTATATTATTGTTTCAAAGTTTAAACCAATTAAAAATATATTGTTATTCATTTAAAATAACATTTAGAATTTTCTAGAATTAGGTAGATCAATCAATTGACTATAAATGGAATGTGGCGGCCTAGTGTCTAGACGACAAGTCTCGTGCAGAACGGACATGCGCGGATTTCTCTGGAATGTTGGGAAATTACACGATGGTTCGAGAAAAGAGGCCTACAAATATATAAACAGACGAAAATGTGAGAAAGGAAGAGTCATCTCTTTTTATTCGAAAAAAAGAATGAGAAGAGTCATTAGTTTTTATTCGAAGTAAAGAAGAGTCAGTCATTCGTTTGAGAAAGTTTAAGTGTTTGCTGTGAGTTTATTCAACTTGGATTTGTGATTAGAGCTAGATCTACAGAAACTGTGATTTTGTTTTGTCAATCTCTACGATTCGTTCGAATTACTAGTTATACTGAAGGTCAACACGTATGGAACTATTTTGGGGAGACCAAATTGGAAAACAACAAATTTGAGACATTCGTCGTAAACATCCATTCAAACTTCGAAATTTCTTCGTGGGACCAAATTCACCTCCTAGACTAAAATTTCGGATTTCTGATCTGAACTTTTGGACTTTCATTCTAGATCATTATATTTGACACAGGCCAGTAACATCTTGTATCGTAATTAACTTTGAAGGTTGAAACCAGTACTATTTTGTGTTGTAATTAATTTTGAATGTTGTAACTTAATATCTGTCACTGTTGTTATGTGATTTATGTTATATCTGTTACATATACATAATAGTTTAGTGTAATAAATTATACAAGCTGTTATCTGTGTCTTTCTGTTGCGTTTAGTCTAAGAAAAACATAAAACATAAAAAAAAACGTAACAACATCCAACTATATTATTAAATTTTGAGCCGACTGTATAAAATTTATCACTAAATTGTTTTAAATCTTCACAATAATACCAGTTAAAACTACGGTTGATCCTATGACCAAAATTTAGCTCCGTCAGGACTTCAATATTTTCTACTTTAGTTACTTCCTCTTCTATTTTAATATTTTGATTAAGAAAAAACAATCTATATAATTTAACACCAACTTCTAGTTTTATATCTAACGGTGGAATACCCGTTAATGTGTCAAGTGTTAAACTAGCTACAGTTTTATAAGTTTTTGCGATTGGTAATATTGCTATTCTTTGAATTTGTAAGATTTTACTTGTAATTCTTTCTGTATTTTCAAACCAAATTTTATATCCATATTTTATCATTTTTTCTATACTTAATATGTAAATATTTTTCATAACTTTTGGTTTCAAACCCCGAGTGGCTCTTCAAATCCTCTTTAATTTTTGAATGACATTAACTATTTTACTTTTAACAAAATTTAGATGCGATAACCAGTTTAATTTCATGTCAATTATAATACTTAGGTATTTCAACTCTTTAGTAAATTTAATTCTTTCATTACCTATAGTAATTGTAGGTATATGCGTGATGTTTTTACCTTTATAAATTAAAATAAAATTTGATTTATCTATATTAAGTTCTAATTTATTTTCTAAACTCCAATTGTTAACCTTATTTAATATATCCTCAGACAAAGACATAAATTGGTATGAAGCTTTTACTCTCGTTAATATAACGGTGTCATCAGCAAATGCTTGTATATTTGCATTGTTTGTACTCTTTAATTTTAACATCCTATCAATATATAATTCCACAGTATAGGACCCAAACTAGATCTTTCTGGAATTTCTTTATTATATTTCTTAGTTTTACTTTTAATAAAATTTCTCTATTTTGAATGAAATCAATAATCACTTTTTTCAACTTCAAGGGCACTTTAGATTATTCAAATGTTTTAGTAAAATCAAGTTATCCACCGAGTTCAAAGCATTTTTAAAATCCAAGGAAATTAATAATGTAATGGACATATTGTTTATACTTTCATAAATATAATCTTTAACTTTCTGTAATACATGTATAGTAGATCTCTTACTTCGAAAACCATATTGTGCATGATTAATTAATTTATATTTCTCTATAAAATAAGTCAATCTATATTTCAAAATTTTATCGAATATTTTACTCCAAATGGTCAAAAGACATATTTGTCTAAACTCTTAAACTACTCGGAATCATTTGATCTTTTCCTTTTTTATGGGTGAGGGTCACCATAGCCTTTTTCCAAACTAACGGGAAAATACCATTTTTATAACAAAAATTTAATATTTTGATAAACCCATTTTTATAAGCAAAATATATTTCTTTTATTGTAGGCAATTTTAAATTATCATATCCAGGAGCTTTATTACACTTCATCTCCCCCATGACTTTATTAATTTCATACTCTGTAATATTATCTTCATTTACGTTCACATCAATATCATTATCATTCTGTAATTCATCGCAAAAACCTGTTCCAGAGACCACTTGATCATAATTCACCCATGGAAAGTGATAATTAAGAATTTCATTTGTAGCTTCATTTCTATTTTTGGTGATATTCCCATATTTATCTTTTATTTCATTAAAATATGGTACGTGAGTATACCGTGAATTTTGTACTTTCTCGTTCAATATAAAATATTTCGTCCGTTCTAAATCTATGCAGTTCTCGCGTAACGTACAATACAGAAAAACGTCAACTTTATCGGGTTCTTTTGTTGGTCTCTAGAGGTATTTCCTTCTCATGGCAAATATTGTTGTAAAGTTTGACATCATGCAAGATGATCAATGACAACAGGGATCACTACTGGTATGGCAGATGACATTTAGATATTGCTGTTGAATGGAAAGGACCTGTTAGTTGGCAGCATCAGTTATTATAGGTAAGTCCAACGTTTCTCGTTAACTTAGAAATGTTAGATTTGAACAGAAGAGGTTCTCACGTGAGTTAATAAATAAACTCAGCATTACAAAAACTATTTATTCTTGAACTCTAAGTTCATGGGAGGTCCAGTTCAATCAGTACTTTGATCAACGTGCGTCATTTGCTCAAAGTTACACGAGAGTTATCTCCGCTAGCCAAGGCCTGGCATGGCCGAGTGCGTTAAGGCGTGCACTCGTAATCCGAGGGTCGCGGGTTCGCGCCCGCATCGCGCTAAATATGCTCGCCCTCCCAGTCGTGGTGGTGTATAATGTGACGGTCAATCCCACTATTCGTTGGTAAAAGAGTAGCCCAAGAGTTGGCGGTGGGTGGTGATGACTAGCTGCTTTCCCTCTAGTCTTGCACTGCAAAATTAAGGACGGCTAGCACAGATAGCCCTCGAGTAGCTTTGTGCGAATTTCCAAAACAAACAAACAATCTCCGCTAGCCGTTCCTAATTTAGCGGTGAAAGGCCGAAAAATCTTCAGCTAGACTTTTAGTCATGAATAGTGGGATTGACCGTCACTTTATTAGGCCTCAGTGTCTTAGTGACATCAAAATACCAAATAATGTTACTACTGTTTATTTGGTTATTATAACATTCTGAACCCTGTGCATCCTACTAAGAAATATAAAATGTGATCGTATTAAATCATCACACACGAACAATTTTAATATTTCAGTAAATATAGAAATGTTTTCTTGATAAGTTTCTGTTAAAGAATAATTTAGTATTGAATGAATCAGGTAGGATAGAACACGTTATGAAGATTTGAAAACTTGTTTGTTAGAATCTTTTAAACAAGCCTATCTAATAACAGTAGAACTATACAAAGATACGATAAAATGTAAATTAGTTAGCACATTCCACTTTCAGTACAGACATATATTGAAATTAACAAATGTAAAGAATTTCGTCATGTTGGTCAAGAACCAATGTAATAAAAATATATCAGACAAACTGTCTGTTCACTGTTTAAATAATTCACACTTTAATTGCTGTTTTTTATAATTTTATTTATACAGAATACCTACAGTTTTGATCAAATCTTATTTCAAAAACATATACATGATTTCAATTATTCGTATCAATAAATAATCTGAACATGTGGATATGGTCTCTTTGAATCTCTTCTGAATAACATGTTTCAACAATATCCTTACCATAATTGATGTTTTGGACTACATGGAATCAGATATTACTGTTATATCATTTAAATGTGTCATTATATCTGTGATCTGTCTTTATAGGTAAAACATACTGATAAGTTATGACGGTAAGTATTTTGAATAAAGAAAACCAAATAATTCTACTTTTGAACTTACAAACAGAAGGACCAATAAATACGTTTATTTATAGTTATTTATATATACACTAGATTATACACATAAAATTCGAATACAGTTTTGGTAATGTCAATTTTCAGCTTTGCTTTACATCTGTAGTGTCTATATTTTTTATATAAAAATTTATTTTACGTTGATTGTGAATTTATGAAAACTTAATATTTCTTATACATCGTAAATATATTTCCGATAGATGTCACTTCTCATAAGATAGCTTTACTGTTCAGTTTCTGCCGACACTAGCTCCACCTACCCAAGGTTTCAACAGGAACGTGACTACTTCTACTGTCGCAGCCGCTTCCCAGAAAAGAAGTACCAGAAGTGTGAGTCGATATTATGATATCTTACCTAAACTCACACTGACTTGGTTGGGGAGTCAATGATGAGCACCCCTCGGAAAGTGTCCAAAGGCAACATCCCAACCCAGAGGAAAACACATGTGGGACAACACGCGTAACCAGATACAGTCTTCGCCCATGTTGACAGTACGTTTCACTAAACTGGGTGTCAAAGAGAAAATGACATCCATAATTGTAGATATGATGGTTGGTCCACCTTCCCCATGGTAATGTGTGATATCCTCGCCAACACAGTGCATCTAGACTAGTCTATCTCCTTCCTTTACCAGACCACCTGGGAATCAACCTTTTGAGGAAGATATGACAAGGGTTTCTTAACCAACTAATACTATTTGGTTGGTCCAGTACTTTTCTAAAACCAGTTTTACCACAAACTAACCAGTAGGAGATTGTACCCGTCAGTTATAACATTCTCTAGTATAGTATAGTATAGGAAAAATGATAAATAGAAATGAAAAGTAAATAAGCTACATGTACAGTTAATCCAAAAGCCACGTTTGAAACCAGAGAGTGGTGATAGTTGGATGATAATTTGACACTGAGTGTGATGAATGAGTGATATCTGAGGGGAAGTACTAAGAGGGGGTATTTTATGAAGAAGGATAAGGACTGGTAATTAAGTTTGAGCTGGCTATAAATGTGTTATCAAAAGGACAGATGCAGGGGTGAACTGAGTGACGTATAAAACTTTTAGAAGGTAACATATATAGGTAACTTGGTCTAACTTAATAGAATTAATTTACCATCTAAGCAGAACGATATGGTACTGAAGACAAAAAGTTATGACCTTTCTTTCTGAGATGGGTTGTAAATGTGTACAGAGGTTGAGTATTTCACTGATTAGATAGCTATCAGAACACTTGGTATTGAAAGAACACACTGTACAAAGGATCTTATAGGTATTGAGTAATGGATACAAGGTTCCATTGATTCTGTTATACTCAGTAACAGATGTGAAAGTGAGTGTGACTCAAAGGTATAAGGACTTACATTACTGCTATCACCCCAAGAAAAGAAATTACTTCACTAGTAGACAGATAAAGACTGCATATTCCTGAACTAAAAGAAAGAAAATTCGGACCGATTGAGAAATGTGTTGAAAAATATCCCAGGTGAAAAGTGTATGAACAGTATCACGAAATTTAAGATTTGTGTTTAAATGGAGTGAATTTTGAAACTACAGTTACTTAATAAAATAAATAAAAATACAAAATAAAAAGTAATAAACAGCATGAAAAACGTTAAAGTAAAATCAGAAAAGAAAAATTTTAACACATCATAAAACTATTGTGGTAAATGTAGAGAAGAAGAATGGAACCCCCATTTTATTATCTCCAACTGGTTAGTTCAGAAGACATCTGGTTTGGAAAAAGTTAACATTTTCTTACATGAAAATGTGTTTTCATTAAATACTTATTACCACTTCAGACAGAAATTATATCTTCTGTGAACATCTGCCTTGAATATCTGCATGACACTAATTTTTAGGCAACTTCAATCTGAACTCACGTGATTCTTATCAATGGATAATGATGTTTTGTTTAATAGCTCCCTCTATACTGCTCCACTCATGAAATCTCATTATTAAAGAGAAAATAAGTCGTAGTTACCCAAATGAACACATACGCATCAGAAAACTTGTGAGTGAATGTTACGTATCTTTCGATGTTTTAAGTTCTTCGTAGATTAAACGCAACAGAAAAACATAGATAACAGCTTGTATAATTTATTACACTAAACTACTAACAAATATAACAGATATAACATAAATTATATAATAACAGTGACAGATGTTACGTTATAACATTCAAAATTAATTACAACACAAAATAATATTAGTTTCAAACTTCAAAATAAATCACAACACAAAACGGTACTGGCCTGTATCTAATGTAATGATCTAAAATGAAAGTCTCAAATTCCAGTCTAGGGTGTGAATTTGGTCCCACGAAGAGATTCCGAAACAGTTCACAGTTCAATGAAATCGCCGTTTCTCAGTTCAAGCAGTAATTCAGATGTATCGTAGAGATTGACGAAATAAAATCACGGCTTCCGTAGGTCTAATTTCAATCACAAATCCAAGTTGAATATTCACAGCAAACACTTAATCTTTCTCAAATAACTAACTCTCTTCTTTTGAAATGAAACTGGTGTCTGAATCTCACTCTTTGTCTTCGAATAAAACTGATGACTGAATCTCTCTCCCTCGAATAAAACTGATGATTGATGACTGAATCTATCTCTCGTCACCGTCTTTTATAACGATAGGCCTATTTCTCGAACAATCTCGACATTTCCATACAACTCCAGAGCTATACATGCATATCCGTTCTTGCACGAGACTACACGTCTAGACAGGAAGTCACCAGCACTCATTTACAAACATGTGATTGGTCTACTCAATTCGAGAAAGTTCTAAAAATGTTACCCTAAATAAATAACATATTTTAGTTTAAACTTCTAAACAATAATATCGATATGGAAAAATGAATAATACAAATGAAAATTCAAACACAATACGACATGTTGTCGTTTACAAAATATTTACACATATACATAACACTCTCCCCCTTAAAAGTAAAAAAAAAGTTTGAACTTGTGAAAACTTTTTATTTTGTTTTGCTTATTTGTCTTTTTAAACCAACTTAAAAGGGTTAAATCCAGTAGATTCTGAAATAACCTCGCGAACTTCAAGCAGTAACAAGGGAACACCCTCAACCCAGTTCTTTGAGTGTTTGTGGCAGTAATTTGGTGGAAACGATCAAGAACACCTTGTGTCTCAGGATGGTAGGCACTGGATGAAATTTGATGGACTTTTAATTCATGTATGGCTTGTTCAAATAGCTTGGACATAAAATTTGTGTCTTGATCTGATTGCACAACTTTTGGAATTCCGAACATGGTAAAGGATTTAACAAGAGCAGTGATTTTTCTCAAAGGGATTGCCTCAGGCAACCGTGTAGAAGCACACATGATCGTCGAAAGGTATTCATTTCCTGCTTTGCTTTTTGGCATTGGGCCAACACAGTCGATAATGACCCTTGAGAATGGTTCTTCAAAGGCAGGAATAGGCTGCAGTGGTGCTTTGGGAATCCCTTGATTTGGTTTTCCAGTGATTTGGCAAGAATGACATGCCTTACAAAAGCTAACAACATCTTGGCGCATCTTTGGCCAATAGAAATGTCGTCGGATACGATCTAAGATCTTTCTTACACCTAAGTGTCCCGACAATGCATGGTCATGAGCAAGATTAAGAATATCACTCCGATAGTATTTTGGAATGACGATTTGGTGAATAACATTCCACTCTTCATCAGCAGCAACGTCAGGAGATCTGTATTTTCTCATTAGCACACCTGACTTCTTGTAGTAACAAATAGGGACAGTTCCTATTTCATTTTCATCAACAGCCAGTTGTAGAAAAGAACGAGTTTCAGGATCGTTGTCCTGTTCCTCAACAAGTTTGTTTCGATGAAGAGAGTCGAAAAATGTGTTAGAGTCATCAGTAGAACTTAAAGTTGAATCAGAAATCTCATCGATGTGAGACATGAACGTATCAGATAAAGAGAAATCCTCTTTGGACTCCTGAGAATGTGTCTGAGAACGAGTAACAGCACAGGCGGGAAAAACATCAGGAAACTCTTCAACGAGTTGCTCTGTACTGGGGCTAATAACAGGTGCTTCAACAACACGAACCTCAGGTACCACCTTACTACCAGCCAAATCATTCCCCAAAAGCATAGACACACCTTTAACAGGCAATGAAGACTTAATACCCACAGTCACTGGGCCTGAAACTAAGTCCGAATGTAAATCTAATCTGTGAAGAGGAATAGAAACGACGCCACCTTCTACACCAGAAATGAGCACATTGGCCCCAATGGATGACTTTTCAGAAAACGGAAGTACACTTTCCAAAATCAAACTCTGAAAAGCTCCAGTATCCTGCAGGATTTTAATTGGTTGTAGATGTGAATCGCCAACAAAAGAAACAAAACCTTCAGTCATGAAAGGCTTAAATTTGTCCTCAACAATATCTTCAGGTACTTCAATAATATTGGGCTTAGAATCCACAGTGGACTGGACAGGGTCAAAATCATTGGGAATTAATGATGTATCCAACGAGGGCGAAATGAAACTATTGGGTGATGGCTTGTTTTTAAGCTTATAGCACTCAGAAATCAGATGGCCAGGTTTCCTACAATAAGCACATGTTCTGGATGAGAATGACACGTTTTTAGTAGATGATGAGCTTATAGAATAAGATGGAGTCTTCGTCTGAAAATTAGAAGTTTGCTCTTTTTTGTCTCTGTCGACATTTGCATAATATTTGAACGAGTCATTGGGTTTCTTTGCTATGTGATTCAGTAAAAGACCTGCCACAGGTTAACCAACATCTTTTGGTACTGAGTCTGGTCATTTCAGGAGGAAAACTGATCCATTCTGGAAACTGGTTACTTAAGGTTACTTTGATAGAGCTCAGTAAAAGAAACTCAAACAACTTTTAATTGATTGATTGATTGATTTAGCATTTTATGGCACAAAGCAACAAGGCTATCTGTGACAGACATCCGGTAAAAATGTAAAAAAAAATAAATGTAGTAAAAGACACAAATGGAAATGAAAGTAAAACAATAAAGTAGAAAACCAATGTTGACACCTAGTCTACAACGTTAAGACAGAAGGCAGAGTGTAAAAAGTTGTAAGGTATTTACTCTAGCAAAAAGGTAATGATCATAACCCACCAGGAAGACTAACAGGTAAGTTCAAGAACCTCTGTCAATCACCTGAAGTTGGCCTTCCCAGTCCTGGTTCTGGGTTATATGTCATAGCAGCTCTTATCAAATTGTAAGAAAATAAAAGTTACAAAAGACACTCAGCAAAATTGTAATGATGAGCAGCCAAATGTCCAGTAAAAAGATAAAAGTCAAGTAAATGGAGTAAAATGTGCAAAGGTAATTGAAGATAAAAGCAAAACAGCAATTAAAACAGAAAATGGTGCAAAAACAATGTCAACATCCAGTCAACAGAGTTGTAAAGGACTACCTGTAGCAGAATGGTAATGATCATAACCCACCAGGAAGACTAACAGGTAAGTATAAAAACCACCATCAGTCACCTGAAGTTGGTCTTTCCAGTCCTGGTTAGGAGTCAATATGGCCAGTACTAAAAAGTAAAGTTATAAAAGTGTGAAATTATATGCAGCAAAAATATAATAACTTGCCAGGATGACTAACGAGTAGTTCAAACAGTAGCGTTAGTCACCTGAAGTTGGGCATTCCAGTCCTGGTGTCGAGTTATTTAATGTTCTGGCCATTGTCCAATGTCAAATTGAATGAGAGGGATTAAAACTGTAAAAAAGGAGCCACAATTAAAAAGGTGTTATGAATAAATATGCAACACTTAAATGAGATTAAAAAGATTAATGGCCATTAAAAAATTAAAAACGTCACCAAGGTGGACAGAGTCACCATCACCAATAATTCTGTCCAATGTTACAGAATGACCTGGGAAAAAATATGTTTAATATATTGCCGTCGTTGAGAATTGTAACGATGGCTAGAAAGTAAAACGTGGCTGACAGTAATTTGAGTGTTACACAAACTACACATTGGTGCATCAGTTCCAGATAAAAGAAAATGATGAGTTAAAAAACTGTGACCAATGCGTAGCCTAGTGAGAACAACTTCCTCCTTCCAAACTTTATGGAAGCTAGATGGCCAAACTCCAATTTTGAGTTTGATTTGAAAAAGTTTGTTATCGCATTGCTCACTCCAAGTGGACTGCCAGCTGGCACAGAACCGAGGCTTGAAGACAACACCATATCCATGTACGGAATAGGCATAGGGGTGATGGGGCTGAAGCAGACATATTTAGCTGCCATGTCTGCAAGCTCGTTCCCACGAATACCAACATGGCCTAGTATCCAGAAAAACTGGATTGAAGTAGCTGCTAATGAGAAATGGGCCAGTCGGTTTCGAATATCAGCGAGAATAGGATGTGAGCTAACGTGTAGCGATTCCAAGGCAAGTATAGAACTAAGTGAATCAGTATAAATAGTGCAGTTGGAGTACTGCTCAGCTGCAATATGATCCAGGGCAAGAGATATGGCATACAGTTCAGCAGTGAACAAAGAAGCTGTAGAGGAGATTCTGCGCACAACTACTGACCCATAGCAAACCATAGCAAAGCCCACTGAACCACCTGATTTGGAACTGTCTGTATAAATGAGAACTGAATGATTGTTTGAAAGATATTCATTGAATAAAAGACGGTACTTACAATCTGGAGTATCTGCCTTTTTTAGGTGACTGAAAGAAAGGTCACATTTGGAGGCTGTAATAAGCCATGGTGGGATGGGCCGACCTGTGGAATCTGCAATGTTATCCAAGGACAGACCCAATTCATCCAACTGCACCCGGATGCGAAGGCCAAACGAAGCAATGACAGATCATCTGTTCTGAAAAAGTACTGCCCAGCAAGGAAGGAAAACACATTCCCAGGTGGGATGCTTTGGTAAGGAACGAAGTTTCGATGTATACTGTAAAGATAGTTGCAAACGGCGAAGGTGTAGAGAAGGTTCATGAGATTCAATGTATATGCTTTAAACTGGAGAGGTACGGAAAGCCCCAGTGCAGTGTCCAAGTCCTTGGTGATGAATGGGATCCAGCATCTTTAAGGCCGAGAGTCTGGCAGAACCATAGACCATTGAGCCATAGTTGAGTTTCGATCTGATAAGAGCACGATATATCTTCAACACTGAACAGCGATCTACCCCCCAACTGGTAGAAGAGAGGACACGGAGGATGTTCAGGGCTCTTGTGCATTTGACCCGAAGCTGCTTTAAGTGTGGTATAAAGGTCAGTTTACAATCAAAGATAAGCCCCAAGAACTTTGTCTCTGGGAACACTGGCAGCAAAACTTCACCGATATGAAGTTTAGGATCAGGGTGAATACCTCGTCAACGGTAAAGGTGCATGCATACAGTTTTGGAGATAGAGAAATTAAAGCCATTCGCCAGAGTCCACTTCAGTACACGATTGAGGGCAGTTTGTAGTTGCCGCTCAATATATCTCATGTTTGACGACTGACATGAGATGTGAAAGTCGTCAACATACAGCCCATTCGCAACAGTGAGAGGGAGATGTTCAGTGATGGCATTTATCTTTATACTGAAGAGTGTGACACTCAATACACAGCCTTGAGGGACTCCAAGTTCCTGTACAAAAGAATGGAAAGTGTCGAACCCACATGAACTTGGAATCTCCTGTCCATTAAAAAAATTTTAATAAACATGGGTAGATGGCCACGTAACCCATATGTATGGAAATCTCATAAAATGCCATACCTACATGTTGTGTCGTAAGCCTTCTCTATGTCAAAGAATATTGATACAAGATGTTGGCAGTTGAGAAAGGCTTCTCTGATAGATGTTTCAAGACGAATTATGTGGTCTGTGGTGGAGTGCTGTCAACGGAACCCACACTGGGTGAGTGAGAGGAGGTTGTTTGATTCAAGGAACCAAACAAGATGAGCATTAACCATCCTTTCTAAGGTCTTACAGAGACAGCTTGTCAAAGCAATTGGACGATAGTTTGAAGGAATCTTCGGATCTTTCCCTGGCTTAGAGACAGGTAAAATAATAGCCCTGGGCCAGGCATCAGGAAAAACATTCTCCTGCCAAATCTGGTTGAAGACAATCAGTAGGACATTAAGAGAAGCAGGAGATGGACCTGATGATATTCATTATGACATGATGCACCATCTAACAGAAGTACTGGCAGACCAATGAAGGGCCATTTTTAGTTCCACCAGGGTAAAAGGACAATTATAGTCAAAGAAACAGTCAGTTCGAAAGGAAAGAGGTGATCGCTCTGCCTGAGTCTTGATGGCCAGGAAGGTGGAGGAACAAGCAGAAGTGCTAGATACCCAGCAAAAGCTTTCACCTAGAGTGTTAGCAATGTTCTGGACATCAGTCACATCCTGACCATCAGAGAGTAAGATCAAGAGAGGGAGAGAATTGTAGTGCCCATTAACCTTTCGAATTCTGTTCCATATGATGTTGGAACTGGTGGTAGAAGATATGCTGGTTGTAAATTTAATCCAAGATTCCTTCTGGCTTTGACGTCTCACCCACATAGCATGTGCACGGGCCCGTTGGAAAGCAACCCAGTTTGAAAGGGTTGAAAGGGGAGCAAATAGAGATCAATCGCGGTAAAGGACTGACTAGGTGCATGAAAGTAAGTGGAAGAACCAGTATTGAAAAGAGAAAGATTGTGATCAGAGAGCATCCGCTCTACAGATCAACCCTTTCCATCAATAATAGCACTTCCTCAGAGGGGATGACGTCCATTAAAATCCCCCAGCATTAGATATGGAGATGGCAACTGTTCAACAAGAGCATCAAGGTCTGATTGATCATATGTCTCTCCAAAGGACAGGTACAGAGAACAAACAGTGATGGTATGACCCAAGGAAACACAGATGGCTACGACCTCCAAGGGTGTGTTGAGTGACAAAGACAGGGTGGGCACATGTTGATCAACTAACAATGCCACCCCTCCATGTACTCGACCATCACACAACTTGTCATTTCTGTACAGAGAAAAGTGCCGAATGGAGACTGTATCAGCAAATTTGAGGAATGTTTCTTGTAAAGAAAGACAAACAGGACGGTAGGAAGCATTCAGCGTTTTGATATCATCCAAATTAGAACGTAAACCTCGACAGTTCCATTCTATCAAGGTGGCCATTTTTAAGAACGGATAGATGAAGTGCCTGGGGAACCCTTCAGTTTAAGACTACGTCTTTTTTCTTTACTGTCTTTAATCAGAGGAGGTCTATCAACCTCCATGGATCCTGCTTTGGGTCGAGTGGGCAGGTTTTTGTTATTGGAAGAAGAATCCAGTGACTGAAGACGAGAACGAATAATTGTTTTGTCACTTTTGGTGGGAGAAAATGATGTACCAAAAGAAATGCCTGTATTTGAAACTGAAAGATGTGGATCTTGAGGTTTATTGGAAGGTATGGGAGGAACAGAGATGGGTGTGGAAGTCGATTCATCAACTTTTTAACAACAGAGGTCAAAAGGCTTTTCATTTGTTTTGAAAGTGATTCTCTTGGAGGCACAGAGAGATCTGTTGCACTCCCACTGTAGTTGTGGAATGAAGTGCAGCAGCATATGTCCGAGATGAGTTGTGGACAGCAATTTCCGAGCCTCAGGATAACTAATGATATGTGTTGTTTTCAAACGATGCACCTCTTTTTCCTCCAACCATTTTGGGCAAGAATGAAAGTAAGAGGGGTGAGAACCATTGCAGTTTACGCAATGTGGGTTCATGTCACAGTCATAGGCATCGTGGTCCTTGCTTCCACAACAAGCACATGTCAGGGAACCACAGAAAGATGTCTCTGACATTGGAAACATCGAAGAGGGTTTGGAATGTATGGCCGAACCCTGCAAATGAGATAACCTCCCTTGATGGTGGCAGGTGCACGTGGTGAAGTAAATGTTAAAACGAGGGTATTTGTTGGCAGTGTAACTCCATCTTTGCGAGTGAAGATGCGCCTCACTGCAGAAACTCCTTGAGTGTAGAGACCAGCGAGAATCTCTAACTCGGGAATGTTCTTCAAATCCCTTTCAACAATAACTCCTTGTGAAGAATTCAAAGTAGCATGGGGTGTAACCTCAATAGGTATATCCCCAATTGCCTTTGAATTCAAGAGGAGTTCACTGTGTTGGGATGTGGATGTTTCAACCAATGTCGCCAGATCAAAGCTTCTTTACTGACTTTGGAGAGCCAGCAAGTCCCTCTAGTCCCTTTTGAATAAAAAAAGGGGACATTTGCAATAAAGGTTTTTCCAAAAGAGAATGCAATGTAAGAAAATGAGGTACGTGTGTACTGATGTTGAAGATTGCTGTTCTGAGTATTCAAGACGTGGATGCTTACCCATTGACTGTTTTTCTACAATTTTATTTAAATTTTTTGGACGATCCATAGGAAAGAGGAAAAGTTTTGGTACCCACTGACCCCACCCACCATGGAGCCCTACAAGGGGACGCACTACAAAGTCATGCACGGACAATGCAGCAACGCCAGGGTTTCGTGAGCACTATACCCAAACACCAGTATCAGGCACAATGTCCACAACACCCATTGAGAACTTCCAACACTGGTACTTGGTTGACTCTAGCCTAAGTGGACCAGCCGACTGACCAAATGGGGGGCCACCCATCTACAGGAATTCAAAGCCAAAGTGGTGTGTTAGGGTTGACCCCTCAACCACCAGGATCCTCTCCTCCCTTTCACGGGTCGCCATGCACAGAAACACGTGGGTGGATGTTTAGATCACAGAGAAGGTAACCAGACATAACAGAACCTTCCCTGGGAGGTCCCCTCACCATGTACAGGAATCCACACCGAGGGGAACAACTTTTAAAATGAAGCAAAACTAAATATTAATTAAAATGTAAAATTATGAAATCTCTGAAGTGTACCGTGATGCTATCGTCCTTCCGGAGTGTACTGTGATGGTATCGTCCTTCTGGAGTGTACTGTGATGGTATCGTCCTTCCAGAGTGTACTGTGATGGTATTCTTCTTACATTTATCTTAAGACTTTATTGGGAGATTAGTTTCATGAAATATTGAAACTAATATTTTCTTACAAATGATTTTTAAAGATAATGATACTATTTGTGTCAATTGTTTTATGTTCCACTGTCAACATACTAATCAACTGTTGAATTTCCAATTCATTTGTGTGTCAAATCAACTGGAATATCTTTGAAGTCATTCTATCACCTGACCTAGATCCATAATTTAGCTTAACTGCTACACTTAAAACCACATTCACAATCAATCTAGAACATTTCTAACACTTTTCAGTGCTACAGTTAAATAAAACCTTGGGGTTAATTATCAGGTGGTAATGGTAAAAAATAGCTACTTTGTTTTACTTGAATAAAAATGCAGCAGTTACCACCTTTATCTGGTCTGCAAGGGCAGGATCTCTAGCTGCCTGCTCTTCCATTTCTTGTTTCAGCTGCTTGACTTCTGCCTGTGTCTGTTTGTACGTTGTCTGGAGGGATTCCATCTCAGCCCGATGCTTTAACTCAGCCTGGTGTTTAACATTTAGCTCAGATTGTAATGTTAGAATTTCTTGTCTTCGAGCATCAGCAATCTGGTTAGCTTTCTCCAAGTTTGACTTTATATTTGTCATAGTCTTTCCAAGGTGGCTGTTCTCTCGCTTATCTTGGAAAACCTGAGAGAAATAAAATACAACAGCAGATAAAGCTTAACATATTCTATCAATTACTTCACAAACAGTGGAGCTTTTATATCACACTGAAATATAGTTACATCGAACATGATCTCTGTATTCAACATAAATTTACTTCTTCGTGATAAAAACACAGAACACATAAAAAATGTAAGATAATACACAGAAATATCTGTAGTCTTTAGTTTACTGCAGTTTTCTTTGTGTATATATAATAGCCTAATTCACCAGTCTAGGAACATTAGAAGTCTTAATATCCACACTGAAATCAATGTTAACCACATTACAGGTTTGTATTACATTACAGAAAAATTACTGAAAAATTACATGGAGATTTTTTGCTCACAAAAATTTTAAATTCACTGTTAAAACACTTACAAAATGTCTGGTTTCATTTGAATTTCACACAAAATTACTCGAAAGCTATTAGCACTAGCAATTCCTAATTCAGCAGTGTAAGACTAGAGGGAAGACAATTAGTCATCACCATCCAGGCAACTCTTGGGCTACTCTTTTATCAACAAATATTGGGATTGACCATAACATTATAATGTCCCCACAGCTGAAAGGGCAAGCATTTTTGGTGTGACAGGGATTCGAGCAGTACTAACAAAACGTTTGTGTTCTGTTCACATGTAAAAATATCTTCATTTACTACTTCTCTAAGTATCTAACCACTAGAGCAAGATCAGTATATAAATATATATTTGGTAAAATATTCATGTGTTTTACACAACGTAAGTAAGCTCTGTTCAGGTATTATCAACTATACAGTTTATATACTGTTTACTGAACAGCTGTGTGCAATGTCGTAAAATGATTTTTGATGCTAAGAAAAAATACTTTTAAATGATCTATTTTTATAACTTAATTCAATTTAAATCAATAAAAAATATTTTGTATAAACAATAACAGTATAAATTAAAACCATCAATATAACTTACATAAATGATACTGAAAAATCAGTTAACATGTTGTCACCCTTCAATGGACAGTAAAAACTGTTACAATGGAATTAGGCTCAAAATCTGCCTAATGATGTCTGCTTGAAACTCACAGAAAATTTCAATTTAAACATACCTGTGAAATTATTCTTTGTTATCATTTATCCAAATTTAATTATTGTCTTGTTTTTCTGGTAACTTTATTTTTAGCACTCAGTTATTATTGCATCAGACTCCTAACTAGTTTCTTTGGCTATATCACATTGGTTCATCCCTGGTACCCAGTACAATAAAATTAAAGTTGTTGGTTTCTTGCACTAATTTTATTGTTTGGATACTAAATACTAATGAGTATCCAAACAACAAGATGAAATTTGTTGGTCTCTTGCAATAAGTAATTTGTTAATTTCTAGTATCCAAACAAGATTAAATTTGTTGGTCTCTTATATTAAATAATTTGTTAATTTTTTCAGTATATGACAACTTCTAATTTACCATACTTTTAAATAATAATTTAAAATTTTAAAAGCTCTAATTATGAAGCCAACTGACAAAAAATTTACAAACAAATACAGAAAACCAATTACAAAAAACATTAAAACAAAGTACAGGAAGACCTTGAAATCAGTTTTAACATGCTTGTCTTCTTCAGCCTAGTGATGTTTTCTAGCAGAAAAGTTGGTCAACACCTACAACATTGTGCAAATTAATTGAAAAAAATATAGAAAAAATTAATACTCACAAATTAATACATGATATGACCTTTATTTTTTAGAAGATCATTAATCTGCTTTGGCAGACTCCAGTTGACTGCAATCTTTACTAATTTTTGGATCATGTACCACACCTCAATTAGCTTATCTTTCATAGTACAGTCTTTCTTTACAAATTGCCCAAAGATTTTCAATAGGATTTAAGTCTGGAGAGTTTCCAAGCCAGTCCAGCACTTTTATTCATGTTGTAGTCATAAAATTCTTCACAAGTTTTAATGTGTGGCACAGAGCCAGACCTTGCTGAAAAATCAAAGATCCATCACTGCCTCCGACACCATAGTAGCTGAAAAAGCCCCAAAAGTTCTTCAAGAGATGTTTTACAAATTGATTGATGTGAGATTCTCGAAGTTTCTCACCTGCAGATCTGCAAACATACAGACTTCTTTGACCCTGTACAAAGCAATGAGTCTTCTCACTGAATAACACCTTCCTCCATTGTCCTTGTGTCCAGTTCTTCTATTTAGACCCCATTGATACTGTGTTTTCTTTATTGAGTAGGTAAGAAGTTTTTTGACTGGTGTTCTTGCCCTTTGACCAACATCAAGAAGCCTATTATGAACCATCTTGTTTCAACATAATCACAAAGCCTTAATGTCCAGTTTGGATGTTATGTCCCTCTTTAAAGAAGTCCCAACCACTGAAGTCTCCAAGATACCCTTAGAATGTTATATCCGAGACCCTAACCCAACTATAGACATTTCCCAGTAACCAGTTAGCAACCCTCATAGAATTCACCACAATAAAGACAAACTTCATGTTCAACAACCAAAACTATATACAAACAAATGGTCCAAGCATGGGCAACCCAATATCACCAGTTCTAGCCAATATATTTTATGACACAAATTGAAACAAAAGCAATTAATACAGCATTACATCCACCACTGTTCTGGTAGATATGTAGATGACACGGTTGTGGGATTCAAATCTACAGAACACATACTTAATTTTTTCAATCGCATTAACTCTATACATCCCAACATTAACTTCACATGTGAACAGGAAGAAAGCAATCAAATATCATTTCTTAACCTCAAAATTTTAAGAACCAACATACAATTCAAAACAGAAATCCACCGAAAAATCACCCATACTGGACTATACATTCCTTGGGACTCAGCACATGAAACAAAACAAAAACTCAACATACTAAGAAACCAGATAAACACAGGCATAAAACTATGCTCACTAGATAAAATTAACAATGAATTAGACAAAATAAAACAATACTTCATCAACATCAATAAGTTTCCTCCACAAACCGTAAAAAACAGTTACGCACACACCTAGACAGAAAGCAAAATCAACCAACAAAAGTAAATATATCTCACGAATCAAAAATCACGAAACCACATACTGCTGTATACCATATATTCCTGACATCAGCAAACAAATAACCAGCATTTGGCAAAAACTAGTAATAAAATATGACATTCCAGTTAATACAAAATTTATTCACAAACCAGGCACAAAACTGAGGACTATACTATGTAAGAACTGCACTGACAAACACTACACCAACATTATTTATAAAATACAATGTGATAACTGCCACGACTTCTATATTGGAGAAACAAGTAGGGAAATGGAAACCAGATTCAAAGAACATAAAAAGTCACCTTCACACGTTTTCGAACACTGTAAGTCAAATAAACAAAACATAACCATAGAAAACACTAAAATACTAAATAAAGAAACAAACATAAACAAATGCAAAATTAAAGAAGCCTTACTTATACAACAACTTAAACCCAAAAAAAACCAATATGAAGGAATGCCATTATAACTATATTAATATTATAGATAAAATTATATATTCAAACATCTAACCCCGCCCTCTACATTGCCCTCTCAGTTACACAACCTCTTTGAAACATGTCATCAGCTTCCGGTCAGTTACCTCTTTTTTTGTGAACCTGACGATGACCGAAGAAGGTCAAAACATTGTTCGCTCTTCTATTTAAAATATTTTGTTAACCCAAACGAGCCGTTTTTGCACATATAATTCTCAACAAGTGGGTTTCTCGACATCACTGATTCCTATTATGAGCCATAGAAAAGCTGACTTTTATTCCTTTGACCTCCAAATCTCTTTTTATCGCATCATTTGTCTTCCATGGATCTTTCACAATATCCCTAACCACATATGTGTTGACTCTTGGCATCGTTTTCCTTTTTTGGTCACATCTTCCTTTTTGTTTCGGACTGATAGATTTGGTACTCACCTCGGCCTTTATCACACAGCTGGCGGTTGACAGGTTAACACAACAACGTCCGTGATTTCCCTGTAAGTCATGCCAGTGTGCTCATGCAGTGTCATAATATTTGTATGCTTTCTAGGAGTCTTGCCCATTGTGTATGATGGCTGAAAGACAACTGATTAGCAGTAAAACAAATAGCCTCATTTTTGAGAAAAGTCTAACACAATTTCAAATGACATAATATTCCTCAAAATTTCATTATATATCCTAAAAATAGATCAACCATACTGCAAAACACAGCTAATGATGCCGTCTGTGTGAAAAAATGACTATTAAAGGAAATCAGTGGGTCCAGCAAGCCTACACTGGCCACTATGCTGAAAATATTGTAAAATGACCATTTGTTTCAATTAATTTGCACAAGGGTGTACGTGATCATAGAACTATGTTTTTTAATGATGTGACTTTGGCAGGGGTAGAGATTTGACATGCTTTTAATGATCTGAATTTTTTTTAGTTGTTTATACTGTATATTATTATCTCTGATTTTCTACAGATATGATGTCCAGAATCTTTAATGTTAAGAAAAATGGCGGAATTTTATGTTCAAAAAGTCACGTTAACACACATTTTCTGTTTCACCTGCAAATCTTTTATCCCAAATATTTTATACAAATAACTAAATATAAAAGTCTGTCAAAGTTGCTTTATCAAAAGTCTAATTTCAGTCCTCTGCAGGTCATTAATATTTCTGACCCTATTAAAGGAATTCTGAGTTCCAAGTTATTCACGCATTATTGACCAGAAGACATCTCTAGACATATGAATGTATATAAAACAGTTCCTTTGATTTTCATAGTTCTTTAATAACTTTTTTACTGTTATATATGAGTGTTATTTCATTAAAAAGTGTCCAAATCTTTTGACAAACACTATTTAATGATGTACTAGTAAAAGGACATTTGAAAGGCAGAGTTATCTGTTTTTAAAGGTTAGAACTACACAATTAACAAAATCAAGTATTGTTAAGTTGTCATGAAGGAATTTGTGATTTAAAGCAACTGTAGATTCATCATTTGAAAGAAACAGAATGAAAATGAATCTTTCTTGTAAAAATGATGTGTTTTTGAAGCTAAATGCACTTTTAGAATATCATTCTTACATCACAATTACATACACAATTATGACAAACACTATTAAAACTTAGAAGTTATAATTTTTCTACACTTAAAATGTTTTTATTATTGGTACTTATCTTTTCTAGTCCAGTGCTTCTCTCCATATGCAGACGTTTTCTTTATGCATGTCACAAATATTCTGCTTACCTCTGTTGCAATTGAATGATTTCAACATGTCTCTCATCCAAGAATAGTGTAATAGATATGGGTGGAAAAAGAGCAGAGTACACCCAAGTGGAAGAGAACTGTGGTATAATAGTGACCCTAACCATGGAAATATATATAAAGCTTCAATCCCACAAAGCTTAAAAGTGGTAAATCATTGGATATGCTCTAGGTGTGGAGTAGGTAAGGTACAATGGACTGTCCTCTGGAAGCCAACTACATACAAAATGCACACTACTAGAAACTAATATCCATGTGGGAGTAGGATGAAGACCAATCTTCATGCTATCTTTACCTTAAGTTCATGAGACTGAAGGGAACCGAGAACCACCCCAGCTCCTGAACATGACTCATGCAATATCTTTGACATACTGACCTGGGGATTCGACATCAAGTATCAAATGGATGTCTATACAATATAAATCAAGTACCACAACAATGAAATTGATTAGAACCATCATATGCAATAACATCCTTGGCATAAGATAAAATGAGTGATAGCAAAAAGGACAGAACAGAAACAATCTCCCTTTTTCCCACGGTGACCCACAACTCAGAAGAATGACAGAGGAAGGAGTACAGACAATCCTAAATGTGTGAGAGCTTATTATGATTGGTTCTCCCTAAATCCAACACCCATCCCTGGGGTACCAGTATTCAAGCAAGGGTAGGATGAGAGCTCCCAATTGAAGGGGTGAACTGCAATTTGATGTCTCATTCCTTTCCAATTGTATAATGCACATTAGAGGATATTATCTGCACAATACCACTACCTTAAATTGCAATGAATGGTTATAACCAACTCTGTGTGGAAACCACAATCAGCCACAGAACTGGAAAGTATTCAGGACTCCTAAAGTACACAAAGGTGGGAGATAACAATTTGGAGAGTTCAGAGAAACGTCATAATCTGAGACAGTGCAATGAGTGACCATGAAATCCTATTTTCGAATGCAGACCATACTAATTTATTTGAAACAAGGACTGGCAGGAATTAGCAGCTTTAGTCTTCTGCTTAACCCACACAGTCCAAGGGTGGTATGTTCAAGAATGAGTAAGAATATGAAGCAATTATATCATGAGGTATTCAACTGAAAGCAATCTTATGGAAAATCTCATCTAAATGGTAAGTATCATGAAGCCATGGAAGTTTGAGCACGAGTCAATATAGATGTACACTGGGATGTCCTAATAAAAGAATACCTGATCTAGCACCACTCACCACAAGGCAGATTCCATATAAAGAATAAATGAAGCAAGGGCCACTGAAAAGAAAACAAAGTATGAATACAGACTTACTTAAAGTCCTAATGAAGTTTAAAGGGCTATGCATGGAGACAAAAACTTGATGAAGAAGAAACCACAGTATGGTGAAAATAATGTATTAAGTGTAATCCACATGCCAGACTACAAGATATACTTCTATGGGCAATGAAGACAAGATGTGAGGGAAGAGGTGAAGTGTCAGATCGGATGAGAAGATACTTTAAACCTATTCCAGTGTGAAGAAGATGAGGAAGAAGAATTAGTTAAAATTAAAGTCAAACCCAATCAGTAATGGCAGGATGGAAGAGATCACGAACAGAGAGGGACTGTCAAGGGATAAATATTGTATATATTTGGATCAGGATGGGAGTAGAGATAAAAAACAGAAGGGAAATATTTGGATGGAAGTGGGGTGAGGTTCAGAGATAGAAGTTGACCCAAGTAAATGTTCAATTTCTCTGTGATGAAATGCTAATACGACTTCTGGCAGGTCATCCAAAGCTGAGACTTGTGATATAACAATGGCTACAAGTGTGCCCCCCCCCAAACTGGTTTCATGGACTTTAGAATTCATTATCAAGAAAAGTCAAACCTATATTAATAAATATAATCAAATATCTAAGCACTCCCTCTACATTCCTACACTCAGTTACACAATCCCTTGAAACATGTAGTCAGCTATCGGTCAGTTACCTCTTTCTTTCTTAGTGAGTCGAAGAAGGTCAAAACGTTGTTCGCTCCTCTACATAAAAAAGTTTCTCAACCCAAACCAGCTCTGTTTACATATATACAGGTTAAGACTATTGTCATGACCACTACTGTATCACACTAAGTAAACGAAAAAGGACCCTAATTTCCATAATAAATAGACAAATTCTGTCACACTGCACAGTTCCTAACCTGACGTCTCAATTCTTTAGTAATAGTCTTCTCTTTGTTCAGCTCCTGTTCCACAGATGCTAACTTCTTTTGAAATCTAACAGTCTCTTCCTTCTGGTGTTTTTCTGACAGCTTCATCTGATGATTAAGCTGTGACAATTCAGTTTGTTTTTCCATCAGCTGAGCCTCCACTCCTGTCATGTGCTGTTTAATTGTAGCTAAGCTCTCTGTACATGATAACAGAAATATTGTTAATGTTAGGATCATGAAACTGCGAAGCAGAATGGTTTTTAAAATGTTAAGTATCTTATTTATAAATTCAAGCCATTTTAATTTCCTATAAGATTCAAGTACTTTATTAAATAAGTCAATTATCAAAATCAATAAACTCACACTAATATGGACACTGTTTGTGTGTTAGTTGTGAAGAAATTATTACTAAGATGTTATGTTAAGTATACTCTTATTTTTAGCACTAAAATCTAATTCTAGTCTCTTAGTTTTCCAAGATCTAAAAGTGTAGGATAATTGTATTTCCAAACTAAAGTGTTTATATCCATTGCATGCAACATTTTGCTCAATTTAGAGCTCAAGGCCAGCTGAGATACAACAACACACTAATGGTTCAAACATTATTTATATAATATATATGTAAAAATGGCTAGTTTGGGTTTAGAAATTTTCTTACATAGAGTAAACAATGTTTCAACCTTCTTCGGTCATCGTCAGATAAAACACAATTATAACCAATTATATTGATTATAAGATGCTATATTAAGTCAAATTTTTTTTAGCACCGTGTATGACATTACTAGGACTGTGATTGTATTTACTGTTTATAAATGTTTGTGAAACAGTTATGTTTATTATATAGATAGCTATGTCACAGGGTTTTTTTTTTTGTTATTTCCCTATAAATTGTAAACTTAACAAAGAGACCCAATCTAGGATTTAAAACATCCAATCATAATTCTGCTTCAGCTTTAAGGGTTATTAATTTTACAAATAGAGAAATGGCAAAACGCAGTCACGTTGACCAGAAAAATTAAAGGACATTTCCTGAACTGGCTATTTGTTTTGGAATCCTGTAACTAGAACTCATTATTATATCCAACAATTTAAAGACCAGTTATCCAGTTTTCTATTTTTTACATAATACAATATTTTCTGATTATAAGTGTCACGTACCTGTCAATTGACCTTTCTCTTTTTCCAGTCCCAGGATAAATTCCTGTCTTTTATCTGCACACAGTTTCCACTCATCTAATTTTTTATTTATAACTGTTAGCTGTTCTTCTAAATCAACTTCCTTTTCCCTAAAATCATCTGGATTTGTTTCACCTTTTAGCTTCTCATGCACAACACGTTCAGTAACTTCTTGTTTGTTAATGTCATCCTCGTGTGTTTGTTGTTCAGCATCAACAGTACGATGATCTTTATCTGGTCTGTCTTTTAGAAGATCTTGTTCAGCTTTCTTTCTGGCTTTCATTGATTCTTTTAACTTCCTCGTCAATACCTTTATGTTAGATTCGTACATTTTCTGTTTCTTTCCAAATTCTTCCTGTTTTGTTTTCAGAGTTTCTTCTAGTTGATGCAACTTGTATGTTTCATCAAGCCTACCTGAAACATCAGTAGTTGTACCAGTCATCTGATATTTTCTTTGATAGTCTGTGGAAGATTATTTACTTCACTCAATTCTTGTAGGTCTGTTAACGTAACACTCAGTCGAGAGTTCTGTTCTGTGAGTGATTTAATTTTTTCTTCACTAGAATGCAATGACTTAGTAATTTCTTCTAACTGTCTTTGAAGCTCATCTTTCTCTTGTGTCATAACAAAATAAGATTTTGGTTCATAAGCAATTCTTTCTTAGTAGCTTCTAGAACATTTTCTAGTTCAATTTTTTGGCTCTGCATATCTTGCAAAATGATTGCTGTCTTTTGATCTGCAGATGTAGACTTCAATTCAAACTCTTGCTTTTGCTGAAGATATTTTTTTTCAGTCTTCTCAAGGATATCTTCCATATGATTTTTTTCTTTTTGCAACTGTTCAACAAGAGCAGACTTGGCCACAAATTCTGTTCTCATTTGTCTAAAAGCACCTTCCACACGATTCAAGTTTTCTTTCAATCCCACAAGTGTCTCATTAACTGTCCTTTTTTCCACATTAGCAGCTGCCAGAGCTATTTCAACTGCTGTTTTTTCTTCTTTCAGTATCTTAATCTGTTCTTCACATGTAGATAACTCCAGTTCTGTGTGTGTTAGTTTCTGTTTTGAATCTTTTAGCTGTTGTTCCAGCCACTGGTAAGAAAGGTCTTTCTCATTTACAGTCTTTTCATAAAATACTGCTTGTTTTACTAGTTCTGACAGGTCTTTCTCCAACTTATGAATGATTTCATCTTTGGAGGACAAGTTATTCTCAGCTACAGCCAGCCGATGCTTGAGTTCATTAACAGTAAAATTAAGTTGGTTTATGTTAGACTGCTCCTCTTCTAGTTTCTTCATTCTTTCTGTGAGGCTTTCTTCAGCTGCCCCCCTGTCCTTCTGTATCTCTTGAAAGAGTGATTCTCTTTCCACAATGTCCATTTCAATGTTCTCAAGGTGCTTCATCAAGATTTCTTTTTCCCGCATAGCTTTCTGTTGAGACTCCATTAGCTGCTGCTTCAAATGTTTATTTTCTAACTTTTTTTGTTCCAATACGTTGTTGGAAGAAACCACCTCGGCTTGGATTTTTATAAGTTCTTGGTGAATAGTATTTCTGTTGTCTTGTACCGAGTTCAATTGTTGCTGGTACCATTCTTTAGACTTTCTCAAGGTTTCCATTTCACCTCTAACACCTTGCACTTCATTTTCAAGTTGAACCTTACCCTGCAGTAAAGTCAACACTTCAACATGTAATTCAGCTATTTTCTTTTTGAGACCATCAATAGCACCTTCTTTTGACTCCAAGTCAATCTTAGTTTCCTCCAAGTTAACTTTCAGTTTTGTTCTTTCCAATTCAGACTCTGAAATATCTTCTTTCAGTCCCTTTATTTCAGCTATCTTAGAATCAATAACACTTTGATACTCTGCTATAACATTACTCCAGCCTCTATGTTCTTTACTTATTTTTTCAAATTCTCTCAATATTTCTTGTTTTTCTTCACTTCCAACCTTTTTGTCTTCAAGTTCTAATTTTATCCTGCTTTCTAAAGAGGCTATCAACCCTTGAAGCTGCACTTTGTCCTTCATGACACAGCCTATTTCATTTCTTAAAGTATCTACTTGGCCTTGAAGAGTAGCATTTTCACACAAAATTACAAAATACTCTAAGCTGTCTGTTTCTGTTGCTTGATCCTGTACTTCAGGTGGCTGTGTTTCAACAGCAACTGTCTGTTGCTCTACAGGATTTTTTTTGATGAGAAATGAAGACTCTGTACCATAACCCCCTACAGAGAAGCTCGAGCGAGAGGAGGGAACATCTATCAGTAGTTTTTTAACACAGAACATTTCTTCTTCAATCCCTGTGATACTTGAAATATTAGATTCTGTTTCAATTGATTCTGAATATAAAGAATCTAGGTCTACTTTGTCAGATACAACAAAATCTATTTTTTTCCTCTCAGCTTCTGTCCAAGGCCGTTCTATGAAAAGAGTACATTCAGAAGAATTCATTCTTTCATTTTCAAGCTTATCGAAGACTTCATCAGATACCTGTTTCTTTCCCGTATGTGTGCCAGCCATTTCAAGTTTACGTGAATCAATGCTCACAGTACTGCTCTGGCTGTTATTTCTGCTTCTTGAAAATGATGTATCATCATTCTTGGTAAGGTTTTTCTTTGGGGTACTTGGAAGAGGAGATGAAGAGGGATTTTCTCCAACAGAAGAGGAACTAGAATGGAAGAGTCCAAACTTTTTTTCAAAAATTGTTTCGATAGTTTCTGAAGGGTAGCGTATTAGTTTGTTGAAAATTACACCATCAGGTACCCTATGAAGTTTTCCTTTTCTGGACACCTCTTTTCCACATTCAGTATTATCTGAACTATTTGGATTTGAAGTATTGGAAAAAGCATTGTTGAGTCGTTCTTTTGTGGAAGCCACGACCTTTGCCACAATTTCAGCTGACACAGGTTTCACACAGTGATCTCCTGTAGCAAGTTAAAAGTATTCCATTATTAAGCATTTCTACTTTAATCGAAAAATAAAAAAAGACAACAACCTAACTACAAATCATTAAGTTGCTTACTCTTAAATTTATTTTTACATCATATTTTTGACAGGTACATAAATTTTGTTACACACACACACATACCATTTTACACGTGTAAGGAAAGGAAAAATATAACAGTAATTCCACTAATTAACTCTTTTGCAATGGGCTCAGCATATAATATGAGTTCATCCACACATTAAGTATTTGCACTATAACTTTTAGTACAACAAGTGTATCTTCACAAAATTTGGTAGACTTTTGGTAAAGATTACAAGTTTTTTGTACACATTAATAAAATATTTTCACTAATTTTATTTGGGAAAATAAAGTTTGTTTCTTTACCAGTAAATCTGAATACAAAGTGATTTCATTTTACGATTAAGGAAACTATTCTTTGTCCCAAAAATCTCAAGTGTTATTTGCTTTCTTTCTAAAACCTCAAATACATTTCAAATAGTAAAACTTTATATTTCATGTTATTTTATACACCCTATGTGGGGCCTGTCATTTGACCAAACTTGTAACCACCATAAAAATTAGGAAACAAATACTTAAATTGTGCTTTTTTTCGTACTAGAATGATTACATATCATAACACAAAAATACAAGTATTTAGTCTAAGTAGCTTAAGTCTTATTACACTAAATATTTGGAAGCAAATTTAATTTTATTATACCTACCTTCCTATCATGCCGAGCTAACATTACATAAATTGTAATTATGCTGTACTTGTGATATAAAATCTTCAGTCTTCCCTGTCTTGGCTGTTTTAGTGAACAGGATATTGTAATATGTAGCTACATTAAGTATTATACATTACATATATATATATATGTATACAAAGTATTACTATTTAGAAATAAAGTAAACAATTATCTCCTATTGCTGTGACCTTTGAACTTGATTGCCACATGTGGAGAATATTTTTTTTAGGTTACATGTACATAGTTAATAACAAAACTCATAAATAACTGTACTGATACCATAGAATTACACTAATTTATAAACCTCAGTGACTAAGATGTATTTAGGTTTAAAGAAGTAGGAAATTTCTATCAGACGAAAGATGCAATCTACCTTCTTTGAAGTTTTAGTTTGAAAGGATGTGGTAGCTTCTTCACAAATTAAACTGGCTGGAAAAAATCACTAGGGGGATTCTAAGCTGTCAATTGGTTATTCACATCGTATACTGAAGTGTATATAAGGGACTATTTCCAAAAATCAGAGGTGTTTGATTCAGCACACAAGCTATATCTCAGCAAAATAAAGATGTGAGGTTCTTATTTTATATTATAGCTTGTTAATGTTGGTAATCTGAGTTCCTATTTTGTACAAAACTAACAACTTTGTATTTTGATATCACAAATATCTAATTTTAAACAGTTCTGCATTAAACATACCACATGACAAACTAAACTATGTGTGTTCTTTTAATATTTACTTTTAAATTAAGAAATTAACTCATATATAACATTAAAGTTTAAATTATAATATACAATTTGATTACAAACTTATTGACAAATTCATAAAATAGTTGTCCAATAACATTTTGAATTCAAGTCAACAAACACAATGACACAGACTTTGACCCATGACTCATTGCAAAAGTGTTAATAATAACCTAAAAAATTTAGGCCCACATTGTCATTCATCTTCACATAGGTAACTCAGTAAAGTAACAAGACCACTAAAAGAAAATATTTTAACCTTAATATGATATATTGGTTGATTAAATCACTGGTAAGCAGCACAAACTTACCTACTAACTCATTAAAATTCTACTGACCAATAAAAGCTTTAAATTCAGTGTTTTTAGAAATCTTACACTTACAAAAACAATGTAAAAATTTACAATCCAATACTAATGAAACAGAATAACTTAATTACTATTGTTGGCATTTGTCAGAATAAATGTACTCACCTATCACAGACTTCTGTAAGGACAGAGCTTCACAAGTGTTTGTCACTGCACTAAAAGGTGTCAGAAATAAGGGTTCTTTGAATACTTTGGAATCGGTTTCTTCTTTTACAGAAGGTAAAGAGGAAGGGGTATCCATGGGAAGTGCATCCACTGTTTTGGCACTAAGTTCTGGATGACTTTTATTGAAGTGTTGGGTAGCCTAAAGTAAAAAAAAAAAAAGCATTTTATCTCAGTTTTCTAAATCTAACAAATATATTAACCAAACATGCCACATAATTTTAGCTGTTCATTAACTATGAAAATATTTGTTGCAAGACCAGTTCTACTGATCATAAATAAAGTTGTTGCCCACTTCAGCAGTAACTTTTCAAAACATAACTAAGGTAATTCAATTTGGTTCTAATCAAGTTAAAGGTTAGAACACAACTGAATTATCCTCACTATACTTTTTGAAAAGTTACAATTGCACCTTCCAATTATTTGGACAGACAGAATAATTGAAAACAGTAATAATTAAAACTCCTAGCTTAAATTAGTTGGTTCTTTTCAGGACAATAAATTTAATCATAACATTAATTAAACTATTGAAATAATTGAAAATGGTTACAATAAGAAAGCTGTTTTAGTTAGTCAATTGTTTTTGTAATATTAATTGTAATTTTGACTAACTAATATATATGACTAGCCAATTTAATCAACACACAGATTAATAGATTACATTATTCAGTTCTTGTAAGCAGTAGAATTTCACCAGTAGTGGAGATATCCATTGTTAAGTATTTCATGGAACTAGAAGCAAGAGTATCATGTTTCATAATGTACACACCAAGAAAGGATGTAGCTTTCCAAATAAATAACCAAGACCCACTACTTTTAGAACACTGATTAGTTTGACCAAAATAAAAAGTCTAAAAATGTAATAGTACAATAATACAAAAGAGAAATAGGAATTGTTTTTAATAGTACAATAATACAAAAGAGAAATAGGAATTGTTTTTAATAGTACAATAATACAAAAGAGAAATAGGAATTGTTTTTAATAGTACAATAATACAAAAGAGAAATAGGAATTGTTTTTAATAGTACAATAATACAAAAGAGAAAAAGGAATTGTTTTTAATAGTACAATAATACAAAAGAGAAAAAGGAATTGTTTTAATAGTACAATAATACAAAAGAGAAAAAGGAATTGTTTTTAATAGTACAATAATACAAAAGAGAAATAGGAATTGTTTTTAATAGTAAAATAATACAAAAGAGAAATAGGAATTGTTTTTTTACGCCAATTAAACTAAAACTAGTGGCTAAATGTTTTTTTCCTTTCTTTTAGTGTTACTGAATCTATTAGCAAAACCAACCCTTCATAAAATATAAACACAAAATATATAACAGAAACCTTTCTTTTTTCCCATAAATGTAAGTTATGTTTACCATATCTGATATGTCTGGGCAACTTGACGAAATTTGACACTCGTAATTGTACAGGATATTTACTTCATTGTCCGATTCTTTACTGCTCGTCATTTCATTTTCCTCGTTTGTTATGACTTCTTCGCCATCTTTGATTTCTTGATCATCTGGTGGAGTAGGTGAGCTTCCTGGGGTCAATACCTTAGGGTACCGTCGAAAGGAAAATGTAGCCTGCCTATTTTTTTTCACGTGGTTTCGTTTCTCTGAAAATTTACATTAGTATAAAGCATTAACATCAGTTCAATACCCATGGGCAGTAGGATCAGACGCACTGAATCAGGTGCTCATAAACCTTAATTTTTACATGGGAGAAAAGTATCCCCTTAAATAGGGAACAGACTAATGTATAACTGTGAAGGTATGTTGTCTCAGTTCAATGATCACAGCTAACACAGCATAAGATGCCCATACCAAATTCAAGTATGTTTCACTGTCTATGTTCACACCAAATACTGCAGAGTTTTACTCACCAATAGTTCAAGGAATGAACATATAACTGATCAACTAATAACCTAAAATGTAGTACTTTACAGTTGGAGTAACATACCAAAACATTCTAGATACAGCAAAGTAACTCCTTGATTCTACAAATACACTAATCTCTTATACTGCCCTTTCACTGTTTAAATAACCATTTCATTACAGAACTTCATTAAATTTGAAGATTTAACATCAATTTTTTTTAAACTACGTATTCTACAGATTTGTGTTACACTTCTAAAACAATAACACTAACCATGATCGTGGTTGTCAACACATTTGATATCTGAAACTTGCCCTCAACTACACTGTAAAACAAACAAATTTATATCAAACACAGATGTAAATAGAAAATATGTTATTAGAACCAGAGTTATAAACCTGTACAAACTAAGTAAATCCATAAGAGATTAAAATTTACCTTCATCAGTTCCTGTATTATCAGAGATGAGTGGATGCAAAGATGAGTGCATAACACTGCCTGTGTTATGAGAGAGGAGTTGAAGCGAAGAAGATACGTCATCACTTCCAGTGTTATTGTAAACAAGCTGAAGTATTGAAGACGTGTTATTAGAGATAAGATCACGGGAAGAAAGTTCCTCTAGCACGTCACAGCATTTTTCGATTTGGAAATCTGTGTGGGGATCAACAACACTGTCAAATGACTTAACAGGCTGTTCCTTGGCCAGTAGGGCCTCAGCATCAAAAGTCACCTGTTCAACCTCCAATCGTACAGTAGCCATCCACACAAGAAGCTTTTTTTTGTCACAATGATTTTAAGCTACCAAAACTCAGCATGGTGCAGGATAATCACCAAGATATTAGGCCATTCTTCCACTGACACTCCAGAATTTTCTGATATGAAAAACAGAACAGCCCTTTTATTATATCTATAAAAACATTATCACAATATTCCTAATGTAGGAGTTCTCAAACTATGGGTTTGTAATTCATAAAACAAAGTTTAAACAGAAATGCTGTTTGAAAGTTTGAGAACCACCAGATCTAATGAATACTGAAATAGTGACATGGATACACTTCAAAAACTAACATCAGCATTTCATGAAAAACTTCTGTAAAATCAGACATAAGAATAAAATAGTAAACATTTACATATCATATTAAAGTGAACATTTTATAGTGACTTAGTCAGTAATAACAAAATATATATATAAAAATTATCTTTAAGTCTTGCTATGACTTATTTTCATGTATCTCAGCAAGTAACTGATGGACAGTTGCCCAACTAAACATATGCAGATCTTGGGAGATTTACCTGACAGTTTCAACATGTTCAAAATAAACAAAATTTAGAAGCAATAAGTAAGAGGTTATGTAATAACACTGATGGCAAACATATGGAGCTGTTCCTTATCTCATAACTTTTTATAAGGAAGTTTGAACAAAAGCACTAATTTACATGTAACGACCAGATGCAATGTGTCCTAAATAAGATTTGAACCTATGACCCCTACTACCTGTTAGTACTGCAAAAAACAACCCTAACATAAGAGTTACCAGAGTCCAAGATCCTAATAGATAATTCTTCAACCTGACTATTATGTGCCCCCTCTATTGATTTTAGAGGGCTTCTTTGCACCAGTTATTGTTTAAGGGGTTTATTTCACCACGTATATGTATGGTATTTGTACGAGGTGTCACCGTGTTATTTTGGATCTTAAGAATAAGTAGATCTGATATACGGTCATCCTGTTAAGTCCTTCCATAACCCTTACACTAATGTAATTTACTAAGCTAATTTTTTGGGTCACCTTCTATGACCTTTAAAATGTAAGAATGTAAACTACAAAGCAAAAATATTCTTAAAATAACAACCAAACAACAACAAATTAGTAACAGTTTTCTTTTGGTTAACCTATGTTGTCTTTTTAGATATTTAACTAAATGACCTAGTAAAACATCTTTTATTTGACTAGAATTTTTCACACTACCAATGGAAAACTGACTGACCTATAATCTATGGGGCAACTTTTATTATCCCTTTTAAAACAGAAGTAACATTAGCAACTCTTCAATTATCAAGTATCTTCTGCTGTCCACTACTTTACAAAACTGAAAGAGGCTTGCATAATTTGTCTTTGACCTCTTAAAAGCCTTGTTTGGTCTTGATTCTTCAAATGCTTTTGGACCTCATCTCTTTACTTTCCTAACTACAATCAAAGTATTAATATCTAGACAACTCAGTTTAATTCAAGTGCTTCTAGTATTCAGGGTCAGGAATATTGCCCACATTCCCTCTTGTGAAAAAATATTGAACAAAAGTTTGACCATGTCATCCTTGGAGAACCTAATCCCAACACATTTAACTTAATTTACAACAAACATTATGTCATCAATCAACTGTTTTATTTTTTATAAGACCTCTTAAGACTATTCATACCCAGCTTTCCTATATTTCTACAAATTTCTAACTTATCTGTCAATTTAAACTTCATAAGATTATGACATTTATTCCTAATGTCTTGATTTTAGTCTCTGGTAAACCAATGACGCTGTCTTCTTTGTTATCATTTTACTTTTCCAGGAACCCACCTATCTCAAAGTAAAAACAATTCCTTTCTAAAAATTTCCCAAATCACCTTTTAACTGCTTATTCTAATTGACTAATGAGAAGTCTTGTCTTACCAAATCACCTTTTAACTGCTTATTTTAATTGACCAATGAGAAGTCTTGTCTCATGGTCTTAAAACTGGCTTTCTTGAAATTGGGAACTGAAACTTAATTTTATCTCAATGAATAGTATAACATTAAACCTAGTCCTGTAGAGGTATTTCAAAGTGTTCCAACAACTTTACTCTTGCAAACTTACTATAACATCCTTAACAATAAACCTACAATGCCATTAGTTGGCTGTTTGACCCTTTGCTATATAAAACCATCTTTAATGATATTTAAACAACTTTGTCATACTATTTTCCATTTGTCAATGATCTATTTTATGTAAGAAATTGATATTCTTTCCACTTCTTGCATTTTTAAAGGAAAATATCCAAAATCTTAACTAACCTCTTGCGCAGAAATTTATCAAATGCCTTCTACATTTCAACTTAAACATCAACTGGGATGCATTCCTCATAAGATACACTAAGTTTTCCACGATCAGTAATACTATTAGGTAAGAAACCATTGTTTAAAGCAAAGTAAAATACTGCTTTTAAATAAGTGCCGATTTCTCAAATAGGTTTACTAAATCATCTCTGACAATATATATCAAATTCTTACCAATATCAGGGATTATGGAAATAAGCCTATCATTTTCCAAGTTTCTCTCAAACCATTTATTTTTCATCAATAGTTGAACAAATTGCCAATTTAATTTAAATTTCAGCACATAAGAACTATCTATGTTAGCTATCCCTAATTTTAAACTGACAGACAATACAACAGGCAGATGCTCGAATGCAGAGGCCATCAAATGTTGGGCTACTTTGGAATGAACAGGAAGATTTGAACATCACTTTTTACAACATGCTTGGTACCAAAATGCAAAGTAAACTTCTACAACAACAACAATCAAATTAAGAACTCATAGAATTCTCAGCCTACAAAAAACTGATTATTTTGACCACGAATAGCATCAGTCATTAAACAATACCTACAGTTAAGTGAAACAATTCTCAAGAGAATTAAAAAATTTCTTAAATTATTTTCTGAAACAAATTTTTTCAAGATAAAAAATAATATGAGATTGTAAGTCTGTTTCTTATAGCAAATCCACATCAGGCTATCCACTCAGTCCACTGAGGGGAATCGAAACCCTGATTTTAGCATTGAAAAGTCTGATGTTTGTGTGTGTGCATTTTCTTATCGCAAAACCACATTAGGCTACCTGCTGAGTCCACCGAATCCCTGATTTTAGCATTGTAAATCTGTAGACTTACTGTAATACAAGCTACTTTTCTTCTCCATCTTTTGTTGAGCACTTCAACAAGGTCTATTTTTGCACATTAATCCACTTTATAAGAAATTTGATATATTCAGAAAAACATCTTTCCTTATAAATCACACTAAACAGTTATTTTAAGTTGTTTTTCTATCAATATATTTTTACTAATGTGTTCTACTAACTGGAAAATTTCACTCATGCATTTCTTGTAAAAATGCAACTTGTTTGTTACTAAATAATATAAACAAAGACATTTGTTTATTTTTTGAAATTTGCACAAAGCTACACGAGGGCTATCTGTGCTAGCCGTCTCCAATTTAGTTGTGTAAGACTAGAGGGAAGGCAGCTGGTCATCACCACCTTCCACCAACTCTTGGGCTACTCTTTTACCAACGAATAGTGGGATTGACTGTCACATTATAACATCCCCACGACTGAAAGGGAAGCATGTTTGGCGCAATGAGGATGCAAACCTGCAACCCTCAGATTAGGAGTTGCACACCTCAACACGCTTGACCATGCCGGGCCAAACAAAGGCACAATGGCATTTAAAGGCAGTAGCAATCAGTGACTTTATGACATGTGAACACAAGTTTTTCTTATGCCAATATTGCACATTTACAGTAAAAGTATTTGATTTGGGAATAAAATGTGTGACTGGTACGATAAAATACAATTGGTGTTTCAAAGACTTAGGTTAAGTAAACTGTAGCATGCTTTAATATTTACACACTTACTGGTAATAAATAATAAATAGCCAGTGTTTTATGTAAAAAACAAAACAATTAAAATGAAAAAATATTCCATGGATTAAGAAATTTAGGTTAAATATAATACGCGGTTTAAACTTTTAACCACAAATAACTTCTCATGGGCACCATTACTATTTAGTTACAGGCACATCCACTTCAATTACTGGTTCACACTTTCTTCACTTCTACTTTATCAATATACTTCAATTTAAACACAAAAAATATTTAAACTATTTAAATTGTCTTCTTTATGATAAAAATAACAGAAGAAATAACTATTAGCATTAAAAAATTAACCACTAGTGGGTTAAAATGACAATACTCTCTGATGAGTAAACAGTTACTGTTATTTTATTTTAGACAATGGGACCATCTAAGCTTGTAATTATTAAAATACATGAATTATAAGAAACCTACATTTAAAACACAATTTCTTGGTAAAAAAGGTACAATCTGTGGATAATAAATCTGAATTTCACAAAACATTTTTTCACTTTCCCAAATAAGAAACTATTTTCAGCTGAAACAGTTATATTCATGCACAGACTAACAATTCTCGACAAGTTTTAAAAAATTACTCTAATAGTTCAGATCTAAGGAGAACAGGCAAGTACGTACATTTAATACTAAGTATAAAGTTAAATCATTACCCAATCAACATTCATTTGTAATGCTGCTGCAAAAACCTCATGATAATGGATGAATATCTGAAACTAAAACTATCCAACAGACAGCATAGTTCAAGAAATTCATAAAAATAAAGAATATTACAGTTTTTAATAATGTAGTGTAAATGGCATACTTTACAGCAATGTAACCATAAAACTCTATTTCTTGCATTTATATAAATTATTCATGTTGACAATATAAAGCAACACAATTGTAAATTATTTTTTAAAAGGTATTTCTTTTCAATTCCTATTTGCAGCCTAATTTCAATTGAAATAAAATATGAATAACATTTTTGTATCTAAGAAATATCAATCATTTTACATATAGTATTAAGGTTGATGACCTCTTAATTTTCAGAAATCTAAGCTAAGACTAAGAAATATCAGATGTGATTATTTGGTTAATTTTATGCTTGCAAATGAGTTATAAACAATAGGCAAGAAAAATCATATTCATAGTATAAACGATGCTATTTATACAAACAATATATCTACAATTTTTGTTAATCAAGTTTATTTTTCCAGTGCCTATTAGTTTCATTTCTTGCTGGAGCCTATAATAACCTTATACACAAATCCTAATGAATTCAAACCTTTCTGTACAATTACTCAGTTATTGACAAACTCTCAAGTGACAACATTCTACTCCTATAACTAGTATCAGTACTTCTGTTGATAAAAAAATAAACGTAAAGCATACGTGGCCAAGTTTCACTTTCGCTTCAGTTTAGATCTCAGTTCGACTTCCAAATGTATAGCAGAACCAAAAAGCATCACAGTTTGCTTGCCTATATTACAACTTTGAGCTTTCTCATCGTGTTTATATTCATATCATTTGACCCGATCTTAACGAAGTTTTTGCATTTACAGTCGAAATTGACTGTAAACATAATTCAATAAGGCCTTAGGTAAGTAAAGGTTATGTCAAAAAATTCAACTTCAAGCTCAACACAAGTTTAAATTGCAATTAAACAAGACTGACATTCAATCATTTCATAGTGAAGACATTAAAACCTATTTGGAAGATCAATATAAAAAATACAGCACTTTCTATAAATATATTTAATAAATGGGCTTATATTGCATCCTTCTGATCAATCCTACACCTGCTCAACTAGTAGTAATACTATCAATACCTCGCCTTACTTCTTGCCCTACGTGGACATTCGTCAATTAATTTCTACCCTCTGGTGGCATATAGTAAGAACAAAAGAAGACAAAAAACACCAGCTGGAACTTGAAAAAAATCGTTCAGATGAAACAGAAATAAAAAAATACTCCAGTTTTGTATTTAAGATCTTTGGTTTTCTTTGTAAATTATTTTTTCTTGTAATGTGAAGATATAGCTCATTTTATCCATTCTAACCGCGCTGGAATAACCTGTTATGTAACATATATTTTAAGAATATTCATATCACCATTCCACTGAAACTAGTTTTTAAATCCAAAAGCACATAAATACTTCAAATACATCTTACTAGAGGATGTTGTAAAAAACTTAAGAAATTGCAATACAAAAAAGTCTAAATTGTAGATTCATATCAAAATGGAATAAAATAATTGTATCATTATTTAGAGGAGCAAAAACGTGTTTTACATGTGTTTATAAACACAGAATTTATGTGCAATACTTCTAACAAAAGCAATCAGAGAAATTGCATACTCTCATTCCACCGTTCCTTTTTCAAAATTATATTCGTCATATATATATAAATAAAGGATCGCATCCCATTTCGTCTTCGAGAGTTTGTATGTTTTCTTATAGCAAAGCCACATTGGGCTCTCTGCTGATGCCCACCGAGGGAAATCGACCCCCCGATTTTAGCGTTGCAAATTCAAAGACATACCGCTGTACTAGTGGGGGGCAAATTCATCTTCCAAAACTCAGAAAGTCCTTCTTATATCCACAATGATCAACGATCCCGCTCGATTTTTTTGTGCTGTAAAATGAACATTTGTTATATTTATTATTTAATTTTGTTATTATTGTTACAAAAGTGAACGTGGTCTGAGAATACACATGAACAAAAACATAGTGCTCATGCCATTATATCATTAAAACAATTATAATAAAAATTCTCGAATGACAGTATATTTGAGATTATCTGTCGTGTAAACTGTTTTCTAATTGTCTTGAATAAATAATCAAATAAATTTGATTTGATTGTACTTAAAAATACTGGTGTGGCGAGGTACTAACTCTATTAAATGCATTGATGTTCATATAAATAGACATGGTACTATGAACCCTGAGCATTTCAGGATCAATATTCTGGTCATTACTATCATACTTGGTCTTTTACTAAACTGCATTATGTTTTGATTGATGACTATGCTTGTATTTGTTTTGTTTTTATTCCATGCAAAGCTCCATTAGAGTTTTCTGCGCTACATTCTAAGATTAGGGGGAAGACAGCTAGTCATAAACCACCACTGCCAGTTCTTTGGCTACTCTTTTACCAACGAATAGTGGGATCGATTGTAACATTAAAACGCCCCAAAGGATAAAAAGGAGATCAAGTTTGGTATGATGGGGACTCAAACCTGCGACCCTTGGATAATGAGTCGAGTACCCAAATCACGTGAACATGCTGGGCCGTACTTAGATTCAGTGTTTCTACTTTTAACACGAAATGTAATGAGAAAGAAACAATGGAAAAAAATTGTTCAAAAGAAAAAGGTTTCGTTTAAGTCTTTGTCTTTGTACCACGGTTTAAACCACCTGACGAAGGGCTTTTGCCCGAAACGTGCAAAGTTTTTGTTGTGTTTTTATTTTTTTTTCACTTTTTTCTACCTCTTGCGGTCTTTCCTGCTGGGTACAATGAGAATGGACTTGTCTTTATACGGACTTCACTCGAATATAATAGCTTTGGCTTCAGCTACAAGAACGAATTTCACGACTACAACTCACCGAGGTGAAGAAATTAAGAATCATTTCGTAGTTTCCATAGAGATAGGTCCGTGCATGTTTGTCAACCTCTCGGGACCATCTCGCGTTAATAAAGTGGATATAAACATTCTAGAAACTTTACTGCTTCACATTACTGCTAGAGACCGATGACGCATATTTCACATGACTGCTAGAGACTGATGACGCGTGTTTCACATTACTGCTAGAGACAGATAACGCATGTTTCACATATCTGCTAGACACTGATGACGCATATTTCACATGACTGATAGAGACTGATGACGCGTGTTTGTTTCACATTACTGCCAGACACTGATGACGCATCAGAGTTCATTGCTAATATTGCCTTAAGTAAACGGTAAATATTAGTTTCTTTAAAAGCTTTATGATTGGTTTGGTTTTTGAATTTTGCGCAAAGCTACACGAGGGCTATCTGCGCTAGCTGTATCTAATTTAACAGTGTCAGACTAGAGGGAAGGCAGCTGGTCATCATCACCCGCTCCAAACTCTTGGGCAACTCTTTTACCGACAAAAAGTGGAATTGACCGTCACAATTTAACGCCACATGGCTGAAAGGTTTAGCAAGTTTGGTGTGACGGAGATTAGAACCTGCGATTCTCATAATACGAGTCGAGTGCCTTAACCACCTGGCCGTGTCGAGTGTGTGTGAATAGAAAACATAAACTAACGTGTTTTACGAGTTTATGCATACACAGATTTGCTTTTACTTCTGTTTTTTTTTTTTCGTTTTCTTTATACAATATTTCATGTTTTCGATACCGTCACTGCAGGCTGATAAAATTTATTAGTTTCATTTTAGATTGATCACTCTACATGTTATATGTTGTTCTAAAAATTTATAAAAGTTGAAAATGCTGTTGAACGACCAGGGAAGATAGTTTATTACTAATGTTTATGTGTTCAAGGTTAAAGGTTAAGATCATATTCACTATAAATACTATTTTTACAAACATACGATATTTTAGTACTTTGGGTTCATTTGGTACAGAGAATAAGTGGTTGGAGAGATTTTAACAGTGACCTCATAAGCTAGAATAACTTCGATGGTTAAAATTTTGCTAATAAAAATAAACGACCAAGAAAAAAATCGTAAATAATAAGTATCCGCTCTGTATAATTATAAAAAATAATAAATACTATCCCCAGTAGCACAACGGTGAGACTGAGGGCTTAATAATGCTAAAAATCGAGTTTCGTTTAATTTTGTGCTTAATAGCAAACGAACAAAAGTTGATAAGAATACTATTATATGACATTTAGTGACATTCAGAATGCTTTGATTTCAGTGACATTTATACTTCCGTGGTACAGACATTCCATAAACATGACTAAACAAACATGGTAGCAGATGTGTTTTTATAATACTTTCACATGGTCAAACTAATATGGAAACCTTCACTCTCAGAGCACACTACACAACTGTCATCAGTGAAACATTCTCAAGTGAACAATTCAGCTGACCACTGCAAAAATAAGTTTAAAAACTTTGAATAAAAGGCAACAACCGTTAACTGACATGTTTAAACCTTGGGGTCGCTGCTATCGTTTATTAGAGAAGGTGAACAAACAAGATAGTAGAAATTCGTTTGTTTTTTAAGTTAAGCACAAAGCTACACAATGGGCTATCTGTGCTCTGCCCACCAGAGGTATCGAAACCCGGTTTCTAGCGTTTTAAGTCTGCAGATATACCGATGTGTTACTCGGGGGGTGGTGGCAACTCAAAGCCCTACTTCATCGTTAATGATTTAAAAGTTAAATGCTGTTCTATATTACTACTACGATAAAATAAGTTAACTTTTGATACGATTAAATACTTTTAAAAATAATTTTAGTTGCACATTTCTGTTTAATGTGTATATTTTCTTTTGGCAAAGCCCACCGAGGAAAATTAAGCCCTGATTGTAAATCTGTAGTCTTACCACAAAACTAGCTGGGCCGGAGATTTGGTACATATTGTTACTCTCTTTTGGACACATCGTACTGTCGTAATTTTGTTCTCATTTTCTTAGTTCGTTGAAGGCCTGATACAACATATGTTGGACACATCGTACTGTCGTAATTTTGTTCTCGTTTTCTTAGATCGTTGAAGGCCTGATACAACATATGTTGCTGCGACGCCAATTACATGACTCTTGGAAGTTTCTTCGCTTATGATGCACATACAACATTATTTGTCCTAATTCACATACTAATTTTAAACAAACGTATTGCCACCCGCTAGTACAGCGGTATATCTTTGGATTTACAGGGGTTCGATTCCCCTGGGTGGGCTCAGCAGATAGCCCGATGTTGCTTTGCTATGAGAAAACACACACTCATTGTCAGGAAATTATGTTCGGTTATTCTGGTAAGTATGAGGCCCAGCATGGCCAAGTGTGTTAAGGCGTTCGACTAGTAATCCGAGAGTCGCGGGTTCAAATTCCGGTCGCACCAGACATGCTCGCCCTCCCAGCCGTGGCGGCGTTATAATGTGACGGTCAATCCCACTATGCGTTGGTAAAAGAGTAGCCCAAGAGTTGGCGGTGGGTGATGATGACTATCTGCCTTCCCTCTTCGACTGCTAAATTAGGGACGGCTAGCGCAGATAGCCCTCGAGTAGCTTTGCTCGAAATTCCAAAACAAACAAACGTTTTTGTAAGTGAAAAAGCGGATATAGGAAACGATACTGGAGTTTTAACTTAGAACATTTCACAAACAATGCAAGTGCTGCACCAAATTAATATTTAAGTGATAAGTTGACCCTGTCTCTCTTCACCCATAATGTTCTTTTATTTCATTCTATTCTCTAAAGCAATGAAGGTAAACCTTTCAAAACATTTTATTGTAAGTGAAAAAGCCAAGAAGTGAAAAGACATTTTGAGTTCAAACCCCGAACCTCTGGCTTACACTTTTAGCGATGAGACCTAAATGCACCTGAGGTTTGAAAGAGTGACTCACACTCGCCTCGTAAAAAATTGGTTTGGTGTTTTATGGCTCAAAGCAACTAAGCAATCTGAGCCGTAACAAATAGTCTTCACCCTGTTTTTACTGTTTTATTTTTTGTTTCAAAGTGTTCTCCAGATATAATTTTATTCAAATAAAGAATACAGGAGTTCGAAACAATAGAGCAAAACAAATATCCTTAAAGTAAGTATATTTATAATTCTGAAAAATGAATCTCGAAAAATAATTAGATGTTATAAATTTAATAAATACTCGAGTGATGTAAATCCGTTATAATAACGAAAGATATAATATTACTGGTAGGTTAGTTCTGAATACATTTTGTTGAACAAAAACTGAATGAAAAACAGAAAAGCTGAGGTTAGTAACTAATACACTATTAGAACGTAGATCCATACTTGTGATGCTTAAAATAATGGAAAACAGAGCAACTCCAAAGTTAACAACTGAAAGAATGAAGTCTTCAATCGGAACATACATGGAAGTGTGTGAGAGTTGTTACAATAGTGTTGTTTCTCTATAGGGAATTAATAACTTCTTGCTTTTGTAAACATTTCGGGATGTAGTTGCTGAAAGACAAAGAAACAAAGGCTTAGTTGTTTAATCACCGAACGCAGATGGCTGCTACTAGCAGGGCGTAAAATTCTATGTTGTGTAGCGAAGTAAAATAATTTACTGGTGTACTTGGTTCAATACAATCTTATCTATGAATCGTCTACTACTAACAAAATGTCCACACTTCTATTTGTCATAGAATCGACTACTAGAGTGAACTGTGAACCCAATTCACAAACTTACAAATTTAATATTTGCACCAACGGTAATCAGAATTACATGTTCAAGTTGACGCACGTGCCGTGTAGCATTATTTAGCCATTACGTCGGCAGTAATGTTTATGTGTTCCTGATTCACTGGCCAACAAGTAAAGTAACTTTGTTTTATGACTGAATTCATTTGCATTTATTTTTGTGCTCTTGCTAAGCCTTTTTTATACCAATTAGAATCAGACATTTTAGTGCGAACCCTCTTAGATATTTTTCAGTTTTCAAATCTGTCTTTAATTCCTCTATATTTACATTCTTTCCTTTCAGACAAACAGATATATTAATCACTTTAGAAACAATATTAACTATTTATGGTCCCCAGCTGCGTGATGTTTAAGATTTCATATTTCATAAGGAGAGAACTTTCAAACTAAGAGTGAGTGATTTAAACTACTTGTTTTGACGATCTTTCTGCAATAGGCGAAATCCTCGTCGGTAGTGTTCCACTGAAAACTCGTATTTAACCATTAAAATAAGTGCTGTCATCCAAATATTTTCTATCTCATTGTAATGTAAGTTTTTAATACCGCACAAAGCAACACGAGGGCTATCTATGTTAGCTGTCCCTAACTTATCAGTGATAGAGTAGAGAGAAAGTAGGTAGTCATCACCACCCACGGTCAATTCTTTGGCTGCTCTTTTACCAACGTATAGTGGGATTGACCGTAACATTATAATGCCCACACAGCAATAAGGGTGAGAATGGTTTGGAGTGACGGGGATTCGAACCTACGACCCTCAAATTACGGACCGAGTGCCTTAACCACCTAGCCATGCCGTGCTTCGTTAAAGGTTAAGCGCAAAGCTTCACAGTGGGCTATTTGTGATGTACCCGCCACGTGTATGATATCAAAAACTGGATTTTAATACTATAAGCCTTCAGACTTGCTGCTCAGATACTAGTGGGCGTTTTGAGGTAATATCACACGTATAACGAAGTTATAACGTTTGTTTACTTGTATAAATATTAATATAATCCGTCTTTCCATGGAATAACATCGACAGTAATGCTATTCGTTTCGTTGTAAGAATAGTTGTTCAGCCAATATCTGTTGATTATTCAAAATGATTTATTTCCAACAGACTGCCTCTTTAGATTTCAGATAAACATGAAGATACCCGTTTGATTTTGTAGTTCGACGTACACGATCTGCTTGGTCGGTAAACACATCTTACTCTCACTGTTCCGCATTAGAAGACAGAGACTAACTTTCCTTTAACAATGGAATATCCAATGTGTGGTATGATATGAAATATTACATGTCATGTCATATTCAGTTACGTCAGCGCTAAAGAATGGCCCGCTCCAGCACGCGGCGTCTGTCATTTATCTCGTGACGTCATCCCTCCACTCAATCCGCGTATTTGCTCCGTGCACTCATCTGTCGTGACTGTTCTGAGCTCGAGATTAGCACGAAATAACGTTTCCCAAGGGTAAGACTGAGCAATTCCGAGTTCACGGGTCAATGAAGAGAGGATGGGGAAAGAGAAAATAGAATGAGAAATCCACCGAACGAATGTGTCACGAGGCCCGAGCCTTGAAAGACACTATTATTAAAAAACTTCAAACAGCCACTGAATTACTTTTTGGGCCTATCGCGGATTCAAACACTGGACTCGAAAATAAGACATGCCGAGCGAGAGAGGTTTATCGAAAACCGAGATCCGGGTAGTATGGTCCAGTTCTCGAATTATCCGTCGGTTTGTGTTTTCTGTTCTAGCCGCTCTGATGACTACTTACATCGTGCTGTTCGTTGTGTTAGTGTCAGCAAATATCGATGTTTCAACGAGTCGCGAGCTCCAGCAGCGGGCAATGGCCGCATTAGAGGAGCCGCAACGCTTCCATTCAATCCGCAGCGACGACAGCGGAGCTTGGGGAGCCGGAATGCTATTCAGCGGACGAGCCGCCATGGCCAGATTGTTATGGAAGAATTCCGGAACGCTAGCCATGTTCCCAGATCTAAAAGACTAAGAAATATTTTCTTCTGTACCATTCCTCGTTTTCAAAATCCTCCAGGACCACTGACAGCTCTAGCTTCATTTCCTGGATCAGGGAACACGTGGATTCGGTACCTTGTACAACAAGCTACTGGTAAGTCGACTTTAAAAGTTAACGTAAAAAAAATTACCTTTTTGTTCTGAGTTTGAAACGCGCGCTTTAACCCTGGACGTTCCGTGATTATAAACATTATTATTTTATTACTGAGTCACGATAATTATTTCTCATAAAACGATGCACGTGGAATGTTTATTTCTGTTACTTCTTCGTTTAGTTTTACAAATTAGATTGTTGTATATCGTATAAAGTTCGTCGCACCGACTCGCGCGATTTGTAGAAAGGCGTAAAGAATTCATTGTTAAAAAAACATGGTAAATCGAACGTTTCTCATTAAACGTGTTTCTTTTACAGATAAAATTTACCGGAAACGTTTAACACAAAAAAAAATCAACTGCTTGTTTGATTAAAAATAATAATAATTTTAACGTTAATTGTTTTCAGATAAAGTTTGATATAGAAAACTAAAATGAAAATGGATGGTCTAATATACTAAGTAATACGAATAGCGCTCGAAACGTAAAATCTTGCATGACACGTCTTCTGAAGTGAGACGTACAATGTTGATAAAATTTTCTTTCCGGGAAAAAAATACATTTGTGTTATTTTTGTTGATGAGAAACCTACATGAAATAGAAATGTATCTTCACAGACCTTGTTTTCTGCTTGTCAAAACAAAAAAAATGTTAATACCTAAACCAGCTGTTCCGATATAAACATTGGTTTTATAATACATAAAACACAAATCCACACAATGAGTTATTTGTGCTTTGCCCACCACGAGTTTCCTAACTCTGTTTCTAGCAGTGTGAGATCACAGACGTACCGCTGAGTCTTTTTTTTTATCTATTTTTTTATTTTATCAATACAATAAAGAGAAATAAAGGAATGCAAAGACAATAAAAACAAAATAATAAAACTATAAATCATCAAACCGTTTGGACACTGTAGCACGTGGAGCTGACATGGGCACTCGACTCGCAATTCCGAACATGTTCGCCGTTAAACCATGGAGGCATTACAATGTGACGGTCAGTCCCACTCTTCGTTAGCAAAAATAACCCAAGAATTGGCAATGGGTGGTGCTGACTATCTACCTTCCTTCTGTTCTTACACTGCTAAATTAGGGACGGTTAACACAGATAGCTCTCTTGTAGCTTTGCACGAAATTCCAAACAAATCAATTCAAACTACAGCTTTTCCAACGCAAAACTACACAATGGAAAGTCTGGTGCCCTGTTCATTGCAGGAGTCGAACCGGTAATTTTAGTCCTTTAACTTACCGTTAATCTATTGAGAAACAAATAAATAAGTAACGACATTAGCCTAATTATTTCATACGTTAATTAAAGTATCTCAACAAATGTATCTTAACCAATTAAATATATGGTAATTAGCTTTGAGAAAAAAATCGCTATTTAATCCAAAGCGTGTGTGAGTTATTTAATTATCAGTTAACGATCACATGGTTAACATTTCACATTTAAATATTCGTATACTTCGAAATATGCTCAGGTGATCGCCATCTTCTGTGTATAAGCAAATTTGGAGTTGGCATTTTGAAAGAGAAAGAAAGAAAAATACAACAAGCCCATACCCGTAAAGGTTATGTGTGCTCCTCCCCAGGGAACTAAAAACATCTAACAACATAACTTATGAAGTTCTAAATTGAGTTAGACTTGTTTATTGTTTTTACACGTCGTAGTACTCAGGATGTGCAGTGATTTGTATGTAAACAATTTGTTCACTGGATCCCTTTAGGATTTTGCTTATTGCAGGGTATCAGAAACGTGTATTCTGCTCCACAATATTTCACTCTGTGCTTAGTCGAAATGTGAGACATAAACACACGACATCTAACTTATGGTATCTCCATAAAGCTGTAAATAAAAAAAACGACAACACCAAAAACTCGTTGGTAGATTATGAAGCTATGTAGCTACAGATTCCAGTTGATAGGGGCTTTGGTTGAAACTCTAAATTTCGGAGTTGACAAGGTGGGTTCGAATCCATGCAATATCACAAAATGTTCCCTCACTTTAAGACGTTGTTGCGTTATAAAAGTAACAGTTAATATCTTCGTGTGAATGACATGTGGCAAGTTACTGCTAACTGTAAGCAATTTAAAAATAGTAGACAACCGTAGTAGATACAAAAATAATTATTTGGTCCTTGATTACCCAAACACTTTTTACTTATTTGATATTTATCCACTCTAACACTTTTTACTTCTTTATTTTATCTAAATTAACATTTTTACTAGTTTTACCCTTATCCAACCTAACCCTTTTTGACTGGTTCTCTTCTTCTATATATCCAAAAACTGCGTTATGAAGTACGTGTTTATCCCTAGTGGCCAAACTGATTATACTAAGTTAGAAAATAACTAAAATAAATATTTACTTTATCAAAGAGCACATTATATTGAAGATTATTATGAATAACTTACACGATAACCAATTAAAAACAGCTAAACGAAAAGTTTAATACTTGTAACATGAACAAAACATTGAAGCAAGTATAAAACGTTCACAAATTACAGGTTCGAGGTAATATCTGTTACAAGTAATTATTGTAAAATTACTTTTACAAGTAACACACCACAGATTGTGTAATAAAATTTTCAATATACAAATGAGTCCGCTAGTAATGCAAGCTGACTCCCATTTGTTACATGTAAGCACGATTTGTAGTCGAATATGAGGGTAAATTTGTGTGAGTAGTAAAACTATTTCCTGCAGTGATGGATATTATCTTTTTAAAGAAACTAAAACTCTGAGGAAAGTGAGAAAATTAAACTAATTTTAAACAATAAAATAATTTTCAAACACCTGAAATTCAAATAGTTTTATCCAATAAAGAGTAATATATTTTATCAGTCTTCATTAAATAATTTTTATCAAAAATATCTTTCAAATGTTGATAAAAAGTACTGTTCAATGATCTGTGCCAAAGTCCATAAATCGCTTACCCCTGTACATGTGTCTTTTTCTTTATACTCTAATGTTCTGCTAGGAAAGTAATATCTTTGGCGTCTCATTTGTCAATCTGTTTTCCGAATCAGACGAGACATTTATGTAACCAGTAAATGATCCAAATATCAGTGTATACATACTATAAAGTTGGAAATGTTAGAGTAACTGAAGTATGTGTAATTTTTTCGTTAGTTCGTGAATACTTTGGCTACGGAAATTTTGAAAGATTTGAACTAATACTGTACAAATAAAAATCAAAGTCCAACGTTCAGTAAACACTGGTTTGTTCTTTAGGCTCATCAGCTTATCTTAGTCTGTGTAATCCTAAACTATTCTTTATTTTTAATGATTGAGAAATAGTGCTTTGATTGGAGAAACAAAAGCAAAAGTAAATACTGATAGGAAACTGACTGACCTTCGTATTAATTCAACAGCTGTAACATTAACTGCACGATTCGATCACCTCACGAGGCTTAAGAATGATGATTCTTCTTGTTTCTTGTTCCCACTCAGATTATAAGAATCAATAATGTGGTTGTTTACATACGGATGCTGTTGGAGTAAAAGGAAAAATTTAATTTTGATTGTAACTTTACTTTATGTATCTATGTTTAACTGAGTGAATGTATGTATGTAAAAAATAATCTATCTATGTAAAATATTTAACACTTAATGTATATATTTAATTGCGTGTCTATGTAAATTACGTTTGACATATGACAGATATATTTAAGCTACTATATGAATATGTCTTTATATATTTAATCTACTATATGAATATGTCTTTATATATTTAATCTTCTATATGAATGTGTCTTTATATATTTAATCTACTATATGAATGTGTCTTTACACGTAACGTATATAGTTAACCGTCTGTCTATATAAAAGATTTTTTAATCGTGTCTTTATAAATTATTTTTACACCTAAAAGTTTTATTTAATAGTGTGTCTATATAAATTACTTTTACTCCTAAAAGTTATATTTGTCTGAGGTTTAACATATATACTTAACTGTCTCTCTGTATGACTGATTTTACACGAAACATATATACTTAACGATTTTTCTGTATGAGTGATTTTACACGTAATGTATATACTTAACAACTTATCCATATAAATTATATTTACACTTAAATTAAACGTGTGTTTACATGAACGATGTTTCACCCATAATACACATACTAAATCATCTTTATACACTTATGGGCTGTGCAGTCATAAGTTTCACAGCGAAACGTTAAGACTGTGTAAGTACAGATATAAGTGATTGATTGTACCAGAAATGATCTACGTAAGTGATAAAAACGAAATCGTTTGACGTCATTCGACACACTGGTCCAGGATCGAAAGATTCGTCAGTGGTCATCTAACCTAACGTATTGCATAAAAACAAACAACAATAAAAACGACTCGTAATATGAACGTCATCTGTAGACGCTGCTTATATTAAAATCATTTTGGTGCCATTACTTCTTTTTATATTGTTTTGAGCAAATACAAAATGTCACTGAAAGACTCCTTTGTTAGACATTTGAATTGGAAGCTGTTATAGAAAGATATCACATATCTGTATGCAAAATAATTAACAACGTAGATAACTCGCTAAAGCCCTGATATTGTAAGGCTTCTCACATAAAAGATGAATAATACTCAGCGTTACTTCGGTAACAAACTGACGTGTTCTAAAATAATACTTTATCACTTTCATTAACAAACTTTCATGATGACAAGAAACCCACTTTAAGTAAAAATGTATCTCGGGACGACTGGTATGGGTAACAAAGTTCTCTGTTTTATTTTGGCAAAAGTGTTAATACCCGTACCAGCCGTCCTGAGACACATTACTAAACTTTCAATCTCATTACATAAATAATTATTTTCCGTATTTCAAAACGTATAATTCGTTGAGTTTAAAATACCAATAAAAATATAATTCTATTAATCATTATTAGTCACTATTTAGATATTTGCGTGCTGAGGTGGTAAGATTTATGTTATATAATAAAGTTTTGTACCAGGTTTACAGTACATACTTTGTTTAGGAGATTACACAAAAGTACGTTTAGTCGGATAAATTTATAAGTTAAAGAGAGCAGACATTGCTATATGTTTTAGTCTTGGTGTGTAAGACTGTCGAATTGTTTCTAGATATCTAGAAACTTTTTGTGTGAAGACCCTTGTCACATGTCTCGTCGAGTCGATGAAAGAGGCTATGACTTGGAACTGTGTTTATCGGCTGGCCGTGACGTAGGCTTTGTTGCCTAGTGTTAATTTATGTGTTTTACGGCTCGGTTCACCTGGATAAAAAAACAAAAAAACGTTATTACTGCCAAGTATTTCTTAAACTTTTACACGTTGATAGCAATTGTTGTTCCAAACACGAATATTTAGTGACTTCACCTTCCCCCTGGTGAGTAAAGGTGCAGTAAGTACTATCTGTTTATCTTTGTCAATGGGCCCGGCATGTCCAGGTAGTGCGGGTGCTTGACTCGCAATATGAGGGTCCACGTTTGAATCCCTGTGCCACTTAAACATGCTCGTCCATTCACCCATGAGGGCGTTATAATGTGACGGTCAGTTCCGCTATTAATTGGTAAAATAATAGCCCAAGAGTTGACAGCGGATTGTGATGACTAGCTGCCTTTCCCCTAGTCTTTCACTACTAAATTAAGGACGGCTGACGCGGATAGTCCTCGTGTAGCTTTGCTCGAAATTCAATACAAACCTTTTTTTATTTTGTAGCTCTTTAGTTACTGCTTTATTTTTATTTCTAGCTTTCCTGTGATCCGCAAGAGGTAACAGTTGTAGTGTCTCTTCGTCTAGCAAGTTCAATACAGGTTCACTGGTTGCTATGGTAACTTCGTCGAGTTTTTTTTTTAACACTATATCTTGTGACTTCCTTCCTGTTCTTTTCAGATAGCAATGAAAATCTTTATTTTTTTGAATTTGGTGATAAATCATGGAGTGAAGCAGTGAAATTTAATCCAGGTAAATTTGGAATGTTGAAATAGATGACTTAATGGCTTCGAAGTGTAATTATAGAAATCAATCTAAGTGATTGTCTCTGCTCATGGGTACCATGACCCTTGTCTAAAAACAGTCTAAATTGTACTGAGGTCGTGCGGGTAAAAAGTAGGGGGAACCTTTATTGTTTAGCCTATTGTAGAAGATTTGTGAAATTTTTCACATTACTAATTTAGCTATCCTTAATTTAGCAGTGTAAGACTAGAGGGAAGGAAGCTACTCATTACCACCTACAGCCAACTCTTGGGCTACTCTTTTACCAACGAATAGTGGAATTGACCGTCACTTCATAACGTTCCCACGGCTGAAAGGACGAGCATGTTTGGTACGACCCCGATTCGAACCCGCGACCCTCGGATTACGAGTCGAATGCCTTAACCCACCTGGCCATGCCTTACCGACATCAAGAAAGGAATTTTGTCTAATATAAAAGAATCATTTGTTTAATCAAGTGAACCGCTTTTTCGACACCAAAGTTTTAGAAATTGTGTTCCAAATGTGTTAAATTTGGTTACTCTGTTAACGGAAGTTAACAGACATATGAGACCTGAGTCTTATATCTTGTAACGCCATATGGCAGCAGGTAAGCAAACAAGTTACTAGTGCTAGAAGCGTCCGTTCTGAGAAGAGAGAGAACTGTTTATGACTTAGTTTGTATTAACTAAGTTTTTCGAGCTGTTCATTTTTAAGAAAACCTCTCTCAAATATGGATATATTGCTGAAGAAACATGCATCACACAAGAAAACTTCAAGTGACGCGCAAATACAGCTTATTAGTTTTAGTGAAACTGAAGCTAATGAAAATAATTTGCCAAATTATAAACGTTTAAGTGATATGCAGCTTGGTAGCAAAGTAAAAAAAAATAAATACATCTTGGACTCGACAGTATTGTGATGTACATTTAAAGCATGGTTTTATGAAGGACAGTGACGATAATGCCTCGTCATTATGAGTTCTTTGTTGTTCAACATTATCAAGTTGGAGCATGAAACCATTGAAAATGAAACGCCACTTGAACGTTAGATATCTCGAAATCTCAAGTAAACCAATAGACTTTTTCATAAATAAAAAAAATGAAAGTTTTTTTTTTCCAAACAAATAATTTCACACACTTTTTCCACGAGATCGTCCAATGAATATTTGGTTACGGCCTCATATAAAATTTAATAACTAATAGCCGAGACAGGTCATCCGCACACTACTGGTAAAACGTTAATATTTTTTGCAGTATAAATAATTACACTTTATGTTTGTAAAACATAATACAACCAGTTGAAGGTTCTGTTCCTATCTAATGACACAGTGAAGGTAGAATTGTGAATATGGTGAAAAGTATTTAAGAAACATCGAGTTCTTTATAGTCAGTTTTTTTCGTTACAAGTAAATAATAATATAGACATAGTAGATAATGCCACTTTAACGTGCTTCGTAAAATATGATTATAAGTACACAATTCATGGAGATTTATTGTTTTGTAAACCACTTCCAACAAGAACAATGGCTGACAAAATTTTTAATCTGAACAATAATTTTATAATTGAGACTGGTATTCAATTAGGGGGGTGAAATGTGTTGGAGCGAGTCTCGATTGTGCTCTCTCAGTGGCAGGTTCCCCCACAGGAGTTGTTTTAGAGGATCTATGAAGTTACATCAGACTGTAAATAGGTGCACTTTAGGGTTCACAGAGTGGTATTAACTATGAACAAGATACCCTGAATTCAACTGTTCCAAAATGTGTTAAATTCATGAACTATATAAAATCTAGATCGATGAATTCCAAAATTTCTGTTGCTTTGTGCAAATAATTATGAAGTGAACACGAGCATCTCCTGTCACACTATGAAGTTCGGTGGTTATCAAAAAGAATAACTAAAATAAAGAATGATGTTATCTTGGTTTTGAAGCAACATCAGCAAAGGATGCAATATTTAACTTTAAAAACAGATCTCACAGTTTGCATTGGTTAATCAAAGTGGCCTATTTATCTGACATTTTTGGTTTCTTAAATGCGTTAAATCTAAATTTATAAGGTGCTAACATAAATATTTTATAAAGTCCAGGAGAATTAACTTATGGGTACATCGAGTTGAGAAGTTTTTCTCTTCCTTAACAGAATTAAAAACCAAGATAAGAAGTTAATATTCCAGATGAGATATCCTAATCTTTCAAAGAGCATCTTTTGTGGCTAAAATCATGTTTGAAGGAATATTTGTCTCCAAGTGACTCCAATAAAATGTGTATCAGCAACCAAGAACCCTTTTATTATTGATATAGGAAAATAAGAAATGATTATAACTCGGTGAATCGAAATTGATTCTATTATAAAACTGTCCTGTGACACTGCATTAAAAGACCGTTTTAGTCAAGTCTCGTTGATTAATTCTTGGCCGAACTATCGTGCTGAGTATCCACATTTATTAGAAAAGCAGTAAGATGTATTATGCTCTTTGTCATGACTTATAAATGCGAATCAAGCTTCTCAACGTTGGTTTTCTTAAAAACAAGTACAGAAACAGATCAGATATCGAGCCAAATTTGGGGATCAAACTGACTTCTTTTCCTCCTGATTTGATTTGTTTGTTTGTTTTAGAATTTCGCACAAATCTACTGGAGGGCTATCTATGCAAGCCGTCCCTAATTTAGCAGTGTAAGACTAGAGGGAAGGTGGCTAGTCATCACCACCCACCGCCAACTTTTGGGCTACTCTTTTACCAACGAAAAGTGGGATTGATCGTCACATTATAACGCCCCCACGGCTGGGAGGGCGAGCATGTTTGGCGCGAACCCGCGACCCTCAGATTACGAAGCGCACGCCTTAACGCGCTAGGCCATGCCAGGCCCTCCTGATTTGAAGTTGCTGTGTGATGAAAAACAGCATCATTCTTCTCATTAGAGAAGAGCATTAATAAATATACAGTTAATGTACAGACTAAATAACAATGAAGTGTAATTTCTTTTCACACAGTATTACTGTAAAGCATCTGTATATTTTATAATCGGGATGTATTGTAGAACTATTGCTTCCAACTGGATGTTAAGACTTAGCCACGTCTTAGCGGGTTATCTAACTAGGTACCTGAGGAGCCAGGGCCTCATAAAAAATTACAAAGATAAACCGATCGACCCTAGTTGGAAAGGTTTGGGAAACGCTGCTATAAAACATCTAAAAATTTGAAAACAAGGAAACCATCGCAGGCCTGTGTTACTGGTGTCCTGTTAATGCATAATTTTCTTGAATGGAACAAAAAAAAATAAAGAAACTATATTAACTAATATTTTGTAAAACTAAAATCTTTGCCGCTCTATTTTTAATATGATCAGCCCTTAAATTAGAAACTCTTTATTACACGAATACTTTGCACTGAACATTGAAACTGGATTGGTTGACACAATGGAAAATAACCTTATTTGGTGTCTCAAAATGTGGTAGATTTTTATGTAATGCAGACATCTAAACACTTAAAAAATGCTATTTCATTTGTTTAAAAAACTGTAACCTCAAAACTGGATACTCATCCGTTAAAGTTAGACCCATAAAGTGATTGTTTTATTATAATTGACAGCTCGTTTTGTCACGTTTTTCAAGGCGTGTTTTAATATCAATGATTATCTGGTAGTCCTAACTGAACACACTTTTAATTTTCAGTATTCGTGAAATGCTTTCTGCGGTGTATAGTTAGTACAACTGTGAGGAAAAATAAAGTTATATTGAGTTTTTTTCTATAATTTACTTTAGAAAATTTGTTGTTGTTGTTTTGAATTAAGCACAAAGCTACACAATGGGCTATCTGTGCTCTCCCCACCACGGGTATCGAAACCCGGATTTTAGCGTGTAAGTCCGCAGACATACCGCTGAGCCACTATGGGGCTTTATAAAATTAAAACTATTCTATCATCTATTATAGCGCACCCCCGTTAGATCAGAGATGACTTTTCGAACTTACAACCCTGAAATATGGGTTTAATTTTCCTCGGAGAACAGAACGAAGACACACAACTGTGTGGCTGTGCGTTAAAACAAACACGCAAAAAATATCTTCTTTTAGCATAGAGATACATTTTTGAAAATATGATACGTAAGTTTCTAACCATAATTAAACAGAACACTTCAAGTGTTCTGTAAAGTGCTGTTGTGCAGCTACAATAATTTGCAATATATTGTTATGCGGTTACAATAATGTTACCAATTGTTTGCGATACTATTGCTTTGTAATTGCAATACTTGTGATTTATAGAATAAATAATTGTGTTGTGATGTGTGTGTGTACGTTAAACTTTTTATTACTTGTAAAATCAGACCAGACTTACTGGATATATTCGAGAATCTGTGTCTAAGCATAAATTTTCACAAAAAGGATGATGACATAATTTGTTTGTTTGTTTTCTGATTTTCGCACAAACCAACACCAGGGCTATCTGCGTTAGCCGTTCCTAATTTTGTAGTGTAAAACTGGAGGGAAAGCAGCTAGTCATCACCACCAACCGCCAACTCTTGGACTACTCTTTTACCAACGAACAGTGGGATTGATGGTAATATTATAACGACTCGCGACCCTCTGACTACGAGTCGAACGACCTGACCACCTGGCCAGTAACATAGTAACGAAGAAAACAACTTCAACATGAAATAGAAACTGAATTATTGTTCTCAGTCGCTTGTTTCTGGTCATTGCGACAAAGGATTGTGAATGATTCGTTTCTGGTCAGTGCGATATTGTGTGGTAAACATTTACTCCACGTGGCGAAAACTGATTTAATATCTTGTACAAATAACTCTGGTAGTTGCTACACGAAAACTATAAATCAAGCGTTTGATCAATCTGTTATATTTTTTTGTTGTTTATACTCAACTTATTAAGTTTTTTCTGGAGTTATAATATTTAATGTAATGAATATTTCACTATCTCGTTGAAAAATATAGATGGATCCCTAGTGTCTAAACTGTGGCTGAAGAAAGGAGGGTTACCATCTGTCGTGGTTGAGAGTTGACACCCGTCGTGGTTGAGAGTTTCCATTTATCTTCTGTTTCCTCTACGTGATCCCTGTCCTTTTACATAGTTTTACTTTTCTTTTTTTTACAATAAACGTCATAATAACAAGGACATTATTAAGAATGATGACATATATGTATCGGTTGTTTTCTAATTCTACAATTTATATGATTTCCTTTAGCGTCAACATCACAGAAGTGTATCTGTTATTTTGTTTGTGGCAGAGTCAGATCGGACTATCTGTTGTGTCCACCGAAGAGAATCGAACCACTGATTTTAGCGTTGTAAATACACTGTTACAACATAGGACTTCAACAACAGATAATTAATAAAACAGGACGTTATTTGATTCGGGCAGTTTTCTATTTTTGTTTCGAAAAGATATCAGGTGTGCTGTTTTTTCTTTTAGAAATTTGTTTAGCTTCCCACTCGATTGTTAATCCATATTTACTGTTAATTCCTTCAACGACATTTCTTTTAATAAAATTAATGTGTGAGAGTGATTGTGCTTTTATATTCAAAGACCTTAATTCGTTGTTCGAATCCTCGTCACACCAAACAGTCCGTTCTTTCAGCCGTCGGGGCGTTATAATGTTACAGTCAATCACACTATTCGTTGGTAAAAGAGTAGCCCAAGAGTTGGCGGTGGGTGGTGATGATAGCTGCCTTCCCTCTAAATTAGGAACGGCTATCGCAAATAGCCCTCGTGTAGCTTTGCGCGAAATTCAAACAAACAAACTTAATTCGTAATACTGCAAAATATTTTCATAGTATAGTGGAACCCCTCTAAAGCAGCCATCTTCGGGACTGAGACAAATTAGCCTGATTAGAGGGGTTCCACTGTATATATTTGAAAATAAATCGAAGAAAGGAAGACCCTTTGATCTTTATTCGTTAGTTTGTTGAAAAGTGCAAAGCTACACTGTGGGCTATCTGTGATCTGCCAATCGCAGATAGCTGATCCAATTTTTCAATGTTGTAAGCCCACCGATTTATCGCTGGGTCACCTGGGGGCAACATTCTTTAAAACGAAGTCCTTGAAGCATCGTCTTTCTTACGTGTAGACAAATACGATACAGAAATTTTCAAAAGTCAGTTGTGTAAAATATTTATATTGCATAGTGATTCCTGGCTGAGTTTAATACATAAATTAAGTATTGACAAGTTATTAACTGAAAATTGTACGAGAGTTGGTCTGCTTGTAGAGAATTTCTTCAGTTTTATCACCAATAAAACAAACATGCCATGACTTCAGAAACGTGCCACTGTCTTTATACTATATACTCCTGACATATTCTCTAACAACAGTTGTCACAACAGAAACTGTCAACACTTTCCTATCTTCAACTTATCTTCGAACCTCGTTATGAAGGTGTGTTAGTTCGTTGTTAAATTCATACCAAGACAATCGAGAGCTATACGTGCAGTAGCCGTCCGGATGCTGAAGTGATGTACGAGAGGGAAGGCCTGGCATGGCCGAGCGCGTTAAGACATGCGCTCGTAATCTGAGGGTCGCGGGTTCGCATTCGAGTCGCGCTAAACATTTTGTTGTGTATACTGATGGAAACAGAATGGTTTGTTTGTTTGTGTTTGAATTTCGCACAAAGCTACTGGAGGGCTATCTGTGCTAGCCGTCCCTAATTTAGAAGTGTAAGACTAGAGGGAAGGCAGCTATTCATCACCACCCACCGCCAACTCTTGAGCTACTCTTTTACCAACGAATAGTGGAATTGACTGTGACATTATACACCCCCACGGCTGGGAGGGCGAGCATGTTTGGCGGGACTCGGGCGCGAACCCGCGATCCTCAAATTACGAGCGCACGCCTTAACGCGCTAGGCCATGCCGGGCCCTAGGTTAGTGATAATGAAACTAATTCAAGTTCAACTGTTTTACAATCAAATAAGTGAATAAAATAAAATAAATAAATGGAAATTTAATAAAAAGGCTTAAAGTGTAATCGATAAATTGTTAAGTAATTTGCTAAAACAACCGTAACAAGAAGTGTACGATGTAGATAAATACAAAGATTGAAGGCTATTAAATCATCATAGAACTAATATGTTTAGCAAAAAAGTCTAAAATCAGTTTACCAAAAGTGTCATAAGTATACTATTATAAAACATCACTTTTATAGAAATCGTTTTTTACATTTTTTTTTTAACAACGAACGTTTATAAACGAGAACAAATATATTATTTATGATAAATATACTGCAATTTTATTTATTTCTTTTAGAATAATTAGTAGAGAAGGGATCCAGTTTAAGTTCGGAATTTCCCCAAATTAATACAAGTTAAAAAATAAAAAAGACGAGCTAGCTTTATAAAAACTTCCCTCCATCTTGTATTTGTTGGACAAAACTGTTGATTTAGGTTACTAATGTTCAGAGAACTATCTAAATCTTCCAGTGGGTTAACGATAAGTTGGTAGAATTACAAAACTAAAATATCTGGTCTGATAATCCGTGCTCGGCATGACTAGGGTGCTCCACTCGTAATCTGAAGTTCGCGGGTTTGAGTCCCCGTCACACTATATATGCTAGCTCTTTCAGTAGTGGGGCCGTTGTAATGTCACGGTAAATCCCACTATTAGTTGGTAAAAGAGTAGCCCAACAGTTCGCGGTGATTAGTAGCTACCCTCCCTCTGGTCTTTTTGGCCCGTTATGGCCAAGCGCGTAAGGCGCGCGACTCGTAATCCGAGGGTCGCGGGTTCTCGTCCGCGTCGCGCCAAACATGCTCGCCCTCCCAGCCGTGGGGGCGTTATAATGTGACGGTCAATCCTACTTTTCGTTGGTAAAAGAGTAGCCCAAGAGTTGGCGGTGGGTGGTGATGACTAGCTGTCTTTCCTCTAGTCTTACACTGCTAAATTAGGGACGGCTAGCACAGATAGCCCCCGGTAGCTTTGTGCGAAATTCCAAAACAAACAAACTAGAGAGAAATCAGATATCCAACACCACTCACCGTTAACTCTTGGGCTGCTTTGATCGAATAGTATGATTTTACTGTTACTCTTATAACGTGTTCTGAAGGAGCTGTAATAAAAGGAGAGCTCAGCCTCATATTTGTTATATCATAGAGTTCAGTTTTACAGTTATTTTATGGACGAATAAAAAACATATTTATTGGCCAGGTGGTTAAGAGACTCGACTCGTAATTCGCAAATTCAAATTCCCGTCACACCAAACATGCTCACTCTTTCAGCCGTGGGGGCATTATAATGTGACGGTCAATTACACTAATCATTGGTAAAAGAGTAGCCTAAGAGTTGGCGGTAGGTGGTGATGACTAGCTGCCTTCCTTTTAGTCTTATATTGCTAAATTAGGGACAGCGAGCGAGATAACCCTCGTGTAACTTTGCGCGAAATTCAAACAAATAAAACAATGTATTTCTTGTTGTGTCATAGAGTTCAGTTTCACAGTTGTTTCCTGGACGAACAAAGAAAATGAAAGTTTTCAAAGGTAATCGAAGTAACTAAATAAAAAAATATGTGGACCGAAGTAAGGTCAGTGCCTTTAAAAGGACTCTTTTATAATCTTTTACGTACTTCAAAATTGAGAAGACCGAGAGAAATATTGGTACCTTATAGCCCGACTATCATTCGACTACCGGTGTAAGGTGACGCAGAGGTGTGTCTCAAAAGAACTTGAAATGTTGTGAGATAAATTATCCAATTTTATTATGGTTGAAAAAAAATACACTTTTAACGGTTATATCGATCGGGAAATATTCACATATTTATTTATAAGTCACAATAATTTGTATTATAAAAGGGTGCGTGGATGTTGGAATAGCATTAAAGAAAAGCTAACATTTTACAGACTTCCCTATTACCCCTCATGGCGATATCTGACCTCACCTACCCTTCCTCCTCCCAAGCTATAATATTTATACTAAAGCAACTTCGCCAGCAAAAAAGTTCAATTGATAATTACATACATTTATCATTGTCAAAATTACGTAGCAATTTACGTCACAGCTCACGTGCCTGTCAACACAGCCCTCTGCAGAGTGTAGACGTCACGTTTCTGAAGACAGACGATTTTATCAAGGCAAAACTTATTTTCTCTTGAACGTGTGTTTTTTTGTGTTGTTTCTTACAGCAAAGAAACATCGGGGTATCTGCTAAGCCCACCTGATTTTTGCGTTGTAAATCCGGAGACATGCCGCTTTACTAGCGGGCGGCGCATTTTCTCTGGACAGAAGAGATATAAGAGATTATTTTATTTAAGTTACAAGTTTATCTTGGAAATCGGTGAGGTAAAGAACTCTGATTACTTGTGATGTGTTTTATGAGATTACAGAACAAGAGGGCAAAACTTCAATATTTGAAAAAAGCAGTCTAAGTTTGAATTAAACTTTTTTTTTCTAACACCAGTCGAGAACAGTTTAAGCTGGAAATAGGTTTCTTCTAAACAACAAAAAGGGGAGATATACATTTCTTACTTTCCTGAAGGATTAGTATGAAAGGACATCTTTCAAGGACCACATGATCCTTTGTTGTCAAGATGCTACGTTACATTAAAATATGTGTCTGTATCTAAGACTCGAGTACGTATATCATAATCAAATCCAAGCTTAGATAATATAGCACTAACCCTAACCCTTGTTCATGTCACAGTTTTCTTGTGAAACGTGTTACAAACTTAATTGATATAGTAAATTATTATCATTGTCTGAAGAGAATCAAACTTCATCATAATATCCAAAAACTTTTCCGTTATTTTCGTGATACTGACGTCCAGTTTCATTTTGTTCATTACTTTCAGGATACTTGACAGGCAGCATTTACAAAGACTTCTCCCTGATGAAAAACGGATTTCCGGCTGAAAGTATTAACAACGGTTCTGTTATCTTCGTTAAAACACACGAATGGGGCGCTCCCGTGCGGCAACAATATCAAAAAGCGGTGTTGGTGGTACGGGATCCCTATGACGCTTTGTTAGCAGAATTTAACCGGAGAGCAGGTGGACATCTTGGTCATGCCTCGAGGGATAGGTTTACAAAGGACAAAGGTTGGTTCTTCTTTGGGTTTAAAAAAAAAAAATTGAAGAAAATAACAGTTGCTTCGTCCAAAGTTTTCTTGTGTAACGTTAGTTTTGAAGAACTAAAACTAAGTGTACAAAATTCGTTCTACGTTAAAATGTCTAATTTGATACCGTGGCGAGTGTTACAATTATATAAAATATTTGCCAAAATAATAGTTCCAGCATATTGTTATAACGTACTATCACAATGCATTTCTATAGTTTAGATGAACGACAGTTATGTAGAATAAATAGATATAAGGTACAAATCATATCTAACTGTCAGCGTGACTTTGAGTCCGAATATATTCAACTGTCACCGTGACACTTGCCAAGATACTTAACTGTCACTGTGACTCTGGATTAGGATATTTAAACATCATAAAGTGTATTTAGCTGTTGTTTTGATCGTGTATTAATATAATAGTTAACGTGTTATAAGATTATAAAAGTTTCAAATAATATCGAAATATAAATACCCTATGAGGAGTAATGCTCGCCGAGGTTAAAAATATTATTTATTAATGTAACAAATAACTATTTTAAACATTTTTTAAGTAATATACAAAATAATTATTCAAAATTAATTTTAATCGCTTGTTGTATGTATGGACTCTTAACGTCCTTCAGCAGTAAGTTAATGGACTTGCAACGTTGAAATCCAACGCTCGATTCCTTAAGTTAGATGCATAAAATAGCTTAATATATGAATTAGCGAGAAAACACTCTTTGTTATGGTTTGTTCGAAGCTAAGCACAAAGCCTACACAATAGGCTACCTGTCCTCTGCCCACCATGGGTTTCGAGACCCGGTTTCTATCATATCGCTGTGCTACTCAGGAAAAACAAACCATTTATTTATACCTTAAATATGTTTATATTATTTTGGTTTTCGACCTTTCTATAAGAACTATAAATCTTAAATCTTACACTATATTTAATTAAGTTTTATTTTACCTCGAATTTATTTTTTGTTTTATTTTGCAAATACTGATAATTTAGAAACATACAAATATCCGAAACAGAAATATATTTAATAACACACATTTCTTTAAACTGTTTTTGTTATATTCATTTAAGGTAGTGCAGTCTTTTAGGTTTTATATTATTTTTGCAAACAAACAAACTGGTGACCTAACAAAACCAACAACATACTTTAAACTGCCTTAATATTACATAGACACTGAATTAACGAATTATGTACAGACTTTATGAAATGTATAAACTTTTAGCCAAGTTTCCACGTACTGCGGCACGATATGGCCAGGTGGTTAAGGCGCTCGACCCGTAATATGAGGGTCGTGGATTCGAACCTCTATCACACCAAACATGCTCGTCATTTCAGCCATGGGGATGTTATAATGTGATGGTCATCACCACTCACCGCCAACTCTTTTTACTAATGTCTTACGCTGCTAAATTAGGGACGGCTAACGCAGATAGCCCTCGAGTAGCTTTGCACGAAACTCAAAACAAACGAACAATCTGCTGTACTTTTAACAACCCTAAGTCGATACGTTCACGTGTGTGTATATCATAAAGTCGTATTGGTGCTCACGTGACAAAGTATGTGTATTGATAAATTTAACATAAACGTTCATTAAGACTCCATCATTTGTACCATCTCCACGAGTAACTCACGAATCACCCGTTTCCATCTATTTACAAAGTCATCCTTGTTTCATCAAAAGTTTTCAACATTCTTTATGCAGAAAAGTTAATTAAAAATCCATTAGCTCTTTAACTGAAGATTGAAATAAGTTCGGTCGTCTCTGGTTTGATCGCTGAACGAAATTCATTGCTTAAAAGGGATTTCCTCTATTCCCTTGGTTTCGTTTATTGTGAAGTTAACCAAGATATATATATAAAAGTCGCGACGTTACATCAAAAGCCCTGGTTACATATGGTTGGAAATATAAGCACCTGGGCAGCCATCTGGTCTAATTAGGCTTTACTTAATGTCACATAAGAATCAGTGTTGTATATACTCACTTCATTTTAAGAAATTACTCATCGAAAATTATCTTATGCTGCCCTGTTTTATTTTTTATTTTAAGCACGAATTTATAATCGATATGAATGTGTAACGGAAAGAAATTATTAATATTTAAAGATGAACAAATGTGCTACATGTTTTGTTTCCACCAAGATTTCGCTTTTGTTTCAGGACGATAACAAACAGAATAGGAACAGACGTTTAATCAATTTCATTAAAATTTATTGATGTATTTTTTAAGTTGTACAACAAAGAAACATAAGTTGTTTTTCATGTGTTGCTACTAACGCCCCTCACGTGTACAGCGGTATGGCTACGGTTTTACAACGCTAAAATCAAGGGTTCGATTTCCGTTGGTGGGCTCAGTAGTTAGCCTCATGTGATTTTTCTTTTATATAAGAAAACACACACTCGATACTGAAAATAATAATTATTCTTCACTTTTCATGATCTTTGTTGGTGAGCTCAGATTACGAACTTCATTCAATTTCTGTGGTGTATATTGGTGTATACAAGTCAAATTAATACCAGCAATTAACGATTTTATTACACCAAACTGTAGTTGTTTATTTAATTGGACATTCAACGTTTCGTTTTACAGCTGAAGAAGCTTTAAAGCGAAACGTTGATTGTGTAATTAAATAAAATAAATGCATTACGGTGTTATAATATTGTTTATTGGTATAACTCAGTTTGTGTGTCGCGTTAAAATAGCATTGTTTTTCAAATATATAATATATAGTATGCCACAACATATTATCATAACGTTGTAAGTTGTCTCTCATTATGTTGCTTGATTATTTGTGTACTATAAAAAGTTATTAGTTACTCGTAGTATAGTGTATTTCTTTGCGTTTAAACTACAAAATATTGTATAGCAGTATGATGTACACGGAGTGGAAATTCACAAATTATTATGACAGATGTAATACAAGTCAATTTAATTAGAGATAAACCTTAACTAGAATCTTTTATCACAATCGACCACACTAGAGTAAGTTTCGTTTGTTCTAATTTCGCGCAAAACTACACGAGGACGATCCACGTTAGCCGTCTCTAACAGTGTAAGACCAGAGGAAAGACAACTGGTCATTACCACTCTTTACCAACGAATAGTTGGATTGACCGTCTCAATATAACGTCCCCACGACTGATAAGGCGAATATATTTGGTGTGATTGGGTTTCGAATACACGTTTTACAGAGTGGGAGTCGAGTGCGCTAACCATCTGGCCTACAAAAAGTTAAGCCTATTTATCTTTTATCTAAGATATGATGCAATTCTGTCACTTCAACGTTTACATTTAATGTATTTTACTTTTTTTAAAATCAATATATGTAGATTTAGTGTAATTTTGAATCTAGTTTATAGCTTTGTGGTATTCTTTCATATTGGCCATAATACAAAACATTTTTTTACGAAACTGAACTGGTATTACCTCCCTTACAAGTATTACAACTTAGTTTTTACCTAACTCTACAACTCATGTATCGTGTCTATTTGTCCGCACTTTGGGACCGTATGTAGTTTGTAAGAGTGCCTTTTAAATCCTGTTATTAGTAGTTCAAACGTTGACAGTGGAGGATATTGACTAGTTACCATCCGTCTTGTTTATTAATCCAAAAATTAGGTTTGGGACGGTTAGCGCAGACAACTCTCGTGTAGCTCCACATGAAATAAACAAAAGTGCTTTATAAAAACTTGCCCCCCAGTGGCTCAGCGGTATGTCCTGCGGACTTACAGGCTAAAATCCGGGTTTCGATACCCGTGGTGGGCAGAACACAGATAGCCCTTTGTGTAGCTTTGTGCTTAATTCAAAAACAACAACAACAACAACAACTTATAAAAACTTAAAAAGTGCCTCTGTCAATATTTTTATTTTACATTTTTGAGTCTAAATCACAGTGTATACATTAAACTACGGCAATTATTATTATTGTTATTTTAATTCAAAGTTACACAGTGGCTTATTTACGCTCTCTCCACTAGGGTCTGGTTTGGTTTGTTTTGAATTTCGCGCAAAGCTACATGAGTGCTATCTACGCTAGCAGCCCCTAATTTAGTAGTGTAAGACAAGAGGGTTTGTTTGTTTTGGAATTTCGCACAAAGCTACTCGGGGGCTATCTGTGCTAGCCGTCCCTAATTTAGCAGTGTAAGACTAGAGGAAAGGCAGCTAGTCATCACCACCCACCGCCAACTCTTGGGCTACTCTTTTACCAACGAAAAGTGGGATTGACCGTCACATTATAACGCCCCCACGGCTGGGAGGGCGAGCATGTTTGGCGCGACGCGGACGAGAACCCGCGACCCTCGGATTACGAGTCGCGCGCCTTACGCGCTTGGCCATAACGGGCCAAAAAGACCAGAGGGAGGGTAGCTACTAATCACCGCGAACTGTTGGGCTACTCTTTTACCAACTAATAGTGGGATTGACCGTGACATTACAACGGCCCCACTACTGAAAGAGCTAGCATATATAGTGTGACGGGGACTCAAACCCGCGAACTTCAGATTACGAGTGGAGCACCCTAGTCATGCCGAGCACGGATTATCAGACCAGATATTTTAGTTTTGTAATTCTACCAACTTATCGTTAACCCACTGGAAGATTTAGATAGTTCTCTGAACATTAGTAACCTAAATCAACAGTTTTGTCCAACAAATACAAGATGGAGGGAAGTTTTTATAAAGCTAGCTCTTTTTTATTTTTTAACTTGTATTAATTTGGGGAAATTCCGAACTTAAACTGGATCCCTTCTCTACTAATTATTCTAAAAGAAATAAATAAAATTGCAGTATATTTATCATAAATAATATATTTGTTCTCGTTTATAAACGTTCGTTGTTAAAAAAAAATGTAAAAAACGATTTCTATAAAAGTGATGTTTTATAATAGTATACTTATGACACTTTTGGTAAACTGATTTTAGACTTTTTTGCTAAACATATTAGTTCTATGATGATTTAATAGCCTTCAATCTTTGTATTTATCTACATCGTACACTTCTTGTTACGGTTGTTTTAGCAAATTACCTTAACAATTTATCGATTACACTTTAAGCCTTTTTATTGAATTTCCATTTATTTATTTTATTTTATTCACTTATTTGATTGTAAAACAGTTGAACTTGAATTAGTTTCATTATCACTAACCTAGGGCCCGGCATGGCCTAGCGCGTTAAGGCGTGGGCTTCGTAATCTGAGGGTCGCGGGGTCGCGCTCGAGTCGTGCCAAACATGCTCGCCCTCCCAGCCGTGGGGGCGTTATAATGTGACTGTCAATCCCATCATTCGTTGGTAAAAGAGTAGCTCAAGAGTTGGCGGTGGGTGGTGATGACTAGCTGCCTTCCCTCTAGTCTTACACTGCTAAATTAGGGACGGCTAGCACAGATAGCCCTCCAGTAGCTTTGTGCGAAATTCAAACACAAACAAACAAACCATTCTGTTTCCATCAGTATGCACAACAAAATATCCATTCTGTTTCCACTGATAATTTCAAAATTCCAACCTCAGGTTCATATCATCGAAAGGACCTGAACTCAAACATAGTTCCTTTCAACTATTTTTATTTTTAGTGTTCTGCCCAAATGAAAGTTTCAACTTCGTGTGATCTTTTCAAGTGCTCGTGTTGTATTTTATCATTTTTTAAAATATTATTTACGTGTTGCAACGAAAAACTGCATGTTTACATGTTTATGTAATATAAATAAAAGATGGCGGCCCAAAGTGGTATAGTTTTAAAGTAAATAAACAATTAAAATTGTCAACTGTTTCTAATTGAAGTATTAATTTGTTATTATTCTTCCCGATCTACTGTTGAAAATTATTCTGTATGTCTTTTATGTTGTGCAAATTAAAGATATATGTATATAACTTATTTACAGTTTGGCGCAACTTTGTTGAAATTAGCATCCGCAATTGGATGCATACAATTGTCGACTGGTTGAAGTTTCAAGGCCCAATTCAGGTCCTGCACTACGAAGACATGGTTAACAGACTTCCAGAAGAACTAATCAGGCTTACCAAGTTCCTAAATGTTACAGTTACGCAGCCAACTTTAAGCTGCACCTTGAGAAATCGAGATGGGATCTTTAAACGACGAAAAAAACTCGTAGATTTTTACCCCTTTGACCAGTCAATGAAAGAGACAATAGAAAAATACAAAGAGATTGTGAATCGCGCCTTGAGAATCCACGCTCAAGGACTACAGGTTGGACTGGAACAATTAAGTTTGAAAAGACCTGCAGAAACAACAGAAACAAAAGATATATTTACAAAACTCGAACACTCTGTGTATATATGATCGTTTTGAAACTGAATTATTGCAAATTTCATTCATATATGGACCATTACTATTTATATGTTATATGAAGTGATAGACACTACCTGAAACAATCACATAGACTTACTTGTCGACGAACGGTCAACTGACAGTATAAAACTTAGCCATAAACTTTAATTTCATAACTGTGTTCAATATAAAATTTCGTTTGTACAAGCTAAATACGTTTTTGTGGTTTATATTTATTAACTAAAATTAAGGTGGTTATTATTGTTATTACTAGTTTTGAAGCTTTTTATTCTGTATTAGTCGTGAGAATTTATTATTATATCTTTTTAAAATAACTTGTATTCGAATATAAATGTTAACTCGTTGTTCATTTATTTATCTTTTAGTAGGTTATACATTTATAGTGAATAGATCATACTATTGACGATGAAGTTTTTTTAATTGGTGTAGGATATGTAATCCTTTAATTTTTGAAAACATAAGTAGTCTATTACAGAAGCAAATAAAAACGACCATATGTAGCGCACATTTCCAGATGTAAATTATAGTTAGAAAAGTGGCCGTAAGAGGGGAGGAATATTATAAATAGTTATATTGATCACCTATTGAGGGACGAAGAGGGACAACAGTTTTTGACTGCCCTGGGTTGTTTTTCGTTCCTCTTTGGAGAACGAAATAATAAGTTAACCCAAGTACCTAACCAGTATTAAACCTTTTGAACTTACTAAAATTATCTACGCACCTATTTTGGCATGTACATATAATTAACTTTATTCTTACCTAGGCTAGTATTCGAGTTTATCAAACGTTGTTTATATGTACATTTTCTTTAATGTCTGTTTACTTTAAAATATTTTGTTCACTAGTATGAATGCGATAACTGTATTTACGTCACTTTTTAATCTACTGTTCCAGAACTTAATAAATAAGATACTTAATATAGTTTTGTCTTATCTGCTATTTAAGTTATCTTTGTGCCTCTCCACAACGGTAGAAAAATTTATATTTTTCTTGTGAAAGGAAAATTAACACAAGGCCTAGAAGGAAAATGCTTGGCGTCCACTCATCTATGTAACGAACTGTTATCGGTAGCAGTATATTAATATAAATAAAACGTTGGTAAGTCATGAATGTTTGGCTATTTAACATTGTCTAAAGTTTGTAATAAACATGCATCTTAATATAGTTGTTCTATCGTTTTAATTATGTCGATAATAATTTAAACTAATTCAATCATTCTACAACTTATATTTTTATTTTAATCTGGGTTTTTCGTTTTCTGCGCCTGACAATTCTTACGTTTTCTCGGAAACAGCTAAATGAAAAACGGACTTGCGGAACACGAAAACATGTCTAACGTTGTGCAAGGGTAGGCTTAACTATTACAAATGTACGAAGAGCAATAATTTTGACTTGCCCATAATTTTTAGTTTAGAAAGAATTACAAAAACCATTATTTATCTAAAAACATAGTAATTAATTAGTAACGTACAGTCGTTCTGTGAAATTTCATACATGTAAGGCCAGGAATCGTCACAATTCTTACTATCTTGTACGGAAAGTATGGTAAATGAAGAGTACCACAAAATAGATGGCAATCTGGCGAAAAAATAACCAGCATAATACTGTTCAAAACAACTAGCACTGACTTTCAAAACTACTTTTTATAGCTTCTCAGCAAAATGATGATTTGTACAGTTTAACTGGAACATACAGGGTGACCCGTAAGTCCCTACCCATCCATATGTTGTCATGTTATATTCAATTACGCATGTATTATAAATGTGTTTCTTTTTTTTCAGAGAAATATGGCTGATTTTAGCCCATTTACACTTGAAAATGTCTCACAGAACATGGCGTCGCATAATATTATGTAGCGAGAATGACGGATAGCACACAGATACACTAGGTACATAAGATATATGGATGGGAAGGAACTTACGGGCCACCCTGTATTTTAACCTGGCGAGCCGAAAAGTTCACGATTGTACTGAGTTTAATTGAATAGAAATAGATGTTGGATGGTAATACTTTTCTAAAATGTAAGCTATACATTGATACAGTCAGTCATCAAAGCTACTCCTTCAATCATTCCACTGTGTTGAAGTCGGGTTTTTTTTTTTTTAAGTTTTATATGTTAAAAATGAATGCGACTTTACAAAAAGCACACACCAAATTCTGTTAATATTAGCGGACTTGACAACACCACAGAGAAAGAACTGTAGAAACAACAAAAGTTTGTGTAATGTCTTTTTGTAAACAAATTTTTAAAATGAAATTACGCTTCTAGAGTTCTGGCATCAATAGTTCGTTTGCTTTGTTTTTCACTGGTGTGCAATTATATCCACGTGTTGAAACATACAGTAAACTATGGTAATCACGACTTTGATTCAGATTGGGAATGTTTCTTCACAATTCAATGTGTAATACAAAAACGTAATTTGGGCGGCGGTAATCGAGCGGAAACTTTTCAAGAATTTAAGCTGACATTGTAGGGAGCGCTCAGAGCGGAAAAAATACTTATAAAAATTATATTTATGCACATTTACTGCATAAATGCAGTATTTAATGCACAAATACAAAAATTAAACAAGAAATCAAAAAAGTAAGAGAAAACAATTGGCATAACTTCTGTAAAAACTTAGGAAAAACCAAGAACAATCCAAAAGAATTTTGGAAAAAAATTCAAGAGTATCGCTTCAGACAAAAACACAAATCACATGCTACAACATATCACCCATAACAACAAAATCGCAAGGACGGACGTAGAGAAAGCTGACTATCACAAATCCTCTTTTAGCGATTTAAACTCAGTAGATTTCGACACACAACACCAACACCATGTCAATAACTACATAAACACAAACCAAGCATTATTCTCACCACGATTCCCCGGCGAGACACTAGAAACATACTCAAGTTTAATCAACAGAAAAATAACCACAACCGAGCTAAAAATTAATATCAAAAACTTGAAAAACACTTCCCCCGGACATGATCAAATACCAAATATTATTCTGAAAAAAAGCTCCACTCTCCTACTACAACACCTCATGAACATCTCACTAGCGACCGGGTACTATCCCGACACGTGGAAAAAAGCCATCATAACAACGATCCCCAAGAAACAAACTAATAGAACAAATCCAGATAATTTCCGCCCCATCAGTCTGTTAAGCTGCCTTGGTAAACTGATGAGAGAATTATCTCCAACCGTCTCCTACATTTTTGTGAATCAAACAACATCCTTCGAGAATTTCAAAATGCCTCCAAAAAAAAATAGACAAACAACAGATCACCTCACGCGACTCACCGAATCAATCTACAAAGCTTACAACAACAATAAAGTAACCATTGGGGTATTCCTAGATGTCAAAAAAGCATTCGACAGCGTATGGCACAACGCCATCATATATAAACTAAATCACCTGCAAATAAATCCCAAATGGATCTCAAGTTTCTTAACAAATAGAACAGCACAAGTAAAAGTCAATAAAACTATATCCAAATTATTTAATATAACGGCAGAAGTACCCCAAGGATCAGTCCTCTCTCCACTTCTATACATAATTTTCGTCAGTGACATACCTTTTCCAAATCTACAATACACACACAATTCACAATACGCAGACGACATCGCAATCTGGAGCACCTCCAGAAACCCAGTAATGGCCATGTCCCGCGTACAAGAATCATTAAACAACGTCTCAATATGGAGCAACAAGTGGAGAGTCGTGTTAAACCCAACAAAAACACAAGCAATTACTTTCTATAGGAAACTTAAGAAGCAAAGAAAAAATCTAGAAAAAATAAAATTATCACTTGGAAACACAACCATTAACATGAGCAAAAACATCACATTCCTTGGCGTCACTTTCGACACAAAACTAACATGGAAAAAACATATACACTCATCCATCAGAAAAAGGATTTCATATCTAAAGACCATAACCGGCAAACAATCTAAATGCGCACCGAACACCATTATACAAATATACAAGGCTTACATCCGTCCACTAATAGAGTACGGATGTCAAGTAACATACAATATGTCAAATAACACTCTCCAGAAAATCCAAGTACAGAAAAACAGAATATTAAAATCTGCATTTGGCCTACCGTCATTTACGCCAACAAACTATCTACACCAAATTAGCAATTTACCAACGATAAGAGATAGAATAACAGAACTCTCTATCAAATATTATCTAAAAGCAGAAAAAAGAAACAAACTAACGGCATCACTACACAAATTATCAAGTGCACCAACAAAATACATTTCACCGTACAACATATTTCAAGAATCACATTCTACTTAACAAAGAGTCTAAACAAATAAAATCCATGTCACTAACACGATTTTTTTTTTCAGATACAGGGTACACGAAAGGCAAAACTTTCGGCGCCTGTCCTGTGAAATGGGTTTTTTCGGGGCACTCCCGTTTCCCCCACATCAAAATCTTCAGGCATTGGATTTATAGATCCCAGCCAAGGCATCTCTTTTGCCAGACCCTGAATCGTGCCGTTTGAATTGTTTTATGTTTTATTTTTGATCTGGATTTGAATAATATTCATGTTCACATCTATTCAACCTCTTCCTTTCGGGACAGGTCCCGGGGTTCCTTTCCGCTGCTGCCTTTGACTCCATCCAAGACAACATTTAGAAGAGACATTTTCGACCCAAATGGTCAATAATAAAAATAATAACTATTATATATATATATATATAAAACCACCATTTAATCTTAAAAACAATCCACGAAAGGGGACGAAGAGGAACCACAACGTTCCTGAACACCCCGGTTGGGGAGAGAACTCTTCTGATTTCTCTCTCTCCAAACTGAACCCCTGCCACGTTAGTTTAGTTTACTGAGATTGGTTCTGGGGTAAGACAAAACACCAAGATACGTACATAACGGGAAATATCTAAACAGTCTTTGTGGTGTTTTTTATCATTATTATTTGCTTTTTGTTTGATTTCTGGCCTAATATTTTTCAAATTTGAGCATCAAAAACTTTTATCGCCCAAAACGCTATAACCGCTTCCAAATTTAGCCTTTATTTAACTAAATTTCACTTCAAATGACGAGAACATTCCAATTATTACATGGTCTAAAATAACACTGCATTTGTAATATTGTTTTAAACTACTTAGCTATACATTTTGAAAAACAAATTATTATATGATTTAATTACTGAAAACTAGCGAACTATTAGAAATCAATAGGCCTAAAATTGATTAAAAATCACGTAAAATGTAGGATTTGCTTTAACACTTGGTTTAGAAAACTTTCTCATCGTCTCACGTTTTGAACGAAAGGCCGCGTTTATTGTGAAATGCTGTGTTTACATATCTCCTCTTTTAATTCAGTGAAACGGACAGATTCAAAGGTATCTGAAAAAAACTCAAATTCAGGTGATTTATGAGTAAAAATGTCGGGCCTATTAACTTCTCATATACCTTATTATCAACTAATTCTTTATCCTAATACACTAATCCAAGAGGAATCACAAGTTTATTCGTTTAATAGAATTTGCATCCATTACCAAACTATAATTACAATGTTAAAAGAGAACTGGCTCAAAATTAAATGAGGCCTAACATCCTTTTTTTGTAAAATGGGCTGAAGTAAGTGAACGTTATGTATTGTTGCATGTTTTACTTCTGAATCTATGCAATTCGCACGAGATAAACACCTACGAGTGTAAAACAAATAACGATTTCTTCACAGGTTCAGTTGCAATGTGTTTTATGCTTAAACTTAATTTAAATACACCAATCTTCCGTTACTTCAATGCGGTTTTCCATTAAAACAACAACAGTGTGTTTATGTATATAACATTTAAATTACATTTTCTCGAATAGTATTTCTAAGGTTTTAAAATTCGTGTAAATCATACTGTGATATCATATCACGCATTTCATTACAATTAAATGTTGTGATACGATAGCTAAGGCATTCTACATATTAACGACTATATAACCCTTGAACTGAAAGAGTAACACATTCTGTGTCATAACGCTTCTTGTTTCACGCACACACTGAATATAAAGTGCTTCATCCACGTATCATTGAAGTAAAGAAATCTTGGTTTCGAATAAATGCTTTTTATTGTAATCCAGTCGTCTGGAATCGGCGAAAAGCCTCGTCAACGGGGTATAAAATGTCAACCATTGAAATAGCACACAGCTCTCCCTGGAAACTGATATTAGACAAAAAAAAAAAATACACTGGTACTTCGGTTCTCGAACAATTCGGTTTTCAAATATATTGTTTGAGACAAAAAAAGTCTCGGTTTTCGAACATAAACTCGGTTCATATATATGTAAAAACGGTTCGTTTGGGTTGAGAAGATATTTTACTATGAAGAGCGAACCTGACGATAACCGAAGAAGGTCGAAACGTTGTTCGCTCTTCTTCGTAAAATATTTTCTAAACCCAAACGATCCGTTTTTACATATATATTTCCCTACAAGTAGTTTTCATGACATCATTTATTTATAAATTCGGCACCCGAATCAAGCGGTCGTGGCCTGAACTCCCGAACGACCATTTTCGGCCCACGACAAACTTGTTCAAAACATTTTACCCACACCTGTCGCTCAGTCCACACCCCGATAAAATCTGCTGAGAACGTTCTCGTTTTTCATTTTATTTTGTTCTAAATATTCTGATTAAATAAGCCACAATGGTGTCAAAGAAGGATAACGAAAGTAGCAAACCAAAAAGAAAAGTTGTTAGACACACAATAGAGGTGAAAAAAAAAAATCTCATAGCGAAGTATGAGAGTGGTGTTCACGTGTCTGACCTTGGTACACAGTTTGGTATGGTGAAGTCTACAGTCTGCACCATATTGAAAAATAAAGAGGTCATCAAAGGAACTGATGTTGCAAAAGGAGTGACAGTGCTTATGAAACAAAGATCACAAACAATGGAAGAGGTAGAAAAACTTGTTGATTTGGGTAAACGAAAAACAAACAGCTGGTGATAGCATTTCTGAGACCATCATTTGTGAGAAAGCACAGCAGTTACACGCTGACTTCCTGAAAAACACCCTTGAAACGAGTGCTGATACAAGTGATGACTTTAAGGCTAGTTGGGGTGGTTTGAAAAATTTAGGGAGAGAAGTGACATACATAGTGTGGTGAGACATAAGGAGGGTGCCAGTTCTAAAAAAGACGCTGCTGATAAATTTGTCAAGGAATTTAAGGACTATGCAGAAGTTGAGGATTTTATTCCACAAGTGTTCAATTATAGTGAGACAGGCTTCTTTAGAAAGAAAATGCCAAAGAGGACCTACATCACCAAGGAGGAGAAGTCACTGCTAAAACACAAACCAATGAAGGACAGGCTAACTCTATTGTTATGTAGTAATGCAAGTAGGGACTTAAAACTTAAGCCTATGCTTATGTGCCATTCTGAAAATCCAATGGTTTTTAAGAAAAATAATGCCATGAAAGTAAGCTAAATGTCATGTGGAGGGCTGATAGTAAAGCATGGGTAACCAGGCAATTTCTTTATGGAGTGGGTCCATGAAGTGTTTGTCCCAAATGTAAGGAATTACCTCACGGAAAAAACAGTTGCCACTCAAGGCCCTTTTTATGATGGACAATGCACCTGCTCACCCACCAGGCTTGGAGGACGGGTTGGTGTAGATGTACAGTTTCATTATGGTGAAGCTCTTGCTCCCTAACACGACTCCTCTCATTCAGCCCATGGACCAGCAGATCATATCGAACTTTAGGAAACTCTACACCAAAGCACTGTTTCAAAGGTGCTTTGAAATGACTTCTGACACAGAGTTAACCCTCTGAGTTCTGGAAAAATCACTTTAATATCCTCCATTGCTTGAGGACCATAGACAAAACCTGGAGGGAAGTGTCTTTAAGGACCATGAACTCAGCCTTTAAGGAATTGTGGCTAGACTCAGTAGGAGAGAGAGATTTTGAAGGCTTTGAGACTGAGCCTGTTGTTGAGGATATTGTCTCACTAGGCAAGTGTATGGGCTTGAATGTGAGTGGTGATGATGTGGAGGAATTGTTGAAAGACCACAATACTGAGCTCACCACGGAAGAACTCAAAGACCTTCAAGAGCAGCAACAGAGGAAGTGTCTTCAGATGAGGAGGAGGGAAGGGAGGATGTTCCCAGTTCACTAATCAAGGAAATGTGTGGAAAATGGGGAGAGTTACAAAGTTTTCATGGAAGGTGACTCCCAAACAATAATAACCCTCCTACTCTCCATGTTCCTCAACACCTTTCACTCATGCCATCAGCCCTCCTCAGCACAGGTAAAGTACAGTTGAATTTTCATTTATTGTTTTTTTATTGTGTTTGGAGTTTTTGTGGTTGACTTTATGCATGTAAGTGTTATTATGCAGGTATAAATAAGCAATATGTTTACTTAAAATGCTTCATAATGCATAATTTTTTGAGGTCTGTAACGGATTAAATTAATTTACAGTATTTCTTATTGAAAAAATTGATTCAGTTTTCGAACAGCCTTCTGGAATGAATTAAGTTTGAGAACTGAGGTACCACTGTATATATTATCGTCTTGTTATATTATCAGTTACTTCAAGCTTCATGCTCTGATAACTACGGTGTTTCAAACCCTGAGAAGAGGATTGCTTACAAATTTAGATGAATATACGTCTTGGATAAAATAAACAATAATTTAAAAGTTTTCATATAGAAATATAAAAAAAACTGGAATCTGTTGTATCAGTTATTAGAGTTACAAATGCATATTACTGGAATCTGTTGTATCAGTTATTAGAGTTACAAATGCACATTACCAAATTTGGAGCCTTGATTTATTCAAAAAAAGCCAGAAGAATTCTTAACCTTGGAAAAAATAAAAATACCTTATACTTTAAAGGCCAGAATAAAATTAAACACTGAAAGAAATATATCACAGAAAATGTTTGAACTTATGCTGTTTGTTAAAACCAACTTCATGCAAAAATAAACTTTTCTGTTTCAGTGTGGTGAACCGTAACTTCCCACATCTTTTGATTAACCCTTATTCTGCATTAATAATACTGTTTTACGAACCCATTTTTTTCACACCCAAATACAACTGTTGTGCATTTGTGATGGTATATTTATCAATAACTTTGACCTCCTCAATTCAAATTTTGTACACTTGTAACAATATATTTCTCATACCACCAAATTATGTTGTATATTGAAAACAATAAGGAGTTAAATTTTCCATTCTTTCAATTCAACCATGACGTGTGTATATATATGTATATAATTAATATTTTTTAAGGATATTATAGCCTGAAAACTAATTCCTTCTACATACGAAGATTTTTGTGCAAAACATACATAAAACAATGTGCAGCTGAAACATGTTTTTACTCTTTTACAAAATATTCAGTGTAATAATAACAATATATAACTTTTAATAGATAGTAATGAAAATGGCAGATGCAACCTGGTGGTCGAGATGTAACTTTGTCTTCACTCACAACGTTTTAGAAACTGTAACCCTCATCATCATTTACAGGTTTTGTATGGCATTTTAAAGGTGAAGAGAAATTAGTTTTAATAAACGTTTGATCTGCAAAATGTGTAAAGTTTTTGATCTAATCAGGTTAATCTTAAAAGTGTGATTGAAATATTGGAGATTGGCTTATGTGATTTCTGTTTTTACAAAATTAAATGCAATGATTGAAGAAACAGGATGCTAAAGGCCTAAAACTTTTATATTTATGATGGAAAAGTTTTTTAAATCTATTTCCAAGAATTATTTTGTATATAAATTTTCAATAAATGATACAATAAAAGTTAGTATTGAAGATCAAATTCAGACAGATATATCCTCTTTCTGCTAGCATTGCCTCTGCTGGAGTAAATTTTTAACAGACACCAATCGCCTTCAATCTACAACTTCTGCATGTCAACATACAAATCACAATACAGTTGCTCTCCACAAGTAGGAGCATGACATCACTCCTATCATAACCAGTGCCATCTCCATCTCTAGACTCATTTTTAAACAAGTAGAAGCATGACACCACTCCTATCATAACCAGTGTCATTTCCATATCTCGACTCATTATTTAACAAGTAGGAGCATGACACCACTCCTATCATAACCACTGCCATCTCTATCTCTAGACTCATTATTTAACAAGTAGGAGCATGACACCACTCGTATCATAACCAGCACCATCTCCATCTCTAAAGTAATTTTTAAACAAGTAGGAGCATGACACCACTCGTATCATAACCAGTGCCATCTCCATCTCTAGACTCATTATTTAACAAGTAGGAGCATGACATTACTCCTATCATAACCAATGCCATCTCCATTTCTAAACAAGTAAGAGCATGACACCACTTGTATCATAACCAGTGCCATCTCCATTTCTAAACAAGTAAGAGCATGACACCACTCCTATCATAACCAGTGCCATCTCCATTTCTAAACAAGTAGGAGCATGACACCACTCGTATCATAACCAGTGCCATCTAGATCTCTAAAGTCATTATTTAACAAGTTGGAGCAGGACACCACTCTGATCATAACCAGTGCCCTCTCCATCTCTAAAGTCATTATTTAACAAGTAGGAGCATGACACCACTCTTATCGTAACCAGTGCCTTCTCCATCTCTAAAGTCATTATTTAACAAGTTGGAGCATGACACCACTCTTATCATAACCAGTGCCCTCTCCATCTCTAAAGTCATTATTTAACAAGTTGGAGCATGACACCACTCTTATCATAACCAGTGCCCTCGCCATCTCTAAATTCATTATTTAACAAGTAGGAACATGACACCACTCCTATTGTTACTAGTGGCCTTTCCATTTATAAAGTTCTTATTTAACAAGTACCACTCCTATCATAACTAGTGCTTTCTCCATCTCTAAACTCATTATTTACTTACAGATTATTCAGAATAATTATACCATACATCACTGAAAGTGGGGAAGCTAGATAGGAAATGTGAGAGAAGGTAAGTATCAATTGGAAATACACTTGCAATGTAAGAAATAGTTAACTTCCAACATATTTTACCTCCTCTCAAAAAACAGCTAAAATCTGACACTAAACTAGTAAAGTGTCGATAAAAAAATGATATATCTTTAGAATGTGCCAAAGAAAGACTGAGAGGAGTGGAACCAAAAAAAAAAAACTCACACCATATGCCAAAAGACTACACCAAATCTTATCAAGGTACACTCTTCAGTTTTTTATGACAAAGTCATGAACATTAAGGTGAAAAGATATTAAAGGATTCCATAATACATATTACTTACTAATGGAACTACTTGGTGTCAAGTGTCTAGAGTTCAACAGATCAAAGTGGTGGTTCGACCTCATCCAGCACCTGGTAGCATCTTAAATCGTACATCAGTTCCATGGTACACAAAGGATCACCTACTCCTTTGCCTTGAAATGGAAATTGATAGGGAAGATGATCTTTTGTACTGAAATCTAACTCTGCTTGCATGCATTTCCAACAGACCCACTAGGAACCAACATCCAACAGATGGTAGAAGAGTGGAAAGCCCCAGCAAGATGACATTTCTGGTCGAAAACCTGATGACACTGGGTATATTACTTCCAATCTATGATAGGAGGATCATATTCAGCTGTATACAGGCAGGAAAACATACTGCATTCAACTACAACCACTGCCAGAATCACTGTGATCTGACATCTAATGTGTGGTAGAAGAGGAACTGAAAACCTATTAGTATCTCCAGCCCAAAACATTGCAACAGTGGGCATTTGTCATCCATTCTGTGGTAGGAGGAGAAATACTAGCCATTGCACATCTGAAAGCTTACTTAGCTGGACCATCTTCGGCCAACACTAGATCCACCAGGAATATGCATTCAAAGGGTGAAAGAGAAGTGGAATATCTCAGCCTGAGAGACAAACTGCTAAATATGTATGTATTCATGGCATAGCAGAGTGCTTCAACCAAAAGCTGGCAGTATCAAGAACTGTACATCAAATCTGTGATAGGAAGGGGAGGGGTCAATGCCATCTACAACCAAAATCAGACTCACTAAGAATGTACATCAAGATGATGGTAGGAAGAAGAAATGCCACAGTGGAAAAAGACAGATACACAGACAGGAATAAGGCATGGGCTTACAACCAAAACCAGGCAATCTGGAATTGTAAGCCAGGTTTCTGGTAGGGAGTGCAATATGCCATCAATACCTGCAGAATGCCATCACCCTTCCCTCAACTGAGTGGTGTGATTAGTCACTCAAGAGGACAAGCCTCCATGGTTCACTTCCCCAGGTTGGGAACTGGTAAGGACTCCTATACTCCACTTGAAGAAAGCAGAGTCCGAATGACTGTACTACTGAAAACTATGTAATGGGTAATTGTGATACTATTTCTAAAAGCACAGGTACCACATCAATAGAGTCAATCAACTGGTGGCATTTGGAATTGTATACCAGGTCCTCAGAATGAAGGACTACAGTGTAACTAACATTGAGCATGGTCACAGGATAGGCAGTGTAAATTAAAAAAAATAAACAAACCTGGTCAAGCATCACTTGCCTAAACTAGCAAAGAGGTTCCTGGAAAAGGCAGAAATATTTTGAAAAAAAATAATTCACAATATCAAAATTGAAAGAAATAGATAAAAAAATCCATAAGTGAATAGTATAATGAAAATGTTGACAAATACATGAACCAAAACCAACACATCTGTACGGTGCTGCTGGCAATCGAGAAGTGATTAATAAGTGTAGATGTGAAGAGGGTGTCAGTTACAATAGAAGTGGTGTTGCTCCTATTGGTGGAAAGCTCTTGCATGATAATATGCAGTAGCAGGACGTGGAAGGCTAATAATGTACACTGATTATATATATGGACTTTGAAGGATACATTCAGATTATGATAAAAATAGACCTTTGTAGTTGTTCAAGTTTCTATCACCTGTTCTTAAATTACTGGAATAACATTTCAGAAGTATCTAGACTACAGATGGCCACCTGGCAGTCCACAGATCATATCTGGCCCTTTTGTTTAAAATCGTATTTTATTTTGGTCAAACTGTCAAAACCAAAATGGAAAATGAAAATTATGACCAGACGGTTCTGAGGACTTTCCTCAAATGTTAAGTCGGCTATTTATTTAAAGCCATAGAATTAACTGGGGATTTATAGTAGGCAGTAGGAATTTAAATATAAATTAAACCAATTGAATCCCCAACCTACATACTCAGTAAGAAACTGGTTCATAAGCATAAAAAAAAAAAGACAGCATCCCTGAAACAGAGTATAACAAAATTCTACAGCTGTCTAAAAGAACTATTTACAAAACAGAGAATTTACCATTCTTAAGCTAACATCTTATGACTCGATTCAAAATAACGTTACTCTATGATAAGGAAGTGTTTTTAAAGAAAACCATGTAATAAAATAACAACTTTAAATTATTCACCAGATAATCCTTTTACAAGCTGGAGAGCAAGCTAAATGGTGACTTGAATGAACTTTCATCACCTAGTCGGTTTTCACATAAACTGTAAATCCACAGCGACATTTCAAAGTCATACATTTTCTCCTTTTAATCATTTCAATGCTGCAGAGGTTTCCACGTGACTTTACTTTAAATTTTTTGGATAATTTCATTGTTAATGAAGATGATTTTCCTGTTGAGATTGAGATTTGGCTGACATAAGTTCAGTCACACATGACGATGAGAAACCCACTAGAATACTAGTCAGTCTGCTGGAGCGGTTATAGCAATGTTCTCTAAATTGTTGTTTGATCCCTTCTTCGGAGTTTGCCCTTCCAGCTCATCCAATCTCCTGTGACGACGAATGTCCAACATGACTTTTTCAAGTCTTGCTACTCTCTTTAGGGCACTACTTCCTGAAAGATAGAGATATTCAAGTGATTTTGGGCACTACATCCTGAAAGATAGAAATATTCAAGTGATTTAGGGCACTACTTCCTGAAAGATAGATATTTTCAAGTGATTTTGGGCACTACTTCCTGAAAAATAGATATTCAAGTGATTTGAGGCACTACTTCCTGAAAGATAGAGATATTCAAGTGATTTTGGGCACTACTTCCTGAAAGATAGATATTTTCAAGTGATTTTGGGCACTACTTCCTGAAAGATAGAGATTTTCAAGTGATTTAGGGCACTACTTCCTGAAAGATAGAGATATTTTCAAGTGATTTAGGGCACTACTTCCTGAAAGATAGATATTTTCAAGTGATTTTGGGCACTACTTCCTGAAAGATAGATATTTTCAAGTGATTTATCAACCTCGAAAATCCTTCCCAAGCCATCTTGGCAACCTTAACATCTTCAAAAGTAAAAATAAAATAAAATAATCAAGAAACCAATATCAAATTATAACATTCATAATACACTTACTCATTTACAAGTTTGAGTAAAAGAATCACTATGGAAACTTGTCACTTACACTGCATGATTAAGAGTTATTTATTCTTAGCCAGTAAGATTGTTTGGTAATTTACAGATGATATACTTTTCCCAAGATACTGAGTTAGTTCAATATAATTAATTCAGAACGTTGTTTTCAAAGAAATATAATGGTAGCAGTTGAAACATAATTTATAACTTAATGTTTCAAAACACAATGGGAGACATTAGTTTAAAAGTGTGCAACTTATTTGATACACCACTTGTCTTTCAATACTTTGTAACAAATCCATCATTGGAGTTTACCTTCATTAAATTCTGTTTAACATCAACAAATTCAGCTTTCCTTTAAAAGTTCAATCAAAACAAAATATGTTTTTGTTTCCTGTGGGCCACTTGTATCAGATTACAGCCTGTAATTGTGTTAAGGATTGTGTAACCTAACATAATTTCTCAACATAGTCTTTGCTACATATGAAATACTTTTTGTCATCATTGTGTGTGGTTCATTTAACCAGTTTGGCAAAATGCAGATGTGGTGTTACAAAAAAAACTAATAATTGTGTAAAACATTACAACATAACAAATGCTGGTTATATATTGGATTATAACTCCTATTTCTTTGATAATTAAACTCATAACTCTGATATTATGTTACATAACTTGACTTTATCCAATGCATGGTAATTGACAGACTTGTTAAAATTAGGCAAATGTTACTCTGCAGGAAGCTGCTTTGCACTAGGGTTTTAAAAAAAAAAATCACAAATGCAAGGGTAACCAAATATTGTGAGCATGTGTCTTACAATTATTGGTGAAAAATCATGTTTACAGACTGTCTGCTCACTCTAATGGAGATGGTTACACTACAGTTGGTCATGCCAAGACTCAGTTGAATGTCCAGACAAATCATAGTCAGATACATAAGGAAAGCCAAAAGAGAAAGTAAAAAACTTTGACCAACAAGGACAGCATTATGTGCAGCATACGAACTGTGACATTCTGCTGTTACATCCAGCAGGACTTGACTGTCAAAAAAAAAATGTACATGTACCAATTTTTGCATACAATCAGAATTTCTGTACATACTAACCTGCAACCTCTGTATGTGTGTGAGTTTTGGTAAATATCTATCATTCGAGAATAAATATCAAAATATTATTGATCATGAAAAATATATTTGTAGAAATATGTAGAAAAAAAATAATTCAGTAAAACATCAGGAATGTTTGAAAAAGAACAGTTCTGTTTTTATAAATAATATACATGACTTTCAAATTTACCACTTCAGTTTTGGAACCAATAAAACTTCTATGACTCATCCAAATCTCATATCTTTTGTGTTAAATAGTTTAATCTTTACAACATAATCTATAGACTAACATATGAATTATATAGTTTTTCTATCTTAAATATAAACACAAATTATAATTATTTCATTTTGTGTGACATAACCAAACTTTTCAAATTGTATTCCCTTATTTTCTACTGCTTTTTTAATCATTATGCAATTTAAACTAGGCTTAGATCACAATCTATTGTATACTTATTTTCATCATTATACAGCTTAAACCTAAGTTAAAATTTTCTATCATTATTTGTTTAAAGAAGTATGTAACTTAAATTAGGCTTAGATTACAGTCTATTGTCTATTTGTTTTCATCAATATACAGCTTACATTAGGTTATAATTATCTACTATTATTTAAGAAGTATGTAACATAAATTAGGCTTAGATTACAGTCTATTGCCAATTTGTTTTCATCATTTTACACCTTAAACTAGGTTATAATTATCTAGCAAGTTACCTGAGAAAATACACAAGGAACCACAACAACATTAAACATTTTGAGTGTTTTGTGTGAATTTCTGCCAATTCTGAGAACCCAAAACCATTTGAATCTCATTGCAGTTAACAAAATAGGCAAGCCTCCACTGCAAATCTTGATGGATTTAATACTAGCAGCTACACGCACTCTGTAACAGTAACGTTTGGTTGAACTTGACCATACTGTCTTACTGAATGTATGCAAGATGGAGCCAATCTCTTTGATTACCTGCTGCCAATATTACTGGACAGGTGGAAATAAATTCACCCCGATTACAACGTGTCAGGGTTCAGGGAATTTTAGGCAAGACCACTGCAGTCTCTTTGATGACCTGGGTGAGAATTATCATGTCTGATATACAAGAAGTCACTGTGTTAATGATGTTTCTATACATTCAGCTGCAAGGAGTTATCCAGAGATATCAAGTAAAGCTACTGATAAACCTGGTGACTTTTATTATAATTAAAAATTAAATATAATAAGTAGTATGAAATTGTAAACCTAGTGACTTTTATTAGAACTAAATATTAAATATAACAAGTTGTGTGAAATTGTGAAGTGAAAAAATACATGCATATTCAGACACACATATTGTATGAATAAAGAACTGTGTTTCTCATTTTCCAGGGGCTGTAAAACTACAAGTCTATTAACTTGAACATGATTTGTTCTCAAAAATGTGAAATTTACATGTAATTAATGATTCATAGAATGGTTTCAGATAGCTTTTGAAATGGTGTCTTACAAAGAAGACACACTGAAATTTGGACACAAGCCCATCCAAATTTTCTTTACTGGGTTAAACTAAAGTCATGGTAATTTGTACTTAAATAAAATTTATTTTAACCAATGTTTTGCCTTTGTGACTTTCTCAGAGTTTGAAGAACTGTTTGATGTTAAAATATTCGTTAAATTATAAAACTGCTTGTAACATTCTATTATTCGAGTCTGCCACAGTGTTCATCTAACAATATATAAATTATTGCAATTATTTCATAAAATTTTGGTATAATTATAATATTAACTATACAGCTATACTAACATATTACAAATATAACTATTTTATGAGATAGAAATATAAAGAGAATTACAATATGTTTTATGATTAGTTACAAAAATATGTAGATGGAAAATAGAAGCTGCTAAGAAACAATAGAAAGTGGAAAAGCCATAAACTTTGTAAGCAGTATTAAATACACAGTGGAAGCTTGCATGATACTCTAGGATACGCAAGTGTTAAACTGAAAATAATAGTGTTAAGTATATTGGTACGTGTTGTTTTCTGAATGATGGTTTTGTTAGATGTTGCACTTATTGTTTTTGTTCACTGCAGTGATAAAAATTATTTGTAACACCAGTCTTCTTGTGATTAACAGATCACTACTGAAATCCTCAAGTCGCTTTCCTTAAAATAAATCGTATTTGATAGTTCGAAGTACAAATATGGCATATTATAATCAGAACCAGTTTTAACTCTATTTTTTTCCACTGCAACTTTGTTATCACCAAACATGTGAGGGTCTTTCTACAGTTGAATAGAAATTGTATACATGTTTTGAAATTATGCACAACTTTGCTCACAGTTCAAATGTAATGTTCTTCAGATTTTGTAGTATATAATGAAAGGGTTTATGCATGAAGTTTCACATATCCATCCATCTGTAATATTAATGATGAAAGTAAAAATATTAAACCATCTTTCTCCTGTAGTGTAGGAGACTTATTATACCAACAAATCAATATTCTAACATATCTTTCTTTTTGAGATATTTGTAAGTTGAGCAGACAACTTTGATAAAACAATTGTGACGGTAAGACCTTTTCTTTAAAGTAAACAAATATTTCCACAAATATTTCACTAACCTAAACATATTCTTACTTTCAGAGTTTGTTTGTTTGTTTTGGAAATTCGCACAAAGCTACTCGAGGGTTATCTGTGCTAGCTGTCCCTAATTTTGCAGTGTAAGACTAGAGGGAAGGCAGCTAGTCATTTACAACCACTGCCAACTCTTGGGCTACTCTTTTACCAATGAATAGTGGGATTGACCGTCACATTATAATGCCCCATGGCTGGAAGGGTGAGCATGTTTGGCGCGAACCCTTGACCCTTGGATTACGAGCGCATGTCTTAATGCACTCGGCGATGCCAGGCCTACTTTCAGAGAGAGATATCAAGTAGCATAATGAGTTCTGATTCTAATCTTTGTGGTAATGCTTATTCAACTGTGGATTTATGGGTAGAGGTTAGATTTGCTTGTTACCAAAGCCTACAAAAAAAATAGTCGTATAATTCCAAGACGGTGGTTAAGAATCAGATTATAATAGGGTAAAAGTTTTTCTGATCTATAACTTGATATTTGTACTTCTATTTCTTGATCTTGGTATCACCCTAACAACCAGCTCTAGATGGGTTTGGATTCTTCATGTTTAATCATCCTAAGAAGTGAGATCCTTATGAGCATCTTCAGATGCTACTCCACAGACGTCTTTCTCCATATTCAAACCTTTTGTAGTTGTTCTACACTGTTATAAATTGTATTGTTTTGTTTTTATCCAGAGAAATTTGACAGCAGTGATAATTAGACATACAATATTATATAAATATATATATGTAACCTTTAGGGCTTCAATATTTATAAACCATATTTTACTTGTACATTTCTTATAGCAATTACATTGTTTATTATTTAATTAATGTCTATAATTTCAAAACTCCCAAAATATCTTTACTATATTTATGCAGTAAAACCTGTCTCAGCCAGAAACCGCATAGAGTGGAAACCTGTACAGGCTAGAAATATCAGAAACCGCATAGAGTGGAAACCTGTACAGGCTAGAAATATCAGAAACTGCATAGAGTGGAAACCTGTACAGGCTAGAAATATCAGAAACTGCATAGAGTGGAAACCTGTACAGGCTAGAAATATCAGAAACTGCATAGAGTGGAAACCTGTACAGGCTAGAAATATCAGAAACCGCATAGAGTGGAAACCTGTACAGGCTAGAAATATCAGAAACTGCATAGAGTGGAAACCTGTACAGGCTAGAAATATCAAAATTTTGCAGCATTATTTAAGATTTCTCTTATAAAAGGCCCTCTATATGCATAATCTGCATAACATGGATGGAGAACTATCTTTCACATACCTCATCTGTCAACAGAAGTGGGATTAGAACCTGAGTAAGGCAGAAAAATGATTTTGATTAAATATTAATTTCTTATTTAATTAACAATTTGTTTAAATATTAATAAATTATCAGACATTTTGTTACAGTAAGCACTGGTATATATTTGGTTCTTTTTCTGCTGTCATTATTCCAGAGGTTGCTAGTTGAAAGAACAGTTGACTGTACTTTTGGTCAAATTTGCTGATGGAAAACTAGAGAAACCGTGGGTAAAAGTGAAAATTCTCACTGTTTCAAAAATGTAAGGGAGAATCAACTTCCTGTGGTATGGAAAGTGAATAATAAAGTGTGGATGACAAGTGCTGTATTCAAGGAATTTTTAAACAAATGAAACAAAAGAATGCTACAAGAAAATATGAATATTCTACTTTTCCTAGATAATGCAACTTGTCACCCAAAAGTTCAACTTTCAAATGTTCGTTTAGTCATTCTACCTCCATGTACAACATCAGTTCTACAGCCACTAGATGATGGAATTACACAGTGTATAAAATTGTAATACAAAAAACTGATGCTTCAGCAAGTTATTGCAAAAATGGACAACTATAATAAAGCATCTGAAATGACCATGAAAATTGACATGTTAAATGCAATTGCATTTTTAAACCATTCAATCAAACATGTAAAAGATAAATGTGTTATAAAGTTTTTTCAAAACTGTGAAGAAGTTGTTTGTTATGACAATTCTAGCGAAATCCAAACTCTGAGAAGACTGATGCAGATGAATCTTTGAATGCGAAAAGGTTTGTGAACGTTGACAAGAATATTTTAACACAAACTGATTTAAAATCTGTAATAGAATTGCAAGATGGTAACAGTATGAGAGACTCGGAAGATGAACAAAATGGAAAAGATAGTGAGGAAATAGAAATTCCTACTTCATCACAAGTGCTATATTAACACTATCAAACTGTATGCAAATATAAAGGTGAAAAAACAATACAAGTTATCATTTTCTTATACTGAAAATGTATTTTTGATAGTTAATTATCTCTGATAGCAGGATTGGATAATTGTAGATCATCCCTACCATGTATATGTGAATGTTTTTATCATGAATGCCACTAGCCTTCCAAAGATTCCAGTGCATCTCTCATGTAAATCATCACACATCACTACTCCACCAACAGGTACATTCACATTACACATGTGACTCCTTCTATGCATCTTTACTAAAGTACTGAAGCCATGGAAAGAAAAGTGCTAGTCAATATGACATAAAGTGCAGATTCAATGTTGAAGAATACCTGGTCAGGGCACCAATACCACTAGTGTTGCAGGTATGAAGAACGGGCTCCTGAAAGAAAAGAAACCATTAATAAAGACTTATCCACTGACAGAGTTGCACCAAGGTCTGAAGGATGGCTCCAAGTAAAAGGCAAAAGCCTGAGAAGGCCTGAACAACAACATGATGTAAATAATGGTAAACAAACGTGTTATGGTTGGTCAACATGCCTGAATGTAGGATTTCTTCCAGAGGCTGATGAAGACAAGAAATGAGGAAAAATGTGAGTTGTTGGTACTGATGAGGGGTAACAAAAAACAAAGTATGGTGGGAAAGGAACAAGGAGAAATAAGTCAACATAATCAAACAATGAACACAATTGGTGCAGGACAAAGGGGAGAGATCTCTCAATAAAGAGGGTTGCCATGGGATCAAGAGACAGGACCACAGAAGGAAGCTGTACAAGCAATATAACAATGAAGGGCATGCACAGGACATAGAATTCTGTTGGGATGGACATAGAGATGAGAAATAGAGGAAAAAGAGATAGAAAAAAAAGACAAGTTACCCTCACAGGCTACTGAAGATGTAGGAAGGAAGGAACAATTTGGATAAAGGAGAAGATAGGTATAGTAGTAAAGTGTGCTTAAAACATCATTGGAGAACAAGTTGAACTGCAGATGTCCACAAGCCAAAAGGAGGAGGAAATACATCTTGTTGGACAAGTAAAACAAAGAATAGAAGGATAGAGATCCAAACAGAGGTAAAGAAAGCGAATAGAGGACAACATTAATATTCCAATCCAGAAAGAATGGATTAACATGGTAAGTACAAGTGAGAGAAAAACCTTGCAATATTGTGAAAGATGAAAGGTATGGGATAAAGCAGCTAGATAACTTGATTGAAGACCCCTTGTCGAAAAGACACATAAGAAATTGAGACACCAGCAACAGTAGGACAAACAGCAGGAAATTCCTGGACCTATGTGCAAAAGACCTTCCATTCTTTTCTGATACAATTCCATAGAGGAGACACTGAGCCAAATGAAAAGCTCTACAATGGGAGAAACCATATCTCCAACTATAATTATTCCCTCCTGTACCACTCCATTTACTATGTGACCTCATTTGTTGATCCCAGTTATTGGTTTAGCACCCTGCACTTCGTATCCGTCTTCATGCTTGACCTTTTTCTCCTCTTTAGGATGAAGATCCAATTACTTCATCAGGTAGTTTACCTTATCAAAGCCTCTTCATGTCAGGTCTTTCTGATTGCTCCCTACTGGCTGGATTAATCATATGGGAATATTCATAACCAATCCTGGCTGAAAAAAACAACAGTAAAAAGAGGGGTAACTGGTGATTGAGTATGGTGGCAAATGACTGGTGTGACAAAAACCCCACAGACTGCAAAGCCACATGAAAATGAGAGGAAAAAGGGACAGTTCTTTAGGGTAAATCTTGTCAGGGCAGAAAAGATTACCTGTCACAAGGCTGAAAGCACCCAGGATGTGACACACGATTAAATGAATGTGTTGCCCATAGACCCAATATAGAAGATCCAATGCATGAAAACAAAGGGATCTCAATAGGGTGCATCCTTGGTGATTGATGTAAGTTATCATCATGGATTTGTTGGAATGAATCATCACCAGACAATCTCTAGCAATGGGAAGAAAGTGATCTGAAGCATGATGAATGGAAAGGAGCTCTAAGACATTGATATGTAAAGAGTGATCATCAACAGACCAATGACCCAAAACCTCCTGATGATCTGCCCATACACCCCAACCCTGGAAAGGATGCATCCATAAAGAGATGTACAACTAGATGAGAAGGAGGAAGAGGTACACCCACCGATGTATGTGTGTCTTGTCCAACCACTAAAACAGATCACCTACAGGTAAGAAGGAATGATAATGGAAGCACCCAAAGGATTCCATGCAAGGTATATTGATCATGCAGAGTCCACTGAAGAGACAGCATGTTTGCACAGCCTAGGGGGATTAACATTGTCATAGAAAATCATGTTCCCAAAAGCAAAAAGGTTGGGACCAACTGAGGTGATTGTTGAAAAACACACCTAAATGCACAAAGTATCAGATAGGATACAGGATGGACTTCTCAAATGTGATCAACCTGCCTACCCAAGCAGCTTCAAGAAGGAGCTTACAAGTACTATTGGTTGACTACTGTTTGGAATGAGCCAGAAGTAACCAGTTGTCCATGTAAAAATGTATATACAGCCACAAGGCAAGAAGACAAAAAGCAAAATCTATCACCACTTGTCAAGAAATATATGGAGCTGGAGCTAATCTGAATGTCAGGTCACAAAATTAGTATGCCATCCCTTGATGAGTGAACTGAAGATAAGGATGAAATCACACAAAGATTAGAATATGCAGGTAAGCAGTAGTGATATCTATCTTGGTCATCCACAAACCCAGAGGAAATGAATATTAAAGAGAGAGGTAGGACTCCATGGTGAACCGTATGAGATGATCAAAACAATCGAGGTTGGACACACTGATAATGGGCTTCCAGTATCTCGTGTTTTTTGGGAACCAAAACAGATGAGAATAAAACCCCAGTGAATAAAGTGGAATAGATTCAATAGCCAGTTGGGAGAAGAGATCCTGTATCTCCTCTGATAATTGCTGGCAAGTTATGGGATCCCAAGGAGACAGGAACAGGTACCCAGGGCAAGAGAGGTGTGCTCATAAATGGGAACTCGTCCCTCTTACAAAAACCTGAAAAACCCAAGGATGACACTGATGAATGAAGGCCACAAGTTGAGTTCCCATAAGGGCCAAACTGACCACGTAGTTGCGAGAACTGTTGGCAGCAGGTCATATGTCTTGAGAAAAATCATAGGTCATTCCATTATGAGAAGGGGTAATAGGTAAATCTTGGTAAGGGGAAGAACAGGAAACTGGAATTGAGGTTATGCTTAGCTACAACTAGAATAAACTTGATACCAGATGTGAAAGAGTGGACTGGTGTTGGGCAGATATTACTCAAGATTCCCAGGACCATATCAAAGATGAAATGCCTTAAAAGCAGAGCCATACACAAATCCCAGAGATAAGAAGCAGGTAAAGGGGTTTCATATAGGACAGAATCATGGCCCAAATAGTCAGTGACAGATAAGTCATGCTTATAAAGGCAAAAATGACAAACAAGCCAATGTTGAAGTAAGAAGGGAGAGAATACCTACAGAAATTCCCACAGGATTTCTGTGAAGAGCCTTAGGCAGGAGATAGATTGTGAAAAGATACTGCAAAAAACTGATGAAGGTAGGAATGAAACAGGAAAATTTGGCATAGGTGAGTCTAATAGGAGATTTAGGGCCCTCTCCCAAACAGGTAAAATAGAACACAACAGCTGTTGGTTGAGATATGAATATTCAGCCATATGATATGTGAGAGCAGAGTGATCTGAAGCCCATGGTGGACAAGGCACACTAACACCATCACTTAGCTTCACAAGATATAGGAGTAAGGGATAAAACATCACATACTTCAGAAATAAAGTCTGAAAAGAAACATGGAAGGTCAAACAGAATCCTCAGAAAAGGTATGACAAAGCCACATCAAACTATCTGCTGAGTCCACTGAGGGGAATTGAACCCCTGATTTTAGCATTGTAAGTCCATAGACTTTTCAATCTTCCTGTGAACAAGCTCAGACACACCTGACAGGTCACTAGCACCTGAAGCCTGTGGTAAAACACCTGTTGAAACTGAGAAGTGGCTACATTAACTTTGAAATTCATATTGCAGCAGTCAAGAAAATCGTATAAAGTAAAAATAAATATGACCAGAACATACGTTACTGAACACAAATACTTTCAAAAATAAAAATTTAGTATGTTAAATTAGACTACTTTGAGATCAAATTCAATTTAAAACGTAAATCATATTGAATAAATAAGGCTGTCTGAGTGAAAGCCCTGCCAAACAAGTAGTAGCAGTTCAGATTCAAATAAGGTTTGTGTCATGCAATGTAGAGGACAGAAATGAACAAGAATAGCTAACTGGGGAAAGTACCATATCATAAAGCCAAACTTGCTTCCTATAAACTATTTTACTTCTGGAAGTGGGCCTGCCACGTTAAGGCGTGTGACTCGTACTCTGAGGGTCACGGGTTCACATCCTAGCCGTGCCAAACATGCTCACCCTTTCAGCCATGGGGACGTTATAATGTGATGATCAATCCCACTATTTGTTGGTAAAAAAGTAGCCCAAGAGTTGGCGGTGGGTGGTGATGACAAGCTGCCTTCCTTCTAGTCTTACACCGCTAAATTAGGGACGACTATCACACATAGCCCTCATGTAGCTTTGTGCGAAATTCAAAAACAAACAAACAAACAAACTTCTGGAAGAAAATAATTTGCAACTTCGTAAACCTGACTAGTATAGAAACAGACCTGTACTTCAATAAAAATGGTTTTTGTTTTACATAAGTGATTAATTTATTTATTAGTTCACTATGAAAAACTGTGCAAATTTGTTTCCAAAGCTCTAACAAGTAGGACTTATGGAAAGTAAAAAGTTGAGTTTTTTTGTGAATGATGGGTCATTTCTGAACATTGGCTTGTCTTTTTGGCTCTGGTGTTTCTTTTTCTGTGATGTTATATACAGATTGTTTTACTCATCATAAGAGGAAACATATAATATCATGTGATTATTAAAATATATTTGTTTTTACCTGGTGTGGAACGGTGCCTCGGTGTCACTTTAGGTGTTGTTACTTCATTTCCATCGTCATCAAAATCAAATTCATTTGGCTCAAGCCTACATTGAAAAAAATAATAACACAAGAAATGGCAACATAACAAAAGGTCCTTTGGTTCAACAAGAGCATCTGTCAGCTAAAATAAGAAGAAATCTAAATATAGTCCAGCTTATCAAATGTTTATTTAATAACTGTATGTATTATACCACGTTATTATATGAACTATTCCACAAGTTTATAACTCTAGCCACCAGATTATGTACAAGTCTATCAAGATGGCCTGGTGGATGGGCACTTAACTTGCAGTCTGCAGTGAACATGCTCACCCTTCCAGATGTGGAGTCATAAAATTATGGTCTATTCCGCTATCTGTTAGTAAAAGAGTAGTTCAAGAGTTGGAAATTTATCAGGATTTTTAGACGGCATCAGTACAGGTTATAGTTTATAGGATAACATGTTGAGAATAGCATCTGTTATCACATCTCCCATCTTCAGAATTTTGACCAAGTGCCTCCTCTGATAATTCAACTTTGTTTTCATACAGTTATGAATGTTTTAATGTGGTATTTCAAGATCATACTTCAGTCAATAAGTGGAATGAAAAAGAGGTGAAGGTATGTGTTATTAGGTTTTTGAAATTATTACATGTTAAAATACAGCACTAGCTATAACTTGGAACTGACAAAACTGGTAACATTGAGTTAAAAATTATCAAGAGTTATTCTAAGTATAGCATTTCTGAAATTTAAATTATGAGCTGATGGCATTACTAGACTAAATGGAAACTTTCTCATCAATACAAGTTCTTTCTCACTTGTTGTTTTAGTAAGTATGTATTTACTACAGATACTATAAACAAATGGTCAATACTTCAGTAATATATATATCTAATAAATTGTTTCCTCAAATAAATAATGTCCAATCCAATAAAATTTAAGTGCATCTTAGTTTTACAACAGATAACATGAGGTTATTTCAAGTTTAATTACAACAGTACATTTTGAATTTCTAAAAGATAATTCAAAAACTTTTAAAATGACAAAGATTAATTAATTACATATGAGAGAAAACTAAGTTTAAAAGGTTAAAATTAAAGTAACTTTCATTAAAAAAAATAAAAGTAAAGAAGATGTGAGGAAAACTGCAAATCCTGGTGGGTGTTATTTAAACTTTATTTGTGACAACAGCTAGACTAGTATTCATTTGACTACTAAAAATAACACATTTTCTAACCAACACAGATATACAGTTCAAGGTTATATTGTTTGCACCTTTTATATCTCATAAACATTTAGTAGAGACTGAGATTTTTATAAATTTAAAGCCCTTTGTAAAGTCCATAATACAATCAAATTGAAAAAAACAAGAAAACATTTCACTTAGAACATACTTTAATGATAGATTTTTATGAAAAACAATAACAAACTGTACTAACTGTTTACTGTCTTCAATTTCTGGCATTCTTCTGTCAATGCTTTCCGATTCATTTGAATGGACGCTCGGTGAGCGACGGCCTGGACAATGCCATTCCAGTTCAATAATGCCTCGTTTATCTAAAATGTTGTATAAACGTACAATGTCTTCTGCTTTCGGTTCCCAGTTTTGGCTGGAAACGCTTTCTTCTTTGATTCCAAAATATTTTTCTTCATCACTACACGACACCTTCCAGTCTTCTTGGCCTCTCTCCTGGAACTGTCCAATCTCAGTCATTGGACTGAGTTTTTGTCAAACAACACCAATTCAGCTGCAATCAGATACTTGTTAAATATTTACACATTATAAAGTACAAATACATTCTAACATTCATAGAGATGTAACAGTTGCACAAGAGAATGACTATCTTGAGTGTTAACTTAATGGAAATTCCAATTTTGAACCTGGTTTTATTAACTTAGATAATGTACCTGACCTAGAACATTACATTTAGAGCTGTCTTCACCTTACAAGATGTCTCGGTACACAGCAGAACCCTTTTGTTTGGGGAAAAAAGTACAACTCACAGCCAGACAATCATGTTCATTTATCATTCTAGTTTATGTTGCCACTAATGAGAATAAGGCTATAACACAGTTTCCCATAGGGTACAACATGGCAGACAGAGCTGGCAGTATGCTATACAAAATTATGCAACATGTTAACCACACTAAATTTGTAATAGTATTTACGTTAACTCTCTAACAGAGTCATTTGGTAGTAGCAACATGCTCCATAAATCACCAACACTAATTTAACAAACCCACTTTGTAGAAAATAAAAGTTTGGAGATGGCTTGACTGGCTAATGAAGATAACAATAATGTACAATGTTTCAACAAGGTTATGTTATTATTATGTGGTACAAGTACTTTATAGAGATACATAATACATATATGGTATGGAACAGAGGTCACATGACCAAAGCTTGCTTGACAGGCTAGTAAAGGTATCTTGGTTCCCTGGGGTGTTGGTTTACCTTCCTGTATTTTACATTTATTGGTGTTTGATTCTATGTTTAAAGTGTTTCATATAAATATCTTCTGGTTCATGAACTGAAATGCTGGTAAACATGAAAGTTTTTTTTTTTTTATTATGTATGGTGAATCTGATTTCTAATTTTCTTTGTTACTGGTTAAGCTATTTTCAGACTTTTAAATAGTGAAATAGATTTTTATTTATAATACCTTCACAGCTGTATAGGAAAGTATGTTTGGTAAACGGGATTTGAAACCACAATCTATCGATTACAGATCAAGCATTAGTGATGTCGAGAAACCCACTTGTTGAGAATTTCATATGCAAAAACGGCTCGTTTGGGTTGAGAAAATATTTTCTCAAAGATAAAAAAAAGATCAAGCATTATAACTACCAGATCATGTTGATCCCTCAAAAATGTAACAATAATGACTAATATCTTCAATTGTACATAACCACACTGAATTTTTTGTTTGTTTTGGTAATAAGTGGTGCCTAACAAAACAGTTTTAAGCTATTAATAGTACTATTAGTTTTACTAATTTTAGTTCCACAGTGGGACTGTGATTAGTTCTTTGATTTATATATAATGCACAAATCTGGTGTTCGATTCCCCTTGGTGGCGATATGAGATAGCCCAAAGTGGCTTTGCTATAAAAAATACACATACATATTCCTATTGTTAAGTTTACTTAAAACGAACTCTTCCGTCAATGTTAGTCTAACGTATGCTATATCTATTTTGTTAGATACATTTGCCCATTAGTCCATTGCAAAGACAATTAGTTTCATTTTTCGAGAGAAAACATTAAATCTGACAAATTCTTAATATACATACAAATTACATACCAGAAATGACTGTTTTTCACTTTTCGCGATAAAACTAGAAGTTCCAAAATTAAACAAAATTAAATGTCACACTATCTGTACAACTTTTTTGTATAACAAACCAATATTTTGAAATGCCATTTCAAACGTTTATCACACGAGAATACGTCGCTGAAGTTGTCTTCTATCTCCTATTCTCTGATCTTTGCATCAAAAGATAAATGCTGAAAATGTTTCTATTCGTTTATGATTCTTTATAACACATTTTCACATCCTGTTTCTGGGCGTAAATACTTTTCGAACACCACATTCGTACACAATTTTCATACCACATGTGACTCTGTTACTCATGGCGTCTAAATTTTCTATTAAACTCAAACTAGCAAAATATGCAATAAATGAACAAAAGATTATCTTTTAATGCTTGTAACTTTTAAAACTAAATAAGTTTTTCACTACCAAAATTTACGAGCAAGCTTCATAAAGCATAGTTAATTACATCACATTGGATTAATAAGAACCACAGTCTTTTTATTCTCCATAATAATAATAATTATATACTAATAATGATCTATGTCCCAGCGCCTATAACTTTGGAACCAAATACTTTTTGACCACATATTTAGCTCACAATTGTTGTAAGATGTAGGTAATTCGATGAAAGATGAAAAATAACTTGTTGAGACTTCAGATTCTTCATGATAAAAATAGTTTATATGCATAATAATTACATATATTCCATCGCTTCTAACTTTGAAACTAAATATTTTTAAACATTAAACTTATTCATAATTTTCACAAGACAAGCAGAAATTTAGGGATTCAGGAGGGAAAAACAAAAGTTATTTACACTATGCTCATCAATGTAAAACTTCCCCAGGAGTATACTATGCACTAGCAACACGATTCTAAAATTGGTTTAAAAAATCAGATGTAATAAACCTCTATTTTCCCCTTATTCTTTAACCATACATAACTTTATCAAGTTACTGTATATTACATGTGTTTTATGGATACACATTACATTTTTCAATCAGTTTTTAATAATATAGACATCTTTACAATATTTCGTTTACCTACTTTCCATCCAATTTTAGCAAAACCAGTTGGTTCTGAAACACTGAAGTTCGCCTTGTTCAAGTAGCTATGTGTATTTATTTTCACAGCAGATTATACCCTATTCAGCCAGAGAGAATATTTTGGTATGCTTCACTAAAGTTTTAGAAGATTCAATAAAAGACTGCAACGTCCGTTTCTGGTTAAAGAGATGATGCCTATATGTTATAGCCATCGCTTACTAGGAGAGAATAAATATCATATGGTGTCATCTTTGCATGATGAATAACAGAGCCTTTCTTTTTTCTTCCCAGTTTTACAAGTTTATCTCGGGAGGTGGAAAACTGATATCTATTCAGTTATTAGGTGGAAGTGACTTTCAACTTGTTTGTGCAAGTATGGATGTTGTATTTTCGTTTTGTTTATACTAAATAAAAATTGTATTCATTTTCTCTCAAACTTGTCCAGTCCTTTTATTTTCTCACACAAGATTAAAACTCGGTCACAATTTCAAACCAGATTACTCTTAATATTTTCTGTTAAAACAAACCTATATGATATTTTTCCAGAAATCACTTTTACCCAGGAATACCATACTAAAACATATACCCAGAATTTTTTAAAATCTTATATAATTATAAGATACTGAAATGTTCCCTGTTGAATATTCAAGACTGTTCAGTTTAAGAATTACTGTTTAATTTATTTATTGGTTTAATAACTGATTATTATGTAGTTTTTAAAACAAAAGTGTCAAAAGCTAATTGTTTTAAAAGCGACAGTTATGAAAACTTCGTTATACAATTCTGTTTTGTGTCTACTAGTCGTTCGTTGTGTACGCAGTTTTAATTATTGCACTAGGTTGTTGTTTTGTTGTTGTTTTGAATTAAGCACAAAGCTACACAATGGGCTATCTGTGCTCTGCCCACCACGGGTATCGAAACCCGGATTTTAGCGTGTAAGTCCGCAGACATACCGCTGAGCCACTGCACTAGGTATTTGTAATATTGTTCACGTCATCTTACACCAGAGGTAGGCAACTCCATGGCCACAGGAGGCATGTGACCATGTAACAAAGTCTTTTGGAATAATAAAGTACAGTGGTACCTTTGTTCTCGAATAATTCGGTTTTCGAACATAGTGTTTGAGAAAAAAATATCTCGGTTGTCTAACATAAACTCGGTTCCCAAACCAAGCTGTCGTGGCTCGAACCCCCGAAATAAACCGAACTACCCTTCGACCATTTTCGGCCTACGCCAAGCTTGCTCAAAACATTCTACCCACACCTGTCGCTCAGTCCACACCCCCACCAAAATCTGATGTGAACGTTCTCGTTTTTCTTGTTTTGCTGTTTTATAAGTATTCTGATTAAATAAGCCACCCTAGGGTCAAAGAAGGATAATGAAAGTAGCAAACCAAAAAGAAAATTTGTTAGAGTCACAATAGAGGTGAAAGAAGATCTCGTAGCGAAGTATGAGAGTGATGTTTGCGTGTCTGACCTTGCTACACAGTTTGGTATGGCGACGTCTACAGTCTGATTCATACTCAAAAATAAAGAGGTCATCAAAGGAGGTGATGTTGCAAAAGGAGTGACAGTGCTTACGAAACAAAGATCACAAACAACGGAATAGGTAGAAAAACTGTTGTTGATTTATATAAACGAAAAACAATTAGCTGGTGATAGCATTTTTGAGACCATCATTTGTGAGAAAGCACAGCAGTTACATGCTGATCTCCTGAAAAACACTCCTGAAACGAGTGCTGATACAAGTGATGCCTTTAAGGCTAGTTGGGGTGGTTTGAAAAATTTAGGGAGAGAAGTGGCATACATAGTGTGGTGAGACATAAGGAGGGTGCCAGTTCTAAAAAAGACGCTACTGATAAATTTGTCAAGGAATTTAAGGACTATGCAGAAGTTGAGGATTTTATTCCACAACAAGTGTTCAACTGTAGTGAGGCAGGCTTCTTTAAAAAGAAAATGCCAAAGAGGACCTACATCACCAAGGAGGAGAAGTCACTGCTAAAACACAAACCAATGAAGGACAGGCTAACTCTATTGTTATGTAGCAATGCAAGTAGGGACTTAAAACTTAAGCCTATGTTTGTGTACCATTCTGAGAACCCGACGGTTTTTAAGAAAAATAATGTCCTGAAAAATAAACTGAATGTCATGTGAAGGGCTAATAGTAAAGCATGGGTAACCAGGCAATTTTTTCATGGAGTGGGTCCATGAAGTGTTTGTCCCAAGTGTAAGGAATTACCTCACGGAAAAAACAGTTGCCACTCAAGGCCCTTTTTATGATGGACAATGCACCTACTCACCCACAAGGCTTGGAGGACGGATTGGTGGAGGAGTACAGTTTCATTACGGTGAGGCTCTTGCTACCTAACACAATTCCTCTCATTCAGGCCATAGATCAGCAAATGATATCGAACTTTAGGAAACTCTACAAAAAAGTAGGAAGTGTCTTCAGATGAGGAGGAGGGAAGGGTAGGATGTTCCCAGCTCACTAATCAAGGAAATGTGTGGAAAATGGGGAGAGTTACAAAGTTTTGTGGAAAAATTTCACCCTGAGAAAGCTATAGCAAACCGCAGTTTAAAGCTTTTCAATGATAATGCCATGTCTTACTTAAGAAACATTTTAAAATCAGGCAGAAACAAACTTCATCAGACAAGTTTTTAGTGAGAAATAGGTCCAGTGAGTCTCAAGCAGGTTGTAGTGGTACAAAGAGACAGAAAAGAAAAAGAACCCCAGAAGGAGAGTTACTTGACATCTTTATGGAAGATGACTCCCCTTCCAAACAATAATAACCCTCCTACTCTCCACGTTACTCACCATCTTTCACTTACGCCATTAACTCTTCTCAGCAAGGTAAAGTGCAGTTAACTTTTCAATCATTGTTTTTTTGTGTTTAAAGTTTTTGTGGTTGACTTTATGCATGTAAGTATAATTATACAGGTATAAATAAGCAATATTTTTACTTAAAATGCTTCATAATGCGTAATGTTTGGAGGTCTATAACGGATTAATTGAATTTACAGTATTTCGTACAGGGAAAATTGATTAGGTTTTCGAACAGCCTTTTGGAACGGATTAAGTTCGAGAACCGAGGTATCACTGTATTCAACTTTAAACAGCATTTTAATTTTCACAAGGAATTTGATGTAAAATTTCCAATTGATAGACAAAATCGTATGAATAGAATTATCCGTCTTAAAGCACAATTTCATGAACAAAAGGGAGGCCTAAAATTTTTTTTATCACTGATAGAACTAGTTATGTTAGCTGGTTATAAAGTAGCTTGGATTCTACCTTAAAAAAAGAAATTATTTTCTGATGTTAAACTAGTAAAAGAAATATTGCTTGTTGTCATTGAAACTATGTTGAAGAATTATTATTAGAAAATATAAGATGGTACTCTTTATAAGGTAAATAATTTGTAATTAAGTCGAAGAACAATTGACCACAGAATAATAGAGTTAGCGCAAGACACAGAAAACACGTGGCTTGAACAACTAAAATACCGTTCGTATTTTTCTTTAGCACTAGATGAGTTAACAGATGTTAGTGACACTGCACAGTTGATATTTTGGGTTCCATACGGATCTTCAATTGAGGGAAGGAATCTTGGCCTTTGTGGATTACGAAATCGAGCACGTGAAAAAAAAACATCTTTGACATATTTATCGAAATGTCAAAAAATTCAATCTGGGTCGAAATTAGGATTTGTTTCTGTTTTGAAGCAGCATATAATTGAAAATAATGTGAGGCCCACATGCCATCTTTCCATTGCATTTTTCATCAGTAAAATTTATGTGATCAGAGGTCTAAAAGTGATAAATTGAAAAAAAAATGATGGATATTGTAATAAAAAATATGAATTATATTAGAAGTGGAAGCTCTCTCATCTATCAACAGTTTGTTAAGTCTTTGAGGAAAGGCGGTGACTGTACTTTTGATGATTTTACTGATTTTGCAAATATAAAATAGTTAAGTACAGGAAAAGCCTTGGAACGACTTACTTTCTTATTTCCTCAAATAAAAGAGAATCTTATTGAAAGAAGTAAAATTGAAAATTTCCCTGAAATTGAACTTTGTCATGACAGTGTGATTTGTACTATTTGTTGGACATGATGGCTTACTTGAATAATTTGAATACGAAGCTTCAGGGAAGAGGTAAAATAATAAGCGAGCAATTACAGTCAATTCATTAATTTCAGTTAAAGCTATACCTCCTTGTGGAACAATTAAAAAAGAATGATTTGACACATTTTGCAAAGTTGAATAGTTTTCTACAAAATAATAAGGACTATGATTTCTCTGAGGCTAAAGATGATCTCTATGTAAACTGGATCAAAATCTTTCTCAAAAAATTGAATCACGTTCTCCGAATTTAAAAATTTGAAATTAATATTTGAATTTATGCACCGTCTGTTTCAATTTGACTTTGGAAATTATATCTTTTTCGACTTTCAATAAGTGTGGATTTTAAGAGGAGAAGCTTACCCTGCTAAGTTAGAACACATAAAAGGTAAACAAAAATGTTTTATCAGAAATGTGGCTCACTATTCTGATAAATGAGAGTCTTCCACATATAAATGTAGCAATTTCAAAATTATTTTCCATGTTTGGATTCATGTGGGTGTGTGAATCAATATTTTCTACGTAGATTTTCTTAAGTCTACATACAAATCTCAGCTTACTAACATAAATTTAGAGGCAGAGCTAAGACGCTCATTGAACATAGATATTAAACCAAATTTCAAGAAATTTGTTGATAAAAAGCTTCATTAATTTTTACATTGAATGTTAGTTGAAATACTATTACTTTTATTAAACTAATATCTTTTTATTATTTTTTGAATAGTATGGCCGACGTTGATTTCATTAGGCACTATGAAAAATAAGTTGCCCACCCATGTCTTACACGAAGCTTCTAAGGCTATCTTGTGTTTAACACTGTCGTTAATAGACAGATATATATTTCCAGTTTTTACTGTTGCATGTTATATAAACAAGCAGATGCAAAGAGGAAAAGCAAACTGGTGAAAGTAGAAGTTGGTCAAATAAATTCTGAACATGATTTTTCACGACATGACTGTCGTTGTTCAGGGAGATCCTGCGTACACAGATGGCACTGTATTAGGGGTAATTGGATTAGAAGAAGGAGATTCCCCTGCTCTGTATATTACAGTAAATGATGTTTCAGGTTGTCGGCATTCTCGAGTCAGTGCAGAAAAAATACGTGTCTGGTTCAATCTTTGCATTTAGTAATTCATTTTAGAGATGTTTTATTTTGTCATCTACACCAATACTTTTATTGTTCGTATCACTGTTTACTTCAGTCATGTCTTTTTCTACTCCTTCATTTTTTCATTACAGCCTTTATTGAAATCTATCAACACTTATTTTTATATGAATGTTAAACTTGGCCATCATTTATAAAGGAAAACAGTTCTCTTACGGAGGTTTTAATGTGTTAAACTAATCAATGCTGTACTTTAAGTAAGTTTATTTTTAAAGCACTCAATTAATAGTTTAGCTATATAGAATGATAAAGAGAAGAATCTGAAACATTTACTTTATCATCACGCGTGTAAAATACCATTTTAATAGCTATTTTATGCCAGATATTGCTTTAATACAGTATGAGGCTCACACTTTCTATCATGCTTTCAGTATTCTTTCATTCTTACACAATCAGCTATTAGTCTGTAATGACCCGGCATGACCAGGTGAGTTAAGACGCTCTACTCGTAATCTGAGGGTTGCGGGTTTGAATCTCCGACACATCAAACATGCTGGACCTTTCAGTCGTGAAGGCGTTATAATGTTACGATCAATCCCATTATTCGTCGGTAAAATAGTAACCCAAGGGTTGGCGGTAGGAGGTGATGACTAGTTGCCTTCCCTCTAGTCTTTCACTGCTAAATTTGGGACTGCTAGCGCAGATAACACTCGTGTAACTTTGCACGAAATTCAAACAAACAATTAGTCTGTAATTTGTCTTTGTTTTTCGATTCTCTTCCAAATGTTTCATGTGATCAAAACCATAAGATTAAGTTTTTGAAGTACATTTGAAGTAACATGATAAATACGAAACAATTGTAAACTAAGTAATATTTTCTCAAGATAGAGAGCTCGATTAGTTAATTTAATTTGTTCTCAATCTCGCGCAAAACTACACAAGGGCTATCTGCGCTAGCCGTCCCTAATTTAGCAGTGTAAGACTAAAAGGAAGGCAACTAGTCATCACCCCCCCCCAACTCTTGGGTTACTCTTTTACTAACGTATAGTGGGATTGACCTCGCTTTATAAAGATCCACGGCTAAAAGGGCGAGTATGGTTTGTGAGGTATTTTAATCTGTGTTTCTTATTGCACTTATAGAATAACTTTGTACAAGTAAATGTGTTTGTTTTACTTTAGTTAACATCATTTGTAAAGTAAACCTACAACAATTTACGACAGCTTACATGTATCCAAGTTTCATAAATGTTGAAGAATGAAATAAACTAATTTGCTATACTTTAAGTAAGTTTGAATTAATTCCCCCAGATAATTTGAAAGAACCCGCCAACGAAATAAATGTGTCACAACAATAAATTATCAGCACTATTTCATGCAATTATAAATCTAATACTTAATAAATTAAATATCCATGAAGTTTTTGTTATCAAATAACTGAATCCTGCCTGTGACATTTAAATAATGTCTAAGAAAGTTTTGTGTATTCTTAAATTAATTTGACATTTCATAATTTTTTTAGCTCAGTGTCTGAAATAGTGAGAGTTCATCTTCAAACCTTAACAAGTCAGTTTGATATTTTATATGCAAAAACGGCTCGTTTGGGTTCAGAAAATATTTTAAATATTTTCTGAACCCAAACGAGCCGTTTTTGCATATAAAATTCTAAACAAGTGGGTTTCTCGACATCACTGATCAGTTTGATATTATATTTAAGTGAGGTGTGTGGTGTTGTTTACACGTCGTTCAAACTTCTTCCTGTTTATTTTTTATTCTGACTGACGTTTATTTAGTTCTTTAGTTGTCATCTTTTCAACAGTTTCTTTATTCTTATTTTTGAATTTTTATATTTATTTATTTTTTCCATAATATGAGCATTACCCTTAAGTTTCAAGTTTGTCAAGTTATTTCGTAATAGAGTTTTGGATTTAGTAGACTGCTTCAGCCTGTTTTTCGTGGCAAAACACTTTGACTTTTACGTTAAACCAGCCCCCCAGTGGCTCAGCGGTATATCTGCGGACTTACACGCTAAAATCCGGGTTTCGATACCCGTGGTGGGCAGAGCACAGATAGCCCATTGTGTAGCTTTGTGCTTAATTCAAAACAACAACAACGTTAAACCAAATTTTCATTTGGTAAATTTGATAAAGGCTTCAGTATAGGAGTCAAAAATTCCCTCTTGTCTTATAAACAGGATTGAGTCGTCCATTAAAACAAAATCTGTATTTTCCACCAACCTTAAATATCCTTGCAAGTGAACTGGGAAATTCAATAACTTAAAAATGTATCAACCACCCCATTCTCTAGTGCCTGGTGGTTATTCATGTCAAGATGTTTCAAAGTGTCGCAAGTTTAACTTTTTTTAAAAAAAATTATATTTTATTTGTATTTATTAATATAACATGTTAATAATACATCATCCATAATGTGTTCTCATGCCACTGAAAATTAATCATTTCGTTCTTTTTTACATAAAGTTTCTTGGTCAATCTTATCTTTAAAATGTGATTTTTATGGTATTCATATTTTCTAAACTTTCCATTATTTTCTGTTAAAAGTTTCGTATCTGTTGCAGATTCATCATTTCCTACATTTATAACAAGACAGATGATATTCAGTCTTTCTGCTTATCAGGGTGAGTTTACAGTCTTGCAATAATAAAATTCGATGTTTGATTCCTGATGATGAACAGGGTGCAGATAACCCATTAACAGCTTTGCATTATGAAAAACAACATACAAAATTTTTGTTTTTAAACCATGGTTTTAGTAATAATTTTAATTTAGAATTGAATGATTTGTTTTATTAACCACATTTGAACTAAATTAAAACTACGTTATTTTAACTGTGTGCTTCCTAGTTTTGTAATTGATGTAACTTCACTATTTTTTTCTTCAGCATTACATTTTTATGTTAAGCAGTCACATACAATTCATTGAAAGGACAGGAACTCATCGACAAAAGGCCACCTGCTAGTATAGCAGTATGACTATGGATTTACAATGCTAAAATTATGGATTCGATTCCCCTTGGTGGGCTCAGCAGAGAGCCCGATGTGGCTTTGCTATAAGAAAAACACACAAAATACACTCATTGACAAAAATTCCTTGTTCTTTTTTTGAGGACAGTTAAATCTTGGAGGAAACCCTGGTGATACCGACAGCCTTTGGTGACTGTAAGGTAGAACCACAGAGACAATTCATTGTTTTATTTGTATTCAGGCTTTATAAACATGACTACGATTTATAACTAAAGAGTGAATTATTGTGCATTAACAGTTAATAGAATACAAAAAATATATGCATTTTTTTGTAAATAAATAGTTTTTGTCCATTTTTTACCCTGACAACTCTTAATGTAAACGATTTGGGTGTAACTTTTTGGTGTTGACTCTCCCACTTCTACACGACAGTTGTTCTGTTTGCTTTATAGTGTACATTTTTTTTGTCAACTCTACGACAATGTTTTGTTGAAAAAATTGACTAAAGTCACTTTTTGTTCAACCTTTGTAAAATGAATGGTGTGGATGTAACATCATTGGTAAACATTTTAGAGAGAGAAAGTTCAGTGGAAATTTCTGTTGTTCTGATATCCACACATGTATTTGTCTAAAATGTTAAGGCCCCCCAGTGGCTCAGCAGTATGTCTGCAGACTTGCACACTAAAATCCGGGTTTCGATACCCTTGGTGGGCAGAGCACAGATAGCCCATTGTGTAGCTTTGTGCTTAATTCAAAACAAACAAACAAAAAAAAAAACTAAAATGTTAAGAAAATTTATTGTTGAAGTCCTAATTTTCAATTTTTTAGGATCCAATCCCGGGTAGTTTGAAGACCTTTTAATAAATTTAAATCTCAAATATAGAAAATGTTTTATGGTGCCTTATTGAAACTCTTCTTATGCAATGTTTTCATTTGAATTCAAGTTTAAAATTATAATTTTATTTATGTTTGAAACAGTGTGTGTGTAGATTACAATCCATTGAAAGTGAGTTTTGAGATGTTATAATTACAATAAAAAGTACAAAGTACAGTAGAATATCTTGGTTTGGATGATTTTGAATTTTGTGCAAAACTACATCAGGGCTATCTGAACTAGTTGCCTCTAATTTAATAGTAATAAACTAAAAGAAAGGCAACTATCCAACATAACCCACCACCAACTATTGGGCTACTCTTTTAACAATGAATAGTGAAACTGGTCAGTACATTATAATGTCTCACAGCTGAAAAAACATGCATGTTTAATGATGGAGATTCAAATCTATGAACCTCAGATTGCAAGTCAAGCACCCTCACCACTACAAAATGGCATGTCCAGTACAGTACCTCCTACCTATTTAGATAAAAATCTGTTTTTTGTGACAAGGTAGTCACTAATGGCCAAAGTTTAGAGTCTACTTCCGTTTGTTTTTACACATCTTTTTTGCATTAATTATTGGAAAAGCTACATTCTACCCTATCCCTGATGTAACTAATGTGACACATTTCACTCTCTTCATCAGCCAGTAAATTTAGCACGTTTTATCCCATTCTTAATGAAGCTAACTTGGTACCTCTCACCCTATCTGTGATGTGCCCACGTTGACAACACTGTAAAGTATATATCACATCAACAATCTAATTGCCCTCCAACTATGAATCTAAATCAATCAATCTGAAAACACTTTTTAACTGATAAAAAATAGCTGTACCATAAGTTTTAACTGGTTCAATTAATGTAGTCTCCATCTTTACTACTAATAAATCATAACTAACCAGCAAAATCTTGTGGGTGCACATTACTGGACATGAGTAAAGTTATAGTTAAATGTGGCAGGGGGTGTTCTTTCTCCTTTTGATAGCTTACAAGGTGCTCCTTAGTCTGCTAAATTGCATTCAGGTGACCATTGTTGGGTGTAACATAAAGTATTGTAAAAATTTATATTTTGATAATTGGCATTTTTAAAAAATATTGGAAAAAGAAAATCAATCATGAGGCCCACAGCCAAAACAACCTGCTTCAGGAAACATTGACAAGATGGTAGTTTAGCAACTTTATCCACACTATGACATATTTTCAGTGGATATACTCTATTGCAGCCTTACTTTAATACCAAATTTCAAGATAATCCATTAAAAGATAAACAAGATATAAAATCTCCAATTTTGATTGTTTTTTTCTTATTTTTTTTTCTTTGTGCCAAAAGTATGAAAACTGTTTAATACAAAAACATACACAACTTTTTTTTTCAAAACTTTGTACACTGATGGTTATTTTCACCTTGCAATTAGAGGTCTAATTTGGTGTAAATATAAGCCATATGCACAAAGTTGTTTGACAAAAGCTGCTGAAATTTGACAAAATATTTCTGTGCTTGCCTGAACAAAAAGCCATGTGAGTTATTGGTCTAAATTTTCTGTTAAAGATGGTTGATTTACAGCAACATAACCAAAAGGTGAAAGGAGGTGCAGAAATGTAGGTATTGACCAAGCAAACTAGATTAGAAATTTCTTAGTTTCCAAAAGAATCATACAAATGATGGTTATTATTCAGTGATAACTTTTGAATACAAACTTGCAATATTTTATATCTCCTAATTGAAGAGCATTTAGCATCACATCATATTAGCCTAGTGTTCAATATGACTCTACCAAGTGGATCCACATGATGACAAGAAACTGTTAATCTAGATTCTGTGGCGTTACTATAAATCAAATTATTAACTGTTTTAGAGAAGGAAAACTACCATTATATATTTTAAATATCCTGCTTAATTCTGTAGAGTATAGAACTGTTTTTAATAATAATGTTGTGATCCAAAAGCTAATGTTAGTTACTATCAAGTGCCCCTTTCTTACTTTCTGTGGTTTGTTGATGTGTACTGTGTTTTCTTATAACAAAGCCACATCAGGCTATCTGTTGTGTCTACTGAGGGGAATCGAACCCCTAATTTTAGTATTGTAAATCCACAGATTTACCACTACCCCAGAAAGGGACTTTATCTGTACTGATAAAAGGAGGTCACATCACAAACACTTTAGGTGTAAAAGAAGGTACAGCCAAATTTGAACTGAGTGTGTGATTTAAAAGAATGAAACTAAAACTAGTAGCTACATTTATAGTATTTTGGTAGTTACCAGTTTGAGAACCAATTTTCTGATTTTATTCCTTTAAGTCTCACCCTGGAATCATTTTAAATTTTTTTGGCCATTCCTTTTTCTCACACCTAAGGAATGTTTGATTGCATTAATGATTGTTTCAGTGTTGTTATTGATGTTTTCCTACTAATCATGTTTAAACTCTCATACATAAATGTGAATATTTGAGAAAGAAAACCAAACACTTAAGCTCTGATGATTTAGAAGGCTGATTTTTTATTCATGCTTGACAGCTTAAAATCCAACATCAGAAAGAATAACCAATAGTAGTGATCAAAGACTACAATTCATAACATAACTGGGATATTCCTCAGAGTTGTTATAATAGAGCTGAAAGTAAAAAGACCTTTGATTGGTCCAAATGCATTGTTTCAAAACAGCTAAGAATTTAAAATACACAATATGATTAAAAGATATAAGAAATAGTTACAGATTATTATAACTGATGCAAGAAGGGAGAAACACTAGAAATCATAGCTTAAAGTATTAAAAAATATACAAAATAACATTTTCTACCTTTTGATTGCAGAGTACACTTACGACAAATTTATATTTCAGCACAACCAAGATAAGAACGTGTTCTTTTGTAGAACTACAACTCATGGGTTAATTTTACCATATTTTCACTGAATCTCAAACTTATCAATATTATAACATCAAAGCATAAAAGTCAGTTGTTTAATGTATAATTTCAAAATTGAGTTTAACTAAAATCATTGTACAAAAATTGTTCATTATTTAAATGAACCTTTCATCTTAAAAAATAAATGAAAGACAGAACAGTAGTATTTTGTCACTACAAATTCAATCTAAAAATATTTTAGGACAAATGATGAAGTCATGATACATTTCTTAGCTAGAAATGGCAAAATCCAGATAATTTAATCATCACAAGCTCTTTCTATCGCAGAGAAAAATGTTTCTGTTAAAAGCTCATGGGAACCTGGCAAACAAACAAAAAATTACTTTAAGAGAATGACTGTATTTTATTTCAAAATTTTATATTGTTGAATTGGTACACGAATTAAATAGAAAATCAGACGAGAGGTACAAGTAACATTAGACAAAAAACTACATATACTTTTTTAAATACTTTAACAAGAATGTTAACCACAGTATTACGTTTGGTTTGGCGAGATGACCATGTGAAGCTCATAGAATGAGGTGTGCTGTGATAGCCTTACTGAGAAGTAGGCTTACCATTTACTCTCCCACCAACCAACCTTGTTCAAGTGGAGTTTCAAAGCTCAGTTACTGTCTACAAAATATGGCTTTCACTATCACAACCTTTGTTACCAATTGAATATGCAATAAATTTTATTAAAAACAATATACTTTGATTTTATTTTACCAGTAGAAGCAATGATTTAAATAAAAACTTGTGTCAATTATTAATACTTGCTTTAGGAAAGCAGGAAACTGTACACTTTCATTCAACGTTGAAAATGCTCATTCTAGTATCAACTGTTAATGTTTATTTTACAAATACTGGATGCTAAATGACATACACGGATTACACCCCACAAATTAAACATTCAGAAAATAAAACATTTGCTCTTTTTCAGATAACTAGTTTGATTAATTACCTCAAAAAATAACTGCACAAAATTGATTATTTATTTATGTTGTCTCTGTTACTAACAGTTTATGCCTTCAGTATTTCTTGAAAAAAACATTTTCAAATTTCTGAAGTGAAATGTTTACCGGTACATAAACGGTTATTTATAGCAGTAAATTACGTATTCCTCAAAGTCTTGCACACTGAACCATTTAAAACTGTACGTGCATTAGAGAAAAACTAACACATTCAAGAAGCTTTGAATTCTTGCTAAATGCATGAAGTTGTGAATATAAACCTTCAATTGTAGCAAAATAATATTTATAATCACAGAATAACATATAATTTGACTTTAAAAGAAGAATTCAAATAAACATACTTAACACACAAACATTTGTACAAAGATTCCATTAAGGTACAATTGTGTTTACATAATCCGAAGTGCTATGTTCACTGTAGTCACTGCAATAAAGCACTAAGATTACAAATCCATCACCTTACTGGTTAATGTGACTGTATACATACTACCAATAAAGCACTAAGATTACAAATCCATCACCTTACTGGTTAATGTGACTGTATACATACTATCAGAACAGTTTTGCTTTCAAAAGTAAAAAGAGATTTTGTGACAAGTACAAGGATTACAGGAGACAGTATCATCAAATTTTTAAATAGGAAATGTGTGTGTGTTCACTGTGATTTTTTTAAAACAGTATACAACTAATAGAAAAAATTGCTAAGCCTTCTAAGACCTCTGAAGTTTATTATTTAGGGTTTAATTAAAATGCTGACTTGGTATTGGTTTTAAAGATGCTGTTGTAGAACTTAATCACTTCATTAATGTCTCTTCTTTTACACCACTCATGCTATCCTGTGTAACACTAACACACAAGATAACGAGTAATGTAGGATGTTTTTCATCATGTCTATTGTTAATTATATTTTATATCATTTATGCTATCCTGTGTAACACTGACACACAAGATGATGAGTAATGTAGGATGTTTTTCATCATGTCTATTGTTAATCATATTTTATACCATTCACACTATCCTGTGTAACACTGACACACAAGATGATGAGTAATGTAGGACGTTTTTCATCATGTCTATTGTTAATCATATTTTGTCTCCCCAACATAAAACATCTCTATGAAATTTTGAAAATCCCTTGAGTTATCTCTTTTTAATAAAGCATGAATGTGTAATGAATTAAAACTCACAATATTAATTATCCTCTGAGGATTCCAGTTTCATCTACATATCAAACTCAGTGAGACAGAATGGACTTTCTTTACAAGACAAATGAAGAGAACAGACATTAAAGTAGAGACACATGCTTTGTTATCAACTCAGGTAATGTAATAGGAACCATTTCAGCTTCTGCTTTGTGGAAACAATTTAATTATGAAAAATATATATACAAAGTTACTTTACCATCTACTGCTGTCATATGTGCAACTGACCATATGAATGTTTTATCAAATTAAATGGAACAAAAGAACACAACAAATGTATAATGACATTAAAATATTTGTAGCATCTTTTACATGTAACAAAGTAAAATAAAAATATAAACGAACTTGTATATGGGCGATTATTTACCAATAATACTTCCACGTTGCCACCATTATCTTACAATGTCTTATCCAGTATCCTCTAAATCTAATACTTAGACACATGTTTACAAAACTTTCTAACACAAATATGCACAAGTAAACATGAAACAACTTTTTCTTTGTATCTCCATCAAACCTCCACCAAGGTTACTCAATAGCATTTATGTTAATAATGTGTGCATTTTGTACTGTCAAAAATTAAACTACCAAATGTAGTTATTCTGTGCTCTCCAAAAACAGCAACTATCAATAACTTCCTTCACACTTCATCAAACAAAGCACACCAATCTAATGGCCGTGTTTCATTCAGCGCCATCTATTTCTGATCAAAACAAGCTGACCACACCCATTTATCATGATGTTCTGGATTCAGGCATTTTACTGGACTAAATCTGAAACTGTTATTAATATCAGTCACATGACATTTCAACCGTGGTTGGTGTTATTCGACACCTAGTAACAAGATCAGTAAGATAACAAAGTTCAATCTTATCAACTCATAATATTTCAACTGTGGCTGGTGTTATTTTTGAACTATAGAATGTTTTAGAAACTAATTATAGGCACCATCCAGCGGCACGTCTGCAGACTTACAATGCTAAAACCAGGTTTGAATACTTGTGGTGGGCAGAGCACAGATAGCTCTTTGTGTAACTTTTTGCTCAATAACAAATATCAATTGCTTAGAACTACCAGTTATAGATCTTTAAATAAATAACATCATAATCTGTTCAATACTCGTAGCTGCTCATAAATTTCATGTAAGTTTCTGGAGAAATGTATGGTTATAAAGCAGAACATTATTCATGGCCTTTCAAAGCATGCAATTGTTGTGTGTGTGCGAGTATACACACATTACAACACTGTTCTATTCACAGACTGCAAGGAAGTTGGTTTTATTGTGAAAAATGAACATTAAAAGTGAAAAATGGCAAAATATTGACAAAACCAATATATTTTATCATTTTAAAGGAAACCATGAAGAGCAAATAGTTACAAATGTACCTAAAAAGTTGATTAACATCCCAGTTGGTAAAACACGTTTTTGTTAAAAGATGGTGAACACTAAGGTTACTGGCAAAAATAACATATAAAATCTCAGTTTTGCTAATGTTTTAACAGGCATATGTAAGCACTTATAAATTTACTCACTCTTTAAAACACTTTTAGAATCATGTAATACCACAAAACATAAGTAAATAATATTGCCCATGTCAGATATGCAGTAGCACTGAAATAAAATAAGAAGAGACTGTGAACCATCTTCTATCTGAAACATGTTTACAAGGGATGTCAGACTATGAAGTTTCCACATATTTTAACCAGATTCAATTTTCTAACCTCCTCATTTTAACAGTACTCTACTAATTGGTCAGTCAGTACATTAAATGGCACAACAGATAACTGGTATTTGAACCTGACTGTTACTCTTAACAGCTGATGTAGAGGAAGAAGTAATAATTTTCTTATTTTCATTTGAAAAATGTACCAATAACAGAGATTCTGGTAACCCTTTAAAACAATCAACAAAAACTCTCTTATGCGGTACAATAAAAATGATACTCTGTAACTATAATTAAATTTTATGGTTGTCATTTTAACCAATCTAAATAGATGGTACTAGAAGTTAACTGTTTTCCAAACTGAAGTTGAACCAAAATGCATCATCCATATAGTTTTTAGAGAAAATGAATGACACTGTGGTATAAGGTTTAAGTTACTATTTACTGTAGTTAGGTGCCAACATTCTAATATTATACTATGATAAAAACTGTCTACTCTTGCCACATCAGCACCAGATTGCTACCATGTATTTATCATAGAAAGTTTGTTAAAAATAAAATATCATTGTCAGCTTCTCTCAAGGAATTCATGTATCTAATCTTTCTATGTAGGTTTTAAATGCGTAATGTGTTTTCCTAAGAGTTCAGTGTGTCTAAAGTGTTTTCTTAAGGGTTTAAGTTTTCTTGTGATTTCCTATGGATTTCATGTTTTTATTGGGTCTTTCTATGGATTTTATACGTCTAGTGTGTCTTCCTAAGGGTTTCACATGTCTAGTGTGTACCTCTAAGAAATTCAAGTGTTAATTGCATTTCCCTAAGAATTTAATTTGTCTAATGTGGCTCTTTATGGATTTAATTTGTCTGGTGTGTTTCTCTAAATATTTCACTTCTCCAGAGCACAACTGAATATAAAGTTATCAAAGATAACCTCAAATCAAGGAAACATTCTGAGGTAAGTGTAAACAATATGGATATTTCAGGTAACCATGTAAGTAGAATGTGGAAATATTCTTGAACACAGCATGCATTGTGTTTGTAAAATCTAACTACAAAACATGAAAGGCATCCAGGATATAATGGGTTAAATGTTGAAATATTTCAATCTCAATGCATACAACATAAAATATGTGCATATAACTGACTTTAAGAACAATGGATGAAAACAGTCGTTTCACAAATATACAAACTTGAGGAACCTGTAAGGAACACGTCGAAAACAAGAAATTAACAAAGTCTGCAGTTTGTCCTGTGTTGTTTAACACTCACAATCAGGGTTTATAAGTGCCAAAATACTAACAAAAATACTTTTTAAAACTTAAAGTAGTTCAAATATGTTGGAGTAGCTGTCAACAAGAGTTAATGCAGTATTCACAAATTTCAAACCCTTTCTCTCATCAGATGTAATCCATGTTGCAGCGACAGCCATTAGCCATAAAAATACTGTTACTAATTAAACTATGACAACGTTTTTCATTATTAACTGAAGCAAAAGTTGGATATGATAGCTTTTACAAAAGCACTGTGAGAACATGCAGAAACTTGTTTAATAGATTCCTTTATATCAAAAACAAGCTGAAATACCAGTGAACTGACAGGGAATGTTTACATTTCATTAGTACAATGTAAGTTTAGCAACAATCATACATTTCTAAGTTATATCGAACATAAACTTTATTTCAAAATTATAACAAAGTTTTTTCATAAACAAACATTTACAGTTTGTTTTCCACTAACAAATAGAGGTGATCCTACCTGTGAACACTCAACATCTCATGGCTCTTTGAAGAACAGTCCAGCAACTTTCATCCTTGAATCCCTTTAGAATATTCAATGTTATTTAAAGCATAAACCTAACAAGACTGTTTGACTCAATAAGCTAAGAGTGATTAACTAACAGGTTTTTACAAAATAGAAATAGGGTTAAGGTTATCAACTCTCTGGGGTCATATTACATAGTTTGTTTGTTTTTTGTACAAAGCTACTCGAGGGCTATCTGTGCTAGCTGCCCCTAATTTAGTAGTGTATGACTAGAGGGAAGGCAGCTAGTCATCACCAACCGCTGCCACTCTTGGGTTACTCTTTTACCAACGAATAGTGGGATTGACCGTTACATTATAACGCCCCCACAGCTGAAAGGGTGAACATGTTTGGTGCGATGGGAATTCGACCCACGACCCTCAGATTATGAAGCGCACGCCTTAACACGCTAGGCCATCACATAGTTAACAGTGTTTAATTACACATTTTGATTGAGATAGGCCCAACAGATTCAGAGGATTTTGGATGCAAAAATTACACATTTCTTCTCAATATGTATATATTAATGAAAAAGAGTACAAATTACTGATGCTAAAGTTTATCTTTTTTAAATGTAACTTAAATTCAAACTGACAAAATTATACTATTCTGAAACAGGGTAAGTAAAACTCTAAATTACACATACTTTGCCTTTCTTCTGTGATACTAAAATATAAAACATGCAAGGTAATCATGTCAGAAGTATAAATAGTTCAAAGAATTACCACTTGGTGAGTGACAAGTGTCTCAAAGGGCAATAAAAAGCTTGACTGGCAAAATTATGTGCATAAAACAGTCAGATAAAAACATGAAATAAACACCACTCAATCAGATAAAATTACGAAATGAACAGTACTCAACAGTTAGACGCAAACAGGAAATAAATACTATTCAACAGTCAAACAAAAACAAGAAATAAACAGTACTCAACAGTCAGATAAAGACATGAAATAAACAGTACTCAACAGTTAGATGCAAATAGGAAGTTAAACAAAAACAACAAATAAACACTACTCAAAGTCAGTCAAATATAAAAAATGAGCACTGCTCAACAATCTAACTAAAACAGGAAATGAAATTATTCTAATGAACACTAATGCAAGTAAAAAATCATTTGCTGGTGAAGATACAACAAAAACAATTTTAAATTAAAACGAGAATGGATAGGCCAAGCACCATATCTAACAGTGTAGCTCTTTCATCAGTATTTACTGAATATTTAAGTACCCTCAAAACTCTGTATTGTGTTAAATACTGTACATGTCCTGAAAATTCTTCAAAAGATGCATGTATATGTTAATTTTAACTCCAAATCTTATATTGTATCTAAATAAGATATGAAGAATGTGTCATTAAGAAAAATTTAACAAATGAGATAATAATGTTTAAATATGCAAGATATGGTCCTCATCAGATTCAGTGTGATACACAAAGATGTTTTAATGATGTACTGTATTTAACCATTTGTCACATGTAACCTGAAAAATACACATGTACACTTGTAACAGAACACTGTTTTAAAAATGTTATCCTGCTTAACCATTTGACACTTTAACACTGCATATTACATAACTGATTATAACAACAATGTCTTAGTGATGTGTACTGCTTAACCACTATTGGCTATATGACTATATGCAATTTTAACACAATGGTGTAGAGTTATATTTTATATCACCACTTTATAAGCACATCATCTGGATCTATACACTATCTGTGTGTTCAACACTCCACTGCAGTTGTTAAGCAGATATTTCATGAAAGACCAATTTGTTTATCAACATAATGTATTAACAAGTATTCCAATGTTATTTCCATATAAACCCCAGTCTGTACTTTCCAGGTAAAGCATTTTGAAGGAAGTGTATTTGAAATGTCATGAGCACTGAGGTTTTTAATACTATTACTTTCCTTTGCACCGATTGTTCACATTATTTCCTCACTTTTCCCTACTCTATGGAACTTGTACTCAGATAAATAAAATGAACAACTAGTCACACTCATGCAGTTCTTGGTAAGCCAACTGTTCAACCTCATCTGAACCTTCCCGATATAAGCATGTGGAATAACATGAAGTATAGTTCTTTTTTGCAAAATGAATTCATGACATTACAACTATAAAAGTAACAACCAGTCATGCATGTACAGTTCTTGGTAAACCAGCTGTTTGATCTCGCCTGAGCCTGCCTACATTAAACATGTGGAGTTGCATGAGGAATAGTTCTGTTTTACAAAATAAAAAAACACTTAATTTCTTCTCTTCCAGAAGAAATGAAATAGCCATACTTAAGCACTCTTCAAGTAGAAATATTTGAGCAGTGCTATTTTGCAGTGGAAGACATTCAATGACTACTTTTCCAATGAAATCCAAAAGATATTCAGATATCTTTTGACAACAGTATACTAATAAGTAATTTTCTTGTACTCTGTAGTACTTAAAACACATACCAGAATTATCAAACACACATTTATAATGGTCTCCTTTCAATTCTTTCATTTAGTGATGTCGAGAAACCCACTTGTTGAGAATTTTATATGCAAAAACGGCTCATTTGGGTTCAGAAAATATTTTAAATAGAAGAGCGAACAACGTTTCGAACTTCTTCGGTCATCGTCAGGTTCACAAAGGTTTGTGTTTAAATCGCTCTTCGACCCAAACGACCCATTTTTGCATATAAAATTCTTTCATTTATTCTACACTACCTAAATCATATACAAGAGCTACTATACAAAAATATGAAATCATTTTAAAGGTTTTTACGTTTTCAAATTCTCATGTAACATAGCATCTTCCTAATTACTCTGTTAAAGTTGCCTCCACAGTTCTAAATGTTTCCAACAAGAAAACATTGATCGTTGCTTTGTTTGACCAACAGCACAGGATGTGTGCGAGCTACAACGTCAGTCGTTGAAGAGTAAGACAGTTTTCTTGTGGCACAGAAGGTTAAAAAGTACTCTTACCAGATTGAACTAGAAGTACAAGCAAAATGAGGAATGGAAAACTGTGTTTTGTGTCAGCCTGTAAGTACAAGCAACATGAGGAATGGATAACTGTGTTTTGTGTAAGCCTGTAAGTACAAGAAATATGAGGAATGGATAACTGTGTTTTGTGTAAGCCTGTAAGTACAAGCAACATGAGGAATGGATAACTGTTTTGTGTAAGCCTGTAAGTACAAGCAACATGAGGAATGGATAACTGTGTTTTGTGTAAACCTGTAAGTACAAGCAACATTAGTAATGGATAACTGTATTTTGTGTAAGCCTGTAAGTACAAGCAACATGAGGAATGGATAACTGTGTTTTGTGTAAGCCTGTAAGTACAAGCAACATGAGTAATGGATAACTGTATTTTGTGTAAGCCTGTAAGTACGAGAAACATGAGTAATGGATAACCGTGTTTTGTGTAAGCCTGTAAGTACGAGAAACATGAGTAATGGATAACTGTGTTTTGTGTAATCCTGTAAATACAAGAAATATGAGGAATGGATAACTGTGTTTTGTGTAAGCCTGTAAATACAAGAAATATGAGGAATGGATAACTGTGTTTTGTGTAAGCCTGTAATGTGTTAAATTCTTGACTGAGTAGTGGTCTAGCATGTTGTATTATTACATCAAAAATAAGTTTGAGTGCCAGCTGGTTGATAATTGGATGAGGAAAAATAAAAGACAACTACCTTTGGATAAAAATCCAGGTGTGGTAACTACTGAGTCAGTAAGACTAACTGATGTAATTACACTCATTTAGCAAAACATGGGTAATACTGTGGTATACAAAAACACTAAAAACTTAAATTTTGGGTTCAAACTACAAGTGTTATTGTTGTATACAATTAATAACATTTTTACTTGGTAAATATTTACATTTAGGTGTAGCAGGTATACATGTAATTACCAATGTAAAATTAATTGGTTAGTAGCTGAGGACATTGTAAGAGCTGTTACAATGGCTGTACACTGATTGCACAAACAACAATGTACTTACGTACAAAAAAGTGTTATGTGTAGCACGAGTTAAAAGAGATACAATTTTTCTGGTATATTTACACAGTATAAGGCAAATAAAGGGAATTCTTGTGTTCACACACAAAAGCAGAACCATCAGGATACGAATTGTTAATTATTCATGTATAAGGACAACAACAAGTGGATTGTCTCAAGTATAAGACAGCTATAGAGAACATTTCAAATGATAAAACTATACTTGTGTCTTTCTCTTTAACATCTCAGGCACAAATACACACATCTAGATAAAAACATTTGATATCTCTGACTCATACAGTGGACGCCTTTAGTGTACGTATACATTATTTAACTTTCTTCCTTTTAAAGGAATAAGGAGATATGATAAAACAAATGCCTTAGGCTATAATGTAATAATATCATACTAAATTTTCATAATAGTTCTATCCAACTTTATATATATATATATAAAACATTGATGACTAAATGTATGACACTCAGTCTTTCAAACAGTACAACTGCTATGCCCAGTTAATAGACACAAAAACAGCCAATAGCAGAGCAACTTTGGTTAGTGATCCTCATTAACCCTAAATGTGGTTTATCATCTGGATACATTAAACAGAATTATGAAGAATACACCAATATTTTATTTCATTGCAAAAATAGATCGTTAATGGCGTAATCTACTTCAAATGAAAAGAACCAGAAGTTAAACAGGGGTTAAAAATGCTAAAATTGTGTCATTCAAACTTGAAACTTGGTTTGTCTATCGTAATGCTACAAAATATATTCTGCAACATCAGGAAATATACTCGTCGTTTTGGTCAAACTTTGTGCTAATAACAAAATGTTGCACCGTAGCTAGGAGTGTGACTAGTAAGACTAAAGCCATAAAATCACAAGAGAAAAGACTGAAAAAATGCTTGTATATCTTTATTTTCACATGCTCTGTGTTACTAAGTTTCAACCCCTGTTTAACACACACTAGGACACGATAAAGTACATTAACCTTAAGTGTTTATTAATTGCCATAACACGAAGCTATTAAATGCCATTCAATGTGATTACATGACACATTAATATACCTTTGTAAAAGTAACACATGGTCAGTGCCATCAACAACGATATACTATTAACTCAAACACTTTCAACAATTATTATAAGTATTTTTTGCACATCACTGAATCACTATCAAAAATACATTCAGAGCAGTGTTAGACTAAGTGATACGTCACTTACCAATTTTCTGACTGGCAGCATATGCCAATGTAATACTTCGTTTTTAACACAAACGTGTATTCAATGTGCTTCTTTATAATTAAATCATTAAAGATGATAACCACACTATAACCCTGAGGCCACCTAAAATTATCACAGTCCTTTCCAAAGCACCTTTTTTTCTTTTGTATCAAGTTAAAACACTACAGCTTGTTCCTTCAGATCTGAAGGCTGAGTGGCACCTGAATACATTATGGACGACACTGGACAGTAACAAGAGTTAAAATCTTAACAATTATTCTTCAAAACTAACTTGGGTCCACATGTTGTAAACAGGACAAAATATAAGACTAATAAACAATTCAGTAAGACATTTGAGACACTAGAAGTCCTTATATGGAGAAAGACAAATTTAAAATCTAATCACAGGGTTATGAGTGAGCAGAAGTCTTTAATCAATATATATCTATAAATGCTTACGCACTTGATATAACATAAGTGGTGAGCACAAAAACTATTCAGAGACTAGTTTCAGAAAACATTCCAAGATATTTAGTGACCTGTTTGAAATGAGCAATGGTTAACTGTCTCATCATACACCTCTTCTTTGAGCCAATTCAGAAAATTGTCATAAATCTTTCCACAACGTGTTTTGAGTCTATTTTTTCTCAGATTTTTTTTTAATTAGAAAGAAATATATTTAAAGGTATGATCCATGGAAAATACAGTCATTATCTTTTACCAATAGCAGAATGTTCTTGAAACAAAATTACTGAATAGCTGCTTGAAGTAGACATCCAAAGCTTGTTCCTAACCCAACAACTGAGAAAAATCTGGACTCTCTGACTGGTTGTAAGGTGGCTCTTGGTGTCGGTTATGAGCAGAATTGGCTCCAAAATGCTGTTTATCTACTGGAGATGAGCTTCCCAATGGATTGTGATGAGCCATTGAACTGGAACTCAAGAGAGCTAATCTGGATAAGGGGGTGGAATGCTGACTAACTGGGCCATAAGAGGAAGGGGGTTGGAAGTTGTTGTAGTGTCTCTGGTATCCATGGGGCAACAAACGAGGGGAGTGAGCAAATGATGCCGGTACAGGCGTGGGCGGAGCAGAATAAAAAGGTCGTCCTTCACTCTCAGTAATGGCTAGTTGTCCAAATGGGGTATAGGGAGGGGGACTGTTGACTTTAGACACGTGAGACTGTGTTGGGGGACTATGCATTACAGAAGGGATTGTATTTCCTTGAAGAGGTGTGGATAAGGACTGGTGGGAATGTGTTGATGGTTTGGGAAGATGGACAGGGAGATGGTTCATGATATCAGGGGGAGAGGGACTTGAAAATTCTGAGTGTTGAGGCATATTAGGTAATTTTTTATCCATATTTGAATGAGTTTCAATTGGAGGAGGTTCTCTGTGAAAAAACTGAGGAAGAGATGAATTCTGGGCTCCTGAAGATATTTGAGATAAAGGAGATATCCTCATGTGTTGATAAGATTCAGGAATAGGTCTTATAACCTGAGAATGTGGAGGACTCTGGATATTTCTTAAAGTTTGGCAATTAGATTCCACAGGTAGAGTAGACGTTGATGAAGAAAGAGGAGATTCTGAAGACACTTTTGAAGTAGTTGAATATTTGTTGAGATTATAAGGAGCAAATGTAGTAGATCCTGATAAACCATATAAATGGTTCGGAGCAGTTTCACAAGAATGTGACCCTCCTCGGGATCCATAGCGATGAGATGGCACTTGACCAGTGTGTCTATGCATGTGAGTTTTAAGGTTTCCTTTCTGTGAGAAGGTCTTTCCACAGAGGCCACAAGGAAAGCGGTCATCCTTGTTGTGTGTCCTCATGTGTGTTTGCATGTTACCTTTCTGTGAAAAGCATTTTCTACAAACTCCACATGTAAAAGGTCTTTCTTTTGCATGGACACTTCGAATATGGGTCTTCAGGTTACCTTTCTGTGTGAATCTCTTGCCACATGTATTACAGCCAAATTCCTTTTCTCCAGTATGTATCTTCATGTGAGTGTCCACATTGCCTTTCTGTGTAAAGCTCTTCCCACATACTTGACAGGAAAATGGTTTTTCACCAGTATGGATCATCATGTGAGTCTTAAGATTGCCTTTCTGAGTAAAGTATTTATAACAAACAAGACACATAAAGTTCTTAGTAGGAACCAGATGTGACCTTTGAATAGACTGGTTTACTTCACGGTGTGAAGAATCATTTTGCTGCCTACTAGGTAGTGAAGGTGGTTGTGCTACAAACTGTTCTTGCTTGGATAAGTTGTTCTGATCCATTGAGCCAGATGTTGGTGGTTGTGTGGGCGGCTGAAACTGTTTTCTTTCGGGAGGTGCACTCACTGGTCGATTAGCATCAGATGATCCTCCTCCTGCACTGTAATTACTGGTACTACTAGATGCTCCATCCGACTTCAAACTATTGTAAAAAGAGAAGTACTGTTGGCAGACTTCACATGGATATGGTTTGTCTTTAGCATCTGGATGGGGACATTTATGAACATGATCATTTAGGGAAGATATCTTCTCAATGTAGCTGGATGCAGCTGCTAGTTGGGAGATTCCTGTCCCAAAGTGAAGTGGATTCTTCTTCAAGAATAGATCTGTCAAGCTGGCTTGATAACCAGGGGGCCAGCTTTTCTGGCCAAGAGAACTTGGTGTGACCCAAGGATATGTACCATTCTGCACGGTGCTCTCTACTGGGTAACTACTCATGACAATGATAAATGAACAGCTTGTAAATAATGTGATGGTTTGGTTTAGGGATTTCAATCTAAACTTCACACTTACATGTTTGAAAGACCTGATTATGTTTCCTTTGTTCTGTGTTGTCCATTTTCACCTGTTTTTAAGGAAAATATTGGCATCTTCATATCCACGGAGATCTGAAGGAGAAGCAAATAAACTTGTTTTATTTTCCACACTCTAGATTTGGACATATGTTACAAAAATGTATAGTGAAAAGATAAAATAACAGACATTATGACAATACAGTTCTAAACTCCTGTTTAGATTGACTATATTTTAACTTTTTACATAATAGTGAAATGACAGAAATAAGAAATATGTTGTATGGATAATTCAAGTCCATATTGTGTTTCAAGTACACGTCCATAAACATCTGCCGATTTTACCAAAACTTACATTATGCTCATCAGCAGTCTTTACACCAACATTTACTTGAGTAAATGACAACTAAACATGAAAATTTTACTATTATACGTTCCTACCACTAACACTTAATAACATAGTTTTATGCTGTTAAATATGAGAACTAAACATGACAGTTGTACATGATGCATTACTAATAACTAAGAGAGGTCTACTATATGTCAATACTGTTTTGATATACCTTTGAGAATAAACTTAAACTGTTTCTAATTTATTACAGTTGTGAAATATGTATTATCAACAAGCATTAAAGTTTTGGAAAGGAAATCAATTTTATTAACATGTTAATAAATAACGCTAGCATGCCAGTTAACCTGCATTGAGTCATCTACAAATTATTTTTATTATAAAGAAATCACATTTCAAGCCTTAGAAACATCAAAAGTAACTTCTATTGGATCATTGTAAAATACAAAACTAGTCTGTGAAATAGTAATTTAAATAATTAAATACATTTTTTTAAAAACCTCCCTTCCCTTTCCACAAAAATACTTTCTTATTTTGTTTTGTGGAGTTATAAGCTATATTATTTCATATATTGTCAAGATGCATATCTGACACTTCAAAACATGAGTTAAAATAACAGGATATATCTTCAGTAATATGCGCGATTAATGTGCACTTAATGGTTTAAACTTTAAAATAATTTATTTTTAAGAGAAAACATAGAAAATTAAAACAGGGTTAATTTGATTCAACTAAAAAAACCAGAACACTGCAAAAAACAAAATATAAAACTACCATCACCAAATGCGCTTTGTACTTTGACTCAAAACATTAAAACAAAACTGGAATACAATGCAAGAAACTAGATACAAAACAACCATCAGCAAATGCCCTTTGTACTTTGACACAAAACATTAAAACAAAATTGGAACACAATACAAAACTACCATCACAAAATGTGCTTTCCACTTTGACAAAAAACATTAAAACAAAATTAAAACACAAAGCAAGAAACTACATACAAAACACCCATCACCAAAGGTGCTTTGTACATTAACACAAAACATTAAAACAAAACTGAAACACAATGCAAGAAACAGGATAAAAAATAACATCACAAAATGTGTTTTGTACTTTGATACAAAATATTAAAACAAAACGGGAACACAATGTAGGAAATCAAATAAAAACCTACTGTAACGAAATGTTTTTGTACAGAAAACATTAAAGTAAAACAGGAACAAAGTGCAAGAAACTAGATAAAAACTACCACAAGCAAATGTGCTTTGTACTTTCACACAAAACACTAAAACAAAACTGGAACACAATGCAAGAAACTAGATACAAAAATACCATCACCGAATGTGGTATTATGCTTAACATAAAATATTAAGGGAAAACTGGAACACTATGCAAGAAATGAAATACAAAACTACCATCACCAAATGTGCTTTGAATTTTGACACAAAACATTAGCACAAAACTGGAACAAAATGCAAAAACTAAATATAAAACTAACATTACCAAATGTGTTTTGTACTTTGACACAAAACATTGAAATAAAACTGTGACGTTGTTGTTGTTGTTGTTTTGAATTAAGCACAAAGCTACACAACGGGCTATCTGTGCTCTGCCCACCACGGGTATCGAAACCCGGATTTTAGCGTGTAAGTCCGTAGACATACCGCTGAGCCACTGGGGGGCAAAACTGTGACACAATGCAAGAAACAAAATACAAAACTAAAATAAAAATGTGCTTTGTACTTTCACACAAAACATAAAAGCAAAACTGGAATACAATGCAAGGAACTAGATATAAAACAATCATAACAAAATGTGGTTTCATGCTTAACATAAAATATTAAAGAAAAACTGGAACACCATGCAAGAAATGAAATACAAAACTACCATCATAAAATGTGCTTCGTACTTTGACACAAAAGATTAAAGCAAAACTGGAACATAACCAAATGTTCTTTGTATTTTGATACAAAACATTAAAATAAAACTGGAACAAAAGGCAAGAAACTAGTCACTAAACTATCATTAGCAAATATGCTTTGAAATTTGACCCAAAAGATTAAAGCAAAATTGGAAGAAAATACAGAACTATTATCCCAAAATGTGCTTTTACTTTGATAAAGAAACATTAAAAAAAGAGGAACACAATGTAAGAAACTAGATAAAATCCTTCCAAAACGAAATGTTTTTTGTACTTTGCCAGAAAACATAAAAGGAAAATTGGAACAAAACGCAAGAAACCAGATATAAAACTACCATCAGAAAATGAGCTTTGTACTTGAACACCAAACATTAAAACAAAACTGGAAAACAGTGCAAGAAACTAGATACAAATTTTCTTCACCAAATGTGCTTTGTATTTGATAAAAACATCAAAAATAACTCAAACATAATGAGAAAAACAAAAGACAAAACTACTGTTAATAATGGCTCTTTATACCATCAACAAATGTGCGTTGTACTTTGACACAAAACATTGAAACCGAACTGGAACACACTGCAAAAACTAGATACAAATCTACCATCACCAAATGTGCATTGTACTTTGAAACAAACCATTAAAACAAAACTGAAACACAATGCAATAAAAAAGATACAAAACTACCATCAACAAATGTGCGTTGTACTTTGACACAAAATACTAAACAAAAACTGGAACACAATGCAAGAATCAAGATACAAAACTACCATCACCAAATAAACTTCCGACTTTGACACAAAAATTAAAGCAAAACTAGAGCACAATGCAAGAAACTACACACAAAACTACAATCATCATATTTGCTTTGATGCTTAGCAGAAAACGTCAAAAAAATGGAACACAAGGCAAGAAACCAGATACAAAACTACCATCACTAAATGTGCTTTTGTACTTTGACACAAAACATGAAAGCAAAACTGGAACACAATCAGAGAAACGAGATAAAAAACTAATACCAGCAGATGTGCTTTTTACTTTGACATAAAACATTAACACAAAACTGGAACACAATTCAAGAAACTGGATACAAAACTACCATTACGAAATGTTTTATTTATTTTGACAGAAAACATTAAAACAAAACTGGAACAAAATGCAATGAAAAAGATACAAAACTACCATCAACAAATGTGCGTTGTACTTTGACGCAAAATACTGAAACAAAACTGGAACATACTGCAAAAAACTAGGTACAAAATTACCATCACCAAATGTGCTTTGTACTTTCACACAAAATATTAAAGCAAATTGGAATATAATGCAAAAAACTAGACACAACACAACTATCACAAAATATGATTTGTACTTTGACACAACACATCAAACCAAAACTGGAACGCAATGCAAGAAACTAGATAAAACTATCATCACCAAATGTGCTTTGCACTTTGATAAAAACATCAAAAACAACTCAAACATAATGAGAAAAACAAAAGACAAAACTACTGTCAATGAATGTTCTTTATACTTTGACCGAAACAATTCTAAGAAAACTGAAAACATTTGGAAAAACTAAATACAAAACAACAATTATCATATTTAACTTGATGTTTAACATATATCATAAAAAACAAGAACATTATGCAAGAAATTGAGTACAAAACAACCATCATCAAATGTGCTTTGTACTTTGACAAAAACATCTGAAAAAACTCGAACACAATTGCAAGAAAAAAATAAAAACTATCATCAGAAATAAGGTTTGTACACTGAAGAAAAATATTTAAAAATTAGAACACAGTTGAAGAAAATAGATACAAAAATACCATCACCAAATTTGCTTTGTACTTTTAATCAAACAAAAAACTGGAACACAATGCAAGAAACTAGATACAAAACTACCATTAAGAAATGTTTTTTTATTTTGACAGAAAACATTAAAACAAAACTGGAACGAAATGCATGAAACCAGATAGAAAACTTACACTACCAAATGTGCTTTGTACTTTGACACAAAACATTGAAACAAAACTGGAAAACACTGCAAGAAACTACAGACAAATCTACCATCACCAAATGTGCTTTGTACTTTAACACACAACATTAAAGCAAATTTAAATATAATGCATGAAACTACATACAACACAACTATAACCAATTTTATATGCAAAAACGGCTCGTTTGTTTTGAGAAAATATTTTAAATAGATTGTTTTTGGAATTTCGCACAAAGCTACTCGAGGGCTATCTGTGCTAGCCGTCCCTAATTTAGCAGTGTAAGACTAGAGGGAAGGCAGCTAGTCATCACCACCCACCGCCAACTCTTGGGCTACTCTTTTACAAACGAATAGTGGGATTGACCGTCACATTATACACCCCCACGGCTGGGAGGGCGAGCATGTTTAGCGCGACTCGGGCGCGAACCCGCGACCCTCGGATTACGAGTGCACGCCTTAACGCGCTCGGCCATGCCAGGCCTAAGAGCGAACAACGTTTCGATCTTCTTCGGTCATCGTCAGGTTCCCAAACGAGCCGTTTTTGCATATAAAATTCTCAACAAGTGGGTTTCTCGACATCACTAACAACTATAACCAAATTTATTTCTACTTTGACACAACACATCAAAACAAAACTGGAACACAATGCAAGAAATTAGATACAAAAGTATTATCACCAGATCTGCTTTGCACTTTGATAAAAACTTTAAAAACAACTCAAACATAATGAGAAAAACAAAAGACAAAACTACTGTCAATAAATGTGCTTTATACTTTGACACAAAAAAAAAAATTAGAAAAAACAAAACACAATTGACAAAACTACAAACGAAACGACAATTATCATATTTAACTTGATGTTTAACAAATATCATAAAAAAAAACAGGAACATTATGCAAGAAATTAAGTTCAAAACAACCATCTTCAAATGTGCTAGGCCTGGCATGGCCGAGCGCGTTAAGGCGTGCACTCGTAATCCGAGGGTCGCGGGTTCGCGCCCGAGTCGCGCTAAACATGCTCGCCCTCCCAGCCGTGGGGGTGTATAATGTGACGGTCAATCCCACTATTCGTTTGTAAAAGAGTAGCCCAAGAGTTGGCGGTGGGTGGTGATGACTAGCTGCCTTCCCTCTAGTCTTACACTGCTAAATTAGGGACGGCTAGCACAGATAGCCCTCGAGTAGCTTTGTGCGAAATTCCAAAAACAAAAAAAAACAAATGTGCTTTGTACTTTGACAAAAACATTTAAAAAAACTCGAACAGAATTGCAAGAAAAAAACTATCATGAAAAATGACCTTTGTACATTGAATAAAAATTTTAAAAACTAGATACACAAATATCATCACCAAATTTGCTTTGTACATTTCATCAAACAATAAATAAAACTGGAACACAATGCGAGAAAAGAGATACAAAACTGCCATCATGAAATATTTTTTTTACTTTGACAGAAAGCATTAAAACAAAACTGGAACACACTGCAAAAAAATAGATACAAAAATACCATCACCAAATGTGCATTGTACTTTGAAACAAACCATTAAAACAAAGCTGAAACACAATTCAATGAAAAAGATTCAAAACTACCATCAACAAATGTGCATTGTACTTTGACACAAAATGTTAAACAAAAACTGGAACACAATGCAATAATCTACATGCACAAATACCATCACCAAATGTGCTTTGTACTTTGACACAAAAACATCGAAGTAAATCTGAAACACAATGCCAAAAATTATTTACATAACTTCAACTATCAAATGTGCTTTGATGATTAATACAAATTATTAAAGCTAAACTGGAACAAAATGCAAGATATAAAATAAAAAACTGCCATCACAAAATGTGCTATGTACTTTGAAAGAATACATTGAAGAAAAACTGAAACACAATGCAAGAAACTAGATACAAAACCACCATCAGCAAATTTGCTTTGTACTTTCACACAAAATATTAAAGCAAAAGTGGAACAACATTTACCAAAATTATCTTGATGCATAACACAAAACATTAAAACAAAACTGGACCATTATGCAAGAAATTAAGTACAAAACTACCATCAAGAATTTTGCTTTGTACATTGACAAACACATTAAAAAACTGGAAAACAATGCGAGAAAATATAATTATAACTTCCATTACCAAATGTGCTTTGATGCTGAACACAAAACATTAAAGTAAAACTGAAACAGAATGGAAGAATCTAAATACAAAACTACAATCACCAAATAGTCTTTGCACTTCGACACAAAACATGAAAATAAACTGGAAAACAATGAAGAAAACTGCATACAAACCTATCATCAACAAATATGTTTTGTACATTGACACAAAATTGGAACATAACTGCAAGAAACTAGACACAAAAATACCATCTCAAAATGTTTTTTCTACTTTGATACGAAACATTAAAGTAAATCTGAAACTTAATGCAAAAAATAGAAACGAAACTACGATCACTAAACGTGCTTTGTACTTTCATACAATACATTAAAACAACAGTGGAGCACAATGTATGAAAACAAATACAAAACTAACATCACAAAATGTGATTTGTAGTTTAAAAAAAAAATTAAAAAACTCGAACACAATACCTGAAACCAGATAGAAAACTACCATCACGAAATGTTTCTTGAACTTTGACAAAAAATAGAAACAAAACTAAAATCAGAAGGTGCGTTGCACTCAACACAAAACATGAAAAAATGAAACACAATGAATAAAACTAGATACAAAACTACCATCACCAAATGTGCTTCGTAGTTTGACACAAAACACTGAACCAAAACTGGAACACAATGCATGAAACCAGATAGAAATTTTACACAACCAATTGTGCATTGTACTTTGACACAAAACATTGAAACAAAACCGGAACACAATGCAAGAAACCTGATACGAAAAACCATTTCAAAATGTGCTTACTACTTTGAATCAAAACATTAAAAAACTGGAACACAATGCAAGAAACCAGATTTAAAAAGCAATCATCAAATGTTCTTTGTACTTTAACCCAAAATACTAAAACAAAACCGGAACACAATACAACAATTTTGATACAAAACTACCATCACGAAATGTTTTATAACTTTGACAGAAAATATTAAAACAAAACTGGAACATAATGCATGAAACCACATAGAAAACTTACACTACCAAATGTGCTTTGTACTTTGACACAAAACACTGACAAAAAACTTGAACACATTGCAAGAAATTAGATACAAAACTACCATCACCAAAAAGGGCTTAGTACTTTGACACAAATTATTACTCCAAAACTGAAAGATAATGCAAGAAAGTAGATTCAAAACTAGATCACAAAATGTGCTTTGTACTTTCACACAAAACATTCAAACAAATAAAAATACAATGCAAGAAATCAGATGCAAAATTATTTGAACCAAATGTGCTTTGAACTTTGACACAACACATTGAAGCAAATCTCGAACACAATGCTAGAAACTGCATAGCAAACTAGAACCGTCAAATGTCATTTGATTCTAAACACAAATTGTTAAAGCAAAACTGGAAAACAATGCAAGAAATATTATATACAAAACTACCATCACCAAATGTGCTTTTGTACTTTGACAGAATATATTTAAGCGAAACTGGAACACAATGCAAGAAACTACATGCAAAACTGGAACACATCCAACAAACACACACAAAACTACAATCATAAAATGTGCTTTGATGATCAACACAAAATATTTAAAGAAAAATGGAACACAATGCAAGAAACCAGATCTAAAACTATCATTACTAAATGTGCTTTGTACATTGTCACAAAACATTAAAAGAAAACTGGAACACAATGCAAGAATCAAGATACAAATCTACTATCACCAAATGCGGTATGTATTTCGGGAGAATACATTAAAGGAAAACTGGAACAAAAAGAAAGAAATTAGATACAAAAGTACCATCATCAAATGAGCTTTATACCTTGACACAAAACATTAAATGAAATTGGAATACAATGCAAGAAACTAGACACAACACATCAAAATGAAATGGAACATAATGCAAAAAACCAGATACAAAACGTTTATCACCAAATGTGCTTTGTACTTTGAAAAAAACATTAAAACAAAATTGAAACATGATGCAAAAAAAGATACAAAACTACCATCAAAAATGAGCTTTGTACTTTGACACAAAATATTAAAGAAAACGTGGAACACAAGACAAACAAACTACATTCAAAACTACAACCATCAAATGTGCTTTGATGCTTAACACAAATTATCAAAGCAAAACTAACACACAGTACACGAAATTAAATATAAAACTATCATCACCACATGTGATTTATACTTTGACAAAAACTTTAAAGCAAAACTGGAACACAATGCAAGAAACCAAATAAAAACTACCATCAGCAAATGTGCTTTTTACTCTTACACAAAGCATTAAAACAAAACTAAAACACAATGCAAAAACAAGATACAAAAAACCATCATGATATATGCTTGGTAGTTTGACACAAAACATTAAAGCAAAACTGGCAAACAATGCAAGAAACTACATACAAAATTACCATAATCTCAAAAACTTTATACTATGAAACAAAAATTAAAGAAAAGCTGTAACAAATGCGACAAACTACAAACAAAAGAACAATAATTAAATGTGATTTGATGCTCAACACAACACATTATTACAAATCTAGAACACAACGCATGAAACCAGATCCAAAACTACCATTACTAAATGTGCTTGGTACATTGTAACAAAACATTAAAAGTAAACTGGAACAGAATGCAAGAATCAAAATACAAAAGTACCATCACCAAATATGCTTTATACTTAGACACAATACATCAAAACAACACTGGAACACAATGCAATAAACTAGATACAAATTATCATCACCAAATATGCATTGTACTTTCAAAAAACATAAAAGAACTCAAACATACTGAGAAAAACAAAAGACAAAACTACTGTCCATAAAGTTTCTTTATACATTGACAAAAAAATTAAAGGAAAACTGAAAACATTTGGAAAAACTACAATTATCAAATTTAACTTGATGTTTAACATAAATCATAAAAAACAGCAACATTATGCAAGAAATTAAGTACAAAACAAACATCATCAAATGTGCTTTGTACTTTGACAAAAACATTTTAAAAACTGGAACACAATTGTAAGAAAAAAATAAAAACTATCATAAAAAATGAGCTTTGTACATTGAAGAAAAATATCGAAAAACTAGAACACAATTGTAAGAAACTAGATACAAAATACCATCACCAAATTTGCTTTGTACTTTTAATCAAACAATAAAAAAAAACTGGAACACAATGAAAAAAACTGGATACAAAACTGCCATCACGAAATGTTTTTTTTTACTTTGACAGAAAGCATTAAAACAAAACTGGAACAAAATGCATGAAACCAGATTGAAAACTTACACTACCAAATGAGCTTTGTACTTTGACACAAAACATTGAAACCTAACTGGAACACACTAAAAAAACTAGGTACAAAACTACCATCAACAAATGTGCGTTGTACTTTGACACAAAATATTAAACAAAAACTGGAACACAACGCAATAATCTACATGCACAAATACCATAACCAAATGTGCGTTGTATTTTGACGAAACACTGAAACACACTCCAAAAAACTAGGTACAAAACTACCATCATCAAATGTGCTTTGTACTTTCACACAAAGCATTAAAGCAAATTGGAATATAATGCAAGAAACTAGATACAACACAACTATCACCAAATTTATTTTAAATTTGACACAACACATTAGAAAAACTGAAAGATAATGAAGAAACAAAAGACAAAACTACTGTCAATAAATGTGATTTATACTCTGACACAAAAAGTTAAAAGAAAACAGAACACAATTAAAAACTACATACAAAACTACAATTATCAAAATTAACTTGATGCATAACACAAACCATTGAAAAAAACTGGACTGCTATGCAAAAAATAAGTACAAAAACACCATCATCAAATGTGCTTTGTACTTTAACAAAAAAAATTAAAAAATGGAACACGAATCAAGAAAGTAGATTCAAAAATACATCACAAAATGTGCTTTTATTTTTGACAGAAAAAATTAAAACAAAACTGAAACACAATGCAAGAAATTTGATACAAAACTACCATCACGACATGTGCTTTGCAGTTTGACACAAAACATTAAAGCAAAACTGGAACACAAGACAAAAACTACATACAAAACTACCATTACCACAAAGGCTTTATACTATGAAACAAAAATTAAAGCAAAACTGAAACACATGCAACAAACTACACACAAAGTTACAATCATAAAATGCGCTTTGATGATCAACGCAAAACGTTATTACAAATCAGGAACACAAAGCAAGAAACCAGATCCAAAACTACCTTTACTAAATGTGCTTTGTACATTGTCACAAACCATTAAAAGAAAACTGGAACATAATGCAAGAATCAAGATACAAAACTACAATCACCAAATGTGCTATGTATTGCGGGAGAATACATTAAAGTAAAACAGGAACACAATGCAAGATATTAAATACAAAAGCACCATCACCAAATGTGCTTTATACTTTGAAACAAAACATTAAATTAAATTGGAATACAATGCAAGAAACTAAATACAAACCTATCATCACCGAATGCACTTTGACCTTTGATAAGAACATTAAAACAAAACTCAAACATAATGAGAAAAACAAAAGACAAAACTACTGTCAACAACATGCATAACACAAAACATAAAAACAAAACTGGACCATTATGTAAGAAATTAAGTGAAAAACAAACATCATCAAATGTGCTTTGTACTTTGTCAAAAACATTAACAAATGGAACATGATTCAAGAATACATCACAAAATGTGCTTTTAAATTTGACATAAAACATTAAAACAAAACTGAAACACAAAGCAAGAAATTTGATACAAAACTACCATCATCAAATGTGCTTTATACTTTGACAAAAAAATTTAAAGCAAAACTGGAACACATGCAACAAACTACACACAAACCTTCAATAATGAAATGTATTTTGATGATCAACACAAAACATTGTTACAAATCTGGAACACAATGCAAGAATCAACATACAAAACTGCCATCACTAAATGTGCTATGTATTGTGGGAGAATACATTAAAGTAAAACTGGAACACAATGCAAGATATTAGATACAAAAGTACCATCACCAAATGTGCTTTATACTTGGAAACAAAACATTAACTTAAATTGGAATACAATTAAAGAAACTAAATACAAAACCATCATCACAAAATGCGATTTGAACTTTGATAAGAACATTAAAAGAAACTCAAATAACGAGAAAAACTACTGTCAACAACATGCATAACACAGAACATAAAACAAAACTAAACCATTATGCAAGAAATTAAGTGAAAAACAACCATCATCAAATGTGCTTTGTACTTTGTCGAGAAAAATTAAAAAATGGAATATGATTCAAGAAAGTAGATTCAAAAATACATCACAAAATGTGCTTTTAAATCTGACATAAAACATTAAAACAAAACTGGAACACAATGCAAAAAACAAGATAAAACTACCATCGCCAAACGTGCATTGTGCTCTTACTCAAAGCATTAAAACATGAAAAGAATACAATGCCAGAAATAAGATACAAAACTACCATCACCACACAGGTTTCCGACAATGAAACAAAACTCAAAGTAAAACTGGAACACATGCAAGAAATTACACACAAAACTACAATTATCAAACCTGCTTTGATGCTCTACACAAAACATTATAAAAAAACTGAAACACAATGCAATAAACCTGATCCAAAACTTCCATCACCAAATGTGCTTTGTACATTGTCACAAAACATTAAGAGAAAACTGGAGCACAATGAAAGAATCAAGATACAAAACTACCATCACCAAATGTGCTTTGTACTCTTACACAAAGCATTAAAACAAGAAAAGAATACAATGCCAGAAATAAGATACAAAACTACCATCACCACACAGGTTTTCTATAATGAAACAAAAATAAAAGCAAAACTGGAACACATGCAAGAAATTACACACAAAATTACAATCATCAAGCGTGCTTTGATGCTCAACACAAAACATTATAGTAAAACTGGAACACAATGCAATAAACCAGATCCAAAACTACCATCACTAAATGTGCTTTGTATATTGTTAAAAACATAAAGAGAAAAATGGAACACAATGCAAGAAAAAAGATACAAAACTACCATCACCAAATATGCTCTCTAATGCAAGAAACTACATACAAAACAACAACCATCAAATGTGCTTTAATGCTCAACACAAATTTTCAAAGCAAAACTGGACCACAATGCACAAAATAAAATACAAAATTATCATCACCAAATGTGCTATGTACTTTGACAGAATATATTTAAGCAAAACTGGAACACAATGCAAAAAATTAGATACAAAACTACCATTATTAGAAAGGCTTTCTACTATGAAACAAAAATTAAAGCAAAACTGGAACACATGCAACAAACTACACACAAAGCTACAATCATAAAATGTGCTTTGATACTAAACAGAAAACATTATAAAAAATGGAACACAATGCAAAAACTAGACCCAAATCTACCATTACTAAATGTGTTTTGTGAATTGTCACAAAACATAAAAAAAAATTGTAACGCAAGGCAAGAATCAAGATACAAAACTACCATCACCAAATTTGGTATGTATTTCGGGAAAATACACTACAGGAAACCTGCAACACAATGAAAGAAATTAGATACAAAAGTACCATCACCAAATCAGCTTTATACCTTGATACAAAACATTGAAGAAAATTGGAATACAATGCAAGAAACTAGATACAAAACTGTTATCACCAAATATGCATTGTACTTTGACTCAAAACATTAAAACAAAATTGAAACATAATGCAAAAAACAAGATACAAAAATACGATCACAAAGAGTGCATTGTACTTTAAAACAAGCCATTAAAACAAAACTGAAACACAATGCAATAAAAAAGATACAAAACTACCATCACCAAAAGCACTTCGTAATTTGACATAAAGCATTAAAACAAAACTGGAACACATTGCAAGAAATTTGATACAAAACTATCATCAACAAATGGGCTTTGTACTTTGACACAAAATATAAAACAAAAACTAGAACACAATACAATAATTCACATACACAAATACCATCACCAAATGTGCGTTGTACTTTGACACAAAACACTGAAACAAAACTAGAACACACTGCCATAAACTAGATACAAAACTACCATCACCAAATGTTCTTTGTACTTTGTACTCTAAAACAAAACTCAAAGCAAAACTGGAAAACATACAAGAAATTACACACAAAACTACAATCATCAAACGTGCTTAGATGCTCAACAGAAAATATTATTACAAAATTGGAACACAATGCAATAAAAGAGATACAAAAATGCCATCACCAAAAGTGCTGTGCACTTTGACACAAAACATCAAAGTAAAACTGGAACACAATGCGAGAAAATAGACACAAAACTACAATCACGAAATGCGCATTGTACTTTGACACAAAACATTCAAGCAACACTGTAACACAATGCAAGAAAAATGATACAAAACTATCATAAAAAATGTGCTTTGTACATTGACACAAAACGTTAAACCAAAACTGGAACACAATGCATGAAACTAGATACCAAACTACTATTAATAAATGTGTTATGTACTTTGACACAAAACATTAAAAAGCTGGAAAGCAATGCAAGAAACTACATACAAAACTGTTACCACCAAATGTGATTTTTACTTTGACACAAAATATCAAAGAGAAATTGGAACACAGTGCAAGAAATTACATACAAAACTACAATCAACAAATGTGCTTTGGTGCTTAACGCAAAACATTAAAGAAAAACTGAAACAATACAAGACGTTAAATAGATAACTACCACCACCAGACGTTCTTTGTGCTTTGACAGAAACCATTAAAGCAAACTGAAGCACAATGTAAGGAACTAGATACAAAAGAACCATCGCCAAAAGTGCATAGCACTTTGACACAAAACATGAAAACAAAACTGGAACAATATGCAAGAAACTAGATACAAAACTAAGATCCCCAAATGTTCTTTGTACTTTGACACAAAACGTTAAACCAAAACTGGAACACAATGCATGAAACTAGATACCAAACTACCATCGCCAAATATGTTTTGTACATTGACACAAAACATCAAAGCAAAACTGGAACACAATGAAAGAAACAAGATACAAAACTACCATCACCAAATGTGCTTTGTTCTTTGACACAAAACGTTAAACCAAAACTTGAACAAGATTAAAGAAACTACATTCATAACTACAACCATTAAATGTGCTTTGATGCTTGACACAAAACATTAGCAAAACTAAAATACAATGAAGAAAATTAGATGCAAAACTATCATCACCAAATGTGCTTTGACTTTGACACAAAATATCAAAGCAAAACTAAAACACAATCCAAGTAACTATATACGAAAATACAATCATCAAATGTGGTTTGATACCTAACACAAAACTTTAAAGCAAAACTATAACACAATGCGAGAAATTAAATACAAAACTACCATGGCAAAAGTGCTCTGTAATTTGACACAAAACATTAAAACAAAATTGGAACACAATGAAAGAAACTAGATGCAAAACTATCATCACTAAATGTTTCTTGTACTTTGAAACAAAGAATTAAAGCAAATCTGGAACACAATGCCAGAAACTACAAACAAAACTAAAACCGTAAAATGTGTTTAGATGTTTGACCGAGCGCGTTAAGGCGTGCACTCGTAATCCGAGGGTCGCGGGTTCGCGCCCGAGTCGCGCTAAACATGCTCGCCCTCCCAGCCGTGGGGGTGTATAATGTGACGGTCAATCCCACTATTCGTTTGTAAAAGAGTAGCCCAAGAGTTGGCGGTGGGTGGTGATGACTAGCTGCCTTCCCTCTAGTCTTACACTGCTAAATTAGGGACGGCTAGCACAGATAGCCCTCGAGTAGCTTTGTGCGAAATTCCAAAAACAAAAAAAAACAAATGTGCTTTGTACTTTGACAAAAACATTTAAAAAAACTCGAACAGAATTGCAAGAAAAAAACTATCATGAAAAATGACCTTTGTACATTGAATAAAAATTTTAAAAACTAGATACACAAATATCATCACCAAATTTGCTTTGTACATTTCATCAAACAATAAATAAAACTGGAACACAATGCGAGAAAAGAGATACAAAACTGCCATCATGAAATATTTTTTTTTACTTTGACAGAAAGCATTAAAACAAAACTGGAACACACTGCAAAAAAATAGATACAAAAATACCATCACCAAATGTGCATTGTACTTTGAAACAAACCATTAAAACAAAGCTGAAACACAATTCAATGAAAAAGATTCAAAACTACCATCAACAAATGTGCATTGTACTTTGACACAAAATGTTAAACAAAAACTGGAACACAATGCAATAATCTACATGCACAAATACCATCACCAAATGTGCTTTGTACTTTGACACAAAAACATCGAAGTAAATCTGAAACACAATGCCAAAAATTATTTACATAACTTCAACTATCAAATGTGCTTTGATGATTAATACAAATTATTAAAGCTAAACTGGAACAAAATGCAAGATATAAAATAAAAAACTGCCATCACAAAATGTGCTATGTACTTTGAAAGAATACATTGAAGAAAAACTGAAACACAATGCAAGAAACTAGATACAAAACCACCATCAGCAAATTTGCTTTGTACTTTCACACAAAATATTAAAGCAAAAGTGGAACAACATTTACCAAAATTATCTTGATGCATAACACAAAACATTAAAACAAAACTGGACCATTATGCAAGAAATTAAGTACAAAACTACCATCAAGAATTTTGCTTTGTACATTGACAAACACATTAAAAAACTGGAAAACAATGCGAGAAAATATAATTATAACTTCCATTACCAAATGTGCTTTGATGCTGAACACAAAACATTAAAGTAAAACTGAAACAGAATGGAAGAATCTAAATACAAAACTACAATCACCAAATAGTCTTTGCACTTCGACACAAAACATGAAAATAAACTGGAAAACAATGAAGAAAACTGCATACAAACCTATCATCAACAAATATGTTTTGTACATTGACACAAAATTGGAACATAACTGCAAGAAACTAGACACAAAAATACCATCTCAAAATGTTTTTTCTACTTTGATACGAAACATTAAAGTAAATCTGAAACTTAATGCAAAAAATAGAAACGAAACTACGATCACTAAACGTGCTTTGTACTTTCATACAATACATTAAAACAACAGTGGAGCACAATGTATGAAAACAAATACAAAACTAACATCACAAAATGTGATTTGTAGTTTAAAAAAAAATTAAAAAACTCGAACACAATACCTGAAACCAGATAGAAAACTACCATCACGAAATGTTTCTTGAACTTTGACAAAAAATAGAAACAAAACTAAAATCAGAAGGTGCGTTGCACTCAACACAAAACATGAAAAAATGAAACACAATGAATAAAACTAGATACAAAACTACCATCACCAAATGTGCTTCGTAGTTTGACACAAAACACTGAACCAAAACTGGAACACAATGCATGAAACCAGATAGAAATTTTACACAACCAATTGTGCATTGTACTTTGACACAAAACATTGAAACAAAACCGGAACACAATGCAAGAAACCTGATACGAAAAACCATTTCAAAATGTGCTTACTACTTTGAATCAAAACATTAAAAAACTGGAACACAATGCAAGAAACCAGATTTAAAAAGCAATCATCAAATGTTCTTTGTACTTTAACCCAAAATACTAAAACAAAACCGGAACACAATACAACAATTTTGATACAAAACTACCATCACGAAATGTTTTATAACTTTGACAGAAAATATTAAAACAAAACTGGAACATAATGCATGAAACCACATAGAAAACTTACACTACCAAATGTGCTTTGTACTTTGACACAAAACACTGACAAAAAACTTGAACACATTGCAAGAAATTAGATACAAAACTACCATCACCAAAAAGGGCTTAGTACTTTGACACAAATTATTACTCCAAAACTGAAAGATAATGCAAGAAAGTAGATTCAAAACTAGATCACAAAATGTGCTTTGTACTTTCACACAAAACATTCAAACAAATAAAAATACAATGCAAGAAATCAGATGCAAAATTATTTGAACCAAATGTGCTTTGAACTTTGACACAACACATTGAAGCAAATCTCGAACACAATGCTAGAAACTGCATAGCAAACTAGAACCGTCAAATGTCATTTGATTCTAAACACAAATTGTTAAAGCAAAACTGGAAAACAATGCAAGAAATATTATATACAAAACTACCATCACCAAATGTGCTTTTGTACTTTGACAGAATATATTTAAGCGAAACTGGAACACAATGCAAGAAACTACATGCAAAACTGGAACACATCCAACAAACACACACAAAACTACAATCATAAAATGTGCTTTGATGATCAACACAAAATATTTAAAGAAAAATGGAACACAATGCAAGAAACCAGATCTAAAACTATCATTACTAAATGTGCTTTGTACATTGTCACAAAACATTAAAAGAAAACTGGAACACAATGCAAGAATCAAGATACAAATCTACTATCACCAAATGCGGTATGTATTTCGGGAGAATACATTAAAGGAAAACTGGAACAAAAAGAAAGAAATTAGATACAAAAGTACCATCATCAAATGAGCTTTATACCTTGACACAAAACATTAAATGAAATTGGAATACAATGCAAGAAACTAGACACAACACATCAAAATGAAATGGAACATAATGCAAAAAACCAGATACAAAACGTTTATCACCAAATGTGCTTTGTACTTTGAAAAAAACATTAAAACAAAATTGAAACATGATGCAAAAAAAGATACAAAACTACCATCAAAAATGAGCTTTGTACTTTGACACAAAATATTAAAGAAAACGTGGAACACAAGACAAACAAACTACATTCAAAACTACAACCATCAAATGTGCTTTGATGCTTAACACAAATTATCAAAGCAAAACTAACACACAGTACACGAAATTAAATATAAAACTATCATCACCACATGTGATTTATACTTTGACAAAAACTTTAAAGCAAAACTGGAACACAATGCAAGAAACCAAATAAAAACTACCATCAGCAAATGTGCTTTTTACTCTTACACAAAGCATTAAAACAAAACTAAAACACAATGCAAAAACAAGATACAAAAAACCATCATGATATATGCTTGGTAGTTTGACACAAAACATTAAAGCAAAACTGGCAAACAATGCAAGAAACTACATACAAAATTACCATAATCTCAAAAACTTTATACTATGAAACAAAAATTAAAGAAAAGCTGTAACAAATGCGACAAACTACAAACAAAAGAACAATAATTAAATGTGATTTGATGCTCAACACAACACATTATTACAAATCTAGAACACAACGCATGAAACCAGATCCAAAACTACCATTACTAAATGTGCTTGGTACATTGTAACAAAACATTAAAAGTAAACTGGAACAGAATGCAAGAATCAAAATACAAAAGTACCATCACCAAATATGCTTTATACTTAGACACAATACATCAAAACAACACTGGAACACAATGCAATAAACTAGATACAAATTATCATCACCAAATATGCATTGTACTTTCAAAAAACATAAAAGAACTCAAACATACTGAGAAAAACAAAAGACAAAACTACTGTCCATAAAGTTTCTTTATACATTGACAAAAAAATTAAAGGAAAACTGAAAACATTTGGAAAAACTACAATTATCAAATTTAACTTGATGTTTAACATAAATCATAAAAAACAGCAACATTATGCAAGAAATTAAGTACAAAACAAACATCATCAAATGTGCTTTGTACTTTGACAAAAACATTTTAAAAACTGGAACACAATTGTAAGAAAAAAATAAAAACTATCATAAAAAATGAGCTTTGTACATTGAAGAAAAATATCGAAAAACTAGAACACAATTGTAAGAAACTAGATACAAAATACCATCACCAAATTTGCTTTGTACTTTTAATCAAACAATAAAAAAAAACTGGAACACAATGAAAAAAACTGGATACAAAACTGCCATCACGAAATGTTTTTTTTTACTTTGACAGAAAGCATTAAAACAAAACTGGAACAAAATGCATGAAACCAGATTGAAAACTTACACTACCAAATGAGCTTTGTACTTTGACACAAAACATTGAAACCTAACTGGAACACACTAAAAAAACTAGGTACAAAACTACCATCAACAAATGTGCGTTGTACTTTGACACAAAATATTAAACAAAAACTGGAACACAACGCAATAATCTACATGCACAAATACCATAACCAAATGTGCGTTGTATTTTGACGAAACACTGAAACACACTCCAAAAAACTAGGTACAAAACTACCATCATCAAATGTGCTTTGTACTTTCACACAAAGCATTAAAGCAAATTGGAATATAATGCAAGAAACTAGATACAACACAACTATCACCAAATTTATTTTAAATTTGACACAACACATTAGAAAAACTGAAAGATAATGAAGAAACAAAAGACAAAACTACTGTCAATAAATGTGATTTATACTCTGACACAAAAAGTTAAAAGAAAACAGAACACAATTAAAAACTACATACAAAACTACAATTATCAAAATTAACTTGATGCATAACACAAACCATTGAAAAAAACTGGACTGCTATGCAAAAAATAAGTACAAAAACACCATCATCAAATGTGCTTTGTACTTTAACAAAAAAAATTAAAAAATGGAACACGAATCAAGAAAGTAGATTCAAAAATACATCACAAAATGTGCTTTTATTTTTGACAGAAAAAATTAAAACAAAACTGAAACACAATGCAAGAAATTTGATACAAAACTACCATCACGACATGTGCTTTGCAGTTTGACACAAAACATTAAAGCAAAACTGGAACACAAGACAAAAACTACATACAAAACTACCATTACCACAAAGGCTTTATACTATGAAACAAAAATTAAAGCAAAACTGGAACACATGCAACAAACTACACACAAAGTTACAATCATAAAATGCGCTTTGATGATCAACGCAAAACGTTATTACAAATCAGGAACACAAAGCAAGAAACCAGATCCAAAACTACCTTTACTAAATGTGCTTTGTACATTGTCACAAACCATTAAAAGAAAACTGGAACATAATGCAAGAATCAAGATACAAAACTACAATCACCAAATGTGCTATGTATTGCGGGAGAATACATTAAAGTAAAACAGGAACACAATGCAAGATATTAAATACAAAAGCACCATCACCAAATGTGCTTTATACTTTGAAACAAAACATTAAATTAAATTGGAATACAATGCAAGAAACTAAATACAAACCTATCATCACCGAATGCACTTTGACCTTTGATAAGAACATTAAAACAAAACTCAAACATAATGAGAAAAACAAAAGACAAAACTACTGTCAACAACATGCATAACACAAAACATAAAAACAAAACTGGACCATTATGTAAGAAATTAAGTGAAAAACAAACATCATCAAATGTGCTTTGTACTTTGTCAAAAACATTAACAAATGGAACATGATTCAAGAATACATCACAAAATGTGCTTTTAAATTTGACATAAAACATTAAAACAAAACTGAAACACAAAGCAAGAAATTTGATACAAAACTACCATCATCAAATGTGCTTTATACTTTGACAAAAAAATTTAAAGCAAAACTGGAACACATGCAACAAACTACACACAAACCTTCAATAATGAAATGTATTTTGATGATCAACACAAAACATTGTTACAAATCTGGAACACAATGCAAGAATCAACATACAAAACTGCCATCACTAAATGTGCTATGTATTGTGGGAGAATACATTAAAGTAAAACTGGAACACAATGCAAGATATTAGATACAAAAGTACCATCACCAAATGTGCTTTATACTTGGAAACAAAACATTAACTTAAATTGGAATACAATTAAAGAAACTAAATACAAAACCATCATCACAAAATGCGATTTGAACTTTGATAAGAACATTAAAAGAAACTCAAATAACGAGAAAAACTACTGTCAACAACATGCATAACACAGAACATAAAACAAAACTAAACCATTATGCAAGAAATTAAGTGAAAAACAACCATCATCAAATGTGCTTTGTACTTTGTCGAGAAAAATTAAAAAATGGAATATGATTCAAGAAAGTAGATTCAAAAATACATCACAAAATGTGCTTTTAAATCTGACATAAAACATTAAAACAAAACTGGAACACAATGCAAAAAACAAGATAAAACTACCATCGCCAAACGTGCATTGTGCTCTTACTCAAAGCATTAAAACATGAAAAGAATACAATGCCAGAAATAAGATACAAAACTACCATCACCACACAGGTTTCCGACAATGAAACAAAACTCAAAGTAAAACTGGAACACATGCAAGAAATTACACACAAAACTACAATTATCAAACCTGCTTTGATGCTCTACACAAAACATTATAAAAAAACTGAAACACAATGCAATAAACCTGATCCAAAACTTCCATCACCAAATGTGCTTTGTACATTGTCACAAAACATTAAGAGAAAACTGGAGCACAATGAAAGAATCAAGATACAAAACTACCATCACCAAATGTGCTTTGTACTCTTACACAAAGCATTAAAACAAGAAAAGAATACAATGCCAGAAATAAGATACAAAACTACCATCACCACACAGGTTTTCTATAATGAAACAAAAATAAAAGCAAAACTGGAACACATGCAAGAAATTACACACAAAATTACAATCATCAAGCGTGCTTTGATGCTCAACACAAAACATTATAGTAAAACTGGAACACAATGCAATAAACCAGATCCAAAACTACCATCACTAAATGTGCTTTGTATATTGTTAAAAACATAAAGAGAAAAATGGAACACAATGCAAGAAAAAAGATACAAAACTACCATCACCAAATATGCTCTCTAATGCAAGAAACTACATACAAAACAACAACCATCAAATGTGCTTTAATGCTCAACACAAATTTTCAAAGCAAAACTGGACCACAATGCACAAAATAAAATACAAAATTATCATCACCAAATGTGCTATGTACTTTGACAGAATATATTTAAGCAAAACTGGAACACAATGCAAAAAATTAGATACAAAACTACCATTATTAGAAAGGCTTTCTACTATGAAACAAAAATTAAAGCAAAACTGGAACACATGCAACAAACTACACACAAAGCTACAATCATAAAATGTGCTTTGATACTAAACAGAAAACATTATAAAAAATGGAACACAATGCAAAAACTAGACCCAAATCTACCATTACTAAATGTGTTTTGTGAATTGTCACAAAACATAAAAAAAAATTGTAACGCAAGGCAAGAATCAAGATACAAAACTACCATCACCAAATTTGGTATGTATTTCGGGAAAATACACTACAGGAAACCTGCAACACAATGAAAGAAATTAGATACAAAAGTACCATCACCAAATCAGCTTTATACCTTGATACAAAACATTGAAGAAAATTGGAATACAATGCAAGAAACTAGATACAAAACTGTTATCACCAAATATGCATTGTACTTTGACTCAAAACATTAAAACAAAATTGAAACATAATGCAAAAAACAAGATACAAAAATACGATCACAAAGAGTGCATTGTACTTTAAAACAAGCCATTAAAACAAAACTGAAACACAATGCAATAAAAAAGATACAAAACTACCATCACCAAAAGCACTTCGTAATTTGACATAAAGCATTAAAACAAAACTGGAACACATTGCAAGAAATTTGATACAAAACTATCATCAACAAATGGGCTTTGTACTTTGACACAAAATATAAAACAAAAACTAGAACACAATACAATAATTCACATACACAAATACCATCACCAAATGTGCGTTGTACTTTGACACAAAACACTGAAACAAAACTAGAACACACTGCCATAAACTAGATACAAAACTACCATCACCAAATGTTCTTTGTACTTTGTACTCTAAAACAAAACTCAAAGCAAAACTGGAAAACATACAAGAAATTACACACAAAACTACAATCATCAAACGTGCTTAGATGCTCAACAGAAAATATTATTACAAAATTGGAACACAATGCAATAAAAGAGATACAAAAATGCCATCACCAAAAGTGCTGTGCACTTTGACACAAAACATCAAAGTAAAACTGGAACACAATGCGAGAAAATAGACACAAAACTACAATCACGAAATGCGCATTGTACTTTGACACAAAACATTCAAGCAACACTGTAACACAATGCAAGAAAAATGATACAAAACTATCATAAAAAATGTGCTTTGTACATTGACACAAAACGTTAAACCAAAACTGGAACACAATGCATGAAACTAGATACCAAACTACTATTAATAAATGTGTTATGTACTTTGACACAAAACATTAAAAAGCTGGAAAGCAATGCAAGAAACTACATACAAAACTGTTACCACCAAATGTGATTTTTACTTTGACACAAAATATCAAAGAGAAATTGGAACACAGTGCAAGAAATTACATACAAAACTACAATCAACAAATGTGCTTTGGTGCTTAACGCAAAACATTAAAGAAAAACTGAAACAATACAAGACGTTAAATAGATAACTACCACCACCAGACGTTCTTTGTGCTTTGACAGAAACCATTAAAGCAAACTGAAGCACAATGTAAGGAACTAGATACAAAAGAACCATCGCCAAAAGTGCATAGCACTTTGACACAAAACATGAAAACAAAACTGGAACAATATGCAAGAAACTAGATACAAAACTAAGATCCCCAAATGTTCTTTGTACTTTGACACAAAACGTTAAACCAAAACTGGAACACAATGCATGAAACTAGATACCAAACTACCATCGCCAAATATGTTTTGTACATTGACACAAAACATCAAAGCAAAACTGGAACACAATGAAAGAAACAAGATACAAAACTACCATCACCAAATGTGCTTTGTTCTTTGACACAAAACGTTAAACCAAAACTTGAACAAGATTAAAGAAACTACATTCATAACTACAACCATTAAATGTGCTTTGATGCTTGACACAAAACATTAGCAAAACTAAAATACAATGAAGAAAATTAGATGCAAAACTATCATCACCAAATGTGCTTTGACTTTGACACAAAATATCAAAGCAAAACTAAAACACAATCCAAGTAACTATATACGAAAATACAATCATCAAATGTGGTTTGATACCTAACACAAAACTTTAAAGCAAAACTATAACACAATGCGAGAAATTAAATACAAAACTACCATGGCAAAAGTGCTCTGTAATTTGACACAAAACATTAAAACAAAATTGGAACACAATGAAAGAAACTAGATGCAAAACTATCATCACTAAATGTTTCTTGTACTTTGAAACAAAGAATTAAAGCAAATCTGGAACACAATGCCAGAAACTACAAACAAAACTAAAACCGTAAAATGTGTTTAGATGTTTGACACAAAACATTAAAACAAAACTGGAACACATTGCAAGAAATACAATACAAACCTACCATCACAAAGTGTGGTTTATACTTTAACAGAATACATAAAGCAAATCTGGAGCACAATGCAAGAGACTAGAATCAAAACTACCATCAGTAATATGTGTTTTATACTTTGACTCAAAACTTTAAAGAAAATTGGAAAAAAGAGTAAAAAACGAAATAAAAACTAACATCACAAAATGTGCAGTGTACTCTAACATAAAACATAAAAAAACTGGAACACAACGCAAAAAACTAGATTCAAAACTGCATCACCAAATGTGCTTTGTGCTTTGAAAAACACATTAAAACCAAACTGGAACACAATGGAAGAAACAAGATGCAAAACTACAATAACAAATTGTGCTTAGTAATTTGACACAAAACATTAGAAAAACTGAAACACAATATAACAAATAAAATACAAAACTACCATCACCAAATGTGCTATGTATTTTTGGAGAATACATTAAAACAAAACTGAAACTCAATGTAAGGAATTACATACAAAAAAACATTTACCATATCTGCCTAAAACTTTGGCACAAAAGTTTGAAGCAAAATTGAAACACAATGCAAAAACCAAGATACAAAACTACCATCACCAAGTGTGCTTTGTACTTTGTACTCTGAAACAAAACTCAAAGCAAAACTGGAACACATGCAAGAAATTACACACAAAACTACCATCTCCAAATGTGCTTTGTACGTCAACACAAAACATTAAACCAAAACTGAAACACAATGCAAGAAACTAGATACAAAACTACCATCACCAAATGTGCTTTGTAATTTGACACAAAACAGAAAAAAAAACTGGAACACTATGCAAAAAATTAGATACAAAACTACCATTAATAAATGTGCTATGTACTTTGACACAAAACATTAAAAAGCTGGAAAGTAATGCAAGAAACTACATACAAAACTGTTACCACCAAATGTGATTTTTACTTTGACACAAAATATCAAAGAGAAATTGGAACACAGTGCAAGAAATTGCATACAAACCTACAATCAACAAATGTGCTTTGGTGCTTAACGCAAAACATTAAAGAAAAACTGAAACACAAAACAAGACGTTAAATAGAAAACTACCACCACCAGATGTTCTTTGTGCTTTGACAGAAAACATTAAAGGAAACAGAACCACAATGTAAGGAACTAGATACAAAAGAATCATCGCCAAAAGTGCATAGCACTTTGACACAAAACATGAAAACAAAACTGGAACAATATGCAAGAAACTAGATACAATACTACCATCACCAAATGTGCTTTGTAACTTGACACAAAACATTAAAACAAAACTGGACCATAATGCAAAAAATTAGATTTAAAATTACATAACGAAATGTGCTTTGTGCTTTGACAAAAAAACAATAAAACAAAACTGAAACACAATGGAAAAATGCAGATGCAAAACTACCATCACCAAATGTGCTTTGTACTTTGTACTCTAAAACAAAACTCAAAGCAAAACTGGAACACATACAAGAAATTACACACAAAACTACAATCATCAAACGTACTTTGATGCCCAACAGAAAACATTATTACAAACCTGAAATACAATGCAATAAAAGAGATACAAAAATGCCATCACCAAAAGTGCTGTGCACTTTGACACAAAACATCAAAGTAAAACTGGAACACAATGCGAGAAAATAGACACAAAACTATAATCACGAAATGCGCATTGTACTTTGACACAAGACATTCAAGCAACACTGGAACACAATGCATGAAAAATGATACAAAACTATCATAAAAAATGTGCTTTGTACTTTGACACAAAACATTAATTCAAACCTGAAATATAATGCAAGAAAGTAGATTCAAAACTAGATCACAAAATGTGCTTTGTACTTTCACACAAAACATTAAATCAAAACTGGAACACAATGCAAGAAACTAGATGAAAAATTGTTATAACAAAATTCGCTTTGTAATCTGACACAAAACATTAAAGCACATCTGGAATACAATGCCAGAAACTACACACAAAACTACAACCATCAAATGTGCTTTGATGCTCAACACAAATTCTTAAAGCAAAATTGAAACACATTGCAAGAAACTGTGAAAAATTATTATCACAAAATATGCTTTGTACTTTCACACAAAACATTGAAGCAAATCTGGAACACAATGCCCGAAACTACATACACAATTACAACCATCAATTGTGGTTTGATGCTCAACACAAATTTTTAAAGCAAAACTGGAACACAATGCAAGAAATAAAAAACAAAACTACCATCACCAAATGTGCTATGTACTTTCACAGAATATATTTAAGCAAAACTGAAACACAATGAAAGAAATTAGATACAAAAGTACCATAACCAAATGTGCTTTGTACCTTGACACAAAACATTAAAACACATTGGAATACAATGCAAGAAACTAGACACAACATAACTATCACAAATTTGATTTGTACTTTGACAAATCACATCAAAACGAAATGAAACACAATGCAAGAAACCAGATACAAAACTTTTACCACCAAATGTGCTTTGTACTTTGACACAAAACATTAAAACAAAATTGAAACATAAGGAAAAAAAAATACAAAACTACCATCAGCAAATGTGCTTTGTACTTGGACACAAAAGATTAACGCGAAACTGCAACACAATGCCGAAATTCTATACAAAACTATGATCACCAAATGTGCTTTGTACTTTGATAAAAGCATTAAAAAAGACTCAAACATAATGAGAAAAACAAAAGACAAAACTACTGACAATAAATGTTCTTTACACCTTGACCCAAAAATTCAAGAATCAAGATAAAAATCTACTCTCACCCAATGTGCTTTGTAATTTGACAAAAACATTAAAGCAAAAGTGTAAAACGCTGCAAGAAATTAAATACAAAACTATAATCACCAAATGTGCTTTGTACTTTTACACAAAAAATTTAAAAAAACTGGAACACAATGCAAAAACTAGATACCAAACTGCCATCACCAAATGTGCTTTATACTTTGACACAGAAATTAAATCAAATCTGGAACACAATGCGAGAAACTAAATTTAAAAAATATCACCAACAAATGTGCTTTGATGATTAACAAAAATAATTAAAGCAAAACTGTAACACAATGCAAAAATCAAGATACAAAACTACCATCACCAAACGTGCTTTGTAGCTTCACACAAAACATTAAAACAAAACTGGACCATGATGCAAGAAGGTAGATTTAAAATTACATAACCAAATGTGCTTTGTGCTTTGACAAAAAACAATAAAACAAAACTGAAACACATAGGAAAAAAGTAGATGCAAAACTATTATCACCAAATGTGATTTGTACTTTGACACAAAAAATTAAAGCAAAACTGGAACAAAATGAAAGAAACTACATACAAAACTACAATCATTAAATGTGCTTTGATGCTTAACACAAACCTTTAAAGCAAGACTGGAACACAATCCAACAAATTAAATACAAAACTACCAAAACCAAATGTGCTTTCTACTTTGACAGAATACATTAAAGTAAAACTGAAAACAATTCAAGAAACCTAATACAAAATTACCATCACCAAAAGTGCTTTGTACTTTGAAACAAAGTTTAAAGCAAAACTGGAACACAATCCGGGAAACCAGATGCGAAACTACAAACATCAAATAAGCTTTATACTTTTACAAAAAAACAATAAAACAAAACTGGAACACAATGGAAAAAGTAGATGCAAAACTATTATTACCAAATGTGCTTTGTACCTTGACACAAAATATTAAAGCAAATCTAAAATACAATGCCTGAAACTACATACAAAATTACAACCATCAATTGTGGTTTGATGCTTAACAAAAAATATTAAAGCAAAAGTGGAACACAATGAAACAAATAAAGTACAAAACTACTATCACCAAATGTGCAATGTACTTTGACAGAATACATTAAAGCAAAGCTGGAAGAGAATGCAAGAAATTAGATACAAAACTACCACTACCAAATGTGCTTTGTACTTTGACACAAAATATTAAAGCAAAACTGGAACACAATGGAAGAAACTAGATAAAAAACAACCTTCACGAAATGTGCTTTGTACTTTGACAGAAAATATTAAAACAAAACTGGAACACAACTTAATATTGTTAATATTTGTAGTGAGTGTGTTACTTTGTGTGCTCACCTTGACTCTTTTGATCTGACACTACGGTACAGGCTCAAGCTGTAAAAGGATTGCTCTTTAATTATGCTGAATGGTTAACTTATACTGCACATACAGTGTTACCACTGCTCCTCTTTTCCTCCACTGTGTTATGTCCAACTAGCGATGATTCTCCTTAGTCCACTTTAAGAAGAATGGAGGGGCAGAATTTCTATTTGGTAAAATACGAAATGTGTTCAAATTCCAATTGGACTTCCCACTGTAATGGTCTTTTCATGGAGCAGTAGAATGGATGACCATATAAAAGAATTTTTAAAAGTCAGCAAGTACAAAACAAAAAAGTGAGCAAAACACTTCCTTGGTTGTCTGACAAGACCCTATGAAAGGGAAAGAAAAGAGGTCTCATAATAGAAAATATATGTATTCCTCTCAAAAACAGTGGAGCAATTGAACGGTGACAGGTGAAAGCTGAAATCCATCAGGATACAAAACAGCCAGATGGTGTAAATAAGGAGTAATAAATGTGTAGAGAATCATCTTCTACTGCTATGGAACAGATGCTACGTAGATTGTGAATATACACAATATTTATATTAACACTAGAACTGAGATAAGCCAGTGCCACAACAGACCTTTTATTAATATTTCAACAGCTAAATAAGTTTTTGTTACACAACTTAACATTGATAATTAGCCTTCCTCTAAAAGGAACAGTATACGGTGTTTAAATGTCTTCAATCCTTCACCTTGTAGATATCATACAGAATATTTAATCTTCAGACTCATCTTCCTTAAAGTTACCTTCTACTTCTACTTCTCAGTCTCAGCTTTCTAACCGCTGTGCAGAATGATAAATGGCAGTTTCAGTTTTAGACCAAACCCAAGAGATGGCAGCACATGTAACCTGCACTTTCGTCTTTTCAGGTTGTTAATGAACTCATCAAAAGGAGTGGCAGCCCTTGATCCATCGCCTTATGTGTGTCATAATTTTACATCTTATTCAACACTATGTTTGTGCAACTTTTAGCCATGCCACTTAAGCCACTGTTCTATTTTCTATGTTGCAATATACACATTCTGACAAAAATTGCCAACTGAATACTCGACCTTTGATCAGAATTAACATTTTAAATATCTCAAAACGTATTTAAGATAAATAATCACCTCTCTGCACCACAAAGAACTATTACTTCGAAATAGTTACACTTATACACAACAGAAGCTTTAACCAAAACTCCTACATGTGTCAAGTTGTGATCATCATCAGATTATAACTCTCAACTAATAGAAATGCGTATCCTAAGTACACAGAAATTTCCATGGGCATTATTATGAGCACATAGGCTTGTTCTTGGCAAGGCAAAATAATTACAACAAAAGTGGAGTGGAGAGGAAGGGTGGGAGGTAATACAGAGAGGTGGATGACATTTCCAGGTAAGGAAAATGTTAGCTTCAAAAATGGTAGTCACCCATCTGCCCCCAAAAAGCTAGAATCTCACACTAAAGAAAGTTGATGAGTTAGTGTAGAGAAATTACAAAGAACTTCTTTCTTAAAAATAATGTCAGAAAGGGAAAGCCCGTGGAGTGTGACACCCAGAAGATCTGTTGGAAGGAGAGTATAGTATAGCAGTGCTCAGTTGGAGACTACAACCATTTCAAGCAGGGAATACACTTTATTCAATAAAGGTGGTGGAGCAAAAGATATTGTGAACAGGATTTTTTTACTTGATACTTATGTGTCACTAAGGTGGACCAAATGAGTGACTGTTCAACAATTTATCACTTCACAAATAAACAACTGATTGTGAGTATGTAGTGTGGCTGAGATTATAATCCACAGACAACTTGTATGAGATACTCATCACAAAAATCAGGTGCAGGCAGTGACATCCTAAACATGTCCTGAAGTTAATTCAATACCAATCCAGATGGACCAACCCATGAGGAATGGGTTCGTTCATAACAAATGTGTGTCATACACCACACTACGACTTGAAAACCCAATCCTAGTTACCAAGTACAGATTTTCTCATACTACACTGGAGGGAATAATGTATGTGGAAGAGAACAAATGAGAGGTGCATGGGCTATTATTATCAATTAATTTTCACACAGAAACAATGCAATGGGTTACCACAACTAAAGACAAGTACAAGCCATATGTGAGAGCTAGCTTACAGTTGATGTTATTTTTGTTTTTCAAGAATAGAAAGTTAAGAAGAACATATATATACACAGACACAACAGAAACGGTCTTGCAAAAACCCCATCTTATTAAAAGCACAGAGTAGATGTGAATGGGCCTAGCACTATCCCTTCGTCCAGGCTCGATGTATATTACAAATAATTATTTCATGAGAGAAAACAAATACATATTCATATACACTAGAATTAGGCACTTGTGAGACCTGTAAAAAGTGGAAAATGGAAACTGAAGGGTGATAGCATGAAAGTCAAGACAGATTACTGTATTACAGATGACTAGAAAAACCAGAAAATGGCAAATTTAATGGAAAGGGGCATGAAAGATATGAAAATGGTCATCACTGCTAGAAGTGACAAGTTGAAAGACGTGAATAAACCAGGGATGAATAAGAAGAGGAAGAGGAATCTCATGGCAAGACTTTTGTTAAGTGCCATAATATGAGGAAGATGATAATATATGGAATATTCAGAACAAATCAGATAAGATAACTTACAAGGGTCATCCAAGGAAAAAAGGGTAGAACGATCATGAATAATAGATGCTAGTGGATGATGAATGGAAAAAAATCCAAATACTCTCTCAAGCAACCCACAGATTGGGGCAGTAAGGGAAAAAAAGATTAATCTGTATAAGTGTGAAATAGTGCAGGAAGAGGCTTAGATAAAGGTGGGTGTTAGCTTCCATGAGGGAAAGTATTTCTCAAAGCATATAAATAACCACAAGAGATGTAGACCTTTGTCAGTCAGTACTGTTGAGTCTGGAACTAGATACCTACAGTGGGAACAAATCCATTGGAAACACTGGAAGATAGAGAATCCACATAGTTAGAAAAGAATCCAGACCTAGATGAAATAGTAAATACATCACCAGTATGTAAGATACTAAAATTTAATAGAAAAACAACTAAATATGCTGGTTATGAGCCCAGAAAAGAAAATCCAGAACCAGCAACACAGCGGTTCCAAAACTGAGAGCCTCCCTGTTGTAAAAGGAAAGAAACAATATAGTTGGCATCAGAATAGATCCTGATAAGAACATCAGACAGATGAAACAGAAGATAATCACAAATATGTTGAATAGTAACTAGCTCGAGGACATAGGAACAAAGAAATATAACCTCTGGATACCAGATGCTAAAATGGATCAGGTATTTTATTTCTTCATCCCACAAAAACAGAGCTAGTGGGAAAGTGTTTCCAAAAATGGTTATTGTCAAGCATCAAGCCAAAACAGTGCCTATGTTACACTCACCAAACATATAGAAAACAACATACATAAGAAAAAGGAATCTACAGAATGACTTCTGAACCTTGGAGGGCTTCAAACAGATACAAGTCTGGATAAGGTAGGAGAGAAAAAGAATGCCTAGAGTCATGCAGAGTTAAGTGATCACCATGGTCGTGAGTTGTGAAAGAAGACAATGAATCTATGTCTAAACTTACATTGATGGGCCCGAAGCTACTGAAGGAGGTATGCACGCCCACATTCAAGAGAAACAAGAGACTCAAGAAAATAGTCTTCCCACACACAAAAAGACTCATTCAGGAAACAAAGGAGACATGAGAGCCCAGATATCAAAAACTTCAATGTCACAAAGAAGTATATTGAGGTTCCCCTAGCTACAGGGAAGTGGTTGAGACTTAAATGAACAGCTGGACAAGCCAAGTTAAAATGAGGTGACTCCTTAAGGAGAATGGAAGTTGTAACACAGGAAACTATATTTAAAGAAGAGGATAAACATTAGTTGGTAATGAAACAACAAGCTTAAAGACATCAGCTAGCTAAAAACCTACTGGCCCAATTTAAACAGGATAAGGTTATTTCCAACTGTGAACCCATTGTGGATAAAATAAAAGAAATGAAAGGTGACCACACAAGTCAGGACTTCGAGATTGTATCTTAGACTCCAAATTTGGTCATTCATCACTGTGAAGAATGTCAAAACAAATGCAAGAAAATATACCATCACCCAGCAAAGAAGAACCAAAGTTTGTTTGAGTGGAATAGGTGGATATCTGACTGATAACCTCCCATATCCATAAAACTGATAACAAAAACTAGACTAAAACTACAAACTGGCATTAGGAACAGGCAACATAAAGCAGGAACACAAGCAAAAGCCAGTGATGCAGCACCTTAGAAATTCAGATTGTAGCAAAGAGTTCCAATGTGCCAAATTGGGACAACAAAGCTCTCATAAAACCATAGCTGAGAATCATGAACAACAAATAATAAGAATAAAATAAACAGAAGAGTGACTTCCAGAGGTTGTATACAATGATAAACATGGGATGGCCCAGCCTTCTGGTCCCAATGTAAAAAACCAAATTGAACAGAGATGAATGCTGAAAAGCTCAAGATGCCATTACATAAGAAATACCACCAAAAGTATCACAAACAAAACCAACAATAATGAGGTACTGGAAAGAATATTGAGGTAGGTAAAAGTAAGAAAGTGATGCAATCTGACGAAGTACAACTAAGAAACAAAGAAACTAAATGGATGAAAACTTATGTCCATGTGAAAAAGGGGTATGTACAATGTAGTAATGGAAAGCCTTCAAACGAAGATGAACCAGGAGAAGGAACAAATGGGTTCAATAATAGATGAAGATGAGAAAGAGAAGAAGACTTACGCAAAACATTATTGGAGGTAAAGATTGGTTTGGTTTCTTCTGAATTTCATGCAAAGCTACACGAGGGCTATCTGCACTAGCCATCCCTAATTTAGCAGAGTAAGACTTGAGGGAAGGCAGCTAGTCATTACCACCCACTACTAACTCTTGGACTACTCTTTTGCCAATGAATAATGGGATAGACCATCACATTATAATGTCCCCATGAGCACGTTTGGTGTAACAGGGATTCAAACCCGCGACCCTCGGATTACGAGTTGAGTGCCTTAATCACCGAACCATGCCGGGCCTGCAGAAACAGAGAAAGAAACACCAGTAGCAAAACACACAGAGAATGAAAAGGCTCATCTGAAGTATGAAAAGCAGGAATTCTAGATACCAGATAAGAATCCAACCATTAATGTGGTACTTAATGGCAGTGATATCATTCACTGAGAGTGGATAGTGGATGACAATGAACAGTGGATAATGGATGACTCCTGAGAACAAGTATTTAAACTTCAAAAGATGCCAAAAACATAGGAACGTAAACACATAATCCAGTTGAACTATGATACTAATGTTGTGATGGTCTTTTTCTTTTATCAGTTAGAAAACAAGTGAGCAAGGTATGGTGATTGTGTATATAATGGCAAACTCTGTGTATTGCCTTAAACAATAGGAACAGACTATAAAACTTGAACAAGAACAATGAAAAGGAAATCAAAATGGTGATAATTTAAGTGAAGATTCTAAATGTTAAAGATAAACCTTAGATAATTAAGAAAAATTAAAGAAAGAAAAACTTCACAGCAAACGTAAATAAAAGGTTAAAACAATAAGCATAAAAAATTCAGTGAATATCTGAAAAAATAGTCTAAAAACAAGTACTGTTGAGTAAAGAATGATCACTTGCTCATGGAGATTGCTACACATGGAGAATGTGCTGCTCTTCAATTTATGAAAAGCTATAGTCTCAAGATGATTACATTATTGGATGATGAAGTACCTTCACGTGATGTTTAGAGTTAAGAAGTTCATTCACGGGGTTTGCTTGTGAAAGAAGCTACAATACTACTTCTGTAACCAGCTTCAAAATATTTATTTCAGAGTCCTGATTTGGTGTATAATACTCGTCTGACAACTTTATAAATCACAACCATTGCGTATTTCTTTGATTCATTGAATATTCATAGTAGTATAACAAACAAAACAGAAACTATTCTATAAACTTGAAACATTATATTATTGTAAAGGTTTATTCAGATTTTACTGGATATTTAAGCTGATGTTCACACTTTTACTGGTTCTCCTCAAAGAATGCATCAGCTCTTACATTCTTTTGTTTAAAAAATGTATCCCCGAAAACAATGTAGATTTTGAAAATATATCAACAGTTCTTTATCAGTGTTGGAGTATGGTCTTCCAGTTCGGTCATAACAGTACCTTCTAATTGGTGAAGTACAGTATTTTAGTGTGGCCAGAACAGTTTCTTATCTGTGTTAAAGTACAGTCTTTTAGTGTGGCCAAAACAGTTTCTTAACTGTGTTAAAGTACAGTCTTCTAGTTTGATCAGTACAGTTCCTTATCTGTGTTAGAGTAAATCTTCTACTACAGTCACAGTACCTCCATGAGGTTAAGTAGTCTTCTAGTATGTTCATGACAGATTTTTCTGCGTGTTGAAGTACAGTCTTCTAGTACAGCCATAACAGTTCCTTTTAAAAGTTGGAGTACAGACCCCTGGTATGGTCAGAACAGTTACTTTTATGTGTTGGAGAACAGTCTTCTTGTATGGTCAGAACAGATCCTCATCTATGATGGAGTACAATCTTCTAACACATTCACAAAAGTTGCTTCTATATGGTGAAGTACAATCTCCTAGTGTGGTCAAAACAGTTCCTTATCTGTGGTGAAGTACAGTCTTTTAGTATGGCCATAACAGTACCTTCTGTGTGTTGGAGTACAGTCATAAAAGTGACTACTCTGTGATGAAGTTTAGTCTCCCAATACAGTCAAAACAGTTCTTTTTATGATTTGGTATAGAGTCTTCTGAGAGTCAAAACTCTTCCTTTTACGTGTTAAGTCCTCTAGTATGACTAGAACAGTTCCTTATCTGTGTTGGAGTGTCGTCTTCTAGAAAAGTAATAACAGTTCCTTCTTTGTGTTGGAGCACAGTCTTCTAGTATGATCAAAACAGTTCCTTATCTGTGTTGGAGTGTAGTCTTCTAGAAACGTAATAACAGTTCCTTTTATGTGTTGCAGTACAATCCTCTAGTACAGTAATAACAGTACCTTCTGTGTGTTGAAGTACAGTCATAACAGTACCTTCTGTGTTTTGGAGTACAGTCATAACAGTACCTTCTGTGTGTTGGAGTACAGTCATAACAGTACCATGTGTGTGTTGGAGTACAGTCATAACAGTACCATCTGTGTGTTGGAGTGCAGTCATAACAGAACCTTCTGTGTATTGGAGTACAGTGATAACAGTACCTTCTGTGTGTTGGAGTACAGTCATAACAGAACGTCCTCTGTGTGTTGGAGTACCGTCATAACAGAACCATCTGTGTGTTGGAGTACAGTCATAAAAATACCATCTTTGTGTTGGAGTACAGTGAAACAGAACCTTCTGTGTGTTGGAGTACAGTGATAACAGTACCTTCTGTGTGTTGGAGTACCGTCATAACAGTACCATCTGGGTGTTGGAGTACAGTCATAACAGAACATCCTCTGTGTGTTGGAGTACAGTCATAACAGTACCATCAGTATGTTGGAATACCGTCATAACAGTACCTTCTGTGTGTTGGAGTAAAGTTATAACAGAACCTTCTATGTGTTGGAGTATAGTCATAACAGAACCTTCTGTGTGTTGGAGTATAGTCACAACAGAACGTCCTGTGTGTTGGAGTACAGTGAATCCATAACAAGTTGTAACATGTAGTGCTGTACCTTGTTTCTCATTCACTGATTCCAAATTGGTTATATTTAAATGCAGATGGCTTCTTGGTACCATTCAAAACATGCTTGAAGAGGAAATATTTCAAAATAATACAAACTGGCAGGGATTGTGTTTGTAATGTATTTTATATCTCTTTTTATTCCACTTACCTTTTATTCATTTTTAATAATTATTATTTTACTTTCACAAAGGATAATGTCTATCCATGGAAAAGGTTATACAATCTGTTTACTTGTGCTAAAATACCTTCTGATAAAATCACAATAGGCCTTTCTTAGTAACAGACATTTTCTTGTAAAGTAAAAACATCCTTATCTATAGTCGAGTAACTCCTTTCAAATAAGGCCATTAATTTATTGAAGGAACCTACCACGTTATATTTCACAACTTAATACACAGAGACAAGGTTAATTAATTGTTTGTATTTGGTTTAACTAGTACAAGAATTACAGTAAGTCCATCTTTAGGGCAGTAGATTAATAATACAATTTTCCTTATAGAATAATCTAATAATGTTTTAAAATTAAAAATTTACAATTCAAGCTGGTAAAAACTATGAAGTCACATTTAAGTGCCCTTTCCATTCTAAAAGCTACTGTGTAAGTTCTATCAGCCTAAACTTCTCAGGGGAAGACTTCTCACAGATAACAGAAACATGAGTTTGGTTTTCTAACTTTTAAATCTCCAAAAGCAGATTAAAATTACGTGTTGGGTAAATACAAATAAAAAAACTTTTGATAGTTCTGGAAAATGTTAAAGTACAACAACAAAACGACAAGAGTCAACCAACTACTAGAGATGTTAAAATACAACAATGAAACGACAAGAGTCTAATAACTACTAGAGATGTTAAAAAAACAATAAAACGAATAGAGTCCACTAACTACTAGAAATGTTAAAGTACAACAATAAAACGATTACAGTCAGCTAACTACTAGAGATGTTAAAGTACAACAATAAAACGACAAAAGACCACTAACTACTAGAAATGTTAAAGTACCACAATGACACAAGAGTCCACTAACTACTAAAAATGTCAAAATACAACAACGAAACGACAAGAGTCCACTAACTACTACAAATGTTAAAGTACAACAATGAAACGACAAGAGTCCACCAACTACTAGATATGTTAAAGTACAACAATGAAACGACAAGTGTCCACTAACTACTAGAGATCTTAAAATAGAACAATAAACCGACAAGAGTCCACGAACTACTAGTGATGTTAAAGTACAACAATGAAATGACAAGAGCCCACTAACTACTAGAGATGTTAAGATACAACAATGAAACGACAAGAGTCCACAAACTACTAGAGATGTAAAAGAAAACAATGAAACGACAAGAGTCCACTATCTAGTAGAGATGTTAAAGTACAACAATAAAACGATAGTAGTCCAATAACTACTAGAGATGTTATACTACAACAATAAAACGACAAGAGTCCACTAACTACCAGAGATGTTAAAGTAAAACAATGAAAAAAGTCCACTAATTACAAAAGATGTTAAATTAGAACAATGAAACGATAAGAGTCCACTAAAAATAGAGATGTAAAAATACAACAATGAAACGACAAGAGTCCACGAACTACTAGAGATGTTAAAGTACAAGAATAAAACGACAAGAGTCAACTAACTACAAAAGATGTTAAAGTAAACAATGAAACGACAAGAGTCCACTAACTACTAGAGATGTTAAAGTCCAATAATGAAACGATAAGAGTCCACTAACTACTAGAGATGCTAAAGTACAACAATGAAACGACAAAGAGTCCACGAACTGCTAGAGATGATAAAGTACAAAATAAAACGATAAGAGTCCACTACCTAGTTGAGATGTTTAAGTACAACAATGAAACGAAAGAAACCCCAAACTAGTAGAGATGTTAAAGTACAACAATGAAACGACAAGAGTCCACTAACTACTAAAGATATTAAAATACAACAATAAAACGACAAAAGTCCACTGACAACTAGATTTTAAAATACAACAATGAAACGACAAGAGTCCACTAACTAATAAAGATGTTAAAGTACAAGAGTGAAACGACAAGAATCAACTAACTACTAGAGATGTTAAACTACAACAATGAAACGACAAGAGTCCACTAACTACAAGAGATGTTAAAGTGCAATAATGAAACGAAAAAAGGCAACTAACAACTAGAGATGTGAAAATAAAACAATGAAACGATATAAGTCCACTAACAACTAGAGATGTCAAAATAAAAGAATGAAACGACAAGAGTCCACTAACAACTAGAGATGTCAAAATACAACAATGAAACGACAAGAGTCCACGAACTACTAGAGATGTTAAAGTACAACAACACAACGACAAGAGTCCACTAACTACAAGAGATGTTAAAGTACAACAACAAAACGACAAGAGTCCACTAACTACAAGAGATGTTAAAATACATCAATAAAAAAGAATCCACAAACAACAAGAGATCTTAAATTAGAAAAATAAAACGATAAGAGTCCACTAAAAACTAGAGATGTAAAAATACAACAATGAAACGACAAGAGTCCACTAAGAACTAGAGATCTCAAAATACAACAATGAAACGAGAAGAGTCAACGAACTACTAGAGATATTAAAGTACAACAATAAAACGATAAGAGTCCACTAACTACAAGAGATAATAAAGTATAATAAAATGACAAGTGTCCACTAATTACTAGAGATGTCAAAATACAAAAATTACACGACAGGAGTCCACGAAATACAAAAAATGTTAAAATACAAAAATGAAAAGACTCCACTAACAACGAGAGATGTAAAGGTACAACAATAAAACGACAAGAGTCCACTAAATACAAGAGATGTTAAAGTAAACAACGAAACGACAAGAGTCCACTAACTACTAGAGATGTTAAAATACAACAAAGAAACGACAAGAGTCCACTAACTACAAGAGATGTGAAAGTAATCAATGAAACGAAAAGAGACCACTAACAACAATGAAACGAGATGAGTCCACTAACAACTAGAGATGTTAAAATAACCAATAAAACGATAATAGTCCACTAACTAATAGAGATGTTAAAGTACAACACTGAAACGACAAGAGTCCACTAACTACCAGAGATGTTAAAATACAACAATGAATCAACAAAAGTCCACTAATTAAAAAAGATGTTAAAGTAAACAATGAAACGACAAGACATCACTAACAACGAGAGATGTTAAATTACAACAATGAAACGAGATGAGTCCACTAACCAGAAGAGATGCTAAAGTAAACAATGAAACGACAAAAGTCCACTAACTACTGGAAATGATAAAATTCAACAATGAAACGACAAAAGACCACTAACTAGAAAAGATGTTAAAGTACAATAAAATTACAAAAGTTCACTAACTACTAGAGATGTCAAAATACAACAATTACACGACAGGAAACCACGAAATACAAAAAATGTTAAAGTACAAAAATGAAAAAAGTCCACTAACTACTAGAGATGTAAAGGTACAACAATGAATCGACAATAGTCAACGAACTACTAGAGATGTTAAAGTACAACAATAAAACGAGAAGAGTCCACTAACTACTAAAGATGTTAAAATACAACAATGAAACGACAAGAGTCCACTAACTACAAGAGATGTGAAAGTAAACAATGAAACGACAAGAGTCCACTAACTACTAGAGATGTTAAAATACAACAATGAACGACAAGAGACAACTAACAACAATGAAACGAGATGAGTCCACTAACAACTAGAGATGTTAAAATACAACAATAAAACGATAAGAGTCCACTAACTACTAGAGATGTAAAAGAAAACAATGAAACGACAAGAGTCCACTATCTAGTAGAGATGTTAAAGTACAACAATAAAACGATAGTAGTCCAATAACTACTAGAGATGTTATACTACAACAATAAAACGACAAGAGTCCACTAACTACCAGAGATGTTAAAGTAAAACAATGAAAAAAGTCCACTAATTACAAAAGATGTTAAATTAGAACAATGAAACGATAAGAGTCCACTAAAAATAGAGATGTAAAAATACAACAATGAAACGACAAGAGTCCACGAACTACTAGAGATGTTAAAGTACAAGAATAAATCGACAAGAGTCAACTAACTACAAAAGATGTTAAAGTAAACAATGAAACGACAAGAGTCCACTAACTACTAGAGATGTTAAAGTCCAATAATGAAACGATAAGAGTCCACTAACTACTAGAGATGCTAAAGTACAACAATGAAACGACAAAGAGTCCACGAACTGCTAGAGATGTTAAAGTACAAAATAAAACGATAAGAGTCCACTACCTAGTTGAGATGTTTAAGTACAACAATGAAACGAAAGAAACCCCAAACTAGTAGAGATGTTAAAGTACAACAATGAAACGACAAGAGTCCACTAACTACTAAAGATATTAAAATACAACAATAAAACGACAAAAGTCCACTGACAACTAGATTTTAAAATACAACAATGAAACGACAAGAGTCCACTAACTAATAAAGATGTTAAAGTACAAGAGTGAAACGACAAGAATCAACTAACTACTAGAGATGTTAAACTACAACAATGAAACGACAAGAGTCCACTAACTACAAGAGATGTTAAAGTGCAATAATGAAACGAAAAAAGGCAACTAACAACTAGAGATGTGAAAATAAAACAATGAAACGATATAAGTCCACTAACAACTAGAGATGTCAAAATAAAAGAATGAAACGACAAGAGTCCACTAACAACTAGAGATGTCAAAATACAACAATGAAACGACAAGAGTCCACGAACAACAAGAGATGTTAAAGTACAACAATAAAACGATAATAGTCCAATAATTAGAAGAGATGTTAAAGTACAACAACACAACGACAAGAGTCCACTAACTACAAGAGATGTTAAAGTACAACAACAAAACGACAAGAGTCCACTAACTACAAGAGATGTTAAAATACATCAATAAAAAAGAGTCCACAAACAACAAGAGATGTTAAATTAGAAAAATGAAACGATAAGAGTCCACTAAAAACTAGAGATGTCAAAATACAAAAATGAAAGGACAAAAGTCCACTAACAACTAGAGATGTCAAAATACAACAATGAAAAGACAAGAGTCCACGAACTACTACAGATGTAAAGGTACTACAATGAAACTAAAAGAGTCCACTTACAAGTAGAGATGTGAAAATACAACAATAAAACGACAACAGTCCACTAACTAGAAGAGATGTTAAAATACAACAATAAAAGAGTCCACTAACTACAAGAGATGTTAAAGTAAACAATGATACGACAAGAAACCACAAACAACTGGAGATGTTAAAATTCAACAATAAAACGATAAGAGTCCAGTATCTAGTAGAGATGTTATAGCTCAACAATGAAACGACAAGAGTCCACTAACTACTAGAGATGTTAAAATACAAAAATGAAACGACAAGAGTCCACTGAGAACTAGAGATGTTAAAATACAACAAAGAAACGTTAAGAGTCAACTAACTACAAGAGATGTTAAAATACAACAATGAAACGAGAAGAGTCCACTAACAACTAGTGATGTTAAAATACAACAATGAAACAACAAGAGTCAAGTAATTAATAGAGATGTTAAAGTACAAGAATGAAACAAGAAACCACTAACTACTAGAGATGTTAAAATACAACAATGAAACGACAAGAGTCCACTAACTACAAGAGATATTAAAGTACAACAATGAAACGACAAGAGTCCACTAACTAATAGAGATGTTAAAGTACAACATTGAAACGACAAGAGTCCACTATCTACTAGAGATGTTAAAATACAACAATGAAACGACAAGAGTCCTCTAACTAAAAGAGATGTTAAAGTAAACAATGAAACGACAAGACATCACTAACAACAAGAGATGTTAAATTACAACAATGAAACGAGATGAGTCCACAAACCAGAAGAGATGTATAAGTAAACAATGAAACGACAACAGTCCACTAACTACTGGAAATGTTAAAATTCAACAATGAAACGACAAGAGACCACTAACTAGAAGAGATGTTAAAGTACAATAAAATTACAAGAGTCCACTAACTACTAGAGATGTCAAAATACAACAGTTACACGACAGGAGTCCACGAAATACAAAAAAATTTAAAGTACAAAAATGAAAAAAGTCCACTAACTACTAAAGGTGTAAAGGTACAACAATTAATCGACAATAGTCAACGAACTACTAGAGATGTTAAAGTACAGCAATAAAATGAGAAAAGTCCACTTACTACTGGAGATGTTAAAATACAACAATGAAACGACACGTGTGCACTAACTACTAGAGATGTCAAAGTACAAATATGAAACTACAAGAGTCCACAAACTACTAGAGATGTTAAAATACAACAATGAAACGACAAGAGTCCACTAACAACTACAGATGTTAAAATACAACAATGAAACAACAAGAGTCCACTAACTACTAGAGATTTTAAAGTAAACAATGAAAAAGCAAGAGTCTACTAACTACTGTAGATGTTAAAGTAAAAGAATGAAAAAAGTCCACTAACTACTAGAGATTTTAAAGTAAACAATGAAAGGGCAAGAGTCCACTAATTACTGAAGATGTTAAAGTAAAACAATGAAAAAAGTCCACTAATTATAAGAGATGTTAAAATACAACAATAAAAAGAGTCCACAAACTACAAGAGATGTTAAAGTAGAACAATGAAACGATAAGAGTCCACTAATTACTAGAGATGTCAAGATACAACAATGAAACGACAAGAGTCCACGAACTGCTAGGGATGTTAAAGTACAAAATAAAACGATAAGAGTCCACTACCTAGTTGAGATGTTTAAGTTCAACAATTAAACGACAAGAGTCCACTAACAACTAGAGATATTATAATACAACAATAAAACGACAAGAGTCCACTGACAAATAGAGATTTTAAAATACAACAATGAAACGACAAGAGTCCACTTACTAATAAAGACGTTAAAGTACAAGAATGAAACGACAAGAGTCAACTAACTACTAGACATGTTAAAATAAACAATGAAACGAGAAGAGTCCACTTACCAATAGAGATGTTAAAGTACAATATTGAAACGACAAGAGTCCACTAACTAATAGAGATGTTGAAGTACAACAATGAAACGACTAGAGCCCACTACCTACTAGAGATGTTAAAATACAACAATGAAGCGACAAAAGTCCACTACCTACTGGAGATGTTAAAATAGAATAATGAAACGACAAGAGTCCACTAAGTAGTAGGGATGTTAAAGTACACCATTCAAACGACAAGAGTAAACTAACAACTACAGATGTTAAAATACAACAATAAAACGATAAAATTCCACAAAACTACAAGAGATAGTAAAGTAAACAATGAAACGACAAGAGTACACTAACTACTGCAGATGTTAAAATTCAACAAAGAAACGATAAGAGTCCACTATCTAGTAGAGATGTTAAAGTTCAACAATGAAACGTTAAAGTCCAATAACTAATAAAGATGTTAAAGTAGAAGAATGAAACGACAAAAGTCCACTAACTACTAGAGATGTTAAAATACAACAATGAAACGACACGAGTCCACTAACCAGAAGAGATGTTAAAGTAGACAATGAAACGACAATAGTCCACTAAGAACAAGAGATGTTCAAGACTAACAACTAGAGATGTCAAAATACAGAAATTAAAGGACAAAAGTACACTAACAACTAGAGATGTCAAAATAAAACAATTAAACGACAAGAGTCCACTAACAACAAAAGATGTTAAAGTACAACAATAAAACGATAAAAGTCCACTAACTAGAAGAGATGTTAAAGTACAACAATGGAAAAAAGTCCACTAGCTACAAGAAATGTTAATATACAACAATAAAAAAGAGTCCACAAACTACAAGAAATGTTAAAGTAGAACAATGAAACGATAATGGTCCACTACCAACAAGAAATGTTAAAATATAACAATGAAACGACAAGAGTCCATTGAATATTAAAGATGTTGAAATAGAACAATAAAACGACAAGAGTCCACTAACAACTACAAATGTTAAAATACAACAATGAAACGACAAGAGTCCACTAACTACAAGAGATGTTAAATTAAAAAATTAAACGTCAAGAGACCACGAAAAACAAGATATGATAAAGTACAACAATGAAACGAGATGAATCAACTAAGCAGAAGAGATGTTAAAGTAAACAAAGAAACGACAAGAGTCCACTGACAACTAGAGATGTTAAAGTAAACAAAGAAACGACAAGAGTCCACTGACAACTAGAGATGTTAAAATACAACAATGGAACGACAAGAGTCCACTAACTAATAGAGATGTTAAAATACAACAATGAAACGACAAAAGTCAACAAACTAATAGAGATGTTAAAGTACAACAATGAAACGACTAGAGCGAACTAACTACTAGAGATGTTAAAATACAACAATAAAACGACAAGAGTACAATAACTACAAGAAATGTTAAAGTAAAGAATGAAACGACAATAGTCCACTAACAACAAGAGAAGTTAAAGTGAATTAAGAAACGAAAAGAGTCCACTAGCTACTAGAGATGTTAAAGTACATCAATGAAACGAGTAGAGTCCACTAACTACTAGAAATGTCAATATACAACAATTTAACGACAAGAGTCCACGAACTGCTAGAGATGTTAAAGAACAACAATAAAACGATAAGAGTCCACTACCTAGTTGAGATGTTAAAGTAAAATTATAAAACGACAAGAGTCCACTAACAACAAGAGATGTTAAAATACAACAATGAAACGATAAGAGACCACTAACTACTAGAGATGTTAAAGAAAACAATAAAACGACAAGAGTCCACTAACTACTGGAGATGTTAAAATGCAAGAATGAAACAACAAGAGTCAACTAACTAGTAGATATGTTAAAGTACACCAATGAAATGACAAGAGTCCACTAACTACTAGAGATGTTAAGATACGACAATGAAACGACAAGAGTCCACAAACTACTGGAGATGTTAAAGTACAACAATGAAATGACAAGAGTCCACTAACAAATAGAGATGTCAAAAAACAACAATGAAACGACAAAAGTCAACTAACTACTAGAGATGTTAAAATACAACAATAAAAAGAGAAGAGACAACTCACTACAACAGATGTTGAAGATAAACAATAAAACGAAAAAAGTCCACTAGCTACCAGAGGTGTTACGGTACAACAATGAAAAAAGAGTCCACTAACTACTAGAGATGTTAAAGTACAACTATGAAATGAGAAGAGTCCACTAACAAATAGACATGTCAAAATTCAACAATGAAACGACAAGTGTCCACTAACTACAAGAGATGTTAAAGTACAACAATATAACGATAAGAGTCCACTAACAACTTGAGATGTCAAAATACAACAATAATACGACAAGAGTCCACTAACTACTAGAAATGCTAAAGTACAAATATGAAACGACAAGAGTCCACAAATTACTGGAGATGTAAAAATACAACAATGAAACGACAAGAGTCCACTAGCTACTAGAGATGTTAGAGTAAACAATGAAACGAGAAGAGTCCACTGACAACTAGAGATTTTAAAATACAACAATGAAACGACAAGAGTCCACTAGCTAATAAAGATGTTAAAGTGCAATAATGAAACGAAATAAGTCCGCTAACAACTGGAGATGTCAAAATACAAAAATGAAAGGACAAAAGTCCATTAACAACTAGAGAATTGTAAAGAAACAATGAAACGACAAGAGTCCACGAACTACTAGAGATATTAAAGTACAACAATAAAACGATAAGAGTCCACGAACTAGAAGAGATGTTAATGTACTACAATAAAACGACAAGAGTCCACTAACTACTAGAGATGTTAAAATACAACAATAAAACGAGAAGAGTCCACTCAGTACAAAAGATGTTGAAGAAAAACCATAAAACGACAAAAGTCAACTAACTACCAGAGATGTTACGGTACAACAATGAAAAAAGAGTCCACTAGCTACTAGAGATATTAAAGTACAACAATGAAACGAAAAGTGTCCACTAACTACAAGAGATGTTAAAGTAAACAATGAAACGACAAGACAGCACTAACAACACGAGATGTTAAAGTATAACAATGGAACGAGATGAGTCCACTAACCAGAAGAGATTTTAAAGTAAACAATGAAACGACAAGAGTCCACTAACAACTAGAGATGTTAAAGTAAACAATGAAACGACAAGAGTCCACAAACTACTGGAGATGTTAACATTCAACAATGAAACGACAAGAGACCACTAACTAGTAGAGATGTTAAAGTACAATAATGAAACGACAAGAGTCCACTAAGTACTAGAGATTTTAAAATACAACAATGAAACGACAAGAATCCACTAACTAATAAAGATGTTAAAGTACAAGAATGAAACGACAAAAGTCAACTAACTACTAGAGATGTTAAAATACAACAATGAAACGACATGAGTTTACTAACTACGAGAGATGTCAAAATACAACAATGAAACGACAAGAGTCCACTAACTACTAGAGATTTTAATATACAACAATGAAACGACAAGAGTTCACTAACTACAAGAGATGTTAAAGTAAACAATGAAACGACAAGAGTCCACTAACAACAAGAGATGTTAAAGTACAACAATTAAACGAGAAGAGTCCACTAAGAACTAGAGATGTTAAAATACAAGAATGAAACGACAAGAGTGCACTAACTACAAGAGATGTTAAAGTAAACAATGAAACGACAAGAGTCCACTAACAACAAGAGATGTTAAAGTACAACAATGAAACGAATAGAGTCCACTAACAACTAGAGATGTGAAAATACAACAATTAAACGACAAGAGTCCACTAATTACTACATAAGCTTGAAATTGACGTGTTCAATATTTCTAACTCTTGTTTGATTGTTAAATGGTACTTTAAGAGACTTTCACTAAAAGGTTTCACTAAGTTCTGACCACATCTAGTCATTTATTGGTTGGTTATATTCACCCCACGTATATGTTGCCTGAGAAATTTTGTGTAATTCTTGTAGGAATTTCACTGTTATGTCTACCTTGTCTTCCTCTGTTGATAACGATGGCAATGAACCATTTTTTATTTGTTTACAATCACAGAGGAAGTGCATGTTCAGGTATAAGATAACCTTCTCTGACTGATATCCCATACAGTAATCATTGTCAGGAATTCTCATTAAAATAACATGTCCACACTAAACCACACATCTAATCACTAATTCTGAACACACCCTAATGCTCTAAACACCATATCCCCAAAGTATAATGATATGAATTCCATAATGTGCCACATATCAAGTCCCTAAAGAACAAATCACTAAATCCCTGATACACAACACACCAAATCACTAATATACCCCACTAAAATTCTGTAATGTTCTACTCGTCAAATCCCTAATGCTGTATATTTTTTCAAAATTTTCGTATTCCATTCTAAATATCTTATGTCCAGTTCAATTGTCTCTTGTTTTCAAATATCTAAGTTACTTGATTACAAACAACTCATATTTACAAATAAAAGGATGGCCAAACTGTACCTGTGTTGAGCTTGAAGATACAAGATATAAATATGATATAATGGTGTATAATATCACATTTTAGTATAAAATTATTTAGAAGCAAGTCCATCCTGATGGAGTCTATAAATTACCAAACTGTTTTCCGACACTTCTAGGCAAAATTTTGTATTCACTATACAAAAATATTGTTAGTCCTATACATTACTTTCTTCGAGATTCTTGACAATAGGACTATATTCACTATTTCAAAGTTTATACTTTTTGTCTTTTCCTTCCTTATGAAACTTTAAAGATACAAAAAATTAAAATGTTTATAAACTTTATGATGTATTAGATCCCAAGATTATGGTCACACAGTTATGATGATTCACACGCATGGTGATACGACCTAAATTAATTGTTTAAAAGACAATCCAATGTTATCATTTCTTGAATTCTAACATATAAACTAAACAAAACTATTAACTGTCCTTAACATTCAACTATATCCACCAGCAACTAACAGCTGCTAAACTATGCCGGAAAATCAATACGACAAATGGGAAAATCGTGTAACCAGAAGCAATATTACGGAAATATCTGCTTACTTATTCATACTGTTAAATATGTTGTAAAAATTATTATAAATCACACACTGACCGGTTTACAGTCATATCTAACACTCTTTTCAATATGCAGTAAAACTTATGTCAACAAGAACTTGCATTACTTTTAATTTTAGTTATATTTCTAATTTTCTTTACTTTATTTGGGTTATAATATATAATACTCAACTTTTATTGAAAAAGCCCGACCGATAAACTTAATTTACACTTACGTAAAAAACTGTCAAAGCTGCGCTCAAGTTCGGATTTCGGGTTTCAATTTTTGTGACAAAACGTAAATACCTCTTTGGAGTTTATATAAATATTGTTGAAAAACAAAATTATCACATACAAATTGTTTCAGTGTCAGTCAGGCAAATTATATTTACATACTTGTTTATCAACATTTCCTCTTATTGTTTCTAGAAAACAAAAACGGAGAAAATAAATCTCCCGACAACGGCTGGACCTCGCACGAAGAGTCTGACAGACTGTCTCGACGCATCCGTTAAATGCGATTTTCCAGCAACGAAAAAAGTTTTCCAGACAGGTAAAAAACACAGTCGACGTGCCGCGGTTTTCCCGACAAAACCCGCGCCTGACGCATTCTTAAGATCGCCGCCTTTTTAATAATATTATCAAATACAGAAAAATATAAATAAATATCACAGAATACAAGTATTACAAAAGTCTTAATATTTAAAAATATATTTTCAAATTTCAATGAAATTATACATCATTGATGTTCGTACGTCTATCGAAGAGGTATTTCACCTACGATGCGTTTGACTTCGGTCTCTCCATCTTACTGAAGATCATTGTCAAAATCATTTGACTAGTTGCGACATCTCTTGACATAAAGTAACGTTAAAGATATTTGAATGAAGTCTGTTTTGTTTTCAGATTTTATTTCCAAAGCTGCTGATGATATTTTAATCACTCTAGCTGATTTGGTCAAAGCAGTCTACGAGGAATGCGTGAAAATGTACGATAGTCGCAACTATTTATCAAAACAATACCGTCCGGAGTCGTTACAGAGTTACATAGACGATATTTCATGCACTTCCCAGTAGTACAGCCGTAGGTAGGTCTGCGGACTTCTACCGCTACAAACAGGGTTTTGATATCCGTGGTGAACAAAGCACAGATAGTCCAGTGAGTAGCTTTGATTTTAATTTGCAACCAATAAAGGATGGAAATCACGTAGATCTCCGAAGAAGAAAGATCCACTTTCCGAAAGCACTCAAGTTATACTTTCAAGATTTCGTGTTGTTTTGTTTTTTTTCTTTACTGAAAAATAATATCATGTAATCGAGATTAAAATTCATATTACTGAATTTCAAAGGTCTATTCACGAAGAGGAGGGATTTAAAAAAAACAACTTTAACTAGTTCACGTCCAAACACAGAGAAAACATGACGTTTAATCACCGAGTAGTTTTTAAAATGACAGTACTTTCAATTCGAACACATATGAAAAACAATTCTCGTCTGTTAACTGAAACAAAAATCAATGAAAATTTGGAAAGCCCAAAAACACAGTTCACAAATCAATAACACTTAATAGGCCTAATATCCAAAGGAATTGGCCTGTATCGAGAAAAAAGAATTGTTTTTGACACCGCAAGTTTTGCCGTGGAAAAATGTGAAACACTGTTCATTAAATGTTATTTTACCTAGAAAATCCACCAGGTATTTCACGAAGCTTGCCGTCATCTTGCAAAGCATCTTCAACACGTTTTTTTTCTTTTAATGAGGCAATTGGATTTGTTTCATCGTAGAAGCGATACCATTGTTTTCACCGTCAACGTAAGAAACACTCGTCTCCAGCGCATTAGGTATAGATATCGACAGCAATAAAGAAATTAGGCCCGACGTCAGAGATTATCTGAAAGTCATTTCATCGGAATTGAGAAAGAGGATCTGCTTTAACATGTTGGATAAAAATTGTTATTTCGCAGATTGATAATGAATATGTCTTGACATCCTTAACACCTTCAATCAGACATGCGCACATGTTACGTTATTTAGTTGTTGAACACTAAAGTAAAACAATGGGCTGCTTGCTATCTGTGTGTATGCCCAACATGGGTATCGAAAACCGGTTTTTGAGTTATAAGTCTTGAGACTTGTCGCTGTTCTTTACGTTGAAAGCACTTTATATCAACATTGCATAGTTATTTACGAAAGAGAAAAGGACTGGATGTAATTTCGTCGAAAATCTTTCAGACTTCAACCCTTTGTTCACCAAAAATGGCTTTCTAGGTTGTTTGCTCTCAAATTCAGTAAAAACAAGCTATCTTATTTAAATATTCTATGTGAAAAAACGTATATTAACTGACATTACGATCGAAATATGGATTAAACTAATATTTTCTGACTGTATGGTCTATACATGTGTTACGCTGGCATTACCTAACTGTACGGTCTATACAGGGATTGTACTAATATTAACTGAGTGTACGTTAGGAACGCATTACCTGTTATTTGAAGCTATTCTGTAAAACTGAAATTAATCTAATTAATTTTTACTAACACTTATGTATCCCAGTGACACAGCAGTAAGTCTGTAAATGCTAATAATCGTGTTTTGACATCCAGGGTGAGCACAGTACAGATAACTTATGGTTTAGTTTTTTGCTTAACTGCACACAGGAACTAAATCCTATAATCCTTCAGACACTAAACCACTCGTACTTGCAATATATATATATATAATTTTATCAATATATATATATATACAATTTTATCAGAAAGTCAACAGATGGCGAAACTAAAACGTGAATTGTTACAGTATTACTTAGTTCATAGATTGACATTCAAATATATTCTACACATAAGTTTCCAAGCACACACATGTTTTGTTGATTCCTTCCATTTAAAACAAAAACTATTTTTTCATAATTTAATGGTGTACTTGTATACTTAATATACTTGTTTCAAATAAATATATTGTGAGTTTATGGGTCTTGGTTTGATTGTAGAATAATACAAAACTACATTCAGCAGCTAGACTATGTGTGTTCTGCCCACCACAGGTTTTGAAATCCAAGTTTTACTCATGACTCTAAACCTACATAAAATTTTAATGTACATAGTCGATAAGGTAATTTTACAAAACGAAGTATTTCGATTTGCATACCTAATAGGTAGTACTGGAAATAACTATGAAAAATGGAATTATGCCCACTTATTGTGTGAAAATTAAATGTATCTGAGGACAAATATATATGATGGTGATAATTTACACTGTGATTATCACCCAATCAATTAAAAAGTGCCACGCAAGTACAAAGTCTATAAAATGTAACCATACTATTCCCAGTAGTTGTAGTATCATTCCACTAATGGTTCCTAGAGGACTGAAATAACAAATTAAAGTTATGGCTGGACAAGGATACTCCATTCGAAATTTACTCTAAGACTCAATGTTTCAGTTGGAAATATATGCAAGATTCAATAGAGGGCACGTGAAACTACCTTGTTAGTATTAAAAGTAGTCAACATAGAAAATCTATACTCTACAAAAAGTGATGTTAAATATCTCCGAATGTGTTCGTTATGAGACAGATCACGACCGAGTGCAGGTTTTCTTCTAATGAATTTTTTTGTGAATGGCACGTTTAAAACAGTAAGATGCACACAAGAATGAAGTAGTCTTAATAGACGTATGGCTACTTGAAAACAAAAAGGCTGAAACAGGCATCAGACCACAAACAATACAATGAACAAAGCTGAAAACGCGTGCTCTTAACAGCTGAATAACCAATAGAGTTTGTTCAATAGAGAACAGGAGAAAGATGTCCAAGTCATTTCCCATCATCTAGAGTGAATAATGATAGAGGATTAGTAATATTATTGGGACTACAATACAGGCAGAGGTGTCGGCAATTTTCATAAAACTGATGGCACCCTGACTGCTGATTGGTACAAGAAGATTATGCCATTGAATGAGCTGGAACTCATATTCCAATAAATGATTATTCTGAGCAAATGTGGTGAAACGTTTGACGGTAAAACATCCTATTCAACACTAACAACCATGTACAAAGTCCCCGTATGAATATTTTTTTAGACTTTATGAACTTAAGTAAAAACTGAAAATGTCAAAAGGCAATCATATAGCCCGACCGAACGTAATAAAAACATTTGTAACAAGAATATTCCACAATAGCGCAGCGATAAAACTATACAGTTGCATGAAGAGAAATTTTGTCACAACAACGGAGCTACTATTATCAAAATCTTTGTCACGACAGACTACAAAGATAAATTTTGTCTCGACTATAAAACTAGTAGTTCAAATTGTCTTCACAATAACTCTTTTTAAGAAGAAATGTTGGATAAAAGTGTGTTTAAATACGTCCTTAAAAACATAGTACCAATCGATAAACGTTTCATTTTTTATTAAATATGCAAAACAGTACATAACTTATTAACATATAAAAATACAAATTCAAAGTTATTCATGCAATCTCATTTATTAGAAATATTTGGTCCAGTAAGCTACATAAAAATATTAAAAACACAATAAATATGAGAAAAAAATCATTAGGCTAAATAGTTTTAACATAATGCAGCTGCTAATTCACCCGACCACATGATATAATAATGAAACCACTAATTCACAAAACATCACATATTATAATAATGAAACCGTTAACACAAAGAAACTAGTTACTTACAAGGACCACATATAATAATGAAATTACTAATATAATGAAACTACTAACACACAAGGACCACATATAATTATGAAATCATTAACATAATGAAACTACTAATACACAAGGACCATATGATATATTAATGAAACTATTAAAACAATGCAACTAATAATTTACAAGGATCACGTGATATAATAATGCAACCGTTAGCACAATGAAAACACTAATTCACAAGGACCACATAATATAGCAATGAAACCGTTAGCACAAGCAACTAGTAATTTATAAGGACCACTTGTTACGATAATGTAACGGTTAGCACAATGAAACTACTAATTCACAAGGACCACTTTATATAGTTATGAAACCGTTAACACAATCAAACTGCTTATTCACAAGGACCACATGATATAATATTAAAATCATTAACACAATCAACTATTAATTCTAAGGAATACGTGATATAATAAAGAAACCGTTAATACAAAGAAACCACTAATTCACAAGGATCACACTATATAGTTATGAAACCGTTAACACAATGAAACCATTAATTCACAAGGACCACATGATATAATAATAAAACCACTAACACAATTAACTGTTGATTCTAAGGAATACGTGATGTAATAATGAAACCTTTAACACAATAAAACCACTAATTTACAAGAACCACATGATATAATAATGAAACCATTAACACTATCAACTATTGATTATAAGGAATACGTGATATAATAATGAAACCGTTAACACAAAGAAACCTTCGTTTTGAATTTTCCGCAAAACTTTACGAGGGCTATCTGTACTAATCATTCCTAATTTAGGAGTGTAAAACTAGACGGAATGCAGCTAGTTAGTCATCACCACCCACCGCCAATTATTGAGTGTTTTTTTGTTTTTTTCGGAGAATAGTAGGATTGACCGTGCCATTATACGCCTCCCAACGGCTGAAAAGGCGAGTATAGTTGGTGTAACAGGGATTCTAACCTGCAACTCTCAGATTGGGTGTCCAGCACCTTAACCAATATGCCAAACCCGGTTATACTTTTTAGGAATATTTGTTTCACGTGCAGTCGAGTGTTATTCTGAGGCACTAGCTGATTCACAAGCATTTGACGTATGATGTGACAGAATATGAAAGCTTACAGCTGGTATTCCAGTCCGGGTACACGTAAGTTTTCGTTGAGTCAAACAGAGTCGTATATCCTGAGAGGATGTGGGGTTTAAATTCCCCCTTCATTTTAGGTGGGGGTATGGTGCATACAATCATCCCCCTACAGTTTGGTCTGTTGAATTGTTTATTGCATTACAGGCCTACAAATTGTATGTTTGTTCTTGTAATTCTCGTGTTCTTACCAATCGAATTACATAATTAAGCCTAGATGTAGACTTTTTCATTGCCGAAATGTACATCTTTAATAAAAGAGTGCTTCTAAGCTTTTCGATCTAAGTTATAGTTCGTAAGTATCAGTCAGTAGGCCTAAGTATACATCCAAGTATCGTGACAACAAGATTACTCTGTGACTGGATGTAAAGTTTACAGCTTTCAGGTTTACGTAATCAGATATTACCAATTTGTAAATTGAACAGTTGGCATAAGTGGTTGCAAAAATCATCCCTCCCAATCGGGTGTAAAAAATCTACGCCCCTGGAGTCAAACGTGTGAAAAATGATGTAAGACTACGGTTAATGAAATGGGAACTGTGGCAGTTTATTCAGACTTTCCTTGTTTTATAACCAATACTCGTATGATGTACTTTTACTGATTATTTAGTATTTAAAACAAAACAGTAAACGAGGAACTCATATTTACATGAGCGCTAATTAAAATGCGATACATTTTCTGATTTGATTTATTAATGCACATGCTCAGTTATTACCAGGCGCGTGGTATACTTCGGTGACCGGGGCCATTTCAATCTTAAAGCAAAGCCGTTACTAGATCACTAAAACTTAATATTTCATTCAGTAAAGTTTGAAGTCAACACGTGGCAACTCTTTTAACTTAGAAAACAAAACAAATTCACGATATTTTGTCCCATTATCACTTGAAAACAAATAAAGAAACTGAGAATTAGATACTTGCAATGTTAAAAAAGACAAAAAAAACAAACAGTGCTTTAAATGTGCTCAAAGTTCACCGTAGACGTATTCATCATCGTCGAGTAAACACTGAAAAAAAAAGACGACATTACAAACAGATCGTCTGTAAGATTTCTACTTTTTACACAGGTATTTTCAATAAATAAACATTTCTAGAAAAATAAATAATAACTGTAACAAGATAAAAACTCTAGGTTTGTTAATAGTTTACTTTTTAATGTTACAGTGGTGTTAAAACAAGTGTTAATATACACACAGTGATGCATACAAGTGTTAATGTGCTCAGTGATGCATACAAGTGTTAATGTGTAAGGTGATGTATACAAGTTTTAATGTGTAGAGTGTTCTACTAGTTTTAGTGTGGAGAATACATACACTTAGGTATCTTAACTTGTTGTGTCTTACTTACCAAAAAGTACGATTTTTGACACCGGAGTTTTTGAGAATTCTGAAAAGAAAAGACAAAATTAAATATTGAAAATTGGGCATATACGTTGAAGAAAATAATTACTGTTTCATTAAAATGACACTAGATGGATACTCCAACACGAACTCAGGGAAGTGACGTCATAAACACAATAAGATAGTTAAACTGTAACCAACTCACCTTTGAGCCAGCCTCCAAACACGCATCATATTTTCTTCTGCACTGTAGGAAGAAAATAAATAAGTTTTTGAATAAGTTTTATTAAAACTGTTAACAAATATTTTGCAAGTTCCGTGGTATAGAAAGATATGCATTTTGAAAAGAAAGAGCCAGTGATACAAAACATTCCTTCTTCATTTGCATCTTTTCTTCACATGTTTCTAAAGCATTTATTTAAGAAAATCCTGAAAACATTCGTGTAATGGTTCTTCGGCATTAAACAAGGAAAACAGAAAATGAAGAACTGATTTTGTATGTAGTTACGGTGGGCTAGACAGACTTCCATGGGACGTTATATGGGGCCAAGCGTGTTAAGGCGTGCGCTTCGTAATCTTAGGGTCGCGGGTTCGCAACCCCGTCTCCCCAAACTAGCTCGCCCTTTCAGCCGTGGGGGCGTTATAATGTGCGGTCAATCCCACTATTCGTTGGTAAAAGAATAGCCAAAGAGTTGGCAGTGGGTGGTGATGACTAGCTGCTTTCCCTCTAGGCATACACTGCTAAATTACGGACGGCTAACACAGATAGCCCTCAAGTAGTTTTGCGCGAAATTCAAAACAAACAAACAAACATTTCCAAGATCCTTAATTATTTTGTTCACAAAACAATGGATTATCTACTAATAGCCGCTATAATATAGAACCGATAAATTACAGGGAAGGAAGATAGCAATAAACAGCGCCTTCGCTAACACTAGATCTACCCTTGTGTGATAGAATATCGTGGGTTGGCTGTCACTTTTATAACACCCCTCGGCTCCAAAGTGAGAATACATTTTATGTGAAAAAAAAGAGACGTGAACCATGAAATCTCAAATGGAATTTGACTGTCACTCTTATAACGCGCTCACACCTTTAAAGTGGAGGGGAGCAATTTCTTGGCGGCAACGAGACACGAATCCTGAACTCTCAGAATCACTCACTGCCTTGGCACTTAAGCATAGTGTTTTTACTAATATCCAAATCAAACATAAAAAAGCTATAACATAGTTTATTATTATTCCCATTAAAAACAAACAACAACACTGGAGTTAATATCTGTCTCTCAAACAAACCTCTTCATCAACACCATCAGTTCCATTATCTAAATATTCATAATTGTCTTCATAATCATCTTCAGATGTACTGTCATCATCTTCTTCATTCTTTTTATTCGTCAGGAAACCTTTAGGGTTATCTACGAAGACGAACTCGAACCCAGGATCACCGTTTCCTTCATGATACTTGTTACCTCCTTCACTGTCTATGACGGGGAGTCCTTCTTCAAGAGCTTGCTTCTTAGGTACGCTTCCCCCCTGAACAGCTTTGAAACACGAAACATGACATTAGATATTCAGTTCATTTTGTTTGGCACCACAATTCAGTTATTAACAATAAAAAAATAAATGCTTTTTTTTTAAAGCTGCAATTTTCAAAGCATTTATTGAAAATTATTAGAGAGGACATTTTTAGAGCTAATTTCTACAATACTGCTATACTTATCTATCTGTTCTTATGTTTCTATCTCCGAGGTTAGGAAACTCACGATGGTAGTGTTATGAAGCGTCATTAAATAGATATTTAGGTTTTGTGCAAATGTTGTCACGGAAGAATATTGGACAAAGTGAACAGGAAATAAAAGTATTGGTATAAATTCTGCGAAGTGCTAAATTCACTCACGAGCTACTGACGAAAGTGAGGCGCCATCTAGACACACGTGATACGTCATGGAGTAACCTGGGATCAAGGTTATGAATGTATATAAAGAAGTATAACCCTCATGAGAGCTCTGCAGCTTTATTCAATACCCTGCATGGGTCTACGGATGGATTTTTAGAGAAATTCCCAGATTCCTCCCCAGGGGTTTCCCAAGTTTAATCTAGTTTATCTGGAAAAACACTGGTCTGAGATTTTCTTCAGTATCCTGTCAGCTTATGGATGAGCGTTAGGCAGTCTACTATTAAATTAAAAATATTATTGAAACTTAGACAGAGTAATATAATCAAATATCACCAAAAGCATCAGAAGTTAAAGATGACTCAGTTGCGGCATCGCGTATTTTGAAACATCGTAATAAAAATATTTCCTTAATATATTAGCATCAAAATTTCCAAGTCGAGACTGAGAAAATATCTTCAAGAGATCAACAGAGCTTATCCTACAACCACTGAACAAATTTCTTTTACAGCAAAATTAAATCTTCAGTCAGTTTCAGAGAGTTTGTTTGGTTTGAATTTCGCGCAAAGCTACTTGAGGGCTATCTGCGCTAGCCGTCCCTAATTTAGCAGTGTAAAACTAGAAGGAAGGCAGCTGGTCATCACCATCCACCGCCAACTCTTTGGCTATTCTTTTACCAACGAATAGTGGGATTGGCCGTCACATTATAACGCCACCACAGCTGAAAGGGCGAGCATGATTGATGCTGGCTGGATTCGAATCGGCGACCCTCGGATTACGACTCGAACGCCTTAACATGCTTGACCATGCCAGATCTCAGTTTTAGAGAGAGAAGATGGAGTAGTGTAACACAGTGATTCCCAAAGATTCTTTTATCTGGGCGGCACTACACCGAATATCTTCAAAATGAGAAAGTACTCCAAGCAGTACTTTATTGATAACGTAGAACACAACTATATGTCATGAGACATCCAGAAGGTATAAAACAATGCAATTACATAAAAATGTGATTCATGCACAAAATATACAAATTCAATGAGAAATGTGAGCTTCTTACAATCTCATTTATATTTGAGAAAAATAAACTTTCTTCTCCTCATCAACACAGATAAGCCTCTCTCTTTTCTTGTCTTTGATATTTTCAGAGTTGAAAATTCCTGTTCACAACAATATGTCGTGGAGAACTGTAAAGGAATGGATGATGCTCTTGAGAGACGTGTAGACATTGTTTCTGGTTGTATATCCATAAAGAGTCTAGTGTGATACTACCGTGTTTCATTTTCAAGGTGTGGACATTGTTTCTGGTTGTATATCCATAAAGAGTACAGTGTGATACTCCCGTGTTTCATTTCCAATGTTTGATATTGTTTCTGGTTGTATATCCACAAAGAGTCCAGTGTGATACTCCCGTGTTTCATTTCCAATGTTTGATATTGTTTCTGGTTGTATATCCACAAAGAGTCCAGTGGAATACTCCCGTGTTTCATTTTCAAGGTGCGATCACTCAATGTATGCCATTTCCTCATCATCATCTAATATAAGATCTAAACAGTTGAAATTCACAAAGGGATCTCTAACACAGTTGTGTTTTTTTCTGTAGACAGAGATTGGAAGTACTGATCAATTTTTTCTACCAGTATTACAAAATGTTTCTGTATGAAGCCGTTTTATTCATTGCTCGTTTTAAAACATTTTTACCAATAAGAACATTTCGAGGTTATTTTGCATCACTCTTCTGAGCCAGAACTGAAGATTTTTTTATTGTTGTTAATTATTCTGTAGTCGTGAGGATATTGTCATCACAGCCTCCCATACTGGCGTTCAGCACATTCAACCAGGATATGATACAAGCTAAGTATGCCAGCTTTGCACACCAGTCATTCTCATCCAGTACCATGGGTTCCCTTCTTGTTTCAAAAATGCTCTTATCTCGTTCTTCAGTTCCAACACTCGACTTTAAACGTTTCCACGAGACAGTCAGCGAACCTCGATGTGCAAAATTAGGCATTGGTGTTCTGATTCCATGTATTTGCAGAGTTGAGCAAATAACCGCGCCTTTAGTGGTTCTGGTTTGATGAAGTTCATGATGAGCACAGTTTGATCTAGAACCAACATCAAATCAGCTGCAAGGGTCTTTTTGACTAATGCCTCTCTGTGTAAAAAACTGTAAGTTGATAACATATCTGGATTTTTCCATTCGATGAATGACACCAAGCTTTTTATATTCCCGATCATAGATGGGGCTCCATCCGTACAAATTCCAACACAAGAATCCCATGAAGCCTCAAAAGTTTCAAAATACTTAGAGAAGGTTTGGAAAAGTATCTTGTCCTCTGATATGCTTTTGTCTGCAACATAGAAACTATGTGCTGTTTTTCGTCATTGGAAATGAATCTGACGTAAGCAAGTAACTTTGCTATTCTACAAATGTTGCTCGATTCATCAACTTTCATGGCAAATTTAGAATTCTTCATACTTTTGAAAACACGCTTCTCAATATTAACTGACATATCAACTATTATTCTGCGAATTGAATTACCAGACAAAGGAATTTTCATAACTTCTCACTCAGCATCTTCACCAAACAAAGGGCCCGGGATGGTCAGGTGGTTAAGGCGCTCGACTCGTAATCCGAAGGTCGTGGGTTCGAATCCCCATCGCACCAAGCAAGAGTGCCCTTTCAGCTGTGGGAACAATATAATGTGATGGTCAATCCTACAATTTATTGATAAAATAGTAGCCCAAGAGTTGGCGGTGGGTGGTGATGACTAGCTGCCTTCTCTCTAGTCTTGCACTGCAAAATTAGGGACGGCTAGCGCAAATAGTCCTCGAGTAGCTTTGTGCGAAATTCAAAACAAACTAAACAAAGTCTTCGCAATCAAACAGCTAGCGGGCACAATCAATTTTTCAGCTTTTATGTGTGGTTTCGTCTGTTGAGGAATCATTCAGCCACATGGTAAGATTCAATCTGCATCTTATCTGAGACTAATATTTCAAATGTCTTTAAAAATGTTGAACATCCCTTTTTTCCAGATTTTCGTGTTTTGAAACCAGATGTCTTTTCATCTTGTTTGGGACCATATTGGAAAGCTTCTCACCACGGTACAAACACAGAGGCTGAGGTCCGTTTTTATCTCCAGTCCACGTGAAACTCAAATAGCTATCCAGATATTATCGACAAATTTTCTTTTATGGACGTTTGCTCGAGCCTGCTACAGGTATCGGATTCAACGAGCCTTCTTCAACACTGTTGTTCAACTTGCTGGCACTGTTTCGAAGACAACGATTCTGGATCACAACATAGACTTGGATTTTCCTCATCCTCACTTAATGCTCTTTCTCTCATTTGGAAAAAAATATCTATCCATCATCTGCAAATAAAAAGTTCATATTCATTTTTGGCACATTATTTTTTTTTAAATATTTTTAAATCTTTGTTGTCTTTGATTCTTCCCATCACACCTGCCATCCTTTCACACAGCATCGTTTGGGATTCACTACCTTAACACAAAATGTTAGAAGTAAGCTTCACAAATACAAAGTAAATCAACAGCTTTTATTTTAAAGTTCCCTGTGATGCTTTTCATGTATGATACGTAAATTAACAGATGAAATAAGAAAATTATGAAAAATAGAACGGATATAATTATGTGTTATTAAGTTGCGGTAGTGAAAGAACTATATTCCCCATTCTTTAAAAACAAATCACAATATCTGACTCCGAAGACGTTTCTCAGTTATCGAAGAAAAAATAACTCTCTCCTGTCATAAAACAAACTTTGTGATAAACAAGGAGACGACCTAGTCTCCTTAGAGACCAGTGACTAAATGCATGATAAAATGTTGACAAGGACTCTGAGAAAGAATATTTTCTTGACGTATTTAATTTAGATCATTATACTTATACAAATCTTATCCAGAGAAGGCTGTGGTATGGTCTGATGGTTAAGTCGTACGACTAACAATCTGAAAATCGAGTGTTCGAACCACTTTCAGTAAACATGCTCTACCTTTCAGCTGCGGGAGAGTTATTATGTCATAGTCAATCCAATCATTCGTTGGTGAAAGAGTGGTCAAATAATTTGCGGTGGATTGTGAGAAATAAATGCTTCCCTTAAGTCTGTATCATTGTTTATGTAGGGACGGTTAGAACAAATAACTCCCATATAGCTTTGCGAGAAGTTTAACCTAAATGAAACTAATTCAGAGCTATCAACTGACACCAAATTTACAACATTTGGAGCCCGGCATGGCCAAACGTGTTAAGGAGTGCGACTCGTAATCTGAGTGTCGCGGGTTCGCATCCCCTTCGCACCAAACATGCTCGCCCTTTCAGCCGTGGAGGCGTTATAATTTGACGGTCAATCCCACTATTCGTTGGTAAAAGAATAGCCAAAGAGTTGGCGGTGGATGGTGATGACCAGCTGCCTTCCTTCTAGTTTTACACTGCTAAATTAGGGACGGCTAGCACAGATAGCTCTCGAGTAGCTTTGGGCGAAATTTAAAAGAAAAAAAAGTGTACAATACTTAGATAAAAATGATTTGCGTACTTGCGAAATTCACGGATAGATAATTTATAAGCAATATTACGAGGCTTAAGATAACACTTACGCAAAAAATAAAACATGGAATTATATGAACAATGTATGTACAAACCTGAAAGAAAGATAATGTTAATCAAAGTAAGGCTTTTTATTTAAAGACAAATTCTAAGCAGGTTTAACAATTATAGTTCTATAAACTGGGATGGCGCTGTCTTGATTTTGAATGATAGTAAGATGAACAGTTTTCTTCCGGTAAGAAATCAAAGATAAAGCTAGACTGTGATTCTGATTATATTATTTTCACACTGTGTAGTTTCTAACAGTTATTGCGTACAACTGCCATCTGTGAATAAGCATTTGTTTAAAAGTATTGCAAATAATAAAATAATGGAAAAACTGTAATGAGCTGTGAAGTCAGTTAGGCTTAACATCTGTGGAGCTGTAGGACAAGTGGGCTCGGTGGCATGTGATGTGGAACATGAAAATGGGTCTTGTAGAAAATGCAGTATTTTAATTTTATATTTATTTTAATATCTTTCACAGAACATGTTTTTAAATAGTGGATAATATTTGAACATTTAAATTAAATGTTTGTCCGCTGTTATCAAATCAAATATGAGTCAGATTGTATTTTATGTCCTACGTCTCGTGTTTAGTGTATGTTACACAAGTCGAGTAATCTAGTTGCCTAAAATAGAAACAGAAGTTGTGAAAGATGTCGACCATGCATTACGTTGAGTGTCATAACGACATGAACCCCCTTGTGGCACCGTGGCATGTCTGGGTACTTACATCTCTAAAAACCGGCTTTGATATCCGTGTTGGGGAGAGCACAGGCAGCCCACTGTTTCAAACATTTAATGAACTGCAAATACATAATGGTAAATGGCAAACAGATGTTTGAACCTTTTAAAACTTTACTCGGTGGGTACACCCGATTTTCTTCTTGTGATTTTAGTTTAAAGAAAAACGTTTTGAACATTAGACAAATGATTTGTTATTGATTATTTCTTTTAGGAATAAGTTTTCCCCCCATCTTAAGAGGCCCGGCATGGCCAGGTGGATAAACACTCGACTCGTAATTTCAGGGTCGTGGGTTCGAATCCCGTCACTAAACATGCTCGCCCTTTTGGCTGTGGGTTCATTATAATGTGACGATTAATCTCACTATTCGTTGGTAAAAGAGTAGCCTCAGAGTTGACGGTTGTTAGTGATGACTAGATGCCTTCCCTCTGATCTTACACTACTAAATTAGGAACGGCTAGCGCAGATAGCCCTCGTGTTTCTTTACGCGAAATTCAAACCTAATCAAATCCTTTTAAGATTTCGATTTATCTAGACCATAGAGTTCTCTGCCTTACTTTTACAAAAAGGAGGTTTACAACAAAAGATATATTATTGTAAACCTCTCTTTCACTAACACTATTGTTTTTGCCACAAACAACAACAAAAATACTAAACAAAAGTGACAAAAAACAGTTTTGTTAACAACCGGAATTGAAACAGACAAAGAAGAGGGGATTAAAAGTAAGATAGAAGGGCTTTCACATGTTAAAAATAAAATAATTACGACATAGGTTTTACAACTCCAGAAGTTCGCAGATGGTGCAAGATGTGAATCATTATTTTATTACAGCTGGCATGATTTGATAGCACTCTAATCCTCCCTTGTCTCGCCAGTCACACTTATCCTGCACACACCCTTCTGTTGCTATAGGAATCTTTAAATAACCTCTCTCTGATTGTCTGACTGGAACAGAACAAAACATTATTCACTCACATTCGTCTAAAAGAGAAAATCAGTAGAATATAAATACTGGTGATGTAAGGGAAATGAAATAAATATTTCAAGTACTATTTTTAGCTTTTTGAAGAATATTTAACGACAGAAAGTGTCACATGAAGTGTGTATGGTTTACAGCAAAGCCATATCGGGCTATTTGCTTTGTCCACTGAGGGAAATCGAAACTCATATTTTAACGCTGTAAATCTGTAAATTTAGGGGTCTGGCATGGCCAGATAGTTGAGGCACTCGACTCGTAATCCGAGGGTCGCGGATTCGAATCCCCGTCATACCAAAGATGCTCGCCCTTTTAGCTGTGGTAGCGTTATAATGTGACGGTTAATCCCACTGTTTGTTGGTTAAATAGTAGTCCAAGAGTTGGCCGTGAGTGGGTATGATTAGCTGCCTTATCTCTTGTCTCACACTGATAAGTTAGAGACGGCAAGCGCAGATAGTTCTCATGTAGCTTTACGCGAAATTCAGAAACAAACTGTACTCGTAGAATTGGTTGAAGTTATAATAATTGCAAGGAATTACATCTTCTATTTACATATATTAATATAGAAAGATTCTGATTCGTAAATACGTCAAAGTTCCTTAACCTTCTACAACTCCAAAAGCAACTACTCGTAACAACATCGCATCTGTTGTGTTTTTATAGCCATATAAATAACTTTCAGTGTAAAAACTATCAACATTTAAACAGATCACAGCAACTTGCTACACTTTGTACAGCATATCTAATCAGGTTTGAGTGGAAAATACTCAGCCTATTTTGCTGTAGTATTATGAAATAATTATATGCAGAAATGGACAATTTTTCGTTTTTGTCTTCGGATCACTTATTTTGCTTATAAATAATGTTTAGATGGTCTTAATTATTGAAAAGGGAGGTTTTTAGTGCTGTTTTAAGAATCAAGCTGCTTCTTTAAAAAGTTTTTTCCCGTGTGTTCTAATGAAGATTTTAGCAAATTCGTGTGCGATCCCTATTATGAACCACTATCATTGTTTCATGACAATATGATAAGGTTAAATAATTTTAGCTCAAAACCCACAGTGTTAACCAACTTGGCAGGTAGTAAACCAAATAATTTGCTAATGTTTGGACAAGAAACAGCGCTGTGCTTAAAGTGTATTAAATATTTGGAAAACATACTTCACAGTTTCTGTAATTACTGTGTCCTGGTTCTTTACGTCAACGTGCGTAAAAAGTAAATACGTACACTTATCTCTTCTGGATGTTGTAGCGTCAAAACTTGTAACAAGAGACCTTACTTACTGGCATTGACTGTAGTTATTAATGATCACCAGTTCTAGTGATATTATTGTCTGATCCAGTAATGGTATTGACTGTAATTATTAATAATCACCAGTTCTAGTGATATTATTGTCTGATCCAGTACTGGTATTGACTGTAGTTATTAATAATCACCAGTAGTGATATTACTGTCTGATCCAGTACTGGTATTGACTGTAGTTATTAATAATCACCAGTTCTAGTGATATTATTGTCTGATCCAGTACTGGTATTGACTGTAGTTATTAATAATCACCAGTTCTAGTGATATTATTGTATGATCCAGTAATGGTATTGACTGTAGTTATTAATAATCACCAGTTCTAGTGATATTATTGTCTGATCCAGTACTGATATTGACTGTAGTTATTAATAATCACCAGTAGTGATATTACTGTCTGATCCAGTACTGGTATTGACTGTAGTTATTAATAATCACCAGTTCTAGTGATATTATTGTCTGATCCAGTACTGATATTGACTGTAGTTATTAATAATCACCAGTAGTGATATTACTGTCTGATCCAGTACTGTTATTGACTGTAGTTATTAATAATCACCAGTTCTAGTGATATTATTGTCTGATCAAGTACTGGTATTGACTGTAATTATTATTGTGCTCGGGAACCGTAGTGTAACTTTTGTTATTGCTTTTATTTTTCGTAACAACGAATCACAAACAGTAAATTCGTCAAAATCTGAACATGTTGACCAGTGAGCCACGAATATAATAATAAGAAAAACTTAGTTTAGTTGACATATGAGAAGAGTTAATTTAACTAAATAAAATACCTAACTTAGAATACTTAATCAAGAACATATGTAGTGGTTCATAATAGGGATCGGTCATTTATTATTATTTGACGAGCTGGAGTACCCGTTCCGTGGATTGACGTTTTGTAAATTAATGAGTAATGAAGATTATTTTTGAACCTGAAAAGTTGCTTACAAACGCCCATACAAACCACAAATTTGCCTGTATATCCTTATGGATCCAATAAACCTTCATACCAGTTTTGGTATAGATCCATCCACATCCTAAAAAGTAGTTACATGGACATAAAACAAGCGGTACTATTATATTTAGATAGATATTGTTTCATAAGTGTTCAGTAAAAATGATTGTGAGTATTGTAAGGTAATCTTAACAATATTACTAAACGCATTATTGTCCATTGTGTATGGTAGATTTTAAGTTTGTTTGGCTTCTGAGCAAATAACAAGAGCTATTTAACCGTTTACGCTCAATGTTTGTTTGTTTTAATTTCGCACAAAGCTACTCGAGAGCTATCTGTGCTAGCCATCCCTAACTTAGCAGTGTAAGACGAAAAGGAAGGCAGCTAGTCATCACCACCCACCGCCAACTCTTGGGCTACTCTTTTACCAATGAATAGTGGGATTGACCGTTACATTCTAACGACCCAACGGCTGAAAGGGCGAGCATTTTTGGCGCGATGGGGATGCGAACCTGCGACCCGCAGATTACGAGTCCCACGCCTTAACACGCTGGCCATGTCAGGCCACGGTTTACATTGAGCTGCATAATTTAATATATGCATGCGTATTTAGCTACGTGCATACAATGGATTTAACTTAATACTCATATAGCAGACATGACACATGTACAATATCAAATAATTAATTTATTGTTGCAACTGCATTGGTGTCGCGCATCGTTTGTTTATATATAGGCTTCCTGCCCTTTTAGACATGACGCTGCTGACAGAATCATAGTTCTTTCTTTTACCACCGCATGATCGATTTCGGCCATGTTACAAAAACGTCTAAAACATTAAACAAACGTATAAGTTGTATCACACAACAGAAATCTTTCAATCGTAGTTTACAAGATAGCACCTTGCTCAGGTTTAACCAGTGGATCGGCAACAACGGTGATGGGTGATGGTAGATGTCGAATTGTGGCTAACACATCATTGCGAATTGTATAGATAGTACAGGGTAACCCATTAATTAATACTTAGCATATCACAGAAAACCGGAGTAACCCATGAATAATACTTAAGATATCACTAGAGGTCAGGGTAAGCCATTAATTAATACTTAGAATATCACAGGAAACCAGGGTAACCCATTAATTAATACTTAACATATCACTAGAGGTCAGGGTAACCCATTAATTAATACTTAGCATATCACAGGAAACCAGGGTAACCCATTAATTAATACTTAACATATCACTAGAAACCAGAGTAACCCTTTAACTAATACTTAACATGTCACTAGAGGCCAGGGTAACCCATGAATTAGCGCTTAATGTAGTACTGAAGACCAGAGTAGCCCATGTATTAATACTTAACATAATATAATGCTAGTTACATTAAACTGTACCCTTAAACAAAAACAGTAATTCAGGTATATCTTTTCAGATCCGACAACCCGAATATCGGAATGATCCAGAACCCGATTGTTTTGGTGAACACTCCGTTAGCTTGGATAAATTCTTCGTATCTGAACTTTTTCTGGTTAGGTACACACTTCTCATTTGACATTAAGGAAACTACATTTAAAATTATTGTACAAAGAAGTAAATACAATTTTCTTTTGATGTTAATTTTATTAAATTATTTATCAGTATGGCCACTTTATCATGGGGGTCGGTGTATGGCCACTTTATCTTGGGGGTCGGTGTGGTACATACGATCTCAGTTCGAGATTACCCTTTTGTTTGGCGGCCGCTTGAACTTTTACCCCTTTGGTTATCGTGAAAATGTACAAAAGAAAAGTAAATTACAACATTTATGTGTATATTTTATAATTTATTTATGTCGCCTGTGAAAACTAGACTGGATTATTCCCCAACCGGAAAATTCTGAATTATGGCATGGCTCAGTATTCCGGTACCTGTGATATTTCCGAACTCGAGCATTCTGGTACCTGTGATATTTCAAATCACATGTTTAACTTTAAACTGAAGAATGAAAATATCACGTTAGTCTTGATGTTGTCTGAAAACGTAATTCTTTAAAACATTTCTGCGGGTTTGTTTTTCTCACACCAGTAGACTTACCGCTGCCCTAGCGGGGAGGGGGCCTGGCATGGCCTAGCGCGTTAAGGCATGCGCTTCGTAATCTGAGGGTCGCGGGTTCGCGCCCGAATCGCGCCAAACATGTTCGCCCTCCCAGCCGTGGGGGCGTTGTAATGCTACGGTCAATCCCACTTTTCGTTGGTAAAAGAGTAGCCCAAGAGTTGTCGGTGGGTGGTGATGACTAACTGCTTTCCCTCTAGTCTTACACTGCTAAATTAGGGACAGCTAGCACAGATAACCCTCGAGTAGCTTTTTGCGAAATTCCAAAACAAACAAACAAACCTAGCGGGGAACCAAAACATTTCTAAAGAAAAAATCAGAGGCTAAGTTAATCGTTAAATTACCAACTTATTAGCCAAAATATCTGCATCACTCAGCTTATATGTAAGATGTGTAAGGGACCCTTATATAAGTGAAATAAGCTGTATTATTCATGGATTTTTTAAAATTAAAATTTTAGTTACTCCAACGTTAGGAACCATGTAAGTACAATGAACACACAAACAGTTGTGTGCGTAGATTGTTGCTGACAATATGCTTAAAAACCGAGAGGGTCGGGAGCCTATTCGCAAACTGAATGATTTTTTTTGTTTTTCAATTTCACTCAGAGATAACCGTCCCTAATTTGGCAGTGTAATACTAGAGGGAAAGAAGCTAGTTATCACGCCAACTCTTGGGCTACTCTTTTACCAATGAATAATCGGATTGGCCGATACATTATAATGTCTTCACGGTTGAAATGGCAAGCACGTTTGGTAAAACAGGGATTTGAACCCGTGACCTTCAGATTGCGAGAGGGGTACCTTAACCCCTTGACTGTGCCGGGCCTTTGTTGATGTTGAGTGCAAAGCTACACATTGGGCTATTTGTAATGTACCGACCAAGGATATGATATCGAAAATTGGATTATAATGCAACAGGTCTTCAGATTACCACTCAGATATCATGGAGGCGTCGTGATGCAATATCACACCTATAAAAAATTAAAACTTCTCCAGATTAGGCGTCCTACGTACAAATAACGTTAATATTACCCGTCTTTCTGGAATCTATAGTCACGCCGAAGTTCGAGTAAATATAAAAAGGTCCTAGTCAAATTCGAAGCCCAAAATCAATGCAACTTTTTTTTCATTGCTTAAACTTGCAAATGACATATCTTACAAACCATAATAACAACTAATTAATAATTGCATCTGTTAAGCCACTTACCTGAGTTAAAATGGACAGGAACAGCTGTAATCAACAAAGTGCAGTCCAGGAAACTAAGTAATGTAATAAAAGATTCATGGAACATCATTCTTGGTGCCTACTTGAGACTAAAATATCTGAACATAGTTCTGTCTCCTTTCTTGTTTTCAACGATTTTCTTCTATTTATAAACATCTCCACCTGTGGTACAATCAAACACCATGATGGTAACTTTCCACAGATGGTTCATCACGTGTTTCAAACATAAAAAAGTGACTCAGAAGTAGGAATGTTTGAACATGACACATTTGGTCATCGAATACTGTATTTGTGAAAATTCCAGTTTATTTCATAACTTTGTTCGTCTTTCGTGTTAGAAGAAAACAATACAGCCTCAGAATGAAATGTATGTTTACAGCCTCAGAATGAAATGTATGTTTACAGCCTCAGAATGAAATGTATGTTTACAGCCTCAAAATGAAATGTGTGTTTACTGCCCATAAAATCAATTTTTTTACTTCCACTGCATTTTCTAACAGATTCTTATATATTTTCGTTGTTACAATTAACTTGTTAAAAACGTGGAGTCTGTTTTTTGTTTGTTTTGAAATTTCGCGCAAAGTTTTTCTTTGTTTGTTTGTTTTGGAATTTTACAAAAACCTACTCGAGGGCTATCTGTGCTAGGCGTCCCTAATTTAGCAGTGTAAGACTAGAGGGAAGGCAGGTAGTCATCACCACCCACCGCCAACTCTTGGGCTCCTCTTTTACCAACGAAAAGTGGGATTGACCGTCACATTATAACGCCCCCACGGCTGAAAAGGCGAGCATGTTTGGCGCGACTCGGGCGCGAACCCGCGACCCTCAAATTACGAAGCGCACGCCAGGCCCTCGCGCAAAGCTACACAAGGGCTATCTGCGCCAGTCGTCCTTTCCTTAGTTTAGCAGTGTAAGACTAGACGGAAGGCAACTAGTCATCACCACCCACTGTCAACTCTTGGGCTACTCTTTTACCAATAAATAGTGGGATTGACTGTGACATTATAACGCCCTCACTGCTGAAAGGGTGACCATGTTTGGTGCGACATGGATTCGAACCCGCGACCCTCAAATTACGAGTCGAACGCTTTAACCCACCTGGCCATGCCGGGCCACGTGGAGTCAAATCAAATAAGGATTTCGATACGGACGAAATGTGAACAGAATATTTTTTTGACTACTTACTTTTACTTGTAGTAATGTGAAGTACAGAAAATATTTCTTCATTGTTTCTGTTTATAATTAGTAAACAAAGCTCTTTTTTGCTTTTTTACTATTGGGTAAGAAAATGTCTCTGAGGAGTTTGTTTGTTTGTTTTTCTGTTTTACGCTAACCGTACCTAATTTAGCAGTGTAAAACTGGAGAGAAGGCAACAAGTCATTATCACTTACTGTCGACTCTTAGGATTGTCTTTTACCAACAAATAAGGTAATTGGCCGTAATATTATAATGCCTTACGGCTGAAAGGGGCGAGCATGTTCGGTGTGACGGGCACTCGAACCCAAATTCATATTGCGAGTTGAATGCCCTAACTACTTAGCAATCCCTGGCCTATTTCTGATAAGAAGTTCCCAGCAGGAACAGCGATAAGACTACGGCTTTACAACCCTGAAATCAGGGATTCGATTCACCTCGGTGGACACAGAAAATAGTTCGATGTGGCTTTGCTGTGAGAAAACCCAAATAAAAATACAACTGAAAACTTTATGGGCCCAGCATGGCCAGGTGGTTAAGGCATTCCACTGGTAATACGAGGGTCGCGAGTTCGAATCCCTATCACACCAAACATGCTCGCCTTTTCAGCCATGGGAGCATAATAAAGTGAAGGCCAATTCCACTATCCGTTTGGTAAAAAAGCAGCCCGAGAGTTGGCGGTGGGTGGTGATGACTAGCTGCATTCCCTCTAGTCTTACACTGCTAAATTATGGACGGTTTTTACAGTTAGCCTTTCTGTAGCTTTACGCGAAATTCAAAACAAACCAAACCGAAAAACTTTACAGTGTGTTTTCCAATGAGCTGTTCTTTATATTCCAAGTAAATTAGTTTTTTTTATCTGTGATCATACTGTACAGCTTATGAAGTAGTTTTGATTTTAAAACACAAAAAAACTACTATTATTTACTGATAACGGGTAGATATCATTTTCAAAGGGATATGTAACAAGTTATGTGTTTTGTGTGTTTTTCTTATAGCAAAACCACATATGGCTATCTGCTGAGCCCATCGAGAAGAATCGAAACCCTGATTTTAGCGTTGTAAATCCCGAGAGTTACCGCTGTACTAGCGGTGGGCAGTAACAAGTTATCCTTAACAAATTATGTTGTATATTAAGGTGCACAATGACACTTTGTAGAAATCGTATAGAATAGAACATGTAGACACTGTGACTAAATCGTTACGCTTATAATTCTAAGTCAGAGTTTGGTCATCTTTAAGCAAATGACGTCTCCTCTTAACCCCAGAATTACTGATGGACGTGCCGCAGAAATAGTTTTAAAAATGTCCTTACAATTGTGGTTTATCCAACTTTCCATTAAATGTCAGTGACTTCACTAAATTTATTTGGTCGTTTCTTTACACTGACTATTCCAACAAGAAAAGAACGTAATATTTCTGAAAAGGTTGTAATATGTGGGCCTTACCAGTAGTGAACATTATAAAACAAACTGGTGCTTCGAGGGCTGTTTTTTGTGACCCACATCGCTCGAGTATAAGATGATCAATATCCTCATGAAAAACGTTGGTTGCTTTTCAGGGTCAAACCCTACACAGTGTGTTGTCTGTGCTCTGTCCACGTCATGGAATCAAACTCTAAAGTTTAGGGTTGTAAGTTCGGAAACTTGCCGCTAATTCATCTGGGGGACGATGAACAAGAGAAAAGAAGGTTCTTGTTGTTTTTTTGCGTTTATAACAGGTTATTACTCAAACTACTATATGTCGTATTAATTAATATAAAATGGTTTCTGAGTTACTATTCAGACTGCTGAGAGTTGTTCCGGTAACTATGGACTCTCAAAATATTAGTTAACTATTAAATGTAACTTTTTGAGCTTTTTCTATGGCAACTTTTTTTAATGCACTCTGGAAAGTAAACTTGGCGAGCTTTTTAACGGATCTACTGATAACCCCATATTCAGGGGTTAATCCCTCTGTTACACTCTATCAGAGGTCCTGGTTACTGAGTATCAAGACAGTCTGAAAGCTCTTCTTGTTGTTGTTGGTTATTAAACACAACACTATACAAGGGACTGTCTGTGTTCTTTCCACCACGGATATCGAAACTCGGTTTCTAGCAGTAATATATCCGCAGCCATACCACTGTGCCACTGTGGGGCTTGTGTGAAGGAAAAAATGAATGATATAAATATCCACACTGCAAAAAATCAGCACTGTTTTTGTGTTTTTGTTGCTATATTTATGACGATTTCATTTTAAAGATGAAGCAAATATTTCAAACGTTTCAGAGACTTGCAAAATAAAGAATTTACCTCAACAATAAAGCATGTACGCTTTTTTGCGGCCCGCCATGGCCAAACGTGTCAAGGCATTCCACTCGTAATCCGAGGGTCGCGGGTTTGAATCCCGGTCGTACCAAACATGCTCGCCCTTTCAGCCGTGGGAACGTTAAAAAGTGACGGTCAATCTCACTATTGGTTTGTTAAAGAGTGGCCTAAGAGTTGATTGTGGGTGGTGATGACTAGCTGCCTTCCCTCTCGTCTTACATTACTAAATTAGGAACGGCTAGCGGAGATAGCCCTCGAGTAACTTTGCCCGAAATTCAAAACAAACAAACACAAGTTTGTTTGTTTAAGATGCGTACTGAGCAATGCGCGCTGCGTCCATCGCGTTATAAGGAAAATGAGAAACATTTACGATCATAAACGAAACATTTCCTGGAAGTGTTTGGCTATACATATAGCAAATATATATGTATGTATAAAACCACGAACGTTTGGTTGCTCATTGTGAATTAACGTGGAGAGGAAAATAGTATAATTAATAACCTGAAAGTATTGAAAATTTGTTTTTTTTATTTTTGAAGTTCGTGCAAAGTTACAAGAGGGCTATTTTGATTTCTTCTAAATAATCCTTCGTTAATTGAGTCCAAAATATGGCTCACGTACTTGTTAAAATATAAAATTTGAAGGTAAAACTAAATAAAAAATACATCTCAAATGCAGATAATAAAAACAGTCTATTTGATTTATTTCAACTAAAACTACTTTCACTGCCTCTGGTAGATGTGAAACTTGAAGGTAAAAGTAACCACAAATATGCCCTTCAAACGTAGGTTTTAAAATAATCCAGCCGATTTTATTAACTTTAACAAAGCTCACTTTCACTAAGCCTGAAAGATGGATCACATAATTATTGTAATCTGAAACTTACGATAAAAGTGAATCCAGAATGCAACAGAAATTCAGATATTAAAATTTAATTTATTTCAATTAAGCGAACTTTCACTGCTTCAAGAATGTGAGTACATATCATAAATACATAAAAATGGACAATTATGCTTTTCTCAAAAAGCAGTTTACTAAGCTTGGGTTAAAGTAAAACGTTTGATTGTCAAGGTGTAAATTTTGTTCACTTTTTATTGAGTGATTTCAGAAAATATTGCTATTTGTTCATCAAGAGTGTTTAATTAGACAGTTGCCGAATACATACATTTATGCTCGTAGATGATCATAGCAGTTTAAAAAAAAAACGAATAAAATGTGTTCATATCGTTCTCTGTTACCCACTTGATTTCCAAAAAATATAAATGTATAATTTTTAACTTTTGATCACACTAACTTACATACATAGATTAGAAATAAAAACTAATCTAGTGTTTAATAAATCTTTTAACAATATGCAGTACTACAAAACAAAGATTTAGAATTCATTGGATACCCTGGCTGTTAATTAAATTTAAAAAAGTACTAACTTGTATTCATTAACTCTACACCAGAATAATGGACGTTAAATACTTATTACAAGTTAAAAATATATTTCAGAACGGCTGGTATGGGTATTAACACTTTTACTGATAAGGAGAGAACAACAAGAATTATCACAAGTTAGTCATAATGCTATAATTCGAGGTTTGATCCACATACCGCAGATAATCCATTGTTCAGCTTTGCACTAAAACACAATCAAACATTATTCAACATACCATAAATACCCTAACAGGATCATTTTGTAACTATTGCCTTATATTAATTATATATAAATGATTATCCAATCTAATATTTTATTCGCAAGTTGCACAAAACTTTATGAAAACTTTGATAACAATTTTACTTTTCTCAGATGGCATTGTTACATTCCACAAAAACATAGCTCTGAAAATAACTGGGAGCGAGTTTGAGCTATGGCAGATCTCTAAGTTTGAGAACTGAACTGAATCAATAAGTATCACAAGTTTAAAGGGTGTGTAACAAGAGTGACAACCAATCCCTTAGCTAGAATGGTGGGTGGTACAGTGTTGCTGTCTGGCTGCCTCATTTCTTTGTCAGTAGTTTAAAATTAAGGACGTCGGCAGATATTTTATAACTTTTCCATGATATAAAATAATATTACTAATAATAAATCTCTGGTAATAAAGACAACTGCCACAAGTCGTATGACGAAAGCAATAAAAAGTAATAATCGAGTATTTCTACAGCAAAATAATTTATATAGATATTCTCATTACACTGACACGTACTTTTCGATGCAAAATAAGGATATAAAGTCAGTACGTGAATATATATTGAGAAAAGAGTAATTCACGATTAAACGAGCTGGTATTTCATATTATAATGTGCAGTAGTATAAGAATACACGTTATAGATATAAATAAATAAATTAAACCTTTTACTGCGTAATTGTCACATATCTGAATATTTAATATATGGTACATTGAAACACAAAAAACTTAAGTTCAATGAGAAATGTATGTAAAGATACCCAAAAGAACCTTATTAATTTAAATTCGTTTCTCCTTTTCTGTCAAACAACTAACGAAAACGGCGGTTTTGTAGGCATAGCAGCGTTTTAAACAATCTAATGTTGGGATGGTTTTGCAAAGAAGGTGAAAATGTTAGGCTTAAAGGTTTTGCTGCATCGTTGATGATATATTAAAATACATTATTCTTTTGAAGTAATTAAAAAGTTAATGTAACTGAGTACCATAGAAATACCATGAAGTTATTAAAACCTAGCTGGGTTACACATGATGGTAAGGTTAATATTAATTATAATAATACTTTAGTTTTACAATAATCTTTTCAGTTTAAACTGCTTTTTGGTGTTAATTCTGATGTTAAACGTAGTGAAATTATTATACATGATTGAAATTTGAGACCTGTTAAATAATTTTTATAAGTATAATGAGTTTGTAATATGGCTAATAGTAATACGTTACACTTTAGCCGGATTTTACTTGAGGTAGTTAAGATTAAAGCACGGAATGTCATAACATCTCACATGTATAACGTAATGTTAAAGTAATTAGTATAAGCTATACATTTACTATTGTTATTATTATATAGTATTAATATTAACACTGTAGTTGTACAGCTACTATGTTTAGCAGTAGGAGATATAAGCTTAGACATAGACTCGGTAGTAATCACAATTAAACTGAAGTCAAAACGGAAAAAAAAAATTGTGTAACAAACAAATGGTAAACGATGAAGTTTCTTGTGTCCACAACGTTTATCCCAATATGCTTTTATTCTGGAAATTTCAACAGATAGTGTAGGTTTGTCAAGTCAGTCGTTATCAGTTGATTCCAGAAGTGGACAAGTCCTATTGAAATGATATTAGAAGATTTTATCTTATGATGAACCTAGTGATTTGATGTACCACATTTCAAAAACTGTTAAGGTGAAAAAAGCTGTGATAATTTTGTTGGAGCCAATTTGAGGAAAATTTTAATACAAACTGTTTTGATGTCTTTGATGGTTTATTACCTAATTTCTAATAAAACTCTACAATGCTAAATTTAAACTCTTTTTGGCTACTTATGTACATGTGATTCAACCTAGCTAACTTGTCAAATTCATTTTTTTGTTATGTGCTTTCAATTTTTATATTGCCACTTGATATTTCTAAAAATAAACTTGAAACCTCAATCCACAACACAGAGGTTGTCTTCCAGTCGTATTAATTTGCAACTAATTTACATGTTTTTTTTGTATAATGCTAGTTTGAGCATTCTTTGATTCAACACAGTAAAATCATTTTGCAGTATGTTTCTTTCCCCATTTGAGCATAGAGTCAAATTTTTTAATGTTCCTTTGACTTTGTGTACATTTTTAAATTTAAGTCTTAAAAAACAAATATCAATATTTTATATGTATGTGTGAGCTAAGACTAAGTCATCCATCAGTAGCTGTGATTATCACCAACAGTTTAACATAAACTGACATCTTTTATTCCAACTTGTACCTATCCAAGAAAGGTGAAAGCAGATTTGAACTAACAGTAGATATGACCTTACTATTATTGATATCACAATTTATAGTTTATGGAGCAGTACTTGTAACTAAGATATCTCTAAACAAGATTAGATCCAGGCTGTTAAAATGTGTATTCATGCCCTTCGGTATTATATGGGATTTTGGCTAGTTTTAATAATGAAATAAACAAAATTAACACATCACTGGATTCCACAGTCACAAATAAGTAGATTTGCTGTACAAATTTATGTCTTTAATATTTAATGAAGAAACAATTAAACATCATACCTATAAGCTGATCTTTTCTTCCATGTGACCTTGTTGGAACAGTAATAACAGTGACTGATACCAGACTGTTGCATTACTTGGTAGTATGGTACTGGGTGACATTTGTGTCAAGGCAAGATAAGATATAATCTCAGTAAAGTTTGTTGATTTCAAGCTTGTACATGAGGACTAATATTATATGGCTAAATTCATGAAAATTGTAAGTAACCAAGTGTTAATAAAGAAGTAAAAACTTATCTATGTACCTATGAAAATACAGGAGAGAGATTGTAATCATGTTAGTTATAAACTTGAAATATTGTGATTGACAGATACGTATATATAGTAACCACTGTCTGTCCTACATCACGTCTTGATGTAATGGATACATTGTTCATAACACTCTCATCATGTATTATTGTAATGTCCCTGTTGCACCAAACGTGCTTGCCCTTTCAGCCATGGGGGCATTATAAAGTGAAGGTCAATCCCACTATTTGTGGGTGAAAGAGTAGCCCAAGAGTTGGTGGTAGGTAGTGATGATGACTAGCTGCCTTCCCTCTAGTCTTACACTGCTAAATTAATGACGGCTAGCACAGATAGCCCTTGTGTAGCTTTGCACGAAATTAGAAAACAATTATTGTAGTGAGTTAACTTGTGTGAACTGTAAATTCTGTTGTCAATGTTTTTAGTATTTTTTCTTTCTCACACTATTGTTGCACACGTTTTTTATAATAGCCACACCCAGCAATGTGGCATTCAAAGTGGGGTCAGGATATTTTATTGTCTGTCCATGTCCAACGATGTGATGTAAAGCAACTTGTTGCCAAGCCAACACCTAGTCTGTATACATTTTCCCTTCATTATTTCTTGGCCTACAGTTGGTTCGAGCTGATCAGATATGTACTTGCATCAGTTTATGGGTAATTAAATCCACACCATAATGTTTTTATTTTAAAGCTTCATTTCTACAGGTTTAATTGTTAAAGACAATTTTAAATGTTTTTAAATTTTGGTGTATGTACCTCCTTCTGGTTCCCAGAACAAGGTAGAGCGTTAATGACAGGTTAACTATAATTGTGATGTTTTTAAAGCCGACTAAGAAATAGTTGAAGTATGGTTAACTTCAAATAACTTCACTTATATGGTCTGTAAGTGTTTTTCATTTGTTTGGAGTACAGTAATTAGTGTTTTCTTTTTATGAATTCATATATTTACAACTGAGATTTGGCACACACACAGTTCTGCGGCCAGGAACTATATTTTTCTGGGAACTCTTGTTACTAATTGTATAGTTTCAACTGTGATATTTCAGAACTTTGAGATATACCCAATATTCTAATGGAGAGTTTATGTAAACCTTTAATGAAATTTAAGTTTCTGAACCACATCATCACTAATTCTTCTGTTTAGTTGAAACTAATCCAAGCATGTAGCCTCAACATCACTTTTTACTTCATTTATCTTAAGGTGAAAAGGTAGTAGATATAGGTTAAAGCAGTGGTTCTTAGCCTTGTTAGAGATACTGAACCCTGGAAGTTTTGTACTTGCATTCACTGAACCCTTCGTAATTGGAAAAATGAAATATGATTTTTTTCATATTCAAGACATAAGTAGATATTTCTATTAGTGCACAAAATGAACCATGCATCAGTTGCACACAATATCACTGTGTTCAAAGAACAAAACCAACAAAACATAAATTTCACACAAAAACGTAACTCAATGAATATTTACTACAAATTAATGTGAGTTTTGCTGTTGCCTTTCAGAGACAAGTTCAAAAATAAGTGGCTTCACCTTGGTAAGTGCCACTCTTATATCATTTTTGCAACAAAGTTTGTTTTTCTTCATTTTTATGTCTACCATCCTCAAAGGATTGCTCACAAAGATGCGTTGTAACAAATGGTACGAGTATCTCAAGGTCTTTCTTAGCAATAAGAGGGTACATTACGATTTGATGACACCAAAACATTGAGAGTGTTGTTATTCTGAAAAGTTGCTGTTGAACCTCGCTCTGCTGAAGTTCAATGATTTTGTCAAGGTGTTCATCATTGACATCTGTTGTCGCAACACTAAACGTGAACAGCTGCCTCACCCATGCTGGATATGACTCTCTGGTGGGGAAGTATCTGTCAAGAGACTTTGCAAGCTCATCTAAGTGCATGGCAATTGCTTGCTTCAGTTCCTCGGGTACAGAAATGTCTCAGATTTCAGACACATCTTAGATCTTTCTTACACAATCAATCAGCAGGGAACAGTTTGTTAAGGTATCATTCTCTGTTTGTTGTTTTTATAATGGTATCTTTTTTTGAAAAGCCTTCAGGTTTACTTCCACTTCAATGATGTTGACTGCACTCATTGCATCTGTTGATTGAGATGATTTAGAGCATTGAAGATATCAGCCATGTACGTCAAAATGAGAATGAATTCAGATTTTTTGAAGCAGTCTGCATGACCATGTTGGTGCTCTCACAAAAACATGGCTAATTCTACACACATGGCAAAAACACGATTCAGTACCTTTCCCCAGGATAACCACCAAACGTTAGAATGGTACAGAAGTACCTCGAATTCAGAGCCCATTTCATTACACAGCTCTTTGAAGATGCGGTGCTTCAGGGCACTATTTCACACAAAGTTTACACATTCCAATACAATTTTTAATACTTCTGCCAGTATTGAAGGCAAGGTTTTTGTTGCCAACACATGCCTGTGCAGAACACAGTGTGTAACAGTGATGTGTGGTGCATTGGCTTTCACCAGCACACCAAAACCAGAGTTTTGTCCCAGCATGACTGGAGCTTTGTCTGAACAAACTGGAGAAACCATATTCCACGAAAAATCATTGTCTCTGAAGACATTATCCATAAGTTTCTTCATGTCGGCTGCCTTAGTTGTTGCTGTAAGAGGTTTACAAAATAAAAAATCTTCTTTTATCATGTCATTCTTCACATAGCACACGAATACACCAAGCTGGCTTAGATTGAAAACATTGGTGGTCTTGTCGAGTTGAAGGCTGAATTTTGCTTGGCTTGAAATCAGATCTGCAACTACTTTAGCCAAGATGTCATTGCTCATGTGTTCTATTCTGCTGATGGTGTCATTTGAAAGAGGAATTTGGGATAACTTATTTTCAGCAGCTTTTCCCAGCATGATATTCACCATCTTCAATGCAGCTGGTTTTATGAGTATTTCACCAATGGTGTGTGGTTTGACCTGCTTTACGATCAAGTACCCAACTTTATACGATGCTGTGAGGGTCAGTTTGTCGATGGGTACATAGCCGAGAACAGGCAAAATAGCGTTTTCATCGAACCTGACTCTCTTTACCTTGAATTCAGCAAGCGTTGTATTCTTGTATTTTCGATCTCCATGCAGTTTTAGGGAGTGTTCTCTTAGTTTTGCAGGTGCTAGACTATAATTGCTCAGCTTGACACTGCAAATCATGCATTGAGGATGCTGACCCCCATCACGTTCCATTATACATGTGAATCCGTATTGTACATATTCCTCCAACCCCTTTCTGTTTTTGCTCAACATAGTATGAAGGGATTGAAAGATTAGGAAAAAATCACAAATGATGCATGATTACTACAGTCACAAGTCAACTGCTAAGCACACGAAATTCCCTGTAGTACAGATATTGAGGCCAAGTGATGTGACATGATTAGCTGTAGCTAATGATGGTCAAGTGGAGCATGATGTCACGAATCATACGAGTGGGGTGAACGGAACGGATACACACACAGTTTGTGTGTCTTGACATCTGCCAAACCCCTGGAGTTTCAGTGAACCCAGGTTAAGAAACACTGGTTTAAAGGTTGCTGTTGACAGCCTTATAATGGTGAGTATATAGATTTGTAACAGCGCTCTGGTTTAGTCCCATCACGTCTCAATGTGTTCCTTCAATAAATACTTATATTTTTCCATGGTAATTCTTGAACTTGAATGCATGTACTTGGAGAGTAATGAGTGAAGTGTAATTGTTTTGAATAAATTCTATATGTGAAGAATTACATTAACATATTGTTGGTTACATTAATACCAGTTTGTAAAATGTGTACTTGAATGTTGTATGCCATGCAATTTCTTTTAATAAAATTGTATTCATGGACAAATTAAGTTTTATTTTATTTTTACAAGGGAATAGAATAATAATAATAATAAAAAGCTGTTTAGACAAGTTTGGCTAACATTCAGTTACCAGTATGAGGAAAATTTGACCATTGGCTATTTGCAGTGAGGAAGGAGGTACCAAGAAGTATCCACAGAAGTAACTTTCTCGTTAAAGATACAGGAATATGTAGTAGTAGGGAGCAAATCAAGAACAGGAAATTACTTACCAGGTGCTAAAGTACATAACATGTTAGAGCACATTACTTGTTTAGATATGGATAGTAAGAAATGTTTGTTTTGTGTTATACCTAGAAATGTTGGAAATTGTGAAGTAAATGAGTTTTGAGATATAAGGGTGTAGTTTAAATAACAGGCTTTAGTGTTAAACTCTTACAATTTAAAGTGCCACAGTCATGATTTATTACTATAATGTGGTGTGGTTGGACTCCAGAAACTGATTTATACAATTTAAAGTGGCACGGTCATGATTGATTACTATAATGTGGTGTGGTTGGACTCCAGAAACTGATTTATACAATTTAAAGTGGCATGGTCATGATTGATTACTATAATGTGGTGTGGTTGGACTCCAGAAACTGATTTATACAATTTAAACTGGCACGGTCATGATTGATTACTACAATGTGGTGTGGTTGGACTCGAGAAACTTATACATGACTTAATTTAAAAGTAAATATTTAAAAAACTTCTAAATATAGATTTTAGTGAGTCACGTGGTATGTTGAATGCAGTACTGTTTAAAATTAGTTGTTTGCAGTGTTAAAATACTAAGTCTATAGTTTTGTTCATGTATTTGAAATTTGTATTAGTAATATTAATGAGCTATAATATAAAATAAGAACCTTATATTGTTTTCATTTATCTGAGATATAGCATATATATTGAATTAAATACAGTGGTCCCTCACATATTTTTATTTTTGGAAGCAGTCCATTATATACATTTACTTCAATATATGAAGCAAATAACCAGTCGACAGCTTAGAATGAACCCCGAGTGGTTTTCTCAGCCATTTTAATCTGTGAAAAGGTTAAAATAAAGATTTTATAGGGTAGATTGTTTATTTAGTCTGATAGAAGTTTTATATTTTTTTTAAACCTAAATACATCATAGTTACTAAACTTAATAAATTACAGTGTAATTCTGTGGTATCAATATAGTTATTTATGATTTTTTTAGTTATGCAACTGTACATATAAAACCTAAAACAATTTTGTTTGATATCCTTCACAAGTGAAAATTTAAAAGGCTTAGCAACCTATATCCAACAGCAGTAAAGTTCAAAGGTTGTAGCCCAAAGAGATAATTGTTTGATTTACTTCTTTATTTATTGTTCTATACCTTAAGAAAAATAAGTTTAATTTATATTTAAATAGTAATAATCTGTATATATATATATATAGTGTATAATAACTGAAATGTGACTATAATTTACAAAATACTAGTCAATTAAAACACAACCAAGACAGGTGGTATTAAAAATGTATCTCAGGATGGCTGGTATTGGTATTGACACTTTTACCAGTTGTCCTTAGATACATTTTTATTTTAAGTAGATTTCTTGTCATCATGAATCAGGGAAGACTAAAGGTCAGTTTTTTGTTATAGGATATCTGATATGAGTACACATTTACTGTGTTAATGCAAATTATGTGATGTTAGCTAGGCATGACTGTAAGGTCAGTATAATAAAAAGTAATAAAATTTATTTAAATACATGAGAGTTTTGAGAGTTAAGCTACTTAGACTAAATATTTGTATTTTTGTGTTTATAATATGTAGTCATTCTAGTTTTAAAAAATCATAATTTATATTTATCTCCTAAGTTTCTCTGATGGTTACAAGGTTGGTCAAGTGACAGATCCCACATAGTTAGAGTATAGAAAATAACATAAAATGTAAAGTCTTACTGAAAACAAACATTTGAAATGTATTTAGAAGGTTTTAGAGATTACACAAATAATATCTTGGATTTTTGGGACAAAGAATAGTTTTCTTATTCATAACTTGAAATCACTTTGTATTCAGAGTTAATGGTAATGAAACAGACTTGATATTTTCTCAAATAAATCTTTAGTGAAAACTATTTCATAAAAAAAAAAAATCCATGTTCAAAATATTTTTAAACTTTATTGAAAGTCTACCAAATTTTGTGAAGATACACTTGTTGTATCAAAAGTTGTACTAAAAGTTACAGTGCAAGTAGTGAAAGAGATTAACAGTTATTCCACTTTTAACTCTCCCTATACGGGTTCAATCACTTTGGCTGACCCAAATAACTAGGAAACTATGCATCATACTGTAATGGAATATCCCTGAATCAGAGATTCTTGCTGGTTTCTCCAACCAAAGAGTTTCTGCAATGAGGTGTATCACTGCTCGCAAAGATGAAATTATGATGCTGACCAGTGTCCTCATTCTAACATTTACATCATTACATCCACCTGCCATCATCAAGGCAGGTTATCTTAATTGCAAGGTACAGCCATTCATTCCAAACCCACTTGGATGTTTCCAGTATCATTGGTTTTTTTTTTTTTGGTTCTTCCTTGACACATGCTCATTGCACGGGCAAGGACCATGATGTCTGTGAGTGTGAAATGAACCCTCATTGGGTTAAGTGCAATGGCTCTCACCTGTCCTATTTTTGTTTTTGCCTAAATGGTTGGAAGAAAAAGAGGTACAGTATTTGAAAATGATTCATAACATTACTTTCCCTGAGGCTTGAAAGTTGCTGTCCACCACTTCATCTCAGATGTATGCCACTGCACTTCATTCACTAGTGGGAGTACAGGTGGATCTCTTTGTGTCTCCAAAAGAACCATTCTCAAACCAAATGAAAAGTCTTTTGACCTTCATGGTTAAAAAAGTTCATGAATCAATGTCAACACCAATCTTTGTCTCTAACATACAATCCAGTAGACCCCAATATCCAGTTCCTTTGGTTCCAGGTACATGTTCTTCTCCCACACCAAGATGCAAAACGATCATTATTTCAAGTCCTCAGTCACAGGAATCCTCTTCCAACAACAAAGTCCTGTTCAATTGACCCAGGGCAGGATCTATGGAGGTCTACAGATCTCCTTTGAATAAGGACAATAAAGAAAAAGGTGTGGTCATAAACAGAAGGGTTCTCAACCCAATTTGTCTGCACATAAATAAAAATGGCCACCTTGATACAATGGAACTGTTAAGGGTTATGTTATAATCTTTCTGATTTCTGATTGCTTTCTACTATCCTGTATGTCTTTCCTTACAGGAAACATTTCTGAAACCTGCCAATACAGTGACATTTCAGCAGTTTTCTTTGTACGGAAATGATATTAGTAGGACTTGAAATACTGTGCCATCTGTCTCTTGCTATTCTTTTGATTATTTTCAACCTGATCTGACAGGAGAATGTTTTTCCTGATGCCTAGCACTGGGCTATTATCCTACCTTCCTCTAAGCCTGGGAAGGATCTCAAGATTCCTTCAAACTTCTGTTCAATTGCTTTGACGAGTTGTCTCTGTAAGGACTTAGAGAGAATGGTTAATACCTGTCTTGTTTTGTTCCTTGAATCAAACTTCCTCCTCTCGCTCACCCAGTGTGGGTCCCGACGACAGAGCTTCACCATGGACCACCTGATTTAACTTGAAACATCAATCAGAGAAACTTTTTTCAAATAACATCTTGTATCGATATTCTTTTACATTGAGAACAACGTCTTATGATACAACATAGAGGTATGGCATTTTGCAAGTCCTCCATTTATATGGGTTACATGGCCATTTACCCATTTCTGCTAAAAGTTTTTTAATGGACAAACAATTCCAAGTTCAAGTGGATTTGACACTTTTCTACAAGAACTTGGAGTCCCTCAAGGCTGTGTTTTGAGTTTTGCACTTTTCAGTATAAAGAATAATGTCATCACTGAACAACTCCCTCTTACTGTTGCAAACAGGCTGTTTGTCAGTCGTTGAACATGAGAGATTGAGTGGCAGCCACAGACTGTCATCATTCGTTTACTAATTGGACCACAGCAAACAGTTTTAACTTCTTTCTCTAAAACTGTTTGCATGCACTTTAGCTGCCAATGAGTCAGTCATCCTGATCCTGAACTCCGTATTGGTAAAATAGTACAACCTGTGGTCCCTCAGACAATTCTTGGGGCTTATCTTTGACTGAAAACTGACCTTCATACCACACATCAAGCAACTATTGATCAAATTTACAAGAGCACTGAACATCCTTTGTGTCCTTTTTTCCAACACTTGTACAGAAGATTGATGTTCTATGTTAAAGATATATCGTGTTCTTATTCAATTACAACTAGACTGTGGATCACTGGTGTATGGCTCTGTCAGGACCTTGGCATTAAAGGTGCTGGACTTCATTCATCATCAGGGACTTCAGCTCTGCACTGGGGCTTTCTGCACTTCCCCAGCCATTGTTCCTTTTGACTTTTGTATCAAGGAGCAGTTGGATGAATTGAGTCTGTCCTTGGATAATATTGCTGTATCTGCTGGTCAGCCCATCCCGTCGAGGCTTATTGCAGTCCCAAAATGTGACTTATCTTTAATTCATCTGAAAAAAGCAGACACTCCTGGTGGGAAATATTGTCTGTTATTTGCTAAACACCTTATTGAACCATCCTTCTATTCCTGTTTATACAGATGGCTTGAAATCTGGTGACTCTGTGGACTCTGCCATGGTTTGTTGTGGTTCGGTGGTTGCACACAGAATCCCCTTTACAGTTTCTGTGTTCACTGCTGAACTGTATGCCATTTCTCTTGTCCTGGATCATATTGAAGCTAAGCAGTACTCAAACTGTACTATTTATACTGACTCACTAAGTTCTCTACTGGCCCTGGAATCGCTTCACGTTAGTTCACACCCTGTTCTTGCTGATATTCAGATACGACTGGCCCGTTTCTCTTTAACATCTACTTCTATCCAGTTTCTCTGGATACCAGGCCATGTTGGTATTCATGAGAACGGGGTTGACACAGCAGCTAAACCTATCTGCTCTGGCATTATCGACTTGGAGTGAGCAGCGTGAAAACAAGCTTTTTCAAATAAAACCCTCTATTGGACTTTGGCCACTGTACTCCCATAAGGATTGGAAAGAGGAAGTTGTTCTAACTGGACTATGCATTGGTCACAGTTTTATAACTGATTGTTTTATTTTATCTGGGACTGATAAAGTGGTTTTAGAACTTACCTGTTAATCTTCCTGGCAAGTTATGATAATTACAGTTATGCTACAGAAAGTCCTTTACAACTTGTATTACTGTATTTTTTCTCTTATAACTGTAGAGTAGATGTAAACATTAGATTTAATACTATTTATGTTTTTAATTTAAAAATTAAACTTTGCCTTGTTTTGCTTTAATTTCCTTTTATGAATTTTAATAATTTTATTCTAATTTTAACTTCTTACTGGATGTTTGGTGCAGATGGCCTAGTTGTTTTGTGCCATAAAACACCAAACCAACCAACCAACTGTTAATTTTACTGACCTCGTAACAACAACTAAAAAAGAGAGAGAGAGAGAGAGAGACCGAAATTACTAATATTTTCTTCCTAGAATGACTTTTAGTTTGAACAGATAATTAGTTTTTTCTCATACAGTTAAAAGTTAACCCGAATTTTTAGTAGGATTATTGTTAACACTTTCTAAAGTAAAAAAATTAAACACCAATAAAATGAGTATTTCTTTGTTTATGTGTGGGCTCAGCAATGGTTAGTTGCAAACTCTTTCTTTGTTAACCTGAAGTTGACCTAGGAAGGTCAAAACATTGTCCTCTGCTTATCAATAAAAGTGTTATATCCTTATCAGCTGTTCTGAGATACATTGTTATTCAACTTAAATAGAATTAGTGTTTCTTATTATTACAACATTCAGTAATTCCAACTCGTCAAGTTTATTTTCTTTTACATGAATACTAGAAGTCTTTGTAAAAAAAAATTTTAAATTGAAGGTTTATGGTTATTGATATGTACTTTTAAGACGTCACTGATATCAGTGAGTCTTGGTGAAATTAAATGTATGATAACCGGACTCAGTTGTGTAGCAGTAGATCAACAAACTGTATCTTCTATAAGTTCATTTGGGAATCAATCAACAAACTGTATCTTCTGTAAGTTCATTTGGGAATAGATCAACAAACTGTATCTTCTATAAGTTCATTTGGGAATAGATCAACAAACTGTATCTTCTATAAGTTCGTTTGGGAATCAATCAACAAACTGTATCTTCTATAAGTTCGTTTGGGAATCAATCAACAAACTGTATCTTCTATAAGTTCGTTTGGGAATCAATCAACAAACTGTATCTTCTATAAGTTCGTTTCGGAATCAATCAACAAACTGTATCTTCTATAAGTTCATTTGGGTATAGATCAACAAACTGTATCTTCTGTAAGTTCATTTGGGAATAGATCAACAAACTGTATCTTCTGTAAGTTCATTTGGGAATAGATCAACAAACTGTATCTTCTGTAAATTCGTTTGGGAATAGATCAACAAACTGTATCTTCTGTACGTTCATTTGGGAATCAATCAACAAACTGTATCTTCTGTAAGTTCATTTGGGAATAGATCAACAAACTGTATCTTCTGTAAATTCGTTTGGGAATCGATCAACAAACTGTATCTTCTGTACGTTCATTTGGGAATCGATCAACAAACTGTATCTTCTGTACGTTCATTTGGGAATCGATCAACAAACTGTATCTTCTGTACGTTCATTTGGGAATCGATCAACAAACTGTATCTTCTGTACGTTCATTTGGGAATCGATCAACAAACTGTATCTTCTGTACGTTCATTTGGGAATCGATCAACAAACTGTATCTTCTGTACGTTCATTTGGGAATCGATCAACAAACTGTATCTTCTGTACGTTCATTTGGGAATCGATCAACAAACTGTATCTTCTGTACGTTCATTTGGGAATCGATCAACAAACTGTATCTTCTGTACGTTCATTTGGGAATCGATCAACAAACTGTATCTTCTGTAAGTTCATTTGGGAATAGGTCAACCAACTTTATGTTCTATAAGAGCTTGGAGCACACAGTGGAAGTTATCTTCCGTTGTTATCGTGGGAAAGGAGTGGAGAGCTTGCATGTCTAACACACTTAAAGTAAATAAAATATTGCTTTGGTGATTACCTTTTTCTCTTTATCTATGAGCAAACTGCATGACTATAAATTTCTAAATTTGTTGGAAGAATGACAGATGAGAATTTAAGAAAGGTTGATGAAGTCAGAAAGAAACTTAGAATTTTTAACTAAAAATCCTAGATTGTAGAGAACAGGTGAAAATTACTGGATTTACTGCTGTTAGATAATATAAGGATAGCTTTGTTAGAAGATTACCTGAGGGTTGTTGAGTTGGGTTGATGATCTAATGGTAGTTTAGTTTACATGAAGGAAGTTCTATGACCTGTTTGTTTGTCAGTGAGGTATTTTGCTATGCTTGTAATAAAATAAATAGTCTATATGTAATTGTGCTAGAAAATATTGCAGTTAGCTCAACATTTGATATTAAGAAAGGAATTAAAGGCATTGCATGTTGTGGATGACATAACATTTATATCTGTATTAACCTCATTTACAGTTGCAAGCTGTGAAAATGTATTGTCAGGGTATTTAATCTGGTTATATTTGAATTCAAGCCATTAATGTTATGTGAAGTCACATGGACTTTTTTTTCAGGTCATCCCATTTTCTCAGTTGACATCCATCCTGATGGAACACGGTTTGCAACTGGTGGCCAAGGTGAGATATACGTAGAGGTGATGAAAAACAGTTATTATGGGCAAAATATTTAAATATATTTTGCAACTTATACAATAAACCAAGATAAATAAGTGCCCAGGCACAAAAGGCTGTTGGTAAAACAAGTAACCAGAAGTAACTCGTATAGTTGGATCTTAAGCTTTTGAGTATGTGAATGTCTTGAGTTGAAGCTGTTGTTTTTTGATGTATGTTGATTATGCTCTAAGAGGTGTTGAGTAAATGCTATAAAGATGTTGTATGGATGTTGAGTTAACTCGGAAAGCCGTTTCTGTTTTGTACAAAAAGATGTATTCTAAGCTATTTATTATTGCTTTGATATTTTCTACTTTAGAAACAGTTTTTTTACAATGAAAATTTAGATGTATAGATTTTTGTAGTATTTCACTTTTATGTTTGTAGTCATTCAATCATTAAATACTTGATTGAAAGAAATGCTGGCTGATTGGTTGGATGATTGGAATGGGAGTAAATATATCATGAATATTTTATATGTGTTCTCTTTACACACAAAAAGAGAAAGGTCATAATTACAAAGGAGCTATGACCAACTGAAATATTTTAAACCACCTTTGTTTTTAGGTCATGGTGTTTGGTATAATAAACAAAAATAAATTTTTTACTGTGCTATGCCGAAAAGAGTTTGTAATTTCTTAGATGTAGAATTAAAATAAATCCAAACAGAAGAAGTTTTGAAGGTGAAAAGGAATCCTGATGTTGTTTTCTTATCATCCTGCAGGTGCTGATGCTGGGAGAATAGTCATCTGGAATATGGCACCAGTGATGACAGAAGATGATGAAAAAAATGAAAATATACCAAAGATGTTGTCACAAATGGATAATCATCTTGGTATAATTCATGTTAAATTGTGTTAAACATTTAAAAACACATGCATAATCAAACTATAAAACTGTGTTTTTTTAATCACATTTTTACAGTAATGGATCACATGATTGTATTTTTCCACCAGGGGAGCACCAAAGAACTAGTTTCATACACACTTAGTCTAATGTTTCTGAATCTAGGAATTGTGTGATTGTAACAATATACATTAAGATATAGTGTATAATGTTAATACAATAAAATATGTTATCATTTAGGAAAATAGAATAACACTTAGACAGTACGTACTAAGACCTAAAGCACAAAAGTTAGAATAACACTTAGATAGTACGTACTAAGACCTAAAACACAAAAGTTAGAATAACACTTTGATAGTATGTACTAAGACCTAAAATACAAAAATTAGAAGAAATTGAAAATAAGATATTAAAACTCCCTAAGTTATTTTTGTTTGAGTGTGTAAATTTTTAGTTACTGATAAAAAAAATATTGACATAAGAAGATATGCGAGTTACAAGTTGAAATTTTCAGAAACATAAATCTTCATTTTGCTACTGTCCATGTGTACGAACAGTAATTTTGATTTGTAATTTAAAAAATTGAAACCCGAAAAATCAACTAACTAAGAAGTAGACTATTTTGAAGTGGGAGTTCTCTTAATTATATTAAATATACCATCTTTCCTCTATTATGTTTCATAGACCTTTGTATATTTTCTACTTTAGAAACAGGTTTGTTTCAATGAATATTTAGATGTATAGATTTTTGTAGTATTTCACTTTTATGTGAATTTACAATTTACAATATATTGTAAACTATCCAGGACTTAAAAATGCTCATAGAGAATACTTTGTTCTTGTTTTGATAACTGACTGGATAATAAAAACCAGCATAAATGGTTATGTTATTATTTATCTAGTCTTGATTAATATACTATAAAGAAAATCACTTAACTTGAATGACTTCATGGTATTATTTGATTTTAAGTAACTGAACACTACGAGTGTAATCATCAATGTTAGTAATGTCGTCCTGATATGATGAATAACTGTCAGATTAGTCACTAAGAACTGTACCGAGATAGTGATATATTTAATGACTTTTTGTAGAAATGTTAATAATATCTTCAGTTGGTAAGTTACACTTTTAATGTCTAAAATCTTCTTTATCCACCGTAACAGTATAACTTGTTTAGTTCATTATTACTCGTTTATAATTTGTGTAATGAAGATAATGAAAGTGAGTATATTAAATGAAGTTTTTTTTTTCCAAATGTAAGTGGATATCGCTGAGTAGAACTCGGAGTGTTTGTGTATTTGAAAACATTCTTACTGAAGTAAAATTATGAATGTGAACATGGCTTAAAGTTGTTGTCCAAATAGAGCAGTGAGTAATAGAGTATATGTAGAAGTAGACATATAAATATTAAATTTTGTATTTTTCAGTTAATGTGTATGTTTAAAATTCACGTTAGTACACTTACCTTTCAGCGTGTGTAAACTGTGTGAGGTGGTCTGGGAATGGGAGGTACTTGGCTTCAGGTGGAGATGATAAAGTCTTGATGATATGGCAACAGGGAAGGTGAGTTAGTCTGTTAGTTACCTCTCGTATTCTTGAAATAAAGTTGATGCGACTCAAGTAAAACTATTACAGTGCATTCTTAACCATACTTTTTGGTTAAACCATAAATGGAAACACTGCACAGGTCTTCTCATAACACAAACCAATAAAAATTCAACTAAACTTCTCGATATATTTACTGTGAGAAGAAGGTTTGAACTGCACATTAAAATATAATACTTAATTTAATGTATTAAAACCTTGGCTTTCTTTGGGTTATAACATAATGTTTTGGGACAACATGAGACCTATTGAAAGAGAAGATGTGAAAGTGTGCATTGCAAGTGGGACCAAATTTTATATTTTATGATGTTGCAACCAAATATGATTCAAGGCTATAAAAAATATTCTTTGCCTGAGCAATGACAATATTACAGGGTGGTCGCTAGAAAAGCGGAAAATTTGAGGGTCAGATGAGATCATGAATAAAATGCGTGCTTACTCATTTCTATTTTGATTTCTTTACATCATGAATAAAATGCATGATTTTAATAATTTTGAGCATCTATGAGTGTAATATAACATATGCCTTTAAAAAACTTTGTAAAAGTTATTCTTTGTAAAAATAAATAGCTGTTTGACAAATTTTCCTCTTTTCTAGCGAGCATCCTGTATAATGAGTAATTTATGTTGAATTTCATACTTCTTGGAGGGGTGATAAATAAATTTCAGAGGTGATACCTAGAGATCAAATGTCACAATTCTCACACTAGCACAATGGGAAATTGAAGATTATAAAATTCAGAACTTAAAAACTTGTGTTAACATTTGAACTATTAGTTATGTTTTTATTCCACATTTATTTATTTGCCATGATAAAAAAAAGTAATGACATTTTTGAAGTAACAGTAAAAATCTCATGAAGTGTAAATAAAATGATGTCTGTTCTGAAAGAGTGAAAAGACAATTTTTATCTACATATAAGATTTTATTTGTGGTAACTTTAAAAAGCTAACCTAAATCTTGGTATTTAACTAAACTACATGAGACTAATCACTATATAGACTTTATGTTTGAAATGGATTTGGCAACATTAACCAAACATTGTTGACAGGTATGGAGGTGGACCGACAACATTTGGCTCATCAGGAAAGTTGATGAGCATGGAACAGTGGAGATGTATCAGCACATTGAGAGGTCACTCAGGAGGTAAGCTGATCAGAACATTTTGGGTCCATAATTAGTGCTAGATGTAAAATGACTGTGTGAAATAGTATTGGATCCTTGAATGTTGAAGTCTTCTGAGGGTAAAGATTTTCTTATATACCACATGTGTATTTGTTTACTGAGAATAAATATTAATATAAACAAAGTAGATATTAAACTGTAGGCTTAATTTCACTAATGGAAAACATTTAATATATAATCAGCATAGAGACCTAATATGTTTTTTCTAACTTTCCACAACCTGTGATGTGAACTTCAGAACTTCCTGTTTGAGGCTCATCTTGCAACCTGAATTGTGAATAATATTGTGACATTGAACCAAAGGTTTACTAACCAAGGCTGTGCTGATAAGCTATGAATAGGTGAAACGTCAGACCACACCAGAGACAATAGCACGTCACAGAATATGAATAGGTGAAACGTCAGACCACACCAGAGACAATAGCAAGTCACAGAATATGAATAGGTGAAACGTCAGACCACACCAGAGACAACAGCACGTCACAGAATATGAATAGGTGAAATGTTAGCCCACACCAGAGACAACAGCAAGTCACATAATATAAATAGGTGAAACGTCAACCCACACCAGAGACAACAGCAAGTCACATAATATAAATAGGTGAAACGTCAACCCACACCAGAGACAATAGCAAGTCACAGAATATGAATAGGTGAAATGTTAGCCCACACCAGAGACAATAGCATGTCACAGAATATGAATAGGTGAAACATCAGCCCACACCAGAGACAACAGCAAGTCACAGAATATGAATAGGTGAAACGTCAGCCCACACCAGAGACAACAGAAAGTCACAGAATATGAATAGGTGAAATGTCAGCCCACACCAGAGACAACAGCAAGTCACAGAATATGAATAGGTGAAATGTCAGCTCACACCAGAGACAACAGCAAGTCACAGAATATGAATAGGTGAAACGTCAGCTCACACCAGAGACAATAGCAAGTCACAGAATATGAATAGGTGAAACGTCAGCCTACACCAGATCCAACAGCAAGTCACAGAATATGAATAGGTGAAATGTTAGCCCACACCAGAGACAATAGCACGCCATAGATTATTTCCAGTCTCTATGTCAGAGATTATATTTTCAATTTTACCTATAGTGAGCAAAACACAAACTGTAACGTCGTCATCAAACTGATCCACTGTGTAATACCAAATAATACATTTGACACAATATCAGAATGTTATTCATATATCTAGATCAGTTTAGATTACTATATGGTGAATTAAAAAGGCTTAAAAACTTTATGAATGGCAAACATTGTGCCTTGTTTATGAAATTTTGTCTACAATATCTTGGCTTCATTTAGTTGGCTTTTTGTATAATATTTTATTTCATTTACTGATGAGGTGTAATTTATTTATTTTTTTATTCAAATTATAATAGTAAATGGTAAATTCTTGACATTTCTAAGCCCAATGAATAACAAGTTAAAATTCCTGATTTGTGAACTTGATGGTGTCAGTTCTTCATGAGAGGTATAATTTGGCAGGAAGGTTTAGAATTTAAGATGGATATTACTGGTTCAACAAGGTATTGTTTAATTGTCTGTATGTCTTAACCTTTTGGTAACATTGATAAAGTTAAATCTCACTCACACTTGTCATCGTGTGTAACTCAGTGAGCAGTGATATTCAATGTGTATAAATCTTAAAGCTGGCTCAAAAACTGAAAATTTCAAGCTACACTGGAAAACTGTTTTTCTGTGAATATTAAAAGAAAGTAGAGAAAGATAAAAAAGAACTTTTAAGTCAAAATATATGGTTTATCTTTAAGATAAAAGTAATTTGTCAGTGTAAGAATGTACAGTTTTTTTTAAATAAGTATAATTTGTTTACTGGATTAACAATAAATTAGTGGATTACAACAGGACTTAGTTTGATCATAATTATTCTCCACTTTACATTTGTGGTGTTTTGTACATTTTCTTGGTATTTATGTTTATAAAACTGTTCACCATTTTATTTATTTATTTTTTCCAGATGTGCTGGATCTTGCTTGGTCTCCGCACGATGTCTGGCTTGCTTCTTGTAGTGTGGATAATACTGTTGTTATCTGGAACACTAGTAAATGGCAAGGTAGGAGGAATCATAGGTCAATAGTTAAGGCACTTTTACATAATGATACTCTATATATTTGTTTCAGTTAAGGCACTTTACATAATGATACTCTGTATATTTGTTTCAGTTAAGGCACTTTACATAATGATACTCTGTATATTTGTTTCAATTAAGGCACTTTACATAATGATACTCTGTATATTTGTTTCAGTTAAGGCACTTTACATAATTATACTCTATATTTGTTTCAGTTAAGGCACTTTACATAATGATACTCTGTATATTTATTCCATGATGATTCCTTTTTTTGTTTTATTCTAATTCAGTTTCTGATACATTAAATGTGTGTTTCAGATATGTTAAGAATGCAAATACAAAGCACTTCTTCTGTTTATTTGATCTTAGGATTTATTCTTCTAAAAATTTATTTTTATTGTCTGAAAACGTATAGTGTTCTATTTTTGTATTATTTTTAACACTATCTGGATTGATGAGCACCTTTCAGGTGTTGAATGCACACCTTTGTATCATATTTTCAAACTTTAAACAGGATATAATAATTATAACCGTACATTCTTTTACTCAAATAATAATTCTAACCCTACATTGTTTTACTCAAATAATAATTCTAACCCTACATTGTTTTACTCAAATAATAATTCTAACCCCACATTGTTTTACTTAAAAATATTTTAATACTGATATTATATTTACTTCACAAAGAAGTGTGAAAAACATGTTAAAACTTGTAATTTTTGACAGCTTCAAGGAGCCTTGTCTGAAAGCAACGCATATATATTTTACTGGCCCAAAAACAAAGGTTTTATATCTGCTAAGAAAATATTTTTCCTTAAGAATACACTTACTATACCTTGCTTCTTAAGCCTTCTTTTTCTCTAAATTTTATTAGTATATCCATTAATACCTTAGTGTTTCTCGTTCTAACAGATGATTTACTATCCACTAAAGAATCTCGACATTCAAGATAATTATGGGCAAAGTTTAAATGGTTTTGGATAGAGCAGTTTGTGAATTACTTCTGTTAATGTAGAGTGAATAAAGTTGTATGAATATTGGTTTCTTTTTCTCCACTTACTAGGTTTTAGTGAGTCTAAGGTTCTCTAGGTATCCCCTTTAATGTAATTTATTTACCACTTGTTTGAAAAGTATGAAATGTAAATTACTCATTATAATGTTGTAACCAATGCAAACCATAATTTTGTGCAGTTACATGACCGTAAAATAGAAATTCAGGCTTCTTGCCACACCCATCTATCATAATTATGAATTACCACGTGTTATTACTGACATTTAAAACGTTATTATTGGAAACCAATAGAAAGCCATGGCTTTATAGATATTAAATGATTTATTATATTATTTTGTTTATTTTGCTTCTAGTTCAAACTTTATTCTCTCAAGATACACATTGGAAACCTTAGGTAAATTTCTAATGGTTCATATCACATAGTAAGAAAGTCAGAAAAATTGGATAGGTATGGGATATTATCTGATTTGTTGCATGTGATTATTCTATATAGTTTGGTGCATTATTTGATTAAATAAAAATTGAGTGCAGTAGTATCATTATTATTAAACAAGTAGGGTTAGGTTTCATTGACAGCAGAAAAAAGACCCAGATCGGTACTTTATCTGTTGTTTCTTACATGTATTCTTTATTTATTATTATAAAAATAAAGTTTATAAATTAGAAACTTTTTAGGTTAGATCAGGTAAGAAAAAGAGTGATAATAAAAACTTTATAAAGTATGCTCATGAGCTGACTGTGCATTATGTAATTCAGTAGGGTAACATGAGCTGTCAAACTTGCTAATTGATTTACATTTTATTTGGTGGGAATATTTTCTGGACATGGTTCAAAGGGCAATAGTATTAAATATAAACAAACTTGTACTGTTATATGTTTAAAGCTATTAAGGATAAACATAGTTTCATGTTACAATTTAAAGTAATTTTAGAAAGGAAAAAGGGTGACTACGAAATCGGTTAAGTTGACCATCCTTGTAGTCAAGACTGGTCGAGTTGATCATCCCTGTGTAGACTTGTAGTCAAGATTGGTCGAGTTGACCATCCTTGTGTAGACTTGTAGTCAAGACTGGTCGAGTTGACCAACCTTGTGTAGACTTGTAGTCAAGATTTGTAATGAAAATAGTTCATTAAAAATTCCATTTTTTTTGTGTTTACAACTGACTCTTTATGGCTATTGAAAATGTACACAATTTTTGAAGATACACAAAACATATGAGAAGTTATAGTATGAGGTCAAGAGATTCAACCAATTCAGCCAGACCTAGAGTGGGAGAGTTAATATTTTTATGTGACACGGTATGTTGAATGCAGCTTTGTTTGAAATTTGATGTTTGTCCACATACAAGGTCTATAGTTTCTTCCTTATTAGAAACATAAATTATCAGTATTGAAAAACTAGAATATCAGATAAGGACCTCCTATTTTTTCTATATTTAGTAAATCAAACACAGTGGCCCTGCTCATTCCATCCATTTATACAAATACCTCCATACTTAGACAAGCATCCCTCTTTGATCTGTTTATAACCAATCAGAAGCTCAGAACTTTCTCCATGTGCTTTTCTCAGCCTTTTAGAGGTGGGAACTTCTCAAAATTATTCTTTGTCCCAAATCTCGAAAGGAGGTGGTAAGTGAAACTATTATTCAAACAATATTTTTATATCCAAATACAGTTCAGTTAGGAAATTTGGTAAATTACAGAGAAATGATTCTATAGTTATAGAGTAACTTAAATAGTTTTGTTATTTTGTTTTACCTCCTCTACGTGTGAAATTTGACAAGGCTTAGCATACAAGGTACAGTGAGCGAGTACAAACTTTGTTGCAATAGGACTGTGTCATTGCATTTTGTGTGATGTTAAAAAGACATGACTGAAAGGTAGGTAAAATAAAAATGAGATATATATGGATAATTTTATATGCAAAAACTGCTCGTTTGGGTTCAGAAAATATTTTAAATAGAAGAGCGAACAACGTTTCAACCTTCTTCAGTCATCGTCAGGTTCACAAAGAAAGAGGTAACTGACCGGAAGCTGACCACATGTTTGGAAGGGGTTGTGTAACTGAGTGTCGCAATGTAGAGGGCAGGGTTAGATGTTTGAATATATAATTTTATCTATAATATTAATATAGGTATAATGGCGTTCCTTTATATTGGTTTATTTTGGGTTTAAGTTGTTGTATAAGTAAGGCTTCTTTAATTTTGCGTTTGTTTATATTTGTTTCTTTATTTAGTATTTTAGTGTTTTCTATGGTTATGTTGTGTCCATTTGACTTACAGTGTTCGAAAACGTGTGAAGGTGACTTTTCATGTTCTTTGAATCTGGTTTCCATTTTTCTACTTGTTTCTCCAATATAGAAGTCGTGGCAGTTATCACATTGTATTTTATAAATAATGTTGGTGTGGTGTTTGTCAGTGTAGTTCTTACATAGTATAGACTATAGTTTTGTGCCTGGTTTTTGAATAAATTTAGTATTAACTGGAATGTTATATTTTGTTACTAGTTTTTGCCAAATGTTGGTTATTTGTCTGCTGATGTCAGGAATATATGGTATACATCAGTATATGGTTTCGTGATTTTTTGATTCGTGAGATATATTTACTTTTGTTGTTTGATTTTGCTTTCTGTCTAGGTGATGTGCGTATAATGTTTTCTACGGTTTGTGGAGGAAACTTATTGATGTTGATGAAGTATTGTTTTATTTTGTCTAATTCATCGTTAATTTTATCTGATGAGCATAGTTTTATGTCTGTGTTTATCTGGTTTCTTAGTATGTTGAGTTTTTGTTTTGTTTCATGTGCTGAGTCCCAAGGAATGTATAGTCCAGTATGGGTGATTTTTCGGTGGATTTCTGTTTTGAATTGTGTGTCAGTTCTTATAATTTTGAGGTTAAGAAATGATATTTGATTGCTTTCTTCCTGTTCACATGTGAAGTTAATTTTTTCACTCACATTAACTCTATACATCCCAACATTAAGTATGTGTTCTGTAGATTTGAATCCCGCAACCGTGTCATCTACATATCTGTACCAGTATAGTGGTGAATGTAATGCTGTATTAATTGCTTGTGTTTCAATTTGTGTCATAAAAATATTGGCTAGAACTGGTGATACTGGGTTGCCCATGCTTAGGCCATTTGTTTGTATATAGTTTTGGTTGTTGAACATGAAGTTTGTCTTTATTGTGGTGAATTCTATGAGGGTTGCTAACTGGTTACTGGGAATGTCTATAATTGGGTTAGGGTCTCAGATATAGAGTTCTAAGGCTATCTTGCAGGCTTCTGTTGTTGGAACTTCTGTAAAGAGGGATATAACATCGAAACTGGCCATTAAGGCTTTATGATTAAGTTGATTTAGATTAGACTTGAAATTAAAAGAGTCTTTGATGAATGAGCTGGCTGATGTTGCATATTTGGAGAATGCCCATGCTATGTATTTACCAAGATTGTAATTAAACAATTCATATGTTGACATTATTGGTCGTAATGGACAATCTGGTTTATGAGGTTTGGGGGGATGCCGTATATTTGCGGTGTGCGTGAGTCGGTTTTATGTACGTAGGAATAAAGTGTTTGTGAAATTGTGTTGGCTTTTTTCATTTGTAGTAGTAATTTGTTCAGTTGCATCTCATGTGTCTTTGTTGGATTTGTGTGTATTGGTTTAAATTTGTTTGTGTCTGATAGGATGTTATTCATTTTTTGTATGTATTCACTCGTGTTCATTATTACTATAGCGTTACCTTTATCTGCTTTTAGAATTTTTATGTTTCTGTCTTGTTTTAGGTTTTTAATGGAATTAATGTCTCTTTTTGTAAGGTTGTTTTTTAGTTTTCTGTTTTGTGAAATTATGTTGATGGTTTTGTAAGAAAATTCTTTGAAAAAATTGTTTAAGATGTTGTTTTTAGGTGTCTCTGGAAAATATAAATATTTTCTGAACCCAAACGAGCCGTTTTTACATATAAAATTCTCAACAAGTCGGTTTCTCGACATCACTGATATATGGATAATGTTATGAGGTCTAAACTGTTGTAGTTTTGAGTCACAATTCTCTGATTTAAACTAAAAAAAAATGTAATTTATATCTCCTAATTATTTATGATGGTTATAATGCTTGTCAAATTGGCCAAACCCATTTTGAAATACAATAGTTAAAGAATAAATAAAATATAAAAGTTTTCTTGAAATGATTGATAATTATCTAAAGGTTGTAATGATTTTACCGATAAAATTTTGAAAATTTTTCTGATGCACAAAAGGTATTTTTAATTAATGAAATTTTTCTGCAGTTTGAGTAGTCAGCATTTGAAAGTAAAATAAAAAACACAAGAACGAATCATTACTTAAAATTTCTTAAAACTAGTTAAAATAATCTGACATTTTATGTACAAATCTCTTGTAATATTTATCAATAATCTAAAGAACTTTGCATTAAAATTAATAGTAAAACTATAACAATCACAAAATAGTTGTGAGGTTGGTCCCTGTGATTGAGCCCATAGTTAGCAAGTTTTAATTACTTCAAACACACAGTACTGCCTTTACATTTTATAAATTATATACATTCACATACAGAACACCAGAACCAAAAAAATGTTTCTTACAGAAAATACATGTTTTCATCCCACTTAGTTTTACATTGTTTTTTGATGATTGTGGCTATACAGCTCATGAGTGAGGGTCAGTTGTATAATGAATATGTTAAATTTCCATATGCTATTAAACACATAAGATCTTTTGTGTTCCTTAAAATACATCAAGTGTTTCTTATAGCATTAAGCATGTTATATTTTTCCTTGTAGTGTTAAGCATGTCTATAAGCATTACTCACTATATATGTTAAACCTTTCAGAAATTGTTGCTGTTCTTAAGGGCCATACTGGTCTAGTCAAGGGGGTTTCTTGGGATCCCGTAGGGAAATACGTTGCCTCCCAGGTACGTTCTTCAAATATTATACATTTTACTTGCTAGTGGTGTTAGTGCACAATGAATATTGTGTTCCATTTCATGGTTAGATATCTGTTCATTATTCATATTGGTTTCAGTGGCATTGTTTAGTGATTTGTCTCTTTGTTGATGAATGTGCCTTTGATTGTTATTCAGTCAGATGACAAGAACTTACGAGTATGGAGGACACATGATTGGTTGGAGGAGACTGTTGTTTCTGAGCCGTTTGAAGAAGTAGGTATACTTGGGGTTACATTAGTTAAGTGTTTTTTGATTAGTCCTGTTCTTTCATAAATAGCTGTTTTTGGGGTTATTTTAGTTAAGTGTTTCTCACTTCTGTCATTTCATAAATCGGTGTGCTTAGTGTTACACTAGTTAAGTGTTACTTGGTTAGCTCTGTTATTTCATAAGTGAGTGTACTTGGGGTTACATTAGTAAAGTGTTTTTAGTTGGTTCTGTTATATTGTAAGTGTTAATAATTTGATAATTATGAAAATAAAACTGTTTCTTTGGTTCTCAGTAAAATACATTTCTATACAATTAAGTTCCCTGCTGTTTGTGACGTTAAATTAAAAGTTACTTGATCAATAATTAGTAATACCTCATTAATCTTCAAATTTACAATAACTGCACTGCATGTTAATCAGGTATATTTCATGGAAAATGAGAAGTTGTAATGTCAGAGTAAAAACATTAAATCATGATGATATGTGAACTTTGTTGGTTTGTTTCAATAACATGAAAGGTACTTGTGACAATATTTATACTGACAGATATTTTTAACTTGAAGAAAAGTAGCAAATAAAATGATTATAACTAAAGCTTCCAAACAGACTGGCTGGTTTTGTAAGTTATACACATGGTCTGTTTTCTTTTCCTATTTTATGAATATATGGGACTTGGTTTAACATCACTGGTTTGTAAAGAAAACCCCTTATTACTCTAGTGTGGTGGAACAACACACATCCTACGTTTGAGCTGGTCACCTGATGGTCAATACCTCGTTTCTGCTCATGCCATGAATAACTCTGGCCCTACGGCACAAATTATTGAAAGGGAAGGGTGGAAGACCAACAAAGACTTTGTTGGTCATAGAAAAGCTATAACCTGTGTTGTAAGTTACGTTGGTTTCCATACATTAGCTAAAGTTGTGAATGATTTTCAAAGTATTGTACCTTTTAATCTGGATGAACTGAGGATGTTTTACAGTCTAGATAGTTTTGTTGTGTTATTATGTTTTACGTTATGAATATAAAAGTAATGAACTAATAATCCCATGTTCACTAGCTTCTGTATTCAATTGGTGGGAGTACAAGACAGTGAAACTGTTTTGTTGAAAACAGGTGTCACACACATCCCTACCTCACAAATTAGTGGTCATGTATAGTACATTTAGCACAGTTTCCATACAAATATCTAATAACGAATTACATTACCTGATTAATACCTTTTAACAGTACTCTATGAGTTCAAGTGAACATTTAACATTATAATCAACAACATAACTCTGTATTATAAAATTCTGGACCATACAATGCATATGATACAGGAATTTGATGATTTTACATAATATGTCTGATATTAAGCATGACAGTTAAAACCAAATAATAAAGTGTGTTTAATATTTCTCAGTGAGATAAAGTAGAATAGATAGGTAAGATTTAATTTTAATGTTTTTTATTTGAGATAAACTGATGTGTTATGATATGAAATAAATATTTACTGACAGAGCACCATGTGATCAGTCTTTAAAAGTTAACTACACAGATATTCTGTGTGCAAACTGTGTTGTGTGTGATATTTATAATTATATTTGATGTATAACTTATTACGTAGCACTCATGTGGCTGTTTATTGGTCCTGGACTTGGTTAAAAGAACTGAGTGTAGTGGCAGACACTGGTTTTAAAAAAATGTGTTTAGGTAAACAAATATCTTCTAGAAATAATCTCTTTGAAACTTCAACAGTATGTATGTTGGTAAAGAAAATAAACTGAGTAATAGGTTAATATCGTATTAATACAGAGACAGTTTGATAATAATAAATCACATCTGCCGTGACGTAATGCACTTTTTTTTTTCTCCATATATCTCTCAAAATGTTTACCTCTCATTATATTCTCGCACCTTCAGTTTTGCTAGGTATACCAATAGCTATTACCGAAAACCGTTAAATGGAAACTAATAAATATATATGGCACAACTGATGTGTAGAAAAACAAAGTTGCTTCAATTTAACCTTTCAAAATTCAGTGAGAATTATATTTGGGCAAATAAGGTAATACAGCATTGTTGAAAATAGTAACACATAAAGAACATTGTAACATATTCTAATTCTTCACAGTGATAATATAAACAGATAAATAAAATCAGCAGAAGTGAATATTGCTTTCAAGAATATATGTATGTAATGTTTAATAAATAAGTTTAGAAATGTATTTTACCATACTGATATGTTTTTCATAGAAATTCAACCCAAACATTTTATCCAAACTCAACAAAGAAACTGGAAAGGTAAGATTATTTGTTTTTTATGATAGATATTTTACAACTTTTTTTTAAGGTACATTTTTAGTTTCTTCTTATGAATAGATTTTTGTGCAGTTTTAATATTTTTCTCATTCAGTATAGGAAATGTTCCTATGTGTCTGTTCTTTTACATGGTTTTAACACCAAGTTTGCTAACTGGGGAGTAATTTGTGCAGTGAATTTTTATTTCTAATTCAAAATATAAATTTAAACTTCCTACATCCAAAACAAGTTAGTAGCTACATATACTGCACAATATTATAGATAGAGTTGAGAAACCATATATGTTTAGCTCATGAAAGCCATGAAGAAAACCTTGTCTTTATTTTGTGGTTTTTGCTCAGAATTGCCAACAAATTTTCATCAAGTAGTCTGATATGTCAGGAAAGAAAATAGCATAAGTAGCAGTAATGATATCACTATCACAGTACGTGAGGGAATGTAGACCAGAGTAGAATAACTATCACGGTACGTGAGGGAATATAGACCAGAGTAGAATAACCATCACGGTACGTGAGAGAATGTAGACCAGAGTAGAATAACCATCACGGTACGTGAGAGAATGTAGACCAGAGTAGAATAACCATCACGGTACGTGAGAGAATGTAGACCAGAGTAGAATAACCATCACGGTACGTGAGAGAATGTAGACCAGAGTAGAATAACTATCACGGTACGTGAGGGAATGTAGACCAGAGTAGAATAACTATCACGGTACGTGAGGGAATGTAGACCAGAGTAGAATAACTATCACGGTACGTGAGGGAATGTAGACCAGAGTAGAATAACTATCACGGTACGTGAGGGAATGTAGACGCAGAGTAGAATAACTATCACGGTACGTGAGGGAATGTAGACCAGAGTAGAATAACTATCACGGTACGTGAGGGATGTAGACCAGAGTAGTAATAACTATCACGGTACGTGAGGGAATGTAGACCAGAGTAGAATAACTATCACGGTACGTGAGGGATGTAGACCAGAATATAAAATAACTATCACGGTACGTGAGGGAATGTAGACCAGAGTAGAATAACTATCACGGTACGTGAGGAATGTAGACCAGAGTAGAATAACTATCACGGTACGTGAGGGAATGTAGACCAGAGTAGAATAACTATCACGGTACGTGAGGGAATGTAGACCAGAGTAGAATAACTATCACGGTACGTGAGGGAATGTAGACCAGAGTAGAATAACTATCACGGTACGTGAGGGAATGTAGACCAGAATATAAAATAACTATCACGGTACGTGAGGGAATGTAGACCAGAATATAAAATAACTATCACGGTACGTGAGGGAATATAGACCAGAATATAAAATAACTATCACGGTACGTGAGGGAATATAGACCAGAGTAGAATAACTATCACGGTACGTGAGGGAATGTAGACCAGAGTAGAATAACTATCACGGTACGTGAGGGAATGTAGACCAGAATATAAAATAACTATCACGGTACGTGAGGGAATGTAGACCAGAATATAAAATAACTATCACGGTACGTGAGGGAATATAGACCAGAATATAAAATAACTATCACGGTACGTGAGGGAATATAGACCAGAGTAGAATAACTATCACGGTACGTGAGGGAATGTAGACCAGAGTAGAATAACTATCACGGTACGTGAGGGAATGTAGACCAGAGTAGAATAACTATCACGGTACGTGAGGGAATGTAGACCAGAGTAGAATAACTATCACGGTACGTGAGGGAATGTAGACCAGAGTAGAATAACCATCACGGTACGTGAGAGAATGTAGACCAGAGTAGAATAACTATCACGGTACGTGAGGGAATGTAGACCAGAGTAGAATAACTATCACGGTACGTGAGGGAATGTAGACCAGAGTAGAATAACTATCACGGTACGTGAGGGAATGTAGACCAGTCAAGAATTAATATTCTTACAGGATTTTTATTTATCTAGTTATGGTGTGCCAACAAAAACATTTTGTTACTGTGCTTGAGAGGAACATCATAGTCTTGCCAATTCACTAAACTACATTTTCATGGCCACAGAACACTTTGAAAGTTGAGGGGTTTTGTCAAGTAAAGTTATAGGTAGCTATTTGTACATTGATTACTGAAAACAATGATGCCCCAACTCCCTCAAATTCAGTTCTATTAACAGAGTGGATGTTAAAGATGGAAGAGTTCATACCACTACCACCCCGAAAAAAATTCATGCTTAACCTAAATTTGCTTTTTGCTTTTTTTGTCGACGTGATTTCAATCTTTCCAAGTAGCTTGTGTATGAGGTTTACTGTGGAGACCAGTGTTTCTGAACCGCTGGTCCTTGAATGGTGTTTGTTAGTCATCATTCCATCACAAATACTTTAACCATTTGCTCACCTGCTGGTTTGTCACAACCAACTAGACTGGAGTTTCACAGCCACCTTCCCTGTTTCATGAAAAACAAAGAAAAAAAACACAGAATATTCATATGTAAATTATAATGGTTTTTCTTGTACTTGCATTTTAGTGGTCAGAAACAGTATAGGGAGGCAGGATTGAGAAATCCTGATTTGGACCCATTAACTTAGCAACTTATTATTTAAACTTGTGAGCACTATGTTCTGTTGGTAATAAAATATTAAATATTCTTCTAGTTTTAATAACCCATGTGGATTACAAAGTATTTTTGTATCGGATAACAGGGACTATTTTACAAAACACAGAATCCACACATACAGTTGCATGAGGTGGTTTGTGTGTGTGCGTGTTTTGCAGTCAGCTCTTTCCTACATGTTACACAAGTATGCAAAATGCTGTCTTTCAAGAAATCTTGACTTTATATGACGTTATATGATTTTAACTGGTGGTATAGTAATAATTTTCCAGATTTACAACACTTAAATCCTGGGTTTGATCCCTGCAGTGGACACAACAGTTAGCCAAATGTGGCTTTGTTCTCAAGAAATAAAAGATATTAATTCCTTTATCAGTGAGGTATGAGCAGCATGAGTAATGAGATATTTAAACTTCTGTACAATCCTGCATTGCCAACTACTTAGTATAAACTTAATTCATTTTAAATGTTAACACAGGTTCATCACTTCTGTTGTTGTGCTATAGGAAGTCGAGACAGATCCTTGTCTGTGTGGGTGAGTTGTTTCTTAATTGGTCTTTATTTAATTAATTATAGAATTAAATTATTTTCAAACCTTTGATGTAAATAAAAAGTTCTACATTATGTCGAGTCCTGGTGGTATGAAAAATAAAGCTAAAAAATATAATTTATTTTTTCTTTAACCCTTTCACTGCGTGTCACAGATCAAAGACCATGTCATCACATTTGTAGACTTTAATTCAGAATGTTACTGAACTACTGTTTTATGAATTCATATTACTAAGTTTGTGATTAAATTGTAGATTATAATTCAAAACTTTAGTATTATATGTGTTAATTTCATAATTTAAAAATAAGTATTAGAAGAATACACCTGAATGTAGATTTGAGTGAGTCACATGGTATGTTTAATGTTTAAAATTAAATGTTTGCAGTGTTAATATTAAGTCTGTAGTTTCATACAAATTATGAATTCAGATTACCAATGTTAACAAACTAGAATATAAAATAAGGGCCTCATTTTTTTATTTCACTGAGATATGGCTTGTGTACTGACTCAAACAGTAGCCAATGTTTATCTCTTTCCATTTTTGGAAACAGTCCCATACAGTTACTTCAATATATGACATGAATAGCCAATCAACAACTTAAAATGTCTCTCTAGTGGTGTTCTCAGCCATTTTAGTCTGTGAAAAGGCAACCATGTACTTTCGAATGAAGGTTTTCAAGAAGGTAGGTTTTGTCTTTAGTTTGCTTGAAGTTTCATGTTGTTTTAAACCTAAATACATCATAGCTACTAAACTTAATAAATTATATTGTAATTCTATGGTATCGGTATAGTTATTTATGATTTTTTTTGGTTATTCAACTGTATATATAAAACCTAAAACAATTTTGTTTGATATCCTTCACATGTGAAAATTTAAAAGGCTTAGCAACCTGTGTCCAGCAGCAGTAAAGTTCAAAGGTCGTAGCAAGAAGAAGTAATTGTTTGCTTTACTTCTTTATTTATTGTTCTGTATTTTAAGAAAAATAAGTTTATTACTATTCTGAAATAAATTATTGATCTGTACGTGTATATAATGTATAAAATTTGAAATGTGACTATATATATATTACAAAATACTAGTCCACTAAAACACAGCCAAGACAGGGAAGACTAAATGTTAGTTTTCTATTATAGGATACCTAACATGAGTGCACATGCATTGAGTCAATGCATGTTATGTAATGTTACCATGGCATGTCTGGAAGGACAATATAATATAAAATAATAAATATATATGTAAACATATTACATTATGAGACTTAAGCTACTTAGACTAAACATTTGTATTTTGTTGATATAATATGCACTTACTCTCATACGAAAAAAATCATAATTTTTTATTTATTTTCTTTTATTTTGTTTGATGGTTACAAGGTTGGTCAAATGAGAGACCTCGCATTGTCAAGGTATAGAAAATAACATAAAGTATAAAGTCTAACTGAAAACAAATATTTGAAATATATTTATGTTTTAGAGATTACATAAATTATATCTTAGATTTTGTGGACAAAGAATAGTTTTCTTAATCGTAACATGAAATCACTTTGTACTCAGATTTAATAGTAATGAAACAGGCTCTATTTTCACAAAAAAAAATTGATTTTTTTGTGTACAAAATACTTGTAATCTTTATTAAAAGTCTGCAAAATTTTGTGAAGGTACACAAGCTGTATCAAAAGTTAAAGTGCAAATCCTTCATGTGTGTAGAAGAACTGTATGTTATACAAGGCCCATCAGGAAAGGGATAAATTGCACAGTTTATGATGCCATTATAAATTTAATTTAGTGTTTGAGTATCTTCTAAGTTAACATTATGTATATCAAATTTGATAAACTTCCTTAACCCATTACAGAAATAGTATTTATAAAGTCACAGATCAAAGTTGTGAAATTTTTCAGTTGTTGCAAAATTTATGACTAATATGTGTATCGGTCACTAGGAAACCTGTACTTTTTACACGAGTGAAGAACATTTCATGTTAATTATTAGAAGTACTGTTGTTCTCTGAAGTTTGATTCTTTTAATGATGTTATTATTAAAGATTTAACATCACATTGTTTATTATCTGATAACCATTTCACCTTCAGTATTAATTTTTGATTCATGTTTTTTTTACAAATGTAAATAAAAACTTCCCTATCCTCCCTAAGTGAATGAATTTGTTGGTTGTTATGTCAGAATAATAACACTTTAGAAACAGTATTTAACAGGATTAATTAATATTGCTAACAAAAACACATATATGTTTTAACAAGTTCTGTTAATATCTTTTACCTTTAATCATGTTTGTCCTTGTTAAGTGCTAATTTGTTACATCACTTTATAATACACATTGTTAGTAAGTTCCCAGCATATAAATTGCTCTGGTCTTTTAGGGTCATTTCTTGGTGTCAGAACATAATATTATATAATGAAAATAAAATTTCTTAAACCAAGTTTCTTATTCTTCCTGTTTTAAAAACATATTTTGTGTCCTTGTAAACAATATTTAGACTTAATAAAATGTTTGTAATGTGGGGGTAATACAATTAAACTTTACCTCAAAGATAATTCAATCCATTAACACCCCCACCCCACCCTTCAACACATATTTTTTTTTGCATTTTCATATGTCAACCAGTATTTGTTTGTCACTTATTGTCATTACTTGTATTTACTTTCAGCTGACTTCACTGAAAAGACCTTTGGTTGTTATTCATTCGTTGTTTTCTAATTCAGTCTTAGATGTTTCTTGGTAAGTTCGTTTTTAAATACCAAAGTGTTTGCTTATGCTGGCTGGTCTTTTTTTTGTTTCTCATCTTGCAGTATATTGTGAACTATAATTAAAGTTAATTTGCTTAATCTCTGTAAACATTAATGTGTAATAGAATTAGGAAAGGTTTTATGTTATAGACAGGGTGTAAAATTTGTTGTGGTTCTTATGATGTGATAACACCAGGAGCCGTATTGGTCACCAGTTGCTTGTCTGTTCATGGGACGGAACTGTTGCGTATGTGGAGTTCTCTGAGGAAGAAATTGGAAAACCAATATCTGAAGATGAAAAGGTACATCAATACTATATTTATTATCACATATATTTTTCCATTTCTGTAGTTATGAATAATTTATAGTTTTTCTATTCAAACTTCTCCAGTATATTATTAATTGGATTATGTATGTATGTGTGTCTGTCTGTCTACACACACATACTATTATATGATCTTTAAAGAGGTTACCAAAGCCTTTTCTTTTACAACGAAATATATCCAAATATTTGTACAAAAAATGCATGAGAAATGTGCAATACAAAGTTACTGCAAAGTCCACACATAAACTGTTATGAAAACACCATGTTACTAAGTAGTGTATACAAAGCTGTATATTTTATTATGTTAAACTTTTTATTTTACTATGATGAATTTTTAAATGCTTGTAAGATTGATCTTGATACTTTGTATTGGATCTGTTGTTGATTTAATTTTTGACAACTTTAAAGAGTGGAAAAATTGAAGGGTGTCTAGTATACATCTAAGCTATTTACAACATTTTTAGTGTTTTCTATCTTACAGCTTGACTACATGTAAGAATTTTAATTGTTTGGAAGTTCACAATGTGGTTATACTTATTATTTTTATTGTTTCACCACGTAAGTAGTTATAAGGTTTCTCCACCACACTAAAATCTGATGTATTTCATAATACAGTATTCTGACTGTTTACCATAACTTAGTTGTTAAACATTGATTTAAAGTACTAGATTTTTGGAACTTAATATTAAAAATGTGTCGCATATTAACTACTAATTAATTTAAGTGTGTAAGTTTATTTACTTGTATATTTATATTCTTCATATATATAAAGTTAGAGAAAATGACCTGAAATTTGATTAATCCAGTATTTTACCTGGAAATTTGTTATATTTACAATACCAAAGCATAATAGAGATCAAGTTAACTTGGAAGTGTTATGAGTATCATGGTTAGGGTAACTGAAATTTTAAAATGTATAAAAAACAAAATTTTGAATTCTCTCTTTTATGATAAAAATTCCACCCATACATTATCTAGCACACACAAACACCTTTTAAATTGTACTAAGCCGTTGATTACTGACCAATGTGATATTTACATTTTTCTACCATTTAAAATTTTTTTGTTAATTTAGGCCTAACAGTTTTCAAATATAAAGTTATATATATATTTTTTTACATATATCAAGGCCTATTGATCCTAATTTTTGTGTGATTTTCCTCTGAAAAAAAAATGGTGCCATTAAATATAAAAAAGTGTAATTTACGTCTTATTTCATATATTGTGTGTATTATTATTATTATTATTTGCTGTTTTTTCTTCTTACAAAACCAATTTTCAATATAAGTAGGTTTTAAATCACTGTCACTTTGTCTGTCTTATCTTGCTCAGTTTCTTTATTTTTAAAGTTAACATGTAGAAATAAAAAGTTGTGCACTTGACAGATGTGACATCATATTGGTATTTGTATAATAGATGAGTTGAGAATAACTGTTTTGTATTCACTTCTTCCTGTTTTATGTTTAATAATCAATCAAAGAAAATTAGTTTACCATTCTTAACCTTGTTTAATGCAAACTCAAGCTTATTATGAGACTTAATGTAGATTACATAATGGCCTGTCTGTTCAGAATGTAGCCTTATTAATGCCATATTCTTAAGTGTGTTGAACATAAACCAGAAGGTTAGCCTTCATTGTAGAGATCTTATTATCATTTTTAAGATTTTAATATCTTGAACTTTCAAATCTTGAAACAAATCTGTAAGATTTGTAACATATTTCCAAACACTTTGTTTATGTATTGATATACTAAAGTAAAATTATACATACACATACAAATAAAGATGTATTTTTTATGTAACGTATCCTATGGTTTTAACAGTTTAACTGTTGGCTTACAAATATTATTTATTCATCATTGTTTCTTTGAATAATGTGAATTCAAGAATGTTTATTGTTTTAATGTAATCTGAACCTTCTAAACACATGTATCAGTCTGTGATTTACTGATCATGTTGTTACACTTTAGGATTCGACTACATTAGTGAACTGCAAGAAAAGCATTAGCACCTCCCAGAACTTTAATAACAAAATATTAAGATAATGAAGCTACATTCTGGAGATTAAGTCATTTTATTTATGTTTATAAGAATTAGTTTGTGGTTCATTTGTTGGTTGTGGAGTATTTAGTCTGTGAAACTCATAGTTCTGTGTGATGTATTTAATCTGTGAAACTCATAGTTCTGTGTGATGTATTTAATCTGTGAAACTCATAGTTCTGTGTGATGTATTTAGTCTGTCAAACTCATAGTTCTGTGTGATGTATTTAGTCTGTCAAACTCATAGTTCTTTGTGATGTTATACGACAGAATCAACTCCACCAGAGACTGTATGGTAAAAGTTTAGCAATGACCAATCAACTAACTACTTCATCAGCCACGGTTATAGAAAACCCTGAGCTCCTAAAGATGAGAGAAGAGCAGACATTTAAAACAGAAAAACCCAAAACTGAAGTTATCCCAAATGGAGTGATGACAAGTCAGCTGGTAGACAGTAACAGTGGCTCCAAACATCAAGATCAACAAAGCAATATTAGTAGATCTGGCTATGCTAGGGTAAACTGGTTTAATCTTTTGTTTGTTAAGCTATGCTAGGGTAAACTGGTTTAATCTTTTGTTTGTTAAGCTATCCTAGGGTAAACTGGTTTAATTTTTTTGTTTATTAAGCTATGCTAGGGTAAACTGGTTTGTTAAGCTATGCTAGGGTAAACTGGTTTAATTTTTTGTTTGTTAAGCTATGCTAGGGTAAACTGGTTTAATCTTTTGTCCGTTAGGCTTTGAGAATTGTAGTCTCTCTATATAATTAAATAACTGTGAAAATACCCAACACAAGCACACTGTGGTTATTGGCGTGAAGATATCTGGAATTAACTGTGATATGTACTATGCAGATACCTGAAACTAAACTGTGGTATTGAAGATGCATAAAACTAGGAACTGTGATTTTAACTATAAAGATGCATAAAACTAAGAACTGTAATATTTGTCATAAAGATGCATAAAACTAAGAATTGCAGTATTTACTATAAAGATGCATAAAACTAAGAATTGCAGTATTTACTATAAAGATGCATAAAACTAAGAATTGCAGTATTTACTATAAAGATGCATAAAACTAAGAACTGTAATATTTACTATAAAGATGCATAAAACTAAGAACTGCAGTATTTACTCTGAAGATACCTAAAACCAAAGTCCAGCATGGCTAGGAGGTTAAACCACTCCATTCGTAATCTGAGGGTTGCGGGTTCGATTTTCTGTCACACCAAACATGCTTGCCCTTTCAGCCATGTGGGTATTATAATGTGACAGTTAATTCCATTATTCCTTGGTGAGAGTATGGCCCAAAAGTTGGTAATGAGTGGTGATGACTAGCTGCCTTTCCTCTAGTCTTATACTGCTAAATTAAGGATGGCTAGTGCAGATAGTCCTCGAGTAGCTTTGTGCAAAATTAAAAAAAAAAGGAAATCTGAATCAAAGAACTGTGGTATTTACTATACAGATACCTGAAACTAATAACTGTTATGTAACTAAAGACAGCTGACATTAAGAAGCATTCATACATACAAACATAGTAGAATTTTTACTTTCTTTGAAAGAGTTACAAAATATAGTTGTCAAAAAGCTTACCTGTTGATTGTTTATAGGGACCTACAGATAAACAGATAGAAACACGAATGCCAGATGGAAGGAGGAGAATCACCCCTTTATATATTCCTCCTGATATGGGGTAAGAACACCAGTACTTAACAAGTGTATCACTTAAAGATACAATCAGTACTTACAGCTGTGAATCTGTTATCTGAAGATACTGAAATAGATGCTAGTACTGTGAAACATGGATATGAGACAATAAAATAATTAATTATTTAATTTGAAGATTAAAAACAAAGTATTGATAATGAATACATTTTAATGTCATGTGTATAACTGTTTTCTGATAGATTTTTCTTATCGGAACTATTTTCTTGGGTTTTAATAAAGATCCAACAGTATTTTACATAGATCTGTTAAAAATTAGTCACTGAAATGAGGGGTAGAAATGTATTGGAAAAACATTCACCTGAGTATTATTCTAACACTGAGAAATGGATTAATACATTGTATGAAGGTATTAACTTGACATCTCAGGTTATGTTACATTTGTTGTTGTTTTTACCATGCATTAGATAAAAACCTTTGTTGAGTGGAAATGTAATGCTAGTGTGTGTAAAAGTGATAGTAAATGTTGGTTTTGTGAGGGATATATAAACATACATATTTAAATCTAAATATTCTACTTGTAACCATAATGATTTTGGAATTACAAATTAGTAGATTTAAATCAGATACATTTTTCTTAGTACATCTTAAAGTTAACTCCAAGTAAGACTCCACAAAGGAAGGATGAGTGAAGTGTTCTAATTACTTTTGTTTGAACAGTAACAGTTCTCAAGCAGTGATGGTTAGTAGTTGAATAAGAAATAAATGATTTTGTGTTAGTTATAATGTAGATGCTATATTATAAAAATAATTTTATTGAAACTACAGAGAGGTGGCTCCTTCATACACAAGTGGAGCTATGCCTACTTTCAGTTCTTCCAAGGAAACCAAAAGTCGTATTGTGATAGAGAAACGAGATGAAACCTCCAACTGCCAACCTAATAGCATTTCTCCACGCATGCAGGTTTCACTCGGTTCAGTTCCTCCCAAGCAACCAAGTCTTAACATAGCATCGACAAATGTAAGAAAATTCACACAAGTAAAACATAGTGTCATGTCACGTGATGTAAAAATAATCTTTCAGTGTACTAAATGCTAACCATAAAACTGAGAGTTCGTCATACAGAAACGGTTAACTATTTTGATCATCATTGGAATCAAGTGTTTAATAACAATATAAACCATGGATTTTATAATCAGATAGTTTCTATTTTTCCAGGATATCCAGCCATCACCTTCTGCTGCTATGGAGCGAGTTCTAACCACAGTGTCTGTAGAGAGGTAGTAAAATTCATTCAATTTGCTTAAATTGATGCTGCTAACATGAATGATAAGAGGTTCCTCCCAGAAGAAACATGTGTTGTAATGATAGTGATGTTTGTTTTGTTATATTTACCAAGCAAAATAAACTGTGTGTGTGTGATAAAGAACTAATATATATATATTACCATGTTTAATTTTTGTTCTGCTGAATATAATAAGAAACAGTTTTTATTGCTTTCTAAAGAATTCTGTTTTGTAGCCAGTTAACATACTACCATATTAAGAATTACATAACATCTGTTCTGTGTCAGATACAAAAGAGTGACAATCATTAGTGGTGTATATCTGTGTTAAGTGAGAATTAAAATGTCATAATGCTGTGTATTCTAATAGTGATAAGCAGAAAGAAGTACAGCCTTTACCTTTAGTGGACTCGACTCCCATTCGGGTTCCCACAAAAAGACTGGCAGAGACCAACAGTGGACCTGGAAGGCCACCAGAGAAAAGACGGCCAGGGAGGCCTCCACTGCATCCAAATGTGCAGGCAGTAAGCACTTTGTGTTTATTTATTTCATGGAATGGTTATTGTGTTTTGTTTTTAAATTGTTCCTTGCATACAATGATTATTTTATGCTGATAAAGTGTTACAATATGGCAGTGCTTAAAGTACTTTATTAAAGCACTTTCACAATTTCTGATTGGTGAACTGATTTGCTTGTTTAATAGTACTTTGCTTTCATTATTGTTTTGGAGCAAGGTATAAATTGCTTATCCATTTAATTATTAAAACCGAGAATAAAGTAAGTTATAATTTGACGTCTTTATTTAGCCAACAATGGAGAAGGATTGTCGACCTGAACGCCAGTCTCCCCCTGGAGGAGGGCTTCACCTGCCAGTTTTAAAAGCAGAAAAAACTTTGACTGCACAAGTAAGATTTTAGTTTTGTCCTGTAAAAATATTCTTCTGTGTCCTTTAATCACCTGTTGGTAAGATCAACTTTCCAGGTTCCATCAGTGTGCAGGTTTACTGTAGTCTGAAATAGTCATTTTCCTTTCACATCAGACTATATGTGTGAACTGAAACATCAACAGAATACACCACACCACCTGGTATGAACAATTAATAGTTTTAATCCATTGCCTAGCAACCATTGTATTAGACAAACTCAAAGGTACTTATATTATTGTCACAACTAATAGTTTTAATCCATTGCCTAGCAACCATTGTATTAGACAAACTCAAAGGTACTTATATTATTGTCACAAGTAAACTTTCTTCCCTACAATTTCTCATCTGCAGTGTACAAAGTACAAAACTTCTATGAAACACAGTAACATTGCTAACATATCCAATACCAGCTGGAGTACCATTCCCAGATGGAAGTTATGTGAGTTCATGGATTACAAAAGATTATCTTACAATAAGAAAGTTTCTTTTCTTATATGTAATTGTAAAAATATGCTCACAAAAATTGAAAAACTTGAATGTTTATGTATCTCCTAATAGACCAGATGAATCTCCATACCAGATTTGATAAAGATCCATCCAATCATACCCAACAAAGTAGTTACATAGGTATACAACAGACAGTACTATTATATTCATGCAGGTAAATTCAATATAGTATTTCACAATTCTAATCATTACTTCTATACATTTAGGGAGACGTTTTAACACGTGTGGAAGTACAAAGTAATGAGGTACTTCAAACAGTTTCTTTATAAATTTTGTGAAGCAAACTCTGCTTATTAGATCGAGGAGGCATGGCTTGTAATGTTTCATAAACTTAACAAGCCATGTGGTGGATGTATTAACTTGTGAACATCATTGGTTTGGCTCAAACATTTCGTTAAATAAAATATATTGGATTCAGCTGACAAAATAATTTGACTTAATTTTGATTATTTTACTTTTTAACTACACTTTTTTACACATTTTGTATTTCATGCAAAGATGCAATTCAATGGTATTAAAGGACTGGTATAGATGATACCACGTGGTGTATACTGGCCTGGACAATATCACATGTTCACTGACCTAACAACCCCTCAGTGTGGATTCTTGTACATGGTGAGGGGGACCTTCCAGGGAAGGTTCTGTACTTTTAAGTTTACCTCCTCTGGGATCTAAACATCCACCCACATGTTTAATGCACATGGCAACCCATGAAGGAGTGGTTGAGGGGTTTATTGCTAACACATCACTTTGGCCTTGAATTTCTGTAGATGTACAGCGTTGGGGTGGACCCAGGGTCAATTTGTTGGTTCACTTGGACTAGGGTTAATCAAGTACCAGTGTTGGATGTTCTCAATAGGTGTTGTGAAAATTGTGCGTGATGCTGTTGTTTGGGTATAGTGCTCATGAAACCATGATGTTGCTGCAGTGTCTGTGTTTGGCATTGTAATGCATTACCTTGTAGAGCTCCATAGTGGGCACCAAAATATTCTTTCTTGGTTATTGATCCCCCAACTCAAAATAATAAAAAACAGAGCATAAGTAAATGACCATAACATCTTCAAGATTAGGAACAACAATTTTCAGCACCTTTACCTCATTTTCTGATATTACATTTTTTATCAGACAAATCTTTTGGGCAAATGTGTGTCTTTTTTTACTCAGAAAGGACTAGAGGCACTTGCTGACTCTCTTATGTCATTTAAAAAGCTGTTCTGGGGACATCTTGGTGTAAAAATCCACTAAAATAGAGTGAATTCCTCTTGCATTTGAAGGCCATTGGAGACGTACCCATTGAAGTTACTCCCCATGCTACTTTGAATAAATGACAAGGAGTTATTTTTGAGAAGAATTTGAAAAACATCCCCAAGCCAAAGATCCTTGCTGATTTCTCCAACAAAGGAGTTTCTGCAGGGAGGTGTGTCTTCACTTGCAAAGATGGAATTATAATGCCAACCAGTGTCCTTTACATTACTGTGCCCACCTGCAAACTTCAAGGCACGGTTATATGTTTTGAACTCTCTCAGATGTTTCCGGCATCAACAGTTCTGTCACTCGAAGACATTTTGCCACGGTTCCTTGATGTGTGTTTGTTGCAGTGGCAAGGACCATGATGCCTATGAATACATAATGGATCCTCATTTGCTAAATATAGTGACTCTCACCCCTTTTACTTCTGTTCTTGCCTTAGGTGGGTGGAGGAAAAAAGAGGTACAGTGTTTGAAAGCAGTTCACAACATTTCTTAACCCAAGACTTGAAAATTATTGTCCACCATTGTATTTTGGATGTATGATGCTGCACTCCATTCCCATGTAACAGCGGGAGTGTAGACGGATCTTTACGTGTCTCTGACAAAGTCATTTTCAAACCACTTGAAGAAGCCTTAGCAGTCCATGGTTAAAAGAATTGACAACTTAATGTCAGCACCTGTCTCTATTCCTTCCAGTGGCTCCGTGGATTCATTTCCTTTGGCTCCGGCTTCTGACGTTTCCTCAGGCCCATCTTCTTCTTCAGCCCTGAGATACAGAATGATTATTTGTTCATGACCTCAGTTGTCATCTACCGATAGAGACTTGTCCACTTAACCCAAGGCAGGATGCATGGATGTCGATAGACCACATCATAAAGAGAAATGATGTGGTCGAAAACAGAGGGGCTTTAGTCTAATTTTCCTTCACATAAGTAAAAATGGCCACTTTAATACATTAAAACTATTGAGGTTTCACTTCTAATTTGGATGACATCAAAGCACTGATTGATTCTTATCATTTTATGCATCTTTCCTTACAGGAAACATTTCTGAAACCTGCTGATACAGTCACCTTTTGGCAGTTTTCTCTGTACAAAAATGAAAGGTTGTGTGATGGAGGGGTGATACTGTTGGTTGACCACTATGTGCCCACCCTATCTTTGCCACTTGTTATACCCTTGGAGGCTGTAGCTGTCTGTGTTTCCTTGGGTTGTACTGTCACTGTTTGTTTTTTCTACCAGTCTCCTGAGGAGACCTATAATCAGTCAGACCTTGATGTTCTCATCGAACAATACCATCTCCCTTTTTATCCATGGGAGACCTTAATGAACATAATTCTCTCTGGAGTAGTGCTGATATTGTTGGAAGGGGGTATTTTGTAGAGTGTGCGCTCTTGGAACATGACCTTTCTTTCTTCAATACTGGTATTTGTACTTGTTTTCATGCATCTAGTCAGTCTTTTACTGCTATTGATTTCTCTGTCTGCTCCCCTTCACTTTTCTCTTATTTCTCTTAAGGGTTGACAGTGACCTATGGAAATTGATCCTGCCACCATCTGTGTACCATAAATAAATAAATTTGTGGCAACAGTAAGTGACTGTATTGTTTATTCCTAAAATCTTGGCATATTTTTCATAGTATCCTCTTTCATGGTGGAATCCTGCCTGACACGTGGCATGGAAGGCTAATAAACAATCCATTTGTAGATATCCCACTTTTTCATGGTGGAATCCTGCCTGACACATGGCATGGAAGGCTGAAAAAGTGGGACATCTACAAATGGATTGTTTATCAAACTCCATTGCATTCCAGTGAACCTATGCATATGCTCGGCTGATCAAAGCAAGAGGGATCTTGTATTAAGTTCACAGCTTGTTCCATTAATTAATGGTATTAATGCCATTACTGTACAACTCCCCCCTACAGTTGCAAGTGGTCTGTATGGAGATGAGTTCCAAACTTCATGTCAGTTGTCAAGCATAAGGTTGACTGAGCAGCAGCTGCAGACTTCTCTCAAGTGTCTACTGTAGTGGACCACAGCAAATGGTTCCACTTTTTCTTTCTCTAAAACCATTTGTATGCATTTCTGCTGACAACTGGGTGTTTACTTCAACTCTGAGCTTGTCTCAGAAAAGTTGTTTCCTGTGGTCCCTGCGGTAAAATTCTTGGGGCTTCTCTTTGACCATAAGCTGACTTTTATTTCACACATCAAGCTGCTATGTGTCAAGTGTGCAAAGGCACTGAACATCCTCCATGTCCTCTCTTCCACCTTTTGGAGAGCAGATCCATGTTTTCTGCTAAAAATCTATCGTGTCCTATTTGATTGAAACTGGACTATGAGTCTCTGGTCTGTGGCTCTGCCAGGATCTTGACCTTGAAGATGTTGGACCCTCTTCACCATCAGGGGCTTTAGCTCTGCACAGGGATTTTCTACACTTCTCCAGTTCAAAGTTTATACACTGAGTCTTGTGGACTTTTGTCACTTGCAACTGTCTTTACTGTATATGGCAAAACTTTAGTCCTTACCACACCATCCCTCCTGGAGTTATGTTTTCTTTCCTCAGTGGGCCATGCTTTTTCAGAATAGATGCTTTGCCATTGCCCATTTTGGCCTTTGTATCCAGGCACAGTTGGCTGAATTGATTCTGTCCTTAATAACGTTGCTATATCTATTGGCCAGCTCATCCCACCATGGCTTATTACCCATTCCCAAATGTGACCTTTCTTTGAGTCATCTGAGAAAGGTGGATACTTCCGATTGAAATTACCATCTTCTGTTTGCCGAACATCTTTCAAAGGATCCTTCCATTCCCTTTTATACTGATGGTTCAAAATCAGGTGACTGTATGAGCTCAGCTATGGTTTATTGTGTTTAGATGGTTCCACACACAGAATCCCCTCTACAGTGTTCACTGCCAAACTTTATGCCATTTCTCTTGCCCAGAATCACATGAAAGCTATGCAGTACACGAACTGTACTATTTATACTGATTTGCTTAGTTCTCTACTGACCCTGAAATTGCTTTACGTCAGTTATCACCCTGTTCTCATTGATACACAAAACCAACTGGCTCATTTCTCCTTATCATCCATTTCTGTCCAGTTCTTCTGGATACTGAGTCATGTTGGTATTCAAGGGAATGAGCTTGCTAGCACAACAGTTACATCTGTTTGCTGTGGTGCTATTTGGACCATGCCTGTCCCATGTACAGACTATGGTTCTGTATTCAAGGCTCGGCTCTCTGCCAGTTGGCGGAGTGAGCAACGTAATGATAAACTTTTCAGATAAAACCCTCTATTGGACTTTTGCTATCTTGCTTCTGTGAGGAACAGAAAGAGGAAGTTGTCCTAATTAGGCTAATACATTGGTCACAGTTTTTTAACTCGTTGTTTTCTTTTATTTGGTACTAATGCACCAATCTGTGGTCAGTGTGACACATCACAATAGCTCACATTTTACTATCATGCCATTGTTACAATTGCTTATAAGAATAAAAATGTAAAAATATTACATCATGTAAAATTTCAGAAAGTTAGAGAGTGAAAATTGATCTTTAAAATCTAGAAGTGTTAAAATTATAGCTGTTGACAATCATGTTTTATATCAGTATAGCGAGTGTTTACAAGTAGTATGTTTTATATCAGTATAATGAGTGTTTACAAGTAGTATGTTTTATATCAGTATAATGAGTGTTTACAAGTAGTATGTTTTATATCAGTATAATGAGTGTTTACAAGTAGTATGTTCAGTGTATGTTTTATATCAGTATAATGAGTGTTTACAAGTAGTATGTTCAGTGTATGTTCTATATCAGTATAATGAGTGTTTACAAGTAGTATGTTCAGTGTATGTTCTATATCAGTATAATGAGTGTTTACAAGTGGTATGTTTTATATCAGTATAGCGAGTGTTTACAAGTAGTATGTTCAGTGTATGTTTTATATCAGTATAATGAGTGTTTACAAGTAGTATGTTCAGTGTATGTTCTATATCAGTATAATGAGTGTTTACAAGTAGTATGTTCAGTGTATGTTCTATATCAGTATAGCGAGTGTTTACAAGTGGTATGTTTTATATCAGTATAGCGAGTGTTTACAAGTAGTATGTTCAGTGTATGTTTTATATCAGTATAATGAGTGTTTACAAGTAGTATGTTCAGTGTATGTTCTATATCAGTATAATGAGTGTTTACAAGTAGTATGTTCAGTGTATGTTTTATATCAGTATAATGAGTGTTTACAAGTAGTATGTTCAGTGTATGTTCTATATCAGTATAATGAGTGTTTACAAGTGGTATGTTTTATATCAGTATAATGAGTGTTTACAAGTAGTATGTTCAGTGTATGTTCTATATCAGTATAATGAGTGTTTACAAGTAGTATGTTCAGTGTATGTTCTATATCAGTATAATGAGTGTTACAAGTGGTATGTTTTATATCAGTATAGCGAGTGGTTTACAAGTAGTATGTTCAGTGTATGTTTTATATCAGTATAATGAGTGTTTACAAGTAGTATGTTCAGTGTATGTTCTATATCAGTATAATGAGTGTTTACAAGTAGTATGTTCAGTGTATGTTCTATATCAGTATAGCGAGTGTTTACAAGTGGTATGTTTTATATCAGTATAGCGAGTGTTTACAAGTAGTATGTTCAGTGTATGTTTTATATCAGTATAATGAGTGTTTACAAGTAGTATGTTCAGTGTATGTTCTATATCAGTATAATGAGTGTTTACAAGTAGTATGTTTAGTGTATGTTTTATATCAGTATAATGAGTGTTTACAAGTAGTATGTTCAGTGTATGTTCTATATCAGTATAATGAGTGTTTACAAGTGGTATGTTTTATATCAGTATAATGAGTGTTTACAAGTAGTATGTTCAGTGTATGTTTTATATCAGTATAATGAGTGTTTACAAGTGGTATGTTTTATATCAGTATAATGAGTGTTTACAAGTGGTATGTTTTATATCAGTATAATGAGTGTTTACAAGTGGTATGTTTTATATCAGTATAATGAGTGTTTACAAGTAGTATGTTTTATATCAGTATAATGAGTGTTTACAAGTAGTATGTTTTATATCAGTATAATGAGTGTTTACAAGTAGTATGTTTTATATCAGTATAATGAGTGTTTACAAGTAGTATGTTTTATATCAGTATAATGAGTGTTACAAGTAGTATGTTTTATATCAGTATAATGAGTGTTTACAAGTAGTATGTTTTATATCAGTATAATGAGTGTTTACAAGTAGTATGTTTTATATCAGTATAATGAGTGTTTACAAGTGGTATGTTCAGTGTATGTTTTATATCAGTATAATGAGTGTTTACAAGTAGTATGTTCAGTGTATGTTTTATATCAGTATAATGAGTGTTTACAAGTAGTATGTTCAGTGTATGTTTTATATCAGTATAATGAGTGTTTACAAGTGGTATGTTTTATATCAGTATAATGAGTGTTTACAAGTGGTATGTTTTATATCAGTATAATGAGTGTTTACAAGTAGTATGTTTTATATCAGTATAATGAGTGTTTACAAGTGGTATGTTCAGTGTATGTTCTATATCAGTATAATGAGTGTTTACAAGTGGTATGTTTTATATCAGTATAATGAGTGTTTACAAGTGGTATGTTTTATATCAGTATAATGAGTGTTTACAAGTGGTATGTTTTATATCAGTATAATGAGTGTTTACAAGTAGTATGTTCAGTGTATGTTTTATATCAGTATAATGAGTGTTTACAAGTAGTATGTTTTATATCAGTATAATGAGTGTTTACAAGTAGTATGTTCAGTGTATGTTTTATATCAGTATAATGAGTGTTTACAAGTAGTATGTTCAGTGTATGTTTTATATCAGTATAATGAGTGTTTACAAGTAGTATGTTCAGTGTATGTTTTATATCAGTATAATGAGTGTTTACAAGTAGTATGTTCAGTGTATGTTTTATATCAGTATAATGAGTGTTTACAAGTAGTATGTTCAGTGTATGTTTTATATCAGTATAATGAGTGTTTACAAGTAGTATGTTCAGTGTATGTTTTATATCAGTATAATGAGTGTTTACAAGTGGTATGTTTTATATCAGTATAATGAGTGTTTACAAGTAGTATGTTTTATATCAGTATAATGAGTGTTTACAAGTGGTATGTTCAGTGTATGTTTTATATCAATACAGTGAGTGTTTACAAGTAGTATGTTCAGTGTATATTTTATATCAGTATAATGAGTGTTTACAAGTAGTATGTTCATCAGTTTATTTATCCTATATACATATATATTTATATATAGTTTGTTTTAATGGATCACCCTCTCCACTGAATGGTGAATGGCATGAAAAGTCATTCAGTCTGAAGACATACTGTGTAGTTGTCAGCCAGTATATTTAGACTGATTAATAGTTTAATTCTACATATATTCCAGATTGGAAGTGGTAAGGTTGACCAGACCTACACTTTAGAACTGGAAAATAACATCAGTATTGGAGCTGGCTTAGTAATTCATAAGTTAAAATGCTTATCACAAGGTGGACCAGTATGGGAGGCTGTATTAACATCGAGAGGAGCTGGGATTGCGGGAAGCAGGTACACAAATATAGAAAAACGTTACTTTTGGGTGAGGTGTTAACTAATGTGTTTCAAAAGTGAAATAATTTGTAGTACTTGTAATGTAATCAACTCTCTAATGTTACATATCACCAAATCTTGTTTTAAACCTATTTAGTTGTTTAGTTTACAAGTATAAAACTTTGAAGTTCAAATGATGTTTAAATTACCATAACTGTTGCCTTTACTTTTATATGAAATGTGCAGCTGGTTTCATATCAGTGTGTATGTGTGTTTTTAGACATGCAGCATGTGTGGTTTGCGAAGACAGTACATTGTCTTTGTTTTCTTCTGGAGGTCAGCGTCTCCTACCTCCTGTGGTGTTGTCCTCTCCTGCAACTAGATTGACGTGTAGTGACCAGTATGTAATGGTATTAACTTCTAGAGGTTGTGTGTCAGTTTGGTAAGTGTCATTGTTAAATCTTTGTTTTAACGAAAAGTTTTATTCTAAATTTTGTAAGAACAGATACTAAAAAATGTAAAGTCATGTGTAAAAACCTACGATGCAAAGTTAATAGTGATAAATGTGGGAGACATAGATTTTGGCGTTATATTTATAGTATGTATAAAAAACAACAAACCTAAACCTGCTACTATTATTAAAACATTCATTATCAAATGTATACAGAGACAGAATTTAAAATATCTTGATGAACAGTACATAAGCTGATCATTTAAGTGCCAGTTTGGTTTGAGTAATAAACTAGAACATATGAGTGTCTCATTATAAGTTGATTTTCTCAACAAATTTTCAGTAATGATTCTGTGTGTGTGTGTGTGTGTGTGGACTACAATAGGTAGAAAACTCCGTATTTTCAGGTTTTAATAAATGGAATCTATATTGTAACAACATGGTTTTGGAATTTATTTTATTAATACCTTTCACACATGAAAGGTTACACTGTCTGTCAAAGGTCTGATAACTATGTAGGTTCATTTTTGTTATAAACCGTTGTTATTCATGGGAATTGAGTTTGGATTGCACATGAGTTTTAGTTTGTTTTAAAACCAAATCATGATTTATTTTAATATTGCAAGGAACATCCAGGAACTGAAGACACTGGTTAAAAATGAATCTTTACTTCCAATAATGCAAGGTAAGACATCAAGGTTTGTTGTATTATGTATTAGTTAAAAAGATTTACATGGACCCAGTTGTAATTCACACCAGTTTGTAATATATATTTCAGTAAATTATTAACTATATATGAACACCAAGAGTTTTTGTGTCAGGTTCCAAAATGTACATTTACCACAATAACTGATGATATAACTGATGTGATATAAACAGAACTGAAAAAAACTAAAAACCAAAACACAACTGTTGAATTTGCACAGTATAGTTCTTGGAGTTACTGTATTGTTGAAAAAATAAAATGGGTCAGTCTTTCTGTTAACTGGTTATGAATTTATTTGATTATTAGCATTATTGCAGTGAACTAATATGTTAATTACATGATGTTTTAACCATGTAACCATGAAGGAATACATACTACAACACTAAAAGTACTACCTATAGTTTCACGAACTGTGGCAAGCTCTCAGAAAATGTTACAAGCCATTTCTGGACAAAAAATCAAAACTTGTGATGTAACATTCTTACTAAACATTTAACCATTACTACATAGTAAAGAGTATGGGTTGCTTTGAACCATTACTACATAGTAAAGAGTGTGGGTTGCTCTGAATCATTACTACATAGTAAAGAGTGTGGGCTGCTCTGAACCATTATTACATAGTAAAGAGTGTGGGCTACTCTGAACCATTATTACATAGTAAAGAGTGTGGGTTGCTCTGAACCATCACTACATAGTGAAGAATGTGGGTTGCTCTGAACCATTACTACATAGTAAAGAGTATGGGTTGCTCTGAACCATCACTACATAGTGAAGAATGTGGGTTGCTCTGAACCATTACTACATAGTAAAGAGTATGGGTAGCTCTGAACCATTACTACATAGTGAAGAGTGTGGGCTGCTCTGAACCATTACTACATAGTGAAGAGTGTGGGTTGCTCGGAACCATTACTACATAGTAAAGAGTATGGGTTGCTCGGAACCATTACTACATAGTAAAGAGTATGGGTTGCTCGGAACCATTACTACATAGTAAAGAGTGTGGGCTGCTCGGAATCATTACTACATAGTAAAGAGTGTGGGCTGCTCGGAATCATTACTACATAGTGAAGAGTGTGGGCTGCTCGGAACCATTACTAAATAGTAAAGAGTGTGGGCTGCTCGGAACCATTACTAAATAGTAAAGAGTGTGGGCTGCTCGGAACCATTACTAAATAGTAAAGAGTGTGGGCTGCTCGGAACCATTACTAAATAGTAAAGAGTGTGGGCTGCTCGGAACCATTACTAAATAGTAAAGAGTGTGGGCTGCTCGGAACCATTACTAAATAGTAAAAAGTGTGGGCTGCTCGGAATCATTACTACATAGTGAAGAGTGTGGGCTGCTCGGAACCATTACTAAATAGTGAAGAGTGTGGGCTGCTCGGAACCATTACTAAATAGTGAAGAGTGTGGGCTGCTCGGAACCATTACTAAATAGTAAAGAGTGTGGGCTGCTCGGAACCATTACTAAATAGTAAAGAGTGTGGGCTGCTCTGAACCATTACTGAATAGTAAAGAGTGTGGGTTGCTCTGGGCATGAACTGATTTTTATGTTAAAATATTTTTCTTCATCTGAAAATGTTTACATTCCATTTATGTAAAACCTCCTAAATCAATATTAAACATTTGTTTTTTTCTCAAAACAAATTCATATTTTATCTGTTTTCTCTAAATCTATGTACACTGGATATTTCCTGGATAATTGCAAATTGTAAAATAAATCAAACAAAACAAACATTTCTTGGTCCTGAATATCTTGCAGTTTATAACAGTATGCATCCATTTATACTGGGTTTTTATTGTTTTGTTGACCTTTGAACCATGTATAATGAACAGTCTGTTGCAGTTGTAAATCAAGTCAAATTACATGATGCACGGGCAACTCACATTTTTTCTGAATCATTTTTATTATCATTAAGAGAGATGTTGCCTGTAGAACAGTTCCGTGTGCTTGTAAATTAAAATCATAATATTTGTGTTATTGAAAAAATTCTAAAAAAAGTGTACATTGTCTAAAAATGCTTCTGTCATTAATATGCAGGAAAACTGTTATAATTCTGCTCTTTAGTCATACATAACTCATTCTATTAACATTTTTATCTATTATATTGATATAAATTGTAATTTTATATGTTAAAAGTGGTACTTTTTATTGAAAAAATAAGTTTGTTTTTAAGAACTCCAGTTTCTCACTTTTGCATCTAAAAAGTACATCAGTAAAGATATAGCCAAACCCTTGCGAATGTCATGTTCTTGTTAGAAGAGAACTTTTATTTAAAAATTGTGTTATATTATAAAGAAATTGTTGTTGTACATACCATAGTTATTTTTTCTAATTGAATCTTGAATACCCAAAAGTGCAATTTTTTATGTAGCTTTGTTTGTGGTGCCATTTAATTGATGGCACTAAATTTCGTAATCCTCAAACCACGTTGGGTATAGAGAACTTGTATTTTAGCACAACAGGTGGTATCATTTTATTTGTTATTTTGGTCACATACATAGATATATTGATGGCTCTGCCAATGCTCCATTATAGTAAGTTTTTGTTGTTGTTGTTTTTTTTCAATTAATTTTCTCAGTCTCACCGTATTGATTTCTAATGTGTACATTTTACTTACTTTTATAATGATGAAGAATACACATGAAATATACCTGAATATTTACAAGAATATATCTGGGTTTATTTTATTGTTTCTGTTAGCTGCTAATGGAGTTTAAGCCTATTTTTTTCATAGCAGTATTAGTACTTCACTGAATAATGTTTACATAAATATATAATTAAAACGGCTCGTTTGGGTTGAAAAAAATTTTTATGTAGAGGAGCGAACAACATTCTGTCATTGTTCTATCCTCTATGTAAAAAATTTTCTCAATCCAAACAAGCCATTTTACATATATACTTTTCTCTACAAGTGGGTTTTCTCGACATCACTAATATTTACATACATAATTGAACAATGCCCCTAAGAACAAAGAATAATAACATTCCAAATGTAGACATTATCCCATATTCCTCGTTTTCAAACTGTGTGATGAGAACGTGCAATTCATGTGAGAATGAACTTGATGTTGGATAAAGGAATAGACAATGCCCTATACAGAAAAACAACACAGTATAGTATATAATGTGATATATTACAACTCTGGTGTTTTATTGGTTATAAATAAACTAGTGTAAGACATCAGAGAAATATTGGGAAATTGTGAGAGAGTGGGTGTGTCAAGTAATGTACACCTGTTGTAATGAGTAACTTTGCTTGGGTAATGTACACCTGTTGTAATGAGTAACTTTGCTTGGGTAATGTACACCTGTTGTAATGAGTAACTTTTGGTAAATTACTTCCCTTTTGAAAGAATGATAGATAGATTAGAGAAAAGTCCTAGAGAGTAAATGTTCCAGTTAATGTTTATAAAATTAATAAACTGTAAACTTGTATGAAATTCTGATTTATGAACCATTTTTAATGGCAAGTTTATCTGCATACAGTTGTTTACATTTCGATTGTCACTCTGTAAAAGGTTGTGACGTGCAGTTTAACATACATCGGGTAAAAAGAAAAACTTTTAAGTTTTGTTTTAAAATTTCTGACTGTCAACATGAAGTGAAAAAGATTTCTAACTTGTGTACATACACACCTAGCTAGGTCTGTATGGATTACAAAAGCTCAATTTAAAATATCAAATACTGGATTTGTCTAAAAAGAATGAAACTGAAGTCTTGTCATTAACCAGAACAGCAGTGAAAAGTTTAAGTTTGTTTTGTGTTCACCTTGCTCTGAAGATACACACAGCTCTGAGTAGAAGGCCAGTGTTGTTTTTACAAGAGGCAGTTACTGTTATTTCTAATAAACTCTGCCTTTAGAATCTATCAAATAATAGACAGCTAGTTACACTAGCCTTAATGTGAAGAACTGCTTAAATAAACTTTGTAATGTTAATTTTTTAACACATGGAGTAAATTTTATCCTTTTATATGTTTAAGAATGAATTGGAAGAAGTCATATTTAAGACCATTATACATTTATTCAGCTACATCTATTTTCATGGAGTAAAATAAATTATTAATGGTTAGTATATAATGTTTAGTGTATAAAAATACCTTAATCTTTTCTATTTTTAGATGTGATGTTTGGTTTAATAAAAGACAGACTTGTTTCTTTAGCCCCTGCTGGAACTGACCTCAGTATTAGAAGTACTGGACTGACAGAACATGGAGCTCCAGTTGTCAGCTTGTCAACCAAAAAGTCTTACATCTTTAACTTTGATGTGGGAGCTTGGTAAGTACATACTTTTTATAACATTTACACTAAGGTGAGTCAAACATGAAAAGTGATTCTTTTGTACATGTGTGTACATTGTGTGTGTGTGTGCTTGGCAACAGTCATTTGTAAACACTCTCTTTGTTAACCTGAAGATGGCCTAGGAAGGTTAAAATGTTCATCTCTGCTTTATTAGTAAAAGTTTTAATACCCATACCAGCTGTCCTGAGAGAAACATGAGAGTTTATAATTGGTATTGCAGAGAAATCTGGATGTGATGTTGGAATTTTACCCTTCATGAAAAATACAGCAGAAATGTTTTCTTTAACATCCAGTTGGTGTGATTGTGTGTATCGATTAAAAGTGGGATATGGTTAACACTTTTGCAACAGGCTCAGTATAATATATGCGAGTTCATTTACACATCTTCACACATTAAGTATTTGCACTATAACATTTGATATAACAAGTGTACCTTCACAAAATTTGGTAGACTATCAGTAAAGATTACAAGTTTTTGTACATAAATAATCAGATATTTTAACAAAATATTTTTATAAAGATTTATTTGTGAGAATATAGTCTCAGTGCAAAGTGATTTCATGTTTTTGTTAAAAACTGTTCTTCATTACAAAACTCATCAAATATTTGTGTAATCTCAAAAACATTCTAAGTACATTTCAAATGTGTGTTTTTAGTAAGACTTTATATTTTGTTAATTTATATACTCTATGTGGGGTCTGTCATTTGACCAACCTTGTAACCATCAAACCAAAAAAAAAGGAAATACAAAATTATGATTTTTTTGTATTACAATCACTACATGTTTTCACACAAGAATACAAATGTTTAGTCTAAGTAGCTTAAGTCTCATAATGTTATATATTTATTATTTTTTATTATATTGTCCTTCCAGACATGCCAAGCTAACATTACTTAACATGCATTTACCCAGTGCATGTGTACTCATGTTATGTATCCAATAATATAAAACTATCCTTTAGTCTTCCCTATGTTTTAGTGGACTAGTATTTTGTAATGCAGTCACATTTCAGTTATTATATATGTATATAGATTATTACTATTTAGAAATAAATTATTAAATTTCAGATTTCCAATCATTATTTATGTGATATTTACATTCAGTGGATTTTTTTTTTTCTCAATGCGTCTTCCAATGTGTAATTATTCTTGTCTAATGTACACCGTTAAGATCCACTGCTAATAAACAGACATTTTAACAACTGGAATTTAGCAAATATCACAAAAACTTTCAGTGTTAAAGTTGTTGTTAAACACGACAAAAGGTAGTCAGTATATACCAGCTACTGGTAGGAAGGTCTCCAGATTTTTAAATCATTGGTGTTTTCAAAAGGCTTTGTACTTGTGCTAATTGTAATATTGTTTAAAACTAGAATTTAAATGTGTATTGTAAAACATCACCAAAAGTACCAGATATATTTGCACCCACTTATGCTTGTTTGATTAAAAACGTTCATATTATGGTGAGTGCATTAAAGTAATTTCTCATCTCAGTGAGGTACTTGTATTACTTGTTAACAGAAACAAATGAGACTCTGATTTTTGCTTCCCAGGTTGTTAATAAGTAGTGCTGAAGACGCAGTTTATCAGTGTTCTGACCACCAGTCGTGTCTACCTCCTAACATCAAGTTTCAGGAGACACTGCTTCCCCTGGCCTCTCTTCAAGGAGAACTAAATAGGTGAAATGTTTTCTATACAAGATCTGTATTGTTTACGTTAAACATCAGAGTTGAATCGGACATAAATGTGCAAGTTTTTTGAAATAAGAATTAGCCTTGTATTTCTGTTAGCAACATTGTAGTTATTGTCTCGTTAGTTCTGAAAGCTTAGAACTTTTAAATTTATCATAAAAGTGAAGTGGTAAAAAACTGTTGATAGGTTTATTTATGAAATTATAAGACTGTGTATGGTGTCAGACATAGTTGTACTTATAAGACTTGTGGGTTGTAACACATTATTGAATTGAATGAGCTTTTATGGTAGTTGGCTGGCAAGTGTTAAGTTTTTGTGAAGTGTACTTTATCAAACCTGTATAACTACCAAACATATTTGTAATTGTCATCTCTTGAGATAAATTCACTAGCTTGCATTGTTAGTAATTATCAAGCCTTTTTATTATGTAGCATTTTATAATAATTGAAATACCACATTATTAGTTTTATGTTAATGCTATTCTCTTTTTCATTATCCACTCAGATCACCCCGTGTAGCACGTAATATTTTCAACAGTAACCCTGCCACGCGACAAGCTGCTACACTCAGTCACCTTGACAGTCAGTTAGCAGCAGCCCTGTCCATGCACTCTGCCAAAGACTACAAATTTTGGTTTCTCACACTTGTTCGATACCTGACCCAAGAAGGTGAGGCTTGATAACATGTTTTCAGACAACAAGGTCCATGTTGATCCATTTCAGTTGTCCCATCTTCTAAACTACACTAAAACAGTAAAATGAATAAATAAATCTGTCCTTATCAAACATTTTGTTAAACCACTTTTAATAACTGCATCTGGAGGCCAACCACTCTGTTAGAAAAATGAAACTGTCTTAGCTGAAGATGATACCTACCTTGGCAAAATTTACAGTTGTCATTTAGTGTGTAAAAAAATACATCAACATTATCAGCATTTCCATTAAGTATCACCTAACTTTTCTTTGTTCAAGAGAAAACAATTTCAGAGGTTTCAGCCTTTCCTCATATGACAAAACCCCTCCATCTCAGGTGCAATTCTAGTCACTCTTTACAATAATTCAGTGTCTTTATTAAATTAAGGACCCCATGACTGAATACAATATGTGGTCTTACCAGTGACCTATACAATGAAATTATAATCTGTCTAGACCACATTTGAAATATTGCATTCAATCTTGTTGTCCTTAAGTTAATAAAGACATTGAACTATTGGAAAGAGTTACTAGAATGGTGTCTGAAATATTGATATAACCTAAAATCCTATTTGCCTTACCACTGGTAAGAGCACACTGATGGACAGCCTTAGAACCTGATCAACCATTAGACAAAGATTCTCTTCTTTCATGATACTGTTAAGGTCATTCACATCCAAATTATGAGAACTCGCATATATTATCTTACATTCTGTACAACTAAAACCAATCTATCATTTATTTGTCCAAATCTTTAAATTATCTTCATCCTCTTCACGGCCACCAAGACCTTAATATCATCTGAATATTTAAGTAATGTAATGGCTGTTCCTTCATGTAAGTCATTGATGTAAATCAAAAATTGTTAAAGTTCTGAGGTACACCACTTGTGACATCAGTGGAGTTTAACCAAGTTGTTTTTAACAACCCTCTGCCTTCGTCTATCCATTCACTCAACTTATCCCCCACACCTACCTATGGAGATAATTTTTTGCAAGTCTTTTATATGACACTTGGTCAAATGCTTTCTGAAAATCCAAATTTACACCCTTACCCTCATCTACATAAGCAGTAACGTTTTCAAAGAACATCAAAAATTTGTAAGGCAAGATTTTCCCATCCTGAAACCATATTGACTCTCCAGTAAAATTCTGAACTTTGTTAAACGACTGTAAAATATCTTTTTATGAAAATGTTATCATTACTTATCCCACAACTGACGCAAGTCTTGGAGGTCTATAATGATCATCTTTGAAAAGGAGTTGCACTGGTTAACTTCCAGTCCACTATTCAAGGATAGAGAAGAAACAGTGCTATGTGACTCATATATTCATGTCTTCACCTCCTTAAGAGAAACTCTAGCTCATCCAGGAACCTTACAGTTATTTAAACCTCCCTTTTTTAGCGTAGTTATCTTGCTTAAACTTGTTTTCATTCATGAACTGTTGAAGATGTGGAACACTGCTGGAAGTTCTTCATTAGTAAAAACTGAAGAAAAAGTAGAAAATTAATTACCTAACCATCAGATATTAACCTTTCTTTAGGGTCCTACCCCCATGATAACATTATATTTATACTTTCAGCCAACCTTTTGATGTCCTAATTTATTTGATCTTCTAGATCCCTTCTTATGCCATTCAATTTAAATTTATTTAATTTTTATCTCAAACACTTTGAGAAGCAGTGTGGCTGTTTAGTTGCAGCAAATCAATCTTTCTGTAAAGATGTTTACCTTTTAAAATCTCCAAATTCACAAGATAATTCTTGGTAGATCCCTTCAACATTTATTTTTTTGGAAATGTGTAACCAAAATATTTTGACTTCCTTTTTACACATCAATAACCTCTTATAGTGAGATGTTCTTCAATTTCTTTCCAATTAAAAATTAACAATAAATTCAAAATAACACTGTGTTTGGTAAGTTCCTTGACCAATTTCCAGAAACCCTTCTCCCTCGTGGTTTGGTGCTACTATTAGTTTTAATCTTACTAATTCATCACAGCTATATTTTATTAGAAATGTAATTTTCAACTTCTTTTCTCTTGATGGATGAGGATTTTACCAAACAGTTTTCCTGTATTAGTTTGATTAGTTTTTAATATTTATTTTGCTTTTCAAAATATTTAAAACCTTTCATTCTTTAACAAGAACTAATCACAGATGGTTATTCAAGTTATTAACTTAATTAATTTATTTGGCAGTTAAAAATTTCATGCTTTGCATTTTCAGTAACAATAGTTCAAAAGATTGATTTCAAGATATTTCTTAAAGGTTTAGAACCCAGGCTACGAGACTTGTGTTCAGAATTACTTGGACCTGTGGTGCAGACAACCAAACAGACCAGTTGGAAGTTTTATATCATGGTAATTCTTTACTCTTGCGTTGTACAAATTTTGATTGAATATACAGTCTTGGGTTTAAAAGTTTAACCACAGGAAAAAAAATTGTATAATTTTTCTACACTATTTGTGTGAGATTGCCTTCTGTCAAGTGAGTTACTAAGCCAGGAAGTGTTGGATTAGGTCAGTGACATGTCACTGGTAGTTTTATAAAATGGTATATCTTCAGTGGTTTTGTAGGATGGTTAAGAAATTACAAGTAGCATAACTTCTAAAATTTATGTTTAAGCTGACAGAGTATTGCTCCAAAACAATGCGAGGAAGAACTAGTTAAAAACAAAGTTATGAAAATTCGATTTATTAGAAGTAACTACATAGGGGAAGAAATGAAACACTGTTGTATTTGTTTTGTAAAAAGATGTAGTGAATTTAGGGTAATAAAAAGCTTAATTTGATATTAAACAGTGGTGACTAGAAAAATATATATGTAAAAACGGCTGGTTGGAGTTGAGAAAATCTTTTATGCAGAGGAGCGACCAACATTTCGACCTTCTTCAATCATTGTCAGATTGTTTGCATAAACAATTTTGTCAACCCAAACCAGCCATTTTTACATATATTAATTTGATATTGTTCCAAAGAACAGTCAGTAAATATTGTGCTCTATTGCAATCTGTTTATTCAAAAAGAATGCAGTTTTAGGTTGTATTTACAATACTTATTTTATGCTGAAAATAACAATTTGCAACTTCCAAACACACACACACACATTATGGGTCTAAGACTGTAGAGCTAGCTGTTGCATCATTAATTTTGACTAATAGAAAATAAAATTTGCTTTCTGTCAAAGTTTAGAATAGTTGGAAGTGAAATGTATCTTACAAACTTTAATGGGTTTACTTACATCAGTTATTTTGTTCTGAATCCTTGTCTGGAGAAACAGTAGGTTTGTGGTAATGTTAAAATCCAAAGTTTGAGCTACTTGTTGTACACACTAACAGGAATCAATGTGGCTTTGCTCTGAAACAAATTGTTACATAATGCTGTATACTAATGGGGTGGGTGATACCAAGTCACAGTATGAGTGACAACTTTTTAAAAGTGTCACATGTCACACACCATTAACAACAGTCAAGAAGTTTTATACATTCTTTACAGAAAATCTACCACGGATTAGTAGTTTTCTAAACAGGTTAAAAATTCTGCAGTAACTCTAAACATGTATATAGAAATTGTCTTTCAAGTCAATACATTTCTTAAACCTACTCAGGTTACGGGTGTATTCTTCTTAACATTAACTTTTCTCCTTGCAAATGGACATTTCTACATAAATTAATCTTTTATTTATGTATTCCCCTAGGGTCTTTCTAAACGAGAGTTACTACGAGAAATCTTACCAGTCATGGGTTCCAATCTGAAACTTCAGCGATTAGTAACAGAATTTAAAGAGCAGTTGGATGCGATTCTTACCTGACAGAGTCGAGTGGAATCTAAAGACGTATTAATTTCAGCAATCAACTTGGTCAGTCGTCACGTGTATAGTCATCACCAGTTATCATTTTGTGTGTACTTCCTCTTCAGTCACCTGTTCTGTGCCATTTGTTACTGTTCTTATGAAGTCAAGTACAGCAGAATATAGCTGGACTTTCAAAAGAACTTGTACCGATTCGTGGTACAGCCTTTGTTTTCTGCATGCATAAAGCTTGTTCTTGACTAAAATAATTTCCATTTAGAACATGACTTGAGCATTAGATTATCCTTATTCTGGAAGTGTTAGAGAAATGAAACAGTGGCTGGTTTAATAATATATTAAAGAAATCGACTGCACAGTTTCAGAATTTGGCTAAAGATTTCTACATTGTCTTAGAACTTTATGATGGAAGAGAACTGGACTTTTAAGGAAGTCATGTGGTGATAAATATTGAGAAAATATTAGAGACTTATCAAATTGCACAGTATGCGTAATGATGACTTCTAAAGATTTTAAAATTCTCAACTCATTAAATATTTATAACTTCATGAGAAACTATGTACTGAGTCTTAAATGAAGATATATGTTATTAGGAGATTCAGCAAACAAAAAATATTGAATCCTGATTATCACAGTTAACAACCGCTTTTTTTACATAATGTATATTACAAGGTTTTAAGTGTTCACTCATTTTACAATGTGATATATATATTTATGGTAACTTTCTTTACCACAAGTTTTCCTTTGAACTTGGTCATTGTGTATAAAGTTGTTTTGCAGGGCATAAGTAGATAGAAGTGAATGAATAGTTTTGTATAAAAACTTATCCTCCACTTCAATCTGATTTTGTGCGTGAGATTCCAAGAATTAGGTACACAAACTAGATTTAGAAGTTTTGTATTGTAACATGTTTTTAAATGGAGTGTCTGTTCTTTATTCCATGTTGTTGGTTTAGCTTATTTCGCTAACAACTTTCGGTGAGTAATAATTGTTAAACGTAAGCACGTGAAAGCTAGTAAATTATAGTATGAAATATAAAAGTGGTTGACTGAAGCTGTACATAAACTTGTGTTGTCAGATAACTTGTGCATATTTGATGGTAATACACTATAGAGACAGTTTGTTTTTAAACTTTTAATTATAAAACTATTACATCACAATAATGACAAAGTAAACATTTAGGAGTACAAATTTTCTTTATATCCTTTCATAAAGCCAACTGAATTATAATAAACCAGCAGCTTATATTTTAGCATAGTTTAAAAGACTATGAATAATAATTGACAAAGGTTATTCAAGTTACACATCTCTTATCTAAAAACAAAGCATTCTCATGTTCAGTAATGCGACATTCCTCATCACTAACACATGCCAGACTCTGAAAGTCTCTAACAACACTTTAAAGTTAATTTTATACACTAAAACAGTCATATCAGGAGAACATATAATTAGAAAACCAAGGGTAGTGGATTTGTGCATTTTTCACAAATAAGAACAAAACTCTGTTTCAGCATATCTATCACAGAGCAGTAATACATCTTACAAGGAAGAAAAAATATTGCACAAAAAATTGAGATTCCTAATAATTATTTAGAATATTTCGAGTTTAACCCTAGTTCACTGGAGTGTTTCCACATCCCAAAAGATGGCAATATAGAAGCAGGAACTGTTTCTAGTAACTTCTTGAACTGTGCCAAAAATCTCTCACTTGTACTCCAGCTAGCAGGGCACCAACATGTATTTTGTTGGGGCATTCATACACCCCAGGATACTAACCAAAAGTATGTTTGTGGATCACCACCCACTTTGTGGGGGTATCTCTTTATAGGTTATGCAAGATAGTATTTGCTGCAATAAAGCTCTGTTAGCCAAAAGGCATACAGCTGACACCCTTCATTTGCTGATTGGGAAGGGACAACTACAACCAAAAATAAGACTAGGTTTAGGTGGATATTGGGCAAGTGTGAGATTTCCAGTGATAATGAGGATGAATATCTTAGATCCAGTAAGGAGTAATGTGATCCAGATGAAGAGCCCATCCCAGGTGGGCCAAATGTGAAAGATAGGTAAGTAGGATAAGGTCACTTGGTGGTAGAAGTAGTTCAGTGTAGATGACTATTCTTATAATGTGCCAGAGAAGGTCTAACTGTAAATACAGAAGCCACTGTTGAATTTTGGTCAATCTTTATCACACCAGAAATAATGGATTTATTATTAGTGCTAAACTATGTCAAAAGTACAAGACTAGAGACACAAACTGTGCAGAAATGAGAGCATTTCTTGAGGTAGCAGCATTTGGCAGGTATTTATCAGTCCAACAGGCTGAATCTTGGAACATGCATGGCACTAGTATAGAGGTTTTTAGAGCAACTGTGTCATAGCATCAGTTTTTGTTCTTTTAGTTTCCATCACATGTGGAAACAAAGCAACACATCTTGAATGCAAATAAGTTGATAAACTGGCTCTTATCAGAGATCTTTGTAATCATTTGAAGAACTGTTCTCCCTCAGAGTTTGTTACTGTTGAAGTGCTTGTAGCAGTCAGAAGCAAATGTCCTTTCAGACAATACATACCAAATATGCCATAAAAATAAAACCAATTACTGATACTAAGACTTGTGTACAAAATGGAGGTTTGTACAGGTATGCAGCAAGATCATCCCCAGGCTGACTTCCAATATCAAAAGGATCAAGTAGAAATGTCACATCTGGTGCACCAATTATAGCCTAATACAGAGGTTGATGGATGATCATAATTTGGCTGTTGTAGGAACACTGAGAAGGTACAAAAAGAAAGTTTCTGAAGCATTTAGGTCAAAGACTAACCTTATGTTTAGTTTGAAGAAAATGTAACACTGGTTTCATACATTCCTTCCAACCAGAAAGGTAAGAAAACAAATGATATTCTCTGCAGTAGCAAGCACCATGAACTGACCCAGATTATGGAGATTAGAAGAAACTACACATTATTACATTTACAACAGAACAATAGGAGGCATTAAATACAGTAAACCAGGTGACAACACATCATGAAGTAATCATTAGTGACTCCAGTTTTGTTTTCACTTCCAAATATTTGAAGTATAGATTCAAATATACTTGACTCTCAAAACAAGTTAAAACAGCACTTGTTTAACACAAAGTATTAATTAAGCTCACAAAAGATTACAGACCATGAACCTGGAGAAACAACTTTTAACACCATTGAGAGTGAAATTAATGAAGTTTTATGAATGGTAACAGAATCAAAGTTTCCACCACTTGTGGTAACCACAGGTAAAGTGATAACAGCAAGGTGTTTGTGCAGTGTCAAAATAGTGATTTGGGTGAAGATTCGGAGAAGTGGCTATACTTTGATGTTTTGGTAAATAAATCCTTTTATTTATCATGTAATCTTAGTGTCATCAAATAAATGGATAAGTTTTAAAAAGATCCCCTATTGACACTCCCAGTGTTTGACATTAAGCTGAATATGTTGTGCAGGTTCAGGTAGATATATGAACAATTAATAAAAAAAACATTCACTTGTGACGTCCAGTAACCCCACGGTACTAACGACTTTCAAATCAGACATGAAACTAAACAGAAGGTTAATGTAAAATGTACAACAAATATTTATATAGAAACTGAAACAGTTTGTTGAATGTAGTCCCCTTAGCTTCTCAGAGATTCAAATGTTAATACCCTTACAAATACAGTTGTCACTGTGTAACATTAGTGCAGTTTAATATCAAAATACTTACGATACAGGAAACTATTATAAAAATTGTATACACGTGTATAAGTGTCGAGTTTCAACCCACGTCAAAAATAACATCAAATATGTAAACTGATTACAAATCCACCATCACAAAGATGCACGTAACATTTTGTTCATTCAGAATACAATATAAGAATATCTAAATAAAACAGACCTATTACAACACCCACCAATAGAATCACTCAATAACAAGGTTAGCTACATCCATTGTAGGCTCTTCTTTGGACAAGTTTCAAACAGAGAGACTTGACTTTGAGTTTTGTCTTTCTTCAGCCAGTGACTGTAAACTTGATAAGCACAGCCATCAATCATCTGACAGACAAAAATATTAATGACACCCTGATACAAACCAAAATATTAACTACTTACAGAATTAGTAAAATTAGATTGTGATCGTTTGCTACACGTTAAAATTTAAAAGATGTTTTTTTTTTGTATTAGATGCAAACACTATTGTGCAGAACAGAAAACAGATAAAGTACATTTTATAAGGAGGGAACATTAATTATTATTTGTACCTCATCTACAAGATACGGTACATTGTAAGAAACAGTACAATGCTTACCTGTCTTAGTTGTTTAATCTTGTAGGGGTCACCACGTAGTAGTTCTACAGTCAAGGACTTCGATGTAGGTTTCTTCAGCTTCTTAAAATGAACTACAGCTCGAACACACAGAATTCCAAGCTTAAAAGAAATTAAGCAAAATACACAATAACATAGGATAAAAAATAACATCTAAATTATGTTTTCATTTTACAATGGAAAAAAACGTGACAAATGCATGTATAAAACGAACTATCTGATCTCTCTACGCTACTTTGTTTTACTTGTTAGAAAGCAAACTCTTTTTCAATAATAAATATTTCTTACACATTAGAATATCTAAAGTTTACCTGGAAAGTCTTCTTAGCATTGAATGTTCTTCTTGGAGTCTAAAATATAACATGGTTTTGTTACATCAATGGTTTTCGTTCTTAAATCAACAATAACAAAAGTCATTGAAACACAAGTGCTGCTTTCTATTTGTGTGTGTGTGTGTGTGTGTGTGTGTGTGTGTGTGTGTGTGTGTGTGTGTGTGTGTGTGTGTGTGTGTGTGTGTGTGTTATATCAGTTTGTTTTAACTTAAAAATAAGTCAAAACAAAAAATGCTACTCTAACTGAAAAGATCCTAGGGTACAACCTATAAATGTACCCTAAGTTTAGGAGGTAACTGAAGAAGTAGGACACAATGTGGTGGGGGATATACCATCTATCAGTTTTAACCTCCAGCCGCACATAATAAATTAAAGAGTAGTAATAGATATAGAGATATAGATATGGGCTTGAGCACCCACATCTCAATCTTACCCTTCACTGTCTGAAGACAGTTGTTGAAAGGTGACTGTTCTCCAAAGTAAAGAATAAGAAAATGAGGAACTACAATTTGAGGGTAAGCAAGTCTACTGTGACTATCATGCTCTTAACAAGCCTTGGTATGTGGCTAGGTGTACAAATACTTATTACAAATTAAGTAAAATTTCTCTAATTTTCATTTCTTTATGTTTGTTTTTATATCATACACACACATCCTTTACCCTCCAGTTTATTTATGCATGATAATGTATATCACAAATTTAATAAAAAATAACATTAACTAATAGTTATAATTATTACGAATCAAATTAATATTTAACTTACACAGTCATCACAATTAAAATGACTGAAAAATTACTTCAGATACATAATTTAAAACTGCGTTTTGATGAATAAGTTTAGGTTATCTCTGCATGTCGTTTGTAAGATATGTTCAACACTACTGTAGGAAACCCATAACACACACAGTTTCTATAAATTTATTTGATACTAGATTGATAACCTCTTCAGAGTTATGATTTTAAAATAAATTAGAGGGCAAAAAAAATCAATTGGTTTCCCATTTAAAAGAGATTTTGTAAAAGTGAAACTTATGAACTAAAAGATAAAACATGATATTCAAAACTGGTTTTAACAAGTCTACACTAGATTAACTTTCTAAACCACGTTATAAGTTCACATGTAGCAGTTAGCCACATTAAAACATTACATAAATCCAACCTGTGGATTTTAAAATCTGATTCAACTTACGATACTCTTCAATAACTCTTGGCTTGGGGCTTCCGATACTGTTAACATCGGCTGGGGAGCTACAGTCAGCATCTTGTGTATCTACAGAAAAAGTTTACTTTATGTTTACTATTATAAATGTTAGGAATTTATCACGTTATTAACAACAATTACCAGCTTTCACCCTCTCAAAAAGCATATTGTTCATTTAGTGCTGATAAATCACTTGATTTGGCCAGTTTGTCTCAGTCCCAAAATGGCTGCTTCAGAGGGATTCCACTGTACTTATCATAACAAGAGTACCAAGAGAGTAAAGTCACCCCCCTGTAGATGCCCATGTCTTACAAAGTTAGCATTGTTCCACATGGTTTTTCACTTACACTGTATAGTATTTAAATAAACACTAGTTTCTAGTAATTAAAGAATTTGTACATTGACTAGAAAAGTATAACACAATAACAATAAAGAGTCAGTAAGAACACAAACAATGTAATAACACTCGGATGTCAGTAACAGTATAATTTACTTAACAATATAGACAGTAAAATCAACAACACTTTTAACAAAGTACAACAGAATTATGTTAACCCTTACAAGATTTTTCAAACACTCCATTATGTCATCCCATTCTTGACAGTTAAATTTGTAACTCCATTCTTTCATGTTATTCAGCATTATCTGCTGTTGGTTCCTGAAAAATACCCAAAATAACACAATCTATAATGTACACAAAAATAAAAAGTAGACACACCAGTAATATCACTTAGAAAAGATGTCTGAAAGATATTCATAGTTTTGTTTTGGTTTTTCTACACATCAATAAACTTACTAGGTATTGTTTCAGGAGTTGACCTACACAGTAAGAGGCATCAGTGTAAAAAATATTGGTAAACTGAAATATATTAAAGTTCTTTCTCACAGTTCTCCACTTTACAATGATAGAAAATGTGCAAATGTTTTAAACATATTTTTATAGTTTTATTCAAACAATAGTTCTGATTATCATTTTGTTCATTCAAAGGTTAAATGTTTATGGTACGTCAGTTAACATACACATTTCAAGTCTTACCTTAAATGTTAATAAATTACAGCAATGTTAACAAGTCTTACAAATCTATCTAAGACTAAAACATGTTCAAATTATGCACTTTAGTATAAACTACAAAATCAACCAAATAAAAAAAGGTTATATTTCAAAACTTCTTACAATCTGTACATAAACATGACTTAGCCATCTCTAGAACCAGAAATAAAAGTACCGTTCTGTACAGAGCTAGAAGCACAAATCTAAATATTTTAAGAATTTATTACCAAATCTTAAACAAGTATTGTAGCTACTAATTTAAGTAAGCATAGTATTTAGAACATAAACTTTCTGCATCTTTCTAAACAAATACAACTGTCACTTACACGTCTACTTCTTTGTTTAACTTGTATAGATTCTCGTACGATGGAGTTCTGAGTACCTTTGGAACAAAACAGTCCAGTTGTCTGCAACAATCTATATGAAAAAGGTTTAATGTTTCAAAAAATTCATGACTCTTTCCCAGGAACAAATAAAAAGTTACAAAACGAAGTTTAAATGCAGTGACTGCATCCAACTGGTAAAATCAATGCATTCTAATGTTTATAACTTAAGCACAATATATATAAATAGGTATGCTATTAGTTGTACACATTACACAGCTCATTTTGATTATTGAGCCAAGTGGCTTGCCAAAATCTTTATACTAAAAGATACAGTTTAACATAAAATTAAAAGCAAAAACATGAAGTCTACATGATAAAAATATAACCGACAATCACTCTATCATTAACTGTATTCCTACACTCTGTTCTGTAGTAATCTTAACTTATTAACTCCACATTATACATATAGTAATAACTTAAAATGTCAATTCTACATCATAGTATGCTATAAATGTTACGTAACTATTTTTAAATTTACATGAAAGATACTTTATTAACTACAAGTTAGTATAAAATATAAAACCATAATGCTCTGCAAGTTAGTGTAACTGCATAGTACCTTTACTGATAGGTATATCACCGATATTACTAATACCAGTATTAGCTGTACTGTTTAGAACTTAGAAGTAAAAGCTAAACGAAGTAGCCACAACGATTTTTACTTTTATAAGTTAATATTAAATTATCATATTTCCGCTAATAAAAAAACACCTTTACCTGATACTGTTAGTGTTATTAATACTTCAAGTTTAGAATGAAATTCTCCACCATCTTGTTGATTTTTGTTCTTGTTACAACTAGAATTAGTTGTAATATAAGCATTATTCTGATGGGTAACAACAGTATCACTTACAGCAATACCACTGCTAGGCCTCCTTCTAAAGTCAGAAGTGTTTAACAACGATACCCGACACATTGTAGCATACAATTTTTACTATGAATACGATGGTATCACAAACCAAGCCGTTTATATCTTACATAAAATCACCTACTGATTCAGTTAACTGCACTTAATACGACGCTAGTACCTTCCAACAGCCAAACTATATTAAGATAAATTAACTTCCTTTTCGAATATCAATTTATGCTGTCCAACACCCAACCAAAGTCTACAATAAAACGTGACACAATCCTATTGCCACACCGAACACGAACATAGTCACGTACCCAGATTTCGCCGAACGCGTACCAGACGTAGTAACTTCTTGCTCTGTCAGAAAACATTAATTTTTTTTGAAGACTTAATAAACAAATTAAAAGAGATTTTCAAAACTTCAAGTTAAACTACAGAATATTTTGAAATATGATTAACTATTATTATTAAAAATAAATTCAACATTCATGATGACGAGAAACCCACTCGAAATAAAAATGTATCTCAGAACGGCTGGTATGGGTATTAACACTTTTATTGATAAGCAGAGAACAACGTTTCGACCTTTCCAGGTCATCTTCAGGTTAACCTGAAAACGTTGTTCTCCGCTTATCAATAAAAGTGTTAATACTCTTTCCAGCCGTTCTGAGATATATTCTTGGAATGAATATTTTATATTTTGGTAGTACAGTTACTATTCTGTCTTATCATTTGAAAAACAGTCTCTAGTGTAGCAGTTACCATAGGGATTTCCTGTACTGTAAAGATATTTTAAATTAACCCAAGCTCACATTTATATCAATCTTCACATGAAATCAGTTCCCGGTATGCACTCTTCCTCAATGTCAGTTGCCCACAGATCACTAGGTACAAAGACGTTTTCTACAGTAGAGGTAACTTCCAACTTCCCTTTTGCTGGAACCTTATATCCACCCACTATTTGCACCAGTTCCTCTTCTTTCATTATTTTGGAGGAAATTACCCATTTTTCATTAACAAATTAAATCGAATAATTGCAGTTATAGAACCAGTGTCAATGGGCTCATTAATGATTTTTTTTCAAACGATGAACTTTCTTTTCTTATTTGGAGCAGATGAAATATACCTCGCCAAATTCTGTCTTATAAATCTAATTAGTTCCTGTCTTCTTGAGGTAAGATTAGCTCTTTATTGTTTCTTTTTATGTGGTTAGACCCAATGGCACAGTCTCAGGTTATTGTTTCCTTGGCTTTATATTAGTTGTTTATTTTTTACAGTCTGGGCTGCAATGGCCATATTTCACACAGTAATACCAGTTCCTTCTTAGAAAAGTTCTTATTCCGTACAGGATTTATTATAGATTCCAGCAATATGACCTTTCAAATTACACTTAAAACACTTATACACTTTACCTCCGCTTCCTTCATGTAACTATAGAGCTTTTCAAAGACCGTCGCTCTACAAAAAGACCAATTATATCTTACTTCTTTTCAGTAGAAACAAAGAAGTTAAATAAATTATATTAAGATCTATATATATGCAAAAGCGGCTCGTTTGGGTTGAGAAAACATTTTACACAGGAGAACGAACAACGTTTCGACCTTCTTCGGTCATCGTCAGGTTCACAAAGATAACCGAAGAAGGTCGAAACGTTGTTCGATCTTCTACGTAAAATATTTTCTCAACCTAAACGAGCCGTTTTTGCATGTATATATTTCTCTATAAGTGGATTTCCTCGACATCACTAATTACATTAAGATCTATTTGAGCTTAACACCTTCAGGACAGTTCACATATAACCAAATTTGATGTTGGTTAAACTGAACATCATCAAAATTGAAAAACGTTAATAAAAATCTTGCAAGACCCAAATCTGATTTGTTTGTTATCAAGCACGAAGATACACAATGTGCCCACTACGAGCTTCGTAGTTTTTAGCGTTATAAATCCACAAACCTACAGCTATCCTATTCTAGCCTCACTCCTAAAACTGACAGTTCAGATTTAGTCTAAAGTGGAGTTTAAGTTGTTTCTTCTCTCTTCAGTTAAAAGCTTCGTTTAGAGCAGGGGCGTAGATCATGGGGGAGATGGGGAATACACCGTCTTTTCTTTTTAGGTGAGAGGTATGGTGCATACAATCATCCCCCTTTACAGTTCGGTCTGTTGAATTGTTTTATTGCATCACATGCCAACAAATTGTGTGTATGTTCTTTTGATTCTCGTGTTCTTACCAATCGAATTACATAATTAGGCCTAGATGTAGGCTTTTTCAGTAGCCGAAATGTACATTTTTAATATAGGCGTGCTTCTAAGCTTTTCGATCTAAGTTATAATTCGAAAGTATCAATTAGTAGGCCTAAGTATACATACAAGTATCGTAGCAATAAGATTACTCTGTGACTGCATGTTTACAGCTGTCACGCTCATGTAATCAGAGATTACCAATTTGCAAATTGAAGTCTACATAAGTGGTTGCAAAAATCATCCCCTTCATCAGGTGTAAAAAATATGCGCCTCTGGTTAAGAGTATTGATTAAATTGTGTAATATATTTATTTTTTTATTTTTCATTTCTTATTACATATTTTTTTTAATTATGAGTGTTATTTTGTATTTCCAGTTTATCATACAGACTTGGACTAACCTATATTTTCTACGTTTGGCTAAACCTCGTGAGGTATTAATAGTATTATGGTGTAATAGGATACCATACAATATTTTACTCACTAATGTACTATACATGTAGTTCAATGTTTGATGTTAAAGAAGAAAGTGGAATTTTCAAACTGAATTATATTTTTTAACACGTTCATTGCTGAAAGTGTTCAAATCTCGGACTCTACGATCTAAGCCTAACACGTTAATACCTACCACGTCCGGTGCCATGATGAAAGTAATTAAATATACATGTGATTTATGATTTAGAACGAGTCTTTCATTCTCTGATGGTCAGGATACTCGACTCACAATCTGCGCGTTTTGAGTTCAAATCTCGTCGCGAAGCATGCTCGCTCTGTCAGCCGTAGAGAAGTTATTATGTTATAGTTAGTGCAGATATTCCCCGATTAGCTGTGCGCGGAATTTCACAAACAAAAATTCAACAGTTTAGACAAATTGATGAGTTTGGGGTTGTAAATCCGTAAACTTACCACAAAGAAAACCTTCATAAAACAAGTAATTATGAAAGTCAGTAAATATTGTTATAACACTAACTTTTAACTGATTTCCATTCTAACCCAGTCATCCTTGCCACATTTTTTTTTAATTTTTTAATTTCAAACTTGTCATATCATTTCGTTTGTTTGTTTGTTTTGGAATTTCGCACAAAGCTACTCGAGGGCTATCTGTGCTAGCCGTCCCTAATTTAGCAGTGTAAGACTAGAGGGAAGGCAGCTAGTCATCACCACCCACCGCCAACTCTTGGACTACTCTTTTACCAACGAATAGTGGGATTGACCGTCACATTATACACCCCCACGGCTGGGAGGGCGAGCATGTTTAGCGCGACGCGGGCGCGAACCCGCAACCCTCGGATTACGAGTGCACGCCTTAACGCGCTCGGCCATGCCAGGCCATTTCATTTCGAGAAAGAAAGAAAAAAATCAATTAATTTTATGTTTAATGTAGCCGATAGATAGCGCTACATACTATATTTTGTCAATTATTGAAGTAAACATGATATATTTTATGCAAATACTTCGTGCACAAACGTCTTTTTTATTTTACTGTCCGTATAATTTCATTGATAAAGACCAGTGCTAAAGAATTTATTTTCATACGGAGATCAACAGTATTTTCAAGTAACACAGCGAAACTAGTGATATTTATCATGTTTGAAAGCAAGTCAGACTTGTGACGAAAGTAGGTTAGTTTAACAAACCGAATACCTGCACTGGCGGCTCTTGATCTCCGGTTCTTAAGACCGACAAACCAAGGACGTTCTGCCCACACAGAAAGGTACGAAAATAGTGAACAACTACAGTGTAAGCTTAACAATACCATTTACCTCGTACAAAGTAGTTACTAGCAAAGCATATGATATAAAACACGAGAGACACCTGAAATCATCTCTTAGAAATTATATTTAAAATACTGATTTTTCAGTTTTGATTCCTCAATAACTGTATTAAGTAATGGAAGAGTTGGGTGAGTGTTTCATTTTATATATTATATTGTGAGTTGATGTTTATGTTAATAAAGTGATAAAAGTATTAAATATGTGAAAATATTTTAAAAATAGTAGTGAAAGGTTAAATAAAACCTTTTTTGTCAGGTAAATATGTATTTAATAGTGAAATTGTAACACTACTCAGAAAAACACACACCCTAAACGACAGTTTGAAAAGAAATAAGCTAATAATGTCCAGTTATTTTTGTCTTTTTTCATTCATTTACTATCGTAAATATTCAATGTTAGAATTTAAAAGTTCTGGATTAGAAAGACGTATTTCAAATAAATATATGTACTAATGTAATTCAATCCTCTATTCCTCATGTTAATGAACAGGCGGTTAAGGCACTCGACTCGTAATCCGAGGGTCGCGGGTTCGAATCTTCGTCACACCAAACATGCTCGCCCTTTCAGCCGTGGGGGCGTTATAACGTTCAGTCAGTCCCACTATTATTTGGTAAATAGTAGTCCAAGAGTTGACGGTGGGTGGTAATGACAAGCTGCTTTCCCTCTAGTTTTACACTCCTAAATTAGGGACGGCCAGCAGAGATAGTCCTGGTGTAGCTTTGCGCGAAATTCAACAAAACCAGACTAAACTTTTCCCAATGTTACTAGTGGACTTCAAGCGATCTCTGTCAACAGGATAAATTATATCTACAGTATAAAAGACTCTAGTGTCCCCCAGCGGCATTTGTGCGGAGTCACACTGCTAGAATCTGGATTTCGATACTCATGGTGGGTGGATCACACATAGCACATGTGTGCTTAATTCTAAACAAACAGTAAAGATTGGCGCTGAATGTGCAACACATTCGAGCAGTTCGATGCTGTTAGTCATATATTTTAACAAAAGAAGGCTGCCCTGTATAGATAAATCAGATCTGCTGGGTAAAAGTGAAGCACTGAATATGTAACGTAATAGATAAACTTGATTCTGTTGGTCATATACTTTAACACTGGTAGGCTTAGCCTCCACGCAATAAAGCAGCCTAGTTCTACTGGTAATACTCGAATCCTTCCTTCGTCATTAGTGTTGGCTGAGCACATGTAGTTGATAACGGTAATAAATTATAAAAAATAAGACAATGAACGAAATAAATACTCGTAGATCTTTACACAAATATTTCTGAGTTGTTTGTTTTGTATGGAGGATGATTGTTTGTTTTTGAACTTCGCGCAAAATTACACGAGGGCTCTATATGCGCTAGCCGTCCATAATTTAGCAGAGTAAGACTAGATGGAAGGCAGCTAGTCATCAGCATCCACCGCCAACTCTTGGTCTACTCTTTTACCAACGAATAGTGGGATTGACTGCCACATTAAAACGCCCACACGGCTTAAAGTGGAGCATGTGGACTCGCAACTCTCGAATTATGAGTCGAGTGCCTTAACCACTTAGCCATGTTGTGCCACGGAGGAGTAAAACAACATTCAATGCATGTTTTGCTTTTTTTTTAACACTGTGTTATTAACTGTGCAAGGTGACACTAACTAGTTTAAGTAAGGTCCCCGGAATGAGACACGAAGTGTTAAAGTTAAAAGTTCACACTTCAAAGGATTACGCAGTTGAAAGTTATTTAATTTTAAGCATTTAGACAAAATACCACAACAACTGTTAGCATTATCTTGGTAATAGCGACTTTAGCATAATTTTTCATAAGCGTTTCCAATAGTTTCTTAGGCCATCATTTGCCGACAATAAGTTTTAATTAATGACCCTATAAATGTTGTATCTCCTCAGTTTTCTGGCTCACCAGCCGAAACTGAATTATAACTTACCCTTCAGTCACTGTGTCTCTGTTTCTTGGGTCACCAGCCAACAATGAGCTCTAACAGACCCTCCAGGTGCTGTGTATCCTCAGTTTCTCTGGTCACTGATCAACACGAAGTTCTAAATGACTTTTCTAGTAGTAATTGTATACTAATGTTTGTATTTATTGTTTTAAGACATCGTGTTTTAAATAATAAATATTGCTCATTTTGTTTGTGGTGACCTCCCGCTAGTACAGCGGTAAGTCTACGGATTTACGACGCTAAGAATCAGGGGTTCGATTCCCCTCGGTGGACTCAGCAGATAGCCCGATCTGACTTTGCTATAAGATAACACACATATACACTCATTTGTTGTAAATTACCCGTTGCATGATTTGTACATCGAAAATCAATTATTTGTGTTCGAAGCCTTCGGAAATTGCTGAGCCATCGAGGGAAACACTTTTATTAAATACGTTTATTTCTATCAGGTTACAATAGCTACTCAACAAAATTATTATTTCTTGAAAAGAAAGAACTCAAACAAGCTCGAACTGCTGTTACGTTCTTATTTGAATAATATCCAATGTAACTAAATTCACGTATCGATAAATCATGTATATTTTTACAATTGTGCGATAAACGTAGCAATAAACAGTAACAGAATATAAGTAATAAATAGGGCCCTCTAGTGACAGACAAGTGAAAGTTAAAATAAAGGAGAAAGAGGAGATAAGTAGGTCTGTAAATAGGAACAGTTGTGAACAGTCAAGTGAAGTGTTAGAATACGGAGGCGAGAGTAAGTGGGACAATGGGTTATCTGTGTTGTTTCTCTCATAAGTCTCGTTATAAGCCTTCAGACTTATCGCTTAGATACTGGCCGTGGGAGTGAGATTAAGTCAGAGCTAACGAGAACGTTTATCACCGTTATCCATGTAAAGTGCATGGTAAAAAGAGATCATAAATTTGTTAAAGATCACAATGATAGTAGCAACACTCGCGATTACCCTTTTCTCTTCTGCTGTAACTTGTGAGAGATTAAGCAAATGTCGAGTTACAGTTTTTCGATGCACTCAGCAGATAGCGCAATGTGGCTCTTCGATAAATAAAAAACACAATTTTTCTTCTGCTATAACATGTAAGAGATTAAAGCAAATGTTCAGCGTTCCTAATCTGTCGGCCATTGATACTTGCGAGCCTCTAGTGTTTCTAGGTTTAAGAATACCCTCTTGTTGAGGGTTTGATCTTGTTATATGCCTAGGACTGAATGCAAGGAATTTCCTGTACGTATTAACAAAAGACAGGATGTTCGTTGATTCACCTTAAGCCTAATTCGCATTGATACATAAAAAAAATGGATGATTCATCTTAAGCCTAATTTCGAAAGGTATTTCAAAACAGAAACATTCCTAACGTTACCAAGCAACTACAACTGTTCAAAACGTATCTCAATAATATTACAAATGTTTACAAAATATATTCTACTTTTAAAATAGATTGAATGAAGAATAATTATGAAACATTTTTAATATTAGTTGGATATAGTAATGAGCTGTTATGTTTGTATAGTGTAATATATGAAGGATTTGGTGTTATGTAAGTCATTTTGTCTTGAACTTTCTAAATGCTCACGAAGCCACATGCTAAAGTGTTGATTGGAAGGAGGGGAGAGTTCAAAGATGTTACGCACTGGGAACAAGACACGTCGGGAAAGGAAGGGTTTATAGGATAGATTACTTGGTAGCGCAAATGTGTGCCGTTAAACCCTAAAAATGCTATATCGAAAGGAAGACAATAATAAGCGTTTTCGAGGAAAATAAATTTAAATGTATGAAAGTCGGGGGGGATGCCATAGCCCCCACCCACTCTCCACAGTGGCTCACTTTTTGCATAGTTCTCACGTGTTACGTTGTTGTGAAATGAGTATATTTATGAGCTTTTTTAGCTCATTCACTGACCCTCGAGGCCTGGCATGGCCGAGCGCGTAAGGCGTGTGACTCCTAATACGAGGATCGCGGGTTCGTGCCCGCGTCGCGCTAAACATGCTCGCCCTCCCAGCCGTGGGGGTGTATAATGTGACGGTCAGTCCCACTATTTGTTGGTAAAAGAGTAGCCCAAGAGTTGGCGGTGGGTGGTGATGACTATCTGCTTTCTCTCTTGTCTTACACTACTAAATTAGGGACGGCTAGCACAGATAGCCCTTGAGTAGCTTTGTGCGAAATTCAAAAACAACAAACAAACACTGACCCTCCTTCAGCTAAGAGATCGACTGAGTTGGTAAAATAACTAAGAATAAGTGAGTACACGTAATATTTTCAACGTTTGTTTCCGCACTATTCATTTCTTGTAACACTGTGTTATATAGTGCTTATTGAGACGCTACACTAGTTTCTGAACAGATGATATACCGTAAAACAAACACAAGTATGGGACTAAACAGAGCATTAAACACTACAGACAGACACACATGAAAATAAACATTCACAAATATATCAAGTGGACTCTGAAAATTACAGTAAGCAGTGAAAATGAGGTCCAGTTATTCAAATAAAACGTGAGCTCGATTACGATCTGTAAAGAAATTTCATTCAAACACTGTTAACTTTGGCTTTGTTACTAGAATGGCAGCTAACAATGACGTAAAAATATTGGAACGCAAACATTTTTAATAACAGCAAATAAGTACAACAAAGACTTCGGGGTTTTGGGGTAATCAGACAGCCTCCTGGTTCCGTCCCTAGGGAACCTAGGCAAACAGGAAACATCTGGGTATGTCACTGTGGAGTTGAGGTAACCATCAAATCCCCTGGATACGCCATTGGGGCGCGATAGAGGCAGCTAGGTAATTCACTGATTTTTTTCAATGACTATCGTGAATGTTTATAAAACGAAAAAATATTAACATACAAAAGCTATCTCTTAAAACGTTGAACGGAACATTCCCACAGTTAGGACTACATACAGGTAAAATTATAACAGAATGATGACTGTGCTCTTTTAACAAACAAGACCTGAAATACCTGGTGATTGAGGTACTTGACTGGCAGTCTACAGCTCTCGTGTTCGAATCCCGTCATTGGACTCTCTGATCTGAGTGTAACACATTAACCCTTAGTCCATGCTTGGACCAATGATGAAAGTAACTAAGTGTAGGCCATGCCTGGACCAATGATGAAACTAACTAAGTGTAGGCAGAGCCTGGACCAATGATGAAAGTAACTAAGTGTAGGCAGTGTCTGGATCAATGATGAAACTAACTAAGTGTAGGCTATGCCTGGACCAATGATGAAACTAACTAAGTGTAGGCCATGCCTGGACCAATGATGAAACTAACTAAGTGTAGGCCATGCCTGGACCAATGATGAAACTAACTAAGTGTAGGCAGTGTCTGGATCAATGATGAAACTAACTAAGTGTAGGCAGAGCCTGGATCAATGATGAAACTAGCTAAGTGTAGGCCACGCCTGGACTAATGATGAAACTAACTAAGTTTAGGCCACGCCTGGACTAATGATGAAACTAACTAAGTTTAGGCCACGCCTGGACCAATGATGAAAGTAACTAAGTGTAGGCCATGCCTGGACCAATGATGAAATTAACTAAGTGTAGGCTATGCCTGGACCAATGATGAAACTAACTAAGTATAGTCCACGCCTGGACCAATAATGAAACTAACTAAGTGTAGGCCACGCCTGGACCAATAATGAAACTAACTAAGTGTAGGCCACGCCTGGACCAATAATGAAAGTAACTAAGTGTAGGCCACGCATGGACCAATGATGAAACTAACTAAGTGTAGGCCACGCCTGTACCAATGATGAAAGTAACTAAGTGTAGGCAGTGTCTGGATCAATGATGAAACTAACTAAGTGTAGGCCATGCCTGGACCAATGATGAAATTAACTAAGTGTAGGCTATGCCTGGACCAATGATGAAACTAACTAAGTGTAGGCAGAGCCTGGACCAATGATGAAAGTAACTAAGTGTAGGCAGTGTCTGGATCAATGATGAAACTAACTAAGTGTAGGCTATGCCTGGACCAATGATGAAACTAACTAAGTGTAGGCCACGCATGGACCAATGATGAAACTAACTAAGTGTAGGCCACGCCTGTACCAATGATGAAAGTAACTAAGTGTAGGCAGTGTCTGGATCAATGATGAAACTAACTAAGTGTAGGCCATGCCTGGACCAATGATGAAATTAACTAAGTGTAGGCTATGCCTGGACCAATGATGAAACTAAGTGTAGGCTATGCCTGGACCAATGATGAAACTAACTAAGTATAGTCCATGCTTGGACCAATGATAATGAAACTAACTAAGTGTAGGCCACGCCTGGACCAATAATGAAACTAACTAAGTGTAGGCCACGCCTGGACCAATAATGAAAGTAACTAAGTGTAGGCCATGCCTGGATCAATGATGAAACTAACTAAGTGTACGCCATGCCTGGACCAATGATGAAAGTAACTAAGTGTAGGCTATGCCTGGACCAATGATGAAACTAACTAAGTATAGTCCATGCTTGGACCAATGATAAAAGTAACTAAGTGTAGGCTATGCCTGGACCAATGATGAAACTAACTAAGTATAGTCCATGCTTGGACCAATGATGATGAAACTAACTAAGTGTAGGCCACGCCTGGACCAATAATGAAACTAACTAAGTGTAGGCCACGCCTGGACCAATAATGAAAGTAACTAAGTGTAGGCCATGCCTGGATCAATGATGAAACTAACTAAGTGTACGCCATGCCTGGACCAATGATGAAAGTAACTAAGTGTAGGCCACGCCTGGACCAATGATGAAACTAACTAAGTGTAGGCCACGCCTGGACCAATGATGAAACTAACTAAGTGTAGGCCATGTCTGGACCAATGACGAAACTAACTAAGTGTAGGCCATGTCTGGACCAATGATAAAAGTAACTAAGTGTAGGCGATGCCTGGACCAATGATGAAACTAACTAAGTGTAGCCCATGGCTGGACCAATGATGAAAGTAACTAAGTGTAGACCACGCCTGGACCAATGATGAAATTAACTAAGTGTACGCCATGCCTGGACCAATGATAAAATTAACTAAGTGTAGGCCATGCCTGGACCAATGATGAAAGTAACTAAGTGTACATGTGACTTATGATTTATAACTGGCCTGTCATGGTCTGGTAGTTAAGACACTTGACACACAATCTACAGGTCGCGAGTTTAAATCCAGTCACCGAATATGCTCAACTTCTCAGCCGTATGGGCATTATTATGTAACGGTCAATCCCACTTTTGGTTGGTAAAGAGTAGCCCCAGGGTTTTTATCTCTGATTTATCACCTCTAAATTTGGGATGTTTCGGGTAGCCTTGTGTTAAATTAAGTAACACAAGTTAAGAAAATAAAACAATACTACTGACATCGAGGTATCATGATTGCTGTAATGTCAAGGCTGTTTAGTGTAGATATTATTAATATTTTATTTTGTGAATTAATATTTTTATTGTCTAGTTTTGTTATTATAAGAGAGTTAAAAACGGGCGATTGTTGGAAGTTGTTTCTGACTCATTGATATCGAGAATATAGCAAACAGACGATTAAGTAACGGATATATACATGGTATGAAATGAGCGGGAAAAGACGGACACAAAAAATAGCAGAACGAAGTCACGACCGAGGAAAAGTTCAAAATGAAAATAACTGCGGTAGAAGTGATAGGCCTAACATCGAATATGTTAGAATAAGACCAACAGTAGAAAAGGAGGACAAGTTATTTCATCATAGTGTTTCTAATACTTGAATTAGCCTGAGTGACATACAACAACTTAAACCCAAAATAAACCAATATAAAGGAACGCCATTATACCTATATTAATTTTATAGATAAAATTATATATTCAAACATCTAACCCCGCCCTCTACATTGCGACACTCAGTTACACAACCCCTTCCAAACATGTGGTCAGCTTCCGGTCAGTTACCTCTTTCTTTGTGAACCTGACGATGACCGAAGAAGGTTTGTTTTGGAATTTCGCACAAAGCTACTCGAGGGCTATCTGTGCTAGCCGTCCCTAATTTAGCAGTGTAAGACTAGAGGGAAGGCAGCTAGTCATCACCACCCACCGCCAACTCTTGGGCTACTCTTTTACCAACGAATAGTGGGATTGACCGTCACATTATACACCCCCACGGCTGGGAGGGCGAGCATGTTTAGCGCGACGCGGGCGCGAACCCGCGACCCTCGGATTACGTGTGCACGCCTTAACGCGCTCGGCCATGCCCCGAAGAAGGTCGAAACGTTGTTCGCTCTTCTATTTAAAATATTTTCTGAACCCAAACGATCCGTTTTTGCATATAAAAGGAGCAGATGATGTTATGAAGAAAAAAGATCAAATGAATTTTGCAAGAGCAGTATGTGACTATGTTAACTCGAGACTCAGTATATTAGTGAGATAGAAATAGGAAAGGCAGGTCCGCTTGTCATCTAATATTTTAAAGTAATTGAATAAGCCTAAGTGTAAATACAGGGTAGCCGTAAGTCACTACACATCCATATATCTTATGTATCCAGTGTATCTATGTGCTGTCCCTCATTCTCGCTGCATAATATTATGCGACGCCATGTTCTGTGAGACATTTTCCTCAACACAGCAGGGGTTATTGTTCCAAATGCCGCGGTAACAGCTGCCTTCAACTCATTATTAGTATTATAACGTTGTTTAGACACAATATATGGATGGGTAGGGACTTACGGGCCACTCTGTATATACATATATATACTGTTTTGTTGTTATTGGGCTTAGGGTTCTTCTGTGGTAGGTGTCTGTGATTTGTTGGCGATAAATTAAACGATAAATGAACTGCGTGCACTTCTCTTGTTGTAAACCTTATATACAGGGTGGCCCGTAACTCCATACCCATCCACATGTTATTATGTTATATTCAATTACGCACATATTATAAATTTGTTCCTTTTTTTATCAGAGAAATATGGCCGAATTAAGCCCATTTACACTTGAAAATGTCTCGCGGAACATGGCGTCACATAATATGCATCGAGAATGAGGGACAGCACACAGATACACTGGATACATGAGCTATATGGATGGGTAGGAACTTACGAACCACCCTGTATGTGTTTGAAACTAGGTTAACGAATGTACAACAAATTCTTCACACTATACTGATCATATAGATTTAAACATGACATGGTTCTCTCCTTATTGTCAAATGTCCACTTAGGCCTATTCAGCACCAACAATTATTGAGATTCCTAATTGTTGGCTGAAAAGATCAATCAGTGTATTAAATTTAAAAGAGAATAATCACAAAAGTATGTTTTTCTATCAAATAAGTGTTCTGTATTTTTTGCTTGTTTTGAAATTTACGCAAATCTTTACGAAGAATACCTGAACTAACCGCCACTAGTTTAGCACTGAAAAGCTAGAGAAAAGACGGATAGTCATCACCACCCACCGCCAACTCTTGGGCTACTCTTTTACCTTTGAACAGAGGCGTCGAGAAGAGGTCGGACCCCGGGAACAATTATGTCTGCTGAGCCCCTTTTTAAAGTCTTCATAACTTCATGGTACATTCACGGACGTATGAAGAATGTTTCTGGTGAGCGGAAGTCAAATGTGTTGAGAATTTACATTTTCTGAGGCAAAACGACTTCCCGCAGTACTGCGATTTTTCGTTCAGTACATTATGAAAATAAGAGTACATTATTTTTATCCCATATTTTCAGGGACTGTAGCTCCCCCTGGCCCCCTCTCGTCAGACCTGTCAATGAATAGTGAGATTGAGTGCACATTATAACGTCAACCGTAATACTGATAAAATGTGTAGTTATTACTGATCTTTGTAAACACCTGACTGTAATAGAACTTTTCATGTCATGCTCGATCTACACCCAGGCCCGGCATGGCCAAGCGCGTTAAGGCGTGCGACTCGTAATCTGAGGGTAGCGGGTTCGCATCTCAGTCGCGCCAAATATGCTCGCCCTTTAAGCCGTGGGGGCGTTATAATGTGACGGTCAATCCCACTATTCTCTGGTAAAAGAGTAGCCTAAGAGTTGGCGGTGGGTGGTGATGACTAGCTGCCTTCCCTCTAGTCTTACACTGCTAAATTAGGGACGGCTTGCACAGATAGAACTGGAGTAGCTTTGTGCGAAATTCAAAACAAACAAAAGCTACACCTATTTTTACTGTCCACGTATACTGGCTTTTGTGTTAGAAGTTTTAATATTGTTCGCTCTATTTTCACATACGTAACAGAAGTAGCACTGTGAATATATTATTTGAATAAAAATGATAAGTTAGCTGCTCAAAGCCTTCTGGCTTCACCTCACTCGATATACTTTTGTTATTCGTTACAAAAAACAGTGTAGGATGCCTGTTATGATGTGCAGAGAAAGGACAGAGTTTCAGATGTTAAAAAGCTAGAACAATCTCTCGCTGGTGCATAGACCAGTCGAAACCATCTTCGTTTTAGAGAAAACTTTATATACAACTATAACAAGCAAATAACTTAAGATACCATTTAAAATATAAGAAAAGGTCTTAAACACATCACCCGGAAAGCAAATCGTTTTTCTAATCATAACATCTTCATATATATATAATAAGATTTTTATAAGAATGGACAACGAATCTAATAATTAGTATCCTCTATCCAACTCTGTGTATTTAACGTTGTTATAGAAATATTAAGGTATGATTCATTACCATTAAAGCTGTCGTGGAAAGCTTAAGCTGTGATGCGTTATCATTAAAAACAGTTGGGGAAGTTGTTTATTTATTATTGCACACTTGCTGTTGTGTGTCAGTAAAACCTTCCTATTTTTAAAAACAACAACAAACAATAAATCCCCCCCCAATGGAACAGCGGTAGGTTACAGACTTACAACGCTAGGATCCGGGTTCGATTTCTCGCGGTTAACACAACAGATAGCATAATGTGGCTTTGCTGAAAAACAGAAACGAGTCCGCAAAGAAAAGTAAAAACAATTTCAAGATTGCAATAAGAGCGGTGAGTGCGTGTGTGGGGGGAATGCACAGGGTATGACGTCAGTATTAGTCCTTGTTATAAATTATACATTTTTTATCAGTTTGTAGCTCTACATTTTATATCGAAGTTATTATCTTTACACTTTTAGAAGGTCTCAGTTTGGAAATGTTAAAATAAAAAATTGTAGTTGTGCGTATTTAAAAAACACGAAAAACTTACCCTTACAAAAAACACACGAAAATCTTTCCCTTAAAATATTAATATTCATGTATTGCTTGCAATAATAAAACTTGTCTTAAACTTCAGTTATGATAAGAATAAAATTATAATGTTTTAATTTAAGATTTTGATATAAAATACTTCCTCTCGTCCTGATAAACTAACGTAACAATTGTTACACGCTTTACGTACGCCATGTTAGGCTTGTGTTACTATAATTAATTCTAAGTATGAGGAGACGATTTGCTTTTGTTTTGTACATTTGCTAATATATTACACACATTACGTACGCCATGTTAGGCTTGTGTTATTATAATTAATTCTATGTATGAGGAGACGATTTGCTTTTGTTTTGTACATTTGCTAATATATTACACCCATTACGTACGCCATGTTAGGCTTATGTTATTATAATTAATTCTATGTATGAGGAGACGATTTGCCTTTGTTTTGTACATTTGCTAATATATTACACACATTACGTACGCCATGGTTAGGCTTGTGTTACTATAATTAATTCTAAGTATGAGGAGACGATTTGCTTTTGTTTTGTACATTTGCTAATATATTACACACATTACGTACGCCATGGTTAGGCTTGTGTTACTATAATTAATTCTAAGTATGAGGAGACGATTTGCTTTTTCTTTGTACATTTGCTAGTATATTTTTACCACAGTTATAGTTTCAGCCAAACCCAGGCTAGGTAGATATCGTGTAGCAATTTAAGATACAAGCCTGTAGTCGTTATTTCTGTTGTGTTTTTTTGTGTTTTAAAGTTATATATATACTAGCCTCTTTAGGGGGAAGAGAGCCATTATCATCTTATTCATCACCTAGAAAGACTTACTGTTCTATTTTTTATAGCGAATCAGCGTGTGAGTCTGTGTTCGTATGCCGCTTGGTTGAAGGTTTACCTCGCAACCTTAGAGTCATCTTACAAATCGACGTACGATTTACGAGTTACATTTTAGACACTGGCATACCATAAAAGTTTACTGTTATCCTACAACTTGAGGAAAGAACAAACATTCTTATCACATGACTCGAGTAAAGAACAAACATTCTTATCACATGACTCGAGTAAAGAATTGTTTGTTTTGAAGTTCGCGCAAAACTACACGAGGGCTATCTGCGCTAGCCGTCCCTAATTTAGCAGTGTAAGACTAGAGAGAAGGAAGCTAGTCGTCACCACTCACCGCCAACTCTTGGGCTACTCTTTTGCCAAATAATAGTCACATTATAACGCCCTCACTTCTGAAAGGGCGAGCATGTTTGGTGTGAGGGGGATTCGAATTCACGACTCTTGGATTACGAGTCGAGTGCCTTAACCATTTGTCCATGCCGGGCCTTCGAGGAAAGAACAAACTTTTATAAAGCAAATTTGGAAAGGAACAAACTGTTATCGTACGACTTGAGGAGAGAACAAACTGTTATTATACACATTACGAAAAGAACAAACATACGACTTTCAGTTTATGTTCTATACAGTAAATGTCTTGTCCTGGTAACTTATTTAACCAATATTACTCCAGAAATACAAGATATTTTAACCAACTTTTTCAATACATTTTAGCGTAGTTATTTGTGGATGTCTCAGAAAAATAATCAAAGAAAGCTGATTTTAAGTTTAGATATGTGTGTTTACCACATGAATCATATCTTTACCGACTGGATTATCCTCTGTTGTGTATATACGTTAGTACAATATAGATATGTATTTATCACATTGTATACTCGTTCTCATTTTGTACATGTCTTTAGAACACGTACATATAGACTATTGTAACAGTGTTATGTGTGTTTTTCACATGAATCATTTAATTCTAACTCTATACTGAGCCGTTAAATTCAGCGGAAGTTTGGAAGGAATATTAATTAATCAATATGGCTATGTCATAGTTTTCTGTTCCACGTTTTGTTATTGTCGTCAGTTTCACCAATCCGCTGTGGAGGTTTATTTAGATATGGACTAAAGGCTGTTGATTCGGAGAATACTGTTAACAATGGTCAAAGTTTGTTATTCTTCATCCCACCGAGATATGTCAGGTTTAGGAACTTTCTATCCTATTGTTATTTACCAGAAAAGTGCTTGTCCTAACGATGTGAAAACTCTACCACGTTTCGTGATTCTGAGGCGAACCCTAAAGGTTATGACCCATTATCCCAGAATGCCTCCCCGGGTGGTGAAAGAGTGAGGCCCTTATCACCTTACGAACCATAGATTGTAAACTGTATAAAGTTAGTGGGTGTGTGCTCGACGAATGATAAAACCGGCACAGAATGAAATGTCACATAGTAGGTGGCGCTGAGGCTTGTAATAATGGTGTATCTGAACTTACTGCTGTAACGGCGTTAAACCTTGGACTTGGAGAGAGGTAAAAATATTACTATTTATTAAGATACTTATCTTTGTGGAAACTGAATGATAGTAATTCTGTTTTACCGAGTTTATAAAAACAGAATGTTACAACCAGGACACTCACGACAACACAGTTACCTAGTTTATAAAAACAGGATTTTACAATCAGAACACTTACGGTAACCCACTGATTTTATAAAAACAGGATTTCACAACCAGGCCTCTCAGCACAACACAATTTGATGAGTTTATAAAAACAGGATTTCACTACCAGCAGAATGTACTAACTGCGCCATCTGTCGGTAACATTTTGTACAATATAAGTAGAGTTAATTTTATCGTAGATACGCATGTCGTATTTCATGTGTCGAAAGGTTGAACAAAAACCTTTTTCGAAAATAATAATATTGGGCAAAAACTTACAAAGTAACACTATATCACAGAACGGCTGGTATGGGTATTAACACTTTTACTGATAAGCAGCGAACAACGTTTCGATCTTTCTAGGTCATCTTGAGGTCGACCTGAAAACGTTGTTTTCTGCTTATCAATAAAAGTGTTAATACCCATACCAGCCGTTCTGAGATACATTTTTATTTCAAGTGGGTTTCTCGTCATCTCGTCAACGCTGTTGGATCGTTGAATTATTTTGTATAGAAGGCGACAGATGGCAGCGGAGTAGTTTTGAAATTTTCAAATGGTATTAAGAAAAAAAAAGATGTTTTACTCTTTGTTTAAAATGTTATTGTTGTAAAACTTCGAACTCTTGAACTATTTTCGTATCAAGAAAACATTCAACCCAAAGATTTCAAGTCATAGTTACTTTGAAATATTATTTTCTGAGATGCACCTGAAACGTAATTTACTATATATTTTAGGGCCTGGCATGGCCGAGTGCGTTAAGGCGTGCACTCGTAATCCGAGGGTCGCGGGTTCGTGCCCGCGTCGTGCTAAAGATCCTCGCCCTCCCAGCCGTGGGGGTGTATAATGTGACGGTCAATCCCACTATTCGTTGGTAAAAGAGTAGCCCAAGAGTTGGCGGTGGGTGGTGATGACTAGCTGCCTTCCCTCTAGTCTTACACTGCAAAATTAGGGACGGCTAGCACAGATAGCCCTCGAGTAGCTTTGAGCGAATTTCCAAAAACAAACAAACTATATATTTTTCCCCAAAATGGTTCGACACATTTTCCATTTCAAGTCTTTCTATACTTTCGACCAACTTTTTAACATTAATTATGAACAGTTTCAGTATCTAAATCCGTATTTTATCTTTGTCAACAACTATTCTAAGTAACGTATTCAGGAGAGACAACCTCCAACTTTTACAAGTGTTTGTGTCATGCATACATAGAGAAACAAGTCGCTTTTACACACTCTGAAGTGATTTGGTGAAACCACAATTTACAGAAGCTTAATCTTTGTTTTGAAATACATTGAAATAATTTAAAATTGCGACACCCTTAGTGGCGTCTTTTCTCAATAATATTCTGAGTGTGTCATGTTTTCTTTTTTTTTAATGTAAAACCGACAGTTTAGTTTTTCGTGACTGTAGGAATATCACATTAATAAAAAAACAAACCAACACGCTAGAGAGCTCGTCCACAGCTCCATGCGCGCATAAAAATAATGTTATTTGTTAATCTGAAGTTACACAATGAGCGCTCTGTTTTCTGCCCATGACAGAGTATCTAGACCCGACTTTTAGCGTTGTAAGTCCTCAAAACGTTGAGCCGCTGAAGGATTGATCACGTTGTAAATGTGCAACTGAACCCGGGACGGACAGGTAGTTACGGCACTTGTAATCTGAGGTTCGCGGGTTAGAGTACCCGTTACACCAAAAATGCTCGCTCTTTCAGCTGTGGGAAGCGTTATAATGTTCTATCAATCCCTTTATTCGTTGGTAAAAAAGTAGGCTAAACATTGTGTGTGGTGATGACTATTTGCCTTTCTTCTAGTCTTACACTGTTGAATTTAGGGCGGTTAGCGTGGATAGCCCTTACGTTAAATTAAAAAAACAAACAAAATGCAAGTACGCTTAATCTGAATGACGAATGACTTAATTCTGTGGTAATCAGGTTCAACGATATCCAGTAAGTATCCCAATGTTCCCACAATTCGCAAGGTTCAGGGAAGAAACCCAAGACCGAAAGCAAAGGAAAAACAAGTGAACAAATCTTTATTTACAATTAAGCGTGTCCATATTTAATGACAAATTAAATGGATTCTTATTTTTTGTTTTAGTTGAGAAATTTTTAAAGATGTCCGCATAGGATAAATATAGAATAAAATACACTAGAAAGTCATTCAAAAGGTCTTTAATTTAACAGTGTAAAACTAGAGGGAAGGCATCACCACCCAAAGCCAACTCTTGGGCTACTCTTTTAGTGGAATTGGCCGTCACATTATAACGTTCCCACAGCTGAAAGGGCAAGCATGTTTGGTGTGACGAAGATTCGAATACGTAATCCTCGGATTACGAGTCGAGTGCCTTAACCACCTGTTATCTTGTTTACAAAATAATCGACCTAACTAATTTGAGGCTTAAAACTGTTTAAAACCCGTTCCTGATATGACTTTCCTTCTGCTGTAAGAGATATTTCTGTATCCACCCTCTTATTATGGTTGAATTTAGTTTAACAGTTGTACAAACGTGGGTAATCAGTGATCACGGTAGTGTATCTATTATATTTGTATTCAACTAATCAATAGGCTATGGAAATACAATACTGTATCCATAAAGATTCAAAGGTGGACAACAATTATGTTAAATAATTAAAAAGAAATATTCTACAAACAGCTACAGTTCGATGTTCGTCATTACTTGAATTTCTTTTTATTCATTCATTATAATATATTTTCAATATGTTAAGTAGGTAGGTCTTGCACCTACCTAGTTTTATCAGTAACTATAATTTTATAATCATTTGATAGAACAAAACTATCTCCACGATTTGTGACTACCTATTTTATTATTTTTCTATGTGAAATTTAAAAATAAAAGAAATTATAATTCTAGCGTAAACAATGTCATTTTTCCTTTAACTTAGCTTTCTTACAAATTCGAGTTATCTTTTTTAAAAAAACTTAATTACACAGTAAAACAGAAATTACCAACCAATATTAGATGAACATTAAGTGACTATAACGTGTAGAATACTCATTGCTTTGTTCACTATAGGGACAACGGTGAATCTACGTATTTACAACGTAAAATACAGGGTTCGATTCTTCGCGGTGGACATGGATATGGCTCAAAGTGGCTTTGCTTTCAAACAAACAAACAAACACTATATAATCGGTATCTTTAGAGAATCGACCAATATATTATGTATAAAGTGAAGGGATAACCGTAAATATATACATATCATCAGAAGTTATATATAAAGAATTAACTGGCATAGTTACTGTATCTCCGATATATACGACCCTTTTCAACTATCCAGAGCGTCCCAAAGTCGAAAATCGGTGAATAACCAAAGCCTAGGTTTCTTATTTTCGTTCGCTGTCATCTTTCATCAATAGGCCTAGCACTTGCCTAGTTCCAGTAGTAACTATAATCTTATAATCATTTGACAGAACAAATCAATTTCCACGATCTTTGACAATCTATTTTATTATTATTTTATGTGAAATATATTAAGCTTTAGAAAATATGCTGTAATCTATTGACCCCCGTATGTTATATTATTGAAAAAAAAAAGATAGAAAACAATTAAGGAAAAATGTTATCGCTAAAAAACTCCAGGTGAATCTGGCTACTGAATTTGTAAATAGTAACCAAACAAGACAGAGATGGAAATAGACAGATCACCTGATTGGCTAAGGATCATATCGCGGACTAAACTGTCTTGACTTTACTTTAAGAATAACATTTCTACGTTACTGGCTTCCTCAATGATAAAACAAACAGAGCCAGAATTTCCAATCGCAAAACGTTACTTTATTATAAAATAGTCCTAAAAGTAATATTCTAATGTAAGCTAAAGGAAACTTGTTATGATAAAAGTTGAGATTCTATTAAAACACCAAGCTAGTAGACAAATTGTAGAAGACAGTTGTGCGTGGATTGTATTTAGTTCAGTAGCCAGCCCTACATAGTTGTCTATTTAGTGATAATATTTTTACTATATGCTCGTAACAATTTTATTTGTCATGCATCTCAATAATACAAAATCTATAATAGAATTAATTACAAGTAATTGAAAAGCATTTATAAAGTTCTAGGAAGAATGTCGTAGCTTTTCTGGAGCGAAAAGAAATGAGATAATGGAACTTATAAATAACCAGAAATAATTACTTTGGTACAAAACGTATGCAACAACAAATCCAATATTCTGGTTTTGTTATCACGTGAGTAGGTCAACCCACGAGCTCAATAAGAGCCTCGACCAGATGTTGAAGGTAACGAGTGTTAGTGACAGTCGTGTGGGCGGTAGGAGACAAGAAAGTAGAAAACGTACATCGACGAAAACCTACGTCACAAAATTAGTAAGACACGTCATCAATAAAGGATTTGTTAAAGTTCCACGTTTATGTATGAGACAGTCAGTTAATGTTTGTACTGCTACTAATTAGTAAATGCTGCTTATAACTGTTAGCAAACAATGGTTACCATGTGTTAATAAATATTGGTTATCACCTGTTAGTTAACACTGGTTATCACGTGTTAGTAAACTCTGATTACCACATGTTCGTAAACACTAGTTAAAAAGTATTACTTAACATTGATTACCATGTGGTAGTAAACACTATTGACCACGTGGAAAATATACTTAATTTTAATTAAAATTGTTTAAACAAATTACAACTAGTCCCCCTCTATTCCCCGTAACGAGAACTTGTGTGTAAAACATCTCTGAACGACCCCAGTACAATAGAAAATCATGATTTATGTGAACTAAGGGACGACTAATATTTCAACATTCGTGCAGTAACAACAATAATATATTAATGGCCACATTTCACTCTTGTGATACACAAGAAGCTAATGTTAACAGATGGTATGGACATCGTCTATTATTGTGATAACACGAGAAGCCAATGTTAGTGCATTATTCAACTTACGGTTTGCAGTAATGTACCAATTATGTCTTTCATGTCCTAAATAAAACAAATTAACATCTGTTAGTACATCTCTGTGTGTGTTAGATTTCATATCTGTTGGTACATCACACTATGTGTTAGGTTTCATATCTGTTGGTACATCACACTATGTGTGTCAGTTTTCATATCTGTTGATACATCACACTATGTGTTAGATTTCATATTTATTGGTACATGACTGTGTGTTAGGCTTCATATCTGTTGGTACATCACACTATGTGTTAGATTTCATATCTATTGGTACATAACTGTGTGTTAGGTTTCATATCTTGATACGTCACTCTGTGTGTTAGGTTTCATATCTGTTGATACATCACACTATGTGTTAGATTTCATATCTATTGGTACATGACTGTGTGTTAGGTTTCATATCTGTTGATACATCACTCTGTGTGTTAGGTTTCATATCTATTGGTACATGACTCTGTGTGTTAGATTTCATATCTGTTGATACGTCACTCTATGTGTTAGATTTCATATCTATTTGTACATAACTCTGTGTGTCAGTTTTCATATCTGTTGATACATCACACTATGTGTTAGGTTTCATATCTGTTGATACATCACACTATGTGTTAGATTTCATATCTATTGGTACATGACTGTGTGTTAGGTTTCATATCTGTTGGTACATGACTCTGTGTGTTAGATTTCATATCTATTGGTACATGACTGTGTGTTAGGTTTCATATCTATTGGTGCATGACTCTGTGTGTTAGGTTTCATATCTGTTGATACATCACACTATGTGTTAGATTTCATATCTATTGGTGCATGACTCTGTGTGTTAGGTTTCATATCTCTTGCTACGTCACTCTGTGTGTTAGGTTTCATATCTGTTGATACATCACACTATGTGTTAGATTTCAATATTTATTTGTACATAACTCTGTGTGTAAGTTTTCATATCTATTGATACATCACACTATGTGTTAGATTTCATATTTATTGGTACATGACTGTGTGTTAGGTTTCATATCTGTTGGTACATGACTCTGTGTGTTAGGTTTCATATCTATTGGTACATGACTGTGTGTTAGGTTTCATATCTATTGGTGCATGACTCTGTGTGTTAGGTTTCATATCTCTTGCTACGTCACTCTGTGTGTTAGGTTTCATATCTGTTGATACATCACACTATGTGTTAGATTTCAATATTTATTGGTACACGACTCTATGTGTTAGATTTCATATCTATTGGTACATGACTGTGTGTTAGGTTTCATATCTCTAATACATCACTCTGTGTCAGGTTTAATTTCTATTGGTACATCGCTCTCTGTGAAGGTTCATATCTCTTGCTATATTTTTATCAGCTTGGTTCCACCAGTCTCACCACGTGCATGGAATGCTCGTTATCTAAGATAAACTAATAATTAATGTTTATAATAATCTCGTTTTCAGGACTATTTGAGTGTTATTTTTTTCATTTGACTGAGGGGTAATTTTTTCTCAACTTTTAATATACTTAAAGTTAAAAATACCTAAAAACTATAACATCTCTAACCAGCGTTTGATAAACGTGAACTGTCAGAGAATTTTGGGTCTGCTTTCGGCTACACGGGATGGGCAGCTAAGACAAACAGGCGGGATCGTGCTTCGCTCAGAGTGTTATGGTGAGCGTGTACTCCAAATAAGGCAAAAGTGCGCGTGGTTCCAGAAGACGTATGTTGACTTAGTCTTTAGACACACTCTTCTCGGTAGTGTAGCCTGACATTCGTACACATGCTTGTACGCTGACTAGGTTAGACGGAAGGCAATTTGGTACCAGAGGGCGTTCGTAGTAAAAGGTTATACTTCAAGTTGTATTGCAAATAGTAACGTCTTTTACGGCCGATCTTTGTATTTTGGGTGTTACCACAGCACTCGGCAGAACGGGACAGCTTGGTATGTATGTTTAAATCAGATTTCAACAGCTAAGTAAGGACGTTTAAGTCAGACTTCAGTAGTTGTACGTAAGCATGTTTAAGTTAGACATTAATAACTAGGTAAGCAATTTTAAGTAATTTTAAGCCAAACTTCAGTGGCTGATTAAGCATTTTTAAGCCAGACTTCAATAGCTATAAGTACATTTAAGTTAGCCGTCCCTAATCTGTAAGTGATAAATCAGCGGGAAGGAAGTTAGTCAATACCACCCACCGCCAACTCTTGGACTACTCTTTACGAATGAATAATGGGATTGATCTTAACATTATAACGCCCTCTTGGCTGAAAAGGCGACGGTTTCGAACCCACGATCTTCAGCTTGTCGGTCGAGTACCATAACCAACAGTCCCTGGTGTATTCGGTAACTTATAAGTGTGTTGTTGACCAGTTTAGTGTTTGGGTACTGTTTTAATGACAATGTGTATCATGAACTTGCTGACAAATGTATTTTTGTGCATTGTTTTATTAGGTGATGAGTATTCTTAGTTTGATGATAGTGTAAATTTGAGCATTGTTGTATTTGACAAGTCGTGTGTCTAATCTCGTGCTAGTTAGCCACGTCACATTTCTGGTTATCTTAAACAGCAATATATCGTTTTTGTATTCACTGTTATCTCTCAGAAAACAACCTCTCTTATAACAAATTAATTGTAATAAATTAAGAATACATTTTTACTCCTAGCGGTGTTTACAATACAAAAGCAACCGTGTTCGTGCGTTTGAGCTGTTTATGTAATTAAAAAAAAAATCTTCAAGGCGTTTCTCCCCGCTAGTACAGCGGTATGTCTTCGGATTTACAACGTTAAAATCAGGGATTCAATTCCCTTCGGCAGATGGCCCGATATGGCTTTGCTACAAGAAAACACACACACACTTGAAGGCGTATTTTCTAGAATGTTAAGTTTTCATTTTCGTTTATTTAGTAACCGTCTGAATTTGGTAACTTCTCGCTAGATTTAGTTGTTGTTGTTGTTGTTGTTTTGAATTAAGCTCAAAACTACACAATGGGCTATCTGTGCTCTGCCCACCACGGGTATCGAAACCCGGATTTTAGCGTGCAAGTCCGCAGACATACCGCTGAGCCACTGGGGGCCGCTAGATTTATACTTAGACGACACAGCATAGAGGCGAGTTGAGATCTTTAGTCTAAGATTTGTTTTCGTTGAGAGAAGACGTATTATTTCGTAGTTTATCAGTGTTTTTGCCACAGTTTTAGGCGTAACGTTCCAGCATGTATGAAAACCAAGTTTTATTGTTCATTCCTTAAGACAAAATGGAGGCAAATTGCATTACAATGTGACATGTTTGACACTCGGTGGACATTTTTACAAAATAATTTTGAGCAACAAGTTTAAAGGTTACTTGTGATAAAATGAATACAGTTGCCAAGAGAGTTTAAAAAAAAACATCATAACAGAATGTATGAAAGGTTGGACATGACAAAAATAACTTGGGACAAGTGGTAAATCCAAGAATAGATTGGGCCTCGTTCTCACCAAAATAGGTGTTTAGTGGTTAGTGAGAGGAAACGAGATAGTGGTTATAAACCAGGAAGAATTCGAAAACATTTCATTAAAATAATGTTGTTATTAACGGTTATTTGTAACCAGTAACTAGATGACGATTATTTGAATGTTTAGTTCCTAAATATGATATAATAAAGGAGAAACCTGAAGCTCTTGTCCGATATCAAAGGTAGAAATTAAATATACCAACGGATGAACCCAAATATGAGATACATGGTAAGTAAAATATAGCGAATACTCACTACATAACTCAAGAAAAAAATAAAAACAAAAAACACGGAATGTGAAACAGAAATAACACATCGTCACGTGACATGAGCACTACCTGTTGTACTATAGCTTTGCTTGGCCTGCCCGAGGGTGATTGGTAAGTCTGAGGGCTTACAGCATTAAATTGTGTTTCGATACTTGTGGTGGGCGTTTAAAAACAAAACAAACCTTCTCGTTAGACCGTGTAAATATGTAATGAGCGAATAACCATCCAGAGTGGAATGCAAATATTGTTTTTATGACTGCTTGTCATATAAGGAATGGTGAACAGTTTATAGATTTAAGTGAATAAGTTTACCCATTTCAAAACAGTATGATTACGACAAAGACAATCACTGTATTATTGTTTCATGTTTTATCAGAACAACCAAACTGATTTTGAGTTCTACGTCGAGTCTATCTCTCGTTTACGTCTGCAGAATGTCTCCCCACCATTTAGTAATATTTCATAAAAAAAAACCAAAATACCACCTACGTTGTTTCCATAATACTACCATGTCCACCATATATGTGAGTGGACTGTTGTTGATCCGTATTTAGCATTTCAGAAATACATTTCGTCTTTTTCGCTTTTATCTGATGTAAAATCAGGTTATAAAACCTGCTTTTAAAATGCACATCCGCCAACGAGACGAATTACAAGATGTTTACAGTTAGTCGATTTTGATTATTTTGTATGGCGTATTAATACCAGATTCGAGTGTAACTTGGAAGTTGTTTTGATAACATCTATCTTAACTACTTTTGTCGTCTCTATTTATAAAATACAAAGGTAGTAAAAAGACACGACTATGTTTATTACCTCGATTATCCATTAAAATATTTATTCTTTGCCCGACACTGCATTTTTGTGAATATTTTAAAACGTATATGCGGAATATCACCCCATCCTATTCCCATTGGCTCAGCGGTAAGTCTCAAGGCTTATAACGGTAAGAAACGAGTTTCGATACCGTTGTGACCACAACACAGACAGCCCATTGTGTAGCTCTGTGCGTATGTACAAATAAGTTTCAGTGAGATAACAAACTGTTGTCATTGTTTATTTATGAGTTATCAGTGATGTGAAATACGTGCTTGTGACGATATAATACCACAAGTGTTATAAATCACATCTGGTAGTTTTTCTGTATCATGGGTACATAGAGCATTTGGCCAACAAATGCGGAAAGGAAGTGACGTAGAAAAAAAATGTCGGCTCACACGGAAATCTGTTGGTCGTTGAGTTCGTGCAAAGTGAAAGAAAAAAAAAATCTAAAACAAGAAACGTCTGAAAGATGAAACCATTTCCGCCAATATGCAAGAAGTTTGTAGTTTGTTGAAACAGATAAAATCAGTTTCTTGAAACTTTATGACGAAAACCTTGTTTATAATAAAAATACGTGAGATAAAAGTACAGACGTGGAGCCTTTCGATGTAAAGAAACAACTTTGTTTCCTAGAAACTAATCCAATAACATTAGTCATCCTAGTGTCAAAAAACGGAAACGTTGGCGGATTTGAAACGTTGCGATTATTTTAAAATGCATAAAAGAGACTGAAAATAATTTACAACATGCATTTTTGTAAAAACCAAAATTACATTTAACAACTCGTATATGTTTTTCATCGTCTGGTTAGCACTAATTAAAGAAGTGGTACTTATGGTCAACCGTAGGTGTTAACTAGTAAAACTTCTCCATACATGGATGAACAGGAACGGAATAGGCCTAATTCGATATATTATACTTGGGAAACTGCGGTTTAGTGATTTCTTGACTCTTCTACATCAGTCATCAGAGTGATTTCTTCTAATTATGCTCTCTTGTCACTTGACAAGCATGTTTATCGCAGGGTCCAAATTTCGATTCGTCATACCACTGAATACCCTCCGCGGCCAGGTTAGAAAAGTAGAACTCAATCCAATTATTCAATTTAAAGAACTGGATAAAGGCCTTGGGATGGGCGGTGCCGTTGACTGACCATTTTATGTCTGGTCATTTCTGAGTTAAATATTAGAAATGGCTGTACTTGAATTCTAGGAGTAACTGACTTTGTTGTTTCAGTAATATGTTGTATATAGAGTTCTTCTGTCACTGATAAAACAGTAGGTTACTAAGATAACGTAAGTTGTAAGGTATCTAATAGAACGTGTTTCTTCAAACTTTTGAAAAATGAAAGTTTATAATATATAACTAAAAAAATGCTGTAATCTTAACCACTGATTAATAAAAAATTAAAACTTTTCGAATTTTAGATGCTTTGTTGGAAGATCTTCAAGCTGCTGCAACGAGGTTAATCAACACAAACTTATCCTGTTTGACGCAACCGACCAGTAGGGGGCAGCACGTATCATAAAATCGGCAGTCCCTTTCAAACAGCTTAAAAACCTCTTCTACCAAACCCTGCACAGATAAAAGTACCAGTGGTCCGTATAGGTCAGTAAAGATGTCTCATCACCCAGGTTCGCATTGCACCACCCACACCGTAACAACACAAAGATACGAGTACTATCATGGCGACGACAAGCCAGATGTAAGTACATTAAACAGTTTATGTATTTTTAGTACCATTCACTAACAAGTTTTTATTTAATAAACAGCATTTATCCACTATAGTGAACGTAAAGGGATATTTTTGTTATTTTAAAGAGAAATATATGTAATAACGTTACAAGCTCAGAGTATGTGATGTCACACGTGTTACGGCACTGATTGTCAGACCAAAATGACAATAAAAGTTGTGCACTTTGAAAACGGTGGAAAACATCGGATTTTTCGCCAAAACGCATTCGTGTCCAATAAATTTGTTTGATAGATCTGCATGTTCTACAAGTACAACATGTGCAAAATCCCTATAAAAGTGACGGGTTCTCGGTTTTTATAGCTCAGTGTTAAGCCACCGACACGCAATACAGTTACGCCAAGACTGACTGAAGCACAACGCAATAACGCCATTGGTCGATGGGAAGCAGGCGAATCTCGATCAGATGTTGCCAGAGCTGTGAATGTCCACCCAAGCACCATCACAAGGCTATGGAATCGTCACCAACAACATGGATCAACTCGTGACCGTCCACGATCTGGCAGACCTCGTGTGCAGGATGTTGAGAGATTTGGTGGTAGCAGCGTCATGATGTGGGCTGCCATCGCCTACAATACCAGAACAGACCTTTTGCACATGCGAGGAAATCTGATGGCTCAACGATACGTCGACAAGATTTTTAAGCCCCATGTGCAACCCATCATGGTGAACGTCAACGACGTTTTTTAACATGACAACGCCTGTCCTCACACAGCCCGACTCGCCACTGTCTTCTTGAGACACCACAACATCAACGTTCTTTCCAGATCACCAGATTTAAACCCCATCGAACATCTTTGGGACGAGTCGACCGACGTCTGCGACGGTGACAACCTTAACCGCAGACTCTACCTCAGCTTGCAGCAGCTTTGCAGGCTGAGTGGACAGCCATTCCACAGGATGTGATTCGTCATCTCATTGCTTCCATGGGCAGGAGATGCCAAGTAGTTATTAATGCTCACGGGGGTAATACTCGTTAGTGACGTTGAGTGACGTTAAACTTCAACTAGTGAGCGTGGAATTCGCCTTTGCAGACTTTGGACGTTCAGCAGTGAATGTGCAAAGTTTCACACATGTCATATAGAACAACCAGAAATAAACTTGTTAACAATATGTCTCAAATTTTTCCTTTTGCGTTTCTTTTTTTGAAGAGCATATGTATCTATGTATGTATGTGACCAAAAGAATAAATATATCGCACTATCATTGAATGGCACCATAAAAATCTCACACTTTGGGTGTTCATGATTCAATTAGAAACATAGCTGTGATATGTACAACAACCATTTCTTTATATTATATCACAATTTGAAATAAAAGTTATCTTCTTAGAAGAACAATAACAACTCTCACTAGAACTGTACGTGATGGTTGGATTATATCTTTATTAATGTAATTTGTAAATGTACAACTGAGAAACTGGAGTTTTTAAAAGCTATTATTTATTCAATAAATGAAGCCACTTTAAATGTATAAAAACATTACAGTTCATATCAACATAATCTGAAAACGTTTCCCGTGCAGTGCTTTCCAGAAACAAAACAAAATTCCTTTTTTTTAGAAAATGTTCATTTTATAATATTTTTCAATGAGGACAGAATACTACAAACAACCAAACGTAGGGCGGCGTTTTTACTAGTTCTGTATAATTATTGAGATAAATTTACGTTCGAGTTTATTCTGAAACAAATCCTTTTGTAGATTCTTTAAGGTAGAAAAAATCTTCAACTTATTTAACTTTCTTTATTTAATAATGAATTTTGTAGGGTTATGTACCAGTAGATTGTACTTTCCAAGGTTAATATACAATAGGAATAACCTTTGTATCATACACACACACACACACACACACACACATATATGGGGTTCACTAAACCACTCATTCAATAATTCACATTATTGTGGTTTTCGATATGTTTCACATAACTTTTTATGTGACATATTTTTTATCTGTTGTAATGTCTCATTTTGAATATTTTTTACTGCTTTCAAGAAAGTTCTGTAATATTTAGCACTGTATTTTAAATAAATGATCCAATAAGGACCGGAGCTTGAACCCAGAACCTTTGACAAGCATAACAGTTAGATTTATGAGGGAATGTTTAGAGAGACAGGCGGCTTGTGATCGTGGGTAGCTAAACTGTGGAACACTGGCCCTGATAGTCAGTGTTCCTTGATTTAAGACCGAGAAAATATCTGTACATTTATTGATTTATTTTTGTAGCGGAACCCTCAAAGTAATGTTTCGGTTATTTACGTTCCTATGATAACAGCCATCGAAAGGGAAGTTGTTACTTCAACATTCCTGCGTTTGCTTTATATCCTTCCACTCCATGATTGGTTATGTATGTTCCAAGTTCAAGGTGGGGGTCGAGGTGTGTGATACACGGAAATGCTTAACTCGAACGCTTGTAAATAGGCCCAGCGATTGATACATGGAAAAGTAGTTCCCTGTATAACACCAAAACGTGCTGTATCCGGGCACGTGACCTTTGTTTGTTTGTTTAATCTCGTGCAAAGCTGTAGCACTAGTTTTACACAGCTAAAGAGAAGGCAATTAGTCATCAACACCCACCGCCAACTCTTGGGCTACTCCTTTACCAACGTATTGTAGGATTAACCGATCATTATAGCGTCCCACGGCTGAAAGGACGAGCATGCTTGATGGGACGAGGATTCGAACCTGCAACTCTCAGGTTACGAGTCGAGCGCTTTAATCATCTGGCATAATTTTGTTTCTCACCCATATGTTCCCCACTTGTACAGAGGTAAGTCTACGGATTTATACGCTAAAATTAGAGGTTCGATCCCCTTTAGTAGACTCAGTAGATAGCCAGATGTAGCTTTTCTATAAGAAAACACACACGCACACTCAGACATATTCTTTCATTTCAAAATATAGTTTAATCACTTTGTAATTGAGGGCGTATTTGAAAGTTACATATTTGTAACTTAATGTGATTAAGCCAGCGCTGTGTTTTATTCCTTTTCGTTTCTCGATCACGTGGAAGTTGTTGTTGTATTTGTATTACAAGAATGTGATTGGCTGAAAACAAAGTATACATATGTCGATTTGCTTCTTTCAGCCTATCTACCAGGACCATCAGATACAGAAGGAAGTTACCAAGACAACAGTATCATCTACTCAACACCCATCTCAGCCTACCAGTAGTACCAACGAGCACTTGTCGGAATTAGATTCGTTGTTGGAAGACCTTAATACTGCTCGCCTCACGCCTTCTTTTCCAGATCATAAAGGTTATTTATGTCTATTTTTATAACAAACTGGTACAATTTCTGGTTGTCTTTGTCTAGTAATGTCCTTTTAATAAAACTGGTGAAACATTACTTTAATACAGTTCACAGTATAACTGTTACGATCAACAGCGTCAAAACCAGTCATGTTTTGGAAATACATTCTGGCCTATTACTGAGAGAAGAGATATAATTGTATTTAATATATTATTACACATTCATATTTATCGTCATGCAGTTCTTATGAATATATGTAAGAATATGCCAACTTATTTCACACCAAAATTGTTTTCCACTATATAGAATCATTAGTTTAGACATTATAATTTTTGGAACACTGAAGTATTTTTTTTTATTTACTAGAACCCTAAAAAATGAGGATTATAAATCCAAATATATGCTTTTATCCCTTGAAAATTTAATCTCTCGTTATGTCATTAACCTCTTTCGACGGAAAGCGTCAACAGAGAAAATAAAATATTATTTATTCGTAGTTATTTATAAATTTTCTATCGCATTTGAGTCACGCCCTAGCAAGATATAAATTATTTTTATTACTCAGTTTGTCCTTGGTTTGTAAAAAGAAGAAAAAAGATTTTTCAAAATAAATCAAATTATGTCCATTGTAGTTCATATTATCAACACGGGCCACAGTATATGTAAATATGTATATTACTTATGTTTACTGTTACTTTTAAAGTTTGATAAAGGTTTAAACTTGTTTTCGCCTTCAGGGTCCACCGTCAATGGAGTAAGTTCTTCCACAGATGCCTCCACCCCTAGATATGGGTGTATTCGTCCGACTACCAAGCCTCCTCCTGAGGACAGGCCAACTGTGGAAAGTTTACTGGATGACTTGCAGAGTGTTGTGACCCCGACATCAAAACTGTAAGTCACTGAACGAGTGCTGTTTATGTTAACAAACCTGTCGGTGAAAAAACAGTAAAAAAGAAACGTTCTCACGATTTGTGTGCGAATGGTTCGTAAAGAACTATTAGTGTATCAGACAATACTACGTAAATCCGAATAATGGTTCGTTCATACACATATAACTACTTCGTAAACCATAAATAAAGACATACTTCAAAACTATGGCACGTCTTACATCCAGATAACGGCATACCTAGAGAGCTATCATTGTTTATTAAACAGTGTTACATCTAAATAACGGCATACCTAGAGAGCTATCATTGTTTATTAAACAGTGTTACATCTAAATAACGACATACCTAGAGAGCTATCATTGTTTATTAAACAGTGTTACATCTAAATAACGGCATACCTAGAGAGCTATCATTGTTTATTAAACAGTGTTACATCTAAATAACGACATACCTAGAGAGCTATCATTGTTTATTAAACAGTGTTACATCTAAATAACGACATACCTAGAGAGCTATCATTGTTTATTAAACAGTGTTACATCCAAATAACGGCATACCTAGAGAGGTTTCATTGTTTATTAAACAGTGTTGCATCCAAATAACGACATACCTAGAGAGGTTTCATTGTTTATTAATCAGTGTTACATCCAAATAACGGCATACGTAGAGAGGTATCATTGTTTATTAAACAGTGTTACATCCAAATAACGGCATACCTAGAGAGGTATCATTGTTTATTAAACAGTGTTACATCTAAATAACGGCATACCTAGAGAGCTATCATTGTTTATTAAACAGTGTTACATCTAAATAACGGCATACCTAGAGAGCTATCATTGTTTATTAAACAGTATTACATCTAAATAACGGCAGATCCGTAAATTCATCTTGGATATCATCTGGGATGGTGGATACATCAAGTTCTGTATAAAATGGGTTCCTTACCAGGGCCTCCTGTTCCTGTGATAGCTCAGGGAAGTAACGCTCGACTTCCTTTTCTAGAGACTGAAGATGTTCGGTAATCTCATCCTTGAGGAACTGATCCAGTTGAATCTGAGACTCATCCGTCACTCCACAAAGTGTTTCAAACGTAGCGATGTTTCCAAGATTGGTTTTTCGACGCCAGTTCTGCAGTTTGGAAACAAAGGCCCAAAGACTATCTTGAAAAAGGAGAACACGTGTTGTTCAGCTGGTCAAAAATGTCGGCTAGGTACGCAACCGTTTTATTCCATGCTTCGTCTTCGAAGTGAGCTACAAGATCTTTCTTTTCTTGAGTCTCCAGGAATAGCTTTATTTCATCTTTCATTTCAAAGACACGATTAATAACGTTTCCTTTCCACAACCAATGTACTGCTGTGTAGAAGAGAAGGAATTCGTGGTCAGCATTCATGTCTTTGCATAGTTCTTTGAACAGGCGAGTGTTCAATGCTTGAGTCCTCACATTATTTACGACAGGTTAGATGTTCTGCTCGTTCAGTTTATTTAGCAAGCCATCGCGAAATTCATTTAATTTCCATGATTAAAGTGCGTGTACGTAAACATATTTATCTCCATTACCATAGGTGTTTGTTACATAACTCAGGTGTTTTTTATTATACGTATTCTTATGTTGGTACTCACTCGCGACTCACTAGTACACACACACACGTACAGTTGTAGATACATACACATTCACACAGGCACGCATACATACACCCATGATATCACCTTATGACACTGAACTAACGTAGCACACGTTTATGGTTTTGTTTCGTTTTGCTTTGCACCGAAACAAACAAAATATAAGAACATGAAACTGTAATTGATGAAATAAAATTAATGTTATTCCAAGCTACTTCTAACAAGGCTACGCGACTCGCCTGCCAAGGCTTCGCGACCCCCCAGTTGGGAACCCCTGGTTTACAGGTTTACGATTAACCGGTGATGAAGACATTTTCTGGTTAAGTGTCAAAACGTTGAGTTAGTTTATAGGATTTACGATTAACCGGTAATGAAGACATTTTCTGGTTCAGTGTCAGAACGTTGAGGTAATTTATAGGCTTTACGATTAACCGGTAATGAAGACATTTTCTGGTTAAGTGTCAGAACGTTGAGGTTGTTTATAGGCTTTACGATTAACCGGTAATGAAGACATTTTTTGGTTAAGTGTCAGAACGTTGAAGTAATTTATAGGTTTACGATTAACAGGTAATAAAGACATTTTCTGGTTAAGTGTCAGAACGTTGAGGTAATTTATAGGCTTTACGATTAACCGGTAATGAAGACATTTTCTGGTTAAGTGTCAGAACGTTGAGGTAGTTTATAGGTTTACGATTAACCGGTAATGAAGACATTTTCTGGTTTAGTGTCAGAACGTTGAGGTAATTTATAGGCTTTACGATTAACCGGTAATGAAGACATTTTCTGGTTAAGTGTCAGAACGTTGAGGTAGTTTATAGGTTTACGATTAACCGGTGATGAAGACATTTTCTGGTTAAGTGTCAGAACGTTGAGGTAGTTTATAGGATTTACGATTAACCGGTAATGAAGACATTTTCTGGTTCAGTGTCAGAACGTTGAGGTAATTTACAGGCTTTACGATTAACCGGTAATGAAGACATTTTCTGGTTAAGTGTCAGAACGTTGAAGTTGTTTATAGGCTTTACGATTAACCGGTAATGAAGACATTTTCTGGTTAAGTGTCAGAACGTTGAAGTAATTTATAGGTTTACGATTAACCGGTAATGAAGACATTTTCTGGTTAAGTGTCAGAACGTTGAGTTAGTTTATAGGCTTTACGATTAACCGGTAATGAAGACATTTTCTGGTTAAGTGTCAGAACGTTGAGTTAGTTTATAGGCTTTACGATTAACCGGTAATGAAGACATTTTCTGGTTAAGTGTCAGAACGTTGAGGTAATTTATAGGTTTACGATTAACCGGTAATAAAGACATTTTCTGGTTAAGTGTCAGAACGTTGAGGTAATTTATAGGTTTACGATTAACCGGTAATAAAGACATTTTCTGGTTAAGTGTCAGAACGTTGAGGTAATTTATAGGTTTACGATTAACCGGTAATAAAGACATTTTCTGGTTAAGTGTCAGAACGTTGAGGTAGTTTACGGAAGTCACAGCTGTTGATTGAAACCACAAGGACACCTCATGAAACACAAGTGCCCTCCCTTTATTATTTTTAGCCCCAGAATCTTGTTAGAAGCAGTAATTTATTATTGACTGTTCTAATTACCGGTGATATGAATTATTCAGCATAACCTAGTTCCATTTCCACTTGTAGAGGGCGTGGTGAAGCCATTTTACAAGATGCATCATGTGCATAAGGAAGATATTGTATTTTATCATTTTGTGTATTTTTGGTTATTCTCAACTCTTGAAAGCTGGATTATTATGTTTCTATATAAATTCTATATGCAGTTGTATAGATAATGTAACTTAGTGAGTGGTTGTAGATGATAGAACTTAACTAATTCTCTTGCTTTTCGAAATGTCGGGCTGTAATTACTGGATGCTGTGGACAGTGAGAATCCTTACTATATTACGTTAGGAAATATTTAGCTTTTTTTAATTCAGTTGTTTTGCCTTTCCACACGAGTTCTGTCTCAGTTAGAACACGATTAAAGAAAACTGAGACACGTTCTTCGATCCATTTTTCTTCTCTTCTCGAATTTAGTTTGTTTGTTTGTTCATTTTTGAATTTTGTGCAAAGCTACTCGAGGGCTATCTGCGCTAGCTGTCCCTAATTTAGCAGTGTAAGACTAGAGGGAAAGCAACTAGTCATCACCACCAACCACTCCCAACTCTTGGGCTACTCTTTTACCAACGAATAGTGTGATTGAACGTGACATTATAACGCTTCCACGGCTGAAAGGGTGTGCATGTTTGGTGCGACCGGGATTCGAAACTGCGATCCTCGGACTACGAGTCGAAAGCCTTAACCCACCTGGCCATGTCGGGCCATCGAATTGAGTGCACGTTGCTTTACTGAAAGTGGATTAACTTCGAAATAATTGATTTATGTCATGCGTCTTGATTAAGACACATATTTAGGTCTTCCACCCATAAGACGGGATTTCTGGGCCGGTTTGTCCACATCTTGAGACAACACTGGCTAATTGATTACGGTAACCATAGCTACAAGTATTTGGTATTCACGATTAGAACCGTAACCTGATATTCATTAATATTTAAACAGCTTTGATGTGTTTTTAGGAAATGCTGATATTGTATGGTAGTTTTTCTTTCAGCGTTTGAAACATAAAACGAGATGTATTTTACGAACTTACTCTGGTAAAATCCAGAGTTTGATATCTCGCAGCAGACGGAGTGCAGGTAGCCCATTGTGTAGCTCTTCATCAAAAACAACTTTTATTTTAGTTTGTTACAATTATTAGTAGTTAATTAGACAGGCAGTTCCTGTAATAACTATTATATTGGTAGAATAACCGTTACTTCCATTAAGAAACTAGGTTTATTTAACCAAGACCGATTACATAAGTCTTTATTTGTCAGTAAAAAGTCCTATCTCTGGTAGACTGGTGTGTGGGTGTTGTCCCAGTAGGTTTCAGTTTCTGAATAAAAGGTCCTGTCTTTAGTAAACGAATGAGAGATATATGTGTGTTACCCTTCTGGGTTTTAATATTTGCGTTATATTAAGTGCAAAGCTACGTAATAAACTGTCTATCTCTACTCGCTATGAGTATCGAAACCGGATCTTCTTAGCATTATGTACTACTTATATTTACCCTTGAAGTACCAGAGGGCGCTTTCCAGTTTAGTGCCCTCACACTTAAATCCAATATAAAGGAGAGTAGATGCATCACGCTATATTTCCAGAAGTACGTACTGCCAGCTAGTTAAAAGTATTCTATTTTTAACCTAACTCACCCTCTCCATGAGCGGGAGAGAAACTTACCTTGGAGTGGTAGATGAAATAAAAAAATATGTAAATAACTTTGCTGATTTCATAAAATACTTGATGTCACCACGATCGATTTATTTGTTTGTCACCCTGTCTGTACGTCTGACTTCCTTCGGTTCTGTTTATAACTTCTATTTTTTACCTTTACCCTCTTCAGTTTTTTTATAATCCGTAAAAAGTGAGTTCATATCTAATTAGTTTGTCTTCTGTCGTGCATAAATAATCACACTTGATATTTATGTATGGGTGGGACGGGTTTCTTTGATCTGCTTCTGCAAGCTAGCACGTATTTCAAGAAGAGACCTCAGAACCTCCTCATAGGTTGAGATGTTCTTGTGATCCACGTTTGGAAGTTAAATATCATATCTCGGTCAAAATAAAACAAAGATATCTTCCAAGGGGAGGCCTTAGAATATTCTTCCAGTAAGATTGTTTCTCTTGGTTATAATTTGAGTTTAGATATCATGGTGATAGCAGAATGAAAACAAAACAAAACACACAGACATCTGGTTTTATCACAGTAATTTTATAACTTGTTTCTTTTCAAGATGGATGTTATGGTTGTATTAATATGTGGTTCTAACACACCTTTCTGGTGAAGTTGTACTCTTTGTTATTATAATTATTTCAACCGTTAACACACTTTCAGCTGTTTAAACCTATCAGAAAATACTCGTATGTTTGTAACGTCAGACAAGTGTGTTTTCTCACCTAACTGACTACATATGAAGTTTTGAAATGTTATAAAATAATGCGAGCAAAGAAATGTTGTTTTATATTAACACAATGTTGTTTACAAGGTTATTTTTAAGTACTTACTAAGTACTGACCACTTTAAAAGACCATAATAAAACAAGGTTTACATGGAAAAAGTATAAAAAATTCTGATTGTTTGTTTTTGTAATTTCGCGTCAAGCTACACGAGAGCTATCTGCGCTAACCGTCCCTAATTTAACAGTGTAAGACTAGAGGGAAGGCGGCTAGTTATCACCACCCACTGCTAGTTCTTGGACTACTATTGGAATAGTGGAATTAATCGTAACATTATAACGCCCCCACGACTGAAAGGGCGAGCATGTTTGGCGCGACGGGGATGCGAACCCGCGACACTCAAATTACGATTGGAGAACTTCAACCATCTGTCCATGCCAGGCCACAAAAGTTCTATTAATACGTTACTTAACACTACTGAGCATGGTCAGTGGTGTCATCACCTGGCTAGTAAAATACCGTGTAAAGTATGTGACCAGAGGCTATTCAAAGATGGCTATTTGGACTGTTTTACTAATTCTTAAAAATTACCCATTGTGTGAAGTAAATGTCAAAGGCTAAGTGCTTCTTTGTGAATAGTTTGCTTTTAAAAATTAACACATGGCAATTTTCAAGGTTTATAAACCTTTCACGAAATGCTGTATTTCTTTCGGTGTTAAGTACAAAGGTACACATACAGTGGAGTATTTATGTTGTGCCCATCACGGGTATAGAACTCATATTTTTAGTGTTATAATCCTAGCTATTTGTCGATTTATTGCTTTCTGTCTCGTGCTACAAATAAAAATACTATATTTCTATAGAAACCAGGACTATATGACACGTTCTTAAAAGTGGGTGGATAAGTGTTCAAAAAGCTGAGTTTACTAATTTATATAAATAAAGAACTAATTGGGTCCGGCATGGACAAGTGTGTTAAGGCATTCGACTCGTAATCCTGGGGTCGCGGGTTCGATTCCCGGGTCGCACCAAACATGCATGCCCCTTCAGCCGTCGGGGCATTATAATGTGACTTTCAATCCCACTATTCGTTGGTAAAAGAGTAGCCCAAGAGTTAGCGGTGGGTAGTGATTACTAGCTGCCTTCCCTGTAGTCTTACACTCCTAAATTAAGGACAGATAGCGCAGATAGCCCTCGAGTAGCTTTGCACGAAATTCAAAACTACCAGACGCTTTCCAACAATACTGAAAGAATATTTCAAAGCTCTTACTCATAACTTGAACACATAGTTAAGCATAATCACTTCTATGATTTTTCAGAGTAGATTGTTTGTTTGTTTTTCTTATTTCGCGCAAAGCTACTTAAGGGCTACTAATTGTAAAAGTAGGCTTGTGTGCGTTGTCTGTTTGTCTTCTGTAATTAATGATAAATGACGTAAGTGTTTTCTGTTGTCAGTATTCTTGTGTTATTGTTTATAACATCACCTTAAATAAACATTACGTGGAAATTTGTTTTCTTGCTAAAAGTGTTTAATGATCATTTATCGTAGACAGTTGTAAAACAAAACTACTGAATGACCATTTATCGTAGACATTTGTAATGTAAAACTACTAAATGACCATTTATGGTAGACAGTTAAGATATAAAACTACTGAATGACCATTTATGGTAAACAGTTGTAATACAAACTACTGAATGACCATTTATCGTAGACAGTTGTGATACAAAACTAATGAATGACCATTTATCGTAGACATTTGTAATGTAAAACTACTCAATGACCATTTATTGTAGACAGTTGTAATACAAAACTGCTGAATGACCATTTATCATAAATACTATTTTATCATTTACTCCAGAATAAATGATATTTAGTGTTTTGACACAGTTCGAGTGACCTAACTATAGTACAGTACTTGTTTTACATTAAGTTAATGTCTTACAAATAGAGATAATTTGAACATTCCTCATCATCTGTTTGTTAACTAAAACCACTTAATGATAATTTGTGATTCGGAGTTTCGACTCTAGTAATAAAGTCGTACAATAACCTCTTAACCCTAATTCTGATTAGTAACTGACTCGAGTAGACTTCATAATAATCACAGATCACTTACTTAATCAAGTTCACACCACACATGTTGTGGTTCATAAAAGTCCATAGTATGTATGTGGGGCCTACACCACTGTTATTTCTGTCGCATACCAGCCGGCCTGATGAGTTTTGGTACTGTGCGAAAGGCCTTGTCGGCGCTGGATATGGCAGGCGTAGTGTGATTGATACCTTATAAAACATTCCTGGTTTTTAAGTTTACTACGTTGTCAGAGTATACGAACTTAGCTACAGGTTTTTAAACTGGTTTAGGAATGCAAGTCCCACATCAGTACGACCTGTAAGACAGAATTACGTTACTACGGTAACGTATACTGAGGAAATACCTGCACCATCGCCTGCTGCGACACCAGCGACATCTTCCGCCACAAAGGAACTGGACGATCTCATGGCTTCACTCACAGACTTCAAGGTATGGAACCAGCTTTAAAATCTCGCAGTTTGAATTTGAACATAGATTTAATGAGCTGTTTTGAACATTTACACGGATTATACAGTAGTGGAATGAACGTGTTTGTTAATTAACACAAATTTGTCTCAATATAATAAATCACAGTCCAGTACCTCATGGTCAACCACGTGACTGAAATAAGACAAAACAGACGTGACTTAAGTGTAATTATTACACTTTAAAGAGAAAGTTTCTTGAAATAAGTAGTGGTTGTTAATAGCATGACAGTAAACATAAAATTAGTTTGTAAATAAGTCTAGTTGTAATTAACAATCTATACTTCTCTTGAACGAAACCTGTTTCAGTCTGTAATTAGACATTGTAACTGTTGTTATTTCTACTAGTAGCCAGATAAAGCATCTGTAATGATTACCTGTTTGTAATTGGATGAAGCACCCGTAACGTTTGTTTGTTTGTAGTTGAATAAAGCATTTCTATCTATTATTTGTTTTGTAGTTAGATATAATAACTCCTTCAAGTTTGAACTATGTGAGGTTCTCAGTTACGCCATGTTTCAGTTCTGTGTAGTTCCCCACACTGCTAACTTTTAGCTACGTGTAGTTCTCCACTCCATCAAGTTTCAGCTATGTTTAGTTAGTTCCCCACACTGCCAAATTTCAGCTATGTGTAGTTCTCCACTCCGTCAAGTTTCAGCTATGTTTAGTTAATTCCCCACACTGCCAAATTTCAGCTATGTGTAGTTTCCACTCCGTCAAGTTTCAGCTATGTTTAGTTAGTTCTCCACACTGCCAAATTTCAGCTGTGAAGTTCTCCACTCCGTCAAATTTCAGCTATGTTTAGTTTCCCACACTATGTGCAGTTCTCCATTACGCCTAGATAATGACGTCTATGTCAGTACAAAATTCTTCCTGTTGTTGGTTTTGAGGTGTAATAAATCTTAATGTGTAAACTAATAAATGACAAGTGTGTGAACCATCACCTCGTTTGTCAACCACCCACTCCGACGTCTGTTTGATGTTGAGACAAGCTAATACTATGTGATACCTCAAAGGGAGTAAAGTCGCCCAGTCTAACAGCCAACTACCATGATTCTATCTTAACCAACTTCACTTTTTATCTGGATATTCTACAAGCCCTCGCGAAAGATGGATGTTTATCTCAGGGTTTGTTCTATTAAAAATGTTGAAAGGAGAAATCACCAATCACAGTTTAGAAAGAACATCCACTTAATAACCAATTACAGTTTAGAAAGAACACACTTAATATTCTTTACGGATCTCGTTGTATCTCTATTCGTGAATTTTTTATTTAAACCACGTAATTATCGTTAACCTTAGAAAATCCTGTCTAGGTGTGACATTGTTTTTACTTTTATTGAGTTTAATCGGTGTAAGCTGTGTCAAGTTATAAAGGGTTACAATTTTGTAGAAAATTATTTTACAAATGTTTAGAACATAAGACAAGCATTAACAGTTCTGTACACTACTTTTGTCGGTGATAGAAAAACAGCGATATCCCTTCAAGTCCGACTACCGTTGAACCAGTCCAGAAAAAAGAGTCCAAGGTTATTCGGAGCGATGAGCTGGACTCCATGCTCGGTAATCTGCAAACAGACATGAGTAAACAAGGTGTTAAAACAACAGCCAAAGGTCAGTGTGCTGCCTGCAAGAAAACCATCGTCGGTCAAGTAAGTTTCAAATAACCACTCGTTAACTGTTCATTCAGAAAATACAAGTAATACACCGGCCACTAGATAGGTTATAAAGTATATTATACGTTAATACAAAATACGCATATTATCAGTCAAATTATTGTGATTCATGCAGGCTGACAGGATTGTGTCTTAAGATGTGTGATTAAAATTCATTGACGGTATCAGTGAAAGTATTGGACCAATAAACTGTAGAAATAAATAAATACATTAAGCAAGTCACAAGGAGTTCTTTCTCAGGTTATCACGGCTCTTGGACAAACATGGCACCCAGAACATTTTACTTGTAAAAAATGTGGTCTGGATTTGGGAACCAAGAATTTCTTTGAGCGTGAGGGTGAGCCCTACTGTGAAGGAGATTACCATAAAATATTTGCTCCTCGGTGTGGTTACTGTGAGAAGCCCATTCAAGATGTAAGTATGTTGGAACTTTCACATCTAAAGACAGTGTTAAAAAGACGTGTTTCGTCTGTGTTATCTTTGTTGTACTCTAACTGTGATGACCAAGACGGGTCTGTGATTTAGTGTCAGTGATGGATTTTGCTTTCAAATATACATGTATTTATGTACTCTGTTGTTGTGTGTTAAGCCTAATGACCACTCCTGAAGAGACTGGAAACCTTTGACACACACACAAACTGATCACCAGAAATTAGCACAACGAGATTTTAATTACTTCGAATACGCAACACAGAGAAACATGTGCTAGAAACGTTACGACACAACATAGAGAGACATGTACTAGAAACGTTACGACACAACATATAGAGACTTGTACTAGAAACGTTACGACACAACATATAGAGACATGTGCTAGAAACGTTACGACACAACATATAGAGACATGTACTAGAAATGTTACGACACAACATAGTGAAACATGTGCTAGAAACGTTACTACGCAACATAGAGAGACATGTACTAGAAACGTTACTACACAACATGGAGAGACTTGTACTAGAAACGTTACGACACAACATATAGAGACTTGTACTAGAAACGTTACTACACAACATAGAGAGACTTGTACTAGAAACGTTGCGACACAACATATAGAGACTTGTCCTAGAAACGTTACGACACAACATATACAGACTTGTACTAGAAACGTTACGACACAACAAAGAGAGACATGTACTAGAAATGTTACGACACAACATAGAGAAACATGTGCTAGAAACGTTACTACGCAACATAGAGAGACATGTACTAGAAACGTTACGACACAACATATAGAGACTTGTACTAGAAACGTTACTACACAACATAGAGAGACTTGTACTAGAAACGTTACTACACAACATAGAGACACTTGTACTAGAAACGTTACGACACAACATATAGAGACTTATCCTAGAAACGTTACGACACAACATATAGAGACATGTACTAGAAACGTTACGACACAACATTGAGAGACATGTACTAGAAACGTTACGACACAACATATAGAGACATGTACTAAAAACGTTACGACACATCATAGAGAGACATGTACTAGAAACTTTACGACACAACATATAGAGACATGTACTAGAAACGTTACGACACAACATATAGAGACATGTACTAGAAACGTTACGACACAACATAGAGAGACATGTACTAGAAACGTTACGACACAACATATAGAGACTTGTACTAGAAACGTTACGACACAACATATAGAGACATGTGCTAGAAACGTTACGACACAACATATAGAGACATGTACTAGAAATGTTACGACACAACATAGAGAAACATGTGCTAGAAACGTTACTACGCAACATAGAGAGACATGTACTAGAAACGTTACTACACAACATGGAGAGACTTGTACTAGAAACGTTACGACACAACATATAGAGACTTGTACTAGAAACGTTACTACACAACATAGAGAGACTTGTACTAGAAACGTTACGACACAACATATAGAGACATGTACTAGAAACGTTACTACACAACATATACAGACTTGTACTAGAAACGTTACGACACAACATAGAGAGACATGTACTAGAAACGTTACGACACAACATATAGAGACTTGTACTAGAAACGTTACTACACAACATAGAGACACTTGTACTAGAAACGTTACGACACAACATATAGAGACTTGTCCTAGAAACGTTACGACACAACATATAGAGACATGTACTAGAAACGTTACGACACAACATTGAGAGACATGTACTAGAAACGTTACGACACAACATATAGAGACATGTACTAAAAACGTTACGACACAACATAGAGAAACATGTACTAGAAACGTTACTACGCAACATAGAGAGACTTGTCCTAGAAACGTTACGACACAACATGGAGAGACTTGTACTAGAAACGTTACGACACAACATATAGAGACATGTACTAGAAACGTTACTACACAACATAGAGAGACTTGTACTAGAAACGTTGCGACACAACATATAGAGACTTGTCCTAGAAACGTTACGACACAACATAGAGAAACATGTACTAGAAACGTTACGACACAACATATACAGACTTGTACTAGAAACGTTACGACACAACATAGAGAGACATGTACTAGAAACGTTACGACACAACATATAGAGACTTGTACTAGAAACGTTACTACACAACATAGAGACACTTGTACTAGAAACGTTACGACACAACATATAGAGACTTGTCCTAGAAACGTTACGACACAACATATAGAGACATGTACTAGAAACGTTACGACACAACATATACAGACTTGTACTAGAAACGTTACGACACAACATAGAGAGACATGTACTAGAAACGTTACGACACAACATTGAGAGACATGTACTAGAAACGTTACGACACAACATATAGAGACATGTACTAAAAACGTTACGACACAACATATAGAGACATGTACTAGAAACGTTACGACACAACATAGAGAAACATGTACTAGAAACGTTACTACGCAACATAGAGAGACTTGTACTAGAAACGTTACTACACAACATGGAGAGACTTGTACTAGAAACGTTACGACACAACATATAGAGACATGTACTAGAAACGTTACTACACAACATAGAGAGACTTGTACTAGAAACGTTGCGACACAACATATAGAGACTTGTCCTAGAAACGTTACGACACAACATAGAGAAACATGTACTAGAAACGTTACGACACAACATATACAGACTTGTACTAGAAACGTTACGACACAACATAGAGAGACATGTACTAGAAACGTTACGACACAACATATAGAGACTTGTACTAGAAACGTTACTACACAACATAGAGACACTTGTACTAGAAACGTTACGACACAACATATAGAGACTTGTCCTAGAAACGTTACGACACAACATATAGAGACATGTACTAGAAACGTTACGACACAACATATACAGACTTGTACTAGAAACGTTACGACACAACATAGAGAGACATGTACTAGAAACGTTACGACACAACATTGAGAGACATGTACTAGAAACGTTACGACACAACATATAGAGACATGTACTAAAAACGTTACGACACAACATATAGAGACATGTACTAGAAACTTTACGACACAACATATAGAGACATGTACTAGAAACGTTAAGACACAACATAGAGAGACATGTACTAGAAACGTTACGACACAACATATAGAGACTTGTCCTAGAAACGTTACTACACAATATGGAGAGACATGTACTAGAAACGTTACGACACAACATAGAGAGACTTGTCCTAGAAACGTTACTACACATGAAGAGACATGTACTAGAAACGTTACGACACAACATAGAGAGACATGTACTAGAAACGTTACGACACAACATAGAGAGACTTGTACTTGAAACGTTACTACACAACATAGAGAAACTTGAAACGCTATTTTTTGTTGTACAAAGTTTCTGTGTTCGGAGAAGTTAAAAAGTGCAAGTTGCAGTCTATGAAGGTTTGTCTCAAGAAACCTTACATCTGTGTTACTTGGAGATTAGCACAGCTTACTAATAGTTTCTGAACTAAGAAACGTCCTTTGTGTTGTGTTGTCGTTAACTTATTATGTTTGATTATCTTATCTTTAATCAGTGTTATTAACACTCTTGTTCGTGTAATGTTTTATCATTTTATAATATTTACATCTCATCGTATTGTATGGCAAAAGCTACGTGTATTTCCAAACTAAATATATTGATTACATTCTACACATATACCTACAGAAATGTGTAACAGCTCTGGATAAAACCTGGCATCTGGACCATTTCTTCTGCGCCCATTGTCGTCGGCCTTTTGGAGATGACGGATTTCACGAGAAGGACGGTAAACCTTACTGTCGAAAGGACTTTTTTGACATCTTTGCGCCTAAGTGTGGTGGCTGTAACAAACCGGTTACGGATAATTACATTTCTGCTCTAAACGGCCAATGGCATTCGGAATGTTTCGTATGCAAAGTAAAAATCATTATTTTTTATTAAACAAAATGTATTTAATTTAAAGTTTTATTTGTACATTTTTAATTTAATGGAAAGTTAAAGCTCTGTTGTAAAAGTACAGTGAAAACAGTTTTTACATTTAGTTTGTTAACTGTGTAATGTGCTATTTTTCATTACACTACACCACTATAATTTACTAAAACATAGACTCTATGCTGTTACGGACTGGACCCTAATGATAATCTCTCAACTAAGCCTAATGACGTATCTGTATCAGCTAAGCCTAATAATACATCGGTTTGTCTAAAAGCTTTATAATACATCAGTGTATCAACTGTGCCTAATGACGTGTCTTTATGTCAACTAAGCCTAATAATACATCGGTTGTTCAATTAAACTTAATGATGCGTCAGTTTATTAACTAAGCCTAATAATACATCGGTTGTTCAATTAAACTTAATGATGCGTCAGTTTATTAACTAAGCCTAATGGTGCGTCAACCATACATGACTAAGGGTGTGACAGATTTTGCCCTCTACATTCAAGCCATATAATTAATACATTAACTTCACTATTATTATTATTTTGTACAAATAATTTGTAGGTCACAATTTAGTGCAATAGATTTATTAATTAAGCAGAGACGTATTTAGGATTTCGGCGACCCTAGGCACAAGGTTAGGTTGATACTTTTGCCGCCCCCCCTCCGTGCCACAACTTGCACCAAGCATCACCATTACAACAACAGACAAACACAGTTGTTATCATTCAAAATCAACACAACGTTTATTTTCCAACACAATAAAAAATGAAACATCAAAATCAATTATCACTAAATATTATTCTGCGGCTGAATATACAGGCTTTCTCCTGGCCTTCTGTTCCGAAAACATGTTTATTGCATCGTCATAGTTTATTCTACAAACAATATCACTTTCAATGGCGAAGAGTGACAGGGCATTTAGTTTATCTTCTGCCATTCTTGATTTCAAGTAATTTTTCACACGTTTGAGAGCCGAGAAAGATCTCTCTGATGTACAATTAGTTGCTGGAATGCTCAGAAACATGCGCATAGCAATATCCAGGTTTGGATATACAGTTTGAAGTCCTTTAGCTCGCAGATTTCTGTATACTGCTAACGCAGAAGAGTCATCATTTTGCACTTTCATACTCACAAGATGTGCGCGGAAATGTAGACATTCATCTAAGAAGCTCACGCCCCCCAGTGTCTCAGCGGTATGCCTGCAGATTTACACGCTGAAATCCGGGTTTCGATACCCGTGGTGGGCAGAGCACAGATAGCCCATTGTGCAGCTTTGTGCTTAACTCTAAACAACAAACAACAAACGAAGCTCACTTCCAAATCATTGGGGTAGAGTTTCAACAGTGTTCCAGCTTGACTGATGACATCAGTGGGTTCAAGATTTGTTATCTCGAACAAATATCCAAACTTTGCGTGGATTTCTACATAAGTGGTTTGTCTTCGCTGTAGTTCTGAGCAAAGTCTGTCAATGATCACATTGAAAACATTTACTCTAAATGCCTCTCTGCCTTCTTCCACTGCCTGGGTGTCACCATCTGAAAGTTTTTGCTTCCTTTTTCGCTTAATTTCGTACGTCTTCATGCTGGACTTCAACATCGCCTTGTCTTCAAAATGATCGAACAGTTCTCTTGAATCTTTCACAAACTGCAGCAAGGAAGCATAAAGCTCGACTACAAGTCCGATGTCCATATCAGCACTTTGCAACTTTTCACTGGCAGCATTGAATCTTTCCAGTATTGTTCCCCAAACTGTGGACAAAATAGCTGTTTCAAGCGTTCCTAATTTGGAAAGAAGTCCAGCGGCCTCATTCCTAGCGGCTGGTTTTTCCATAGCATTTTCCTCCATGGTGGTGAGGGCATCAAACACTTGTTGCCAGTTTCTGTTGAGGCTTTGACAAGCATCTTCACGAGCGGACCACCGAGTGTCACTGAGTTTCTTCAAAGAGAGACTTTCTTTATTTGCGGACAGGTGTTTTTGTAGAATTTTCCAACGATGGGTTGAAGCATTAAAGAAAACATAGAGACTTTGTAAGAGTTCGAAGAATGAACATGCTTCTCTGCAACATTCAGCAGCACACGTTCCTACAAGATTTAATGAATGTGCTGAACATGGGATATACACAGCTAAAGGATTTTTCTGCATGATACGAGCCTGGAGACCACTGTACTGACCAGACATTCAGAAATGTCAAGCTCATATGACTGAAGCAGGCTAAGTACAACTTCTGCCAACTGTTCAGCTTTGTGGCCCGGATTGGGTATAAAAGTCAGGAAACGTTCCATAGGTGAACCATCACTATTCACGTACCTGATGATGAATCTCAACTGGTCAACAAGGGATATATCTGGCGTCGAGTCCACGCTGATTGAGAAATATTTTGCAGTTTTGACGTCCTTTAAAATGTTCTTTAGAACAAGGTCTGCCATAAGCTGGATGAATTCGTCGCAAGTACTGAAAGACAGGTAAGACGTGGATCCCTTGCCAGCATTGCCATATCGGTGAATGTGATCAGCGAGGAAGGAGTCAAACTCCGCAACTAGTTCTAAGGACATCATAAAGTTGCCGTTGTGTACTGAGCCAAACTTATCATCCCGACCTCTGAACGGAAGCCCACGTGAAGCCAATCTTTTCGCTACAGCTACCACACGAGTGAGTACATTTCTCCAGTATTTGATTTCGTCGTGCAGCTGTATGGCCATCTGGAGATCTACACGTCCCAACATGTTGCCCCTTGCTACTAGAAATAAAACTGAAGACCGATGCTCAGGAGAGTTTTCATGCTCATTCAGCCGGACAGTATCATTTTTCCAGTCATCAAAGCCTTCGTCAGCCAGTTTGGATTTTTTTTCCAAAATCAAATAAACGACAAGGAGCACAAAACAGTCTACCTTTGCTCTCTGAATAAACCAAATATGTCCGCTTACTTTTTTCGCCATTTTGCAGTTTTCTTTCAAACATGCCTTTGGTTACAGATCTGATTTTCTCCCCGTCCTTTTTCACAGAGTTCTTGAAATCCGAGTCATCGTTTTGAAGGATGGCATGTGTGGCAATATAATCTTTTGTGTAATCATCTATTATCCACTCTACTGGATCTGAACTTACTTTGTCTGAAAAACCTGCTGGAACCATTGACGTTTCAGGCACGCAACCGGCAGATCTTACTAGGCCTGCTGCTGATGACGTCACTTGTTCAAGCTGCAGTTCGATATGTTCGGGCCGTTCAGATTGTTCAAAACTGCTACTGCTAGGCCCGTCATGTGTATTCCCTCCATCGCTGTTGGTTTGAACATCATCGCTAGTAGGCTGTTCTTGCCTTTGTTTAGCAGAAAAGGCCTCCATCGTCGGTGTCTTATCCAAAACATCACGTGTGTTTTTATTTTTTAACTTTGCTATCTTCCTATAAGCTGCTCCACTCAATTTTCGGCGTATGTTACTCATGACGATATCACTAGAATCCACTGATCGTATATTGAGTATTGACAGTGAATTTGTTACTTTCACATCTCAGATCATCAGGATCTGAGTCATTTTCGTGGGATCGAGCTATTTATGGCAGCCGCTCGAACCTCACAGATATCCGTGAGCCGTTTGACCCCCAGTGACCCTCGCCCTCACAAGAATTGTGCTTCTTGTGGAGGTTTGGACACTGACAACACGATATAACTTACAGTAAGATATTGGGTGACGGAGGAATAAGTAAAAGCATAACGAACTCTACATTTTGACACCAATATCGCTTACCACGTTATTATCTATATTGTCGATTATATTGTAAATATGTTGGTGAACCATATATTCGTCCGGCAGATAATGAGTTTTATGATTCAAGAGGTTATTGGGGCGGCATAAATGGCAGGGGGAATTAATAACCAGGGACTACATTTTAAAATGGTGTCCATTTTTTTTTGTCAAAATTTGCCGCCCCAGGCACGTGCCTCGTGTGCCTTTGCGTTAATACATCCCTGTAATTAAGACGATCAGATAAATGACCGTTGTAAAATAAGCATGTCATCACATACTTAAAACAAAAAACGTAATGGTGCACATATGTGACAGGTTTAAAGTTGAATGAGTTTATAACATTAGTTACACTTCACTTGCAACACACACACATAGTCCAGTACATCAGAATATTATTGAATAATATTTTGTATTTCTAAGAAGGAACAAAATGGACCACCATAAATATTCGTTTTCACGTTTTTCTTCGCTCTGTTGAGTAGTTAAACTAGATTCATTTTTACCAGGGGAACTTAGAACAACGACGTATACACTACGAAGACTGGCCCTGTACGGCCAGGTGAGTTAAGGCGTTCGACTCATAATCCGAGGGTCGCGGGTTCGAATGCCGGTCGCACCAAACATGCTCTTCCTTTCAAACGTGGGGGGTTATAATGTTACGATAAATCCCACTATTTGTTGGTAAAAAGAGTAACCCAAAAGTTGGCGGTGAGTGTTGAAGGTGGCCTTCCTTCTAGTCTTACACTGCTAAATTAGGGACGATTATCCCAGATAGCCCTCGTGTAGCTCTGCGCGAAATTCAAAAAACAAACAAACAGTTTTTAAAAGTAGAACGTGCTTTATGGACAATAATAATAAATACATCCGTGTTTGGATATTTATGTGGATAAATAAAGTATTGACTCTTTGGACAGGACTGTGGTCAGTCATTCAACGGAGGAAGTTTCTATGACCACGAGGGTCAGCCGTACTGTGAAACCCACTATCACGCCAAACGTGGATCGCTGTGTGCCGGATGTAAGAAACCCATAGCAGGTCGCTGTATCACGGCCATGTTTCGGAAATTCCATCCTGAACATTTCGTGTGTTCGTTCTGTTTGAAACAGCTGAACAAGGGCACGTTCAAGGAACACGGTGATAAGCCTTATTGCCATGCTTGTTTCGGGAAATTATACGGTTAAAAGTTTCTTTGTTTTACGAAGTGAAACACAGAAGTGTCATTTACCTATTGTTTATTCATTGTTATTCTAGGTTTCGAAGTGCCACAATCATAAATAATATTTTATTAACAAAATATCTGTTGACCGGTCAGCCACGACACTATAAATTTTAATTGTAACTAAACCTTGCAAAATAATTGCACAAAATAAGTTTTAATTGTGTAGATTTCTGTTTTTCCAAATACACTTATTCAAGGTATTGATAGAGAACATTTGATCAAAAATAGATTACTTATATATGTATAACAAATAATTTAATCTACAATAAGTAGGATATAATGTAATAAGACCAGTACTGGAAATAGTCACATAAATATATACAGAAGTAAAATATATAATAATAAAATGTGATAATTTAATTTATAAAAGTTGGATTCTCTCTCAAAATATTTATGTTTTCGTAATAGTATGAACTAAAATGTTTTTTTCCAGTGAGTATAAATCCCACGCACGAGCTCCTTGTGCGCAAAGATTCTGTCACTCATACGTAATTGTTTGTGTATTTTGAAAATTATTATTTGTTTAGTAACAGCATACCCCGCCGGTATAGGGATAAGTCTACGGATTTATAACGCTAAAATCAGGCATTCGATCCCCCTCGGTGGACTCAGCAGACAGCCCGATGTGGCTCTGCTATAAAAAAAACAAAAAACACCAGGCACGTGTTTGATTTTTTTTTTTTTTTTTTTGCGCTACGTTACCATAACTAACCCTAAAATACACATTTTTAAATAAATTACTTTCCCTACAGCTGGTTTAAAACGTTTTGATAAAATCGTTTGTTAATAATTATTTTAAACATAATGTGGAACATCTATATAGTTTAGATTTCTCAAATTTTAACCAGAGGTGATAAACTGTAACAAACAATCTATGACGTAAACTTCCATTCAATACCGCTAGGGTCAATAAATAAAGAAATACAGTTAGGCCTCATATAACGGTTATGTGTGTATATAATATTTATGTGAGTTTTGAGTGCCCTTCAACTTATTATATGACAGTTACTTAACTTAGAGTAATGTAAACGTAATTATATAAGTATCACGTGAAAAATGTTCACTTTTAAAATTATAAGTCAATTCGACATGTGGGAAACCTTACAATAGAAACTATCCAGAAATATGATAATTTGTAAAGAGTTTTTATTATACAGTTTCTTTTAAAGCTACACCTGAGTGATAGAATACAAAGTATAGTTTATTTTAATGAAAATGTTTCCAAATGAACCGTTGTAGTTTTAACCGTTTTGTAGGGTTAGAGTCGATTACGTCTACTAGAGAAAGGGGTCGTTTAATAATTAACTTATTACTCCATTGTCTTTAAAAATAATAAATACGTAAAGCTCTAAATAAGATATGACATGAAGCTTAAATAGTTTACATTAGTTAATAATATTTTCTGGGTTTTTCTCTTTGTAATTCTAACGTAGTTTAGAAAGTTGTTTTACAACATAAAACCACATAATAAATTTTCTCGGATAGTTATTTTAATGAGGTTTTGTCATCATATTATATGTTTCAAGTTGTTTACGTACACAGTATAGCTCATAAAAATAAGTAACACATTTAATTACTACAATCAAGACAATAACACATTTGTGGAAGGCTTAAGTTTCATTTTAAAACATGTCTAGACGTGTTTGTTCTTGAACGTACAGAATAGAAACATTCGTCGTTTCTTCTTCGATCGAAACGTATCATGTCGGTTGTTATACAATGATACAATTGTTAGAAAGTGTTTTTAATTAATTGTTATCTATGACGCTCATAATTTTATGAAACGATGCAAAACTGTGAAATAAACTTCATGATTTTAACATACAAACTGAAACAATGGTGCTGTCCATTGTAGACGTTTCTCTGACAATGTGCTTTATATTGTATTCCAACTCATAGTTATATTATGTATGTGCTATAGTATTAACTAATTACTCGAGGTTTATGTATATTATGGTTTTACTTATAATCGGTAATTAAAATGTTCTTAACGGTAATATTCTTTATTCTGACTTTTATTACGTAGATTAGGAACCATAGAAATGTTCCAAACAACAATAAACATTGAACCATTACTACACTAGACGGTATTAAATACAATAGTATATCAGGAACCATAGAACTGTTCCAAACAACAATAAACATTGAACCATTACTACACTAGACGGTATTAAATACAATAGTATATCAAGAACCACAGAACTGTTCCAAACAACAATAAACATTGAACCATTACTACACTAGACGGTATTAAATTCAATAGTATATCAGGAACCATAGAACTGTTCCAAACAACAATAAACATTGAAGCATTAATACACTAGACGGTATTAAATACAATAGTATATCAGGAACCATAGAACTGTTCCAAACAACAATAAACATTGAACCATTACTACACTAGACGGTATTAAATACAATAGTATATCAGGAACCATAGAACTGTTCCAAACAACAATAAACATTGAACCGTTACTACACTAGACGGTATTAAATACAATAGTATATCAAGAACCACAGAACTGTTCCAAACAACAATAAACATTGAACCATTACTACACTAGACTATATTAATCACAATAGTAGATTAGGAACCACAGAACTGTTCCAAACAACAATAAACATTGAACCATTACTACACTAGACGGTATTAAATACAATAGTATATCAGGAACCATAGAACTGTTCCAAACAACAATAAACATTAAACCATTACTACACTAGACGGTATTAGATACAATAGTATATCAGGAACCATAGAACTGTTCCAAACAACAATAAACATTAAACCATTACTACACTAGACTATATTAATCACAATAGTAGATTAGGAACCACAGAACTGTTCCAAACAACAATAAACATTGAACCATTACTACACTAGACGGTATTAGATACAATAGTATATCAGGAACCATAGAACTGTTCCAAACAACAATAAACATTAAACCATTACTACACTAGACTATATTAATCACAATAGTAGATTAGGAACCACAGAACTGTTCCAAACAACAATAAACATTAAACCATTACTACACTAGACTATATTAATCACAATAGTAGATTAGGAACCACAGAACTGTTCCAAACAACAATAAACATTGAACCATTACTACACTAGACGGTATTAAATACAATAGTATATCAGGAACCACAGAACTGTTCCAAACAACAATATACATTGAACCATTACTATACTAGACGGTATTAAATACAATAGTATATCAGGAACCATAGAACTGTTCCAAACAACAATAAACATTGAACCATTACTATACTAAAGTAGACGGTACTAAATAAGAAAGTGAAAAACATGAAGAATGCTCACGTACGAAACAAAAGAAAGCAGATATTAATTCTTGAATATAAAATATCTTCGTCTGTCGTCTCTCTCAAATGTACGATATGCTCACACATACTCTACCACACTGTCGTAACGTGTTCTCAGTTTTTGCTCTTCGAATTAACACTGAAGCTATTTGTTGGGTTTTATTTGATCTCAAAAATGACGTGTTTATCTGTCATCGAACCAAGTTTTCTGTTTTATTGTAGGGTTTATTTCTCACGTATGTGCAGCGTATGGAGACATTTCTCTTATGAGTACTTTTATACAAAGAATTCCATGTGTTACACCTTGTATTAAACCTTTTCATCATATTATTACTTGGAATTCTACCTAAGTCTAAGTTGATTTGCTTTTTGTTAGGCCTAGATGTAACTTATAGATACCTTGATATGATCAGCTTGATGATTAACCATTTTCTTTGAATGATAGTATATTTATTTCAAGTAAAATAATAATAATAATAATAAATAAATAAATATTCGAAGTTCAAAATATAATAATGTTGTATTATACTTTACCCTAAGAATTTCACTTGTAAATAACGTAGAAACTAAAAATATTAATAAATGGATCCACGTGGTTACTGAACTACACGGTGTAACAGGAGTGCTGCATAATAGGTGATGATGTTTATCTGTCGAATTACAGTCAACCTGATGAACTCTGGAATTGTGCGAAAGGCTTCGTCGGCTCAGCCTGATGAACTCTGGAAATGTGCGAAAGACCTCGTCAGCACTTTCATCCTAACGTGGATACAAACAACTGTTATGATGTCTAATCAATTAATTAACTAAAGTATAATTATTAATAATTTTATTTCAGTCACAAGTGACTTTCAGATATTTGTTTACATTGTTTATACTTTGTTTATCATGGCTCAAAATTGGATATTCAATAAGTAAGTTGAGAGAAACGTGAAAAAAATGCATTTAATAGCTTTTTATATCCCACCTCCCACTGATATATCTAGGTTGTTGTTGTTTTGAATTAAGCACAAAGCTACACAATGGGCTGTGCTCTGCCCACCACGGGTATCGAAACCCGGATTTTAGCTTTAGTCCGCAGACATACCGCTGAGCCACTGGGGGGCTGATATATCTAGCACTTACAACACAAGACACTGATAACCGTGGTGGGCAGAGCACAGATAGCCCATTGCGTAGCTTTCTGCTTAATTACAAACAAAGAAATAAAAGATTAAATACCTACTAGTTTTCCAACCTTTCAGCGTTTTATTAACAGAATCACAATGAAATACGGATCTTGTCACCTGGCGGCAGATTGGAAAGTCATTGTAAAGGTGTGTGTTTTCTTATAGCAAAGTCACATCGAGCTATCTGCTGTGTCCACCGAGGGGAATCAAACCCCTCATTTTAGTGTTGTAAGTACTTACCGCTGTCCCAGAGGGGGGCATAACTGTAAAACATAATATTTAATCACGCTCTTTATGACGTGTTCGGTGAATTCATAACTTGTAGTTCGTTATCATTTTGAATTAATTCTTATTGACGGCTCTAACATTCGTGTATTATTCACGATTTTGTGAATATTAGTTTATATACATTTAAAGGTAATTGTTTTAAAACGTTTGTGAGTGTAATACCATAATATAAGTACAGAGTTTTACCGGGTAAATTCACAGAAACAAGTGATTTCATGGAGATGTTGTTATGACACGTGATTACACATACAGACGAAAGTACAGAGTTTTACCGGATAAATTCACTGTTCCGTTTAATACAAAGACAGTTTTTTTCAAACTTAGATGATTTTGGGCCTTAGTAATACCCGGTTTCTATGTAATTTGTGAGTGGTTAGGGTGACTACGTATTTGAGACATTTTTCATCTCTACGTTCTGGTAGTTTTGTGTGTGTGTGTTTTCGCTCTTCACGAGCGCGAATCACCAGTGATTATAGAAGTAATATCTAAGATTTAAAGAAAAAAGACTTGGGAAGGTCCTATTCCTTGTGTCTGTTTATAATAGATCTAATAAAAAACACTGGGTGTGGAACAAAATACGGTTAAAAAGATTGTGTGCGACTGGCGGCCAAACTGGTAACTAAACATATCGCTGATAATAATTTTATAGCATTTATTAATTAATTAGACACATCATGGCGAGTGAAACAAAAACATATACTCTAATATTAGAATCAAGTATATATGTGTAGCTACTGATTTTATTTGTCATTTCTGATTTCAATTAAGTCGCTCGTATTAGAGTTTATCTCGGTAGAGTCCATGATTTATTATGTTACGTATTATTATTATTTGAAATAATTTGAAACTTTAATTTAAATTTATAATATCTGTCAACAAAAATGATGTACACACTTTTTTCTTCACATAAATATATTTTAATATGCAAACAACAATACAATTCATAATAACGGTTATTACAAATAAAGATTTATGTACCAAAATTTTACAGTCTTACAAACGGTATTAAGTCTTCTATCTGGTTTAGAAGTGAATATTTTATCGATGGTTCACGGTGAGCAAACTAATTGCGAGTTGATAAACTAGCTATTTCTCTATTCTTGGTTGGCCTCGCGCCGTTTATAAGCTGGCTTTTCTTCGACGAAAATATCTAATGCCCTCGCAGAAATATTGACTTCCGAAGTGAAACAGTTTTTAATGTTTGAAATTTATAAACGTTCCTGGTCAAGTATCTACAGTTTACTGATTAATAACAGTTAATCACAGTTATAGCTTCCGAGGTTTGTGGTATATTAAATATTGCAAACCAACTATAATACTCTGTCTCTTGGCGCGTCGGTTTATAAACGCTAAGGCAAGGTTCTGGAAATTTCAGTTGGCAACAATGTAAAACATATATTGTTGATTCTTACACTATAGAATCTTCTACAAATTTATAGAATAGGCGGGAATTTCGTAATACGTATATAAAACTGTAAGTTACATCATTTGAAACATATATTTAACTAAAATAAACATAGGTATTAAAATAAATACATAGTAATCAGTCTGTTTCGTACACTCAATCCTTTTTTTAACCACACCTTTTTCAAACCTTAGATGATTTTGTCAATACACATCAACAAACCACAGCAAGTAAGAAACTGACAATCAACAGTAACCCACATTAGATTTAGGATTGTAAACCTATTAATCGGAACAGACCTCAACTTTATAGAACCAACCAGATTATTTAAAATATATGGTGGTATTTCTTCCTCTCTATAAAACAGTGTTAATAACTTACTTTAGAGTAACGCCATGGAATTTATATTAACAGTTTCTTGTCATTACCCGATGTAAGCGGTACAACCGTATCAAGAATTATTATTTACGCTAATTGCTTAAGCTAATATCACGTGATGCTAAACGCTCTTCACATAGGATAGTTTCATAAAATTTAGCAAATTTGTGCTAAAAGTTTGGCAGTGAAAAATGAATAGTTCGCTTGACCTAAACAATACTTATGTATTTGCATGTCTTTTCACCTTATAGTTTTGCTGCTATAAATCAGCCACCTTAAATCTGAATAATAAAAAACCTTAAAAAAAGGTCCACGTTTAGATAAAGCTGTAGTGAAAGTTAGGCGTGCGCAAAAACTTTCTTTAAATTTGAGCGGTTTATATTGAATACCTTTGCAGATGTCGCTTCTATTTACGTCAAATGGTACTCTTAATTGCAGGTTGAAAAGATCTATCAGTGTATAAACTTTGAAAAAACATTCATAAAACTCAAGTATGTTTAAGTAAATATTTTTTGTTTGTTTTCAATTTCTGGCAAAGCTACACAAAGGTAATCTGCACTAGTCGTTCCTAATGTAACAGAGTGAAACTAGAAGGAAGGCAACTAGTCATCATCATACACAGCCAAATCTTGGACTATTCCCTTACCAACGAATAGTGAGATTAACCATCACTATATAACGCCTCCACAACTAAAAGAGTGATCTTGTTTTTGTGACGTGGATTCGAACCCGCAACCCTCAAATTGCGACTTACATTTGGTCCAAAGAAAAAAGTAGGAAGAAACTCGATTAAAAGTGGAGAGGCTATGTTTCAGGTATTTGTTTCGAATTAAGAAACATAATAATATATCGCTGTGTCACTGGGAGACCAGGTTGTTTTGGCCACAAAACAAACTACAGTGTGTCTTGATGTTTCACCAAGTTAGAAAGGAACTATCTTGTTGACTCTTGAAAAACACTTGTTATCAATGTGATGAAGTGCTGAGAAAATGTGTGGGGAAATTTAGATACTGGAAGAAACCAAAGTAACGCTGAGAATTTAAAACGAGAAAAAATATAGCAATTACTAATTGCTACGCTGAAGAAACGTAAACTCAAACTTGGATTTATTCCAACCGATTTGTTAGCTTTTCAAATCTAATTGAAATACAACGTGCGGATGGATATACATCAAAGACGCTAAAGATTTTTGTTTCGAACGCCATATATCACAATATAAGATATTTGAAACTTTTTCTACTTGTAGATTCTCTTTACTATATAAATATATTAATTAAGATCATAATAGTAGGTAATACAGAATATCGGGTAAAATCTAGAATAATGTTTAAATAACTCTTTCGGAACAACTCGAATCCCAGTCACACCAACCGTTTGGACGTTCTAATATGACGGTTAATCCCACTATTCGTTGGTAAAAGGGTAGCCCAAGAATTGACGGTGGGTAGAGATGACTAGTTGCCTTGTCTTACACTGCTAAACTAGGGACGGTTAGCGCAGACAGCCCTCGTATAGCTTTGCGCGAAATTCAAAACAAACCAAGCGAAACAACATGAGATTGATTTACATACAATTTTCGACACTGCCACGTGCTCTCCTTCGTAAAGTGATTGGAAGTTGAAAGAGAAGAGGAAGAAAAAAATGTCCATTAAGTCCGGAACCAGGAATCCCTGAAGGGTTCGAGACACTTGGACTCGTACGTATATATATACACACACACATATACACAGTAATACTCTCAAAAACATTCAGACATTGTGTATAATCGATGATTAAGCAAAACCCGAAAACCACATACGGTTTATAAATAAATAAATTTCTTAGATCAGGATTCGTCATGCAGGCAAACCCAATAGGATGTGGACTTTTAAACCCAAGTACCCTCCAATTTTGGTGTGGGATGAAGTCGGGAATACCCCGAGAAAAGTCAACTTTTACTTCCGAGCGCCGAATAATCTTTCCGGATAGACTGATACGTAGGCCTGAAACGAAACAAGTATCACATTTTATTAGTGCACATGTTGAAATGGGTGCGACATAATACAAGACTCGCCCCTAGTACAGGGAATCACATCTTTGTGATCTGGCTGCTACACGATAGTATTTATAGCAAGAAACACAGAGACTGTTTATTTATAAATAAAGTTCCAAGTCCCTTTGCGGCATGTGACGTCAGAGGGGGGTTAAACTTAAACTGACCTTCAATGGTCTTTGAAGTTTAGCAACCAAGGAATTAATGGACCTTCTACAATATTTTTTTTATCATAACTTCCAGTTATGTATATTAACTTAAATGATTTCCAATTGATTTTATGATCAGATTTCCTAAGGAATAAAAAAATAGAACAACAGAATTAACTATTTCACCATTTGCAATATTTTGTTTCGTGCGTGTGTGTGTTCTTCAGGTTTGTTAAGTCAAACACTAATGTATCCATCCGCTAGTTTTTCACATTATCTAGATCAGGAGTTCACTAAACTTCATTCCTTGTACCTGATGATGTGAGGTTAGCCTGATGAAATTTTGTAACCATACATATCTGACAATAAAGTTTTTACGGTGAGCCGAAATTGCTTACACTTCGACCGCCATCTAGCGGTCTCAGTTACAAATTCGTGATGACGAAACACCCACTTGAAGTAAAAATGTGTTTTCAAGACGGCTGGTTATAGGCATTAAAACTTAACTAAAATAAAGTACAGAACAAAGTTAACCTGAAGATGACCTAAGACGGTCAAAACCATGTTCTGTACATTATGTTAATTGAAGTTTTAATACCCATACCAACCATCTTGAGAATACACATCAATCACAAACTGTATTTATTTTAAAAGGTTTCCTTTGTGAATTCGAGCAAAACTTCACAAGGGCTGTCTGTGATAGCTGTCCTTAATTCAGCAGTGTATGACAAAATGGAACGTAGCCGTTAATCACCACCCACCGTCAGCTCTTGGGTTACTCTTCTATCAACGAATAGCGGAACTGATCGTGAGGTCATAATAACAAATGGCTGAAAGGGCAAGTATGTTTGGTGGAACGGAGATTCAAACCCACAGTTTGCGACTCGAGTGCCGTCAATTTTGAAAGGACAAAAGTTGATGTTTTAGGTTTAAAAACGTCTGCTTACATTTAGTAGTTGACATCTTAGCCGATACTTAGTGAGACCTCAGGTTTTGTAATACACTCTGAAAGCTAATACAATAAATATTACAAATGAAACAGAGTGCCTGCAATTATATATATTACAAGTGTAAATGCATTTACTCTAAGGCCATTATAGTAAACTGCTACATAAATGTGTTTAATACAGACTTATTGATGGTGTTAGATACTTAGTTAAAACACTTACAGCCAACTGGTGGTTCACCGATCTTGGGACTGACAACATGGGGTTTCGATACTAAATTAGCGACAAACAAACAAAAATGTTTATAAGTCGAATCCGTATGCTTTAGCTAGAATTGTACATAGGGAAGCTTGAGTAATTAACTTTTCGTCAAATCTGTACAGATCAGAGCTAACAATCAACCCACCCCGCTAGTACAGCGGTAAATCCATGGATTTGCAACGTTAAAATTGAGGGTTCGATTCCCCTCGGTGGACTCAGGAGATGTGGGTTTGTTATAAGTAAAACACAAAACCATCAGATTAGTGTCCTTGATAAATTGCAATAATATATAATATTTGTAAGGATAATCGAATAATATCAACCGTATGTAATTCAACATTACTTGGAATGTTGTTTTTTTCTATCTGCTAAAGGTATTGCCCACAGCAAAGTTTTGTTCAGTGTGCTGATCTGAAGATCATGTAAGTCTTGGAAGACAAAAATTATAAAGTCACTAGGGTGTTAGCACTGGTTTAAATGGAGCTAGAAGGACTAGTCCATTACATTACTTCCGTCACATCCACAGTGCGACATACTTAAGTAAAAAAAAATCATACTCATCAGGACCGGCAGAAATTAAACAGTGGGTTTATTTCCTTTACGTACTTACACGATTAGGAAACAACACAAAATAGTTTAAATTTTCAGAAACTTTCTAGCATGAACGAGATCTTTCCAGACTCATATACATCCGGCGTTTTGGGGGTGCAAGACTTGGGGTGTTCGAGAGTTAAAACAACTGTTCTTTGCCTCCACTAGCGTTATGTGCTAAAGGAAACCACGAGAAAAACAAACAAAACAAAAACAGTATGTATTATGTATGTGGCTCAAGTTAAGGTGTGTCAATGGGTAAGTTTTTGAAATATTAGAGACAAGTCTTCCAACAAACGACAGTTGATCAGAATGGGCAGAGATCAGTAGATCCAATGCCACAGACTTTTGATGTGGACCTACTTTCACTACCTGGGTCCGGATTGTATACCCAAAGATGTGTGAGAATGAGCTGCTAAAAATTAATGAATAAAAAGTTAGTGACACATACATAGATACATGTGAAATGTGATTAGTTAAGTGTTTGTGGGTTAATATTAATAAGGCTAATATGGTTGCCAAGGAAAGTGTGTGTGTGAATTTTCTTATAGTAAAACAACATTGGACTATCTGCTGTATCCACCGACAGACTATGGCAGATCTACAAGGTGAGAGCTGTCCTGTAGAAGGACTATGGCACAGATCTACAAGGTGAGAGCTGTCCTGTAGAAGGACTATGGCACAGATCCACAAGGTGAGAGCTGTCCTGTAGAAGGACTATAGCACAGATCTACAAGGTGAAAGCTGTCCTGTAGAACTAAGAGACATGCTCAGTGATACTTGTGCGGATTGTATGTTTACATTTTCATTCTGTGTTATAATTTTTTGTTCAGTCGTTTGTGAAAGATAATAACCTACGATTTTATGGGGCTTCAAATACGTCGCACCATTTGTTTGACCAACTTAGAAATAGTATGATATTTTTACATGGTTAAATAAACACAGTGGCCTTAAATTAAAAACCAGGGCTCTTTAATTTAAAAATTATCGACATAATTCTGACAGCCATTTTCAGATAAGAACGGTGTTTTGTCACGTGATCTAGCATTGCTCCCTGATTAGAGGTTAAACGTCACAAATTGCTAGAAACTTTACAACATGTATTAAGTATAAGTAACTTCGCAGCATGTCTAGTGTTGTTGTTGTTTTGAATTAAGCACAAAGCTGCACAATGGGCTATCTGTGCTCTGCCCACCACGGGTATCGAAACATGTCTAGTGTAGAGTATGCCTAACACACGGAACAAAGACTGACCCTGGTGTCGTTTATTTAAGTTTTACTGTTTGTTACTGTAATTTATTGTATTAAAAGTAAGAATTCCTCAATTATCTATTTATTCTCCGATATGATAAAATTTCTTTTTATTACAAACATCAGTCTCGCTCAGTTAGTAATAGGTTTTTGTTTAAGGTGTAGAACAAAACACACTATATCAGTAAGAAAATACTAGTAGTTGTTAAAAAATAAATTATGTTAATGAAACGTTTTTATAGTATACAAAATTTGTGATAACTCTTTATTAACTAAATGTATTTTTTTTTAATATCAAAGTATCTTCCTTGATTAATAGGTTATTAAAGTTTATTAAAATATAGGGCAGGTGTAGACAACTCCATGGCCACTGGCCATATGTGACCAGTGGATAGCACACTTGTGGCCATCTCAAGTTTAGGAATAAACTTTTTACATAATTTATTTTTTATTGCAAATTTGATAATCAGCAACTGCACTGCCTTACGTCATGTTAATGTCGTGCACTTCGTCACTGTCACAGACTCCGCCCATTTTGTAACGTCAATCTGGTTCAGATGTTTGTTATCGAGTGTGCTTTGTTTTGCATGCGCTTGCAAAGATATTTTTCTTGTGCAACTTTCAAGTGCTTGAATATATTTTTAATCCCATAATATAGATAAGTGGATAATTCGAAAACAAAAGAACCCAGATGATGATGAACACTTAGAAAATAAATACAATTCATTCTGGCATTACTGTCAAAAAGAAAATGGCTCGTGACTGGAAAAACATGAAACGAGAATTTAATGAAAGTTGGAAGTTGAAATTTGCAGTGATTGAAGCAAATAATAAACCATTGTGCCTTTTGTGTAACAAAGTCTTCAGGAATAATAAAGAATACAACATTAAGCAACACTTTAACAATTTTCACAACGAATTTAATGTAAAATGTCCAGTTGATAGCAAAAATTGTATGAATGAAATTAGCACTTTGAAAGAACAACTTCATGAACAAAAGGGAGGCCTATAAAGATTTTTATCATCGATACAACTAGTTTCGTTAACTAGCTGTAAAGTAGCTTGGATTCTAGCTCAAGAAAAGAAATCATTTTCTGATGCTGAACTAGTAAAAGAAATATTGATTGTAATCATTGAAACTCTATTAGAGAATTATGATTCAAAAATAAAATATGATAGTTTTCAAAAGGTAAATAATTTACAATTGTCCGCAGAATGCTAGAGTTAGCGAAAGACATAGAAAATCAGTTTCTTGAACAAGTAAAAGACTCTTTGTATTTTTCATTAGCACTAGAGACACTGCACAGTTAATATTTTTAATTCGAAATGTAACTTCAGATCTTCAAGTGAGGGAAGAAATCTTGGCCTTTGTGGATTACGAGATCGAGCATGTGGAAAAAACATCTTTGATAAATTTCTTGAAATGTCAAAAAATTCAATCTGGAACGAAATTACGATTTGTTTCTCTTTTGAAGCAGTATTTAATTGAAAATAATATGAAGTACACCCTGCCATCTTTCTATTGTATTTTACATCAGGAAAATTTATGTACTCAAAGATTTGGAACTGATGAATTGAAAAATTTGATGGACACTGTTGTAAAAATTGTGAATTATATTAGAAGTGGAAGCTCTCTCATTTATCGACAGCTTGTTGAGTCTTTGAAGAAAATTAGTGACTGTACTTTTGATGATTTTACTGATTTTGCAAACGTAAGATGATTAAATAGAGGAAAATCTTGGAATGATTTACTTCCTTACTTCCTCAAATCAGAGACAATCTTGTTGAAAATTTTTCTGAAAAAGAAACTTTGTCATGACAGTGTGATATGTACTATCTGTGGGACATAATAGCTCACTGAATAATTTGAATACGAAGCTTCAGGGAAGAGGTAAAATAATAAGCGAGCAATTACAGTCTAGAAGAATGATTTGACACATTTTGCAAAGTTGAATAGTTTTCTACAAAATAATAAGAGCTATGATTTCTTTGATACTAAAGATGATCTCTATGTAAACTGGATCAAATATCTATCTCAAAAAGTTGAATCACGTTTCTCCGAATTTAAAAATTTGAAATTCAGATTTGAATTTTTGCATGATCCATTTCAATTTGCCTTAAGAACTTTCATTAAGGAAATTATCTTTTGTGTGTGTGTTTGGATAAGTGTAGATTTGAAGACGAGATGCTTACCCTGTAAAGGGTAGAACACATGAAATGTAAACAAAGATGTTCTATCAGAGGGACGTGGCTCGCTATTCTGATAAATGAGAGTCTTCCAACTTTAAACATAGCAATTTCAAAATTATTTTCCATACTTGGATCCACACGGGTGTGTGAGTCAACATTTTCCGCGCTAATTTTTCTCAAGTTTAGATACAAATCTCGGCTCACTGACATAAATTTAGAAGCAAAGATAAGATGCTCATTGAACATAGATATTAGGCCAAATTTCACAAAATTTGTTGAAGAAAATCATCATTATTTTGTACATTGTAGTTGGAATGCAATTATTTTGATTAAACTTCTTTGTTTATTTAGTATAGTGTGGCAAACGTCATTTTCATTAACATCTTGATGCTTGGTGAAACTTAAAAGATTCACATGTTGGAATTTGAACTTATTTTGTTGTTTTAGTTACAAAATAAGTTTTAACTCATCCCTGCCGGGGGTCGAACCCGGGACCTTTGGATTAGAAGTCCAACGCGCTATCCACTGCGCTACAGGGACGTAAGAAGATTCACTTATAACTTTAGAAAAACACATATACATGCACATATATCTATACTTATTTATTTATATAATATAACCATAATATATTGAAGTTCAAATTTAATCAGTATAATTATTTCAAAAATTTGAATTAATTATTATCCAAATACCAGAACATGCAACAATTGCTTGCAATGCTATTTAGGAATGTTCATACGAAAAGATATTGCTCATAAATACAAAATACGACGAAGTTAAGAAGAAAAATGAAAGTTATTATCAAGGTGAATCTACAACGACCCGAACAAATACAACATGAATGTTTGAACATTTTAAAATATAATTAGGCCTACACTTTCTGTTGTATCACAGAGTTGGATATGTACTCTGCTGAAAATTTCTTAATCGAATTTCACCCATTGTTGAGTTTTAAAATCTACTAACTGAACTGTAATTATTTTTTGCCAAAATACAGTTTTTCTTTTGTTCATCAGATTTTACTTACTTTAATTTATCAAGCTTTTCCCAAGAGTTCGTCAAACATTCTTTAAACAACCTCGTAAACTTGAAAAATTAAATGACAACGATCACCATATGTTAACAAACGTCAACCAGTAGAGGGAAAGTACAGCTAGCTGCACTCTACGCTGTCAAAAAATATTTTAGGAAAAATTAATAACGAAACTCAATTTTGAAATAATACAATATATGTTATTTTATTATCATATCTTTATTTTATGCAAACGAAGAGATATGACGTGTATTTCTCAAAACTGTTTAATTCCATTTTGGTTAATGTATCTTTTATCATATGCTAAGAAAATTACAGAAGCGCGAAAATAAAATGCGAAATAAGAATTATAAGATCCACGATTTGATATGTTAACTATTACGTCGTTAGATAATTATAACACAATTTATAGTGTCTAATTTATAAATATTAGGTTTGTATATAGCGCAAAGCTACAGGAAGGCTAGTCGTTTCTAATTTAGCAATGTTAAACTAGAGGGCCGATATCTAGCCAACACCATCCACTACCAGCTTTTTGATTGTTGTTGTTTTTGAATTAAGCACAAAGCTACACAATGGGCTATCTGTGCTCTGCCCACCACGGGTATCGAAACACGAATTTTAGCGTGCAAGTCCGCAGACATACAGCTGAGTCACTGAAGGGCTCCAGCTTTTGGATTACTCTGGTGGTTAGAAAGCACGACTCCCAATCTACTAATCGCAGATTCGAATCCCATCACAAAAGATGCTCGCCCTCACAGTCAGGGGACTGTGAAAACGTGGCGTTTAGCATCACTTATCATCGGGAAAAAGAATAATCCAGCTTTTGGATTACGTTTTCACAGTCCCCTGACTGTGAGGGCGAGCATCTTTTGTGATGGGATTCGAATCTGCGATTAGTAGATTGGGAGTCGTGCTTTCTAACCACCAGGCCCTAAAAATTCGGTGTTAAGATGGTGTTTGGTGTTTTTTAAAACCAAAGCATCGAATCTCTGATTTTAGCGTTGTAAATCCGTAGACTTATTGCTGTACTACTCTTTTACCACCGACTAATGGAATTGAATATAACCTTATAACGCCCCTAGAGTGGAAGGGCGAGACCCTAGACCCCAAGACCCTAGAATTGCCAGTTGAGTGCCTTAAACACTTGACTATGCAGAACCACTAAAAGAAGATCGATAAGTCAGTAAACAAAATGCTGGCCTAATAGCTCGTGTCACTCAGTAAACAAAATGCCCGCCTAATAGCTCGTGTCGGTTCAAGATTTTTTTCACTAATTTCTTTAAAAAATGTTTAACCGAATAAGTATAATATTGTTGTACAAGAGAATTTTTCACATACCATACTGTTACACATATACGCAACTTTAGGTAAAAAAAAACAAAAACAGCAACTCCAAAGTGTGAAGCGATAGTTATAAATGTCTTGACTCCAAGAGTCAATTAAAAACTAATTAACGACCCGGATATATCACTGTCAGATGATACATCAAATCATGAAACTTCTGTCTGTGTACGCTATTTCAAGACTTGTAATGGAAGTCTTGTATACAATCACGATTACTGGATTTTGTTAATCTCAAAGCAGAGAGACAGCAGATATTACAGCGTCAGTGATAATAGAAGTTATCAATACCTATCGACTTGAAAACAACGTTTTGCCATTTTCCGAAGATGGTACGTACAAAGCTTGATCTATGGAGACATGTTGTGTACACAGAAGTGAATACATCGATGCTTTACTCAAATTGTCTACAACTGCTTCCGAACACCAAAAGACGCAATTCTGGTAGACATTGAGAGTCACGTCTATGTTGTTCGCATCGAAAGACTGAAAATTATTTGAGAGTACTGTTGGTCGAGAATACAAAAGTGTACTAGAGTATTGTAATGTCAGATGATTAAATGTTATTGACTTTAGAGGAGATACCACACCTCTACGAGCAATTGTTTTTTTTTTTTTTTTTTGTCACAACAAAGTATTCAGTAGTTCTATGAAAAACACTGAAAGACTCAAGTACAGAACTGTGGTTCGCATTTATTCTCAGACCGTTAGAGGGAATTGATTTCTGTGTCGTGGGTTCTCTTGGCATCTTCTGTGATCAGTAGAAGAACTGGTGTAAAAGAAAACTACATGTGTTAGTGAGAAGACGTGGTGTTCGTGACACGCCCAAACTGTGTCAAAGTCGTTCTTCCATGGTGCCGTAAAATACACTGATTGCTGAAATGTATATTTCTGAAGAAAGTTCGTTGAAGGTCAGAAGATCAACTTTTATTAAGATAAGCACAGAATAATACTTGAACCGTGCAAAACACAGCCATGTTTCTCTTTCTGTGCATCATTATAAACAGTTTGCAAGTTTTTTATATGTCGTCAGCATAAGGATTTCTGCTGGTGAGTACAATATATTTTTTTTTTACTCCCAGATTTGGATTAGAAACTATGGACTTTTGTTTTAAGTATGTAATCCAGATATATTGGTGTGCATTATTTATACATGAAGTCACCATGGTTACCGTAATTTAAATTCGTGAATTATCAAATGCTTACTTAACAGAAATGGTAGGAGATTACTTGTCTCCTTTTAAACAGTTTGTAGAAAAGTTATTTCGTTTACATTAGTTACCCATAGTAACCTGCCTGATACTGTATATTTTGTATTTAAACTTTAAAATGATGCGTTAAATGAAAAACGATTATTTGTTTGTTAAGTTCGCGTAAAACTACACGTGGGTTGCTGTGCCAGCCGTCCCGAATGTAGCAGTGTGACACTAGGGAGAAGGCAGATAACACGGTCTTTACTACTCACCGCCAGTTCTTGGGCTACTCTTTTAACTACGAATAGTAGGATTAACGGTCATTTTATAACGACCCCATGGCTAAAAAAGCGAGCATGTTTGGTGTGACGGGGATTGAAACCCGCAACCATCAGGTTACAAGTCAAGCGCCCTAACCATCTAGCCGTCGTGAAAGAGAGAGAGAAAAAAAGAACGAATCCAGGAAGTTTTATAATTAGCGATATCTGAGATAAAATGTAATTTTAGATTTATAATTTATTACAAATTAAAATATGAATAGAGTTTCAAGATACTTTAAAGTGTACGAACTATAAAATACCATTGTGTTCTGTCTCTGTACTTATTATTAGTTACGGTAATGTTCGAGCACGTGCAGTTTGGTCAGTGGTCTGACTTGTCAACAGTAATTGTCAATTTATATTCATTATTGTTTGTCCTATTACGCGAAGTATTAGTGAAAAATCTTTTTCATGTTACTTTATGTTCTACTGTTCGTTATTTCTGTTCATACTTAAACAATGGACAAAGAGCGTCCTCACTGTTTTTAATCTACGTTAACTTTCTGAACAGTGCACAACACAGCCATGTTTTTCTTTCTTTGCCGAAAAATCATTATAAAGAGTAAAATAAAAATAAAAAAGTGAAACAATAGACGTATTCGATGGGAACTTGAACGAATGTAGCAGGAAATGTGTTAATCAAGAACATAATACAAACACCAGTAAAATGGCCAAACTTACACCTTGGAAATATTCGTCACTTCCTTCCGAGTTTATTTTTCCATCATGTGTAACCAGCAGGAAGAAATAAACTTTGTATTACTGATCATATAGTCAGTTTTACACAAAAATAGCACCAGTTACGTGCTGATAATTTTCATTGCGATTGGCTGTTACTTGACCTATTAGAAACTACCATACCAGCATGATAGCTAAAAAAGGCACAAGCAGTATTGTGGTGATATCTTCGTTACTCCTAAGACAGAATGTTCCATGTCAAGGATGTAAAAATCAAAGTTTTAGTTGGTGAATGTTATTGTGTACAAGAGAATGAGACAAACTTATAAGTCCAGTAGAATATGGAGACAAAATTATATATTTCAGTATGATATGACATTTCATACGGTTAGAGTAAACCTACTTGCCACTATCTACGGTGTCAGCTTATGAATTAGTAAACTCTTTTAATCGGAGGTTCTATTTATAGAATTGTAAGGGCTGAAGGAGAAAAAAGCCTCCAAATAAAGTAGAAATTGTTTAGTCACATGATGGTGTAGAACTGGCAAATAAACAACTTATAGTCTTATCCAACTAGGATCTGGCTGTAAACGTGATCTTATTAATATTTGTAATTAAAGTGGTCCAGCAGTAGAGAGTTCACGTTCTTCAAAAGCAATTTGCCATAACTCAGGATATGGTATTTTACATATACATAACAATCCAGAAGAGATTTTGCCAAAAGGTCCAGCAGTAAACATGATACAAGATTAACAAAGTTGCCTCCATGGATATATAGCCGCCCAGAAACAATTGTGTAACAGAGAGAGAGAAAACAAACTCCAACAAGCTGAAATGGATATAAAGCTTGAAACAACAGGATAAGCAAAGCTGAAATAAAGCGCTATTTTCAGATAAATCCCAACTTTTAAACGGTTTGGCAAAAATAAACAATAGGTTGTGTGTTGGCAGGAAGATGAATCATATCACAGATGAAGTACAACATGTGCTGGATAACCAATCCAATACAAGTGTGGGGGACATCTCAGCCAATACGAAACTGACAGCACTCTGACGACTGAAAGGTAGAAGCTATTTTCAGTTATTTCATTTTTTTTTCTCTAATGAGACCTATTGGTAAAGGATTCATCATTTAGTAAGACATCAATCCAACTCATGCGGCAAATCAGTAACCATAACAACAACATTCACAGTTATGGATTGCTTAACTTATGGTAACATAACAACATTCATAGTCATGTAAACTCTTATCTGTCTATAAAAATTAAAATTTATGTAGATTTAAAAAGGCTTACACACGTAACTAAAACAATGGTGATTTGGACAATATTTTAATTTTCACTGATTCTTTCCAGAAGTACTACTAAGTAACATACGTCTGAAATACTATCACCAATATATAAAGTAATGGCAGACAAATTACAAACAGTGGCTTGACTATTATAACCAACACACATAAATACGTCACTCGTTTGTTACTGTTAACAATGCTAAGTAATATCATGATCATTATAAAGCTTTGTCAAAACATTTCCAGACAATAGGGTACTGATGTTAGGCTTCATTTGGAAAAGCTATCTCATCCCATCTGCTTGTCATCTTACACAAGCCTTGCTTTAGTGACAGTTTTCACATCAAGAGATGGAATGAACACAGGCTTAACAGTACCGATGAAAATTAATTTATGTGTAGTGTGGTCAACTCATTTGTCCCAAGTTTAACCTCGACAGGAACCTACTAAAAGTGAAATGATGGACATGTTACAGTGACCAGCGATTTGTTTGTAAATTTGAGAAAGAAGAGAACGGAAGTTGATGTGAAGGGTCTTCAAGGACCCAAGTGAGTGTTGTATATACATTACAGTGGTGGTATTACCTAGTTTCAAACTAATGTTGACCAGGTGAAATTGTGTACTGATGTTAGGCTTCATTTGGAAAAGCTATCTCATCCCATCTGCTTGTCATCTTACACAAGCCTTGCTTTAGTGACAGTTTTCACATCAAGAGATGGAATGAACACAGGCTTAACAGTACCGATGAAAATTAATTTATGTGTAGTGTGGTCAACTCATTTGTCCCAAGTTTAACCTCGACAGGAACCTACCAAAAGTGAAATGATGGACATGTTACAGTGACCAGCGATTTGTTTGTAAATTTGAGAAAGAAGAGAACGGAAGTTGATGTGAAGGGTCTTCAAGGACCCAAGTGAGTGTTGTATATACATTACAGTGGTGGTATTACCTAGTTTCAAACTAATGTTGACCAGGTAAAATTGTGTACAATTACACTGCAAAAAAACAGAAGTTTGAGGTATGATTCTGTTCCAGTAACTACAAAAACTACAAACCTGCTAGAACATTGCACCTGGGCATACTATTACAAAAAGATTGTCCAAAAACTACAAACCTACTGGAACATTGCACCTGGACATACTATTACAAAAAGATTGTCCAAAAACTACAAACCTACTGGAACATTGCATCTGGACATACTATTACAAAAAGATTGTCCAAAAACTACAAACCTACTGGAACATTGCACCTGGGCATACTATTACAAAAAGATTGTCCAAAAACTACAAATCCACCAGAGCATTGCACCTAGGCATGTTGTTAGAAGTAGATGGCCTGTTATTGCTACCAGTGACTTTTATATTCGAGCTCAGATGCAATGTTCTAGCAGGTTTGTAGTTTTTGGACAATCTTTTTTGTAATAGTATGCCCAGATGCAATGTTCTAGCAGGTTTGTAGTTTTTGGGCAATCTTTTTTGTAATAGTATGCCCAGGTGCAATGTTCCAGTAGGTTTGTAGTTTTTGGACAATCTTTTTGTAATAGTATGCCCAGGTGCAATGTTCTAGCAGGTTTGTAGTTTTTGGACAATCTTTTTTGTAATAGTATGCCCAGATGCAATGTTCTAGCAGGTTTGTAGTTTTTGGGCAATCTTTTTTGTAATAGTATGCCCAGGTGCAATGTTCTAGCAGGTTTGTAGTTTTTGGACAATCTTTTTGTAATAGTATGCACAGATGCAATGTTCTAGCAGGTTTGTAGTTTTGGGACAATCTTTTTGTAATAGTATGCTCAGATGCAATGTTCCAGTAGGTTTGTAGTTTTTGGACCATGTTGCAAAGGAAGTCACAAATGTTGAATGTGAATAACTGTATTGCAGTCAAATCATTTTGATTGATATACAAGACAGAAGACAGCTAGTCAAGTACAGGACAGTTGGTCAACAGAAGACAACTAGTCAAGTACAGGACAGTTGGTCAACAGAAGGGTTTTAATTCTTTGACCTGTAGATAGTGAGTCAATTCATCCTAATCGATGGGCTAATGGTGGTTCACAATATCTTACATAGAAAGTCTGGACTGGGAAGGTATGGATGTCTCCAATGATGCACAGAATCCAACATCTTCAATACTGATTCTATAACTGAAGCATGCACCACAAATCCATTGTTAAGTTTTGACATAATGATGTTGTGATTAATGCAAAGAAAACACACACTGTTTGAGGTAAAAGAACGTTATCCGAAATGGTGACATTTTGTGTAACATTAATTTAAGTGGTGGAAGAAATGAGTCAGCCATTTTTGATACATCCTTGTGTGAAAACCTCTCTCCAAATTACCACACTCCCCCTTCATCTCAACTGGTAGTGAATATGAAAGCACAGACCTTAAACATAAAACGTTTCAACTCAGTGTGTTGTATCTATTCTATAAAGCACATTATGTTATAAATACATAAATTTGATAGCACGTCTTCAGTAATAAATCAACCCACACCAATCTCACGCTGTCATTTTTCAATTACACTTTATTGACGAGAGAAATGTATTCACGTATAAATTGAATGAAATAGGTAGACAAGACATAAAACCAACTACAATAACCATAAATACACACGTTTCACAATTTTTGTCTCACTAATATATCAAGTGCTAAGGTCAGTTTTAATGTTAGTTATTGAACTTTGGCTGAGTTTTCAGAATGATTTAGGTATACCAACCAGTAAAACAGAACATATTTAAAATGTCACAACACATTTGTTTGGTGATATTGTCTGGCCTCCAAAACTGGGAATCAAATATACTAAACCAAAACTTAATATTGAAATATCATATTACGTGCTACTGTACGTTACCGTACTGTACTGTAGAAATCTTCAAACTGTTCAAAATTATTCATTTTCTAAAATATCATAGACATATTGTTTTGTGACAAACTATCAGTTTTAATATAGTATACCAAAAACAGCAAGATAAAAAACAAAATGTAAGTACTTCTTTTCGTTGAGATCACAAATGTTAAAATCACCTAGTGTAGCTCTACAAATAAAAACCTTTACATATTTAGACAACACCTGTGCATAAATACTGGAAGAAGCATTCTTTCTAGAAACCAACATTACACACCGTAAACCATGAAAGTAAACTCATGTCTAATGGCATCCCTTACATGAAATTAGTTTATCTTCTCAGTTGATGAGGTGTCATTACAACTTATCTCACAAAAATACAAACCTAAATAAAAGCTTCCACACCATAATGGTATACTTTTTAAAAGTTAACTTTATAATGTAATTTTAACTTAAACTCAAATTAATATTTGCAAACAATCTTTGTTTGATTTAAGAGAGTTTAATATTTGGCTCTTGTACGATTACTTTATTTCAATAATTAGAACAGAAAATCTAAAATTCACCATTCTTGTACAAGTATAGTACAGAAATAATTAATTAACAATCGACAATTATTCAGTACTTAAGAATGAGTAAAACACAACAGAAATTTCAGTTTATCTTTTATCAATAATTAGAAATCTGAGAATTGTCACATACTTTATCAAAATACAACCAATACTTGCAGCTTTAACTAATTAGTTAAATTAAAACCCTAACTTACGTGACAAGTGTAAATTGTTATGACAAATCACTTTCTGTGTTTAATTTTGTAGAAGACAATGCAGTAAAGAAACTAAAGTTATGAGGATACCAGAGTTCCATTTGTTAAGAAAACACACACAGTTTGTAGTCTCAAAGCATAATATGCATTTGGAATAAAACACAAAAAAGAAAGTGTGTATCAAATCATTTTAGACATATTAGTAAGACAACAACTACTAAAATTTCAAAAAAACAAACTAGCTGTTATTGTATACTCTTCACCCCATCACACACTATCATTCACAGTAGACTTATGAATATAAGTAACTTTAAAATTTATAATAAAATCAGAAAACCTGGAAAAAGAAGTGTTTACATTTTCTCTGTTGGAACATTCTGTTAACTATAAATAACATTTGTACTTTTGTGAAACTATAAACAAGAATTTTTGAAACATGGTAGTTGCATTTTTGGAAAACTTGTGCAATTGTTGAAGGCAACTATTGAACGATTAAGCCAATAAAAGTAGGTATAACTTGTTGTTTAGGGTAGGGTATACACACACACACACACACACACACACACACATATATATATATATATACCATTGTTAAATGTTTTAACCTACACATAATTAGAAAAATACTCAAGTCACAACATGATAAGAAAAAATTCTATATCCTTAAAACCATGTAAAGTTATAAAGAGGGTTCCAACTAGGTTATTACCAAACATTCTTTTATCAGTATTGTGGAATGAACAAACAAGCCACACATCATAACTTACATTATACAAACTTATGATTAAAAAACTTTATTATGCATACAACTTAACAGAAAAAAATTAAACTCAAGTACCGATAATCGAAGAACATGCCCACAGCAAATATGTATTTGTTCTCTACAAGAAACAATAACATAATTTATGAGTTTAATGTCAACAATCGTATGATATTCTGCACTTGGAAAAAATACCCAATACCCAGTTCTGGCTAACCCTCACACCACTTGACAATAAATATGCAACAACAACAATGAAGTAGCTAAATATTCAAGATATGGTTTACACTTTAACTGGAGGAAATATACTATAAATAAGAATGGTCTTTGTTTACGCAAATATGTTTGGTTACCATAATATGAGGAAGAAATCTTTTGTACAAGTTTGGAAGGTTTCAACAATCACTGAAGAGGTTTTTATACATGTTTGTTGGGTTTCAACAATAACTGAAGAGATTTCTATATATGTTTGTTTGGTTTCACCAATCACTGAGGAGGTTTTTATATATGTTTTTTGAGTTTCAACAATCACTGAAGAGGATTTATGTTTTTTGGGTTTCAACAGTCACTGAAAAGATTATGTTTTTTTGGTTTCAACAATCACTGAGGTGGTTTCTATATATGTTTGTTTGGTTTCACCAATCACTGAGGAGGTTTTTATTCATGTTTTTTGGGTTTCAACAATCACTAAAGAGGTTTTTATACATGTTTGTTGGGTTTCAACAATAACTGAAGAGGTTTTTATGTATGTTTGTTTGGTTTCAACAATCATTTAGGTGGTTTTTATATATGTTTGTTTGGTGTCAACAATCATTGAGGTGGTTCTTATATATGTTTGTTTGGTTTCAACAATCACTGAGGTGGTTCTTATATATGTTTGTTTGGTGTCAACAATCATTGAGGTGTTTTTTATATATGTTTGTTTGGTTTCAACAATTACTGAGGTGGTTTTTATATATGTTTGTTTGGTTTCAACAATCACTGAGGAGGTTTATATGTATTTGTTTGGTTTCAACAATCATTGAAGAGATTTTTATAGATGTTTGTTGGGTTTCAACAGTGAATGAGCATATTTATGTATATGTTTGCTGGATTTCAACAATGGCTGTTTACAAAGTTACCAGGTGTTAACAATAAATGAGCATACTTATATATAAGTTTGTTGGGTTCCAACAATGACTGAAGAGACTTTTTTCTTTACAGGTTTGTCAGGTTTTAACAATGAGCAAAAATTATAGTTTTTATATAAATGTTCTAGACATCAACAACAAATGAAAGAAAAAAAAATTTTAATATTCCAGTTGGGTTTCAACAATGAATGAAAATGGTATTTTTGTATAAATTTGTCTGACATCAACAATGCACGATAGAGGAGTTTCTTTATACTGGTTGGATTTCAACAATGAATGAGAAAAATGTTTATATATATTTATGTTTCTTAGATTGCATCAATTAATAAAAATATATTTTTAAGATGAAGGGAGCTTGTTAACAATGAAGTACTTTTACAGATATATAAGGTGGGTTTACACAAAATTAGTTACCTATAAATGTTTACTTACTTAATAGTGAATGATAAAAATTGAAAACATTATTTGAAATATACATGATAAAAGTTAATACTGTATGATATTTTTACATTCAAAACATCTTAAAATTATCTAAATAATTCACCATGGATTAAGTAGATTGACACCAAGATAATAATTACAAAAAACATTTTTTCATCTTATCATAGAAAAGTATGGCTTCTCTACATGACCCAGACAGACAAAATCCTGACTACAAGGATAAAAACCTGTTAAAAGACAAATCATGGTTAATGACTGGTTAAAAATATATTGTATGTTACATGGTTTGGCTGGCCGAGACAGGCAAGGCGACATAAGGGTTGATATATTTCTTTAACCTCAGTGACATAGATCAAAAAACACAGACTTTGTTGTGTTTTTAATGTACAAAACTAAACAGTTATCTTCACCTATGTGCAGGATGAAAAAGACAAATCAACATATACCATAGATTGCTCCTCTGTGAGGACAATAAGGTACAAAAATCACCCTGAAGAAAAAGCCAAACATTGTAAATGGATATTACCACAGAGAAACATTACAAGCACAGGACATGAGAACAGATGTACTTTACAGCCAACCTAAACTGCACTGGTTTACAATCTAGCTGTCATAAGATAGTTACAGATGCATTAGTTACAGAAGTGATTGGTTGACTTGTCTAACTACAACTATTATTCTATTTCTGTTAAAGAAACTTCATTGTACATGTTCACCCAGATCCTGTTTTATTTCAATAGATTTCAGCAAAACAGAGAATAAACCCACTGTAAAAGTTAAACACTGTCATTATATTTATGGCAACAACTCCCCTGTTTTATCATACACAGCTCTCGTTTAACGTAACTTCCTTACCTATGATACCAGCATACTGGTATAAAGAACAACTGAGCCAGTACCGTAAATCAAACTTATAAAACATTTCAACAATAACCCTGATACTTAGATAGATATATATAAACATGTATATATATTAGTAAACAAGAAAGCATTGAATATAAGAACTAAGTCAAACTACTTGTTACAAGTAATCAAATAATTACCTTTGAACAAAATCACCCTGAGAACAAACATAAGTACAAACAACTTATTATAAAGATCCATTGTTCTGTACCAGGATTCCTCTGGATGGGACCTCCAAATATCTGCTTGGTGACACAACAACACAATGTAATTGATTTCTATGCTTGGGGTAAAAATTTACAGAAACCTGCAACTCAGAACCTTTAGGGCTAACGAGAAGGTTCGAACCACACATAAAGCGCATACTCCACGATTACACGGAGGGTGTAAAGTTAGAACAACTTGTTATACACAGTTAAAATTTTTTCTTCTTCTTCCTAATAAATTTGAGCATTTGTTGATGATCGCAAAGTGCCTGAGGTGATACATAGATATGGACAGCTACCACGTCTGATCAATAGATACATGATGATGTAACAATTCTATATGACTTTCAAAACAACTGGTACTGGACCCTGAAAGCAATACACTTCATGGTGTGGACAAATGAACATGTTATTCAAAAAAATAATAATAATAAAAGAAAAAAACCTAAACCATACAGTCTTGGTTGTGCTATTGTACTTTACCATCAAATAGCAATGGTAGAAAGAACACTTGAAATTTTCTCCCAGAGTTCTTTTTTGCAGGATTTAGAGCGTCGTAGACTCTGTAACAGTTCTGTAAACTGGGCCATCCCTCCGGGGGTGAGTTGGAAGGCCGACCTTGCGTTACGGATAATGTTAACAAACTCCTCATACTCAGCAGGAGTGATGTGGTACATCTTGAAGTGAGTGCAGGCTATAAACCTATAAAACCAGGGACGAATATAGGATTCTCACACTCAGAAAACAGAAGAAAAAAAAATATCTTGTTCAAAAATATCATTGTTGAATAGAATTCTTTAAAATATTAAGATGCCTGAGTTTATTATCAAATCATTGGCAAACCATTTTTATAAATAGTGAAGGCACCTGTTCAAAGGAATATGTGATTAGAAATTACATTTGTCATTGACAAGGAATGTATGTGAATGTCAATCAGTCTTTCTTCATCCAACAAGAAGTAAAAATGTTTCTATAATGAAGAAATAACCGACCACAACTCATGACGATGACAAACCCACTCCAAGTAAAAATGTATTCTCAAGATGGCCAGTATGGTATTGAAATTTTAATTAAAATAAAGTACAGGTCAAAGTTAACCTGAAGATGACCTAAGAAGGTCAAAACTTTCTTGTGTATTTTAATTAAAGTTTTAATACCCCTACCAGTTGTCTTTAGAATACAGTTAAAACAATGGTTCAAGATATCAAAATAACACATTTATTAAGATTTTAAAACTCTAAGAGCAGAAACAAAAAGTCGAGTTTAATTATAGGATTATATTTAATATAAGACTAATGTCTTATGATGAGTATGATTACTTATAACCATGCTTCACAAGTTTGTAAAAACATATCAGTAATGGACATAGTGTGGTTAGAATACTATAATTATCCATCCTTCTAAACATCCTAAGTGCCTAGATATGGAACACAGTGAACTAAAAGGGCACATATTTCTACCATGCAGTATTTCTTACATTTTGTTTTCAAAAAATGCAAAAAAAATTGGGTGGCAGTCTTTATCAACAGACAAGACAATGACAAATAGTATTCTACACATGTTCATTGAGTTTTATTATAATTTGAGCATTTTTGACTGAGTTATAGAGCAAAAAGAATGGGGCAAAAATGTTCTCCGTGTCGATGAAACTCTACAATTAATAGATTTAACAAACTATGTCTACTAAACCTTTCCTTATGCTACAGGTACTAGAACAAACCTTGAAACATAAACACTGTGGTCTAGTTACAAACATCTTCTATCAGAAACTACTAGAACAAACCATGATACTTGTATAGATACTGTCACTTTATACTATACGTTACAAGTACCAGAACAAACCTCATAACGTGTGTACAGACTCTGTTGTCACGTTACAAACATCTCCTACTTAAACAATAAACTTATTTTAAAATGGATCATCTTTGAAAATACAATATAAAAATACTGTCACTAATAATTTCACAACAAGCTTACTCAGTGACATTTCTCAAATCCTTCCACACTGTACTACTATTATCACTTTAATTTCCCATAAAGAAACAATCATAAATTATCATTGTCACAACCTCAGTCATCTTCTCTTTGTTACACATGTGTTAAGAGATATCTGTGTTAACATGTAATGTTTTCCTCTTTAAGCTTTCTTGCTAGTTAATCACATGTTAACACACAAACTGTAGGACCTAAGATACACACATTTACAAGCTTATAATATTAAAACACTTTAAAAAGTCTGACAGAACTATAACTTATGGAAACACTTAACAAAATAATTGTTAAGATAATGCTGTTTATACTGACACCTACAACTGTTTTCACTACCTCATGCTGTTACTTGATAAAATTATCTAAACAGATCCAAAATGCATTCTACTAACATTTGCTGACACTTCTGAATGAGTGGGGTGAGTAGGTGAGATCTCAAGCCCTGGGCTAAAGGGGCTGAACTAGATACAGAGAGATAATGAGCTGCTTCCAGTACCAGTTCATGAAGAATAAATGGGCTGGCAACACTATTGACGGTGCATATACAGAAATCGTGCAGATAGGATGTCCCTGGAAGAAAACACACCCAGAGATTAAAAAACAATTTATGAAACGTTATATAATCTTAAGTGTCTTATTAATTCATAATAAGCACTGTACTGATTTTATCAATGAACTAAATCTAACAGTTAGAAAAACGAAACAAGATATTCAATCCTGACTGTCAGATAGTGAAATATACAAAATTTGCCTCAATTAAACAGTTAAGTTAATGGATGTTTACTTTACACCCTTATACTATTGTTTTACCTAAGTTCTCTATCTGGGACACTCATAACAGTTAACACCTTTTAAACACAAGTTTTGCAGTTACAATAAAAACAGTACTCAATCCTTCGTCAGCTCTGGATGCAGCGGGTTTAGTTTGGATGTCGGTGTTTCCACACTGTTTTTAACGTTCCTTCAGTCCATAGAATCTGATTTCTTGTTTGTTCCAAACAAATGCTTTTCTGTTGAAGTATTTTTGCAGAAACGTATAATCCTTTTAATGATGTATTCAGTTTTTAAAACAAACCTCGTTATCTGTTTGATACCAACAAACTTTTTTTAGGATTTTCCCTCAAATCCAACAATTTCTGTACCTAAAGACTTAAGTTTTTATTTACAGTAGTTATTTCAATCTTGACTATCCAACATACAAAGTTATCTTAAGTAAATCTTAAAGTTTATTAAACCATGTTTTCCTCATGTTTATTATTGTTTCATCTTGACTATCCAACACGCAAAGTTATTCTCATTTTAATATTAAAAATACTTTTATGCACCTGAATAATTTCAAATTTCACATGCAAAATCCTTATGAAAAAAGCCATAGTTGAGTTTTCCACATTGATAACATGAGTTATTAATTCATACTAAACTAAAGACTTAGTATTTTGACATAACAAATATCTAATTTGAACCATTGCTACATTCATTATACTACACAAAGATCAATGTTAAGGTGTATCTGTTTAATATTTACTTAAAACGTGTTGACATAGCCTTTGACCCATGACCCATTGCACAACAGCCACATACACTAGCACTATTAATACTACCCAAAAGCCATAAACAGTAACACTTTTTATTCCTTCAACAGGGGTTGGGTGGAATCCACCCAGCTCATAATCATGGACATATCCATTAGAGTAATTAGATTACAATTTTTGAATATATATCTTTACAAAATTTGCAAGTTATATTAATAAACATTTTTAAAATTTTGTAGACAAAATATCAGTTTTTTTTTAATTAAGTGTTAAGATATTTTAATGAAAGATTTTCTCATAAAGTTTTATCTTTCAGAATGTTGACAATCCAACATGCAGAGTAACTTCCAGTTTAAGATTAAAAATATGCATCAGATAAGTTTCAAATTGCCTGTGTGAATTATCAAACTTTTTGTTTTTTAGAGAAACTATATATTTGTTACTTTTTCTATCAACTGGGAATCCAGACAAATATGGTACATTTTGACCTATCCTGTAACCACCGTAAAAAATAAGGAAGACATGTATGCTATTTTTTCTTTCTATAATGCCCATGGATGATAACAAAACTCAAATGTACACCATAAATAGCTTAAATATCATAACACACACACACACACACACACACACACACACACACATATACATATTTATTATTTTTATTACACTGACCTTTCACCCACTGCAGGGTAAGATAGAAGTTATAATGATGTGATACACATACACTCATGCTACTCTTTATAAAGTGATCTGTCTCGAATGTGTTTGAATGGACTACTATTTTAGTAAAATAAACTTACATTTCAGTTATAATATCATATGTATACATTGTTACTATTTACAAATAAGGTGTTAAACTTTTTACAGAAAAGGAAATGAAGAAGTAAAGCAAGCAATTAACTCTTCCAGTTATGACCTTCGTACTTAGTTTCTAAGCCTTAAAAAAATTCACACAAAGGATGTGAAATGAAATCAATATTTTAGGTTTAATGAATACATTTGAATGACCACAAAATAACACAGTGCTATAACAGTACCACAGAAACCTATTATAAGTTATCAAGTTTATTAATGGAACTGTGTGTGGGTCAAAAAGAAAAGAAATTTCTGACAGGTTAAAGATTCAACTTACCAGCAAGAAGGTTTGCTTCAGGAGAAAGAAATGACAGTTATATTTGAAAATGGTTGGAAAAAAAATCACTTGTGGAACATTCTGAGCTTTTGATTGGTTATTAATATGTTATATATAAAACTGAGTGTATATATAAGGAATTATTTCCATAAACTGAAGAAGGTAAACAAGAGGCCACTTTATTTGATTCACTACATCGGAGATATCTCATCATATAGAAAAGACAAGAAGTTCTCATTTTATATTCTAGCATTTGAATATTTAAGTTTCTAATTCATATAAAACTATAGACTTTGTATGTATTTTGACTTCACAAACGTGTAATTTGAACCAATGCTGCATTCAATATAGTGTAAAAGGTGAAGTTTTGAGCTATAATCTACAGTTTGATACCAAAGTTAATAACATAAATTCATAAAATGATAGTTTAATAAAATGTTTTAAATATAAGTCAACAAATGTTATGACATGGCCTTTAACCTATGACCTGTAACAATAAGGTTAATGCTACCCAATAGCCACAAACAGTAACATTATATTAATAGCCTTCTGCCAGGTTCAAATGCTCACCTCCACCTATTTCTGTATTTACATACTCACAAGAAAAGCAAAACTACAAACAGATTTCTGATAATCTACATTCTAACCTCTTTCATTCATGATACTTACAAGAACAATACAAATGCATTTTCCTGTATGATATACAGTTTTAGGTATTTTAACAGACTACATCAATAACTCTTACTAACCTAATTTTTTAGCAACTCCAAGAAGCCACTTAACATCTTCACCGTAAGGTGGGGTCCGAGCATATTTAGCCTGCGGCCTGTCATCGTGTACTCTGCGTGCCAAGGTCTCCATGGCTAACATTCCCACACGATATGCTGCTAACAAGTAGTTCAGTTGTCGCTGTGAGATGGAGTTATTAACCTAAGATTAAAATTATAAGTAATTTTATATATCCAGTTACAAGATTCATCATCATACGGGAAAATATTTGAAAACAAAACACAATTACTAAGGTAATTAAAGAAACTTTTCAGAGCACCTGGAAACTATACCAAGGGTTCACCATTAACTTTAGTTCTATTATTTAGTTCCAATATTATATAATACTGAGACTAGGGGTGTAAGAGTGAGATGGCTACCACTTAATTATGCTACATATAAATGACTTCTATGCCTAGGGTAAGACATGTTTTCACACATTAACATTTAACATGGAAGCTATATAAAATAAACAGTAAAATCCATTATTTAACTGACCACTCATTAAATCAGACAAGTGGCTGGAATTATCTAAATATTGTGTTTCACTAATATTGTGCTTCACCTGTATACATAGTAAATGGAAAGAGATAATACTATCTTACTATAATAAAGTTTGAAATGCATATGTTCAAAATTCAGTTTTTGGAAACAACTGCACCAATCATAACTGGGTAATATTTTTATAACTAGGCAGTACTTTTAGAGCTGAGCAATAAATAAAACTGGAATATCCACAATAAGAGACAAATTTATTAGTAAAAACTACAATAAGGGTACATGTTTTAAACTTAAAAGAATCAAAAAGAAAATTGACAAAATTATTTTGTTAGTTTAGTAAAAAATCGGACAAGCGTTGCAATAAAAATGCACGGCACTTTCATGAATAGCTGTACATAGAAAGACATACTTCAATATAATTTACTCTGTGATGTAATGAAGTAACGATAACTAATTTTCAAATTAAAATTACAATAAAATCACATTTCTCATAGATGGTTAACATTATTGAATGTTAAGTTAGAGTACATTGTTGTAGGAGAGTCAGATAATTCCAAAAAAGGCCAGTAGCCTTCTGCTGGTATTCGTAACAGAAAGTGTATTTGCCAAACAGCTAGGTAAATCAAGGACTTTCAGAATGTTCTACACAACTTACCTGAGTTTGATGAGATGAAGAGGGACTGGGATTCACTGGCAGGATTGATCGTGATTGAGCCACGGCTGTCCGAGTCACCGGCACACCTAACAACTGTCCAGAATAAAGTGAATTATGCCGATAGTGAACTGACCCTGCCACTGTGGATGTGTAGGCTGACGGGTAGTACGAGGCACTTGCCAATGCTGGATAGGTGTATGTGGGTGGAGGGGGTAGATAAGCAGGGTGAATGGGTACATGACTGTGATGAAATGGTGTGGGAACACCTTGAAGATATCCATATGGTGGTGCAGGGTAGGGAATAGGATATGAAACAGGTTGAGGAAACACTTGAACTGTAGGAGTGGTTGTGACCAACCCTTCAACGTGACAGGTAGCCATCATGGGTAGAGGGTCAGTACTTGATGCCACTGGAGTCCTGTAACGTTCTGCATTAGAATTTCCCATGTGTACGTCAGGACGTACACAAGGTTCCGAGTTGTGCACCTGCTGCCCTTGAAGAGTTTCTTCATACAGTTCGTACCTGATCAGAAGAATAGTTTTTCAATCATTCTTGGTAAAGGAATAAATATCAGTTGAACAATATAAATATATCATAAAAAAACTGTTGTGAAAAACACTAATAACTTACATTTAAAAATCTTGTCTTTATATATTAATAACAATATTTGTGCCAGATATTGTTTTTGTTTTAATTTTTTACCTGGCTGCTGTGACTTTGGTAATATTCAAACTCCACTCTTGAATAAAAATGTAGATTTGCAACATTAAGAAACAATAACAAGTAATTAAAATTTAAAATGTGTATTTTAAAAGTGGTAATTGGATGTAAATGCCCATGACCTTTAGATTAATACATCTGTTTTACACATCAGTTTACACATCCACAAACACTTCTAGGGATGAAGGTGCTCCACTACAAATGTTTCCATGAATTACAACAAATTTATGTTGGTAAAATAACATACAACTGTTGTTTTAAACGGTTTACTGTTGATCAAGCCACCTGTAAGGTGATATTTACCATCTATGGGCAACATCAAACAACACTTCAGGATACACCCCTCCTCCTTTAGCTGCAGACTCGACAGCAAGACACGCACGCTCCAACATTACACTGTGCTGTTCCTTACACTGGATGAGAGCACGTTGAATTTCGTTTGGATTAAGAGCATGAGCGTGGGGAAGGCAGGAGAGAGCTAAGTCTGATGCAGCCTTGACCATTGCAGAATCTCTCACCCTAGATGCTCGGTCAGCAAGAGTGGCCACTTCAGGAGGAGTCAAGTACCCTTCCCATGAGTCAATAAGAATGTCTTTGACAGCAGCACTGCCAATCTCCATAGCTTGACCTAACACATTGGAGATTTAATATTTAGTCCATTTTTTATATCATACTTAACACATATAGAAAAATACTGTTATAAATGTAAAAAAATACAACTTAAATAACCTTCCTATAAAAGATTACCAGTTTCTCAAACTCGTATAACCTGGTAGTTTTCAAATAATACTGTTGAGTTAAGAATGTAACATCTGTACTCCCTAAAAAACACCTTATATTGTTTGTACACACAGAGTAGAGTATTAACAATCAGAGAACTTAGCATAGGCTTAAATCTAACAAATACTCTAAAAAAAAAACATAGCTTGCAAACAGAGGAGATACAACACAAACATTTAAAACAAACAAGTAGGAACTGAAATAAACAATATTTTTTTCTCTTATAGAATATATTGATAAATAAGATATACATACATCACAGAATTAGAAGACATTCACATATAACACTATACAGTAGACTGAGTTTAATATAAGAAAATATCCACATTTACAGTACACAAAATTTAAGAAAAGTTGTTTGAACAAAATTATTTTACAATGAAATATGTTCAATCCAAGCAAAATGCTATTTACTTAGTGACTACTGTAGCTAAGTGTACTACGTGTCAACAGTAAATAAAACCAAGCCTTGATGAAAAATAAAACATTTTAATTTCTTGTTTGTTAAGTTCATGTGTCATGCTGTGTAGTAGCCTATAGTGTGCATAATACTTCTCACAATCTGTGGCATCTGCATGTTTCACCAATATCAAAACAGTATAAATTGCAACATTAAGTATCCCTAAGGTGATGTCACTTTAGTGTCTACTAACTGAAAGACAGACAATAATACACTACTGTTAAGTGACAGGAATAGTTAAAGTAGGTAACCCCTGTAGATGGACTTCAGTCCCCTTTTCAGTGAAATTATGATGCATGAATTATTAAAGCTGAATGTATATAGCAGTTTGTTGAATATTCTGTTGGTAAAGTCGTATAGACATAGACTTCAATGGAGCCAACATATGTTACAAAAATGAAAAAAAAAACAGTTGACCTTTCTTCACCTCAATGTTTTGCCTCATGGTTCTTTCAAAATGTTGATATTCTAGTAGCTGCTGGTTGTACTAAGACTATTTTTATCACTGCATGTTAATATTTTGGAAAAGCTGTGATGCAAAATGTTAAAAGTTTTTTTCCTGGTAATTGGTGTCACCTTTTTCTTTCAAAGATACATTATGAAGATATATTTCATAAATTACCACTCACACTTCTTGTAAAAAATAATACTTGAAGTAGTTACAAACCTGTTGTCAATACAGTTTCCTGAATGAAACCAAAGTCCTATAATAACTTGTTACACAAATGGTGAACTGGTTCACAGATACACGTCTTATTATTGGGAAAACACTGAACCAAATTATAAACTGAAATGCAGCAGAATTTTACATAAATTGTGTGATAAAAAAAATTCACTTTACCAATTTAATCCCATTAACATCATAACAGTTGCTGCCACACAATCTTTTAATGTAAACTGTGCCAATCATATTCCCCAGCAAGCCTGAAGAGCTGTTGAACAAACAGCTTTGTTAAAACCAGACAAAGCCCATGTTGTGTGGTTGACATTATCACACATTTTCCTTCATTTTCACTTAGAAATTCTCATCAATACTTATAAAACTGTAGCCAGTTTTAGGTTTAACAAATTCACATAATTTTTATACATGTAAATTTATTAGATGTAACATGTTCAAACGTTTGTTGTAAGACAATGTTTTCAAAAACTAATAAATATTTTTTTATTTTTTTTTACAAAGAGTTAGTGCAGTTCATTTAACCAGTTACTTTCAATAACTTAATAGATACTTCATTCTGCCAACTCCAAAACTTATAAATTGCAAGAAACACATCAAACACAAAGCTTTATTGGTGACCCTTGATTTTGGTTTGAAACAAGTTATAACTGAAAACAAAAAGTTTTATTTCAACATCAAATAAGCTATTTTACTTATTTACATTAAAATAACATGATTTACTCAACAGTTATGATGTTACAAAAACATGTAGGTTCAAGAACTCTTCATAGAAATGAATAAAAACCCTAAAACCCTTTCAAAAGATACATCTTTATTCTCAAGCAGGAAAATGAAGAAGAAAGATCCACCTTTTAAAAACACATCTGAACATTCAGTCATCATTTACCTCACTACCTTTATCTGGTGCTTTGTCATAATAAAATTTTTAAACTGATATAAAATAACATTAAAACATTATAAGGAATGAAAACAATGTATAAAAAACTAAATCTGAGATTTATAGTTTGTTTCTAAATCTTTTAAACTTTCCATTATATTTCTTTGTTCAGCTAGACACTTCTCACAAAACCATGAATTAAAATACTTTACTTACTCTATAGAAACTTGAGGAGTATATAAACTGGTTTACCAAATTAAATTTAAACTGTAGCTATTTTCAAACTTGTTCTTCAATATTGATCACACGCTGTGACATAATGACGACTGGAAATAAAGACTCAAAATAAAGAAAGAAAATTATGAAAAACCCATCATGGCTGCTAAGTTATGTTCTTAATGTAGCACTGTTTCACAGTGCTCATCCTCAGAAATGGGCAGAAAAATTCTAGAAAAATCTAAACAAAGTTTCAGAAGCTTCAGAGAAGTTTAAATCTGAATTTTGTGTCTGTGTGAAAATTATACCAATTAAAAATGAGATGGCAAATGATCAGCTCTGGAATATTCGTGAAATAAAAACTACTGAAATAAATGATTTTTTTTTCTGTAATTTGAAAAGGTGATTATAACTAGTCATGAAGAGTTAATATAATACCAATAATGAAACTGTCAGAAAAGAGAAAAGAATAGGTCCCACAATACATCAAATTTGATGGGAAATGCATTTCTTCTAAGATTAACCTTCCTTTTTATTGGTTGTCAGTTTACTACCAAAAGCAAAGATAACTAAAATCTTAGGCCTAATATCAGTGACAAAAACCTGCAACCAATAAAGATTTGTGAAATAAGATATGCAGTCTAATTTGATGTGTTTTTTTGTTTTTTTTTAAGAATATTAGACCTACCGGTTTTATTGCTTCACTAGCTTTGGAAACTTATTATCAACAAATGTTTTAGATATTACACAAATTAAATTTGGGAAGTTTGAGATGAAGAAAAGTATTTTTAATCTTAACCTAAAAATTACTTTGCACATGGATTAATCAGACAGATATTTTTTTTTATATGCAAAAACGGCTCGTTTTGGGTTCAGAAAATATTTTAAATAGAAGAGCGAACAACGTTTCGACCTTCTTCGTTGTTTAAAATATTTCATTAAAAATATGATTTTTTGTACGCAAGACTTGTAATGTTTACTTAAAAACTCCTAAAAATTTCATGAATACACATACGCACACTATATTAAGCTAGTAGTATCAAATCTATGAAAACTTTTTTTACAAGTACAAAAAGGTCACAAGGTTGGTCAAATTGACAGAGCCCAGGTAGAGAGAGAGTTAATATGGTTGTTTACTGTACCAAAGTATCTGTCTCTATAGTTTTTGTAATTTGATCCTAATATGAACCAACAAAATCATGGTATTGTACCTTCACTGTCTTTATTACAAGATTTTCGACGTTAAAAATCACATTAGATATTTATATGTACACCATATGATGGATGCAAAAATAGAGAAATAAAAATATGTTTATATTAATTTTAGTAGTCTTAGATAACTTTTTCATGGCACCATTTCTTTCAATAAAATAGCACTAGTACACACACATAAGTTTGTGTAAGTTACACTTTCTTTACCTTATTATAAATCATTAATTTACCAAACAAATCAAATATGTGTTTCAAAAGATAAAACAGATATCATCTTCTGTGTCTCTAGTGTCCTTGTTTCAAATTCTGTGATGTTTGCAAATTGTTTATAAAAATACAGAGTTAGCATAACATCATATACTAGCAATTAATCGACTATTCCAGTTTATTAGGTCAAGCTTAGCACTAAATTATACCAGTAACTATTGGAGGCAAACTGATTTGTAGTACATATTAATAAATATTCAGTGTACTTTACAAATGAGTGTATTTCTACACTTCATAATTATAAATAAAAGTACAGAAACTTTTCCTAAACTTTTAATATCATTAAGAAGAATATATACAGAACAGTTAATATTTCTGAACAAGAGGGTCTTGTTTCAACTTAAATACAGTTGTTAGTTGGTAGTCCAGTTTGTTTAATAATTGTTTGGTCCAAAACATGTACTAGCAAAGTTTAATAGTTTTGAACTTTTAAAGCTTTGTGCTAATTTTTACACTAAGAAAAAAATAATCACACAAGAATTTTTTCCAAGATAATATTTGATATTCCTGCAATCTTAAATCCAAATCTACTCAAATGGAATCACTAATAGCCATCCCTAATGTGGAAGTGATAGATTAGAAGGAAAGCAGCTAATTACATAATTCACAACCAACTATAATCAAATAGGAGAATTAACCATCGCATTATAATGCACTCAAAGTGCTGAAATTAAAACGTACTAGATTGTGAGTTCAGAACCTTAACCACCAGACCAGGGCAACCCCTTCCTCCACAAAAAACAAATTAGACCACCGTTATGCAAAAAAATTCACACACACATACAGCAGTGAATAAATATCTTCATTAGGCTAAGGAAATTAAGAAGTTTTTACAGGTTTGGTAAACATTTTACCTAGTTCTGTTAAGAAAAATTAAAGATACAAAGAAATACATCACTCATCATTTGAAATTATCTAAGTAATCTTAAAAGAATACTTTTATAAATCCATACAGTTTATGAGACACTTTATCAGTACACTTATTATTTAAAGTTTTCGTCTGCTATTAGGCTTAATGGTGTGGTTTGCTCCATGCAGAAAGTTGAAAGCTTTTCATAAAGGTCTATATTTCCTACTTAACAGTACAAAAGTAATTATAACTATGTGGATTCAGTAGCTTCAGGTATTTTACTTCTGACAACAATAAAACATCAACCAATATTCACTACTAAACCAGCTGTCATTTATTAAATTAACCATCATGCTGTAAATTCATTATACGAAACCTGTATCAATTAGAAACTGAAGTTTTATTTTAAAATTAGTTTTCTTATTTATGCCAAAGACGATATGTTGAATTTCACTTTTCATAAGTTAATTTAGGTCACTATATGACAAATTAAAAAGAACTTAAAAAGACCATAAACATTTTAAAATAAATTCATCTTAATCATTGTGATGAAATCACTCAGCACTGGTAAATCAGGTTAGGGTTAACAGTCCTACCTTACTTAGGTAGATCTTAAACAGTCTGAGATCAATTTTAGGAAACAAAGGGCACATTACCTAGGTTAGGGTTAATTACACTACTTGCACGGGGTAGATGTTTAGCAAATACAAACCACATGTCAACCAGAGTTGATTGTTCCACTTGACTGTGTAGTAAACAATGTTTAATATATAAATGATGCAAGGTTTTGTCAATAAATAAAGGTTAGCTTGTAAAAACAAAGTGAATATACACCTATGAACATAAAAACACACACACAAAATGGTAAAAATAATAGGAAAAAAATAAAATAGAAAATAGAAAAAGAAGGAATTTCTTAAATTATCACATATTTAGTAACAAGTTAAATTTAAGGATACACATTTCATATAATTAATGTTACAGTTTAAAATTATACAATCACTGAAAAAACACAAAGAATTTACAACAGACGAACATTAAAAAGCACCTGTGATCCATGAAACGTGTGAAGAGTAGGTGCGAGACAGCCAGTTAGGAGAAACAGCATTGTGCAGTTTCAGAGCGTAGAGGCCAATCTGGAAAGCACACATGTGAAGTGCACGGTGCGGACCTCTGTGGTTTTGACCCGCAGATGGCTGTGTAAACAAAACAGCTGTACTACTGTTTCCTCCAGCCTTCGTAAGCACAGTCTTAGCCAGTTCAAACATAAAATGTGCCGATGCTTCACTCGGCTGGTTTGGAACACTGGGATATGCCCGCTTACCTTTGAACCTGTGCACAGAAAACTAGTGTATCTTTCAAAACATGTAAAAAAAGACAGAAAAGCAGCAAATATTATGTGAATAAAATATTAAACACGTGTATTTTCTTAAAACTTACCAAATATCATAATAGAACATTATCATCAATCATAACACTCAAGTAACAGGATGATTTTGAAAAATGTTAGAAAGAGAAGGTTAATGTAACTATCATAAAACGAAAAGGAAAGTACTGGCAAGTCATAGTCATACAGTTTGTTGTCTGACAATGTAACAGTTCACCTTGATCATCAAGTACCGTGTTGTCAGATGTAACAGTATACCAAGATCTCAGGTACTGTGTTGTCAGATGTAACATGTAACAGCGTACCTAAGTCATCAAGTACTTTTAGTGTTCTGTATCTCATGATATGCCTACATATTTTTAATTTTTATATCAACATAAAACAGAATGTAAGAAAATTTCATTGGAATTGAAAGTGTGTGAATTTAGAATTATAATGGTTTTCACATGTGTTTTTAATTAAGTGGTAACGTCTACTATGGAAATATTACAGAATTTATCATGACAAACCTTCTAATTTCATTAATGCCCCACAAAGCCTGTAAGATAGAGTGTGTAACTTTTGTCATAAATAGTTCTTTAATTATTTTGTCTTCATATTAAAAAAACAACTACAGAAGAAAAAATTTTAAAGTTTCTTCTTTTATCCTAGTCAGATTCAAACAAAGATGCCTATTTGTCTATCCCTGCTTATATATTTTTGTAGAGAAGATGGAAAAACCAAGACGGATTAGAAAGCTACATCAAGTTGATACAGTACAACTCAAACACGATTACCTGGCAGGTTTTACTGATCCAGAGACATGTCGCACTACATTGTCACCAGCGGAGAAATTTGATCCACAGCGAGTAGTTTGAGGTGGACTGGATTAAGACAATGAACAGAAAATGTGAAAGTGTTACTGTCTGTTTCATGTTACTTTCAAAATCTACAAATTCACCCTAGTCAAACCTGATATAGTTTATGTAGCACAGAACTTTCAATTTATCTACCTGTCTCTAAAAACTTACTGGAAAATATTCAACATATATTTAATACATTCATTTTTCTATATTAATCAGAGTTCAATACAGACAGTATGTGTTTCTTGACACTTGGAATCACTGTTTGTCACACAATTTAGTTTCTCCACAACTTTCTCTGATTAACAATATTTTTCTTTTTATTAACTTTGGAACATTTCTGAAATAACAGTCAGTAAGTTACTGGTTTAACAGGAAGATAGTTACATGTAACAAAACACTAAAAAAATTCATCCTTACCTTTCCGAGTCTCGACTTTTGTTCCGAACTGCCTTATCCCCAGAAGAACTGGAGACAAAGGAGTTGCTACTTTCACCACTGCTTCCACTGTCACTTCCAGGTCCTCCAGATTTGACCCGACTGCTACGTCTTCCGACAGCCGGAGAGTTGTCACTTGACGTTGTCTCAGGAGCACTGCTATCTATGCTGGCCATGCCTAGTAAGAAATATTTATTAAAGAAATCTTTGTAAATATATTTTGAGTAATTACACCTGTATAAAAAAAATCAGGTAACATATTAGTGGCATTGTTGAACAAAACATAAATTAAATACAGTTTAAATGTATAATTAAAGATTTATTCAACTGGAAGATTACAAATTACCTGAAGAATCTATATACATTCTAACCACTGATCTTCATTTCTGTTTGAGGAAAAATGCTTGACCTACTAAAATGAATCTTGTTCAAACTTGACAGAAACTGACCATTTTATTAAAGCAAAACCCTTTGATAATTCCCTGCCAATACTGTATATCATTTCTTATGCAATTTATAAAGGTAAGTTTTTTCTGTGTCTTTTACTTCCTTTCGTATTCTATATTATGACTTACATTTTAGTAAACAGTAAGTGGCATCTTAACATTACTTTATTTGCTGCATGGGTGAAAACCTCCTTCTAACATTTTATGAACAAATGTGTTATGAACTAACTCTAGACAATCAAACATTTGCTTAAAAACATTTTTCATGTAAGTAATGACACTTGCTTACACCAGGAAAAAGAGAAATATGTGTATTTAGAAATCCAAATACAGTTAGTTTTTTATGATTATTTTGATGATGGTATATGACACTTTACAAACATTTCCTCAGTACAGATCAAAGTGGATATCAACTGTGTACTTTATTAGCTATCATCTTAAAGTGAGTGAAGCATCAACTCATATAAACATTTCATGTTTGTGTCACAATAATCATTCATTCTCAGTTTGATATGAAGTTGAAAAATACTTCAAGTGAAATGAAGAATTTAAGATACCAGAGCTTTCTGAACACTGAGGCAACAAACCAAGCTGAACACAAGAATTTTAAAGAAGCCGATACATTTGAAATATAGTTTACTAATCAGCTAAAAGGTTAGCACTTACAAAATTCTCGATAAATTCAAAGTTCAAAGTGACGTGGACGTTTATTTAGTTGATTAATCAGAAAACCTTCATGTGGTTATGGTATGCACCTTGTTTACATATATTCTAAAGAGTTCTCTATACACGCCAGTTTAAAACTACTCCACATACTACGTCTGATAGCTAAAAACTTGATCTAGTGACAATTACTTTGAGAAAGCAATTTTTCTCTTTCATATTTTCAAAAATGTAATTCTTTAAGAATATGTAATAATTTATTCTTTCTTTAATCAACTGTTAAATAACAACAAATTACAGCAGATATTTAGTCACATATATTCCATTAGTACTTTTTTAAATAATACACAAAAGAGGCATCACGTGACGTCAGCCATTATCTTTAAAGAAAATAAAGCTCATTCTTTGCTGGCTGTATATTAACAAAATTTTAAGCAACACATGTTAAAAAATCAAAAAGACTTCATAATTATGTTTATTTTCATTGTTTTGAATATTAAATGAAGAAAAACATAACAATCAACTCAGACATACCAGTTATTATCTACTTTGAAATAGCAGTTGATGTTACATGTGACACCCAACATAAGTTCTAGTACAACAAGAAATCAAAGTTGTGGAAGGAATAAAATTACACTAAACTTACCTTTCATTTTCATTTATTTTACAATTTTAAGAGTACTGAATATTATCTGATACAAGTCATACCTTCTGAATGTTTTTTACTGGTATGTAAATTGGTACAGCGAAACTCCCAGGTCTTGTAGCTTACTTCCAACCCTGAGCTAGAGGCATCTTCACTTTCAACATGCAAACTAAAATATCTTTTATTATTACTTTTTAAAAATACATCAAGAAACAACAATGAAGTTTTCTGATCACTATTTAAACTTAATGTAATAAATAATCATCAATAATATTGAATGACTTTTGTAGAGAACTGTTTACTTCAATAAATATTCTTTAACTGATTCATTCAGCAGTCAATGTTCGACTAAAAATAGAATGTATCACTCGATTCGGCAGTCAATGTTCGACTCTAAACAGAATATACCAAGTTATTTTACAAATAATACACAACAGACCATACACTATTTGTAAAGATCAGATAAAAAGTCTGACAACCTAGTAACTTTTAAATATTCTATTCTCACACACACAGTCAAGCCATGCAAGGAGTTATCATGTTTATAATACACATACGATATCATAAAATGACTATTAAGTAACAAAATTTTTAACTAACTTATTGCTATCTTATAAATATTTGAAAAATGGTATTTCTGTACATTCTTAGAAATAAACTAAGTGTACACTTTTCTTAAATAAATCCATAAAACAACATCGTACCGATTTCTGTGATGGTGGGACTCCTTTGAACGAGCGCCATTAGTTTTATGTAAAGTTTTTTGAAAATCAAGACTGACAGTCTTTTTGCGACATTCACCACTTTGTATTTTTTGTTCATTTCCAGCAGCATCACAAGACTGTTTCTCATCACCTTTACTAGAGGAAGGTGTAGTTCCTCTCTCGGCCAACTGAGATCCACAGTGTGTGACACTGTCTTCTAACGGAGATGACTGCAAACAGTCAGCACCCTGTGTCTGATTTCTATGGTTTTCTGGAACCTCCTTGTCCAGTAGTTTATTCATGATCTAATAAGAAATTTCCTTGAGATTCAAAAAGGGTTTACACTTTAATACTAGTTAAATACATTTACACAAATGAACTGGACATCACTGTACAACGATGTACAGTATCGTTTAAGAAGCATTATAATTAGGGGTATGTATCTCATCACGGTAGTCTAGATACAGAAGTTTAACCAAGAGTTTGTTTCAAAGTTTGACAGACTTGTCTGTAATTTATTATATGTAGTACCAACAGTTTTATTTAAGTACGTCACACCTTAAAATTTTTTTTAATTCTCAGGTTTGATCAATTAAATATCAGCTGACAAGAGAAGTAAAATAAAAAACTTAATATCTGTCTACTTTGTTATTGTTAATGTTATATTACTTTGAATGTAATGCTTCTGATAAAAGATACAACAGCTTGTATTACTCAACACTACCCTTCCTTTATTGTATCATTAATTTTCTGCAAAATTAATTTTTTAGAAATTCAGGTTTTTGCTAAAAGTGACTCAATGTTTTCTAAGAGCTTGTAAAATTTGGTAAAAGATATACAAGTGTATTACATCAGAAAATGTATCAATACAAATAGATTAGGGCTTCATAACAAGATATTCATATCGCGTTACCATACCTTTTATGATTTACCAAGTCACTTTTTATTTATGTGCTTCGAAAACTTATTTATTATAGCACAGTCAAACAATATGTACTGAGACGACACAGATCTTTACAGGGTAGAGCAAAACATACTTTGCAGTTTGTACCATAAGATTGGTCGTAAAAAATATATAAAGACAACTACAACTAATTTAACTACTGTTTGTTTCAGATTAACACATCAGAAACTAAAAACCCGTAGTACCTATCCAGTATACATCAGTTAAAAATGTACACATCTTAAAAAACGTTTATATGTAAATTGCTTTGGCTAATGATAAACTTTTCAAAACTGTGGCATGGTTGGTTTCAAATATGTTTAGAAAAGCTGCAAGTTATACAAAAAATTGTGTAGTTTGTCATAGAGTAATCTTACAGAAGAGTTTCATTTAAATTTAATAATTGTTTAACACTTTAAATATGTACCTGTCTCTTCTACATGTGTCATGATGTTTAAATTTTAAAGTTACATTCAAAACATGGTTAAATAATTTTATCATTGGTAAAACTAGCATTTGTGTAGTTTACAATTCAATGTTTTATACTATCTGAGTTTTAATTTTATAATTTACAAAGAAAGTATTTAAAAAACTCTGAACTTTCACAATCATGCTAGCTTTTTTCAGTTTTCCATTCTATTTAGTATAACTCCAACAGCCCAAAACATGTGCCGCTTATGTTGTATAGCCACATTCTATAAACAGTTCCATGGCTCAATGTATGGTCTTAATATGCCCTAAATTCTCCATTTGGTAGGATAACAATAAACTTCTCCTGACTCACAACAGAAGCTCCGCCCATCTGTCCTTCACTTTCAAGACAGTTTTGAAAACTATGTCATCTTATTTGATGTACTTGTTAATAACTAATACAGAAAGCTTATTTTCAATTTCGAGCTTGCAATATTATGTATTATTTGACTGTATTTTGTAACTTTGACTTTTTTTAACACTTGTGGAAACATCATATGCAGCTACTGTTACTGAATTTCGTCAAGTGAAGTTGATGCTTATAACATTTAATACACTAGTTATATCTGTTATAAAGAGAGATAAATCATAGTTGTTTGTGCACTTTCTATTTTAGTGAACCATTTATTTTTTTAAATGTATATTTGAAAGGTGTAAGTTTATTTTCAGTAAAGAAGTTGTAGAAAATTTTAACACTAGACAGTGTACAGAACTTTACATACACAGTAGGTGTGTGTATAGGGTGATATCTTCCTCTTGTGATGTGTCTGTTTCAAGCATGAATGAACCGTACATCATACAAGTCAGGCAATCAAACTAAATTTCAAAAGGCAAACAGTTGAAATTGCAAAGAACAAGCACGTTCAGTTTATTTCATATTTTTCAATCAAAATTTCACTTCAGTGTACACTCATGGTTCAGCTGTGGCATTAGGTAAAGAAAATTACAGATAAACATTATTCTTGAGACAACTTTTGATATTTATTTAGGAAGTTCTAACGGTTACAAAAATTAAGCATGACAACTATAAGATGAAGTAAGAGAATCACCTTGCACTCAGATTGACTGGACAAACTGTTTAGTAAAAGTAGTTTATTTAAAAAAATCTGTACTTTTTCTTGTGCACAACAGACTTGTAATGTTTATTAAACTGACCAAATATTCTGGCAATACGCTCTCAGCAAACATTTAATTGTGTTACGTGTATCTTCAGAAAGATCGTGGGTAGTGATGAGCACTTTAAAAGTCCTGCAATACGTTCCATACTTCAAAAATACCCCTCATGATTCATAAAGATCCCAATGTACCAACATATTAATTAATCCCCATCATTATCTGCAGTTACTTCTATAGCTACCCCAAGAATGAAGGGAAATCCACATAAAAAAATCCTGATAAAATGCTCACCTTTCTCACCTTGGCAAGTGTGCTACTCCCCCCTCCCCACCAAGACTGCGAGAAAGCGTACAAACAAAGAGTTAAACATAGCACTCAAAGGATCTAGAAGAGAGCCAGGAACACAAAATCTGATATCAAATTCTGATGAAGCAACCATGAAAACCTACCCCTAGACCTCCCATCATGCCTAGCTGACTTTTGAGAAACATCTTATCTACTCTTGCTGCATGGATTAAAAAAGTTTATGGCCAAACTAAGCTTGTCTGCCAAGTTTAGCCCTATTAGTTACAAAACTGTGAGAAGAGCTCATGGACAAACAAATCAATAAACACACAATGGAAACAACACATTATATGTGGTATAACATCCACTACTCTTACTTATAAAAAAGAGAGATGTACCTTACTCAGTTTTTCCTGGTTATCTTTGTAATGAACAAGCAAAGTAATAGCAAGTTCACCTCTTTGGCGTCGAGTACCTTCACACAGCAATGGATGGTCGGCTTCAGATATATTGGCTTTCAACCCTGAAACCACGTAAAATCATTCAGGTGGCTCAACATCTTAGATCTCTCAAGACCAATACTTCTAACAAATGTCTACCTTTTCAAACTTCTAGTTGTATGTCTGATTCTTTCTTCGAATGAATGTTTACACAGACACACAGTAATACACTGATAGTAATTTACACTGTTCAGTAAAGAGTAGTTTAAATTGTAGTTCGTTTTCTAGTTATCAACTTGTTTTCAAAAACCAAACTCCTCCCAAAATAAAAAACAAATACTTTTTAATAAAGAACTTAATACATGTTAAATTTGGATCTTCCAAAACTATTTCACATTCTATTTACCCAATTTGCTCAAAGTCCTAAAAGTGAGAGAAACAATCATAACATCATGGCATATATCCAACCTAACTTTAATGCTCAAGTTGAAATTTCATCCTAACAACATCTTGTGATCTACTGATTATAATTAGGACAGCCAGACAAAGATCATCCCACAACAACAAAGGGCTTTATCTGGATATTTAGGATCAAATAAAAGGTTCCTATTATTTAAAAAAAAAAAAAAGCACAGTAGACTTCACAGCACGTTGAAAGATATCTCCTTGAACTGTGAACTATAGAATACACAAGGTCATGTTAAGTTAGCCGACTCTAAAATAATGTATTTGTAGAGGCAAGTAATATCACCGAGTAATTACTGGTAACTGATAGTAAACAATAAGTACAGTGCTATTCAAACCATGATGAACATAAACAAAAAGTGGGTACTGCTAGCCAGTCTGTCTTCCTTCTAGTTATCAAGTTTAAAATTAGTGGTGTCAGAGAGTCTTAACAGCTTTTTCCATAACAGAAAAATGCAAAGCAGGTTTGTGATTGAACTTGAGACTTGATATAAATAACTTTGCTGCTGGAAGTAACTGACAATAGCACAAACCAGAAACCAAAATTGTGATTAGTTGATTATCTTCATAATAATCAATTTAAAGTTGAGATTCATCAACTGCTGGAATAACTGAAAACAATAATAACACTATGTAACAAATTTTTTACTTTTACTTGTTCCTGGGCACAAAGTGTTATTTCCTCATTGGTTACACCTAAAGTAAATGGAAAAAACTTATTTTTCTCTTAAAACTTCGCTTTTGTGATCTGGGAGTGTATAACGAAAACATGATGGGAGACTATATTTGGGGCTAACACGTAAAAGCGATTTACATTACAGTCGCAAATCTCTAAAAACTACTCACTTCTAAACATTTTAGTACAACTTTAGTGTAAATGCATGTTAATCCTGATTCATATATTGTTTTATTCAGACCTTATGTAAATGAAAATATGCAAATTTGTCTGTTTTTACATATAAAATAGGTTAATTTCTAAATTTTGTTATTCAGGTCACAAAAGCAAAGTTTGAATGGAATAATGGCCATTTTCTGTACTTTTACAACATAAGAAATTAAGAAATAACAAATACTATCCAGAAACAAAATTTGTGTTACATAAAAATATGACATTAACTGATGTAATCACTCTCACAGGTAACTATTTAAGCAGTTAAACAACACATCTTAATCAACAAACAACTGTAAATGAACAAAAATTGTTTCCTAGCAGTTAAATTCTGTCACTAAAACTCAATGGTTAAAAAACACAATTCACTACAAACAATAGAGTTCATCACTCATGATGATGAGAATAACTACTTGTAGAGAAAACACTAATAGAGGAGCGAACAACATTTTGACAATAACAGTAGAGGAGCAAACAACATTCCTACACTCAGTTACATAACCCCCTTCAAACAACCCTTTCTTTCTTTGTGAACCTGACAATGACAGAAGAATGTTGAAACGTTTGCTCCTCTACTGGTGTTGTCAAAACGTTTGTTTCTTTATTTAGTTTTTGGGTGTTTTCTATGGTTATGTTGTGTTTATTTGACTTGCAGTGTTTGAAAACGTATGAAGGTGACTTTTTTGTTCTTTGAATCGGGTTTCCATTTTCTAGTTACGAGTTTAATAATGACAAATTAAACAAAACAATACTTCTTCGAAAAGTTTCCTCCACAAGCCATATAAAACATTATATGTGCACACCTAGAAAAAAACAAAATTGACTAAAAAAAGTAAATATACCCTATGATTTAAAAAATCATGAAACCATATACGGCTACATACCATATATTCCCAACATCAGCAGAAAAATAACCAACATTTGGCAAAGACTAGTAACAAAATATAACATTCCAGTTAATACCAAATTTATTCAAAAACAAGGCACAAAACTAAGGTCTATACTATGTAAGAACTACACTGACAAACACCACACCAACATTATTTATAAAATACAATGTGATAACTGCCACGACTTCTATATTGGAGAAACAAGTAGAAAAATGGAATCCAGATTCAAAGAATACAAAATGTCACCTTCACACATTTATGAACACTGCAAATCAAATGAACACAACATAACCATAGAAAACACCTAAATACTAAAAAAGAAACAAACATAAACAAATGCAAAATTGTAAAAGCCTTACTTATACAACAACTCAAGCACAAAATAAACCAATACAAAAGAACACCTTTATACCTATATCGATAAATATATCCAACATCTAAGCTCACCCTCTACATTCCTACACTCATTTACACAACCGCCTTCAAACACGTAATCAGCTCCCAATCAGTAACCCTTTCTTTCTTTGTGAACCTTACGATGACCAGAGAAGGTGGAAATGTTGTTCGCTCCTCTGCTAGTGCTTTCTCTACCCATACCAGCCATTTTTAAATATTTATAGTTTGTTATTGTACACATCATAAAAAGTGTTGTGTCATCTAAACACCTTAAATATAAAGAAAAAGTTTTTGAAGAAATATAGTAGCAGACATAATACCATAAAATCAGTCAGAAATTTCCAATATATAAACAAATTACAATAAAGGATATAGAATCAGTTCATTACGTACTAACTTATAAGATAGCGAACTGCTTTAGAACAGTGTTTGTTGATAGTATATTGAAAACGAAAAAATAATTTAAAATTATGAATTGTTAACTTTAGAATTCTTGAATGATATTATTTCTTAATTAGGAACTGAGAAGTTGCTGGCTGACTGCAACAATTACATTTAAAAAATTCCTTTAGAAATACATAATATAAAATACTATAAATCAACACATTATGACATTCAATCATTAACCATTACAATATCTTAACTGCACAATTGTTTAACATATTTTCCCAGCATTAAGTTGAAACTGAAAAGTAGATAATATTTTGTTCTGAGTCTTTGTACAAAATAATGAAAACATAATAACAAACTAGTCCTTTTAATCGGTACACCGGAATGTTTGGTTCATAAGAATCTTTTAAAGATGTTACTTAAAAAAACAAAAGGAATTAGTTGTTACCCAATGCAGGCTTACCAAGACAGACTTCTTTAGTACAACAGTCTCAATGTATTGTACAGTCATTTTGTATCGAGACAATATTTACTAAGTAACCAAGAATTCATTTTACTTATATTGTTATAACAGCTGTAGAATGGACATCTTGTGGGCATGAAAAAAACAACTGTGCATATTTCTACATGTTATAATTGCTTATGTTTTTTACTCTTTGTACAGAAAGGTTTACCAAATGAACACTTACTGTTATGCAAAAATATCAGTAAAACATGAGCTCCATTTTGTTTTTTTTACCTTTTAATAAAAACTGTTTTATTTGTATTTACTTCAAACAAAATATTGGTTACATTTCTAAATAACACAGTACTATGTGGAATAATGCACTGACTTTTCTCAACATTGAAATAATTTTATTTGTAGGTCTTCAGCCCTCTTACCAGAGCATCAGGAAACAAAGCTCACAAATAATAGTATGTTAAAGTCCATGTATAATTCTTTATGTGTAAATTGCTTATGTTATAAAACTTAAAAACTAATAACAAAGTTCTCTTCATCTATGAAAAATATAGTCAGTTTTCCTACCAAATTTTGAAAGGTCTGTCCATCTAAAAGAAACAGTTTTGATGTTTGCTTGTCCACTCATGTACTCTACTTTCAGTTACTAATAACAAGTATTGTCATATGTGTATAAATGTAAAACATCTCATTCACTGCAGTAGAGTTTATTTACACACGTTAATTTATGTAATTATGGATTACACTACTTTTATTGGGTACGTGACTTATAACGTTTATTACATTAATCCTTATAAAGTACAGATCTGCATATTTTCATACAGCATGACTGGATGATCATGTATGTACTTCTTTAGATAGCTAGAAAGGTACAATAACATTCCTGTTTATATATATAAATGTTCCTGTTTATGTCTGTTTAATGGGTACATATTTTCATCTACTCACCCAGTGCTGTTACTGCTGCTTCAAATCCTAGCTCCTCATCACAATTACATTTTCCTGCACCTCTCCTTGAAGGAGCTTTGAGATAAAAAGAGATGCATAATTGTCAATTTTAAATACGTAAACAGAATTTGTTTGGAAGAACATTAAATCTTTGTTACTAGATTCATCTAGTTTGTTACACAAACACAACAGTCACTACAACACATTGTCCCTGATCAAGTTTACTGGTGTTCTGAAAAAAACTAGTGAATATAAACTTAAGAAACAAAATAAACAGTAGGACACCTAACATCTACATATTCACAACAATAGCAGCATCATATAATAGGAATGACAATCACAGTTCACACTGAAGTGTGTTCAGGAAGTTAAGAAACCTTACAATATTTTGATTTTAGTTTTTTAAAGTTCATTGAAAGTTAACGTACACAAAACCACAACTTTACAGAAAGAAAATCTCAACAACAGGAAACAGACCGGGTCGTGTAGTCTGCCTAGTAGTAGTCCTCTGGTAATAATTAACATTTGTTTATTTTGAAACCAATGTTTGTCTGTGATTTTTGACATACGTGAGGCTGATGTACGTAAAGGTTACCGTAGGGATTTTTTTATGAAAGTGTCACGAAGTCAGTTTAGAAAACAAACTTCACATAAGGATATTTAATTCCCTCACCCCTGCACAAACTAAAAACAGCTGATACATAGAAGCCACGTACTACTCTTACAATCACTTTATTAATTCTATACTTATGTGGATAATTATAACAAATCACTTTTAGTCATTGGACTATGTACATTCAAAGTTAAAACTATTAGTAATTGTCCACACCACATGACATGACATCATAAAAGGATGCCAACACAGAGATGAAAAAAATTACATCACTGACAGAGAGAGAGAGAGAGAAGAAAGAATGACTTGAAATATATATTTAAAAGAAAAAAATCATAAATGCATTTAAACAGAGGAAATTCTTCAGATCTGCAGATAAATTATACTGGAACATTTTCTCTATTATTTTATATGAAATACACCAACTATATGTAACATAATACCAAAATATCAATTCTACATTTATTTCTGGATTGATAAATAGTCTTAGAATAGTTATATTTTACTGACACTTTCAAATTTGGTCAGCACGTGTTCACTTTACACCAAAAAATGAACACCATACACAAAAGATTGCATTAAAAATAACAGAAAATGGAGAAAAGAGTTTCAAAATACAATTTTTATTTTTAGAAATCTATAACAAGTAAAAAAAAACAGTCAAGTTTCTTGTCACCTCTAATAGTACTGACTGGTTACAAAAGTGTTTATGATAAAAAACAAATGAAAGCTATCTTTCAACAAAAATATTAAATTAAATCTTATTTTCCCTTACCACACAACACTAAAGCATCAAAGATGAAACTCGCTAACATCAAAGGAAGGAGTGCTTCTCCCCTTGACCGAAGTTGTCCTGAACACAACTGCTTAGCCCGTTCTCTCACCACTCTCAATTCAGTTTCTGTTAGTATGATGTGTTTTAACTGGTTAAACAAATCGTGTTCTTGATTGACAAGTTTAACCTAAAATATGGAGGAAAAATATAAGTACTTAAATTTCTTCAAGTTTCAAAACACAACATAAACAAACACATAATACTTGCATTAATACGGACGGACATACAGGGTGTCCAAAAGTGAATATAACTGAAATAGAGTTGAATATTTTTATTGTTATTGGGGAGAACAACAATAATTGTACATAATGACAATGAAGAGGTTTGAAAATTTTAGTTTCAACACTATGGATTTCTATGTGTTTTTCATCATTAATTATAATTAATCTGAGTTCAACCTCTGAGAAAATATTTTCAAACACAGTAGTATGGATGGATAAGATAGCATCATGAATCCAATGGTTCATTTCTTCAAGGTATTTTGGTTTGTTATGGTAGGTTTTTGTTTTCAAAAAGCCCCAGAGATGAAACCCTTAAGGGGTTAAATTGGGCAAACAAAAAGACCATTTGATACATCCTCCAATATTTTGGAAAAGTTTGGTTTGAAAACACTCAATAAATTTGAGCAAAGTGGGGTTGTGCTCCATCCTGTGGAAGATAGCTCTTTGTAACAAGTCGGGAAATGCTCAAAGTTGTGGAACAAAAAACTCTTGTAGGATATGCAGGTATGAATTTCTAGCAACAGTTTGTTCATTAAAGAAACAATAACAAACATACATAAATAATAGAACAAAACAAAACTAACACTTCTAATAACACAAATTAAATCTAACATTTGTTTGTTAGACTTATGTAACACATGTAAGAACACAATTCACAACTAACACTTGTTACAATAAGAACTTCATTTAGATTTTTGAAATAAGTTATTTCTTAAGATAAAGAAATTATTAATTGCTACTAAAAGTAATCACTATAACACGAAAAATACAGTGAAAAAAAAACAAACAAACCATACTTCTAAAGCTTTGGTGGAAGCTGGTGGTCTCACAAGCTCTAAACCAAATAATCCAACACGAAAAGCAAGATGAGACTGGTTAGAGTTTTCTCCCAGTACAGAACACAGAAACCCAGCCTTGGACAAAGTGGCAGATACATTAAGGCTGACTTGATGACGTGCCGGGTTGAAGCGTCGACTCCTTTTACCACGGGATGGTGGTGCAGGGGTTTCAGATATGAAGTTTGGAGGGTTGGCCAGAAGTTCTTCTGCTAATTTTACTGCAAGTTTACAGGCTTCTTGGGTATGGCCATGTGCATGAAGAGATTCTGCACGTGCAAACAATACCTACAAAATTAAATTAATAATAAGGAGAAAGATGTATGTAAGTACAATTTTGCAGATTAAAAATAATAAACTGTTAGCTCACTTCACACTAGAATATTGTTGTGTACAAATAACAATTAATTTTATTCCCATGGTATATTACTCTTCACTTCCTTTAATCACTGTTGTGGTACACACTGTTATTTTTATTGTTCCTTTGGACAACAAAGTATCCAAGAGCCTGACAATCTATGAACAAAAAACTGAACGTAAAGTATCAAAGTGCTTTATCATCTTTGTACAGTAAAGATACATTTAGCATATTTATATTACTGATGACCTTGATACAGTTGTATTCATATAAAATTATAAACTTGGTTTAAAGAACTGAATTCATGCTACTCATATGAACCTAACAATGAGCAACTTTTATACTTACGATTTGATTTATAATAAATTCACAAAGTACATTGTTTAACTACATCTTAACTGAAGTTAATAAGTTTATTACATTATAAACATCATAAATAGACTGTGAAGACGAGAAAAAAACCCACTTGTAGAGGATTTCTCTCCCCATACCAGCCGTTTTTAAATATATAATCATAAATATCTTAAAAACTTGACTTGTTTTAGCAACAGGCCTGCAACATGTATTAGTTAATTGAATACATAGTTAATTGTTGGAATGAAAATTATTGATACATAACATATTAACCTTCAGAAAATTATTGACCATTATACATGTTTAAAATAACTACTCCATCTATTGATGGTCAAGACTTGTGTTCTTAAAATTGTTTTGAAAAATAATTTTCTTTCAAAAAAAAAAAAGACATGTACTTAAATGGCACCTGATGTAATCATATGGCTAATGTGGCTTTCCTAATCTTTTGCTTACAAAGTTTCTTTATAATGTAATGAACTTTATTAAGGTCATATGCTTAAAAATATCAAAAAATAAAGTTTATATTCATCAATAAAAATTCTCTAGGTTTATTAACAGTAGGCTTACAGGTATGAAGAAATCCAAGATATGGAAACATTTTCATGTCCAACATTTTAAAATTAATAAATTATCTTGATTCTAAATTATTGTTCCAGATGATGACTATCACATTAAATGAAGGACAGTTTGAAAACGACTATCACATTAAATGAAGGACAGTTTGAAAATGACTATCACATTAAATGAAGGACAGTTTGAAGATGACTATCACGTTAAATGAAAGGTAGTTTAAAGATGACTATCACATTAAATGAAAGGTAGTTTAAAGATGACTACCACATTAAATTAAGGGTAGCTTGAAGATGACTATCATGTTAAATGAAGAGCAATTTCAAAAAAACTTTTGAGAAAATACAAAACAAGCTGAAAATAGGAACTTTGGTCTAATGTGAGAATGATCAGTTAATTGAATGTAACTGAGTAATGAGTCTGATAATTGATTAGCGAACACCATGATCACCCACACTAACTTGTGTTTGAGACATCTGGCATTTTACATATGTGGTACAGAAAGAGACTGACTAATTATTTCTTTATTCTTCCAAGATATGTTTTTCATATTTATATTAAAAACAGTTTAGGATCTTCTTAAAGAGCATTTGAAAAACATGGATTAATATATTTCTACTTTTGTATATAAAGCAATGCTTATCACTTCTTGAAACAGAAATTTTTATTATTAACCTGTTAGAATAGTGTTGAATTAATGGAATTTAGCAGTATTCACAACTGTGCAAAGAAACAGAAAATAAAATAACACAACTATCAAACCTCAAGTGAGTCTTCAATCTTCTTCAAAGATACAGAGAAATGCTCAGGTTCTGATTTTATCTCCAGGGTCTTCTCTGGGCTTTGGAGAAAAGTATGGGGACAATAACAGTATAACTGATATTCATCGTTTGACTGGTGAGGATCATTCGTCTCGACAGTTTCCTTCTCTTGTGTTCTTAATAAGGATTGTTATTGTTTAAAATATCACAGATAAACATGATGTATATACAAAAAGACACAAATACTTGTGTTTGGAAGATGTAAAACATGAACAATTAATTTTTGAAGAATATTCCCTAAATGTTTTCAAAATCACTTTAAAAACATTATATCCTGACAAATGACCCCTCAAGTCATGAAATTGGTCAATGAAATTAATAAAGGAGAGAAGAAACAGAAGAGTAAAATGTTAGAATGTTTCTTTTGAAAATGTAAAACACAAGATTATTTTTTGAAACATATTTCACAAATTTTTAAACAGATAGAATTAAGATGGCAGAAGGAGCAGTGCTTGTTCAAACTCAGTTGAAATAGTGAAACCACAGAAATTATTACTGAAAATTTACAAAGAGGTATTAAATTATAAAAAACTATAAAATAATTTTTAATTAAAAGAGGAAAGTACCTTGGAAAAATTAAATAAGTTTATTTAACTTGTAAAATTTTTTAACATAATTTAGATTATTCTTATTTAGTTTAAAAATGGCATATGAATGTTTTTGTTACATTAGTAACAGTATGTCTTGATGAATGGCTCCTAAAGTCGTGAAATTGGTCAAATAAATTAAGAAAGGAGAAAAGAAACAGAAGAACAGAATATTTATGTTCTGTTAGGTGTACATAAAGAAAGTTTTAATTGACAAAAGGCCAATGAAAAAGTAGAAACTTTCTTGTGAAGGAGCCATATTCTAACCATAGAATCCTATAGATCCAAAATAGAGTTTACGTAAAGATTTGCTTTTCACCTTCAACCTAAAAACTCATAATATTATAAGTTTGAGGATATTTTCTCCACAGTTTCTATCCAAGCTTTCTTATATGATGAGTGCAAAGCAGCCACCAATGGATTCTTCTACTGAACTGAATTCTAGATCTTAAATAAAAATAAAAAGCAATGAATCTTATAAACAACCAACTGATATGGGCCATTTCAGGTTCTGAGAGCAATCACACACATATAAAGGATTACTTTCATAAAAAACGAGTTTTACAGATTTGCTGGGAGGCCAATCCACTAGCAATGTTGATGGACAAAGTCAATAGCATTCTGAACATGTCAAAGATATTAGAAAAAAAGAATCATGTTAACCTGTTCTTGTACAAGTTCTGAAGAACACTTTTCAAAGTCATTTTAGTGTCTATGATAAGGCCTGAAATTCATCACATGGTTTGTTCTGCTTGCACAAGATGTCTCACCATCTGACAAGTCAGTATGGAAATTCAACCTCTGTTTCAACACATCTCTTGAGGAACTCGAACTGTGAGCAACAAGAAGCATAAGTGTAGTCCATGGTTCCCTGTAAACTGTGTAGCAACATACCAACCAATCAAGCACTGCACACATCCTCAGTAATGACAAGAAATCTCAACATGTTGATGGCACTAGAACTGGACAGTTAATAGGTCCAAATAATCAACTTTTAGCAATGCAAAGCAGTCTAATGATCCAATAGGGTTGATGGTTGATGCATTTCACCAAATATACATTAGGTATGTAGCCACAGGTATGCCACCAGATACACGCTAGGTATGCCACCAGATACACCCTAGGTATGTTGCCACAAGTATGCCACCAGATATACGCTAGGTATAGTGCTACAGGTATTTCACTAGATACAAACCAGGTATTTCGCTAGATACACACCGTATTTTACTACAGATATTTCACTAGATACAAACCAGGTATTTCGCTAGATACACACCGTATTTTACTACAGATATTTCACTACATACAAACCAGGTATTTCGCTAGATACACACCGTATTTTACCACAGATATTTCACTAGATACACACTATGTAATTTACTACAGGTATTTCACTGGATATTTTACTATACACACAAAAAAGTAATAAAAGTAACACAGTTATTACAGATAGTTCTACTGGGTGTAGGTTGTATGAAGAATAAAACACAAGTAGACAACATTAACAATAAATCTGAATTTTTTTCATGTATCTTGATAAAAATTGTTAAGATTTTGTAACCAAAGAAGGAAACTGTTTTGATTCAGTGTTTCACTTAAAGATTTGCTATTTTGATGTTGTAATTATTTATATCCAGAAACCGAGTACTGTTATCTATGTATTGCACAGTGAAATGTTAAACAGTAAAAGTGTAGATACACAACTCAATACTTTCTCAAATAATCTTCTCAGTACACATCACTAATTCTGTGTTTCTACACATTATTAATTCTGTGTTTCTACATTTTCACAAAAAAGTTTATTAATTTTTCATCCTTCAGGATTATTAGTTACAGCAGTGACATCTTTGGGGTTTACTTGTGAGCAACACTTCAGATGTTGTCTGAACATTTGGATATTAACTTCTCCACTAAGCCTGATAAACCAAGACAGTTTGGCTAATATTTAAAAAAAATAAGCCTTTCTAATGTACATTTTAAAACATAACTAACACATATTCACCTAAAATTTAAAACTAAAACTAATACAATTTGTCTATCTAGCCAACATATTTATAAGTGATAAAATGCTAAAGCACTACTTAAAACACAGCCAACAAGAGTGTCTGACAATTTATCAATGGAATTCTTTGCACCAATTTTAAAATAACTGTTGGATAGAGAGTGGACATGGCATCTATCAAGAACTCAAAAACATTTATTTCTCTTTCCTCTGAATGTAACATAAGGTACTCGGAAGAATACTGTGTTAATATAACACCTGACCTACATTCATTCTGTATATGTAAAGTTTGGCCCTACTAAACTATTCTTAAAACTAAAATGTCCAAATGTTATAATCCTTGTATGTAACCAACTAACTGAAGTTGTTTGTCAAACTCAAGTTTAAGAATATTTCTTGATAATATAAAACTTTTAATTTTAAGGACAATTTCATTGGTATACACTGACAGTGAGATTACTCAATTAAACTTTGAATGTAGCAAAGTACAATCTTGTGACACGCAGAAACAAGGATGACTATAATCACATGGCCCTTAACATAACCATTAAGTTAAATCTTGACATACACCTGCAGTAACAAGGATGACTGTAATCACATGGCCCTACACATAACCATTCAGTTAAATCTTGACATACACCTGCAGTAACAAGGATGACTATAATCACATGGCCCTAAACATAACCATTCAGTTAAATCTTGACATACACCTGCAGTAACAAAAATGACTGTAATCACATGGCCCTACACAAAACCATTCAGTTAAATCTTGACATACACCTGCAGTAACAAGGATGACTGTAATCACATGGCCATAAACATAACCATTCAGTTAAATCTTGACATACACCTACAGTAACAAGGATGACTATAATCACATGGCCCTTAACATAACCATTCAGTTAAATCTTGACATACACCTGCAGTAACAAGGATGACTGTAATCACATGGCCCTACACATAACCATTCAGTTAAATCTTGACATACACCTACAGTAACAAGGATGACTATAATCACATGGCCCTTAACATAACCATTCAGTTAAATCTTGACATACACCTGTAAAAACAAGGATGACTGTAATCACATGGCCCTACACATAACCATTCAGTTAAATCTTGACATACACCTGCAGAAACAAGGATGACTATAATCACATGGCCCTACACATAACCATTCAGTTAAATCTTGACATACACCTGCAGTAACACGGATGACTGTAATCACATGGCCCTACACATAACCATTCAGTTAAATCTTGACATACACCTGCAGTAACAAGGATGACTATAATCACATGGCCCTAAACATAACCATTCAATTAAATCTTGACATACACCTGCAGTAACAAGAATGACTGTAATCACATGGCCCTAAACATAACCATTCAGTTAAATCTTCACATACACCTGCAGTAACAAGGATGACTGTAATCACATGGCCCTAAACACAACCATTCAGTTAAATCTTGACACACACCTGCAGTAACAAGGATGACTATAATCACATGGCCCTAAACACAACCATTCAGTTAAATCTTGACACACACCTGCAGTAACAAGGATGACTATAATCACATGGCCCTACACGTAACCATTCAGTTAAATCTTGACACACACCTGCAGTAACAAGGATGACTATAATCACATGGCCCTACACATAACCATTCAGTTAAATCTTGACATACACCTGCATATGTCTACATAAAATTGAAATATTCAGAAGTATATGTAAGTTCCTTCCTATTTCATTTGCAAACCGCTAACAGATAACTTCAATGAATGTTATTTTGTGTGTCTACTAAACAATAATGACAGGTCAATTTACAGCAAATTTTCAAAGTGTAATAAGCTGTCTTGATAACCAAACGTTTAACTACAGCCAAGATTCATGTATTATATACCTTGAATTGCTGGGTTTCCCAACAGTGCATCTGTCTTGAAGATTTGACCAATTGGAGTCTTCTTCTGGAGAGAACTTTTCCAGCTCACTGGCAAGACAAAATTCAGGTGGATTTGGATTTCTATCACCTTTATAAACAACAACATTATGCTTTAATGTGAGATTAGAAACTTCTTCACTGATTTCAGATACACCATCTACAAGATGATTTTCTTTCTTGGTTGAACCTTCTCTGGGAGACTGATGTATTAAATGATCATTTGAATCACTACAGTTGTTCTGACATATAGAATAATGTGGCTGAATGTTTAGAGTAGATGAACATTTGATATCTGAGGCCACAGTGCCAATAAACTGGTTACAGCTTTCCACTGGTTCTGGTTCATTCTCACAAAATCCCTCACTACTTAGGGAACTTCTGTTGCTTTCATTGCACGTGTGAACTAAAGTCTGTAAGCAGTGATGACCTGGAGGAGCCAGTCTGCGTCCCTCCACACACGAACTTACATCCACTGGGCGGCCCCTTCTGTTAAGGGTATGGCACGATTCTATCGGTTTGGTAACCATGCAAGTAACACAATGGTCCGATGCTCGACCTTGAGTGTACGGAACATACCAACGACCAGCACTCTTTCCTGTGTATGTCACTCCTTCGATGGGATAGTCACTCCAATCCAAGAGACATGCTTCCATTGCTGGTTTAAAGCTGGGAAAAACATCAATATCAGACCGTTTGATGCCACTTGATGCACTTCCACTGTTGTTCCTCATCTTCCACACTCTCTCTAAAGTTTTCAAGTGCCATTCATGTAACTGAAAGTAAGAGACCAAAAACTGTAGCATTTCAAATTTTGTTACAAATGTAATCTACTAAAAAGACAAGTACAATTGTTTCCAGTTTCACTAAAACTGCTCAATCCACTACATGAAACTGTGAATTACTCAATAAAATTCTACAAGACTAACAAAGTTCTTGGAACTAGAAGACTATGACTAAATTAAGATTCGAACAACAGTTTTACAAAATTAAAAGAAATTTTCAGTGTGGCTTTTATTTAGTGAAAACAGTATGTTACAAAGACAGGATAACAGACTGTAATTATGCTAAAAATCAACAATGAATAAAGTTGTCACATAAAATTATGATTGCCACTCACTGTCATCTTTTTCCTGCACAACAAGCAAAAAAAACCAAAACAAAGGACAGTATATATCAATAACGTACTAAACTACACAGTGACCAACCCACCAAACTGTTTACATCTTAATGCTGCATTGTTTAAAATCTCTTTAAAGTCGTCACTTACCTACGAAAGTGTAAAGAAAAGTAAACAATCACAGAACATTTCTAAGAAAATGTTTACTAAAGTGTGATACCAGCAAATACATTAACAAACTGTTTTATATTAAAAAAGAATACATCATTATGTTATCTACACATTTTCAGAGAGAAAACATTAGGAGTTTTCCTTCCTCACAGAAACAAATCATTTTCTAGCTGTATATACTTTTCAAAGCACAAATTAACAAGTAAAATGAAATGTTACTAAAGCCTCATAAATCCCTGGTGAAAAAGCTGTAACAAACCTGTGAAAACAAGTTTTGCCGTTCCAAGGGTGATAATGCAGGGTTAAGACCAGTGAGTCTCCACAGAACAACCACTTCATCACATAAACTACTACAAGCATGCTGTGAGGCATGGGTGTTGCTGTTTACACCAGTTCGACTTCCACATCCACTATAACCAATGTGAAGTGAAACTTTTGTGTTGAACCACCATACAAGTATCTACAAAGAAAAACAAAGTTGAAGTTTCCAAAAGTAATGGAAACTGTTATAATAATGACATATATTTATATAGACTAATACTACATGGAGACTATAATTATGGATATATGCATGAAGTCTGGCTTTACAATCAACAGTTATGAGAAGAATGCTTAATGCCACAGTTCAAAGCACAACTAATTAGTAGTTTCTGTTTCATTATAAGTTCTATTTTTACCTGAAGGTACCTTATTTAGGTTGAAAACTGCATAGTTTATGTTTGAAGTGTTTTTGTCTAGAAGTTATTATTTTTATGAATGCACATGCAGACAATGACTACACTGGACTAGGAAGTTAAACAGTAAACTATAATGTTTTAATGAAATAAATTCATTATGGTTTTCAAAGATAACAAGTCTTCTTAACCCAGAATCTGATGATAAGAAAGACAAAAATCATCTGAAAGAATAAATTTTACCTGGGGAGTTCTAACGTTTATGAAACAATATTACTCAAAACAGCATTAACAGAAAATATCACTTTGTATGTAAAATAACATACAGTAGCTTTGATATTTAAGTAACTTTGGAACTCCAAAATCTCTAGAGAAGAAATGTTATGTAGTTAAAACCAGTATATGGAATATAACAGTTCATATTATCAAAGTCAGTTAACTTTATGTATCAAGGTACAAATCATCCAAGGCCAAGCCTGTAGCAAACATTTACATGTAATTGGTACAAACCACAAATCTCTTTACTTAAAGAGCCCACAGAACTGATTAATAAGTCAGAATCTAACCTGATCACATGATAACACTTCTTCAGTTAGAATTTGTAGTAAAGGAATAGCGTTGCGATCACTTCGACGGAACATTTCTCGTACTATCAAAAGCAGGTTCCACATCCCTTCTGGTTCTCGACCTCTTAAAGGTCTAAGTAAACTGGACCATTCAGCCGCTGCTGGAGGGGCTGTGGATGACAAGTAATTGACATCGCTGAACACCATGGGGGAAGGAACACACATCTTGATGAGGATCTTCCGAATGTTCTCATGAAGCGTATTTTCATCTAAACACCAGGTAGTTTGTTCAGTTTCAGAGGCTCCAGCTGTTGGATCTGAGGATGTAGAGAAGTATCACAAAAACCATCAACAGTTAACACAGACTGTATATCAGACCACTTTACAAGCTGCACTGACCACCAACAGTTAACACAGACTGTAAATCAGACCACTTTACAAGCTGCACTGACAACCAACAGTTAACACAGACTGTATATCAGTCCACTTTACATGTTGCACTAACCAAAAACAGTTAACACAGACTGTATATCAGTCCACTTTACATGTTGCACTAACCAAAAACAGTTAACACAGACTGTATATCAGTCCACTTTACATGTTGCACTAACCAAAAACAGTTAACACAGACTGTATATCAGTCCACTTTACAAGCTGCACTAACCACAAACAGTTAACAGACTGTATATCAGTCCACTTTACAAGCTGCACTAACCACAAACAGTTAACACAGACTGTATATCAGTCCACTTTACAAGCTGCACTAACCACAAACAGTTAACACAAGCTGTATATCAGTCCACTTTACAAGTTGCACTAACATACAATTTTTCAGAAACTTGTATAAAACAATATTCTAATATTACATAAAGTGCAAAAAAAATTAAAATGCTTTTAATACTTTATGGAAACTAAAACTGATCATACTAACAATTAAACAATGAACAAAACTTATAGGAAGAAACTGCCAATACATACATTAAAACTTAAACCATCAGTGTGTTGATTTGAAGAGACTCAGAACCCAAAATACTTTTGAATAGTTTATTCTTTCTGAACAACAGTCAATTATTTAAATGTGTTTCATTTTAAGGATCATTTAAAATCAGATGTTTTTTGGATCCTGTATGAGACTTCTTTCATGATAACCTTCAATATCTAAGACAGTGTTTGAATAAGCTGTGAAGTGACAAGGATCTTACCTGGTGCACCACAATACGTGTTGATGGCCGACTGCTGGTTCGAAAGTAGTTCATCTAACAGTCTCTGAGCTGTTGGTAATATCTGAAACAGTTTGATGAGTTAATTTGACTCAAGCCATGTTAGTAATTACAACAAGGCTTAGGGAATGATGAAAGTTTATATTTAAAGGGCAGCAATGAATGAGAACAGGTAATCTTGGGAAGAGTGGTGAATACTGTATCAGAAGAAAGTTTTATAATGTATTCAACAGTGATTAATAAACACACATAAGTAATATGAACATTCTCAATACATGGTTGAAATATGTTAATACACATAAATCTATCAAGTTACACAAAACATTAAAGTTTATTGGCAACAGCTACTGCACAAAAGTAATTCAGTACTTGTAACAGTGGAAAAATAATAACAGAACAAGTTAAAACACATTTTAAACCAACAGAGATATGTAACAGTTAATCAGTAGAATTTTCTTGATATTTATAGCTGGAGAAAATTAACCATTTTAACAATGAAAGTATGTGAAACTGTTCAATTGCATTTTGTGTCACACTTCTACATGCCTTTTTAAACCTCTTTAACCCTAAATACATGGGTTAGGTTTAAAGTGTACACATCATAACCTTTTATAGAGTGCCATATTGAAAGATGGTATTATATACTTAATGTTATCCATTATTTATTTAGCTCTACACTGTTAATCTGGTAAAGGAATTGATATATAATTTCTAGAGGTCATGCAAATACAATATTCAAACTGTACAACATATAGAAGTACATTTATTCTTTGTATGAATATCACCATGAACTGACTCAGGTCAATGTTGTCAGTTCACAAACACATACTGAGAACAACACTTTTGTAATACACGATTTCTTGTGTGAAACAGATTTGTACATTTTACTAAAAATTTAATACATATTATGCAGAAACATGTGGTGTATTAGAAATTATAGTCAAATTCTTTTTCAATATTCAGCTAGTTCACTAAAACAGCGATATTCAAACAAGTCTTCTTTATAAAACATCTGTGTGCCTGCTAACCATTAAAGATACACAACCAGATATTTGAAACAAACACTTTCATACATAATTCAGTGTCCCAATATGAGTAGTAACAATGGACTCAGAGCAAGAAAAGAACAAACCAAGTAAAAAATATCAGGAAATTCAGAAAGATATAAAATGGAGTACTATTGAGTGGCAGAATAATAAGTGAAATGTTATTAATGTTTATTATCTTAAACAAGGTTATGAAAAGAGAACCATAATTTAATTCCATAAAAAATATTCAAACAACACTAAACTTTAATAATTAACTTTATTACTTTCTCCTATGATTACGTAACCCAACACCACCCAGATTGATGGTATTTCACATTTTTCTTTACGGTAGATATAAAAACGCATAATATAACATATAATATCAAATGATATTTTATTTCACTCACTTTTCATTTCAGGAAAGTGATTGAGATCTGTACAACAACTCTAACATAAAATTACACAACTTAATTGTTTTCACAACTTCAGTTATGTTACCTAAAGTACTACTCATGAAGGCCTCCATCTGTTGTAACCCCCTTGAAACTCTGATCAATAAATCTATTGTATATCAGCAAACCTTCATTTTTTGCCATATATTACACATACACACAAAACCCACACCTCAATTTAAGCACTTGTGCTACAGATTATCAGTAATTAGCTACAATCACACATTTCTACTGCATTATTCTGTGGTTACTAATGAAATTATGAACAATTAAATAATTAAATACACTGATTAAAGTAAGTGGTTTGTTTATAGTTAAGCACAGAGTTGTGCAATGGGCTATCTGTGCTCTGCCCATCATGGGTATCAAAAACCCAGTATCCAGCATGCAAGATCACGGACATACCAATTTGCCACTGGAGGATCTATGAAGTTTGAAAAGTAAATCTAACAAATATTGAGGCTGTCTCTGTTTCAATGTTACGTAGAAATAATCTGAAACAAACATGAAACTGTCTAGTGAGTTATCAATAATAAATGAAAAAATAAAAACCTTTACCTATAAAACTTTAAATCAGCATATAATGAGAAAATTTACCTAAAAAATAAACTGTTAACTTACGTTATAATCATTATTAATTGACATACCTGTTGAGGAAGTTCACTAATTAAGTACTGGGCAAACTTTTGAAGTTGTTCTCTGTGAAGACGAGAGAGGGATTCCGACACAGGTGCTCGGAGACGTACCAGATTCGGCTATAAATATTTATAAAAGTGTTACTGCTGAAAGAAAGGTTCTCAGCCTGTTTTACTTTAAACCTAAATATAAAGCAGTCTTTCAGAGGCCAATTTACACATGCACTTGATGCAAAACACATCAAAAACTTCAAGAAAAATTCTAAAAAATCAGGTAAATGTTTAAGAAGCTGTAGACACTAACACAGAAATATTTAATACTTGTTACATATTTCACTGTCACTTTCTTTAATGACATGAATGATAAGTTAAATGTAAAAATACTCAGAAGCCCTCTTAAATAGAAACATTACTTTAGAAAGGTGTAAACATAAGCAATAATAATATACAAAGGAAAAGTTTCAATAAACTGTCCATCTTCCACACATCGACTCATCGTCAGCAAAGAAAACTTAAGATATGCATTTCAGTAAATGTTATCCAAAGGAAATTGCTTAACTGAATATTTTGACAATATATTCTGAACATCAAGTTGATTGTTACTGACAGATAAAACACATGAAAATTCTTAATATTAAAATTGTAAACCTCAACAAGAAAGTTTGGTTTAATTTTATGGCATATCTGTAATGTGCTGGTAATGGTTCTTCAAATAACAAAATGAACAGAATCTTCACCTTACAAACCTCAACTAATAAGTTCTATGGGATCACTACAGTATTTTCAGTGTTTTGTCTGTCTAATGTACTTACAACCAAGATGTTACTTCTATACTCCGTTATCCTCTTGGAAATAAAGGTTATTAAAATGGTGCAAAAAGATACTCAAATTATTATTTTTACTAACCTGATGTATTCTTTGTAAGCAAACAGCAACAACATGTGAACACCATGATGCAGTACTGTTACATGTGCAGGTACAAGAGATGATACGGCAACGATCAAATGTTACAGCTACACTATAAGATCCCTTAGGAATGCTTAGATTTTGAGAAGGGAATACCATGGCACTTAAATGAAAACCTGGAATTGAAAACCAAGAAGAGGAATATATTAGTTCAGTGAAGAGCATCTTTCAGTTTTAATAAAATAACGACATCAAATTTTAACTTGTTTTGGAAACTGTCAGAAAGCGATATGTATTATCTAACCCTAATGTTGAACTAAAAACAGCTCCAACAGCCTACTCTAGTTACAACTACAGTTACTCTATTGATAATTAATCATCACACTTACAAGTCTGCAGCCCAGAATTATATAGAGGTTTTACAGTAGTGGGATGTGAATGAGAAATTTTGGAATAAAGCACTGATAAAACTGATCATCTGATGTGCTTGAAGCTTTTTCGCAACACAAGAAAATTACACCATAAGTCTGTCAATCAAAATAAATATAATACTGTGCCTGCTTTCAGATTTGTATCTTCTCAGTCATTCCTGTACTTGTTCTGAACTATTATAACATCACCCACCACTAAAGATGTAATGGCAGTTCTCAAAAAATTTATTTACACAAAAATGGTATTCTTATTTCATACAATCTGCTAAGTTATTACATCTTTCACAATAAACTTTCACAAATTATTTCTTCCTGGCAGTTTAGTAAAGGGATTCCCAAATTTACCCAGCACAAGGCTTTCAGAATACTATGCATCTAGAACAGTGTGCCCTGTTTGCTGCACGGCCACACAACACCCATCAAACATTGCACACTTTATTATACCAACTGTGCACATTCTCGGTGATACTCAGTAGTCTCAACATGCTGACGACCCTAATGACACTGATGAATGATAGGCCTGAAGCTAAAATAACTAGGTGATAGAATTGCAAAATGTCCTAATGATCATATACAGTTGATGGTTTGAAAATAACCCCACCCCTAAAAAAGAATTGGTGGCACAGAGCTGCACATTGCTGTGGTAGTGGTACACATAAAAAAATTTCATATGTGGATTGAAAAAATTAGAAGGAACATTACACTTGACTAAGGATTCTCACTCAGTAAAATTATACTGCTGACTATCTAAACAGTAGAGTGTACTTGGTACAAACCCCTGGCTCAGTACAGAAAGTCTGCTTTGTTATATAACATAAAACACAAACATTCCTGAAAACTGTACACCTCAGTTCTACCATATATCAGGGTCTGTACCAGAATCGATCAAACACAAATAACTGACATTGTCAAGTTCCATACCAAATGCAAACAATTAACAGTAACACCTGTGTCAGAATCAGTCAAACACAATTAACAGCGACACCTGTGTCAGAATCAGTCAAACACAAACAATTAACAGTGACACCTGTGTCAGAATCAGTCAAACACAAGCAATTAACAGTGACACCTGTGTCAGAATCAGTCAAACACAAACAATTAACAGTGACACCTGTGTCAGAAACAGTCAAACACAAACAATTAACAGTGACACCTGTGTCAGAATCAGTCAAACACAAACAATTAACAGTGACACCTGTGTCAGAATCAGTCAAACACAAACAATTAACAGTGACACCTGTGTCAGAATCAGTCAAACACAAACAATTAACAGTAACACCTGTGTCAGAATCAGTCAAACACAATTAACAGCAACACCTGTGTCAGAAACAGTCAAACACAAACAATTAACAGTGACACCTGTGTCAGAATCAGTCAAACAAAAATAAGGAATAAAGTTGTTCGAACATGAATTCTTCTTTCAGCCTTTACTTTTTCAACAATGCAAGGTACTTAACAACTAAAATTGTGTTATCATTTCTCAACCTGCAACATGGGAACTGAGTGATCTAATCCATGTACTTTCATGTTGAACAATCATTAGGAACTATTACATGGCAGTTTTCAGAAAATGTACAGTTTTTCACGTTTCGTCTAAAGACGTACACACTTTCTTCTACAGAAAATCATAACTTACATATAGTTTTAAGCTGTGACAGACTTGCTGATTTAAAGCACTTCTTCCACACTAGTTACAAATTTCCAGATACAAGTACATTATGTTCTGACTATGAATGGTAGAATCTTTAAGACATTCTGACAACAACTGATAGTCATATATAAAACTTTTTTTTAAAGTTTTCCACTGATAGGACTTGAAAAAGTCAAGCATTTTTACAATTTTTAGTAGTCTGTATGTAATATGTATAGCTTTATCTAAAGTGACCTTTGTTATAAGGTTCTGACACATTCTCTAATGAAGGTTAATAATTTTGTACTATCAGTGTAACATACATCTTTATTTGTGATTAAAAATCCAATTACATATGTCCATGGAAAAGCCTATGAGCACTAATGGAAATGATAAAGCTTATCTTTATAAAGATAAATGATAACAAGCTATGTTTCTTGATACTTACATGCAATGTTAAAATAATACATAATGTTGATAAATGATAACAAGCTATGTTTCTCGATACTTACATGCAATGTTAAAATAATACATAATGTTGATGAATGATAACAAGCTATGTTTCTTGATACTTACGTGCAATGTTAAAATAATACATAATGTTGATAAATGATAACAAGCTATGTTTCTCGATACTTACATGCAATGTTAAAATAATACATAATGTTGATAAATGATAACAAGCTATGTTTCTTGATACTTACGTGCAATGTTAAAATAATACATAATGTTAAAAAATCTACTTTTTGAAGGCCACAGATTGGCTCTAATTAAATGGGTACCTATTTTATCATTGTTTAACCCTTTCATTAAAGCTTGGGTATTAAACTCCTAGCCCATGACCATGAAAGTAATTATACCACAACTTTTTGATTTTGCAGGCAATTGGTAAACATTACAAGACCTTTGACCCAAATATAAATCTTTGAATTAAGGGGTAAGATTTTTTAATTAAAAAAATTTTCTCATAAAAGTTTTGCTTTCAGAATATTGGCTATCAAACATGCAGAGTTACTTTCATTTTAAGATTAAAAATACTTTTATGCATCAGAAAGTTTTCAAATATCACATGTGAAATCTTTATATCTTCCAGATAATTATCAAATGTTTTTTTTTAGAAAAAAACTCTTCATTTACTACCAAATTAAAATCTTTAGATGAATTTGGTAGGTTTGACCAATCACATAAGTATCATAAACAGTTAGTAAATAAATATAAATTATGCTTTTTTTCCCTTCTACAATGATCACAAATTATAACTCAAAAACAGAAAAGTTTAGTCAAAATAGTTTAATCTGCATAACATTATACACTTATCACTTTTATTATACTGATATCTCAGCCATTGACGGCTAACATCTCGGAAGTAACAACAACATGGCACACATGCACTCACATTTATTTTGTATTTTGAATTTTTGCACAAAGCTACTCGATGGCTATTTGCACTAGCCATCCCTAATTCAGCTCCTAGTCATCACCACTCACTGCCTACTTTTAGTCTACTCTTTTTACCAATAAATCACATTCTAATTCTCCCATGGATGAAAGAGCAAGAATATTTCATGTAACAGGGATTCAAAACCGTGGTCCTCATATTATGAGTCAAACACCCTGAGAATCTGACCATGCTGGGTTCAAACTCATGTTATCATATCGAATTGTATAAACCTGTACTTTATTCTTTACAAAATGACCTAACTTAGCTGCATTTCAGTAGACTAATATTTTGTTTAAATATAGTCCCGTCTCATATATATGCAAAAAAATGGCTCGTTTGGGTTGAGAAAATATATTACATAGAAGAGCAAACAGCGTTTCAACCTTCTTCAGTCATTGTCAGGTCAAAATGTTGTTTGCTCTTCTACGTAAAAAATATTTTCTCAACCGAAACAAGCCATTTTTTGCATATATATTTCTCTTCAAGTAGGTTTTCTCAACATCACTGATAGTCACGTTTCAGTTATAATACATTATACACATGTATATTCATTACTATTGTTTATAAACAATTTCTTAAACTTATTCCTTTTAACACAGAACAGTAAGTCAATAAGTACATGTAGCCAATAATTACATCTTCTAGTTATGACAACCTTTGTACTCATTTGCTGCTTCCTGTAAAATGCTAAGCCTTTTAAAATTTCATAGGTGAGGGATGTGAAAGAAAATAACTTTTTTAGGTTTTATATATTTACACACTTGAAATAACCAAGAAAACATAAGCAACTATATTAATACCATAAAATTATACTGTTATTTGTCAAGTTTAGTAACTAAGCTACTTTTGAGTCTAAAAAAAGATGAAATAGTGATCAGACTAGGCTTTACATACTTTCTTGAAGTCTTGTTATGAAAGAAGAAAATAATGATGACACTTAAAAATGGTCGAGAAAGCCACTAGGTGGACATTCTGAGGTTTTGATTGGTCATTCATGTGTCATAGAAATAAGTATACAAGGGGCTACTTCAAAAATCAAAATAGGCAAGCAAAGCTATTGTGTTTGGTTCAGTACATTGGCAATATTTCAGTAAATACAAAAGATAGGAGGTTATTATTTTACATTCTAGTTTGTAAGTATCAGTAATTTATGTTCCTAATTCATACAAAACTAAAGGCTTTATATTTGACATCACAAACATTTAATTTGAACTAGTGCTGTATTCAACATACTATGTGACACACGAAAATCAACGTTTACATAAGTTTGTTTAATATTTACTATTAAATTAAGAAATTAAATAATGTATAATACTAAAATTTGAATTATAATCTACAGTTTCATAACAAGTTTGTAAACATAAATTCATTAGCCATTCAGTTAAATTTTAAAACAATGACATGGTCTTTGACCAGTGTTGACAAGGTTAATAAAGATAAGACAGTTTGCATGTAAAGAATAACGGTTTGCTGAAATGTCATCTGAAAAAGTTTTAATACAACCTTTCATGAATGTTCCAAACTGATACTTTATCATGAGACATATACAAGAGCACTTTATCTATTTGTTTATGATAATGCATACTAATCACAGCTTTTCATTTTGAATCAAGAAACTATTACATGTTGCAATTTTTAACAGAAAGAATGAACACATCTATCATTGTAAAATGAAGTATTCTTTAACAAATAATGGTTCTCTTGTCTCAAACATTTATTGAACAACATTTTATCATCCATGTACATACACAGAAATATATAAAACTTTCAGCTCTTATATATACAGTGCAACAGTTATATTTCCAGTGTCTGTAAAACAGGTGTGGATGATCTGAAAATTGCTAAATGATCCAGAGCACACAGTATTACTTTCTCATGAACTCTGAAAATGAACTGAATTCATCAATATAAAAAGTTTCACAATCTTTGAACTCATGATGACGAGAAACCCACTTGAAGTTAAAATGTATTCCAAAGACAGCTGGTATAGGTATTAAAATAAATTACAGAACACATTTTGACCTTCTTAGGTCGTCCTTCAGATTTACAAAAGCCCTTTGTGTAGGCTTGCATGCACTTGTGCAAAACAAATAATAAATATTTTTTGTGTACCTTTTACATGATACACAAATGTTTAAGATAATACAGCAACCAAAGGAAGTCACAAAAACATAAGCTTTGGAGGGACGCAGACTCTGTATCACTCATCAGTTCATCTCAAAATACAATAGTATCTGTGTTTCTTAGAGCACATCTGTAAAGTGTTAAAAACAGTGCCAATGCATTCTGAATATTTTGAGAACTTAAGATGAAAAGTGAAATGAACAAAGTTTCACTGCATCAATGAATTTATTAGCAAAATTCGAAATTCTCTTTCAATTATTACAAGTAAACCATAAGGGTTCAAAAAGCAATTTATATTAAGCGTGTTTCAACATTTAGTTTTAAAAAGAATAATAAAAAACTGTTTAGGGTTACGACAAAATACAGTCAGTCAAAAGCTAGAAACTTTGTTTCAGGCCTAAGAATGTTTCACAGACATGATACTTTGAGGATTGTCAGTAAGAAAATATTACTGAAATGTAGGGGTAAAATATGGAACACAGAATTATTTTATGAAGCCCAAAAATTTAACTCTGGTGTCTTTATAACCAAATTGCTCATCTCACAAAAAAAAAATTTAGTTGTTGGGTTTTTTTTTCAGAAAGAAAAAACCAATTTCAGTTTAGTTTATAAATTCATTTTACTTCAATAATACAAAGTACAGACCACCTAAATAGTTTACTGCCCATTGGTTCTGATACTTTAATGTGAAGTTCAATTGTGTTTTATTTACAAGAATTTTATAATTTATTGCACACAGTATATACACACATCCAAAATGTGTGTTAATTTGGACACACTACAATTTCATAAAACTACACTCACAGCATTCATTCATCCCAAAGTAAAAATCCCCTGGTACCATCAGTGATGACAAAAAAACCCACTTGTAGATATATATAAAAATGGCTAGTTTGGTTGAGAAAAATTTTTTCTCTAAAGGAGGAAACAACATTTCGACCTTTTTCGGTCATCATCAGGTTCACAAAGAAAGAAAGAGGTAATTAGACAAAATAAAACAATACTTTGTCAACATCAATAAGTTTTCTCCACAAACTGTAGCAAACATTACATGCATACACCTAGACAAAAAACAAAATCAACTAACAAAAATAAATATATCTCACAAATCAAAAAATCACAAAACCATATACTGCTGCATTCCAAATATTCCTGACATCAGCAGAAAAATAACCAACATTTGGCTAAAACTAGTAACAAAACATGATATTCCAGTTAATACCAAATTTATTCAAAAACCAGACACAAAACTAAGGTCTATACTGTGTAAAAACTACACTGACAAACACCACACCAACATTATTTATAAAATACAATGTGATAACTGTCACAACTTCTATATTGCAGAAACAAGTATAAAAATGAAAACCAGATTCAAAGTACACAAAAGTCACCTTCACACGTTTTCGAACACTGCAAATCAAATAAACACAACATAACCATAGAAAACACCCAAATACTAAAAAAGAAACAAACAAACAAATGCAAAATTATAGAAGCCTTAGTTATACAACAACTCAAGCCCAAAATAAACTAATACAAAGGAACACCTTTATACCTATATTAATAAATATAATTAAACATCTAAGCATGCCCTCTACATTCCTACACTCAGTAACATAACCCCCTTTCAAACATGTGGTCAGCTACCTCTTTCTTTCTTTGTGAACCTGACAATGACTAAAGGGGGCCAAAACGTTGTTTGCTCCTCTGCATAAAAAAATTTTCTCAACCCAAACCAGCTATTTTTACATGTATATTTTCCCCTGGAACCATCCCATATAGATAGATTTAAATAAAAACAACAACACTGACTGAAAAAAAGCCACTAGTTTGATAATTATATGTATTGTAAATTCTCAATCTGTGAAATATACCTATCTGCAATAATTCTTTCACAGCTTTTGCTTTGAAAAGGTGCTCCCCTCTTTGATATTCATCAGCACTTCCATTTGCCAGGCATGAATACAATCTGTTGATAAGGAAAAACAAATACAATTCCATAAAACAGTCAAACAATGGAAAAACAAGTTTCTAATGGTTAAATGCCAAGAACAGTATGTAACATATATTCCTGAACAACACCTAAACATAACTCATGTTGATATCAAGTCAACCAATAAAATCTCTTTTATATTTAACAAAATTTGATTGCATTTATTATTCACATTACAAATATTATTTTATTGGCACTTGTACATAAAGTTAAGATAAAAAGTAAACACACAGAGTGTTTAAACTGCCCCAAATGAAAACATTTATAAAATATGTTATAATTCTGATAATGTTAACTGGCTGGTGTTTGTTATTTGGTGATGTAATTCTGATAATGTAAACTGGCTAGCATTTGTTATTAGGTGATGTAATTCTGATAATGTAAACTGGCTAGCATTTGTTATTAGGTGATGTAATTCTGATAATGTTAATCGGCTAGTGTTTGTTACTAGATGATGTAATTTTGATGTTAACCAGCTAGTGTTTGTTACTAGATGATGTAATTTTGATAATTTTTAAACAGTAAAATGTTTGTTAATTTATAAAGCACCATTCAAATGTGATGCAACACACCTGTTACAATCACAAAACACACCTATTAGGATGACTAAACACACTTACTGAAATAGATTCTTGAGTTTAGTTTCATCAAACCTAGTACATTTTAATGTTTATTCTCATATTTCTTTTCTAATATAAATAAAAGTAATCAAATGCATAAAGTAACCACTGAACAGTTGATCGATTGATTTAGTGTTTTATGGCATAAAGTAACCACTGAACAGTTGATCGATTTATTTAGTGTTTTATGGCATAAAGTAACCACTGAACAGTTGATTGATTCATTTCAATGTTTTATGGCATAAAGTAACCACTGAACAGTTGATCGATTGATTTAGTGTTTTATGGCACAAAGCAGCCAGACTATTTGCAATAAATGTCTGGTAGAAAGGTAAAAATAAATTAGATGTAGTAAAATGCAAAAATTGAAATGAAGGTAAAACAAAACATCATCAAAAAACAGACAAAGCATATAACCACTGTTGACACCTAGTCTACAATGTTATGAGAGGAAGCAGAGTAAGAGAAGTTGTAAAGGACTTTCTCTAGCATAATGGTAATGATCATAACCCACCAGGAAGACTAACAGGTATGAACAAAAGCACTGTCAGTCACCTGAAGTTGGAATTTCCAGTGCTGGTTCTGGGTTATGTGTCATTATGGCCAGTACCAAAAGGTGAAGCAATAAAAATGTTAAAAGACATGCAGCAAAACTGAAATTACAACTTGCCAGGTTGACTAACGGGTAGTTCAAACAGCAGCGTTAGTCACCTGAAGTTGGCCTTTCCAGTCTTGGTGTCAAGTTATTTAATGTTCTGGCCATTTTCCAATTTCAAATTGAACTAGAGAGATTGAGACTCTTAAAAGGGAACCACAATTAAAAAGGTGTAATGAATAAATATCAAACACTTAAATAAGATTAAAAAGATAAACGGTTATTAAAAAACTAAAAACTTTATCAAAATGGACAGTTTCACCTTCACCAATAACACTATTCAACGTTACAGACAAACCTTGGGAAAGAACATGTGTAAAATAGTGATGTCGTTGAGTCGTAATGATTACAAAAAAGTAAAATGTGGCTTACAGTGATTTGAGTGTTACATAGACTACACACTGGTGCAACAGTTCCAGATAAAAGAAAACAATGAGTTAAAAAACTGACCAATGTGTAGTCTAGTTAGAACAACTTCCTCCTTCTGAGCCTTAAGGAAGCTAGACAGACAAAGCTCAATATAGAGTTTTATTTGAAAAAGCTTGTTGTTGCATTGCTCACTCCAAGCGGACTGCCAGCTGGCACAGAGCCAAACCTTGAAAACAGGACCATAGTCCATGTACGGAATAGGCACAGTGGTGATAGTGCCAAAGTAGATAGATTTAACTGCAGTGTCTGCAAGCTTGTTCCTGCGAATACAAACATGGCCTGGAATCTAGAGAAACTGAATAGAAGCAGATGTGAATGAGAAATGGGCCAGTTGGTTTTGAATATCAGCGAGAACAGGGTGTGAGTTAAGTATAGAATTAAGCGAGTCAATATAAACAGTGCACTTGGAGTACTGCTTAGCTTCAATATGATCCAGGGCAAGAGATATGGCATACAGTTCAGCAGTGAACACAGAAGCTGTAGAGGGGATTCTGTGAGCAACCACCGGACCGCAACAGACCATGGCAGAGCCCACAGAATCACCTGATTTGGAACCATCCGTATAAAGTGGAATGGAATGATTGTTTGAAAGATGTTCAGTAAATAAAAGATGGTACTTCCAATCTGGAGTATCTGCCTTTTTCAGATGACTTAAAGAAATGTCACATTTGGGGGCTGTAATAAGCCATGGTGGGATGGGCTGACCAGTGGATTCTGCAATGCTATCCAAGACAGATCCAATCCATCCAATTGTGACTGGATGCAAAGGCCAAAAGCAGTAATGGCAGATTGTTTGTTCTGAAAAAGTGTGGCCCACTAAGGAAGGAAAACACATCCCCAGGTGGGATGCTTTGGTAAGGAAAGAAGTTTCGAAGAATATAGTAAAGACAGTTGCAAACAGCAAAGGTGCAGAAAGCCCCAGTGCAGAGTCAAATTCCTTGATGATGAATGGGGTCTCCAGAGGGGATGATGTCCATTAAAGTCTCCCAGGATTAGAAAGGGAGACAGCAACTGTTCAATGAGAGCATCAAGGTCTGATTGATCATATGTCTCTTTAGGGAACAGATAGAGAGAACAAACAGTCATGGTATGACCCAAGGAAACACGGACAGCTACGGCCTCCAAGGGTTTCAGAAATGTTTCTTGTAAGAAAAGACATACGGGATGGTAAAAAGCAATCAGTGTTTTGATATCATCCAGATTAGAAAGTAAAACTTGATAGTTCCATTGTATCAAGGTGGCCAGTTTTAATGACAGATAGGCGAAGTGGCTAGAGAGCCTTTCTGTTTACGACCATGTCAATAAGAGCACAACATATCTTTAACACTCCCCAACTGGCGGTAGAGAGAACACAGAGCATGTTCAGTGCTCCTGTGCATTTAACCCATAGCTGCTTTAAGTGTGGTATAAAGGTTCGCTTACGGTCAAAGATAAGCCCCAAGAACTTGGTCTCAGGGACCACTGGCAGCGAAACATCACCAATACAAAGTTCAGGATCAGGGTTAAAACCCCGTTGGCAGCAAAAGTGCATGCAAATGGTTTTAGAGAGAGAAAAATTAAAGCCATTCACTGTAGTCCACTTCAGTACATGACTGAGGGCAGTTTGTAGTTGCCACTCAATATATCTCATGTTCAATGACTGACACAAGATGTGAAAGTTGTCGACATGGAGCCCATTCTCAACAGTGAGAGGGAGTTGTTCAGTGATGACATTTATCTTTATACTGAAAAGTGTGACACTGAAAACAGAGCCCTGAGGGACCTCAAGTTCCTGTACAAAAGAATGGGAAAGTGTAAAACCCACATGAACTTGTAATATCGTATCCATTAAAAATTTTTAAATAAACATGGGTAAATGACCACGTAACCTATATACAGGGTGTCCCAGAAGTCGCGCACCATACGTACATATAATAATGTCAAAGGATTAGCACTGCAACCCTCAACAAAGTAAAAGACAGTTTTATAAAGAGAATTGATGAATGTATCAAAGCAGAGGGTGAACAGTTCGAGCATCTGTTATGATTATTATCAATAAAATTGTTATTCATATGTATTAACATAAAAATTTATATGGTGTGCGACTTCTGGGACACCCTGTATATGGAGGTCTCACAAAATGCCATACCTCCATGTTGTGTCATAAGCCTTCTCAATGTCAAAAAATATTGATACGAGATGTTGGCATTTGAGAAAGGATTCTCTGATTGATGTTTCAAGTCAAATCAGGTCCTCCATGGTGGAGTGCTGTCATCGGAACCCACACTGGCTGGGCGAGAGAAGGTTGTATAATTCGAGAAACCAAACAAGATGAGCATTAACCATCCTTTCTTAGGTCTTACAGAGATAGCTCATCAAAGCAATTGGACAGTAGTTTGAAGAAATCTTGGGATCTTTCCCATTCTTAGAGAAAGGTAAGATAATTGCCTGGTGCCAAGCATCAGGAAAAACATTCTCCTGTTAGTTCCAGTTAAAAACAATTAGAAGAATATCAGGAAAAGCAGGAGAGTGATAGTGCAGAATGTCATAGTGTACATCATCAAGTCCAACAGATGTACTGCCAGACCGATGAAGGGCCATTTTACACCAGTGTAAAGGGACAATTATAGTCAGAGAGACAGTCAGTTTGAAAGGAAAGAGGTGAATGCTCCGCCCTAGTCTTGATGGCCAAGAAGGTGGAGGAACGAGCAGAAGTGCTAGATACCTGGCAAAAGCTTTCACCTGGAGTATCCGTGATGCTCCAGACATCAGCTACCTCTTGGCCATCAGAGTATAAGAACGAGAGGGGGACAATACTGTAGCGCCCACTGACCTTTCAAATCCTATCCCATATGACCTTAGAAATGGTGGTAAAAGATATGCGAAAGTGATGCAGTTTGAAAGTGCGGGATATTTACGGAAAGTATCTCAGGCCTGTTTTTGAGCCTTTTGTGCCAAGTGGCAAGCAGGATTCCACAGCTGACGAGGATATTGTGGAAAACATGTTGAGGTTTTAGGAATAGACTGAGCAGCTGCTTGTATAATACAGTCAGTTACCGCTGCCACACAGTAGTCTATTGATGGCTCTTTCACGATCAAATTCTGCGAGAGCAGTGAAAGTGGACCAATCTGCCTGTTCCAGCTTCCACCGGGGGCATGCGGGTAGGGTGGCATCAACCACGGCCAGTCTCTCTCAAAAGTATAGGAAAATGATCACTGCCTGGTGAATTATTGTCAACCCTCCATGAAAAATGGTAGAATAATGAAGGGGGAGCAAACCGAGAGATCAATAGCTGAAAAAGACTGACTAGGTACATGAAAATAAGTGGAAGAACCAGTATTGAAAAAAGAAAAATTGTGATCAGAGAGTATACGCTCTACAGAGCGGCCCCTCCTATCAATAATAGCACTTCCCAAGAGGGCATGATGTCCATTAAAGTCCCCCAGGATTAAAAAGGGAGACAGCAACTGTTTAGTGAGAGCATCAAGGTCTGATTGATCATATGTCTCTCCAGGGGACAGACAGAGAAAACAAATAGTCATGGTATGACCCAAGGAAACACTGAAGGCTACAGCCTCCAAGAGTGTGTGAAGTGACAAAGACAGGGTGGGCACATGCTGATCAACAAATAGTGCCACCCCTCCATGTACTCATCCATCACACAGCCTATCATTTCTGCACAGAGAAAACTGCCGAATGGTGACTGTTTCAGCAGATTTTAGAAATGTTTTTTGTAAGGAAAGACATACAGGATGGTAGGAAGCAATCAGTGTTTTGATATCATCCAGATTAGAAAGAAAACCTCGATAGTTCCATTGTATCAAGGTGACCATTTTTAATGATGGGTAGGCAAAGTGGCTGGAGAACCCTTCTGTTTATGACCACATCTTTTTCCTTACTGTCCTTATTCAGAGGAGGTCTATCAACCTCCATGGATCCTGCCCCGGGTCGATTGGGAAGGTCTTTGTTGTTGGAAGGGGATTCCAGTGACTGAGGATTCAAACAAATGATTGTTTTGCATCTTTAGGTGGGAAAAAAAGATGTATCAGAAGAAATGTCTGTATATGAAACCAAAGGATGTGAATCTCGAGATTTGTTGGAATGTTTGGGAGGAACAGAGATGGGTGTAGAAGTTGATTCATCAACCTTTTCTAACCATAGAGGTCAAAAGGCTTTTCATTTGTTTTGAAAATGATTCTCTTGGAGGCACAGAAACATCTGTCTACACTCCAACTGTAGTTTTGGAACAAAGTGCATCAGCATATGTCTGAGATTAAGTGGTGGACAGCAATTTCTGAGCCTCAGGATAACTAATGTTATGAGTCATTTTCAAATGCTGTACCTCTTTTCCTTAAACCATTTTGGGCAAGAATGAAAGGAGGAAGGGTGGGAACCATTGCAGTTAACACAATGCGGGTCCATGTCACACTCAGACATCGTGGTCTTTGCCACCACAATGAGCACATGTCAGGGAACTACAACATAACATCCTTGAGTGGCGGAACATCTGACATTGGAAACATCAGAGAGGGTTTGGAATGTACGACAGTACCCTGCAATGTAGATAACCTGCCTTCATGGTACCAGGTGCACTAAGTAATGTAAATGACATAACGAGGATATATGTTGGCATTGTAACTCCATCTTTGTGAGTGGAGATGCACCTCACTGCAGAAACTCCTTGAGTGGAGAGATCAATGAGAATCTCTAACTTGGTGACGTTCTTCAAATCTTTCTCAACAATAACTCCACGTGACAAATTCAAGATAGCATGAGGGGTAACCTCAATAGGTACATCCCCAACTGCCTTTGAATTCAAAAGGAGTTCACTGTGTTGGGATGTGGATGTTTCAACCAATATGTCTCCAGATCAAAGCTTCTTTACTGACTTTGGAGAGCCAGCAAGTCCCTCTAGTCTCTTCTGAATAAAAACAGGGGACATTTGCCCTAAAGGTTTTTCTGAAAGAGAATGTAATATGAGAAAATGAGGTACGAGTGTTACAGATATTGAAGATTGCTGCTCAGAGTCTTCAAGATGTGGTCGTTTACCTGCTGAGTGTTTTTTCACTATTTTATTTAAATTTTTTGTAAGAGGATCCATAAAAAGAGGGAAAATTTCAGTACCCACTGACTCCACCCACCATGCAGCCCTATGAGGGGATGCATTACAATGTCATGCAAGGACATTGCAACAACATTAGGGTTTTGTGAGCACTATACCCAAACACCAGCATCAGACACAATGTCCACAACATCTGTTGAGAACTTCCAACACTGGTACTTGGTTAACTCTAGCCCAAGTGGACCAGCCAACTGACCCAGAGGGGGCCACCCAAAGGCCGCCTGTCTACAGGAATTCAAGGCCAAAGTGGTGTGTTAGGACTGGACCCCTCAACCACCAGGATCCTGTCCTCCCATTCACAGATCGACATGCACAGCAAACACGTGGGATGTTTTGATCCTAGAGAAGGTAAACTGAAAGAACAGAACCTTCCCTGGGAGGTCTCCTCACCATATACAGGAATCCACATCGAGGGGCCACTGAACAGAACAGATAAATTATCAAAGTCAGCTGTAAGCAACAACTTCATTATGATAATACATGAAACACAGCTACAGTGCCATTACATAATTTTCTTTATAGCACTGATCCATTACTACTTTAAGTCAGTTTAACTCCATGTGCACTGGTGGGTGCTAATGTGTACATGTAACAACCTTTTATAATGTCACGAACAGGGTATTATACATTCAACAGAGATACCCACTATTCATTTTTACCCTACATTAATAACTTAGCAAGAGGTGGTGGTTAAGGAGAATTGATAACACACACAAAATATATAAATATACTTAAAAGTACTGTAGCTGTGTATCTTAGATGTTTCATTGGTTGTGCAAACTGAGGAATGGACCAAAGTATCTTCATTCCTTCCATGAGTATCATCTTGCTCTTTGACTTATCACAGTCCCAGTCACACCTAAATAACACTATGTAACTCAAATTTTGTTCCTGGATAGTATGTGTTATTTCTTAGTTACTTATGTTGTGAAAGTACAGAAAATGGACATTATTCCCTTCAAACTTTGCTTTTGAGACCTGGATAACGAAATTAAAAATTAACATATTTTCTATGTAAAAATGGGCAAATTTGCACATTTTCATTTACATAAGGTCTGAATAAAACAACATATGAATCAAGATTTACATGTATTTATAAAGTCATAAAAAATGTTTAGAAGTGAGTAGTTTTTCAAGATTTGAGACTGTAATTTAAATTATAAATACCTTCACTTCACATATTTTCACACGTAATCAGTGATTACGTAAATTGATTACATCAAAGTTCAATTATTTTGATAAACTGAAATAAGCAAATAACCTATGACAGTGTCAACATGTTATTTATGCACTTGAGTGAACAATCATTTGACATGACAAAATATTAAGGGCAGAGATATAAATATTGTATCCATAGAAAACCACTAACACAAAAATTTTTACAATATGGTTAAATTTATACATAAATCTGCATAAGGTTCAGACATTATAACAATTTTAAGTGTGCAAATCAGTCAGCCCCATGACAACCACAGCTGGTTGGATGGACTTTTAATATTGTTTGTTGTTTTGTAGGTATTATGATGTTGCATAAACTGTTCAGGATATATAAATGACACATTCAACAATATACACCTTAATCAAGAAGGTTATCCACTTGGAAAATTGATACAAATTGGTTCCAAGACTTGTCCATTCAAACAATGTATACATAAAGCAGCTGTACGATGAAATGGGTGTTCATGTTAATTAATATACAAGTTAAATTACTAGATAAAATTCATATGGATTTCTGTGTGATTGGACTCTTGATATGGGTAACCAATGTGTTTGTACATTTGATGGATTATGTAATGCATGCAGAGAGGAATGTGATGCTTCTGACATGACAGCCTTATGAAAGAGTCTTTTGCAATGAAAACAATCAGAAGTGAGTATGTAGAACGTGGTGACATTGTGAGGTTAAAATAACATTTAAACTCTACAAATAAATGTTAAAAAACTAAACAATTTCCTAAATACACAAGTATATTCTGATTGATGGTGTTTAGTGCAGAGAATTTCCAAATGTGAAAATTACAGCAAGTGATTTTTTAAATTATCCCCATATTAATATAGGGCAAAAAGTGGACCACTCCCCATATTAATGTAAGGCAAAAAGTTGACCACTTCCCATATTAATATAGAGCTGAAAGTGAACCACTCCCCATATTAATGTAAGGCAAAAAGTTGACCACTTCCCATATTTATAGAGCTGAAAGTGGACCACTTCCAAGACTCATTTTGGGAAATAAATTCTATACCAAATTCCTGAACCTTTACTGCCAATCATCTTATAATAGTTATCTTTGAATTATGAGGAAGAATTACATTTAAAATAAAATTTTAAAACTGTATCTGAATTTTTAAAACTTTAACAGTAACTCAGTGACTGATCATTATTATTTTAACCTCTGCTACTGTATAGAATCAGAAAACAACAACAAACTTATATTGAGACAAGAAAAATCAAACAATAGAAAAGATGTTCCAACATTTACTAATTATCTTTCATTTCTTTTCCTAAAAAAAACAACATCCAAAATGAGTTTTACCTTATATCCTCTTCATTTTCTGGAAAACTCCAGAATGCTATACGCAGCTGAAGCTGTTCTGGTACTGGTGGATAAACTCGTTCGACAACTTCAAAAGGAATGTGTGCAGCAACCTGTCGTGCTGATAGCTCAACTAAGGTCAAGTCTTCTGAAAGTAATGAGAAAGTTAACATTCAACTGAGAGTAAAATCAACAACTATGTTACATTAATAGAAAAGTATTGTAATCCTCTTTCATTACTTCTTACACCATAAATGCAAGGAAAAAAAATCATTTTTTTTTACTCCAACAATGAATCTGAGTTGCACCCTTTAGTTTAAACACTGACAGAAAAATTTTATATGCAAAAAAAAAAAACGGCTCTTTTGGGCTCAGAAAACACTTCAAATAGAAGCACTTCTATTTGAAACTGTATCTGAAAACACTTCAAATAGAAGCACTTCTATTTGAAGTGTTTTCTGAGCCCAAAAGAGCCGTTTTTTTGCATATAAAATTCTCAACAAGTGGGTTTCTCGACATCACTGACTGACAGAAAAAAATTAATATTTTCAGAAAAAAATACAAATATCAGACAATGATCTATCCTGGCTCCATTAATATGGACACAAGTGAGCTAAAAGTGTGCATCCCAACCTTTTTACAAAACAAACTACTTTGCAATGAACTTTAGTGAACAACATCACACTACAATGTAATTTACAGTTCAGGTTTTAATATTATTTAAGTTGTAATTACTTAGTTTCAAATGAAATATTGTCATTCATTACTTATCTTGATCATGACTCATCTCTACTTTCTATTCCCCATTTCACTTTTTCTTTCTATCACTTTATGGGCTTCATCATTCATACTATAGATACTAATAAGCCAGCCCCTTCCTAATATTACTGCAGTGTCTCACACAACACTTCCTTTTATCTCTATTTTCTTAATACCCCCAACCCTGCTAATCTAGAAAACCGGCTAAATTGAATTCTGATAGTTATTGGATGTTCTGTATGACTGCTTAAGACAATGTGGTGATTAATGAAAACTTGCCACGTTTCATGTACATAACACTGGTAAATTCAGATATAGTATTATATCTTCATGGTTATTGGGTTGGTGACAACAAACAAGCTCATAAATAGTAAAAAAATACATTATTATTAAATACTTCTAACATGGTGTACAGAGGTTGCCTTTGTGTACTTTTACACAAATAATTAATCTATAGCAATGCAAAGATACGAGTAAATGATATTTTTTTAATACAAAATATTAAAATATAATTCTATTTCTGAGAAATGGACCTGCCCTTACTACAAAAATAGCCTGATGAGCCACAACTGTTTCCATTTGGCTTCTTCCACCCACGCCAATTGTTGCAAAGACTTTCTGGCTCACTTATCCAAGAGCAGAGGGAGTCTTCCTCGAAACGATCACTGTCTTCAAATGAAAAGCGGTCTCCTTCATCCCAGTCAAACATGCCTGTAACTTCCATAAACTTTTAAAATTTATAAGCCAGCTTGATTGATAAAGCACTATTTCTCATTGAAAACAAATAATCTTGGCACCATATTTATTCATGTATAATACATATTCCAAAATACAGTCTCCGAAAAGATGAGAAATCAGTGTTATAATGTGCATGTGACATGAAAAACAACATTCAAGAAAACCATGCAAGGTACTGATTACTCCCATTTGTAACATACTCACTCACTTCGATACACACAGATTATAACACACAGGTTGAAACACACTCACTTCGATATACACAGACTAACACACTTACTGGTTGAAACACACAGACTATAACATACTTACAGATTGAAACACACTCAGTTTGACACACACAGACTATCACACAAGTTGAATAACACTCACTTCCTGACTTAGATACAGACTTATACACTCTCAAGTTAAAAATATTCCAGAACCTTTCAAGCTTTTCAGTAATTAAATAAAACAATTCACACAAAACTATCAATTTTAAGTCTGTTGTTAATACAAAGAAGAAAAAAAAACAAAGCATGAAGTTCTTGAATGCCTAAATAACCAAAATTATTTTGTAAATCCAGCATGTCATTTTTTGTTTCCTTTTCTAAAACAATCAAACATTGTACATTAAATGTATTCCAAAGCCAGGGCATTGGCAAACCTAATCACAAGGTAATCCAAAGTCAGGGCCCTAACAAAGCTATTTCAACACAATAAAAACTAGGTTGGCAGTTGACAGCATCTTCATTGGTTATGGTCACATAACTTTCACAGGGGTTCTCTATCCAACAGATTACAATTTGTTGGCATTCTCTTATTTAAATATTTAATTGGTTTTGCGAAAAACAAGAGAATAAAACCAGTTCAGAGGTCTTCAGACAACAGTGCTGGTTGGAACAATAATTGAAAGAGTAATTCACATGTGATACAAAGACAAAAAAGTTACATTTTTAAAGCTGAAAGACCACAGTTGTGTTTTCTTAACAAACAATTTTATAAAAGATATCCCACATTCCTGTGTTCATTTTGTCATTTGATTCTTTGCAAAACATGGGATAATTACTTGCCAACAGTATATTATAGTATCATATGTTTTGAGCTTCAAGTAAGTATGCTGAAGACACAAAAAATAAAACATTATTCCAATACACTATTATTCAATGAAACTACATCGCACTACGCAATAAAGTTTTTACTTTTTCTTGTTCCTGAACATAAAGTATTATTTCCCAATTGCTTATGCCTAAAGTAAATGGAACAGACATATTTTTTATCTTCAAACTTTGCTTTTGTGACCTGGTCGCAAATAACAAAAACATGATGGGAAACTATATTTGGGGGCTGATACATGAAAGTGGTTTACATTACAGTCCTAAATATGTTGTTTTATTCAGACCTTACGTAAATGAAAATATGCAAATTTGTCTGTTTTTACATAGAAAATAGGTTAATTTCTAAATTTCGTTATCCAGGTCATAAAAAGAAAGTTTGAAGGGAATAATGGCCATTTTTTGTACTTTTACAACATAAGCAATTAAGAAATAACACATACTAACCTGGAACAAAATTTGTGTTACATAGTGTAATCAGCTAATTTTGTTACCTGGAGACACCTTACAATCATTACTTCCTAAACCGACAGTTTTCTTTTGTTAATGTTTTTATTGGACATATTCTGTTTCTAGTACAATCACATAAATTAACACATCATAAGCATTCACTAACATAATTAACAAAGATATTTACACAAAGTTTAAGGACAAACTGCACACTATATGATTTTAATTTCATTCACCATATTGTTTTCACTAAGACATATCAGTTATGCTGCAGGTAAAATCCTTTAAGAATTAGTCTGAATGTAAGAAATTTCAGACTTAAAAAAGTTTATATTCTCATGTGTGTTTGTTAGTATTGTACTACCTGCTGTCATTTCTACAGCCTCAAGGCTGAGATGTCTAACTTAAGTTTTGTGCACATGTATAGTTACTTAAGTTGTAAAATAACTGTGGGAAGTAAACAGTTTTATGTTGAATATGTTATGACTGTTTAAAAGATACACTTAAAGCTACTCCTCCAAACCAAATAGATAGTTTATCTGTTCTAAACTATACTTTACAGTATTCTTTTCACACAAGAAAAAATAAGTGTGTTAGCTCTCTACTGCACACATTATGAAAATGTAAAAAAAAAAGTATTGTATTTGAATTTCTTACTTCAATAGGTCTGCAGTACAAAAATATGTTTTTGCAGAATATATTTCAGTAAGTTATAAATAGGTACATTATCCAGAAATAATATTGTTCAAACAAGAAACCAAAAACAATAATTGTGCAGTTTAGTTAGACTGTTACCTGAACGTAACAGCATTGAAATACAGACCTAAGGCATTCACATGCACATGAAGCAACAAATATATTTGTTAGCTGTATCTTACAATATGAAAAAGAGGGTTAACATAATATTTTCAGCATTTTTTTATTATTTCTGTTATAAATTTTCACAATAAAATTATGGCTGCTCTAAATTTGGAGATATCATGTATTCACCACAAGATAGACAAAGAGTTCTGTCTACACTTCAAAGGAATTTGACCTCTGAAGACCTAGAAAATCGTGTTTCAATTCTGCTTTCTATATCAATGTACATACAGGAAACAGCCCACTCTGAACTGATACTGGGTTAACACAATTTGGTTTTTTTACATACAGAACCAGTTTTTTGTTTGTTAAGGTTTCCTTTATCAGTTTTCTATTGTTTATGTCTAGCTTTCACACACACACTCTCAAAAAATAGATAATTTGTTACATAACAGGTTCAACAAACATTAATATCAAGAATAATACATGAATTGTACAAATGAAAACAAAATTCCAGTTAAATATTGTAAACTAATTTTTATTTAAGATAATGCAAAAATTATGATGAAAATACTTGTTATTTTTGTAAAATTGAGTTTTTGAAGTTGCAGAAAAACAAACTAACTATAAAGATTTTTAGTAACCAAAAATTCCAATTAACAAAAAGTACAGTAATAATTGTAGAACACTGATGACAACTCACACAAGATTTCAAAAAATCATTTTAAATCACTTTAGAACTTCATCTCATTATAAGATAACTGTTTATTGAAATAGTACTAAAAATACTCACTTCTCAAGTACAATTGATAAGTTGACTGAGTACACATTCAAGATAAGGACTGGTCTGATCAGTTAGGGAAGAAACTGACCACTTTCAGACACCAACATGAGGAAACTGTGTAGAAAATAAAAACAATCAGTTTGTCCTCTCCAACATAAAACACTCATTGATACGTGATATATACACACGTAAAAATAATTATAAAAAGAGACGTGAGCTTCACTGACAATATATAAGGTTATTACAGAAATTCTTTTATCATTCTATGGACAGAAATAAAACTTCTTGATGAGAAAAACTGAATAAAATTATAATTACTGTTTACACAAGAAAAAAATCCTAGTTATTTTAGCTTGAAAACAGTTCATTATTCCAATGTTCTCACATTTATCACAGATAAATGCCACTTCCCAATCACACAAACATCTTTCATTGACACTCAACTCAAATATTACTCTTCAGTCACATGGTCATATTTTATTTACACTATATTTTCAATCATCACTTCCCAATCACATGGCTATCCTTTACTGATACTCAATTCAAACATCACTCTCTAATCACATGGCCATCCTTTATTGATAGTCAATTCAAACACCACTCTCCAATCACATGGCCATCCTTTACTGATACTCAATTCAAACACCACTCTCCAATCACATGGCCATCCTTCACTGATACTCAATTCAAACACCACTCTCCAATCACATGACCATCCTTCACTGATACTCAATTCAAACACCACTCTCCAATCACATGACCATCCTTCACTGATACTCAATTCAAAAACCACTCTCCAATCACATAACCATCCTTTACTGACACTCAAATTATTTTTAATTTTTAACAGCTGCTATTTTTCATTATGACCATTTATCTTTTCCACTAAAAATGTTCTGATAAAATTTAGAGATGACAAATAAACATCTATTACTTAACATACAAACAAATTTACAACTCAAACAACAAAATGTCTCTTAAAATAAATGCTTTAAGCATTGACAGCCCTGTTTAATCATTGTTTCCAACATATTTTGGCCCAGATAAAAATACAAGCATAACAAAGTTGACTTACACACAAGTTACAGAATAGAAAATACAGTAATGTTAATTTAAGAAGTAGAACATCAAACAAAATGTTAGGACTAAGTCCAGACTTTGAAATATGGCTCATACCAAATGATTATGAGATGGCTGAGTTATTAAATTTTATTTTTTCTTTAATAGTTACTTATGAAGATCTAACAAACAATTGAACAGTTGGTAGATATAAACAAAATGATCGCATTAATTCTGAGCTTGTTAACAAAAAAATGGAAAATTTAAATAATAATAAATGTTTCCAAGCAAAAAAATTTCCCCAAGGGTTTTGAAGCAGGTTATATCCTTAAAATGCAAGCTATTTACTACTATTTTTTTTCTTTGTCCTTGAACAGTGGGCAGGTGCCAGAATATTAAAAGTAGGCTAATGTAACTCCTCTTTTCAAAGGGAGGTGATAAAAAACTTTTACAGTAATTATAGACCTACTTGTGTTACATCAGTTGTGGAAAGGTTTGTGAAAGTCAAAAGATTTCTTGTAAAGTCAGTTGACCAAGTTAAAAATTCTGTTTGATAGTCAATGTGGTTTTACTAGTGGAAATTGTTGTCTTACTAATCTTTTGACATTCTTTGAAGAGATTACTGTTTACATAAATTAGGATAATGTGTGGATTTAGGTTTTCAGAAAGTGTTTAAGATTTCAACCTTTTAAAACAACAGACTTTAGTCAAACTGAGTTAGTGTTAAGAGTGGGCTACCCCAGGACTCAGTGTTGGGACTTTTGTTCTTTTCAAATTATGTGAATGATGGATATGAAGTAATATTCAACAAATTATTCAGATGTTAATATTTTATATGTTGTGACTGTGGGAACAAGGATACTGCCCTACAAAAACAAGTTTGAATTATTCTGTGAGTTGGACAGATAAATGGAACATAGAAATGTATCTCAGAATGGCTGGTATGGGTATTAACACTTTTACTGATAAGCTCATAACAACGTTTCAACCTTCCAAGTCATCTTCAGGTTAACAAAGATAAATATGACCTAGGAAGGTCAAAACACTGTTCTGTGTTTAGCAATGAAAGTATTAATACCCATACCAGCCATTCAGAGATACATTTTTTATTTCAAATGGGTTTCTCATCATCAAGAAATGGAATATAGTTTTTAATTACAATAAATCCAAGGTAATGCATGCAAGATATTAGAAGTTTGATAATAATTTTTGGTGGAATAACATTAATTATGATTAAAAAGGAACTTGGTTCATCAGCATCTTAAGCCATCCAAGTAGTGTGTTGCTGCTACTGGAAGGAAAAATATTGGAAACATGTATAAAGAGGTAATGATTTCATTGAACAAGTTAACCACCCAAGAGGTCTGTAATCTATATCAGCCTGGGTTTCTTGTTTTAAATAATAGATACAAGTATTCTAACAACAGTATCTTCTGTAATGAGAAATAATGAATGCCAGATAAACTACCAATTAATATATACACGTTAGTTTTAATATCTATGCATGTTGGTTTTTAAGGCCAATTTCTAACAGAAATTTTGAAATGTTTATCATTTCAAAAGATAAACCTCCAGATTTAATGTTATTACTACATTTGGCTATCCAGAATGTTCACCGACTGAACTAAAAACAAACACTGGTAACTTTTTAATAAAGTAACCAACCACACCACTGACAGTGAAACTATTTTTCACTCTAAATTAAAAAAAGTACAGAAATACAAAACATGAATCTTGACTTTCATGTATTAACTCATACATGTATTAATAAGGACAGAAAAACCAATGTCTTTTTTTTTTCTAAAGGCCTGTCATGGCCAGGTGATTGGGGGTTCAACTAACAATTTGAAGTTTGTTGATTCTATTCCTCATAACTACAAAAATGCTTTGTGTCACAAGGATTTGAACCCACAACACTTAGATTACGAGTCAAATATCCTAAATCACCAAGTCATGCTAGGCCTTTAGAAGGTGGATTATTTTACTACTATATATAACAGGACTCTAAAAGTTTGTGGTTTTGTTCCTGTGTACATAACTGTGATTATAGGTTACACTCTTACAGACACTAAAATCTTCTAACAGTTTCTAGTTTTGTTCATGTGTACATAACTGTAATTATAGGTTACACTCCTACATACAATAAAATCTCCTAACAGTTCCTAGTTGTAGAATTTTCAAAAGTTTAATTTTATGTGCTGCAAAATTAAAAAAACAACTAAAGATCACATCATGACTTTATATATATATATATATAAATCTAATTACTGTTGTAAGCTATATTTTCAATGTTTTAATATGGATGTCATTTAGAGGATGAATAAATTTAGATCAGGTAAGTTCATGAAAGTACACCATTGTGCAAATTAATTGAAAGAAGACGAAAAATTATGATTTTTTTTTTCAATTTTTTGCATTTTATTTCTGAGAATCCAAAAATTACTCACAGCCTTTATTTTTCAGAAGATCATTAATCCGCTTTGGCATAAAGTAAACGAGTTGACTGCAATCTTTACTAATTTTTGGATTGTGATACCACACCTCAATTAAAGCTTCAATTAGCTTTTCTTTCATAGAACAGTCTTTTTCCCGAAATCTTTCTTTACAAATCACCCAAAGATTTTCAATAGCATTTAAGTCCAGAGAATTTCCAGGCCAGTCCAGCACCTATATTCATGTTGTACTCATAAAATTCTTCACAAGTTTCGATGTGTGGCATGGAGCCAGATCTTGCTGGAAAATGCTAGAACCATCTGGAAATCTCTTTCTCAATTCTAGAGCGACTCTTTTCTGCAAAACTTCAATGTACTGTGGTCCTCGCATCATACCTTCTATGATATGTAAGCTTCTGATGCCATAGTAGCTGAAAAAGCCCCCAAACTTCTTCAAGGAATGCTTTATGAACTGATTGATGTGAGATTCTCGAAGTTTCTCACCTGCAGATCTGTGAACATGCAGACTTCTTTGACCCTGTATGAAGAAATGAGTCTCATCATTGAATAACACCTTCTTCCATTGTCCTTATGTCCAGTTCTTGCATTTCAGACCCCACTGATTTCATTTTTCTTTATTGAGTTGGTAAGAAGTTGTTTTTTGACTGGTCTCCTTGTCCTTCGATGGACATCAAGAAACCTACGACGAACCATTGAAGAGCTGACTTTTATTCCTTTGACCTCCAAATATCTTTTTATGGCATCACTTGTCTTCCGTGGATCTTTCACACTCTCCCTAACCACATATGCATTGTCTCTTGGAATTGTTTTTCTTTTTTGCGCCTTTTTTTCTTTTACACCTGGTTTTTGAATAAATTTGGTATTAACTGGAATGTCATAGTTTGTTACTAGTTTTTGCCAAATGTTTGTTATTTGTCTGCTGATGTCGGGAATATATGATATGCAGCAGTATATGGTTTCGTGATTTTTTGATTCTTGAGATATATTTACTTTTGTTGGTTGGTTTTGCTTTGTCTAGGTGTATGCGTATAATGTTTTCTAAACAACCCTTTCCAAACATGTGATCAGCTTCCGGTCAGTTACCTCTTTCTTTGTGAACTACTAGATCCGGTACTCACCTTGGCCTTGATCACAAGGCTGACGGTCAATAGGCTAACACCAACAATGTCCGCTCATGCTCGTGCAGCGTCACAATTTTTGTATGCTTTCTAGGAGTCACATCCATTGTGCATGACAGCTGAAAGACAACTGATTAACAGTGAAACAAATAGCCTCATTTTTGAGAATAAGTCTAATGCAATTTTGAATGACGTAATATTCCTCAAAATTTTGTCATATATCCCAAAAATAGATCAACCATACTGCAAAACACAGCTAATGATGCCGTCAGTGTGAAAAAATTACTATTAAAGGAAATCAGCAGGTTCAGCGGGCCTACAACAGATGCCATGCTTAAAATATCGTAAAATGACCATTTGTTTCAATTAATTTGCACAAGGGTATAATTCTAAAGTGTTCATGATTGTTATTAGTGACTGAAAAACCTAAAACAAGAATGCAGATGAGTGTTATTAGTGACTGAAGTACCTAAAACAAGAACACAGATATGAGTGTCATTAGTGACTAAAATACCTAAAACAAGGACACAGATACGAGTATTGTTAGTTACTGAAATACCTGAAACAAGAACACAGATATAAGTGTTATAAGTGACTAATACCTAAAACAAGGACACAGATATGAGTATTATTTGTGATTGAAATACCTAAAATGAGAACACAGATATGAGTGGTATTTGTGACTGAAATACCTAAAATAAGAACACAGATACAAATGTGAGTGTTATTTGTGATTGAAATACCTAAATTAAGAACACAGATACGAGTGGTATTTGTGACTGAAATACCTAAAATAAGAACACAGATATGAGTGGTATTAGTGATTGAAATACCTAAAATAAGAACACAGATATGAGTGAGCCAGACAGCCTTCACTTAGTCACGTGTCAAAGTAAAAATTTCAAATCACCTTCAATTTACGTGCATGTTCAATTACTTGACTTTTTAGCTGCGAGACTGTACAGTTTGTTTGCACATTATCCCTATGCAAACAAATGGGGTCAGATGTGCAAACCACAACCTTATGTGTGTGCCATTCAACATATTCGGTGCAGCCATTTGTTGTTGGTGTTACACCACCTTGAATATGCCATAAAATGTCAAAATGTAATTGAGACCTTATATTGGCTCTGGTTGTGGTTTGTTGATTTGCATATTTAAAATTACGTTTTGACATCTTATGGCATATTCAAAGGTAGTGTAACACCACCAACAAATGGCTGCTTTAATGAAGAGTATACAACAGCCTTTTTCATATGTATCAGGTCATCCCATAAGTAATGTCCAAAATTTTAATGGAGAACATGCATTATCATTTCTGTCTTTGTAGAAAGCTTCAATGACTAAAATATGTAGTAGGTCGTATATAAAAATGTTCAGACAAATAAAATAAACTAACCCAACTCCACTTTTTCAGATCATTAATCAAATAAACCCTTATGAAGATGGATGTGTCTGAGGAGAACATTAGATATATAATGATTTATATGTTTAAAGAAAGGCAATAGTGCAGTAGGAGTTACAAAAAACATTCAAGATGTTTATGGTGCGAAGTCTCAGTAAAAGAAAACATCAAAGGTGGTTTCAGAAGTTCAGGCCAGATGACTACAGTTTAAGTGATGCACCACATTCAGGTCATCCTGTTGAGTTTAATGATGACTTGCTGATGGCTGCACTTGATGAAGATTGTGCTTTAACAGTTGAAGGACCAGTACAGAAGCTTAATTCAACCCATTCACCAGTTCAGCATCTTCTCTAACAGCTAGAAAAGGGGTCACAACTTGGAAAATGGGTCCCCCATGATTGTACAGAAGCCAACCTTAGAGCAAGAGTAGACATTTGAACTACTCTGCACTTTCATGAATATAACTCACCTTTGTTGGACAGGTTAGTGATTGGAGGTGAAAAATGAATATTTTATAAAAATGTTAAGCAGTGCATGTGAACTGACTAAAGCACAACCCAAAATGGGCCTCCACCCAAGGAAAGTCTTGTTAAGCATTTGGTGCGATATTGTTGGTGTGATCCACTTTAAGTTACTACCACTCAATTTAATGATTACATCAGACTTTTGTTGTCAACAGTTAGAGCACTTGAATGTTGCAGTGAAAGAAAAGAGGTCTTCTTTCATCAATCATAAAGGTGTTGCATTACACCAGGATAATGCATGGCCCCATACAGCAAGGATCACTAGAGTGCGAAAAACTTCCACATCTTCCTTATTCTCCAGACCTTATCCCATCTGATTATCATCTATTCCAAAGTTTGCAGAACTATCTTGATGGAAAAGAGCTTGTAACACATGAAGATGTCAAAACTGCCATCTTTACATTATTTTTCTCCAAACCCCAAGAATTGTATAGAATTGGCATTCAAAAGCTTGTGAATTGTTGTCAGAAAGTAATTAATAATAATGAAACATACATTATTGATTAAATAACATTAAAAGCATTTGAAATACTTTCTCTTTTTCTGAACCTAAAATTGGACATTACTTAAGAGATGACCTGATAGTATATTTGTATACTCGGATCATGTTTAGTTCAAAGATTTAGAATTACTAAGACAGTGATATTCCTTGTACTTAATAGCACCAAAAAATAAAAGAAACTGATCAAACCAGGGTAACATGCACAATTTAGTTGGAGACCTGCAATAAGTCATACTACAGCTGTGATGAGTAAAGAGCAGTAAAGGGAAACATTTTTAACGTTGCAGTTAATGGCATGTAACAAAATTGAGATTTCGATCTTAAGAACCCACATATGTTGTTTCCATATCACATACATTCAACTACTGAATATCTGAAGTAACTGGAGAATGAAATGAGTAATAATGGTATTCCATTTGAAGACATACTGGAGAAACTGTCAAATGAAATATCAATGAATTTCCCTGCAATCAGACTGTTCGAACAAGTTCTGGGAAACTCATTCACTTACATCAGATGGATTATGGAAAGCATTATGAAAGAAGGGTACAATTTAAACATAGTAGCAACATGACAAAGCTTTTCACAAAGAAAACAATGCTGCAGGGTTATTGTTGTGATGCACAACCATGAGACACATCATAACTGGCTGAGGCATCATGAATGTCATGATGTAATGAATCTCCAGAACCATTTTAATATAAACAAATAAAAGGAATCTGTGTGTGCTTGTTTTGTGTACTTAGTTTCTGCAGGTTTATTTAATTATTTTTATTAGCTGCAGCAAACCAGCTCTTAGAACAGTACTGAGTTTTTGGTGGTTTTTTTGTTTTTTCAAGTACAAACACTTAACTTACACCACATCCAAAAAGTTTCATTATTTAATTTACTCTAATTCTACAATAAAAAAATTTTAGTTTGAAGGTAGAATGGTAGAGATCCTGATGAGTAATAAACTTGAATCAGATACACATGCACCCATGCTTGGTACTGCTAATGCACAAAACCATAACTAATAAAGAGAGAAACAAAGATTTCATTGATTGGTTTACTACAATCCTGCTTAAAAAATTCAAAGTGCCATAGCTACAGAAAATTCACTTTTTTTTTTCCATTGGACTAATTATGTTTGATTTTTTTTCCGAGAACTTTGGCATTTGTTTTTTCACTCTTTGACCTATGAAAGGAAGAAAATAATGGTACTCCAAGACTATTATATTGACCATTTCCATTTTATGTGAAAAAAGTAAAAATAAGTAGAGCATGTGAAACTTAATGTTCCACAAGTTCTTCTGATACCAGACTCAAAATAATTTAAACTAGCTCTGGACACAAGTACTTACACTTGTAACAGTCTTTAGATAGCCAATGGTTTTAATCTGTTATCCTCATATTTACTTTTCTTGGTTTTCTATGATACAGCCTTTTAAATTTGGCACAATTTTATATAATAATTGAAAAGAGACCACATCACTAATAACTAGAAATAAATTTTTGACTAAATATAAGCACAAGCAGAATGCATGATAACAAAGTATTATTAACTAGAAAGAAGTAGTTGGTTCTGCAAGAACACTTAAATAAGCAATTAGTACAATAAAATAAATTATTCAAAGGTCTAGGCACACTGTAAAAACACTTAGAGAGGCAGTTGGTACAACATAATAAATAATCCAGGGTCCAAGCTCACTGTTAGAACACTTTAAAGAAACAGTTGGTACAATATAACAAATAATCCAGGGTCCAGCCTCACTGTTAGAACACTTTAAAGAAACAGTTGGTACAGTACAACAAATAATCCAGGGTCCAGGCTCACTGTTAGAACACTTTAAAGAAACAGTTGGTATAATATAACAAATAATCCAGGGTCCAGGCTCACTGTTAGAACACTTTAAGGAAACAGTTGGTACAATATAACAAATAATACAGGGTCCAGGCTCACTGTTAGAACACTTTAATGAAACATTTGGTACAATATAACAAATAATCCATGGTCCAGGCTCACTATTAGAACACTTTAAAGAAGCAGCTGGTACAGTACAACAAATAATCCAGGGTCCAGGCTCACTCTTAAAACACTTTAAAGAAACAGTTGGTACAATATAACAAATAATCCAGGGTCCAGGCTCACTGTTAGAACACTTTAAAGAAACAGTTGGTACAACAAAACAAATAATCCAGGGTCCAGGCTCACTGTTAGAACACTTTAAAGAAATAGTTGGTACAATATAACAAATAATCCATGGTCCAGGCTCACTGTTAGAACACTTTAAAGAAACAGTTGGTAAATAAAACAAATAATCCAGGGTCCAGGCTCACTGTTAGAACACTTTAAAGAAATAGTTGGTACAATATAACAAATAATCCAGGGTCCAGGTTCACTGTTAGAACACTTTAAAGAAACAGTTGGTACAGTACAACAAATAATCCAGGGTCCACGCTCACTGTTAGAACACTTTAAGGAAACAGTTGGTACAGTACAACAAATAATCCATGGTCCAGGCTCACTGTTAGAACACTTTAAAGAAACAGTTGGTACAATATAACAAATAATCCAGGGTCCAGGCTCACTGTTAGAACACTTTAAAGAAACAGTTGGTACAGTACAACAAATAATCCAGGGTCCAGGCTCACTGTTAGAACACTTTAAAGAAACAGTTGGTACAATATAACAAATAATCCAGGGTCCAGGCTCACTGTTAGAACACTTTAAAGAAACATTTGGTATAATATAACAAATAATCCAGGGTCCAGGCTCACTGTTAGAACACTTTAAGGAAACAGTTGGTACAATATAACAAATAATACAGGGTCCAGGCTCACTGTTAGAACACTTTAAAGAAACAGTTGGTACAATATAACAAATAATCCAGGGTCCAGGCTCACTGTTAGAACACTTTAAAGAAACAGTTGGTATAATATAACAAATAATCCTGGGTCCAGGCTCACTGTTAGAACACTTTAAAGAAATAGTTGGTACAATATAACAAATAATCCTGGGTCCAGACTCACTGTTTGAACACTTAAAAAACCAAGATCAGAGAAGTCATACGAAAGATGAAAAATGTGAGAATCAGCTTACTGGAAAGAAACAAGAAGTATACTAGAGAGATACTGGTTATGGACTGTATATCATTTGGAAGTTTCTTTATAGCTCTTTATGGATTATCTGTTTTGGAAGTTCCTTTGTGGTAATTCATTCTGTAACTGATGCAGAATGAGCTGTTTCCATAACCTTAAGTTTCATCAGCAAACTTTTAAATAAAATACACCTCTATCATAAAATATATTTATATGAATAAAACAAATGATAAATAACAAAAGATTTCCAATCAGAACCTTCAGGGACTCTACCAATCACATAACTTCAACTCAAAACCTGCACATTTGTCTACCAATTTGCCATTGCTTTGTCTACTACACAATTCTACCACAAATTCCCCAAACTTGAAACTAACTCACTGAATCTATATAAGTCCTTTAACTCTATGAAAGTTTCTTTACTTAAGACTTTTAAAAATCAAAATACAAAACATAAATCAAGGATGACCTCATTATGAAAAATTCAAATGTAAAAAGGAAGTTCAAACAAGATAAGAAAGTTGAAAATTGGTAACTTAAACTTCATATTTCCAAATGCTTTTATGAACAGATGTTATCACTTCACTAGTAAAAATCAAGCTGATAGGCCAACAGTTTCTGAGAATCTATTCTAACCTTCATTCCTGAACAAATTTTTTTCCAGTGTCAGCATTTAATTGTTCAACAATTGGACAAAAATAACAAATTTATTGTTAACCACAAAGTAACACAAGGAACTATCTATGCTGTTCCAACCAGACTTGCCAGCGAGCTATTGGGATGGGTGAAAATTTTATTACATCAACCGTATTCTTTATCAAGACTGTCCCTGGTTTTCGTTTTTTGCTTGTAACACATTCACACAAAAACCTTTACGTAAAAGTCTAAGATAAGATAATTCAAGATAGTTTTACTGACTTACTTTTTGATAAACCTTGTCATCTTCCATTGTTTAAGTACATTTTACAATCTCATGAAGTTAACATGCTACGTATTTCTACGATTTTATTTTTCCTACTTAAACATTTGAGAACTAAGACTTTTAACTGGAATGAAACACTGAGAAAATGTTTTCTCTTTCCTTTGAGAAAACCTTAATTAAACAATCCTAAAAATTAATTACTATTTCTCCCATTTATTTCAACCAATTAATATTTTTCAGAATTTCATGGAGTTTTTGAAAATTACTTTTTTTTTACAAAAAGACAGCACACAGGCCTGACAATGCCCCATGGAACACATAGGAAAGTATCGTTGTTTTTACAATAATAAATAATTTGATAATGACTTAGTGTTGTAATCTTCCAATTCCTCAGGGAATGCTGCTTTCTCTTAAGCCTAATCGATACCCCTTATACCTAACTTCATAATAATTCTGTTTGTTTTTAAAAATTTTTAACTTCTCTCCTAAGTTCCTGTCTTCATCCCTTTGATTAATTGTTTCATTCTCTATAGGAAAACTTCAATCACTTTTCTGGTTGAAATAGAACAAACTGGTATTTCATTTTCACCAAAACAATTCCATATCATTCTTTTGTTAGACCGCTTCTTTATAATTATACAACAAAAATATGGCCAAGTCAAGACCACATTCAAACAACAAATTGGTATATTTGTTTCTTAAACTACAGACTCCTATCACTTGTAAACTTAAGTTCATAAATTATGTTTTTATGATTAGCAAAGGTTTACTCATTCATGGATTATGACTAACAAGAAAATACTTGTACAATTTTATGGCTGAGTAACTGAACATACACGATAAATAATACTGATCCAAAAACCATTACATGACTGGCATTCTACCAACAGTAAAACTGATTCAGTGTCTCACTGATTTTACCACACTTTACAAAGGTAATTTTCGTGATTATTTTAGGTATTATAGGATTGCTTTAAATGCTTAATTGACTTTAATGTCATCTACTCTCTAGCTACTTCAGTAATCTAAACTGAAACATAGAAAATACAGTTCACAGAAGACACTAAAAGTACAATGTAACTTTTTCACTTATTATTATTAATATTTAGGCTTAGGATATGCCATTATTAGGCCAAATACATAAAAAGTTTTTATTTTCAGCAAACATAATTAAAATTGTTTTACTGGCAAATATTAAATCATACTCCAGTTTCTTTCCAACATAAAAAAACATATGAACAGTTTTGCATTGGATACACACACAAAAATTCAATTTTTTGTTGACAAATTTTGTACTAAGGTTAATCTTCAGTTTACACACTTTTCTACACAAAATTATTTATAACTCTTGCTGCATAATTTATTGCAAAAATCCATCCAAAATATCTCTCAGTATCATACAAGTTATAATTCAAGATGTCTTAATTATTTTTCAAAAACTTACATACACTTCAGTTTATATTATAGTACCAGTTCCACTAAGAGATATTACTCAACTACTAAACAATGGAAACAAATTATTGTATTACATCTTGTGAAAAACTAATTTAACCATACTTTTGTGATCAAAGATTCGTTAATTTCAAACTGTAATTTACAATATACAAACTTAGTTATAAGTCTTTATACTATAATTTTAAAACTATTTTACGTTTAAGAGAAAAAAAAAATATATATATTAATAAGTTAAGATTAAGCCTCACACGTAAAATATAAACTGAACAATTAGGTCGCTGTATTAAACTACTATGTGCTGAAATAATCGTGTCTACCTTTAACTTGTCGAAGTTACTATTAAGTTTCAGTCTTAACTCGTAATCAATCGTCGTCTTTGTGTGTTTACAACTAATTCTCAACATTTACCTTAACCTTTAAAGTGTTTACTGACATCTTATCAATAAAAAAATGTATTAGTACCTAATTTCTACAATGACTATAATTAAAATATTTTGTTTACAGAAAAAAACAAAAGGGTTTCAAATCAAATGTCACTGTCAGTGTCATGCTGTACTATTAATGTCACGTACAGAACAGATTCGTGTCAGTTCAACTTAGAGTAAAAGAATGGCGTAAGCCGTAACGCTGAAACAGTAATTTAACATCAATAAAACGAATCATATTCGTAACACAGTTTATATAATTGAAATAACAATATACCGTAAACTGCAGCATTTCATACAAAGAACAGTGGTCTACAGCATAAAACTTTTATCAGGTAAATAAAGCCCACTGCATCACGAATCACTCCAAGAACCAAGGATAAACAGACCAGCTGTCTCCAATTGTACTCCGCTACCCCGCTCTCTTTATTTCTCTAGGTGAAACTTGTTTTTCAACAACGATAATGGTGGAAGGAGTCTCGGCAGTATTCGGTAGAAAACGCACTGAAATCGGAAATGGAATTTTACAACACCAGATAACTATTTTCAGTACTGAATTTCTTCGATGTACACATATATATTATATATACAACAACTAGCGTCTTATTTCTAAATATAAAAGCAACGTTTTCATGCGCAATCAATCTAGAATAATAGTTACAGTAAAATATGATTGTGTATAATTAAAATTTTTTAAGTTATTCTGAAGTTAAACATAACTCTGCAACTACATAAATTTCAATTTTCGATAAGTTTGTTCCGGTTATTCGAGAAAAGATACATAATGGCTAACTGCACAAGCTATCTCTAGTTTTTGACTACTAGAACAGGGCAGGAGTCAACAACATCAATCGTTAATTCTAGCCTGACCAACTAAGAAGACAAACAACAACAAAGTGAGACAGGAGTTCAGGTTAAAGTATATTTCATTACACTGGCCTGGCATGGCCAGGTGGTTAAAGCACTCGACTCGTAATCCGGGTTCGAATCACCATCACACCGAACATGCTTGCCCTTTCAGCCGTGATGGCATTATAATGTGACGGTAAATCCCACTATTCGTTGGTGAAAGAGTAACCCAAGAGTTGGTGGTGATGCCTTCTCTCTAGTCTCACACTGCTAAATTAGGGATGGCTAACGCAGACAGCCCTCGAATAGCTTTGCACAAAATGTAAAAAACAAACAAATAATTTCATTACTGAGGAAGAGTAAAGCATAACCAGGGGCGGTCACAAACTTCTATTTCTCTTTACCTCACTGCCTCTTCTGCTAGTTCAGCGGTAAGTCTACGGATTTAAAACGCTAAAATCAAGGTGGGCTCAGCAGATAGTCCGATGTGGTTTTGTTATTAGAAAACACACACACTCGCCTTACTTCGTGATTAAATATTTAAAGTCACTTAACACTTAGTGTTCTAATTTGCCGTGATTTAGCGGTGATCTTATTTTTGCTGATGAAAATTATCATGCAACGTCAGACGAATCTATTGGAAGACTTGGGGATCAAAAGAAGAAGAACGTGGCTGGATGGTTACTTAGCTGCCAGAGAAAGATGAAGCCTATTCTGCTGTTCTTACCAAGGGCTTGAGATATCCTTAGTTTCTGTCGGCATGGAGTGTTGTAGAGAGAAGGAGGGAAATACAGACTGAATATATTCACACCTGTTGACTGATTTCATGATTAACTTAAGTAAATAGCTGGTTTAAAGAATTAAATTCTGGATCGTGTCAGAAAAACTAGAGGATTTTGAGGTTTGGCAATAATTCTTTTTAAGTATACATTAAACAAATGTTAAGACAAGCCTTTTCAGAGCTGGAATCAATGGATCCTAGGTTGAATAGAAATTCTGCTGCTTGTGTGTGTGGGGGGGGGATTACCCAGAGAAAACCCACTTTCAAGCCCAGAACACCAAATGAAATTGCTGTGTCCGTGCCCGAATGAAATGTGAAAATAAGACATGGATTACTATTCATAGATAAATCCTCTCGAACAATTAAAACAACGACAAAAAAAGAGGTCAGAAAAAACTGGACGCTTGTAGGGTTGAAGTGAAGTTTACTGAATCATTTTCTGTATGGGGTGCTGGACATCTAAGACTGACCTGGCGTGAGAATGGTATCTTCAGGGAGGTTCTCAGTCTCAGCTGGTTGAGTTTCATGGAGGACCTTATTGGAGTCGTCGGTTTGATTTTGTGTTTGGATTTATCTGTTCTTCTTGGAGGTTCATGTTTGCGTTTCTTGACAGGTTAGATGGAGTTTGCCCGTGGAAATGGACATAATAACTTAAAGAACTGTGGCCTCTGCCTGTATTGAAGTCTTCGTGCGTATTGTTGTCTGTGTATTCTTATCGTTGGTGTTGGATGTAGCTTTTTAAACGGTTCGTTTAAAAAGTCTCTAGTGATCCATTGATTTCGAATGGGTGAGGAGAAATCATACTGGTTGTTATAGAAGTATTGGCTGGACGTTGGGCTCTGAAATGAAAGAAAGATGGTAAAAACAGTCATTAGAGAGGATATAGTGTGCTGTGGTTTTAGATTTTGTAACCACTTTGATATAGTAGGTGATTTGGCCTGTTGTTCTGGAACGTATTCTATGAATAAAGTGTAGTTTACTTTGATATGTTCTTCTACGGTTTGTTAAATTTCGTCGGTTTTATCAAAGGGTCGACTCCTCTAAGTAGAAAGGTTAGTAAAGCTTTTAGGGTTTTAATACCTGACGCTAATGTCGGCGTTTTATAGTGAGTGTAGGTTGGCCTGAGTGAAAGACTCTACCTCAACAAAGGATCCTAGTCTTGGTAAGGTCGATGATTACTTTAAGCTTGGGTTTGTCGACGAAGATAACTATCTGTCTTGGGGAAAAGTTGAGGGATAATCCATCAAGGATTACCAGTGGAGCAGGCAGGTTACCTGGCGTTGAATTGGTTGGCTAAGAACATATCTAAGCAGAAGAGTGAAAAAGAACACGTCAAACTACCTTGGCTGCTCAACTCGGAGTTTAAAAAAAGCCTCGGATAAGAGAAATTGACCCTCATCTTTATAAAATACCCATGGCCCCAAAGCATAGAGAGCGTCTTTTCAGCAATGGGATGCAAGCCATGAACTATTAGATTCAAAATCCGACATGCTTATAACTTTAGACAATACAGAACTCACGAGAATAAAAATAACAACAAGTGACATGAATTAAAGGTTTGTTTTTATTCAAGATTATTTATTTTGCCCCAAAACATTCCACATTTATCTCCCCGTGGGTACAACGGTAAGTTTACAGACTTTTAATGATGAAATCAGGGTATCGATTCTTCACGTGGACAAAGCAGGTAATCCAGCGCAACTATTCTCTAAACCAACCATTTTGGTTTACTATAAAAAAAAGTGCAAAAAGAAGATGTGTTGCTTTCGAAGCTATATAATTATAGAATAATAACTTTATTTTCGTACAAGGATATACATTCATAACCTAAATGCAGCCTCACTTGACTATATAATTAATCTAAATTTATGTAGGTTTTCTTTTTGAATTTCGCGCAAAACTACTCAAGGGCTATCTGCGCTAGCCGTTTTTAATTTAGGAGTGTAAGACAAGAGGGAAAGCAGCTGGTTATTACCACCCACAGCCAACTCTTGGGCCACTACTTAACCAACGAATAGTGGAATTAATGGTAACGCCCCCACGGCTGAAAGAACGAGCATGTTTGGTGCGACGAAGATTCGAACCTGCGACCTTCAGATTAGGAGTCGAACGCCTTAATTCACCTGGCCATGCCGGGTACAAACAGAAAACATTTAGCTTTAAACATAGTAATCTTGTTAGACCCCGTATGGCCAAGTGATTAGGGCTGGAATCACACTCCGGGGGTTGAGGGTCACGGGTTCGAATTCTCGGCACGTCAAACATGCCCATCGTTTAAGCCGTGAGGCGTTATAAAGGAACAGTCTATTTCACTCTTCGTTAGTAAAGGAGTAACCCAAGATCAATGATGACGAGAAAACCAACTTGTAGAGAAAAATATATATGTAACCCAAGAGTTCACCGTGGGTGATAACGACCAGCTGCCTTTCCTGTTGGCTTACACTGCTAACTTAGGAACGGCTTGTGCAGATAGGTCGCGTGTAGCTTCACGCGAAATTCCAAACAAACGAACTCTCCCTACGAAGTGAAAGCTACAACTATTATAAAACACATTCCTCACAACAGCACACAGAGTTTCCAGAGCCACATCATCTAATTTCATACACAAATATTCAAACATATCAGCCATACCAGATAGACTACTACGTAGTACAGTAACGTATTTTGATAATAATTGGATAAAAAATGAATTACTATACGAACTAGACAGATACCCATGCGTGTTGAAGTTAGTCCTAAACCTCTCTCCCCAATCAATGTATATTTTAAACACAAAAATAATTTTTAAAAAATAATAATAATACAAGTCTATACGAGGGAGAAAAACAACATAATCAAACTAAACTTCCTACTGATAGGGTAAATAATATCGATAAATGTGAGAAACTAGTACATGAACATTGCCCTGAAAAGAGTCGGAGTAACGTCAGACCACTCTGACCCTAGGGCAGTAGCAATACAAACTTACACTGCATGATCATGAAAGTAACGGAAGGAAGAAGAGGTCAAAGTGCACCTGACCCTCCAGGGTACATAAGATCAACCAAGTCCAGAGAGAGAGATGAAAACAAATTATAATGAAATGTCATATGATACTGGTTTTAAACCCACCTCCACCACACAAACAAAATCATAAAATAGAGTAAAATAAATTAATGAAATGTGTTAAGAAGCTGTGTTTTTCTTCGGTTATATTGAAAACTTAATGAGAGTTACTAACATATTATATGCTGTCATATTGGTTATCACAAAATTAATTATTTTTACAGCTTTTTGATTAAATTGACATGGAAAAGATAAGTGCAAAACCATTACAGTCTTTAAAGCCATTTACAGGATACACTTTAGCTATAAATAAGGTAGTTGTTTTTGAATTAAGCACAAAGCTACACAATGGGCTATCTGTGCTCTGCCCACCACGGGTATCGAAACCCGGATTTTAGCGTTTAAGTCCGCAGACATACCGCTGAGCCACTGGGGGGGAGCAATAAGGTAAACAGGACTTTAGGTTGTACACACACTATCCCAACCTAAAGTTTTAAATGTTTCACCTTAGGTGTTTGTGAGAGAGGGGGGTGACCAAGCGCGTCAAGGCGTTCGACTCGTAATCCGATGGTCGCGGGTTGGAATCCCACTCGCACCAAAACATGATCGCCCTTTCAGCCGTCGGGGCATTATAATGTGACTTTCAATCCCACTATTCGTTGGTAAAAGAGTAGCCCAAGAGTTGGCGGTGGGTGGTGATGACTAGCTGCTTTCACTCTAGTCTTATACTGCTAAATTAAGGACGGTTAGCGCAGATAGCAATCGAGTAGCTTTGCGCGAAATTCAAAACAAACAAACAAAGCAAGAGAGGGCTGCTAACCGAAACCATAATAGATAGTTTCAACAAAAAAGAATGTACAGTAGCTTGCTTCCTCGATATCGAGAAAGCATTCGACACCGTTTGGCACGATGGTCTAAGGTTCCGAATGAATGAAATGGAACTACCACAAGGAATTATTCGCTGGTTATCTAACTTTCTGGAAAACAGAAAATGTAGAGTAAACGTAGAAGGAACTTTTTCCGAATACTTTACTCCACTAGCTGGTGTCCCACAGGGAGGGGTGGTTAGCCCTATACTCTTCATCATGTATGTAAACAATATGCCATTGAAGGATCCAAATCATGGATTCTCATCACAGTTCGCAGATGATGTGGCAATCTGGAAAAGTGCTGGAACACCCACGATAGCAGCTACAAACATACAACCACAATTAAATAGAATTAGTGAATACTGTGAAAAATATAGAATTAAAATAAACACAGCAAAAACTCAGCTCGTACTCTTTACGAAATCGACAAAACACAGAAAACAACAGCCAGAAATATATATGAATGACACTCTACTCCAGATTGCCCAATCAGCAAAATTTTTAGGTCTGACTTATGATTCAAATTAACTTGGATCAATCATGTCAACGAAATTAAAAATAAAATTTGGCGAAGAACAAACTATGTAAGGAGTCTAACTGGTAAACACAGTGGAGCATCTACAGATAACATTTTGAAAATATACAAAACATATATTGGACCAGTAATAGACTATGCAGTTCCAGCATGGGTAACTGTAAGTAATAAAACAATCAAAACTAAACTACAAATAATACAAAACACACTTCTCACAACAGCATAGAGTCCCGAGATCAACATCATCTAAATTCATTCACAATTACTCGAACATACCAACCACATCAGATAGACTCCTAAATATTACAATTAGATATTTTAACAAAAATTGGATGAAAAATGATTTATTATGCGAACTAGACAGGTACCTCATACATGATGAAGAAAATCCTAAATACCTCTCCCCAATTAACATATATTTTAAACATAAAGAAAAATAAATTAAAGTGAAATATATATGTATATAAACTTTAAATCTTATATTTATAGTTTACATATTTATGTATTTTAAAATAATAATAAGATAAAATAAATAAATCGCCACCAGCTAGCTTGACCTACTGTGAATAATAGACTATAAATGGACATTGCCCTGAAAAGGACCTAACATACAAACAGTTAGGGAAAATAAGTTCAGGAAGGAGGAAGAGGTCAAAGTGAACCTGACCCTCCAGGGCAAAATACCCAGATACCATTGATTGATCCAAGGGCTGCTAAAAATATGATAACACTCAACTGACTACGAGGTTCGTGAATGATAATGATCGAGAGATTTTGCGAAATATCTAGAAACAAGAGTATATCATAATACGAGAATCAGTAAAATATCTAGAAACAAGAGTATATCATAATACGAGAATCAGTAAAATATCTAGAAACAAGAGTATATTATAATACGAGAATCAGTAAAATATCTAGAAACAAGAGTATATCATAATACGAGAATCAGTAAAATATCTAGAAACAAGAGTATATCATAATACGAGAATCAGTAAAATATCTAGAAAACAAGAGTATATCATAATACGAGAATCAGTGAGGCATTCAGTTAATTTCAGTTCATTTAGTGACTGAAAACTTTATGAAGTATTTAGAGCAGTTTTCGCTCTCGTGTTTATTCAGTTACTCATTCGACTAGTCGTGAATTGTAAAACTGAATGTATTTTTACGGTATTCGTAGTATCTTTAGCGAATAAATTTCTGTTGAAAGTGAGAACATGTTTTGTGAACGTAAACCTACAAGCCCAAGTGCTTACAAGTCGTAGTATTCTGTGTTAAATGTTAAAAAAAAATAAAGAAATAATTTTGTCAAGTATTCGCAAAGAACCCGTTGAATGATAAAAATTACAATTTCAGAAGAGCTATCAGGGTTATTCTTGTTTGGGGGTGTTATCGCAGAAGACTGTACAGAAATTGTTCAACATGGTTTGGGTGAGGGTCTTCGGGAAACGTTATTAAAATTTCTCGAGTTGTTAAAAGTTTGAAATCTCTAAAACATCAACAGCCACGTTATTCGAAATTAATTTAGGCAGGATTAGAATAAATTAATCTATGATGCTTTTTTTGATTAGCTTTTTTTGTCCCCCCAATACAAAACAGTTTTGTATAAAAAACAATAGAAAAAGTGGGGCTCGCGTGTACCCGATTCCATTTTATTACTCATCAAAATCTCAGCGTGGTATTTCTATTTTCTCTCTCTCCACCCTACAAAGAACAAACAGTGTGTTATATCTATTCCCTCTTTCTGTGGTATCCAAAGAACAAAGTGTGGTATTTCTATTCTCTCTCTCTGTACTCTATAAAAGCAAACAGTGTGCTATATTTATTCCCACTTTCTGTACTCTACAAAGAGCAAACAGTGTGGTATTTCTATTCTCTTTCTCCGAGATAAATTGATAAAGATCTCCAGTTTTTGGCTACAATAAGTAGTGCCTTATATACGTTCCGTCTATCAATTCTACTTGTGTTATCCTGAGTGTTTTTTTTAATAATGTTATCATAATGAGGACATTACTTCATTTATTATATACATACTTAATAGAACACAGTACAGGTTAATAATGAACTGGAAAAATCCAAGTAAATTTTCTTCTTATTACCTAGTTTGTGACCTAACAGGTAGTGTGCCAAATTGGAGATCGAAAGGTCAAAGGTTCAAACTTTATACACAACATACTCACTGGTGTTCTTATTATAAAAATGAGAGTTAATTTCAATATTCCATTCACAATGGAGGTTTGTTCTTTCTGCGATCTGAATTATTCAGGATGACTGTGCCTGAACCTTTGACCTGATCATTTAGCTCACATGTCTGATGAATACGGGCAGCTCAAGTTCAAAATACCACAAATATCCTAGATTATTTATTCCAGGGCCCGGCCTTGCAAAGCGTGTTAAGGAGTGCGACTCGTAATCTGAGGGTTACGGGTTCGCATCCACGTTGCGCCAAACATGCAAACGTCCCCTTTCAGCTGTGGGGACGTTATAATGTGACGGTCAATCCCACTATTCGTTGGTAAAAGAGTAGCTCAAGAGTTGGCGGTGGATGGTGATGACTAGCTGCCTTCCCTCTAAATTAGGGACGGCTAGCACAGATAGCCCTCGAGTAGCTTTGTGGGAAATTCAGAAACAAATAGATAAATTATTTATTCCATATTAAAGAAAAACATACATAACCAATTATTACACTTTCTAATTTTTCAAGGACGTTTCTTTCGTTGTTAATATATCTAATTAGTGTGGAGATTTTGTAATTTTTTTTTATTTTTTTTTTACTTTCGCGCAAAGCTACTTGTTGGTTATTTGCCTTAAGATAATTCAGCAGTGATAGATTAAAGAGAAATAAAATAATCAGCATCACCCACCAAGAATTATTGGGCTACTCCTTTACCGACGAATAGTGGGATTGACCATTACGTTATGAAGCCCGCGACCTTCAAGTTATGAGTTGAGCAAACCCTACTATCAAACCATACACGTTTCATAAATCTATCAGTTGAGAACGTTACTGAAACTGAAAGAATCATAAGGTACTATAACTTTTATTTTCTTTGTGAAAGTTTGTTTACAACATAGAGAGTTCTAAATGGATATAGTTACACACGTCTTAATGGTTATGATCTTGTTTGGGTATTCACACAAAGCTATACGAAGGCTATCTGCACTAGTTGTTTACAATTCTGAGCTAAAAGACAACAGAGAAGACATCCACTGCCTGCTCTTGTTTGATGGCCAACCTTACATTGCACTTATAGTCACAAACAGAGAAGTGTGTTTCATTTATTTATTTATTATCTGGTGGTTAGGGTGCTCGACTCGCAATCTGGATTCGCGAGTTCAATTCCACGTCACACCAGGTATGTTTCTACAGCCGTAGAAACGTTATAAAGTAACTGTCAATCCCTCTATTCGTTGGTAAAAGTGCAGTAGTTCAACAGTTGGCAGTGGGTGGTGATGACTAGCAGCCTTCCCTCTAGTCTTACACTGTTAAATTAGAGATAGCTAACGCAGATAGGTCTCGTGTAGCTTTGGGCGAAATTCAAAAACAAATTGTTAACTCACGTCTAGTTTACCAAATTAATTAACCACTGGGCCACAACCATATTAAGTACAACAATATGTTCTCCACATCTTTTATACATCTAGTCCAGCATCATTATCAGTAGGAAACATTTTAATGTGTATCTTTAATTATTTTCTTTCAGAGTTAATAGCGTATTCTTCGTTAAGAAAATTTGGGGATTATTGCAAGGTTAATTACATTTGAATTAATGAGGATAATTGCTAGAAAATATATCTTGTGAGTTCTTTAATTAAAAATACGGCGAACTCAACCTTAAAAATATTACAAGAACTTAGAGTACACGCTACTCACATCATTACATTATCAACCATAAGTATTATTTCTGACTATTATAATGTTTGAATAACTACTGATGTCCCCCCCCCACACACATTTCTCGTCTCCTAGTGGCCAGCAGTAAGTTTACAGACTTATAACGCTAAAATCTGGTGTTAGCTTTCTCGCGGTGGAAACGAATACCCGATGTGGCTTCACACTAAACAAAGAAACCAACAAACTCCTAATTCTTTTTAATTTTTACACTGCAGTTCTAACAAAAAACGTAATATCTATTTTTTACCTTTCATGACTCACACGACCAAATGAGGTTTTCGTTTCATGCAGGAACTCGTTATTTGGACTGACCAATGACAAAGAAGAATCACACGAAACGTTATTTATTTATGCAGTGTAATACTTTTAATTGTAAAAATACGCTAGCCGCCTAGAGGATATTTAATTGTCGCTCGCTGTACCATATAGAGATGTGTTCTATGACATTTCTGGGGGCGGTTTGTATTTTCTCACTAATTTATCTGGGACTTGACAACTGACACCTATCCCATGGGGAAGGCTGACTTTTTGATAAGGGCAATCGACTTCGAATCCCGCCACTGGACATTCTTACCTTTTTTGTCCAGGGGGTATAATATAACAATTAATCACACTTTCCTTTTTGCTGGTAAAAAAAACGCAGCTTAAAATGAGATTCAACAAGCAATTTTTGCTTTCTCATACACGTACTAAAGACGCAATTGTATTATTTATCTGAATAGTATGGAGTACCAGCTTCAAATAAATTTTAATGTAGTGCAAGTATATGATGTTGAAGTCAAGACACGTGCATTGATACCAATAGCCCAATTAGCATACCTGTGTAATCTAAACATGTTGAATCTCTCTCAGCAGGGAAACAACACGCACATTCTGAAACTTACAGAGTTTCAGCCTTCAGAAAAAGTTATTATTATGGAGAAGAAAAATGAATGAAAATGGTGGTAAAGACTGTTTCTCCCTGTTACATCCAATGAAGTTGATTTGACCCACGAACTAAAATCTGTTTTTGAGGAGCACTTAACACAGCTCAGTGACTGGTTTGAAAATTACTTTTTATAAGATATTTAGAAGTTTGTATAGATCCGAGACCCATTCAAGCTAAGGCTCCATCTGAATTTACTTCTGCAGAAAAAGAAAATCTTGTGAGAAGACTTTAAAAACAAAATTTTACAGCATGGAACTAAATGAGTTTTGGATATCGGTGAAACATGAATATCCGCTGCAAAGTGATAAGGCTCAGCGAATTCTAATTCCACTTGTGACGTCACATCTCTGAAGCTGGGTTTTCGGTGGTTTCTGTGATAAAAGCAAGTAGAGCCCGAAAATCAATGTGGAACAGGAAATAAGGGTGGCGGTGTCCAATCAGATTCCAAAGTGTGAACAGTTACCAACAGACGTACACATCCTATTAGTAACTGTGCTCGTTTAAAAACGAAATAAAAATATTGCTTTTACTTTCAGTTTACGTGTATTATTCTTTCAAACGGCTACTAAGTTCTTTGAACCTAACTACTTAAAAAAAATGGAAATGTTAGGTTTTTATTTTTACCTAGGGACGCCGTGAAAAAAATAACTGCTGAGACGCTTAGGACATCGTGAACTGAGAAAGTTTGGGATATGCTCGTCTGTACTGGCATAACCACAGGAAGGTTAAAGGGTGTTAAGTTATACCTAAACACATCAGAAAACGAACCTCACTGAGGAACCAGTGATCAACATGTAAATAGTTGTGGTGACTAGCTGCATTCCCTCTTGTTTATTTTGAATTTCGCGCAAAGCTACTCGATTGGTATCTGTGCTAGTCATCCCTAATTTGGCAGTATAAGACTAGAGAGAAGGCAGCTAGTCACCACCACCCACCGCCAACTCTTGGGCTACTCTTTTACCAATGAATAGTAAGATTGACCGTCACATTATAACGTACACACGGCTGAAAGGGTGAACATGTTCAGTGTAACAGGAATTCTTGTTTATCACTTTAAACTTACGAACGGTTACATCAAATAACCCTGGAAAAGCTTAGTTTGATATTTAACAAACAATATGAAATTAAGCCATCGTGTGTGTATGTGTGTATATATACACATCGCACAATATATCGGTTTCGAAATCTCCTATTGTTGATGTGGTACATGAATCGTTTTCGCGTTCATGTGAATAATAACATTAATTTAAACAGAAAATTAAATAATGTTGTGTTTTTATTTCTATTTCAAAGAATAATCCAAGTAAACTGAAAGTAAAAGCAATATATTTATTTCGGTTTTAAACGAGCACAGTTACTAATAGGATGTGTACGTCTGTTGGTAACTGTTCACACTTTGGAATCTGATTGGACACCGCCACCCTTATTTCCTGTTCCACATTGATTTTCGGGCTGTACTTGCTTTTATCACAGAAACCACCGAAAACCCAGCTTCAGAGATATGACGTCACAAGTGGAATTAGAATTCGCTGAGCCTTATCACTTTGCAGCGGATATTCATGTTTCACCGATATCCAAAACTCATTTAGTTCCATGCTGTAAAATTTTGTTTTTAAAGTCTTCTCACAAGACTTTCTTCTGCAAAAGTAAATTCAGATGGAGCCTTAGCCTTGAATGGGTCTCGGATCTATACAAACTTCTAAATATCTTATAAAAAGTAATTTTCAAACCAGTCACTGAGCTGTGTTAGGTGCTCCTCAAAAACAGGTTTTAGTTCGCGAGTCAAATCAACTTCATTGGATGTAACAAACTACTGTAACAGGGAGAAACAATCTTTGCCACCATCTTCATTCATTTTTCTTCTCCATACTAACTTTTTCTGAAGGCTGAAACCTTCTCTGCGAGTTTCAGAATGTGCGTCTTGCTTCCTGTTGAAAGAGACTCAACATATCCAGTTTCTTTACGAGATGGCACAGATATACCAATTTTGACAAAACATCATTGTCCAAGAACTGTTTAGCACATTCATAATCTTCGAGATCAGTGTAGAGTTCTGTCGTAATTCGAACGCACGTGAGAGCCATCGCGAGCTACAAAGATGTGTGCTCAGATTCCATATCCTCACATTTTTAAAAAAATTCTCGCCTTCTGTGACTGAGTTTTTATAAAATTTACAAATCTCAACACACTTTCCAGAACCAGGTTCAGTCGAGGAGTCAGGTGCTTTGACACAAAGGCTTCCCTGTGGATTATTCAGTGGATCCACAATACATCAAGAGTTTTGCTTTGTATGAGTTCCTGTAATCCTCCATAATAGCCGGACATAGAGTGACCACATCGGTACAAACCCCAACGCACTTAGTCCAGTCTAAGTTGTTTTCATACAAAACTGTCAAGGATGCCAAACAAGTCTTGAGCCTTTGTTCCTGCAGATACCTTTACAAAAGAGAAGGCCTTCCCAAATTTTGTCACCATGTGTAGCAAATCAAATGAGCATCCTTGTTACTACCCATCTCTTCATCCAGCTGTAACCTGAATTTCTTCCCTTTCACTTTTTCAATTAGCTGATCGTTGAGGTCTTTGACCGTGTGTTCGACTCTGCGACTGATAGTACTGTTAGATATAGGTACCTTTGTAAACATTCTTCTTGCAGATTCACCAATCATAATGATCACCATATCCACTGTAGCCGGTAAAATCACTTCTTCTTAGATGGTGTGAGGCTTTCTACATTTCGCGACTCTATATGCCACCTTATAGGATGCTAGTAAAGCATTGCTTGGTATTGATGCTTGTGTCAAAAATGTACCTTTTTGTTCTTTCAATTCTTTTAACTTTCTGGTAATCAAGGGATATAAGGATGATTGGCCTTTAAGTTCACTTGGAAGCATGCACTCTGGAGTCAGAACATTTAGACATAATACACACTGTGGACATTCTCCATGATTGAAATCTAGATAACTATCGCCATATTTTCATTTCTTCACAACTTTGCCACTGGTCTGTCATTCACCATTCTTATCTTCATTCCCACATTTCTTATTAATATTTAAAAATCTTTCCATTTTTATTTCGATCACTGACGGATCCGGAGAGTCGACAGGTATTTATATACAAAATCTAAGAAACAAGGAAGTTCGAGAAAATACTAGCATAACCAAAAGTACAAATGAACAAAAACAACTCTCAAACATCCAAGGACGTCATCGAAAGAAATGTATCGCGATCTAATGTTAAAATTGCGAACTACCTCGAGCTAGTAGTTCGCGCGGTGTCTGATAGATGTCAATATCGCCGTTTTCCTCGAAAATTTAAAATCCGTTTGAAAGCAGAGTTTGTGAACCACTGGTATCGATTGTTTGTTTTTGTTTTTTTGGAATTTCGCACAAAGCTACTCGAGGGCTATCTGTGCTAGCCGTCCCTAATTTAGCAGTGTAAGACTAGAGGGAAGGCAGCTAGTCATCACCACCCACCGCCGACTCTTGGGGTACTCTTTTACCAGCGAATAGTGGGATTGACCGTCACATTATACACCCCCACGGCTGGGAGGGCGAGCATGTTTAGCGCGACCCTCGGATTACGAGCGCACGCCTTAACGCGCTCGGCCATGCCAGGCCCCACTGGTATCGAAGCATGACAGAAATGCTTGTAACCTCCGCTGTTAACATCCATAAAATATACAAGTATATTTGGTTATGTAGTGATAGTTATTTTTATTATCTCTACGAATTTCTTTTGTACGATCTTTGACGTACAAGAAACACAGTCTAATGGCAAAATTACTAAAGAAATTAATTTGAAAATATTACGTTCGTAGCATTTTGTTTAGTATGTTAGAGATACGTAGCTTTCGTAATGTTGAGTAAACTGATATTAGGCTTAACGAATGATTAAAAAACATCGAGTCTTTCAACTGTATTCAGGAAATTAAGCTACAAAATAATTAACATGGTTTTTATAATTTGCATTAATTTTGGGAACTTTTCGTATAATGAAAGAAAAACAAAATCCATACTTTCCTACACTTTACTGAACGACATACCGTAAAATTACACTTGGTATTTTTCTCACAAACATAGTTTGAAAACAATGCCTTTTTTAATTGTATACTGCCCACATTTTAATCTATCCATTTTAACACAAAGAATTATTCTGTTTTATCTACAAAAATAAACACTTTTGTTACTAAGCATCTAACACAGAATAAGCTTATTCTAATGTTAAAATTTTATTCGTAATGTTAAGAAAATCATAAAAAATGATTAGCAAATACAACTTATGAAATTCAAATTAAATACTTATGGAAACATTTATAATCCATTTATTCTCGTATTTTTTGTCGCCTACTCTTTTTATACATTTTATAAAGTTTTTATCTGATAAGAGAAAAAAAAACTTTAATTTAATTTTATATATATATAATGGGCACAACTTATATATATATCAGTATTCAAAGGACCTCCAGGTATGAAATTATTTATATCTTTGATTTCGGTATGTTGATACAACCCACTGAAATCAAATACATAAACAGAAAAATATATCAAAACCGGCGACGCTTTGAATATGGTTTTCATTTTGGTTTCACATTAAATTGGCTATTCTGGGTATATTCTGGAGTTATGTATGAAAAAATAGTGCATATAACATCCTGCAAAAACGATGAAAAACTTTTGATTTAGCAGCATTGTAGGGTAAAAGTAAAAACTGGGTACAACACTCGCATGTAAATAATCTCAAAATATTTGTGAATAAATTCCACATACAAATCTTTCTTGAGCCAATACAATAAAAATATTATACTCGGGTCTTACTTTAACTCTTTTAAACATACAATGTTATACAGATATCTCCATTGCAGACTTGGGACTACAAATAAGAACTGAACAGTTTTATGAAACTGTAAAGGTTGAAATTACTTGCAAAAACATCACTTGAGAAATTCTTGTGCTGTTTTTAAATTGTTCTGTGGCTTAGTATCAAATATGTTTGTTGTAGAGCAAAACCTTCATGGGGTATCCACCTCAGGGAATCAAACCCCAGATTAAAGCACTGCAGCTGTGTAAACTCGCCACTGTCTTACTGGGAGACAGTATAAAATGAAATAAGACTCCAGCTAGTTATTTTTAAATGAGCAAAATATGATACAATTCCCCAAATTTAAGTCCTTTGAAGACCAATCAAAGCTTTCTGATTTCACAAAGTGAGACCAGCTTGTATTTAGCCTGTATCAACCATACACTAATAGGCGTTCCAACTGAGATTTGAATAAAAATATTAATTTTAAATTTGTGGAATTAGAAGATTCATAAGAAATGTATTTAATTAAAACTGTAAATAAAGGTAATTGAAATATTTATTTGTTATTTACTATTATTATTTATAACTTACAACTTTGTCCAGCATTGTAAGTAATAAAACAGAGTCCAGAAGAAACAAACAAAAACGCTAAACAAATTTCCCTGGTCCTACAAATCGGTAAGTTCTACCTAAGTGTTTTATTTTGTGTGGAAATACAATTTTTTTTTTGCCAGTAAAAGAATTTCTGGTGAATATTTTTACATACTGGTTGAAATAGTAACAACATTTTGATCATCATAGAGGAAATAAATAGAAATTTGATGTATCAAAATAAGTGAAACTTTTTAATATAAGTGTAATCTACTTGTAGAATCTTGGAGGAGAAACTTGCAGTATAATTCTTCCCTTGAGAAGAAAACCAAAATTCATCTGATGAAAAAAATTAACTTAACACCTGAAAACTGGCTGTCTCTAGACATTCTCAATTTGTATGTTTTCTATATGAACAGAATTTCAAAGAGAAGTGAATACAGCTGACCTCAAACTGTCACAATCATAAAGGATTAGATTTTTTAGCATACTGATCTATAACATCAAATCAGTGTGTTATATTAGATTGTTTTCACTATTTGGAATTATTTTAGTTCTGATATACAGTTCTTGACAGTGCTAAAATACAACATTTTTAACAACCCATAGACCTTAGTTATTTCACCTAAAAAAAGTGAATATGAATTATTAGGGACAACAGTATCCCAAATTATTATATTTGTATATCTTCTATACAATCAGCATGTCACTGACTCGCATAAATGCTCTATTAATTCTGTTACTAAACATCTTTATAAACAAACTAACTAATGTTTCTTGAATAGACAAAAAAAATATATAACAAATACTAAGGTACATAAATATTGTTGTTGTCAAAGTTAAATGATTTTAAATTTGTTTTATAAATTTCAAAAATAAATATTTTATCCTTTTCAAGCTCTATTAACTGGTACGTTATATTGTTGCAAACCACAATAGCAAAATATAGGACATTCATCCAATAAACATGAATACATTGAAATCAACTAAAAGAAAACCACATTTTAATACACTGACAGAAATCAAATTCTACATCAACACTTTCTACACCAGTGATATGTTTGTGTGGAGAAGACCAGAGCAAAAAGAGAAGTCTTACTTGTACCAGGGGAAGTCAGGGTAATAAACAAAAGGCTTGCTACTTTATATTTTGTAAAATATAACAAACAAAATATTTATAACCTTAGCATTTTTGAGAGTGCTTGGGTTTTATGGTTTATATTCAAGGATTCTTGAACATAAATGTTTTTCTAACATCATGATTGTAAAATGTAACATCACAGAAGTAGTAATGAGATGTATATAAACATGTTACAAAGATGATGGTTTCCTGTATCACAAAATAACAATTACTTACATCTTCCTTTCTAAGTCTTTATAAAATCAGTAACTATACAGATTTTATCAAAACAAGTTAGTTTGACTTCAGTCTTTGTGTAGTGACATTTCTAAACTACAAAATCAGATAGCATTTAAGGACACAATTTTCAAATCATGATTCATGAGAAATAACTAGACACAGTAAACTAAAAATTAGTTTTATAGATACACAATGAATTTAGTTTCATAATTACAGAATGATATAGTTCCTCTGTATTTAACATCTAACCTAACTTTTTTCAATTATAGAATTAACTCTATTAAAATAAAAGTTGTATCTTTACTCAAAGTCTTGTTAAGTGCAAAATAAAAACATCTGATTGGAAGGGAGAGGTTTAGTAAAAAATGTTATGAGCTTTGCCTTTAGTAACAGTAACTCATTAAAGTTGTTTAATTATGTGAAAGTGTGGAAAACCATACAATACCAGTAATCAGTATTTTCCTAGGAATCTACAGATGATTCAAGTTATTTAAGATAAATATAGTTACAACACTGACAGATGTTGTAAATTAATTGTGGCTTCAAATTTTTTTTTCCAGAACAATAACATCAATGTGTTTAGTCAGTTCAGCTTTCTGTATCCATAAGAAACTTTCTAGTGCAGAAGCTGTTATTTAAAGTGACAGTACCTTCATTGAATACCAAAAACTTTGAAGTTGCAAAATATAACTTGCAAAACAGTCAGAATGATTAAGAAAGTCTTTGTTAATTCTGAGAAGTGTCTTATTAACTGGGAAGAATATTTGTTACAAAATAAGTATCATGTGCCACAAAATACAGGTTAAGATGAATCTAAAATATTTCAAATAAATTAGTTATGATATCACACACCATTTACGTGTAAATAGGCTTACAATGCACAAATGTGTTGGTCCACTGTACATGTAAAAAGTAATGAATCATATGTTGAATAAATAAACCAGATATTTAATATTGTTTTGTTTTGTATTTACCATTAGTGCAAGCTACGCTTTTAGATTTGATTTCTTAGCATTTATTTCTCACAAAAATACTTCTACTGCTTTTAGAATTTCACAAATTATAAATACAAAGGCTGATAAATTAATTTCTATATAAAAAAACAAAAAACATTCATTATTAAACTTATAAGCCCTTAATTAGCCAAAAAACAACAACAACAACAATTCAGAAAAAAATCCACATCAAGTTAATCTGATATACAGTTTGAAAAATAAGGCTTAGCCTGGTATTGTGAGCTGATACAATTATCAGTCACTGAAATAATAGACAACAAGCATGTGATTCAAGGCAGTTATTAAAAATCTAAAGTCTGTAACCATCAAAAGTTAAACAGCACAAAACAAAGAAACAGTAGCAGAAAGTCAAGTTACAGTTTTATACTGTCATCACAACAATTGCAAATATATATACAATCAGTAATCAGAGACACAGCGAAAATAGAAAGGTTAGTAATTGTGTGCACTAGAAGATCCATACTCAGATTCCAACTGTTGGAAATTACGTGTCATTTCTGAGACTTTCTGTTGAAGGTGGTTAACTTGGTCTGTTTTCTCCTTTAATAGACTTTCATATTCCTGATAAACATATATAAAAAATGAGAGAAATAATATCACAAGTATCAAGAGTTTTTATTTACTCAGATTCAGTGTACCAGTTTATGTGCGACTACTTACACAAATGAGATATGGAACAGTATTGTTACGTCAATAATACCTTTCAGTTGATACACTACAAATAATCACTGCACTGGAGGAAACAAGCTTCATTAAAGTCCTGTAAATCAATGAACCACGAAAGATCTCAGTTTTAGTTTTATCAGTATCAGTGTTCTTTCTTCCTCTTAGGTTTCATAACCTGTTAATGTTTAAATAGCTCCCAGTTTGTAATCACCAAAAGCCTCTGTAAAAGATGTTGACCCGAGATATATTTTTACTTCAAGTGGGTTTCTTGTCATCATGAAAGGCGAGTTTTTACGTTCTACGATTGAGGGGATAAATCTGAATTTATGTCAAGGCATAATGTTGTGAGGTGAAGTAATGTCACTGTCTTATGCCATAAAGTAATAGTGTAACAGTGCACTGTACTACTATTATTTTAACATTCTGAAGAGTAGAAATACTGTAGTGGATTAAAATATTCTATCTTTACTTAAACACAAAGTCAATTTATTGTAACTGGTATCTTTTGATGTATGAATCATTATTTGTTTACTTATTTCAAATGTATAGTTTATCTTGAGCTCTTTTAATGGTTGACATTAAACATAAAAAGTTGTCACGGGACCAAAACAAACATTACAAAACACCAATTAAAACCTTTTTCTGGACAACAAACTGTTCAGTCCTATTATAATAACTGTTTCTTAAATATAGCAAGCTAATAGTGGTTGTTCATGACAGTCTCGTAACAAAAGTCACTAAACATTTCAACCATTTCATTAACATTACTTTCCTAAGATTCTTGCAGATGTAAGGTTGAAATTGTTAATCTAGTCTTTGCATGATGCACGCTACTTTTTGGTATGTGGGTATACCGAATCTGAATGTAAAAATTAAACTTACTGACTGACACTTTGAGAGATCTCGTCTTTTTTATCAGGTAGTTGTAAGAATTTGTGGGCAGTACTTTTCTCACCTGCAGGTGGTATATGCTTAAACTGGACATTTGTAGTGTTATTTTCCATGGTATGTCCAATGTCCGGCCTTTTACTGATGTTGTCAATATTAATTTTGGAATTCAAGATAAAAGAAAGATTTTACTGAGTAAACTATAAGTAAAATAAATTCTTGATCAACTGTTTAGTTAGTCTGATCACCACAAAATGACGTTCATAAGTGGGATGGCAGAAGCTGTTGAAAGCTTGTGACAACATAAAAATAGATGAGGACTGTAACTTGGAGTAACAAGTTTAATTAGATAACTTGATTACTCTGGCTACTAATAACGGTTCTAAGTCATCACTTAAAGTAGCTTGATATTATTACAGAATCATGTCAAATCTTCAATTAGTAATAATATGAATGTTACTGCCTGACGAAAACAGATAGTTCATCTGTAGTTTTCTGGAAAATGCTTAAAAGAAACGAACAGTCAAACCAATTCAATAAAGATTTTGCATGGAGTATTGCATGCAGTCAAAATTAACCATAAAACAAATATTTCACGAAATTAACTATTCAATACAAATCTGACAGGTGCATTTAGACAACCTCAGAAATTAAGAATATAAGGAGGAAAAACAAAATCTGAAAAACTGATGTGATTGACAGACAAGTACTTGGAATCATTGTTCATTTCTTGAGGAAAATAAAATAATTTAGATTTTGTTTACCTGTAACCTGTTATACATCTGTATATTAATCATCTTGACTTCATCAACCTGACGTTGTAGAGAGCTGATGGTCTCATTATTATCATGAACATCTTTTTCTAGAAGTTTCAAAGCCATTTCTGTTTCGGTCTTTGATGATATCTGTGTCTGAAGATCTTGTTCCACTTCCTGAAATGAAGAAGATCTGACCATAAGTTTAGCCTAATGACACAAAAAACAGGCTATTTATGTTTCAATATAACTAAGTTATTAAATTTTATTAGTATACTGGGTTTAGGATACAAATGTATTTCAGAATGGCTGGTATGGGTATTAACACTTTCATTGATAGGGAGAGAACAACGTTTCAACCTTCCCAGGTTATCTTCAGGTTAGGAAAGAGTTCGCAAGTGAACATTGTTGGACATGTCTTAGGGATGAGAGAATAAATGGGTACAGGATTGGAGAGGGTGCTGCAGTTAGATGTTAGGTTATTAATTAGTATAGGTATAAAGGTGTTCCTTGATATTGGTTTTAGTTGCTGTACAAGTAGAGCTTCTCTAATTGTGTCAAAAACCTACAGTTGTCCACTCTCTCTTATCTTCTACATGAATTAATGTGACTGCACAATAAAGACATACTCAGGCTCCATTTTCCCTCCACAATCTAGATTTTGTAGTTGCAGTTGTCATGAAATCCAAGTATCTTCCATTTGAGGTTAAGGTAGATGGGAATGTTCCTCAAAAGTATCTCTTGGAAATGCATTTTAATTCTAGGAGTGTTAAATTTGAAAAGTTAAAAAACCCTCACTGAAATAGAGGACATAAATGTAGTCACAAGAACCAACAGTTCAGTAAGATTTGGGTTCTTAGGCAGGAATGTAACAACCTTAACCAATGCAACCTCTTTTTGTTAGAAGCAAACTGTATGAGAAAGGCTTCTAAAGAAGTTCTCATGTTGTTGGAGATATCTGTATTAAAATTACTAATGAGTTTCAAAATCATTATAGGAAACCAGAGCTCTCCTGATGTAAATGCAACAAGTCAGGTGGAAAACAAGAGTGTAGAACTAAGAATGCTCTGCCATTGTGTCATGGACATTAAGAATTTTAATGATGTTTGGTGACATTTTTCACCGACTAAATCCCTCTTTAATGCGATCAGCGGTTATAACACCTTTCTTTTGCAGTCTTCTCATAAAAAAGCGACATAGTTCAGTAACTTTGTATCAAATAATGAAAGATGATATAAGTATCATTAAAATGAGAGAAGCATCTATATCATAGATTATGTTTTCTCTACATAGTTAATATTTTTAGAATTTGTGCATAACAAATGCAGATGTGACTGGTTAACTGTCGTTACTTTCCACCTGGAGGAAAGAGGTAACCACAAAAATATTCCAAATATTTCAATTACCTGTCTTATATTACTTTCTTCTTGTAATTTCTTCTTCAAGTCATTATAGAGAATTTCAAATTCAGCTCTAGTATTCTGACAGGTTTCTCTCTCCATCATCATATCCTCTTCGGACTCCTATACAATAAACCAGAACGTTTTGTGGTTATATAATTATATACATAATGTACAATACAAAATCTGTATTCTAAAGAGAGCTGGTATGGGTATTAAATCTTTAATTAAAATAAAGTAGAGAACAACATTTTGATCTTCTTAACCTGAAAATGCCCTAAGAAAGCCAAAACATTGTTCTGTACTGTATTTTAATTAAAATTTTAATACCAATATCAACTTTCTTTAGAATATATTTTTACTTCAAATGGGTATCTTGTCATCACGATAAACTGTATCAAGTTTGAATCCTATATGTATTGAAGTAATTTTAGACATATCAATAAAATATCTACCAATATAAAGTGTTATATTATTATTAAATAAATTATTTTTACGAGATATCATAAACAGAAAAAAAATTTGAAAAGTAATCTAAAAACACCAATAAAACATCTGAGTTAATCTTAAAATACAAGAAAAATATTTCAGAAGCAAGGTTTAATTTTTCTTTTTACCACAATTTTTCTCTGATGTTTATCATAGAGGTCTCTGTGAATCTGGTGAAGCCTAGAGTTTTCTTCTTGAAGCATTAATCCCTGGTTTTTAGCAATAGCCAAATCTTCTTTCATCAGGGTGTTAGCTGTTTGAAGTTGTTCTACCTTCTGTTGAAGGTTGGTGACTGTGGCACTGGAAGAAACATTTCATTCTCAATTATTAATTCTTCACATTGGAGGTTCAGGGTTATTTATTATACTATTTCTTGGAGGCATTACTCCAATGCTGGTGAACCATTAGATGCTGAAATGTATCAGATATATATTAGTTCTTTAACTTTTAAGTCTACGTTGTGCTTGCTTCTAGTGTTTTAAGAGTTTATCCAGGAACATCTTTTACAAAGTTAGAGATTCAACACTGATATACCAAACCAGAAAACAACACAGTTAAGTAAAATACTGGAAGAAATACCATCTCAGGGACAGTACAACAAATTTTTCCAAGTCTACAGTTAGTCAGTCATCATTCTTGCAAAGTAAATCATGCCTACAGGGTGAATAATTCATTCTATTAGATATAGGAGTCTGTTGACACAATCTTTAAATGACATACATTATTCTACATTTATTATGTTACACATAAATAACTCACATGTTCATTACTTTAATTTTATCAAATAATATTCTCTAAGCCTAAATTATAATTCTTATGTAATATTGGATGCACAAAATAGTTGCTATTGATTTGTTTGTGATATAGCTATGACAATTATTGTAAGGGTGCTATCCACATTAGGCAAACTGTAATGTGTAAAGACTTAACTGTTGAGTTATGAAACAAGTTTTGGCCAGTATTTTGGTTAGATGATTGTTTGTGTGCAGGTAACACTCATCTTGCCACACTGATTTCAATATTTAGTGCCTAGATTAGGCCTACCACATAGGTGTCAATATATAATGCTTGAATTAGGCCATAAGTGAGCCTATTATTTCACCTGTACATCTATGTGTTTAAGTTATTATATTATTTGTGACCAAATTTACACAGCATAAAACAGTCACACCCTCCTTAATTAAAAATGTATGTACCATTTCTATTTCAGGATGAGCATGTAGCTTGGTATTTTAATTGAATATTTTACAGAAACTGTCCTACAATATATCTACTAAAAATTTTTAAATGATGCTATTTAAATTCTTTTGGCATTAATAAAATGTGAAACTTTTCATAATTGTATGATATATTTTGTCTATTATTACCTTTATTCTATTGTCATAGCTATGAAGTTTCATTTTCATGTTATCTTCTCTCAATAATGTTAATCTTTGTTATGTATTGTACTTCAAGCAGAATGCTCTTGATGTAGATTGTAAATTGACAGGTTTGTTTTTGGATTGAAAAAAAAGCATTTGTAAGGAAAATACAAGGAAACAGTACAAAAGAACTATGTTCTAAAGTCTAACTTCTTTATGTAGTTTAACATTGCACTTAATTATAGTTAATGAAGTAAAATATTTTCTTAAGTTGAATGACATGTAAAGTTGACAAATTAATGGTTTTTCCTAATCATTCATCTAACAAGCTTATTAATTGATTATATTCAACCAATCAATAAGGACATGTCCTATAACCCTTCCTCAGGTTCAAGGTTACCTATAGGTCACTTTTTAACAAATCAAACTACAACATCCTCTGGCCAGATTCCAGGTTCTTGGATGGCTCCCACACCGAGTAAGAACTTGACACTTTATTTCTTTAAGACTAAAGCCCTGTCAAATGTCAGACAGGTGCTCTACTGTCTAACCCAGAGGGTTATCCTTTCAGTGACTGTTAGTAACTAATAATTTAAATTACTATGCGTAACACGTGAAAAATACACGTCCACTATAAAAAAACTCATAATTATTTGTCTGGGAACAGATTAAGACTTTGAAAAACTATACATCTGTATAATTTGAAATTTATATAAGCAAATATTTAACACAATAAGATGTGATTCTGAAATTAAATGGTTAAAAACAACCATTACATTACAGTAAAACATCTCACTTAACTTAATACAAAGACAGATAATACAGTATCACTTACTTCAGATGACTTTACTTAACATAAAGACATAATACGGTATCACTTACTTCAGATGACTTTACTTAACATAAAGACATAATACAGTATCACTTACTTCAGATGACTTTACTTAACATAAAGACATTATACGGTATCACTTACTTCAGATGACTTTACTTAACATAAAGACATAATACAGTATCACATACTTCAGATGACTTTACTTAACATAAAGATATAATACGGTATCACATACTTCAGATGACTTTACTTAACATAAAGACATAATACGGTATCACATACTTCAGATGACTTTACTTAACATAAAGACATAATACGGTATCACATACTTCAGATGACTTTACTTAACATAAAGACATAATACAGTATCACATACTTCAGATGACTTTACTTAACATAAAGACATAATACGGTATCACATACTTCAGATGACTTTACTTAACATAAAGACATAATACAGTATCACATACTTCAGATGACTTTACTTAACATAAAGACATAATACGGTATCACATACTTCAGATGACTTTACTTAACATAAAGACATAATACGGTATCACATACTTCAGATGACTTTACTTAACATAAAGACATAATACGGTATCACATACTTCAGATGACTTTACTTAACATAAAGACATAATACGGTATCACATACTTCAGATGACTTTACTTAACATAAAGACATAATACGGTATCACATACTTCAGATGACTTTACTTAACATAAAGACATAATACGGTATCACTTACTTCAGATGACTTTACTTAACATAAAGACATTACATGGTATTACTTACTTCAGATGTCTGTTCAGTTCTTCTATATAGTTCTTCTGGTCTAACACAGCCGTCATATGTGCTGCTGAGTGGACTCTAAATTAATTAATTCAAAATTAGAATCAACAAGGGAGAAACAGTTTCAAACAGCTACCCAATCATAAACATTATACTTCAATCTGTGTTTCTGAGATGTACTTATGTTTATGCATGCTAATGTCAAAACATCTGTGTGTGTCTGAACATATCTGTCATTAAAATGTACCTTGATGTTAATCATTTTCTCTGTACAAAACAATTCTAGGGATCAGTTCTCTGTGTCTTCAGTTATCAAACTCTTAACTTGAAACATTCATATGTGCACTGGTAAGATCAGATGTTATTATACGTTTTCTCTCATATCTTTATATGTTATTTATTGAGAGCTAACACATTTTTCCTGTATTCTTGTTTTGAACTTTTCTACAGACTCCACTTTATAATGTGTGTAATACAACTTATCCGAATCAGGTACCATAGCAACTGTATGGTTTCCTACATTGATTGGCTAACAAGTTTGTATGTGATCTTGTGATTTTTGGCTAGACAATGATTAGTTAGAATCAGAGTAGGTAAACAGGAAGTCCCCCCCCAAATGAGATCGATATAGGTGGAGAATGGTACACTTACTTGTTACCAGGGTGGGGCATGGAACATTTACGTGTTACCAGGGTGGAGCACAGTAGGTTCAAAAGATACCAGGAATGAAAGTAAACAGCTTACACTCACTTATGTTTCTGAACAGTTGTGATAAGCCAGAGTTGTTATAACAATGTTGAAACTGTACAAAGACACTATGATAAAATGTAAGCAGAATATCAATTGAGGAAATTGAGTCAAAATTCAATCTATAGTTCATTCTCTGACCCATAACTAAGCTTTTCTCACGTACAAGTTTTATTCAGGACTTTAGTAAGTCATTGAACAAGTTACAATTCTTCAAGGTTCCTCTACTTTTTTCACAATGGGCCAGATTACTCGGGGAATAAGAAGCGTGGGCTGCATGATCATTATGTTCAATACTCATAAGCTAGAACGAAAGCTCTCTGTAAAAGACTTAACACTAAGTTTAGGATGCCACATTACCCATGTGGGAGTAGCATGCAATACAAACAGAAATATCACCAACATTTTTATTTACCAAAAAGTTATCAAAGAAGGTGACATCACACATAGTGAGTACATATCTGAATTTCACTAAGTCACAAAAAAGTGAGTGAGATTTATGAAATTGACATTTGGCTTTCAAAATATCTTCAATGTTCAGTTTTAATTTGCTGCATCCAGTCATTTGAATTACTTTTAAATGTTCATCAGTCAACCTTGATCGATGTACCGACTTCACATACTTCATTTTTGAAAATGTTTGTTCACAGACATAAGTTGTTCCAAACACTGATGACATACCAGATGTGAACTGCTTCAGCTGTGGAAAATCATCTTCAGCTATGCAGCTGTATAATTCAGTAAGTTGTCTCTCTCTGTGTTTTACTTTCAACAAGTCATTTCCTTGATGACCTCCAGCTGAAGTTCCACTGGCACGTCATCAATGACACAATCAAAACGATTCTGAAAAAGCAGAATGTCACTTTGGATTCTGTCAAGATTCAAAAAATCTCACTAAAAATGCTTATTTAAATCACCAATAATCTTTTTCTGAAACTCCGGATTGACATCTTCTCTGATTCTGGCATGGAACACATTGAAACACTGAAAATGAGAGAAGTTTCCCCCTTCCAAATGTACTTCAAACAATGACAGCTTTCTCTGAAATCCTTTAATGATTCTATAGAGATCACAGACAGGGTTATTCTTCCCCTGAAGTTTCAAGTTCAATTTATTCATGTGGGATGTGATGTCAACCAAAAATGACAACTTTGACAACCAGGTTGGATCCGACAGAAATGGATCGGTTCTATATTTCTCGATAAGAAATATATATATTTCTCTTCTCAGCTTATAAAAACGAGACAAGACTTTACCACAGCTGAGCCACCTCACTGCTGTGTGATAAGGCAAGTCACAGAAATCCGAATCAATTTCTTCAAGAAACGCCTTGAAATGACGACAATTAAGTGCATGACTCCGAATGAAATTCACTGTAGAAATGACTGGATTCAGTACGCAAGAAATATCTAAGTCTTTTTCACAGTGCTTGCTGATGTATGATGCAGTGTATGAACAGAGCATTTGGGAGTTGAAGATCTTCCAACTGTTACCTGATCAGTCCCACTAGACTTTTTTACTCCAGCCATGTTTTTTCCTCCATCAACTGTCACACCTCTAACCTGATTCCACTGAAGGTTGTAGTCTTGCAAAGTTTTATGCACTTCCATGAAAACGTCTTCTCCAGTTGTTTTTCCGTGCATGCTGCAAACTGATGCCAACTCTTCCGTGACCTGAAAGTCCAAATTAACTTCACTAATGAACACGAGTAGTTGAGACGTACTCGAGAGATCAGTACACTCATCAAGTGCCAGAGAATACCACAGGAGGTTTCTAGCTTTTTGGCGTAACTGTAATGCAATGTTTTCTCCACGTTCTTCTGCTCTCCGTACAACTGAAGTTGCTGAAATGCTAATATTTTCAAAGAAATTGTTTTTTTCAGGACACAGCTCATTTACTACTTCCATCACACACTCTTTGATGAAGTTGCCGTCAGTAAAAGGTTTTCCTTGCTGTGCCATGCTGTGTACTATTTTGTAACTTGTATGAGTGACAGATTCATTTTCAGCAAACTTTCTCATGAAGAGATCTTTTGAGACTGAAAAATACATTTCATGGATTCACATTTCTCAGAACGAAACTTTCCTGAAAATTTCAAGCGTGTTTATAGATGTTTTGTTTCATAGTGACGCCAAAGATTGTACTCTTTCAAAACGGCAACACTTTCGGTTCACATCACACAAGTAGCTTTCTGGTTTCCACAAAGGAGTACTTTCCTCCCCATTCTTCATTGAAAGTACGACACTCAGAGTCCACTTTTTCTTCTTTTAAAAGCAGCTATAACGATGGGTGAAAAAAACAGAATCTGAAAATGAAAAACACAAAACGTTATTTGAAAAGTATTGTACTGGTCCAAGAACTTACAAACAAAATATATTGAAATGTACGTTTGTCACAACACTTACCTAAGAACGAGTTACGAAGAGCTCATAACCTGACTACTAAGAGAAATGAGCTTGCTGAAGCAGTAGCCCTGGGCTGCTGAACTTACAAGATGAGGGTTAAGTCTGTACTTGTTTTCAAAATCCTAATGCTTTCATAGATACGTGCCTTGATATGAATAAAGGGGTAGCAAGGACGAAAGAAGCATTTTCCTATTGGTTAAAATAGCGCGTGACAACCTTGTTTCTTTTTATCATAACGTCTCGTGTTTGTCAGCTTAAAGCAACCATTGGTGTGATTTATTTTGTTATGACAGTCTAACACATAATGAAATGTCACTCTTTATTTCTAAGAGGCTAACTGCTGGCGGGACAGACAAAATGACCTTGAGAGCCATATCTGGCCCGTGGGCCGTAGTTTGGTGACCCCTGTTCTACAGTATGACCCTCCAAAGATAAAAGGTAGAACAACAATGGCTGGTTTGGCACACTAGATTACTAACTGTGTTGCCACAGAGTGAGTTTTATTTATTGTGAAGTGTATACACAGACTTACCACTGAGTCACTGATTGGCCCCCTAACTGAGAGGAAATTAAAAGTTGTGGACTGCTTTACCACAGTTTGTGTAAAAATTTAATATGAAATAGTGGTGAAATTCTAAAACTTACAAAATATTGTGCAGACTGTTTTGAGACTATTAATTTTGCATAATTATTGAGAAACTAAATGTGTGTATTATTGGAATAATCTATAGCAAGGAATAAACATTTGAATGATGGTGGTTACATGTATAATTTCACTTAGAAGTTATTTCAAGCACCTTGATATTGCTAGCCAGAATATTTTTTGATTGTTCAGTGAAAAAAAATAATGAAAAGTACAGTATATTTAATGATAAATAAAATATATTATTTCATGACCTCAAGTTCCATAGTCAGCAAAATCAGTGTTCTCTGACAGACTTAAATAAACTACATCTGAACATAAGCTAAAACATATGGTGTGGTACAATGAAATCAAATCGAAAAATGTGGGGAAAAAAATTATACCATGAAAAATGGTTAATGTTAAATAAATAGTTTAATATTCACAATGTTATGGGCTAGGATGCCTTCTGGTGATCACAATGTTATGGGCTAGGATGCCTTCTGGTGATTTTAAACTTAAGAACTTGAATAATCCATGATTGTCAAGTACAATAATAACCCAATAAACATCAAAAATGTTTTAAAAATTAATCTTGTATATGCTTCAAAGCAGAGAAAAGGAAGTCTGTACAAATTTAATAATACTGAAACAAAAACCTTGAGATGGACATAATTATTGCTCAGATATTTGAATAAAAATGGAAAAGGTAACACACCCTTCAGCTGGACTCTCAGTGTGGTTATTTTCTCTTAGATACAGGCTGAAATCAATTATTCCTTGCTGTAAAAAGAAGTCATTAATTTTAAAAAATAAATGACAACAAATGATGATGTTTTATACGAGTGTTATTTCTGCTAATTAATTTATTTTGACACATTTTACCACAGCTTTCACAGTTTACGTTTATATTCAGCATGAAACAGCACAACATATGCATTTGTTGTTTGAATTATGTCCACAATAAATGATAGAAGTCAGTAAGTTTCATTCCAAATCTTAAATTGATTTAGGTACTGTTTCTGCTTTTAAAGATTTGCTTTAAATATCAGATGAAAACAGAAATTCCACAGTGAAAAAACCTATTTTCAAATCTTAAACTACAGAATACAAAAAGTTATGGATATACAGCATGAGGCATTGTTTACAGAATTATAAAATATATGTGAACATAATTGTAAATAATTTCTAATTATAAAAAGTTTTGCAGTAACTAAAGCAAGTTTTCTTGTTCTGAACCTAATATTTCCCTGGGAAGTTCCAAGACTATTAGAACAAGATTGTTTGTTGAAAACAAACAGGAAAGTGTTAGATCAAAAGTCATCAATTGCAACAACTGGTGAACAAAACCAATTCCTGTTTTTTGTTCTTGAAGTTTCAAATGTGTACTAAAATTTTTAGCCACAAACATATTTAATTTTATGTTAAAATAGTTGTAGAGTAAAAAATATCACTTTCTGTACAAAATATCACAATACTCAAGTGACCAAACCATCTCAACTAAAATACAATATCACAATATTCAACTGATCAAACCATCATGATTAAAATAAAATATCACAATATTTCACTGATCAAACCATCATGATTAAAAATGCAGTCTAATTCCGATTCTGCTGATATTTAGTTTCCCTGGAAAAAGTAGTTTTTAATATTAAAAATTATTTTAAACATTCAAATTTCTTTATAGCCCATCCCCTTCCTTATTTACCTTGTGATCTGTGTGTGAAAGGAAACAGACTATAATTTCATTGTTACTAGTACTAAATATATCAGTGCTGATATAACAAATTCTTTAAGGTTAGTGTACGAGATAAGTTTGAGCACCTACCTGAGAGTCGAGGTCTTCTCCCTTCACACAAAGGTTACAGTCAATAATATTGAGACCAACCAGCAAACCACCAATAACTACTGCTTCTTCAGAAAACATGAGTGCTCCAGGTTCATAGAACTCTCTGAACATCAAAAATCACAATAAAGATGGTGAAAAATAGTGGATTCTCCAAAAATACACCTGTATATTACCAAATACTTAAGTAAAGAGAGATATGTTATGATATTTCAATCACATTACATCTGCCATATCCAGTGGTGACAAAGTCTTCTGTCCAATACTTAAGGTTTATAAGACTCGCTACAACTGTTACAATGTGAACTGTGTTAATTAATCAAGTGTAATTATTAGCAATTTCATTTAGGTCATTTAAAAATCAGAGTACAGTTAAATGTGTAGTTCACTTATTGAATATGAATCCAATGACTGATGTGAAGAAAATTTGGTCTACCACTTAACTGAGATATGAAGGTGCGATCCATGTGCAAAAGTTGGCACTAATACACACACTTTGTATGTGAAATACAAACTAAAAAAATGAATTACCCGTTTATTCATAATATTACTTTCAATAAATGTATCATTGAATCAATCATAAATGAGATATGAGAAGACACTAAAATACAAGATGTTGACACAACATTGTCCTTGTTGTTACCGTTTGAAAATCGTAACAGCATTTACGGTTCTGACATATTTCTTACATGAGGATTTCTTCTTTTTTATCAATCAACAAGCGAAAGTAGTCTGCAAGACGTTTCTGCATCAGAGCTAATCTCAACCAGGCTCGTGCATGACCAAGGTGAGTCCTGAAGTAAACAGAATTAAACAGCACAATATCACAGACTTTCATTTTTCATCTCAAATTATAAAGTTTTGTTACAGTTTTTAATTGGAAAGTATCAAACATTTTAATAACTTCATTTGGTATCAAAGAAAAACTTAGTATTTAAATTAAACTCTTCCAAAGCATTTAGTGGTATAAATTTGTATACCATTTTCATCCTTCAAAACGTTTCACACATGGTTTCATAGAATAAACTCAAAACACTGTACAATTTGTTTTATCTAGCAATATCTTGAGGAACTACTCTTTGTCAGATTTCGTATGGAATTAGTTTAAGACTAATTTACAAATAACCATTACTTAATTTCATATCCCAGTTAACTATATTTATAAGCCATAACAATGCTAAGTAACAGCTATATTTTCATAAAAGTAAAGGAAAATGACCTTTACACTCCAGATAAATACAAAATATTGTTATTTAAACCAATGTTCCACTTTTTCAGCTTCTTCAGGGTTAATATGAACAAACGTACAAAATCTCCTGTGTAACTGATCCAGTAAATGAGCAGAATAAACAAGTTCTCACAACTGACACCGAATTAAATCACTTCTTGAACACTTACTAACTTTTTATTAACTGTTTTACTGATTATTGTATTTATACTGAACAGTTGTTCATAAATACTGCACAATATTTCTGAATCATAACATCATCTGTCCTTTAATTAACAGAAATCTAAATCAAAACGTTGATGATATAATCAGTGATGTCGAGAAACCCATTTGTTGAGAATTTTATATGCAAAAACGGCTCGTTTGGGCTGACAAAACACTTCAAATAGAAGAGTTTTCTCAGCCCAAATGAGCCGTTTTTGCATATAAAAAGTTGATGATATATCTTACAATACTAAACTAGTTAGTGATTTACATACTATAGATGTAGTGTTACTTACAATACTAAACTAGTTAGTGATTTACATACTATAGATGTGGTGTTACTTACAATACTAAACTAGTTAGTGATTTACATACTATAGATGTGGTGTTACTTACAATACTAAACTAGTTAGTGATTTACATACTACAGATGTGGTGTTACAATAGTAAACTAGTTAGTGATTTACATACTACAGATGTGGTGTTACTTACAATAGTAAACTAGTTAGTGATTTACATACTACAGATGTGGTGTTACTTACAATACTAAACTAGTTAGTGATTTACATACTATAGATGTGGTGTTACAATACTAAACTAGTTAGTGATTTACATACTATAGATGTGGTGTTACTTACAATACTAAACTAGTTACTGCTTTACATACTATAGATGTAGTGTTACTTACAATACTAAACTAGTTACTGATTTACATACTATAGATGTAGTGTTACAATACTAAACTAGTTACTGATTTACATACTATAGATGTAGTGTTACAATATTAAACTAGTTACTGGTTTGAATACTATAGATGTGGTGTTATTTAAGAGATATTTTGCAGCTCATATAAACATTGAAAAGCTACCTTGCATCTGATATAAAATAATAAAAACTCTATACAAACAAGTGACAAAAATATGATATGTAAACCTTTAACAAACACAAAATTGGTTATTTCTGAGACCATATATAGCTTCACAATTATTGAAGTATCCTGTGAACTGTCAAAATGTACTGATATTGCCATTTTTTAGAAATAACTGTTATGGTTTGCATACCTCTGAATGACCAGTCCTAAACAAAAGCCAGAATAAGCAAGACAAAAGTAAACTATGTAATGCAATATTTCAGATATGACCTTGTAGTTGTATATGTGCTCAAGGGTCCCAAACTTGTTTTTAAATATATAGTCCATATTTTAAAACTAACCCAAAACACATTTTTAACATGTTGAATATCTCTACTGCCTAGGTAAAGAAGTTGTTTGTCAAAGAATTTAGAGAAGATTAAACCTACAAAAAATTAAAATGGAATTAAAATAGTCTTAGAGAAGATTAAACCTACAAAAAATTAAAATGGAATTAAAATAGTCTTACCTCATGGTCATATGAAATTTGAATGACATACATCCATATAAGACAGGGAAAAAGGCTGCCACAAAAAAAAAAAATCACAGGGCAAAATAAATAAATCAAAATAAAAAATAAAAGATAAAAAGTAAAATAAATGAACATAAAATATATCACCATTAATAAACAAAAACTATAAAGTAACATAATCAGATAAGAAATAAAACATGCAAACAGAGAAATAAAATAATGAAAAGAAACAAATGTTATGAACATAAAATGATAGGAGTTTTGAATATTATAAATAAATAATCAAATATAATCTTAAACAAGATAAATGAAACAAGTGGGACTTGGAGGGTTACACGTCTTTTACCAATCATATCATACAGTATGAATACATACATAAAAAAAAATCACCAAACAGTAAGAGGCCTGGCATGCCAGGTGGTTAAGGCACTCGGTTCGTAATTTGAGGGTCACAGGTTCAAATTCCCATCACACCAAACATTTTGCGTTTTCAGCCATGAAAGCACTATAATGTGACAGTCAATCCCACTCTTTGTTGGTAAAAGAGTTGGGTCGTGATGACTAGCTGTCTTCCCTCTAGTTTTACACTGCTGAATTCGAGATAGCTAGTGCAGATAGTCCTTGTGTAACTGTGCGAAATTCAAAACAAACAAACCAAATAGTAAGAATACCAAGTATGATAACTGGCAAGAAATGGAAACAACCACAAAGAGAAGCAGTGTAAATTAATCCACCAAAATAATAGAAAAAAACACCTAAGCTGAAAAACATTTAGCAGCAAATTAAAAAAAACAAAACAAAAAGGACTCACTGAGAAACGTAATGAAATATTTACCAACACCAATCTTAAAAAAACAGATTTAAACTCTTTACAAAAACATGTCTAACTGTAGAAGACAAAACATAAACTGTTAATACAAACATTACAAGAATTATCATCAAATAATAAAGATTAAGCTTACATAATAATACTGAACGAAATTAAAATTATAAATCCCATAAAATGTCAAATAAATAATACGTGTCCATGATATACAAATATATGTAAAGACACTACAAAATACATACACAAAAACAAAATATCTATCAAACTAAACACTGTAATTCAAAAATTAAATTATTATAAAGCAGGAAAACATATATCATTTCAACCATGTTTATCTGTTTGTTGAATTTTGGACAAAGTTGCATGAGGGCTATCTGGTTAGCTATCCCTAATTTTGAATTGATAACCTACATCTACAAAGACAGGTCAGTAAACAGCATTTCCCTTTGACTCTTGTCAGATTAGAATATGGATTTCACCATCTATCTTATAGAACATCCACAGCTCCATAGCACAAAGTGAAATGCAATTTTAGTGGTAACAAGTCTTGAACCACAGAACCTCAATTTTTAGGAGTTATTTCTGTTTCCTTTACAGTTCCCATGCACAAACCATCTGAATTACTCTGGTCACTGAATTAAAAAAACAAGAGCATATATTAGCCTAAAATAAATAAGTAATGTTTGTTGAAATTATTCTAGTGTTGTTACCACTGGTACATCCGAGTTCAGTCTTCACTGAGAGCCAGTAAACCTACATTCTTAAGCCACTTCTTACTAAACATGATTGGTTTGTTTGAAGCCAGAAAATCTTTCCTTCATTAAAAGCCAGTAAACCTACATTCTTAAGCTACTTTTCACTGAATATGATTGGTTTGTTTGGAGCCAGAAGATCTTCCCTTCGTTGAGAGCCAGTAAACCTACATTATTAGGCCACTTCTCACTAAATATGATTGGTTTGTTTGAAGCCAGAAGATCTTCCCTTCATTGAGAGGCAGTAAACCTACATTCTTAGGCCACTTCTCACTAAATATGATTGGTTTGTTTGCAGCCAGATCTTCCCTTTCTTGATCACCTGAACTGTACATGGTAATACTTGACAAACCAAGGAATTTGAAAATAATTTGTTGAGTTGTATGCTTACTCATTTCAAATTGTCGATACTGGAACCTCTAATGAAAAATTTCACAGCTGTCAATTTCCAATAAAAGCCTCATTAATGTTTTGTAATCTATAAAAGTGCTGACTTGGAAAAATAAAAAAATCCAGTCTTCATTTTACATTTTGGTCCACACATGCACAGTTGATCACTTATATCAAGCCCTGATTTTAGGAAAGTATCAAAATAACAAAAACAATAAAAACAAAAGTTTACCACTTTCAATGTAACTTAACATGCAGGTTAAATTTACTACGAGTTAGGAAACTTTGATGAATAAAATTAATGTACCAAATAAAGGCACAACTGTAGTGACCAAAACTAAGTACTTATTTTGCTGTCACATCAAAGTTACAAGAAAAGCACAAAAGCACATTGATACCCAAAACAGGAAAATGGTTTAAACATCACAAACTGGCATTGAACCAGATAAGGTTGATATGATATTTACTTACAAAGTTAGTTAAAATGGAACTAACTAGTGAAGATATACATGTAAAAATTAGCCAAAAATTAATAAAAAAACTGTTGAAAAAGAACATAAGTATACAATGGAGGAAAAACAGTAGGGATGTTTGTTTGTTTTAAATTTTGTGCAAAGCTATACAAACACTATCTGTACTAGGTGTCCCTAATTTAGCAGTGTAAGAATAGAGAAAAGGCAGCTAGTCATTACCACCAACTGCCAACCTTCGAGCTATTCTTTTAACAATGATTAGTGACAATGAAAGCCATATTATAATATTCCCCATGGCTGAAAGGCTAAGCATGTTTGATGTCATAGGCAGTCAAGTGCTGTAACCACCTGGCCATTAAAGATGGCAAAAAAGTATTTAAATGTTTAAAAAACAGCTAGTAAAATAATTGTAAAGAAAATGACCAACCAAGAATTATAGGAAGATCTGAAAACTAAGATACAAAAGGCTCATTATGGAAAGCATTTTTATTTAAAAAACACACACACACAAAATACATTATGAACACAAGTGTGCTTAAAAATATAAATCTTAAAAATCAGGAGAAAAAACAACACTACTCATTCTTAAAAAGACTGAAAAAATTTTGCACCACAGTAAACACACTTTATTTAGTTATATTAAACATTAACCTTGTGTAAAAGAAAAACAAACCATCTCATTCAACATTAAAAACAATATATACACTTCATAATATCTTCACAATGACGTGAAAATACATGATTGTAAGAATAATACTCCCGATGTGAAACATAACCAGAAACGATACCAACAAAGGAAACAACAGATATCTGGATAAGAAGGAAGAAGTAACTATCAATAATTAGAAACAGCAACACAAAATTACCCAACAAAAATAATAACCAACCTACACATAAAAACACAGCGTGCAACCCTACAGTAAAACTAAAACTTGAAATATAATTCACTGTAAGAGGATAGTGATATGAAAATAAAGAATGTATCTTTTAGTGGATTAAAGTCATGTATAAATAACATTTAAGTACCTTTCACGTGTCATCACATTTTACAAAAACTTAAATCATAAACTCAGATAAATCACGTACGTGAGTATTCAAGACTAGCAGTTTCCCCTCTTTCTTTCTCTCTCTCTCTCTCTACAATCATGTAAAAAACAAATAAATTAATTTAAATAAACAAATTATGATACACACTTCACAGTTGGAAGTTCTCGGACACTTGATGTTATGTCTGAAGCCTCAGGCATATACTTCTCAACCATTTCTAGAAGATGCCAGAGTTCTTTCCTTGGTCCCAGAAGTCCCTTCTTAGCTACAAGAAACAAAATTTGTTATGAAGTTTTAGTCACAAAAAGGGCATTCTTGGCCCACTATGGAAGTTCCAATCATTTAGTATAGCAGAAAAACTTGTATATTCCTAGTCACTTTCCCAAAACTTTTCCATTTCTACAACAGGTTAATGAAGACTTGTTTGACTTATATATAACGTGAATATATAACGTTTTGATGTGAAAATAACAATGTTATTTCATAAGCAAACATCACATTTTTGTTATCAAAAACACTACCTTACTTTTGACACAGGGTGTGTGTGTGTGTGTGTGTGTGTGTGTGTATATAAAATAAAACAACACAAAATAGCTAAAGAATTTAAAGTGTGAAAAACGTAGAACTCAGCAAGATTATTTTGCTTGTGATCTCCTACTTACGCTTTAGGCCATGTCTCATTACATGCTCTAAGAGAATGAAGAAGTGTTGTAGAGGAACATGGTCAGAGTCCAACATTCTCCCGTACTTTAGAGATGACTCTATTAACTCTTTTACCACAAGCTTGGTCACATTTACAAGATTTGAACGCTCGATGGCAACTGGATCTTTCTCTGATGACAAAAGAAGTATTAAAAATGAAACTCATGAGGTGGAAGAAATAACAAATTTAGATGTTAGATGTGACTTAAATTTCTGGCAGATATTCATCATATAAAAATTACAATACACATTGGTTTTGTTATAAACTATGAACTACAGTTTCAACCAATGGAAAAACCAACACATTTGATAAAATATTCATTCACTGTTTCTTTGAAAAATTTATATTAGTATAAATATAATTTTTTTCTGATTATTCCTTGTAACATATAATTACTTTTGCATTGTTTTCAAATACAATTTTTTTTTCTCGAAGCAATAAGGCACAGTAATATGATTTAAATTTACCACTTTCATAATTTAGTAAGGCATAAAAATTAGATAACCAAACAGGAAAATAAATTAGCTAATTACATGAAACCAAGGTGTGCTCAATACTTACCATCATGTTGTGGAGGTTGCTGGGGCACGTCGAACTGGACATCAGTCAGTTCTTTCAAGCACAGCCACTCTCCATCCACTGATACTCTAAAGTTACACAGGTAGATTGTATCTTTTGCCATTTCTAACTTTCTAAAGTTAAGATAAAAGATGAAGCATGCACATGACAGTCACAAAGTTTGTCAGACTCCTTAATATTTTGTCTGCTGAGAACCCCCTTTACCTTAAACTATGTTTTACTGACCTCTGAGCTTCAATCATTAGAAGATGATATAAACAAAGAATGAACGAAATTCTACGATCCCATAGATAATCCAAAAATTTCAGGTTGTCAACCAGAATTTAAGAAAGTTGCAACCATTAAAATTAATGAAAACTGTTATCACTAATTCTAATGAGCATACAATGAAAATTTAAGTTTATTTTCTGTAAACCTTTACAGCTTAGAGTGAAAAATATAAAACTAAAGAAATTGTTACCAGGTGTAGGATATTTACCAATTACCAGAAAGTTATATCATCAAATACATATTTATTAATACATGACTGAAAAACAACCGCTCTCAAACTTCAAAGTACACAATTAAAATTTCATAATTTAATGTGCTATTATCAGAGACACTTTCTACAGTATGAAATATAATGTAAACAACGGTCAGGTATAATAGGAAGAAATCGATGAAAATACAATCGAGATAATTTAGCCCTTCTTGTTATCTTTAACAAGAATTCTGGATTGTACTTCTACTTTTAGGGCAACAACAACAAAATATTTGCACAAAAAGGATACGGAAACTGATAATTATAATAACCGTTTCACTGAGATATATTCTAAACTCGACTTTAAAACATGGCAGACTTCAAGAATCACATCCGTAGCGCATGTGCGTGTAGATAACCACAATGCCCCGAGCATTGTTCGTAAGATCAATGGAAAATTTGAAAACTAGATCCACATTTTGCTGCGCAATAGTACTGAATATTTCCAAACCTCTCGTTTTAACACCCACACCCTTATGCAGAATGTTTAAAAGGTAGGTTCTAATTTATGAGATCAAAAGTCAACACATATATTTGTTACTTAAAATAAGCATGCAAAATATAAAAATGTTTCTAGAATCTGGAGGCGATATCTCCAGATATTTGTAGAATATTGGCGCTTTTAGATTAAATCTCTAAGGAACTGTGGGTTAGCTTAAATGACTTTATATAAAATCAACAGACTGTGTAGAGTACACAACGTAGAAAATGCGAAATAACTTAAGCAGCTGCACTAAAACTATGCCCACCCCCTCACTGGTAAAGCAGTAAGTCTACATATTTACAACGCTAAAATCATGGGTTCGATTCCTCTCGGTGGGCTCAACAGATAGCCTAATGTGGCTTTGCTGTAAGAAGACAGGCGCTATAAGTTTTCAAGTAATAGACAGAAACACTACATAAGCAGACACATCTTTTCAAGGAACTAAATGTTGAATTTGTTTCATTTTCATGAATTCAGTTTCGAATAAAAACATTTTAATTGAATAATGCAATAAAGTCCTATAATGGTCAATTCCAATAATCTTGTAATATCGACTCAGTGACTACTTAGGATTTTAGTGTTCTTTTATGTATCCACCCACCCCTGCCTTGTTTCTGTACGTTTAAGATTTGTCATCTCTGTATTACACCTCGAGGCCTTGCGTGGCCAGATGGTTAAGGCACTTGACTCGTAATCCGAGGTTCGCAGGCTCGCCCTTTCAGCTGTGGGAGCGTTATAAAGTCAAGGTCAATCTCACTATTAGTTATTAAAGGCGTAACCCAGGGTTTAGCAGTGGGTGATGATGACTGTGGCTAACCGAGATAGCCCTCATGTAGCCTTGCGCGAACTTTGAAACAAACCAATCATTCGTTGAAAAAAAATTACTTTTTTTTTTAAACAGTATCAAAGAATATTTTCTAATGAATAGCAGTCACTATGAATACCATGTATCTAACGTAGTGTCATGAGTTGTCTTGATGGGCATCGTGTGATAAAATTAGTAAAACGCTGTACTGCTACAAAATTCTGAACTTTATTAAATGACTTTGCAAAGTACCTTTTGTCAGACTTTCTAAATCTTTTCCCATAACTGATAAAAGACTGATAGGCCTCTTATTACTAGGACAGTTTTTAATCACGATGAAACTTCTATAAATTTTCATCATGTATACTCTGCCTAAACGATCTATCAAAGAAAGTTTTTATCACCTTCTGATAATAAAGGAGTAACACCTGCTAACTTCCAATTCTCTGGTACCTGCCCATTGTTCAAGGAGTTAGACCAAATAGTAGCATGTGGATCACATATCCAATCCTTAACCTCCTTTGAAACCCATGTGGAAGTGTTATCTGGCCCAGGATCCTTATTATTATTTAAAATTCTGAATTAATAAGTTTACAATTAATGCAATCATGTTGTTTCCATTGATCAACTGTTCAAAATAAGAAATACTGTTTTGGTCTTCGTTGGAAAAAAACTGAAGAAAAGTAGAAGTTATTAGCCTAACCATCAGATATGAATATTTCTCTTTCTCGGATTGGCCCGGCAGAGCTAGGTGGGTTAAAGCGTTCAACTCATAATCTGAGGCTTGCGGGTTTGAATCCCGGTCGCACCAAACATGCTAGCCCCTTTTAGCCTTAGGGGCGTTATAATGTTACGGTCAATCCCACTATTCGTTGGTAAAAGAGTAACCCAAGAATTGGCGGTAAGTAATGGTGACTAGCTGCCTTCCCTCTAGTCTTACACTGCTAGCACAAATAATTCCCGAGTAGCTTGGTACGAAATTCAAAAAACAAACAAACAAAGCCAACAAGTGTTTAATCAAACTTTTTAAGATTTGTTTTTTTTTGTCAGTTTCGAGCATGTCTAGGGTAGCCGTTCCTCATTGAGCAGTGGAAGACTAGAGAGAAGAAAGCTATTCATACTCTTGGGCTACTCTTTTAACAACGTCACTTATAACGCCCTCACATGTTTAGTGTAACGGGGATTCGAACCTGTAACCCTCAAATTACGAGTCGAGCGCCTTAACCACCTGACCACAATGTTGGCTTTACATTTGACAATCTACTGAAATAAATGATTATCAGAATGTAATTAGAAATAAACAACAAATTTAATTGTAGCAACTCACCTATAGAAAATTCTGATATGAAAAATAAAACGTTTTCAAAAGATTTTTCAGAGTTTATAGCGAATATTTCCTGGAAAGATTTAGACACTTAACACTAAACTTAGAAAAAAAAAAGACCTGTACTCTCCAGAAGATATTAAAAATATTTTTATTTCAGTCAATGTTTCGTAATTGTGGCTTCATCGGGAAGACGTTGCTACGAAACCCACAAAGACAAATCCTTAGCTTTCTTATTGTTGGTTCTTTGTGTGAGTATGTGTGTGTTTACTTATAGCAAAGCCATATCGGGATATCTACTCTGTCTACTGAGGGAAATCGAATCCCTGATTTTAGTATTGTAAATCCCAAAGGCTTACCGTTGTCCAGGCGATGGATATGGCGAAATGTTAAATAAAATAGAACAAATTTGTAATTATCTGAAGAGTTGTTTGGATTGGTTTGCAGTTAAAAACGAAGCTATCTGTTTTGTGACCATCATGTAACATAGTTTGTCAAAAGCTGTTTCTATTTATTATGGTTAAACTGTTCAAGTAACATTATGTTAACAGTCGTTACTACACGTCAAGGATAAATTCTGAGGTAACACTGGATGTTAGAAGGTATGTTTGTCATGTTTAAAGTAATTCATGTAAAATGGTGTTTCGATAATTTTCTGTATGTGTCATGTTTAAAGTAATTCATGTTACATGGTGTGTCAACAGCTTTATGTGTTTGTCATGTTAAAGTAACTCATGTAACATGGTGTGTCAATAGCTTTATGTGTTTGTCATGTTAAAGTAATTCATGTAACATGGTGTGTCAATAGCTTTATGTGTCATGTTTGAAGAAATTTATGTAACATGGTGTGTCAACAGCTTTATGTGTTTGTCATGTTAAAGTAACTCATGTAACATGGTGTGTCAATAGCTTTATGTGTTTGTCATGTTTGAAGTAATTCATGTAACATGGTGTGTCAATAGCTTTATGTGTCATGTTTGAAGAATTTTATGTAACATGGTGTGTCAACAGCTTTATGTGTTTGTCATGTTTGAAGTAGTTCATGTAGCATGGTGTGTCACTAGCTTTATGTGTTTGTCATGTTTGAAGTAGTTCATGTAGCATGGTGTGTCACTAGCTTTATGTGTTTGTCATGTTTAAAGTAATTCATGTAACATGGTGTGTCACTAGCTTTATGTGTTTGTCATGTTAAAGTAATTCATGTAACATGGTGTGTCAACAGCTTTATGTGTTTGTCATGTTTGAAGTAGTTCATGTAGCATGGTGTGTCACTAGCTTTATGTGTTTGTCATGTTAAAGTAATTCATGTAACATGGTGTGTCTCTAGCTTTATGTGTTTGTCATGTTTGAAGTAATTCATGTAGCATGGTGTGTCACTAGCTTTATGTGTTTGTCATGTTTAAAGTAATTCATGTAACATGGTGTGTCAATAGCTGTCAGTGTTTGTCATGGCAAAACTGATTCAGTTAATGAACGGTAAAAATGCAATTTCTAATAGTTAAGAGCTATCACAATTAAAATTTCTTGAAGTTTGTTCTCTGATATAAAGTATATAAATAATAGATTAATGTTATTATTATTTTTCTTATAAAAGTTTTTTACAGCAGAGGTCAGTGCTAAGGTTGAATAATAAGAGACACTGAAAGATTTTTTGTTTTTCTATGACACACTGTGAACTACGATTGTGTTACTGGAGAGTAGGAAATAAATCAAAGTGTGATATTTATTGTGAGTTCAAATTGTTGTTAATTATGCACGTGGGTGTAATCGTGAATATTTGTTTTTTGCCGTGTAACTGTCTACGGTGAACGCTAATTCACTGAAAACTGGGATTTCCCACCGAGCCGTTCGAGAGCGACCTCGTGCTAATAGGAATTCAACCAACACCATATAACATTCTGTACTCTTAAAGTTTCACTAAGAGACGTTCCTCGAGCGAGAAGTTGTTTAGAAAGAGGTAAGTAGGTATTGATTGTCAGTTTTCAATATGAGTGAGTTAAGAAATACTTCATTTCTAATACGGATAGGTGTGCTTCAAAAGTTAATAAAATACTAAAATAACTGAATAACATTGTTAAAATATGTGGAGACTACAAATTTTTATTGAAGAAGAAAGATTTATTTTAGAATTTGATGGTTAAGCGATTTTTTGTTGTATACATTAAAAAAGAAAGTAAGAAACTTCTTGCTATCGTTGAGGTTAGAACAGTCATGTTTTCACAGCCGACAGTCCAAGTCTGTTAAAATCTTGATACAGCCAACGCTTCATTTTTTTTCTCTTTCGAAACTACGCGCACGTAGTAAATGTGTAACCATCTAGCTCGGTGCATGCAATTGTTTCTAATAGAAACTTGTTTGTTCTAAAGAAAAGCCATATGTGGTTATTTTGTGTGACCACTGCTAGCGAGCCCGGCATGGCCAAGTGTGTTAAGGCGTTCGACTCCTAATCCGAGGGTTGCGGGTTCGAATCCCGGTCGCACCAAACATGCTCGCCCTTTCAGACGTGGGTGCGTTATAATGTCACGGCCAATCTCACTATTCATTGGTAAAAGAGTAGCCCAGGAGTTGGCAGTGGGTTTTGATGACTAGGTGCCTTCCCTCTAGTCATATACTGCTAAATTAGGGACGGCTAGCGCAGATAGCTTTGCGCGAAATTCAAAACAAAACAAACAAATCAATGATGGGAATCGAACTATGGTTTACAGGGTTACAAGTCCACAGAATTGCCGTTGGCCCGCTTAGGTGAACCAGATCAGCCGGCATCAGGTCGAAATGTTGTTTCACTAAACCGTTTGAAGGTTATGGCAAAACAGCATTTTTTCGGTGATAAAATAAACAAATCATGTTTACAGATGTGAACATTTCGTGTTGAAATCGCAGTTTAATTTTATGTATGATTTTGTAGTTTTATTCTGCTATCGAAATTTAATGTTTGAGACATTCGAACAGTGATTAATATTTTATTTATTTCAATACCATTTAAAGATCAAAATAAACAAATAAATTAACATTTGATTTCAAATTTTAAAACAATCACGCTGTCTTAAAGTGAAAATGTGTTCAGTGTTTCGTCACTAAGGAGGTATTTCCTGGCGTGTTACACAAACTTATTTTACTTTTATAGCGTCTTTAAATGAATTGTATCTGTAGGTAGATGAGAACGGACGGATTTGTCAGAACTAAAAATGTGGTTTTATACGTAATGTTCATGAGTGCAAGACATTCGATGAATAAACATTTGAAATGAGTCAATCATGAAGGAAGTGACGTCATACTCCCGCAGATTTCGTCTTTCTTCTAATTTTTTATAATTTGTTTGGAATCTCGCACCAAAGATATACAATTGAATAAATTTCATAAGTAACAGAGTTAACAGCGGTTGTTAATTATTTAGTTTACAATCTTTGAAGTGAAGTAACCATAGAAACGTTAGGTTTGTAACTGTCAAGAGCGTTGATATAAAGTTTTGTAACCATAGGAACATTAGGTTAACTTCTCTTTCCTTTATCTTCTCACGTACGTAACAGGATTTACGGCCATCAGGTACAGTGATGTTTCAGAGTCGTATTTATAGTGGTTCCACAAATTTCATTATTATATAGGTATTTTTTGTGTTTATTCAAATATAATGCTACAACTTATTTATTTATTTATTTGAGGGTGGAAACCAATTAGAAATTAACGAGGGAATAACCAATCCAGACAATATTTTCTCGTCCAGACTTTGAACATTTTCACATTGCTAACATGGAAAACAGTGTGTTGAAGTTTTTAAATGTACAGAATACTGTTAAAGAGGAAAATAGCAAATCGGATAGCCCTCATGTAGCTTTGCGAGAAATTCAAAACAAACAAACCACTTATGCATTTTTTAAACTGGTAGCCACCAATTAATGAAAACTAGTCAGCCAATCAGAAATTAATGAGAAATAGCTAATCAAAATAACATATTTTCATCCACATTTTGAACACTTTCAAATTGTCTACATGGTGGTTTGTTTTGAATTACGCGCAAAGCTACACGTGGCTTATCTGCTCCAGCCGTCCTTAATTAAACAGTGTAAGATTGAAGGGAAGGCAGTTAGTCATCACTGTCTGCCACCAACTCTTGGGCTACTCTTTTACCAACGAATAGTGTGGTTGACCATCACATTATAACGCTCCTACGGCTGAAGGGTCGAACATGTCTGGTGTGACGGGGATTCGACCTTGCGACCCTTAGATTAGGAGTGATGTGCTCTAACCACGTGGCCATGCCGGGCCATGTAGACGTTTAATACCGTAATAATAATAACAGATCTTGAATTGAAGTTAGCCCTAGATTACTGAGTTAAAACGCTGGAAAGGAAGAAACCGAGATGAACGTAAAGTGTTTTTAAAATTTTGCTATTCTAGTTGTTAAGTAACGGACTTTATTCGCAGTCTTATGTGTTCTAAAAGGTCATTAAAACACATAGAAAGACTTCTGGTTGTTCAGTATAAAGCAAGATGGTCACGTAACTGAGGTCGTTTTTTTTTTAACATTTATTATGTATCTCAAAAGTTTACACAATACGTTCTTAAATCTTTTATTGTGCACCTACGTGTGCGCGTAAGAATTTGTAACCTTGATCCGACAGAAGACCTTGGTCGAGTTATTTTCTGTAACCAAGTTAATTAGCTATATCTGAACTGGAAGATGGCGCCATGTTAGGGTTAGAGTCCGTACGCAGGAAATCTCTAACGAATAAATCCGGTTGCGAGAATATAATCAACGGTTTTAATCAGTCAAAAGTTGGATTGTCTATTAGAGGTCACAGTTTGTTATAAATGGGCTTGTTAGACATCGTTAGTTTGTTTGCAATTAAGCAAAAAGCTATACAATAGGTTATATGTTCTTTGTCCCCACGGCTATCGAAATCTGGTATCTGGTATTATTCATCCGCAGACGCACCACTCTGACACGGTAGGCTTTGTCAGAAGAGGGGGTTTGTGTGATATAATAGATCATGTTTAACAGCTTCGAATTGTATTTAAAGATTTTCTACTCAATCTGTTGAAACATTTGTGTTTTAGGGGTTTAAGATAGTTGCATGACCCCTGACCCCCGCAGAATTATCTTGCATTTCGTGCTGATTGCACATTGCATAATATGTGCTGGCTTATCATCTCGTGAGTTAGAACCACCTTTCAAACACTCTGGGTACGGGCCAGATAAAAGAATATCAAATACACCGTATTTTGTGATTTGAATTCGCGTATTTTCATAAAACAAAGACATTTTATGAATTCGGGTTTAATTATTGTATGTTTAGTTACTGTTAGACTCGAGGATGGTTATTATCCCTCGACTGTTTTTAGTCTGGCATAGCCAAGTTGCTCGTAATCTGAGGGTCGCGGGTTTTTACTATAAAAAAAAAAATCCACTGCACTGGACCGTAAGGCATAACTTAGAATTAGGTATCACATGTGTATTTAATTATGGAACTGTTTGTGAATCTAAAAGAACAAATGAATAGAAGTAATGAAATAATAATAATAGGTATAACTACTCTATTCATGGATATGACCCTGAAGAGGGAAATAGAACCAGTTTCAACTAAATATTTTACAAAGTGTCCAAGCTCTGATTTATATCACTACAGCATGTGGTAGTTAAATATGCAATAGTACAGAAAGGGATCTGAATAGAGCCTGACCCTCCAAGATCGCACACATCGACCAGATTCTGATCCGAGTTAGTGCGATGATATATTTCTACAATAGGTTAGTAACATAGCAAGTGACAAGGAAACAGTGTCAGTAGTTTTATGTTGTTGTTGTTTTGAATTAAGCACAAAGCTACATAGCTATCTGTGCTCTGCCCACCACGGGTATCGAAACCCGGTTTTTAGCGTGTAAGTCCGCAGACATACCGCTGAGCCACTGGGGGGGGGGCAGTAGTTTTATCTCAACAAAAGTGAAACATTTGTATGTTTCTCCTGATACTTTAGTCTGTGATGTGGAAAGTCTGGTGTTTATCTGATCTTTTACTAACTCCATTCCTAAACTAAAAGAAGCACAAATACCGTATCACTCGTGTTTCGACATACGTAACTTAGCCAATAGAAATCGACCTTGTATATCGTTCGACGTAAACGTCTGTCTACAAGATAAGATTAAACTGGCGGGTAACTAAGATATTCGTCTTTCAACAACAATAGCTAACACGTGTTTGAATAATATTAATTATACAATACTCTTGTCATAAGTTGTAATTCTCTTGTAGGAACCTCGAGAAGCGACAAGTACAGAACAGTGCTAGTTTCTTGTGCTGTCCTCCAAACGTTTCTTTTTCTTTTATATTCTATGTTACCAGAGTTTTATTAAATATTATACGACCATGAACAGTACACTTGGGGAATCACCTTGTCAGTACAGCTGTTGTCACTACGATTTGAAGAACAAATAAGATACGTTGAGGAAAATAAGAGAAGGAAGTTGGTTAAAAACCAGCCAATCACGTTTATCTCTTCCATTTTTTTAATAAATTGGTTGGTGTGATTCATCCCTAGTTACTACGTGAAACGCTACAGTTTGAAAGAGGAATTTGAAAACGATTTTGTTCACTTAAATTAGTGATAATAAAGATATTCAAAGCCTCATTTTTTGAGACTGTAGAATAACTTGAAACACGTTAAATAAGACTGTGCTTAAGACATTTCCTCTCAAGTAACCTGAAGAAATACTATAACATAAAAGAGGTTTGGTTTTTTTTTTTAATTTCGCGCTAAGCTACACGAGGGTTGTGTGCGCCAGCAGTCCTACATTTAGCAGTGTAAGATTAAAGCTAGTCATCACCACATACCACCAACTCTTGGGCCACTCTTTTACCAACGCGTAGTGGGATTGTCCGTAACATTATAACGCCCTCACGATTGAAAGGGGAAGCATGTTGGAGGCCACGGGAATTCAAACCTGCGACCCTCGGATTACTAGTCGAGTGTCTTAACCCACCTGGCCATGCTGGGCCAACAAAATAGAGAAGACGTTAAAGAAATTCATAACCTTTTATTTCTTTCTAAGTTTTGAATTTTGTACAAAGCTACACGAGGGATATCTGCGCTAGATGCCCCTAATTTAGCAGTGTAAGTCAAGAGGGAAGGCAGCTAGCCATCATCACCCACCGCCAACTGCTGGGCTATTCCTTTACCAACAAATAGTAGGATTGACCCTCAAATTACAACGCTTTCATGGCTGAAAGGGCGAACATGTTTAGTGTGATGGAAAATCTAGCCCGCGACCCTAAGATTGCGAGTCGAGCCCCCTTGACCACCTGGCCATGCCGGGGCTTAATCTTTCACACTTTATTCTGAATAATAACATCGTGTTTATACATATAATCTGTGGATGACCTATTCGCTCATAAAGGCTGTCCGATCCACAATAGCCAAACCTTATAAGTTAAATATTTATAAAACTTTAAATTTCCTTTGTTTGTAGTTAAGCACAAAGCTACGCAATGGGCTATCTGTCTATACCCATTATGGGTATCGAAACCCGGTTTCTAGCGTTGTAATTCTGCATCCTTGCCGCTGTGCCTCTTAAGGGAGGAAAACTCCGTTATATTAACTGCATTAACTACATCCGAAAGCAACTTCTTTCAAAGACAATTATTAGTTTAGTATGATACTGACCATTTCAACATTGTGTTCTATAATCTTTCTGTTCCCACCATTCATTATACATAAATACTGTAAGCAACATTTTACTCTTCCGTCAGATCCCTTCTCGCTGTCCTTTTTCAAGATAACTAATTCTTAACCTATCATTGCATGGCAACCAATTTATCCCAGATATCATCCTGGAAAACGCTGTTGGAACCGTTTCCAAAAATTCAGTAACAAAGTCTGATGGTTATGGTGCTCGACTCGCAATCTGTAGGTCCCAGATTCGAATCCCTTTCACTGGACAAGATTGTTCTTCCAGCTGTGAGGGCATGTGACTCTCAGTCTCACTATTTCTTAATAATAGATTAGCCCAAAAGATGGTGATGTATTGTGTTTGACTGGATGGTTTCCCTCTTGTCTAACACTGCTAAATTGGAGTCGACTAACGCAAAATTCAAAAGAAAAAGTTAAAAATCCCTTCTGGGGTAAGAAGCCAAATACTGAACACAATTCACCAAATGGAGTCTAACCAATGGCTTGTAAAGCGGCATTTCAATATTCTTAGACTTGTATTAAATATACTTTGTTACAACGTATAATTCCAATTGTTCTGCCACTAGCAACATCATGTTGTGTGGATGGGTTAAATTGATCAACCAGTTATGGTTATAATACGTACGTACGTTTCTTAGTTGAACACTTTTAGCCACTAGTCGTTTTCATGGCTCGCTATTCCACAAAGTGACTTCATTGGCTGACACAAAAATAAAATGACCAATCGAAGTCAGAAACGTTGTTTCGGTTGGACAGCTGTAAGTTTAAAACGCTAAATTGAAGGGTGTGAATCCCAGTGGTGGACATAAAAAATAGCTCAATGTGGCTTTGTTTTAAAACAAACAAAAGTTTTATCCATCAAATTCAAACCAAGTCCATATAGCTTAATTCTCCCTTCCAAGTGCTCAGAGGTAAGTCTAAAGGGTTTCAGTGTCCCCTAGGAGGAATGGTTAAGATAACCCATCGTGTAGTTTCGTACTAAACGACAAACAAACAAACACATTTGGTTGATTTAACAGAACGTAACCACGTGCTGTCAGGACTCGTCCATATCGTTATTTCTTCACAAATCGATATAAGACAAGAATAAGTGTTTTAAATACAACGGTAATCACACTATTAAATTAACTGATGACTTTTTACAAAATAATTATATTAATTGGAAAATAATAAAACTAAACTTGTTAATTTTGTTAGCTGAATAATCACAAAAATACACGGATCAATTTATCAGTCAGTGATGTCGAGAAACCCACTTGTTGAGAACTTTATATGCAAAAACGGCTCGTTTGGGTTCAGAAAATATTTTAAATAGAAGAGCGAACAACGTTTCGACCTTCTTCGGTCATCGTCGGGTTCACAAAGGTTTGTGTTAAAATCGCTCTTCTATTTAAAATATTTTCTGAACCCAAACGAGCCGTTTTTGCATATAAAAAACGTATCAATTTAATTAATTGAATAACCACATTAATAATCACTTTATTTGTATTATTACAAAGCTAAATGTGAAATACTTCATGAATATTTACAGAATATGTAATAAACATATTATTGTCTTACACAATATTATATATAATACATATATTACAGTTTTACAGAATATTAGATGTAATACACATTACTGTTTTATAGAATATTAGATATAATACACATTATTACTGCTTTATAGAATATTAGATATAATACACATATTACTGTTTTACAGAATATTGGATATAATACATATATAACTGTTTTACAGAATATTAGATATAATACACATATTACTGTTTTACAGAATATTAGATATAATACACATTTCAGTTTTACAGATATATATAGTAAAAATGTTAGTTTTACAGATTATTACATATAGTAAACATGGTACAGTTTTACAGATTATTACATATAGTAAACATGGTACAGTTTTACAGATTATTATTATATATAGTAAACATGGTACAGTTTTACAGATTATTACATATAGTAAACATGGTACAGTTTTACAGATTATTATATATAGTAAAAATGTTAGTTTTACAGATTATTACATATAGTAAACATGGTACAGTTTTACAGATTATTACATATAGTAAACATGGTACAGTTTTACAGATTATTACATATAGTAAACATTACGTGGTTGAACAACTACAGTACTGATAGATTCCTTCCTTAAACTTGATTGACACATTTACAGAGATCCAGGTGTAAATCGAGTGTTTTAAACCTTGTCGACACGCAAGTCTATAGGAAAAACACAACATTTTGTTATTTATTTTCTACGCACCAACCTTTCGAATGTAAAATCAAGCGTAACGGTGTTCTGTTAGCGTAGCCACTGTGACGAAACAATACAGTATGGCCACTGTGACGAAACAATACAATATGGCCAGAAATACTTCTAAATACCTTGATATACCAACGGACTGGCCAGCTTCACGACAAATGTTGCTTTGACCCTCAAGGATAAATTATGGTTCACCAACGCAAAGTTCAAAACATTTTCTTAAAATCTTAAAAAAAAAGTACAATTCTAGTTTAACTATCAGTATTTAATTTTGTTTGACAAATGCTGTCGTGAATTCGGTTCTACCGCGTTTGTTTATGCATAAGCAGTTAGTTTCTTTTCGTTTTAGGAAGGAAGCTCCCACCGACAACTGCTGGGCCACGCTTGTCTGACGGGATGTTGAGATTCAACTGTAGCAACTATATTCTCAAAACGTTGAAAATGGTTTCTATGGTAACCATATCATGCATGCCTCACTTGTAAGAGGAGTACGTCATTACGAGTTGGGGATGGCTTTGTGTTTAGTGTGCCTAGAAAAACTCAAGGTTCGAATCCGCAATATGCCGCTTGACATGCCTCATATTTCTGGTTGTGGGTGCTTTATTTGTTTTTTAAATTTCGTGCAAAGCTACACGAGGGCGAGCTGTGTTAGCCGTCCATAATTTAGCAGCGTAAGATTAGAGGGAAGGAAGCTAGTCGTCATCATCCACCGCCAAATCTTGGGCTATTTTTTTACCAACGAATAGTGGGACTGACCGTTATATTATAACGCCCTTACGGCTGAAAGGACAAACATGTTTGGTGTAATGGGGGTTCGAACTCGTGACTCTCAGATTACGAGTTGAGCGTCTTAACCACCATAACCACCAGGCCAGGTGTCGGGAGCTTTGTAAGAATGAAATTTAATTATGTTATTTGATTAAGAGCAGAGGCGAAAGGGGCGGATGGCGCTTGTTGGTCGCCCTTCTTATGACCCAAATCAAGGATGGCTGTGCTGGATTCTTGGTCAAACCGTATGACCTCTGTGCCACGTGAAGTGCCGTTCAGGTTAATAATAACGAATTATATATAATTACTTACTTTATAAAGTGGAAATACAAAGAAGCAGTATTTGTGTGTTTGTTTAAATTTCGCACAAAGCTACACGAAGACTGTCTGCGCTAGCCGTCCATAATTTAGAAGTGTAAGACAAGAAGGAAGGCAGCTATTTATCGCCCCCCCCACAACCAACTTTTGGGCTACTCTTTTGCCAACGACAGTGAAATTGACCGTCACATTATAACGCTACCAAGGCTGAAAGGGCGAGCATTTTTGATGTGACGGGGATTCGAATCTATGACTCTCAGATTAGAGGTCGAGCGCACTAGCTACCTGACCATAGTTGGAAGAGAGGAAACACTGAATCAGAAACAACTGTCATAATGAGCAACGCGATCTGAACGAAGGCAATGACGTCATTGGGTTGTTATTAGTTAAAAGAACGCCCTCTGAACTTTATTTTGTTCTAGAACAGAGAAACGCTACATTTATCCATTGTATTTCTTTACAATTTGTGCTGACCTGAAAGCTAGTGAAAATTAAAGTCGGTTCGACAACTATTAATTTGGCACAGAGATAATAGAATGAAAGTTCCGCTATAACTCGTCTTTCTGTGGCTCAGAGACAGGCTTGAGGGATTATACCATTAAAATGTGGTGTTCCATCTCTCCAGCAGGCATAATGAGATAACCTTTTAACATTAAATAAAAAATAAGTAAACTTTCACAGTAATATTTATAATAATATGTCTTACAGTAAAAATAATTGTTTAGTGAGGTCTCCGTTGAGTCTCAGTTATGTTTTGTACAGGATTTTCATATTCACGTCTCTTGTAGACAGACTCTCCAGTAACCGAGTTGCTGTGGAGACGTCATAAATCTTAAGGCGTCTGATTTTGACTTTTAGTAGTGAACTGTCACCGAGAGGTTAATAAATACGTATGTTATGAGGAACCGTTGTCATGACAACGTTTTGAAAGCTGTTGCTATTGGTTGTACCAACATCTAAGTGTTTTACACGAGATAAGAGAAATATTTTGTAAAATTAGTTTTTAGAACAGATACATTTCGATCGCTGGTGCAATCATAAATATATATTAAAATAACATATAAACAAAATGAATGTTTTTATCATGCTTTCAACTGCATTATTTGGTTTTACAAGCGAGTCATGCATTTACTAGGAAATAACATCATTGACACACCAGAAAAATCACATTAAATATTAAACTTTAACAAACTTTCTTAAACGAACGTTCCTACATATTACATTAAACTAGCTTAAGTTTCCTTTCATCCGAGTGTAAACTTAAAATCGCCTGTTACATAATAATCTAATTTCAACTTGGTTTACACCAGCTATTACTGTGAGCGTGATGCCAAGTTTTGACTCGTGCACTTAACGAAAGCCAACTAGGACTATCTAATGTCTCACTTTGATCCCGAGGCCTTACAAATTAATTTATCAAAATAATCGCCAATCCAACCAGACCTACGTGTAATGCCAGTGTAATTCTGTTTAATTCACTGAGCTGTTTCTCGAAGCATTTTCGCTGAAACGTAACTAAAGATTCATTTATACTATACATGATTTATTCAGTGCATCAGTGACATCACACGGCCATGAATACAGTTATACTAGCGACATATTACGGTAACATTGTAACTTTTTGTGATGAGAAATATGGTTTTCTCCAGGATAGGAAATTTCCAATACAAATTTTACATTTATTACATTTCACAGTTTTTAATTACATCAGGAACCAAAATATGTTCATCACACTAGGAACCGAAACCTGTTAAGGAGACTTGGTCACCTTGAGTCACGATGTCAGTTAAGGAGACTTGGTTATCTTGAGTCATGATGTCAGTTAAGGAGACTTGGTCATCTTGAGTCATGATGTAACGAAAGAAAGTACAGGCTTTTAACACCTTAAAATCTCCAAGGAAAAGAATTGGTCTTTGATGTAAGCCTTTCTTTTCGATATGCCTATTTTAATTGTAAAAATCGGTGGTTAACTTAACATCTCTCAGGGAAAAGTTAGAAGTCCATGAAAGTCCTGGTTATTTGTCCTCTTTCGTTTTTATTGCTTAATTTGTGCCTACCCCCTAAAAAAAAAAACAGTAGTTGAGTGGTAAATTTAAGGATTTACAAAGCTAAAATTCGGGGCTCAATACAGCTGATTGTCAAATGTGGATTTGTTCTAAAGTACACAAAACTTTATACAAACATCTTTTTGACTGTTTTTCACAGGTCTATATAAACACATAATTCACCGAGTTTCAATGAGATTTTTAAACAAAAAGTTACGGTAACATTCTAGGCCTAATCTCATGGTATTTACGCATTACATTAAATAAAGAGAGATTCTTGTTTCACGGCAGAAGTTTAAAACTTTAATCTTACAATGTTATCGATAAAACCATATTGAACCAGTAATAATTTTTAACATATAATTTCAAATCATTTGTCAAATATTAAACGACCAATAAATTGTATCAACCTAATGAAAATAGTTTTAAATGAATTACATCTTAAGTGTCTCTTACACTCCTGATTTTGAAACGGAAGTTTGACCAAAATGTCAGAGCCACAAACTGGTTCTCGTGAAAAATGCATGCTATTTAAAACACGTAACACAAGATGCGAGTATCTATTGAAGAATGAAACGGGTCCAGAAATAATATGTATTCGAGCAAAACAAAACAAAAGGTTCTCAAATCTCAAAAAGGTAATAAATTACGTTGAGCTTTGTTTCACTGAAATTTATTCTTTGATTTCATTTTCATAACTTTTTAGTTTACCTTTTGTTGTTAAATTTTACAGTTTTGCCCAGTCACACTTTCCATTTTTCTCTAATCGTTTTTAGAAACTTAGAATGAATTATTTACAAGTTAGTAATATGTAGATTTAACGTTGTTTGTTTTCTTTGATTATATTATATTATGTAGATTTATATTTGTTTACCCACTTTACATGCACCAGGTTATGTAACTTGTATTTGCTTACCCACCTCACATGCACCAGGTTATGTAACTTCTAATTGTTTACCTTTAAATGCATCAGGTTACATAACTTATAATTGGTTATCCACTATAAATGCAGAAGGTTATGTAACTTATAACTGTTTATCCATTTTACATGCCGTCTATCAGTGTTGAAATATATGAAATGCATATGTGTAACATTAATAGTTTGATATTTGTAGCGTTGTTTTGTTTAAAAAAACAACAATTTTGTTTCTTTCCTGTCAGTATTATTATTTGTAGTTGAGTACGTTTATTAAAACTATTTCGAATCAGTAAGCTACATGACAATCACAGTCATAATTCTAGTTGAAATGGATTCTGTCAGTGCTCTATGTTAATGTCACTTGCTGTTTGGCTGCCAGATGAAACCAAGGAAAATCGTTCGTTTTTGTGAAAGATATATAGTAATCTCTTCTGATTCAAATATTCTTACACTCAAATCTTGAAAGTGCGTTCAAATTGAGTATTTAGAACTTCAAAGTTGTTAATGGCATTGGGAAAAAAAAGCTATCGACCAACTTGTGAAACCAGGACCATCAAAAAAGAGACTTCCAAGTGATAACCAGAGTGTAAAATGTGAGAACCTATTAACACAAAGATTGAAGGCAAATGTTATTCTCATTTCACAGGCAATAGCACACAACATAGTAAAAAAAAGATCAATATGATATAAGGTTACAAAGATAAGGCTTCCAATTGTACACCCCATTTAACTATCTTCTATGTCAGTAAACTAGAGCATGAAACGGTATTCATATTGTTGCACACAAAGACATAGAGGTTAAGTCGCTATGGATTTGTGTGATTGCATTGATCGACGTGTGCTTGAAAGCTGTTCTTCTAGTACACGAGATCAGTGATTTTTAAAGTGGGGTTAGCTGACTACTAGCGGCGTTCAAAGTCCAGTATATCTTGGTGGAAACTCTCGCCTTGCTTCTCTGAGTATGCTCCCATCTTCTCCTTGAGCTTATCAAGGTAAGTGTCAAGGATATGGACTTTCAGAGACATCCAGCAGCAATTTTGCTGTAGTTCATCAGAGCTTCAACCAGTTCCACATAATTTTCGACCTTTTGATTGCCCAAGAAATCCCAAACCACTGTAACTAAGCTGCCCCAAACTTTTTTATTCCTACTGAGCTTCTTGGAGAATTCTGTGTACTTCTGGATCTTCTTTACTTGTGGTCCTACGAAGACACCAGCTTTGATCTCTGGAGCTTCTTTACTTGTGGTCCTACGAAGACACCAGCTTTGATCTCTGGAGCTTCTTTACTTGTGGTCCTACGAAGACACCAGCTTTGATCTTTGGAGCTTCTTTACTTGTGGTCCTACGAAGACACCAGCTTTGATCTCTGGATCTTCTTTATTTGTGGTCCTACGAAGACACCAGCTTTGATCTTTGCCTTAGACAGCTTAGGGAAGAAGTCTTGAAGGCTGCAGACTCCTTATCAAGAGCTGTGACAAACTGTTTCGTAAGATTCAGTTTTATGTGCAATGGTGGGAACAACACCTTCTGGAGGTCCACTAGTGGCTCACACTTGACATTGTGCCTCCCCACAGAGAATTCGGTCCGTTGTGGTCAGTGCTTCCTGTTGTAGTGTACTGCAGGGATGGAGTCTCTGAGACAAACATAACAGGGAAACTTGGTAAAGCCTTCTTGAAGACTTATCAGGAATGCCACCATTTTGAAGTCTCCGATATCCTCCCAGTCATACTCATCATACTTCAAGGCTTCTAGCAAGGTCTTGATGCTGTTGTATTCCTCTTTGAGGTGCACCGAAAGATATTTAAATTTTAAAAGATCTAAAATTTGTACAATATAAAATCTTGCTACTCAAGCAAACAAAAATTGTCCGTCTTACCTTCTGGAGTTTTTTGCAGTGCTCGCAGGTTAAATGAAGTGCCCAGAGTTTGTCTCGATCCCCGACAGGCATGCCGAAATATGCTTTGTAGGCTTTTCACATTTTAGCAGATACTGTCACAGAGTACTTCTTCACTGTTGTCTTGATAAATTGGCCACATACATAGCAGAATGTGTCTGAAGAATGCTTGCAGCTTCTTGATGCCATCTCTGATGAAATCAGATAGGTCAGTGTGTTCACTTATGCAGCTAGAACTAAACTGAACTGGAGTGATGAGCCCATGTATATATATTACTGTGGAAAGTTCCAGAAAATTCTTGTAAGTTCCACAACGCTCTTGGAAATTCTTGTATGTTTCACAACATTCACGAAAGTTCTTGAAAATTCTTGTAAGTTCGACAAAATTCTCTATCAGCTACTCAGCACTGAATCCACCTGGAATGTTTTGGAAAAATGGTTAAATTTGAAAATTTTCTTATCCAGGTCACAAAAGCAAAGTTTGAAGAGAAAAATGGGTCTTTTACATTTACTTTACGTATAAGCAATTGGTAAATAACACTTTCTGCCGAGGAACAAGAAAAAGTAAAAATTTTGTTACTTGTCTACTTTTTCGACAGAAATCAACCTCGAGAAGGATGAATGTCTTTCGCGCAAGGGTAGAGCTCCTCCTAGCGGTCTGCAGTATTCTCAGTCCACTTAGCAAGTGTGTGAATGTTTCTGGTGATAAACAAACCAGGAATCGTTTTATTCCTGCTCCTCCAGGCCAGAGACCAGCTTGTGCAAAACCTGGGTTAACGTATTGTGAATACGTGAGCAACTATCCAACGTAAGTATAAACAATGTCCTGGTTTGTGTTAATATGTTATTATTATGTTTGTGTTAATATGAATTATTAAATATATGTTATTATTATGTTTGTGTTAATATGAATTATTATAACGTCACTGTTATAAATACAGATATTAGTGAACGTATATTCCGACATCAAGATATAAATACAGATATCCGTGAGATAAAAGAAATAACAGACTGGAAAAGTTTGATTTGTGACATTGAAATCGAGTTTGTGTTGAAAGTATTTTTATTGTCATGAAAACAGTTTTTGAGAAATCCAAATTTTCTCTAGTTTTGGTTAGTAAGATCTACATAAAAGCCAAAAATACGCAATTTAAATAATTAGTTTTATAAAATAATTACGAGAGAAACGGTTGTGTTCTTTTTGATATGTTGGTTCTGTATGTGGTTTTGAATCGCGTTTTAAACATCACTTTTTGAGGAACTTAACACAGTTAAGAATAATTATGACAAAAATTAGATAATCAAAATTTAGCTAATCTAAATGTTATTGAATATGAAAAACAAGGTATAAAATCTGCTTTTAGTCTTGACTATCAGCTTTAGATGGCGCCAGCTGTCCTATCAAACAAAACTATTGCGGTGCTCACGATTTCTCGAAATATGATTTTTAGTGTTTAAATTCTGCAGATTTATCGCTCTGCTCGTTGGCCTTAAAAGTGAAAAATAATTATGCATTGTAGCAAATTAGGTTTTACCAAATTATAAAAAGGTAAGTTAAAAACATTGGAATAGAATTCATTAATTTCATTTCATTTAGAAAAATGTAAAGTCTAATATAAGTAATATTAACTGTATGTAAAAACAGAGACAACAAAGAAAATAAAATGAAATTGTACCTGAATTTAAGTTAACTTCAGGACATGGTGAATTTTTCTCTGAGAAATGTTAATAAGCCCTGACTGCAAAAATGACAGAAAAAACTAAAATTAGTAAACAGAATTGAAAGAACAAGACATGCTCCGGCAGTACAAGAAAGAACAAACAGAAAACAACTCATTGCTGTCATTATTTTTATTAAATCGTATTAATGTTACACAGCAAGTTAACATGGATGTTATAGGTTATTCACAAACACTTTTCTTATCATGTCATATAATATTAATTAGTAACCTGGCTGCAACGTATGGTTAATAAACCCTTTTCTTATAATATCATATTTATACTACTTAGTAGCCTGTAAGAGTACAGATAATTAACGAACCATTTTCTCATTGTATCCTATTTATTTTACTAAGTAAGCTGGCTCAAACAGATAATTAATAAATCATTTTTGTATTTATGTTACTTAGTAACTTTGTTGGTATTAGTGCTTTAGGTTAAAGCCTCAATGCTATTTTATTTTCTTACGACAGAGACACCATAATATCTGTGTTAACAGAACTTTCGGGAGATAGTTTCAATGTCTCATCAGTTTTTTTCGACGAAAGTGACGGGTTCCAAGAACCATCAGAACTGTTAAGTGGACACTTCAGGAAGTCAAGGTCAGCGAGGCCCATTATTCCGATTGGTGACCTTCAAAAAACAAAAAAATCATCTTGTAAGAAATGCACACTGGCACCAAAAGTGGCCCTCACTCACAGACACAAATGGCGTTTTATATCTACTCATATTCCAACAAAAGAGGGCGTCGTGGAACAAAAAATACCTTTAATTCCTTGTCAGTGAGTGGAAACAATATATATTCTTATTTACCTTACGTTAACAGGTTCAATATAGACGGTTTAAATAACTCTTTAACTATTCGTTCTGATACTGTTTCTTTCACAGCACATGACACGATGTATGTCCAGTTTCTTTCCTAGCAAATAATACACAGTTACTTTGTAAAGTATTTTCAGTTCCTTCTCTTCTAATAGATCATGTACTGTATGTTCAGTTACTTGTCTTCTAATATATCATGTACTGTATGTTCAGTTACTTGTCTTCTAATAGATCATGTACTGTATGTTCAGTTACTTGTCTTCTAATAGATCATGTACTGTATGTTCAGTTGTCTTCTAATAGATCATGTACTGTATGTTCAGTTCCTTCTCTTCTAATAGATCATGTACTGTATGTTCAGTTCCTTTTCTTCCAGTAGTTCATGCAGAATGTGTTCAGTTCCTTTTCTTCCAGTAGATCATGTACAGTATGTTCAGTTCCTTTTCTTCTAATAGATCATGTACAGTATGTTCAGTTCCTTTTCTTCCAGTACATCGTGCAGAATGTGTTCAGTTTTTCTTCCAGTAGATCATGTACAGTATGTTCAGTTCCTTTTCTTCCAGTACATCGTGCAGAATGTGTTCAGTTTTTCTTTCAATAGAACATATAAAGTACATGATGTATGATTAAGGTTCAATATTCTAATATTAGCTGACGTTGAACATTTGGAATAACACAAGCTGTATTATTCATAACTCCCTATCAATAATATAATTATGATAAGTTGAGTGACAGGATACACGAAGTAAGTTGTTTGTTAATATGTCTTATTAAAGTAGATAATCAGAGGACATTATCTACGTGATCAGAACTGAAATAATATATTTTAGCAGAGAGCACACCATTAAGCATATCATTACAACTATATTAATTGTAATGTTTAGGAAACCCATAAATTAAGATAACAATGGGAAATACTTAATGTATAAAATAATAACCGAAACATTAGTTATTAAAGAATATAAATAGTGCACGCTGGTTTTTACGATACTCGGCCAGTAACTTAGTAGTAGTGCCTTGCAATGCGAGGCCAAACGATTAGGCTTAAGTTCGCCCTAAATTTATGTAATAAGCAAATTATGCAGAATAATCATTATAACTTTTTTTTTTCATATAGCAAAGCCACAAAGGACTATTTGCTCACCCCATCGAGAAGATCGAACCCCTGATTTTAGCGCTGTTAATCCTAAGAGATACCGCTGTACAAGCGGGGAACCATTATAACTGAATAAATATAAAGTTAAATTAGAAATAATAAGATTAGAGGTAGATATGTTAAATATTTTAATAAGTAATGTGGTAAAAGGTTAACGTCCAAGTAAAATCTGTTACACTGTGGTTAAATTTATATCTATCTTGGCCGCATTACTATATCTAGGTTATTATTGAGCTGATAAACTAAGGGAAAAATGTCAATTTTTCTTGATGCTAAATAATAACGAATAATCATTTATAATAAATATAAATAACCAATAGTTTAATATAAGTAACTTAAATAATTTTTTTAGATATTTTACTTGGCCAAGAAAATTAAATAAAATGAAAGTAGGGTTCGGCGACTTTCTTTACTCGATTTTTTTAAACAAATTTGGAAATGTTGCAGAATGGTGTTGTTTACACTGTGGGTATCAAAACCGTAGACCATCGGTTGGCAAAACGTAAAATGAGAAAGGACATATTAAATATGTGAAACAGTAACAACAAAATATAATATAACAACTTTATTTACGATTCTTAAAAGAAATAGAATTTTAGATTTTTTTTATATCGTATTGAACTGAACTCTTACTGAATTCTAAATTTTAGTCTGACTGTTCTATACTCTTACTGAATTCTAAACTTTAGTCAGACTATTCCACGAAACGTCACGCACAATATCCATATTCCACCTCCCTACCATTGCTCGTTAAACTTTTTGTTGTTTATTTGCAACTTTGTGCGGGAAATTTATACTTCCTGTTAAAGAGAATGTAAAGGGTGTCCCAAATGTGGTTGATTGTGAAACTGAAAAATATATCGAAATGAGTTTTCTTAACACTCCGTTGTTTTATAAAAATCTGGACAAATATGTACAACATTTGCTGGACCTACTTCAAGCAATGTTATGATGTTATTTAGTATTCTTTACTGTGAAGTGTGAGAAGAACGAGACAGTTTATCGTAAACATTTAGGTTTAATAATCAACAGACACCTTCGTAGGACCTCGAAACAGCGAGAACTCGAGCGCTGAAATTTCCAGTATTAATGTTTGTATTTCATCATGAGGTTGTGTTTTAATTAAAATAAAGTACAAAACAACGTTTTGACCGTCTAAGATCATCTTCAGGTTAACAAAAAGAGTTTGTAACTGACCGTTGCCAGGCACACGTCTTAGGGACGAGAGTATAAACTGGTACGAGATTGTAGGGAGCGTTGCAGTAGGATGTTCGGTCATTAATCAGTATAGGTATAAATATTTTCCTTTATACACTGCTGGCCAAAATCTTGAGGCCAATGAACACAAAGACAAAATATGCATTTTGCGTTGTTAGACTCAACCACTTATTTGAGTAAGGTTTCGAAAGATGAAAATAAGAAAAGAGAAAATCAAAATCAAACACTTTTTTCGCATTTAATAGGGAAAATGTGAACACTATGAAATTAGTCTAAATACCAGCTGGTTAAAAGTTTAAGACCATACTAAAACGAAGTGTTAATCAGTAATTTAGTCATTTGTGTTCAAGTATTAGCGTTGTCAACATCTCCCACTAATATCTCCTGTGTTACATTGGGTAAAAATATGGTAAAGGCAAAAAAGATGACAGAGTTTGAACGTGGCAGAATTGTAGAGCTGCAAAAGCAAGATCTCTCTCAACATGCCATCGCTGGTGAGATTAGGCGTAGTAAAACTACTGTTGCAAACTTCTTAAAAGACCCTGAGGGTTACGGAACGAGAATTTCAAGTGGTCGGCCCAAGAAAATTATCCGGCGATGAGCAGGAGAATTCGATGGGTTCTCCGGCAAGACACCAGCTGATCGTTGAACCACGAAACAGCTCGGTGAAACATTGCTGAGAACCACCAAACATGGGATGTAGAAAAGTGGAAGAAGGTTTTGTTCTCTGATGAGAAAACATTTAACCTGGATGGTCCAAATGGCTTCCAACGTTACTGGCACAATAAAGATATCCCACCAGAGACATTTTCTACACGACACAGTAGAGGAGGTTCCATCATAATCTGGGGTGCTTTCTCCTTCCATGGAACAATGGAGCTTCAGGTTATACAGGGGCGTCAAACAGCAGCTGGCTACATTGGCATGTTGGAGAGAGCATACTTATTGTGTGGAAATGTCTGGACCTTTCAGCAGGACAACGCTGCAATCTACAATGCCTGCAGGACAAAGGACTTTTTCATGGCGAATAACGTGATTTTTTTGGACCATCCAGCGTGTTCGCCCGAACTGAATCCCACTGAAAATGTTTGGGGTAGATGAAAATGGACGTCTATAGAAATGGATTTCAATTCCAAATAGTGCATGATTTTCGTGAAGCCATCTTCACCACTTGGAATAACATTCCAGCCAGCATTCTGCAAACACTTATATCGACCATGCCAAAGCGAATTTTTGAAGTTATTCGCAATGACGGCTGTGCAACTCACTACTGAGACCTCTTGTTGGGCATTTTCTACCTTGTGTAGGACTTCTTTTTGGTATGGTTTTAAACTTTTCGACCTGAAGATTACCTAGGAAGGTCGAAACGTTGTTCTGTTTATCAATAAGAGTGTTAATACCCAGATCAGCCGTTCTGAGATGCATTTTTATTTCAAGTGAGTTTCTCGTCATCAAGAATTTTTATCTGGGTGTTTTCTATGGTTTTGTTGTGTTTATTTGATTTGTAGTGTTCAAAAAATGAAAAGCCAGGTGTTTCATTGTAAAAAAGATAGGAAAAGTTATTGCACGCTGTCTAACGGAAGGAATATTTGTACATCGTAAAATAATAAATAAATAAATATTTTGAAATAATAAATAAACAAAAACTATTTTTAAAATAATAACTAAATAATAAAAAAATTCATTCTTGTGCTTTTCGACGTTTACATCACGTTTTCCTGCTCGGAATGATCGTAAACTTTGAAATTTTGTGTGGTTCTCTCAATATTTTCGAGCGAAAGCCATTATGTGCGAAGCTATCTATAATTATGAACTGGTAGACAGAGGGATTATTTGCCCAAGGGCTATATGAACTAGCATTCATTAATGTTGTAATGATAGACTGATAACTCATTTTTTTAATTAAATATTTGGCTTTAAACATCATCATTAAGAAGCGTCTATGACCTAAAAGTTCAGTTCCAGGTTTCAGGTAACAGAGCGCGAAACATAAATCAAAAGTTTCACGTTCCGAGAGCACAAATCTATTGGCAACGCCTGAGATTCGTTAAAATTTCTGATCGTTAAACAGTAGCAAACTGAACTTAAAACATCAAAACAGTAACGTTTGCATAACAAAAATATTCTACCCCGCTGGTACAGCGATAAATCTACGGATTTACAACACTAAAATCAGGAGTTCGATTCCCCTTGCGGGACTCAGCAGATAGCCCAATGTGGCTTTGCTATGAGAAAACATACACACGAAGAAAACTACACAAATGCATGGTTTGAAGTTCAGGTGTTACGATTGAAACTTTAGTGTTTATTCACTGGTGTAATTGTCGAACTGTTGTTTTAGATTGAAATTATTTTCTCTTGATTTTAAAATCGTATAAACTATTGAATAAGTTTCATATTTTAAAACCTGGTGTATCAAAGTTCGAGTCTTTTAGTTATTATAAATAAAGATTGAACTAGTATCGAAGATTTAAGTTTTCTTGGTTTGGTAAAGTTATCAAAATTTGCCTAATTCCATTAAAAAACCCAACAAAAAACCCCTTTAAATTACGAAGTTATTGGTAACCACCATTATCCGTTGTGTGGTTCTGAAAGAGATACAAAATACGAGAGGAAGTGATAACAGGAAACCATTGCTACGCCATTATCTATTGTTTAACGTATCAGCAAACCTAAGACCAAGTTTGTTGTCTCTCTCGGGGGCTTATGGACAAGTTTTATGGGCTTCTGACAGCAATAAACAAATCGGGATTAGATTCCTGCGAGGACCACACGCAGCACAAACAGCTCACTGTGCAATTCTGCGCTTAAACATTAATTTTGGTATTGCAGTAGTACTGTTTCTCGAGATATTCGTGTTCCATTAGCAGTTGTTTGAGTCTTGCATTTGTAAAAAAAATTAATTACTTGGCGTCAACGATAAGATACTTTAAATGAAATAAATTTTTAGACGTTGTATGTCTAATAGGTGGCGTTATCGGACTATCAATCAGACAGTGTGTCATTTATAATTCGAACTAAAACATTCTGAGTTACTGAACTCATTTATGACGCCTCAAGGGGTGTGTAAAAAATCACAAGGGGTGCAACACGAATCAAGGCCTGATACAATTGCGTTGGTCTCAGCACGTGCTTGTAATATTTTTGCACCAGCTTTCAATAACAGGACTTCTACCCACAGCATCTGGGACCTGTTTATAGCAACTATAATGCAATTTATTTGAATAAACTGTGCCGTAAAACAAGAGTTAACAATATACAAGGCGAGAGCTGACGAAAATATTGAGATCCGAAACTATTTTCGCCTGTCCCAGAAATGTAAGTGAAAGACAAAATGTGAATTATAATAGACTGGGCGTGGTCGTAGCTCGGAGTAGGCCACGTGGTTTAAGGAACGGATAACGGAGGAGAGCAGTGGGTCACATCGGGTAAGTAACCGTAATGTAAAACTTACAAAGATAAAATAGATACACAGATCAGACAACAATGTTGATTGTTACAGTGACGATGTTCAAAGCAAGGCGGAACTAAGAACTATCCGTGTTTATGTTTTTCGAAGGGATCAAACTACGAATTTTAACGACGCAAGTCTTTAAATTTACCGCCGAACCACCGGGGGTCGTGAAGAAGGAAGTGGTGCGATACATTGAAAAATGTTTCTTCAACACATATCGATTTATTTTAATTTGGGTCAACTTCTGACCTCGTGGTTTTCGTTTTCCAATTTAAATTCATTGACCTGTTTTACTGACCGACCAGCTGACTGTTTTGGCTTAATGGGCGTGTTGGCAAATGAGGTAATAGCCTCAACATGGCCAGGTGGGTGAAGGCGTTCGACTCGTAATCCGAGGGTTGCCGGTTCGAATCCCGGTCGCACCAAACATGCTCGCCCTTTCAGCTGTGGGTACGTTATAAAGTGATGGTCAATCCCACTATTCGTGGGTAGAAAAGTAGCCCAAGAGTTGGCGGTGGGTGGTGATGACTAGCTGCCATCCCTCTAGTCTTACACTGTTAAGTTAGGGATGGCTAGCGAAGATAGCCCTCGTGTAGCTTTGCGTGAAATTTAAAAACAAACAAACATGAGGTAATAAAACACAGTTGGTGAACGAGTCTGAAATGCAAGGAAAATACGTTTAACATACGTTCTGGTTCTGTTGATTTACATATAAATTTTACCGCTTTAAAATACAGTACTGAAAGTTTTTGTTTTTTCTGTTCTCTTTCTATAGATTTTACGGTGTTTGTTGTTATTGTAGTCAGAAATAGTTATCGCACAGCCATGACAGTAACACTATCAAATTCGAATATTAACTTAGCGGGCTCAGCTTTCGAAGGAGATTTAATAATAGAGATCTTCGTCCAAGAAATTTAGACCAACTTTCAGTAACGGAAGAAAAATGGTTTACATAAGAACAGTTAACTTGTAGTTATGGGAAAAGATCAACATTCTCTCAGTTAGATAGTACTCACCATCCGCGTTAATATAACATCCTGTCTTCTCTCAGTTAGATAGTACTTACCACGCAGGTTGATATATAACATCTCGTATTCTCTCAGTTAGATAGTACTTACCATGCAGGTTGACATAACATCCCGTATTCTCTCAGTTAGATAGTACTTACCACGCAGGTTGATATATAACATCCCGTATTCTCTCAGTTAGATAGTACTTACCACGCAGGTTGATATATAACATCCCGTATTCTCTCAGTTAGATAGTACTTACCACGCAGGTTGATATATAACATCCCGTATTCTCTCAGTTAGATAGTACTTACCACGCAGGTTGATATATAACATCCCGTATTCTCTCAGTTAGATAGTACTTACCATGCAGGTTGACATAACTTCCCGTATTCTCTCAGTTGGACAGTACTTACCATGCAGGTTGATACATAACATCCCGTATTCTCACAGTTGGACAGTACTTACCATGCAGGTTGACATAAGATCCCGTATTCTCTCAGTTGGACAGTACTTATCATGCAGGTTGACATAACATCCCGTATTCTCTCAGTTGGACAGTACTTACCATGCAGGTTGATATAACATCCCGTATTCTCTCAGTTGGACAGTACTTACCATGCAGGTTGACATAACATCCCGTATTCTCTCAGTTGGACAGTATTTAGCACGCAGGTTGATATACAACATCCCGTATTCTCTCAGTTGGACAGTACTTACCACGCAGGTTGATATATAACATCCCGTATTCTCTCAGTTAGACAGTACTTACCATGCAGGTTGACATAACATCCCGTATTCTCTCAGTTGGACAGTATTTAGCACGCAGGTTGATATACAACATCCCGTATTCTCTCAGTTGGACAGTACTTACCACGCAGGTTGATATATAACATCCCGTATTCTCTCAGTTAGACAGTACTTACCATGCAGGTTGATACATAACATCCCGTATTCTCACAGTTGGACAGTACTTACCATGCAGGTTGACATAACATCCCGTATTCTCTCAGTTGGACAGTACTTACCATGCAGGTTGATATAACATCCCGTATTCTCTCAGTTGGACAGTACTTACCATGCAGGTTGACATAACATCCCGTATTCTCTCAGTTGGACAGTACTTAGCACGCAGGTTGATATACAACATCCCGTATTCTCTCAGTTGGACAGTACTTACCACGCAGGTTGATATATAACATCCCGTATTCTCTCAGTTAGACAGTACTTACCATGCAGGTTGATATAACATCCCATATTCTCTCAGTTGGACAGTACTTACCATGCAGGTTGATATAACATCCCGTATTCTCTCAGTTGGACAGTACTTATCATGCAGGTTTACATAACATCCCGTATTCTCTCAGTTGGACAGTACTTACCACGCAGGTTGATATATAACATCCCGTATTCTCTCAGTTGGACAGTACTTACCACGCAGGTTGATATATAACATCCCGTAATCTCTCAGTTAGACAGTACTTACCATGCAGGTTGACATAACATCCCGTATTCTCTCAGTTGGACAGTACTTACCATGCAGGTTGATATACAACATCCCGTATTCTCTCAGTTGGACAGTACTTACCACGCAGGTTGATATATAACATCCCGTATTCTCTCAGTTAGACAGTACTTACCATGCAGGTTGACATAACATCCCATATTTTCTCAGTTGGACAGTACTTACCACGCAGGTTGACATTAACAATACAAAAGGGGTGTCATGTTGTTACAAACAAACACATGATATGCCTAACATAAACAACACAGGGTGTTACGTTGCTAACAAACAACGACATGACGTTATAATGACCTTTTGCTGTATGACACGTTTTATATCATGGTATCAAATTTTCCATATTCTTATTGTTTGCTTCTTTTCTATTTTAGGAAGAAAGACCAAACCAAGCTGGTGGTTAGATTCTTGGTGTGTCTAGATCCCATAGGACGTCTGGTATTAGACCGTTTTCTTATCCCCTCCTGCTGCTCATATCAATCGTGACTGACTTGTATTTAAACCCCCACTCATCAAGCCAGGAAGAAACAGTTTTCAAGTATCCAGTATATCTAAATTCAACAAAGTAGAAACGGACAAGTACGTTCTTAACAGGAGAGAATTTATGTCTATAAATACGTTCTTGGTGTAATCAATTAAACATTTTCTTTATAAGTATCATGTGAAAATATCTTCAATGCAGGAAACACACCAGTAACACCAACTATTATAGTATGAAAGACATCAGTAACGCCAAGTAATATACTCAGGAGAAACACTAGTAACGCCAAGTAATATACTAAGGAGAGATACCAGTAAAACCAAGTAATATACTAAGGAAATGCATTAATAACACCAAGTAATATACTAAGGAAATGGATTAATAACACCAAGTAATATAGTAAGGAAATGGATTAATAACACCAAGTAATATAGTAAGGAAATAAATTAATAACACCAACGATTATACTATGAAATACATCAGTAACACCAAGTAATATATTAAAGAAATACACCAATAACACCAAGTAATATACTAAGGAAATACATTAACACAAACTTATGTGCTACAAAATACATCAACGACACCAAGAAATATTATGTGAAATACATTAATATCCCCAAGTAATGTACAATGAAAGACATTAATAATACCAACTGATATACTATTAAAGACATCAACAACACCAAGTAATGTACTAAAGAAAGACATTACTAACACCAAGCAATATACCATGAAAGACAATACTAACACTAAGTAATATACTATGAAAGACGTTAATAATACTAAGCAATATACTTTGAAAGACATTACTAACACCAAGTAATATACTACGAAAGACATCACTAACACCAAGTAATATACTACGAAAGACATCACTAACACCAAGTAATATACTAAGAAAGAAATCAAGAAATTCTGGATTTAAATTTCAATTTTACAAGTATTTTACACATCTGTAAAGTGTTAGAACATGGTGTTGGTGTTTACCTTTGGAAGTACTGTCTGCTTACAATCGCTTCCTATGTATAAAAATCTTTCATTTTTCACAGAAACTGTTTTGATTTGTTTATTTCGGCTTTTTGTCATATTCAATCCATTAAAAATATTTTAATTACTTATTGTGTGTTTATCTGGTCTCTGTTTTCTGATTTATTTTAGAAATCCAACCTATTTTTAATGGTTTATATGCTAAGAACCCTGAACTTCGTCATATTATCCTTGTCTGACAAACAAATAGGGTAATAAATGTTTTTAGACAGAATGTTATCAGGACACAGACAACCAACAGTCAAGAGAAAGTTATAAAACAAAAACAGATACTAAATTGAACACAAGTTTCATATAGGTGTCTTTAAGACACCTTGGTTCGAACCGTTACTCGTGAACCAGAAATACTTGGACATATGTATTAAATGCAGGGAATTGACCTGACTTGTTGAAATAAATCGGTCAACGACTCCTTCCATGGTTGTGCTAAGATTTATCACTTCAACTATGTTTAGACCTGTAAGGTGAATAATAGTACTGTAGATATTCTGGTTTTATTGGTCACCTTGTAGGTTCTTTTCACTCAATAGCAATTATTATATTTCCGGTTGTATTCATCTATTACACCACAAAGATTAGAAATACATGTTCTTACGTGTTCTTCACATACATTAGAAATCTGTTTTAAATGTTTAGGCCAAGCATTGGTTAAATGATCAGGTCAGAGACGCCTACAGAGGTCAGGGGATTTAGAGATACCGAACCGATGAAGCCAAGCTATTCTTAACAGACCAGAAGGACTAACTTCAACACTTGAACGTGTTGTGTGTTCAGGGACAAATCTCCTAAGCAGCCAGCCACAAGGACATACCTCTTGAACCTTGAACCTTCTGAAGGCAGCTTGGCACAATGACCAATGGGGTAACGCTAATTCATTTCGGAATAAAATTGCGTTTGTAAAGCCGGGTGTGGTCGACGTTTTAAAATATAATAATTTACTTTATGATGTGAACTCACACAGACACACAAACGATCACAAATCTCTGAAGTGGAGGAGAATATAAATGGTCAAAGTTTTAGCGAAATGACCTTTATCAGAAATATTGACCACTTAATTTTTTATTGGCCTTATAACATTCTCAGATTTTATCACAGTTTCAGTTCATTGTTATTTGTGTTGTCATGAATCAGTAAAACAGGAAACTGAAAGTGTTGGGTCTGTTTTAACTCACACCAGTACAGACATGCTTTCAAATTACTATCTTCACTGGTACAGGGTTAGAAACCCCGGTTTTTATTCGTGGTGGGCAGAGCACAGATAACCTATTGTATAGTTTTGTTCTTACCTACAAGGCTTGGCATGGCCAACCGTGTTAAGGCGTGCGACTCGTAATCTGAGGGTCGCGGGTTCGCATCCCTGTCGCGCCAAACATGCTCGCCTTTTCAGCCGTTGGGGCGTTATAATGTAACGGTCAATCCCATTATTTGTTGGTAAAAGAGTAGCCCAAGAGTTGGCGGTGATGACTAGCTGCCTTCCCTCTAGTCTTACACTGCTAAATTAGGGATGGCTAGCACAAATACCCCTCGTGTAGTTTTGTGCGAAATTCAAAAAAACAAAATCAATCTTACCTTCAAACAGCGGTATGTCTGCAGACTTACAACGCTAAAAACCGGGATTCAATACCCGTGGTGGGCCATTGTGTAGCTTTGTGCTTAATTCAAAACAACAACAAACAAATAAAGCAACAATACTTCTTGAAATGCAGAATTTTTCGAATAATGAAAAAATTCTCGATTTCGTTTGTTCTGAATTTCGCGCCAAGCTACACGAGGCCTATTTGCGCTAGCCGTCCCTAATTTAACTGTGTAAGACTAGATAGAAATAACTATAATTTCAGACACTAAAATATCTATGTCCACCTGTCGTAGGCCTATTATTAGTTAGCCTATATTCGATAAAGACGTATATTAACACTGTAACTTGGGTACGTTTTTTGCTTAAGTTCGAATCAATATCGTACTTAATACTGTCAATAAATTACGTTATTACACGACCTAACATTAGACCTACGCACGAGCTTTGATAAGATTTTAATATGATGATGTACAAAATGTCCACTAATGTATATTTTCAGCCCTATTTTGATTTCTTACGTTGAAAAGAAGTGCGCGCGCATTTTCAGGACAGACAAAAATTCATTATTATTATTATTATAGATTATTTTACCACACCAGTGACACAACGGTACGTTCGTGAACTTTAGTATGTGTGGGCACAATACAGTTAGCACATTGTGTATCCTTGCGCTTAACATCAAAGTTATTTCATTTTCAATCTCCTGTGTACTTTTGACATTTTAATATTAAATTAAGATATTTAAATAATACCAAAAATAATCCACTTACCTTTGAAAAATTTTGAAAACTGTTTATCAGTAGTAAAAATTAGATATCGTTTTCTACGCCGACTTCTAATCTTTGTCAAACGTTAATGTCGACAGAACGGCATCTTGGTAACCGTCACATTCAAACAATGGTTAAAATTAGTCTGTTGCAACATTAACAACAAACCTTTGCGCTACTAAGTTTAAGTCTGTTGGGTTTCAATTTGGAAACCAAGTGAAGTGAGTTAATGTACATATTTATTCTATAGATATGGCTACATTTTTCTTTTTATAACAATGAAGCAAGAAACTCTAAACCTTGTGAGATGCCTTTATTCAGTGCAAAATATGACTTTCAAATAGCTAACAGACGAAATTCAGAGAAGCAGCTTACGAAAGAAAGATCGTTATGAAATAAGTAACGTATTTTAGTACCAAAATAAAAGTATTATAATAAGTTTAGAACACATAAAAACTATTATTTTCCCCCATGTTTCGGGTAACCCTTTATAAAAAAACATCAAAACTATAGAAACAACTTTCTTGTTTTAGTTGTTAGAGAGGGTAAAAGTTCTGTAAATAATGAATTTGTGTTTAATTAAAAACAAGACTACACAATGGGCTAGGTGTGCTCTGCTCACCACGGGTATAGAAACCCTGTTCCCAGCGTTGTAACCACGCTGATTTACTGGGGAGGCGAATAATTTTGTAGTATGACTTATTAGGAATATAAGTTTACTAATAATTTTGGTAAGCAGTATCTTGCTGTTGTGAGCCTTACAAATTAGAAACACCAACTGTTTAGACATTTACTTTGTTATGTAAATTCAAGTAGGAATATAAACTGTCTAGACAACTACTTTGTTGTGTAACTTAAATTAGAAACACCAACTGTCTAGACAAGTACTTTGTCGTGTAAGTTGTAATAGGAACATCAACATAATAAATAGTTATCTAATTTTTTTACGGTTTATAATGAAGGCAAGCTATCTACACAGACATTTTGTAGTGAACACCAACTCTAACAGTCGTTGATAGTTTATTAAAATAACAACGGCTTAAATTATCATGAATTATTCCTGTACTGGTGTCGCCTTTCAGTGGATCCCCTAGGGCCAGTTGGTTGGTCCTCTTGGGTAAGCTTAATTCCAGTCTTAGACCTTCTCAACTGGTGTTTTGCAAATTGTAGACATTGTATCTGACGCTGGTGTTTGGACATTGTGCTCATGAAATCTTGGTGTTGCTGCAGTGTCTTTGTTTAGCACTTTTGCACTTCCCTCTTGGGGCTCTAAGGTGGGTCATTGAACACTGAATCTTTCTTCTTTCCTTATGGATCCCCAAATGTTCCAAAAAACTGTAAATAAAACGACTAAGTGGTAAATGACCATGTCATGAAGACTCTAGACAGTCTCCATCCCATTCTACGGCTGTACCTCGTTTTATCATACTACATTCTTTAATGTAAATGGCCTCGTTGCTTTGTGCTGCAAATTTTCATTCAATCCAAATCTAATGTAATGGTTTTCCTATTGGATACATCTGATATAGTGGTTTTCCTATTGATTACGTCTGATGTAGTGGTTTTCCAATTGATTACATCTGATGTACTGGTTTCCCTATTGATGACATCTGATGCAATGGTTTTCCTATTGATTACATCTGATGTAATGGTTTTCCTATTGATTACATCTGATATGATGTTCTTCCTATTGATTACATCTGATGTAATGGTTTTCCTATTGATTACATCTGATATGATATTCTTCCTATTGATTACATCTGATGTAATGGTTTTCCTATTGATTACATCCGATGTAATGGTTTTCCTATTGATTATTATTAATTTGACGTTTAACTTGCTGTTCACACAGTCCTGTGAATGCTATAAATGTTGTTTTGGTTTTCATAACAGATTTTCCATAATTTAGCAGAATTAAAAAATAATGTTTTTTCCTATCACATAATAATTTTTTAATCATGAATAGAAAAATCTTACATCAAATTATTATTTTGTTCACCGAAATAAATATTTTTTATTATCACGCTTATTAACAAAAATACAAAGTGAAGAAAGATGGAAGAACATTGATGTCAAATAAATAAGCATCCTTGTTCAACATAATTTTAGTACGTGTGATATTTATGTTTTTAGTCTCAAAACTGTGTGTTTTGGTCTTTTTTATGTATCGCATCTAAAACATCTCGTTGACCAGCAGTAATCAACCATCATGCTGATGTTCCACCTTCTCTGACACTTCTTCTTCATTTACCTGAAGACTTGATGACCAGCAGTAATCAACCATCATGCTGATGATCCACCTTCTCTGACACCTCTTCTTCATTTACCAGAAGACTTGATGACCAGTAGTAATCAACCATCATGTTGATGATTCACCTTCTCTGACATCTCTTCTTCATTTACCTGAAAACTTGATGACCAGTAGTAATCAACCATCATGTTGATGTTCCACCTTCTCTGACATCTCTTCTTTATTTACCTGAAGACTTGATGACCAGTGTTACGTTTTTCTGTATGTTTTATGTAGACTAAACGCAACAGAAAAACACAGATAACAGCTTGTATAATTTATTACAACAAACTATTATATATGTAACAGATATAACATAAATTATATAATAACAATGACAGATATTCAGTTTCAACATTCAAAATTAATTACAATAGTAAATAGTACTGGTTTCAAACTCCAAAGTTAATTACAACACAAAATTGTACTGGCCTGTATCTAATATAATGATCTAGAGTGAAAGTCCAAAAGTTCAGATCAGAAATCCAAAATTCTAGTCTAGGAGGTGAATTTGGTCCCACGAAGAAATACCGAAGTTTGAATGGAGAATAACGAAGTTCTTTTTACGGTGCTTCTTGATGAACGTCTCAAATTTGCCGCCTTCCAATTTTCCCAGTCTCCCCTAAACATTCCGTACGTGCCGATTCTCAGCACAACCAGTAATTCGAATGAAACGCAAAGATTGACGAGTTTAACTAGTTTTTATTAAATCATTTAGCTCATTAGTTTTTATTCGAAGAAAAGAAGAGTCGGTCATTCGTTTGAGAAAGTTTAAGTGTTTGCTGTGATTTTATTCAACTTGGATTTGTGACCAGAGCTAGATCTACAGAAGCTGTGATTTTGTCTCGTCAATCTTTGCGTTTCATTCGAATTACTGGTTGTGCTGAGAATCGGCACGTACGGAATGTTTAGGGGAGACTGGGAAAATTGGAAGGCGGCAAATTTGAGACGTTCATCAAGAAGCACCGTAAAAAGAACTTCGTTATTCTCCATTCAAACTTCGGTATTTCTTCGTGGGACTAACTAACTAGTTAGTCTCTTCTTTCTTCTCGCATCTTCGCCTGCTTATATATTTGTAGGCCTAGACTTCTCGAACCATCGCGTAACTTCCCAACATTCCAGAGAAATCCGCGCATGTCCGTTCTTGCACGACACTTGTCGTCTAGACACTAGGCCGCCATATTCCATTTATAGTCAATTGATTGATCTACCTAATTCTAGAAATTTTAAATGAATAACAACTTATTTTTTAATGGTTTAAACTTTGAAACAATAATATAAATATGGAAATATAAATAACAGAAATAAAAATTTAAATACAACACGACATGTTGTCGTTTACAAAACATTTACACAACATTTACATAACACCAGTAGTAATCAACCATCATGCTGATTCTCCACCTTCTCTGACATCTCTTCTTCATTTATCTGAAGACTTGATGACCAGCAGTAATCAACCATCATGCTGATGATCCACCTTCTATGACATCTCTTCTTCAGTTACCTGAAGACTTGATGACCAGCAGTAATCAACCATCATGCTGATGATCCACCTTCTATGACATCTCTTCTTCAGTTACCTGAAGACTTGATGACCAGAAGTAATTAACCATCATATTGATGCTCCACCTTCTCTGACATCTCTGCTTCATTTACCTGAAGACTTGATAACCAGCAGTAATCAACCACCATGCTGATGTTCCACCTTCTCTGACACCTCCTATCCGTTTACCTGAAGACTTGATAACCAGCAGTAATCAACCACCATGCTGATGTTCCACCTTCTCTGACACCTCCTATCCGTTTACCTGAAATATTGATAACCAGAAGTAATCAGCCATCATGCTGATGTTCCACCTTCTCTGACACCTCCTATCCGTTTACCTGAAGTATTGATAACCAGAAGTAATCAGCCATCATGCTGATGTTTCACCTTCTCTGACATCTCTTCTTCATTTACCTGAAGATTTGATGATCAGTAGTAATCAGCCATCATACTGATGTTTCACCTTCCCTGACATCTCTTCTTCATTTTCCTGAAAACTTAATAACCAGCAGTAATCAACCATCATGCTGATATTCCACCTTCCCGGACAGTTTCTCTCCATTTACCTGAAGACTTGCTGACCAGCAGTAATCAACCATCATGCTGATGTTCCACCTTCACTGACATTTCTTATTCATTTACCTGAAGACTTGATAACCAGCAGTAATCAACCACCATGCTGATGTTCCACCTTCTCTGACACCTCCTATCCGTTTACCTGAAGTATTGATAACCAGAAGTAATCAGCCATCATGCTGATGTTCCACCTTCTCTGACATCTCTTCTTCATTTACCTGAAAACTTGATGACCAGTAGTAATCAACCATCATGCTGATGATCCACCTTCTCTGACATGTCTTCTTCATTTACCTGAAGACTTGATGACCAGTAGTAATCAACCATCATGCTGATGTTTCATCTCATTTCCATTTACCTGAAGACCTCATGAATTTTTTCTTCTTGTTCTTTGCTAACAGCACCAATATTTTTAAAGAAATAGTCAATGAGTGTAAGAAATGAACTTTCAAACTCATATTAGAACCCAACTCTATCAGCTATATTACTGACAATATTTTCTTACTTCGGGTCCTTGTTGTTTCCTAAAGACTTGTCTGTAACATCTTTAAAGACAATTCATGCTTTTTTCTCCAACTTTCCTTACTTTCCTTTCGAATTGTTCATCGAAAGTCAATTTCCTAATGGATGCTAGGCGCATAACGAATTTATATAATTTATTTTATATTAGTTACACTTACTGATTTGGGATTGTAAATATTACTATATTATTCATTGTTCTTTCGATAAATGATAATTTCATAAGTTTGATCTATTGCTTCGGACTTCCTTAAGGCCGTAGGACACAGTTTGAGAACTTCTGGCTCATATGCTGGCGATGTTTCACGTTGGTTCCAGAACGATTGATAAGACTCACATCGCGATTGGTCTAGACCAGAGAAAACGATACTAATGGGTATCAACATTTTAAGCATTACAAAATGTGGCTCGATTTCAATGGAAACGATTCCCTTATGTAATAGTACATATGAAGTTTTGTGATAAATCTTTACATGATGGAAAATAGTGGATATCATTTTCGGAGTTAGAAAGCATGTGGAACGTGCAAACATTTCAAGACAACTAAACCATCGCAGGCCTGTGTTACATCTTTTGTAACCCTACTGATTACGCGATTGTTGACTGGTATTACTGTGTTAAAATTAGTTTATGAAGCTACGCAAAATTATTGAATTTTGAAGAAAATATTTTTAAAGAACAAACAAAGAACACGATACAGTGATAGTTCGTGTGATTGTTAGAAAATATTTTATTATACTGTGCAATGATTATAAAATTGTCCACATAAAAACAACAACAAAGACCTTTTCCCAAACTTCGTTATTTTTTATGAAGGTTGGACGTAAGTTCACATCAAACTTGACACGTTGTAGCAATATTGACAATTTAAAAATGTATTTTTGTAAAACATCGAAATGCGAATCATAGAGACATACCTCTGAGAAATCTGATAGTACGTCGAAGCTAAATAACAAACACTTTAACCCTAACGATCTCAACAATTCCAACTCCACTTTACCACTGAAAGATATTCTTTTGAAAGATGTTGAAGTTTCCGGGAATCTTTAGCTCTTATTTACTTTCATTATTGGTGCTTTAAAACATTGGCTGTTACATAGTATAGTATGATATCCTCAAGTTATATTATCCTTAAATTTGAAATGCGAAAATAGAGAGGCTTATTATAAATGTTTAGGTGAGTCCGTGGTTATTTTAATGACACAAGTGTCTACACAACTACTTCAACTGGAAGTTCTAATGAATTGTTTCTTGCTGGTCATTGTACACCTATTAATGGTGATCACTTACAGTTAAATCTCGTTAAAACAAACAGGACAATGTCCAGCATCTTTCACAGCTACACTCAAGTCCTGATGAACAAAAGGAATACTAGAATTCAGTGACTAGTCCACCTCAGTACTCTCTCGACATCTACGTCAGGTTTCTTTAGGAAGGAAGAACGAGAGGACGGCACGTGCTACTTCTGAGTGACAAGGCTTAGCTGGCAAACACAACACGAAGGTACAAAGACCTGGTCCTGTCGAGTTCCCTGACCATCTCCGTCCAGTGTCACTAGTGACTTCTTACTGTACTTCTGTCTGCATCTGCTAATATAGCCTGGTGGTAAAGTGATTTTACTCACACATGCTTCCCCTGGTGAGCTAAAGTGGAAACAAAAGAACAATTACTGTTTAAATAAATTCAACACATCATCATTGTAAGCCTGTTTAACTAGTCAGTATTTGGTATTTTTGTTGTTGGTTTTTTAATCCAGAATTGTGTAATCACAAGCATATTCCCTGGTTAAAAGTTATAATAAGTCAGACTTTGCTGGGAAACTCCAGGGAACTATTTTCTGCATCTGCCGTACACAACGGTAAATCCTCAAAATGGTGTGAAGTATCATGGCATGGTATTAAATCATGTTTATCTAACCAGTTTATATTTTGAAAACAACTGGACTTCAAATGGGTTCTTTCATATATTATACGTTTTTTTTCTCGCACCATAAGCTAGTTTTGAATTCTTTTAACTTGTTAGTGTAACCAAAAAGTTATATAACCTTGCTTCGATTTCTTCGTGAAACATGGAAACACGTAAAATATTTTTTCGTTGATCAAATTAAAACTAAGGTATGTAAATAAATCCTAATTAACGAACCTAGAAAACTTAAATCTTTTCAATAACATTTTTACCAATCAATACTTTAGACACTCGTGATTAGCATACAGCTAATTCTATTTTGAATTGAAGACCACAGAAATGGGAACCAAGTAGACGCACCAGTCGATTAGAGTGATTTCTATAAACCAGAACTGACTGTCACTCTTATGACGAATTCCAAGTTGCAAGTGTGACAGGAGCAAAACGTTTAGAACCCGAGACACTTTGAACTTCTGATCGATATGATCACAAATGGGCATATCCTGGTGGTTAGAGCACTCCGCTCGCAATTTGTGGGTTGCGGGTTCGATTCTCCGTCACTGATAATGGGGGCGTTATAATGTGACAGTTCATCCAACTGTTCGTTGGTAAAAATCAGCCAAAGAACTGGTGATAAGTGTTGTTGACTAGTTCCGGTTAACACAGATAGCTTTCGAGTAGGGAGAAATTCAGAACAAACCAAACCTCAACAAATAAAGCTAAGTACCTCTCATTATTAAATGTAGCTAACTCCTTTTGTAAAAAAGACCACCGATTAATGGTCAAACTGGTCAATAGGTAAAGTGTAAATTTTATTTTAAAAGGGATTTTTGTGCAAAAATAATAACAGTGCCACATGTTTCACATCGGTATATATGGGATATTGATGCGAACAAAACTTTAGGTTAGTAACGAAAGAAAAAAAGAAAGAGATAAATATATACCAGAAAACATAAACTTTTTACGTAGTACGACCATGAAACAAAAAGGACCACTCGTGTCAGCAAGACAACTCTTGTAAAGACCAAGCCCTAGCTAATTAAAGTAAAAATTAATTTTCCTAACTACAAGTCCGAATACAAGCGAAAAGTTCATAAGGCTTCATCGGTGAACAGGATGCATCTGGTCTTTATTGTTATTGTTGCTCTAAACAAGATTTGTATTGAATAATGGTCGCTTGTTTACTCTGAACAACTATTATATTGAATAACAGTCACTTGTTTACTTTAAACAAGATATATATTGAATAATGGTCGCTAGTTTACTCTAAACAACATTTATATTGAATAACAGTCACTTGTTTACTCTAAACAAAATTTATGTTGAATAATGGTCGCTTGTTTACTCTGAACAACATTTATATTGAATAACATTCGCTTCTTTACTCTAAACAAAGTTTATATTGAATAATGGTCGCTTGTTTATTCTAAAAACATTTATATTGAATAACAGTCGCTTGTTTACTCTAAACAAGATTTATGTTGAATAATGGTCGCTTGTTTACTCTGAACAACTATTATATTGAATAACAGTCACTTGTTTACTTTAAACAAGATATATATTGAATAATGGTCGCTAGTTTACTCTAAACAACATTTATATTGAATAACAGTCGCTTGTTTACTCTAAACAAAATTTATGTTGAATAATGGTCGCTTGTTTACTCTAAACAACATTTATATTGAATAACATTCGCTTCTTTACTCTAAACAAAGTTTATATTGAATAATGGTCGCTTGTTTATTCTAAACAACATTCATATTGAATAATGGCCGCCTGTTTACATTAAACAAAATTTATGTTGAATAACAGTTGCTTGTTTACACTAAAACATTTATATTGAATAACAGTCACTTGTTTACTTTAAACAACATTTATATTGAATAACAGTCGCCTGTTTCTCTAAACAAGATTTATATTGAATAACACTCGCTTGTTTACTCTAAACAAAATATATATTGAATAATGGTCGCTTGTTCACTCTAAATAAGATTTATATTGAATAACAGTCGCTTGTTTACTCTAAACAAGATTTACATTGAATAATGGTCGCTTGTTTACTCTAAAAAACATTTATATTAAATAACAGTTGCTTCTTTACTTTAAACAACATCTATATTGAATAATGGTCGCCTGTTTACTCTAAACAAAATTTATATTGAATAACAATCGATTATTTACTCTGAAAAACATTTTTACTGAATAACGGTCGCTTGTTTACTCTAAACAACATTTGTATTGAATAACAGTCGTTTGTTTACTCTAAACAACATTTATATTGAATAACAGTCGCTTGTTTAGTCTAAACAAGATTTATGTTGAATAACAGTCGCTTGTTTACTCTAAACAAGATTTATATTGAATAACAGTCGATAGTTTATTCTAAATGAGATTTACATTGAATAATGGTCGCTTGTTTACTCTAAACAACATTTATATTGAATAACAGTCGCTTCTTTACTCTAAACAACATTCATATTGAATAATGGCCGCCTGTTTACATTAAACAAAATTTATATTGAATAACAATCCCTTGTTTCATCTGAAAAACATTTTTATTGAATAACGGAAACCTTAATCACTCTAAACAACATTTATACTGAATAAAAGTCGCTTTTTTTACTCTTAACAACATTTACATTGAATAACAGTCGCCTGTTTACTGTAACCAACCTTTATATTGAATAATGGTTGCTTGTTTACTCTAAACAAGATTTATACTGAATAATGGTCACTTGCTTACTCTAAAAACATTTATACTGAATAAAAATCGCCTATTTACTCTTAACTACATTTATAGTAAATAACAGTCGCCTGTTTACTCTAAACAAAATTTTTATTGAATAACAGTCGCCTGTGTACTCTAAACAACATTTATAATGAAAAACAGTCGCTAGTTTACTCTAGACAACATTTATACCGAATAAGAGATGCTTGTTTACTCTAAAACACATTTGTATCAAATAATGGTCGCTTGTTTACTCTAAAATACATTTTTAATGAAAAACAGCGCTTGTTTACTCTAGATAACATTTATAATGAATAACAGTCGCTTGTTTACACTAAAAAACATTTATGTTGAAAAATGGTCGCTTGTTTACTCTAAAATACATTTATATTGAATAACAGTCGGTTGTCTACTCTAAACAACATTTACTTTGAATAACAGTCGTTTGTTTACTCTAAAACACATTTATATTGAATAACAGTCGTTTGTTTATTTTAAAAAAACAATTATATTGAAAACAGTCGCTTGTTTACTCTAAACAACATTTATATTGAATAATGGTCGCTTGTTTACTCAAAACAACATTTATATTGTATAACAGTCGTTTGCTAACTCTAAACAACATTTATATTGAATAATGGTTGCTTGTGTACTCTAAACAAGATTTATACTAAATAATGGTTGCTTAATTAATCTAAACAACATTTACACTGAAAAACAGTCGCTTGTTTACTTTAAACAAGATTTATATTGAATAATGGTCGATTGTTTTCTCTAAACAATATTTTTATTGAATAATGGTTGCATGTTTACTCTAAACAACATTTATACTGAAGAACAGTCGCCTGTTTACTCTTAACAACATTTACATTGATTAACAGTCGCCTGTTTACTGTAAACAACTATTTTATTGAATAATGATTGCTTGTTTACTCTAAACAAAATTTATGTTGAATAATGGTCGCTTATTTACTCTAAACAACATTTTTATTGAATAAAAGTCGTTTGTTTACTCTAAACAAGATTTATACTGAATAATAGTCGCTTGTTTACTCTAAACAACATTTAAACATATTAACAGTCTGTTGTCTACTTACATGATTTATATTGAGTAATGGTCGCTCTTTTACTCTAAAAACATTTATATTCAATAATGGTCGCTTGTTTACTCTAAACAACATTTATGTTTGATAACAGTTGCCTGTGTTATGTAAATGTCGTGTAAATATTTTGTAAACGACAACATGTCGTGTTGTGTATAAATTTTCATTTCTATTATTCATATTTCCATATTTATATTATTGTTTCGAAGTTTAAACTAATAAAATATGTTGTTATTCATTTTGGGTAACATTTAGAATTTTCTTGAATTAAGTAGACTAATCATATGTTTGTATATGAAATTCTGGCGACTTCGTGTCTAGACGTTTAGTCCCGTGCAAGAACGGACATGTGCGGATTGCTCTGGAGATCTGTAGAAATTTCGCGGTGTTTCGAGGAGTCTAGGCCTACAATATATAAACAGACAAAGATGCGAGAAAGAAAAAGGAGATTCAGACATTAGTTTTGTTTCAAAAGAAGAGAGTCAGTTATTTGAGAAAGATTAAGTGTTTGCTGTGATTATTCAATTTGGATTTGTGACTGAAGTTAGATCTACGGAAGCTGTGATTTTAGTTCGTCAATCTCTACAATTCATCCGAATTAGTGGCTATACTAAAAGTCAACACGTGTGGAACAATTTATGGGAAATCGGAAAAATTAAAGGCGACAATTTGTGACGTTCATCGGAAGCATCGTGAAAAGAACTTCGTCGAATTTATTGAGCTGTGAACTATTTCTGAACTTCTTCATTTAAACTTCGGAATTTCTTCGTGGGACCAAATTCACACCCTAGACTGGAATTTGAGACTTTCATTTTAGATCATTATGTTAGATACAGGCCAGTACCATTTTGTATTGTGTTTAATTTTGAAGGTTGAAACTAGTACTATTTTGTGTTGTAATTAATTTTGAATGTTTAAACTAAAAATAGCTGTCATTGTAATTATATAATTTATATTATATCTGTTAATAGTTTAGTGTAATAAATTATACAAGCTGTTATCTGTGTCTTTCTGTTGCGTTTAGTTTAAGAAAAACATAAAACATAAAAAAACGTAACACCTGTTTACTTTAAACAACATTTATAGTGAATAACAGTTGCCTGTGTAATGTAAACAACATTTATATTGATTAACAGTCGCTTCTTTACTCTGAAAAACATTTTTTGAATAACGGTCGCTTGTTTACTCTAAACAACATTTGTATTAAATAATGGTCGCTTGTTTAGTGTAAACAACCTTTTTACTGAAAAACAGTCACTTGTTTATTCTAGACAACATTTACACTGAGTAATAGTCGCTTCTTTACTCTAAACAACGTTTATATTGGATAACAGTCGCTTGTTTACTCTGAAAAACATATTTACTGAATAACGGTCGCTTGTTTACTCTAAGCAACATTTATATTAAAAAAAAGTCGCTTGTTTACTCGAAACAAGATTTAATCTGAATAATGGTCGCATGTTTACTCTAAACAACTTTTATATTGAATAATAGTTTCTTCTCTACTCTAAACAAGGTTTATACTGAATAATGGTTACTTGTTCACTTTAAACAAGATTTATATTGAATAATGGTCGCTTGCTTACTCTAAACAAGATTTTCACTGAATAATGGTCGCTTGTTTACTCAAAACAACATTTATACTGAATAAAAGTCGCCTAGTTACTCTTAACAATATTTATATTGAATAACATTCGCCTGTTTACTCTAAACAAAATTTATATCGAATAACAGTCGCCTTTGTACTGTAAACATCATTTATATTGAACAACAGTCGCTTGTTAATTCGAAACAAGATTTGTATTGAATTACAATCACTTGTTTACTCTAAACAAGATTTATATTGAATAACAGTCGCATGTTTACTATAAACAACATTTATGTGAAATAATGGTCGCTTATTTACTCTAAACAACATTTGTATTAAATAATGGTCGTTTGTTCACTCTAAACAACATTTTATTGAAAAATAGTCGCTTGTTTACTCTAGACAAATTTATACTGAATAACAGTGCCTTGATTACTCTAAACAAGATTTAAATTGAGTAACAGTCGCTTGTTTATTCTAAAAAAACATTTATATTGAATAACAGTCACTTGATATTCTGAAATTTTTTTAAACTGAATAACGGTCGCTTGTTTACTCTAAACAACATTTGTATTAAATAATGGTCGCTTATTTACTCTAAACAACATTTGTATTAAATAATGGTCGCTTGTTTACTCTAAACAACATTTGTATTGAATAACAGTCGTTTGTCTACTCTAAACAACATTTATACTACATACTGGTCGCTTGTTTATTCTAAACAACATTTATATTGAATATCATCGCTTGTTTACTCTAAACAAGACATATATTGAATAACAGTCGTTTGTTTACTTTAAAAATGATTTATATTGAATAACAGTCTATTGTTTACTCCAAACATAATATATTCAATAATTGTCGATTGTTTACTCTAAACAACATTTATATTGAATAACAGTCTCCTGTGTACTCTAAACAAGACTTACATTGAATAACAGTCGTTTGTTTACTCTAAACAAGATTTGTACTGAATAATAGTGTTTTGTTTACTCTAAACAACATTTAAACATAATAACAGTCTGTTGTTTATTTTAAACAAGATTTATATTGAGTAATGGTCGCTCTTTTAGTCTAAACAACCTTTTTATTAAAAACAGTCGCTTGTTTATTCTAGACAACATTTATACTGAGTAACAGTCTCTTGTTGATTCTAGACAACATTTATACTAAATAACAGTCGCTTGTTTACTCTAAACAGCATTTATATTGAATAATGGTCGCTTGTTTACTCTAAACAACATTTATATTGAATAACAGTCGTTTGTTTACTCTAAACAAAATATATATTGAATAATGGTCGCTTTTTTACTCTAAACAACATTTATATTAAATAGTGGTCGCTTGTTTACTCTAAACAACATTTATATTGAATAACATTTGCCTCTTTACTTTAAACAACATTTATATTGAATAATGGTAGCTTGTTTACTCTAAACAAGATTTATACTGAATAGTAATCGCTTGTTTACTCTAAACAACATTTATACAATATAACAGTCGCTTGTTTTCTTTAAACAAGATTTATATTGAGTAATGGTCGCTCTTTTACTCTAAACAAGATTTATATTGAATAATGGTCGCTTGTTTCTCAAAACAACATTTATATTGAATATTCGTCGCTTGTTTACTCTAAAACACATTTGTATTAAATAATGTTCACTTGTTTACTCTAAACAACATTTATATTAAAAAACAGTCGCTTGTTTACTCTATACAACATTTGTATTAAATAATGGTCGCTTGTTTACTCTAAACAACATTTTTATTGAAAATAGTTGCTTGTTTACTCTATACAAAATTTATACTGAATAACAGTCCCTTGATTACTCTAAACATTATTTATATTGAATAAGAGTCGCTTGTTATTCTGACAAACATTTTTACTGAATAACGGTCGCTTGTTTACTCTAAACAACATTTATATTGAATAATGGTCGCTTGTTTTCTCTAAACAATATTTGTATTGAATGATGGTCGCTTTTTTACACCAAACATTATTTACTTTAAAGACCAGTCGCTTGTTTACTTTAAACAACATTTATATTGAATAACAGTCGCCTGTTTACTTTAAACAAGATATATATTGAATAATGGTCGCTTGTTTACTTTAAACAACGTTTATATTGAATAACAGTCTCTTGTTTACTCTAAACAATAATTATATTGATTAACAGTCGCTTGTTTACTCTAAACAGCATTTATATTGAATAATGGTTGCTTGTTTAATCTAGACAACATTTATATTGAATAAAAGTCGTTTGTTTATTCTAAACAACATTTGTATTAAATACTAGTCGTTTGTTTACTCTAAACAACATTTATTTTGAATAATGGTCGCTTGTTTACTCTAAACAAGATTTATACTGAATAACAATCATTTGTTTACTCAAAACAACATTTACATTGAATAATGGTCGCTTGTTTTCTCTAAACAATATTTGTATTGAATAATGGTTGCTTTTTTACTCCAAACAACATTTACTTTAAAGATCAGTCGCTTGTTTACCTTAAAGAACATTTATATTGAATAATGGTCGCTTGTTTACTCTAAACAACATTTATATTAAATAAAAGTCGTTTGTTTAGTCTAAACAAGATTTATACTGAATAATAGTCGCTTGTTTACTCTAAACAACATTTAAACATAATAACAGTCTGTTGTTTATTTTAAACAAGATTTATATTGAGTAATGGTCGCTCTTTTACTCTAAACAACCTTTTTATTAAAAAAGAGTCGCTTGTTTATTCTAGACAACATTTATACTGAGTAACAGTCGCTTGTTTACTCTAAATAACGTTTATATTGAATAATAGTCGCTTGTTTACTCTAAACAACATTTATATTTAATAACAGTCGCCTGTTTACAGTAAACAACATTTATATTGAATAACAGTCGCTTGTTTACTCTGAAAAACATTTTTCTGAATAACGGTCCCTTGTTTACTCTAAACAACATTTGTAATAAATAATGGTCGCTTGTTTACTCTAAACAACCTTTTTATGAAAAAACAGTCTCTTGTTGATTCTAGACAACATTTAAACTGAATAACAGTCGCTTGTTTACTCTAAACATTATTTATATTGAATAACAGTCGCTTGTTTACTCTAAACAATATTTTTTTTGAATAACAGTCGCTTGTTTACTCTAAACAGCATTTATATTAAATAATGGTCGCTTGTTTACTCTAAACAGCATTTATACTGAATAATGGTCGCTTGTTTACTCTAAACAACATTTATATTGAATAACAGTCGTTTGTTTACTCTAAATAACATTTGTGTAATAATGGTCGCTTGTTCACTCCAAACAACATATACTTTAAAGAACAGTCGATTGTTTACTTTAAAGAACATTTATATTGAATAACAATCATCTGTTTACTTTAAACAAGATTTATATTGAATAACAGTTGCTTGTTTACTCTAAACAACATATATATTGAATAATGGTCGCTTGTTTACTCTAAACATCATTAATATTGAAATATTGAATAACAGTCGCCTCTTTACTTTAAACAACATTTGTACTGAATAACAGTCGCCTCTTTACTCTTAACAACATTTTATTGAATAAAAGTCGCCTGTTTACTCTAAACAAAATTTATATTGAATAATAGTCGCCTGTTTAATTTAAACAAGATTTACATCGAATAACAGTCGCCTGTTTACTGTAAAGAACATTTATATTTAATAATGGTTGCTTGTTTACTTTAAACAAAATTTAACTGAATAATGGTCATTTGTTTATTCTAAACAACATTTATACTGAATGAGAGTCGTGTGTTTACTCTTAACAACATTTTTATTTAATAACAGTCGCCTGTTTACTCTAAACAAAATTTATATTGAATAACAGTCGCTTGTTTACTCTAAACAACATTTTTATTGAATAACAGTCGCCTGTTTACTTTGAACAACATTTATGCTGAATAACATTCGCTTCTTTACTCTAAACAAGATTTATACTGAATAATGGTCGCTTGTTTACTTTAAACAACACTTATGCTAAATACTCGTCGTTTGTTTACTCTAAACAACTCTTACTTTGAATAATGGTCGCCTGTTTACATTTGTATTGAACAATGGTCGCTTGTTTATTCTAAACAACGTTTATATTGAATAACAGTCGGCTGTTCACTGTAAACAAGATTTTTGTTGAATAATTGTCGCTTGTTTGCTCTATACAATGGAATGTGTTTGGTAATGGTTTCTTGTTTAGTCGTTTTTAGTTAAGATGTGATGAGAGATGACACTGACAGAGAACAAACACATTTCTATGATGGTCATGATGCTGTTTGATAGGTTTAGTATTAGATATTAAAACAAAAATGTGTGTGTGTGTGTATTAGTTTAGATCAAAGCTATATCGGGCTGTCTGCTTAGTACACCAAGGAGAATCGAACTCCCTATTTTACCGTTGTAAATCCGTAGACTTACCGCTGTGCTAACGGTGGACAGCAAGAATGTAAAGCTAATGAAGAAGATACAGGCTAGCCACTCTCATGCCACTGTGGTAGCAACACACACTTCAGATGAAAATGAAAGCTGTATTTGTAATATGTACTACAAAAACTCAACAGAAACAAAAGCTATATTTGTAATATGTACTACAGAAACTTAACAGAAACAAAAGCTATATTTGTAATATGTACTGCAGAAACTCAACAGAAACAAAAGCTATATTTGTAATATGTACTGCAGAAACTCAACAGAAACAAAAGCTATATTTGTAATATGTACTGCAGAAACTCAACAGAAACAAAAGCTATATTTGTAATATGTACTGCAGAAACTCAACAGAAACAAAAGCTATATTTGTAATATGTACCTCAGAAACTCAACAGAAACAAAAGCTATATTTGTAATTTGCACTACAGAAACTTAACCTCACCTGCAGACGTCAACCCTAATGACCTGTTTGAAACGCGGATCTCTGTCCGGTACGTTGACCACAAATTTCCATTCCGACCTATCCGTGAGGCCAGCTTCAGGAAGAATGAACATAGTCCGGACAGCACATGCTGGTTCCTCATCTTGTTGCCTTCGTCCCCTGGTAGAATAAACAGAAAATTTGGAACTTGTTTTGAAAACTATTGTATTTTACCAAAGGTATAAGACAATGACTGAGGTTTTAAAAATTAGCGGATTTTTGTTTTTAATTAGGGATGGGCAACTTATTTTTCATATTGACCATAACTGGCTGATGGAAGCAACATTAGCCATACTATTAAAAAACAAAACATAAAGGTTTTTTTTCAACTGACCTTCAATGTGAAAATTGATGGGTTTTTTTCTATCAACAAGTTTCGTGAAATTTGGCTTAATATCTATGCATTTTAGCTCTAGATTTATGTCAGTAAGCCGAGATCCGTATCTAGACTTGAGAAAATCTAGCGTAGAAAATGTTGATTCAAACCCATGTGGATCCAAACATGGAAAATGATTTTCCAAGTTGGAAGACTCTCATTTGTCAGGATAGTGAGCCACGTCCCTCTGATAGAACATCTCTGTTTACCTTTTATGTGTTCTAACTTTGCGGGGTAAGCATCTCCTCTTAAAATCCACACTTATTGAAAGTTAAAAAAAGATGTAATTTTCGTACTCAAAGTTCCTAAATCAAATTGAAATGACCACAATCAGTAGTTCTTTTACTAGTTCAGCATCAGAAAATGATTTCTTTTCTTGAGCTAGAATCCAAGCTACTTTACAGCCAGTTAACGTAATTAGTTCGATCGGTGATAAAAATCTTTTTAGGCCTCACTTTTGTTCATGAGGTTATGCTTTCAGACGGATAATTTATTTCATAAGATTTTTGCTATCAACTGGAAATTTTACATTAAATTTGTTGTTGTTGTTGTTTTGAATTCAGCACAAAACTACACAATGGGCTATTTGTGCTCTGCCCACCACGGGTATCAAAACCCCGTTTTTAGCGTGTAAGTCCGCAGACATACCGCTGAGCCATTTGGGGGGGGACATTAAATTTGTTGTGAGAATTATTAAAGTGTTGCTTAATGTTGTATTCTTTATTATTCCTGAAGACTTTGTTACACAAAAGACACAATGGTTTATTATTTACTTCAGTCACTACAAATTTCAACTTCCAACTTTCATTAAGTTCTCGTTTCACGTTTTTCTAGTCACGCGCCATTTTCTTTTCATCAGAAAACACCAGAATCAGTCAAACTATATTTATTTTTTTATTTTTTATTATCCACTTATCTATATTATGGGTTTAAAAACAATGTATATAAACACTTGAACGTTGCACAAGAAAAACATGTTTGCGAGCACACGTAAATCAACGCACACGGAAACAAACATCTTAACCAGACTAGGTTTGACAAATGATTTTCTTGGATTTTAACAAATTAAATAAAACAAAATAAAACTAACCTTATTTCATTTAAAACTTTGTTATTTTCTTCTTTATTGGTTTACAATTTAGATTCCTTCATATTTTACACACTTTTCAAACGGTTGTCATTTTTTACATGTCGTGTTTTATAAAACATTTTTTCCATATAATAACATATTTAGGATTCCCGGTATCGATTTTTTGCCTTCATATTGTTTACCAAAGAGAACAGCCTTTCTACTGCAGCTGAATAATGATACAATGATAGTAAGTTTGTCATTAGTTTGGAGATAATTTATATCCATATTTTTCTTGAGAAATATAATACCAGTATTTCTCTGGTTCTGAAGTTTCATTCTCTTACAAAGTTAAATCTCACCATTCTATAATGAAATATAATACCAGTATTTCTCTGGTTCTGAAGTTTCATTCTCTTACAAAGTTAACTCTCACCATTCTATAATGAAATATAATACCAGTATTTCTCTGGTTCTGAAGTTTCATTCTCTTACAAAGCTAACTCTCACCATTCTATAATGAAATATAATACCAGTATTTTTCTGGTTCTGAAGTTTCATTCTCTTACAAAGTTAACTCTCACCATTCTATAATGATATCTTCATTATCTTTTTCCTCAATAACATTAAGAAATTTCATGGCCAATGGGATAACTGACTGTGGCTATCCCTGAGACACATTTTCTGGGTCTAAAGCATAAAATAGCTGTAAATAAGTGAACATTTCAGATGATAGAAATCGTTTGTTCATTTCCCTGCTTTGTTTGACATAAAAATTCAATGTCTTAAGCTGAATACTTCAAGTTCTTTGGTTTGAATCATGGAAGAATATTCCAGAAAGATGCTTTTAGTTTTTTCTCCACGATATATTTCACTTAAGAGAAGATAAACTGAAGAATAATTGATGTTAACCTTCGACATATCTGCATCTTTTAGTACTCCTCTCTTAATAAAATTACCAAGGATACATTTCTTACCACTGTTGATGGAGGCACGTATCTTATGAATTCTGAAACTCTCAGCTTCAACCTCTAAACTTTATTTACATATGGTAGAATAAAAATGAGAAATGCAAAGTACATTTTTACAATTGTTTTCTGTAAACTTTCTAGTATTGTAGATGTATCTTCTGATGCTTCTGATGTAAGAAATAAGACAAGTACTCGTCATTGATTCAGTAGTCTTTCTACCACTTGTTGAAGTGATAATCATTGTGATATAAAATCACGTTAGGATCAGTCTGGACAAATTCCTGAAATTCTGCATATTCAGATAATCTCTTTGGGCTGTTTGACAAATATGAATACATATTTCTAATCAGCTGTACTAAGGAAGTTGGAAGCTCAGAACATACATAGGATGCACATAAACACTCTGAATGACAAACACTATCTTGTACACAGATATATGTAACTTTCTGCTTTAGAAGACTTGGAACACCACTTTTTGACCACATTATTACACTTACATAGCCTATCGAATTTTTAAATGGGGTTCTATGTTTCTAAAATTACTATAGAATTGTGAATACCTTGGGTAGTAAAGAAATTAATTTCCAAAGAAGTTAAAAACTTTTAAACTGTGTTTTTAGATGCATCTGTACTTTCAACAGTAATTAATGAAAATTTAATATAAAATTTAAACTTAGGATTATTAAAGGTGAATTTTCAACAAATTTAATAATTGTCTTAGAAACTGTACTTTGGTTAGGTATAATTCCTGTGGGGTTGCCATAAGTTCAAACACTTTAGTTTTTGAGTAAAAAAATGAAACAAAATATGCGGGGCCTCGAACTCAAGTTCTTTTCGGTCGTTCGGCTGTTTCCGTGACGTTTTACAACTATGACGTAATAGATGCCAAACACGTTTCGTTCGCCGACCATTTTGTTCCTTTCAATGCTGGTGTTTAATGCAAATCTATCGGTGCTTTTTTCGGACTACATACTTTGTGAGACTATTTTTTGTCTTGATATTGCTAGTTTATGTTTGTTTTATGATAGCATGGTTTACTGCGTTGGTTATGGTTATAAAAACGGTTCGGTGTCGGGCAAAAGCTTCTTTTCGTTTTCGTGCAAGGAGAAGGAACCGGCAAGGTGGTGACATGGATGTGAATGGTCAATAGGAAGAATTGAACTCCTTTATACCATGCAAAGCTTTGTCAAGATCATTTTGAACGCTTATGTTTTGTGTCGTATCCCACTGTTTTGGATTCCGTGAGTTTCAAGCCAGGCAGATTGAGACTGAAAATATCATCGGCAGTAGACAGGATCGTCCCAACCATCTTTCCTTGTGTAGATCTGAGGACTGATCTCAGCCTGCAGCATATAGGTTCCACCCCTCTGAAGCCATCCCTTGCCATCATGAAAAGAACAAACTTAAAGGTATATGTGCAGTATAAAGCGATAAACAATAACTAGAACTTGTCAGATCTGTTTCAAAAGTAACTGTTCTAGGTTCGTTCAGAGTAGGTTCGAATTGATACAGTGCTACTCGACATTGTTCAGAACATAAAGTCAAAAGAGACTCCGCCTCTATTTCTCCGTATGCACTGGTCATGTTTATTTATATTCAACGCGCTGGCGTTGTCGGTTTGTTTGGCAACTATTACGTCACAGTACTTTTCCTAGCAGCAAACGTAAAAACTAAAAAGTTCGGGTTGCCGCTCGAAAAGGGCTCTTTCTGCACCAAATTCTATGTTTCATTTATTAGCACATATGTTTATAAAAATGTGAACCTGCGAAATTAATCAGTATACTTCTTTTGACTGCAAAGTTTTTTTTTCTGCAAAATTCACCTTTAAGCAAATTTTGTGGCAACTAAGATTTCTGTTCGTAACTAAGCTTATGTAAGCTAAATAACTATACCTATTGCTTCTTTTCTTAGCCATTATGATCTGTGGGGAGGGTTATGTGTAAATTAAATGAAATTATAAAAAGTAAAAAAACAAAACTTTAAAATTAAACAATGCATTACACTGTAAACTAATACTGACACTACGAGTCAAGAAATGAGCTCTTATAAAACATGTTAAAACATTTATACATTGTCCTTATTAAACTTGTCCTTATTAAACATTATAACAAGGTTATATCTCACGTAAAGGTGACAATAAATTTGAAAATCTTTTATTGGCTACGAAACATGCAAGTTAGCAAAATTTATTAAATTTCGTGATGGTTTAACCAAATTTACCAAACAGAGCCATATTCACCAAATTTGGTAAAAAATTATTAAATTCAGCAACCTTGAACCAGACTGACGTAAAAAAATAGGCAAGTCTGTAACATCAATGATGACGTACAGCTCCTAATTACCAGATCTGCGATAATTTGGTCGGCTAGTAAAAATGATGGAAAAGTTGATTCCCAAACTCGAGCTGGTCACAATTATGCTATCCACTGGTCACACTGATAAAATAGTTTTCATCTTGGTCGTTAATAACTTTGTCCACCACGGGTATAGAAACCCGTCTTAGAGCGTTAAAAGTCCACAAACTATGTTCTTACAGTAAAACTCAAAATCAAAATCACGATCTCTGTGAGTAATTAACGATACTTTTCTAGTAGTGAGTAAAAATACCAATGTGGAAGCATACGGTAACTTGCCACCTAAGATGCTACTAATAAAAATAATCTGAAAGTACATAGTAATTTGAAACTTAAGGTAACACTAATATAAAGAATACGAAATTATATAGTAACTTTATACCAAAGGTGTTACTTATAAAATTAGTGTGAAAGTACACAGTAACATAAAACTTAAGGTAGCACTAATTAAAAACAAGTGAAAGTATTGAGTAACTTGAAACTTAAAATAACAATAATGAAAAAATGTGAAAGTTTACACTAACTTTACACCTAAGGTGTTACTAATAAATAAAATATGAAAGTCACACTATTTAACCACTATTGTTGACAGTAAAACTGAAGGATGTTTCATAAAAACGAAGTGAGCTGACACTACTTTATTACTATTGTTGACAGTAAAACTGAAAGATGCTTTATAAAAACGAAGTGAGCTGACAATTCTTAATCACTATTGTTGACAGTTAAACTGATAGTTAGTATACTAGAATCAAGTATTTTTTCTGATCACACAGTAAAGAATAAGGTGGATATTTTGAACTACTTACCTGTGTCTATAATGTGGATGAGATGGGTATGAAGAAAGGTAACTGTGCCCGTATGTTCGTTTGGGACTGTAGTGGGGTGTCCCGTGGTACCACGGGTAATAGGCTAGCTTGCTGTGGCCGTGGTGATGCTCTTTGGGGTCTGGAGGCTTATCCGGGAGAAGACTGGTGTTCGGTTCAGCGTCACCCTCTCGTTCGTCAAAGAAAACTGAAGAAAAGTTAAACCTAATCGCCCTGGTGCCTGCTATCAGGTGGAAAATGTAGTCACTAAGGGAGAGAATATAATCTTTGGTTTCAGTATGGAGAGAGAAACTAGTAGAATGACCAAAACCCATTATTGGGGTTCTTTGAAATTATAGTTTATTAGTAAAGAGTTCTGTTACCCAAACCTGTAAGTTTTCATAATTCATTCTTGTTCTATAATTAGTTTCTCAGGGAAAAGAGTTTCGTGTGTTAAAAACACGCATCGTTTATTATACGTTTCGTAAAACATTAATCGTACTTACAAGCATGTTTAATCTCTTTTGTGCTAACGTGTAGAAATAACAAAGCTGTTGAAGAACTTTTATGAGAAGAAAATTTTGAAACATGAAGAACATTTCGAGGGACTTTGTCGTCAAGCGCAAAGCTACACAATAAATTATGTGTGCTCTGCCTATTGCGGCGATGGAAACTCGATTTTTTTTAACGTTAAAAACACTAAAAATTAGGTAACAGAGATTTTCCAGGAAATTATTGAAAGACAAAGGACATACCGAATATTACTTTTAGCGTAAGGTCGCACAGCGAGCTTAATACATTATGCCCGACGCGGGGATTGTATTTAGCGTTAAAAGCACTCAAAGTTGGCGATAAGCAATCGGGGATGGGGAAATCTTTGGCTTGTTCTATTTTTCCACATCGTTTGTCTAAACTTGTGGATTCACCATCATTTGAAAAATGTACAAAATCCACTCCATCACTCGTACAATGTACAAGATCCATCCCATCACTTGTAGAATGTACAAGATCCATCCCATCACTTGTAGAATGTACAAGATCCATCCCATCACTTGTAGAATGTACTAGATCCATCCCATCACTTGTAGAATATACAAGATCCATCCCATCACTTGTAGAATGAACTAGATCCATCCATATGATCGTTTGTTTAGGCAGAGTATACATGATGAAACTTTATATAATGGGCGGCAACTGCCTGTGGTGGAGACACAAGTGTAGAGGACGACGTTTCAAAAGTCTTTCACTTTCCGTCTTCAGGTTATTGTGTGTGTAACAAAACCTTGGCAGGGGTTTAGTTTAGAGATAAAGACATCTCTCTCCAACAGGGGGGTCAGTGTGGCTCCTCTTCGTCCCCTTACATGAAAGATTATTTATCTGTACGTGAGAGTTTCTGTATTTTAATTTTTACTTGTTTGAGACAGTGAAGTGAAGTGGGACAGCATGAGAACGCTAAGCGACACAAAGGTGGCAAAAAGGATTGTTGTTTGTTTGTTTGTTTTAAATTTGGCACAAAGCTACTCGAGGGCTATCTGCGCTAGCCGTCCCTAATTTAGCAGTGTAAGACTAGAGGGAAGGTAGCTAGTCATCACCGCCCACCGCCAATTCTTGGGCTACACTTTTACCAACGAATAGTGGGATTGACCGTCATATTATAACGCCCTCACGGTTAAAAGAGCGAGTGTGTTTGGTGCGACTGGGATGCGAACTCGAGACCCTCAGATTACGAGTCGCACGCCTCAACACGCTTGGCCATGCTGGGCCCAGGCAAAAAGGAAGTGGACAAGTGTGGAGCCCGCCGGCAGAAATGAAGCAAGACCCCGAACAATCCCGCGATAATCAGTGGAAAATCCCGTTAACAGTGCCATGAAGTAGCTGGGATCTATAAATACAAGTGCTTCAGAATTTGTTGTGGGGGAGAAAGGGAAGAGCACCGAGAAAACTCACTTTCACAGGACAGGCGCCGAGTATTCTACCTGTCCTGTGCCCAGAGCTGAAACATAAATAAAAAAATAAAGATATATACACCCTATTTATGTTGTGTGTTTTATTAAGTGATTTGTACCTGCTGAAATATGTTGTATGGTGAGATGTATTTTGTAGGAGCGATGGTTAATTTGTATAATGACGCGGTTAGTTCATTTCTATGTCCTGATTTTAAGTAATGTGTGTGTACTCTTTCAGATAGGGTTGGCAGATTACTGATTTTGTGTACATAGTTGACAGGTGTGTATGCTGGTAGTTGGTTTGGTGCTTTTAATATTTTGTTATATTTGGATTTTTTGTAGTGTGTTGGATACGTGACTTCACATCCATGTTCTATTAACGGACGGATGCAAGCCTTGTATATTTGAATGATGATTTCAGGTGAGCGGCCTGAATACTTGCTAGCTATGGTCAACAAATGTAAAACACGTTTTTGGATGGATAGATGCGTGTTGTAGACAAGTTTTTCCACATTAATCTGATGTGATGCTGAGGAAGTGTTTGAACATGTCAATCAACGAGTTACCGAGTGACATGTCTACTTTTACTGTGCTGCTTAAATTCACTATACGTGTTTCTGTGAGATTTGAAACAAACCACAGTGTTTAGTGATTTCTGAACGCGAGACATGGCCATTAGCGTGTTTCTAGAAATACTCCAGATAGTAATGTCGTCAGCGTATTGTGAATTGTGAGTGAAATTTAGCACGTCACTAGCGATAACAATGTGAGGAAATGCCAATAAGACAGATCCTTGGAGTACCCTGAGGGATTTTGATAAAATATTCTTGACTCTTATTAGAGCTGTTCTATCTCAAAGGAAGATTGATATCCATCTGATAACAGTGTGATTTACTTTCAAGTTGTTTAATTTATACTTGATGGCGTTATGCCAGACACCGTCAAATGCCTTTTTAACATCTAAAAATATGTCTATGGTAATGTGGTTGTTATTGAATGCTTTGTAAACTGATTCAGTGATCCGTGTGTGGTGATCTGTTGTTTGTCTATTTTTTTCTGGAAGGGTTTTGAAAATCGAAAAGAACATTATTTGTTTCGCAGAAACGAAGGAAGTAATTTGATATTATTTTCTCCATCAGTTTACCAAGAGAGCTTAACAGGCTGATGAGACGAAAGTTGTCAGGATTGGTCGTGATAATAGCGTTTTCCAAGTTTAGGAGTAATAACCTGTTCTTAGTGATAAGTGTCGGGTAATAACCTGTTTTGAGTGACAAGAGTCGGGTAATAACCTGTTGTGAGTGACAAGTGACGGGTAATAACCTGCTTTTAGTGAAAAGTGTCGGGTAATAACCTGTTGTGAGTGACAAGTGTCGGGTAATAACCTGTTCTTAGTGACAAGTGTCGGGTAATAACCTGTTGTCAGTGACAAGTGTCGGGTAAGAACCTGTTGTTAGTGACAAGTGTCGGGGTAATAATCTGTTGTTAGTGACAAGTGTCGGGTAATAACCTGTTCTCAGTGACAAGTGTCGGGGTAATAACCTATTGTGAGTGACAAGTGTCGGGTAATAACCTCTTGTTAGTGATAAGTGTCGGGTAATAACCTGTTGTGAAAGACAAGTGTCGGGTAATAACCTGTTGTTTGTGCTAAGTGTCGGGGTAATAACATGTTGTAAGTGACAAGTGTCGGAGTAATAACCTGTTGTAAGTGATAAGTGTCGGGTAATAACCTGTTGTTAGTGATAAGTGTCGGGTAATAACCTGTTTTTAGTGACAAGTGTCGGGTAATAAACTGTTATTAGAGAGAAGTGTCGGGTAATATCCTTTTGTTAGTGACAAGTGTCGGGGTAATAACCTGTTGTGAGTGACAAGTGTCGGGTAATAACCTGTTGTTAGTGATAAGTGTCGGGGTAATAACCTGTTGTTAGTAACAAGTGTCGGGGTAATAACATGTTGTTAGTGACAAGTGTCGGGCAATAACCTGTTGTGAGTGATAAGTGTCGGGGTAATAACATGTTGTTAGTGACAAGTGTCGGGGTAATAACATGTTGTTAGTGACAAGTGTCGGGTAATAACCTGTTGTTAGTAACAAGTGTCGGGATAATAACATGTTGTTAGTGACAAGTGTCGGGTAATAACCTGTTGTGAGTGACAAGTGTCAGGGTAATAACATGTTGTTAGTGACAAGTGTCGGGGTAATAACCTGTTGTAAGTGATAAGTGTAGGGGTTATAATTCTTTGTTAGTGACAAGTGTCGGGTAATAACCTGTTGTGAGTGATAAGTGTCGGGGTAATAACATGTTGTGAGTGACAAGTGTCGGGTAATAACCTGTTGTTTGTGATAAGTGTCGGGTAATAACCTGTTGTTAGTGACAAGTGTCGGGTAATAACCTGTTATTAGAGACAAGTGTCGGGTAATATCCTGTTGTTAGTGATAAGTGTCGGGTAATAACCTGTTGCGAGTGACAAGTGTCGGGTAGTAACCTGTTGTTAGTGACAAGTGTCGGGGTAATAACCTGTTGTGAAAGACAAGTGTCGGGTAATAACCTGTTGTTTGTGATAAGTGTCGGGGTAATAACCTGTTGTAAGTGACAAGTGTCGGGGTAATAACCTGTTGTTAGTGATAAGTGTCGGGTAATAACCTGTTGTTAGTGACAAGTGTCGGGGTAATAACCTGTTGTGAGTGACAAGTGTCGGGTAATAACCTGTTGTTAGTGATAAGTGTCGGGTAACAACTTGTTGTGTGTGACAAGTGTCGGGGTAATAACATGTTGTTAGTGACAAGTATCGGGGTAATAACATGTTGTTAGTGATAAGTGTAGGGGTATAACCCTTTGTTAGTGATAAGTGTCGGGTAATAACCTGTTGTTAGTGACAAGTGTCGGGTAATAACCTGTTATTAGAGACAAGTGTTGGGTAATATCCTGTTGTTAGTGATAAGTGTCGGGTAATAGCCTGTTGCGAGTGACAAGTGTCGGGTAGTAACCTGTTGTTAGTGATAAGTGTCGGGTAATAACCTGTTGTGAAAGACAAGTGTCGGGTAATAACCTGTTGTTTGTGATAAGTGTCGGGGTAATAACCTGTTGTAAGTAACAACTGTCGGGGTAATAACCTGTTGTTAGTGATAAGTGTCGGGGTAATAACATGTTGTGTGTGACAAGTGTCGGGGTAATAACATGTTGTTAGTGACAAGTGTCGGGGTAATAACATGTTGTTAGTGACAAGTGTCGGGGTAGTAACCTGTTGTAAGTGACAAGTATCGGGGTAATAACCTGTTGTTAGTGATAAGTGTCGGGTAATAACCTGTTGTTTGTGATAATTGTCGGGGTAATAACGTGTTGTAAGTGACAAGTGTCGGGGTAAAAACCTGTTGTTAGTGATAAGTGTCGGGTAATAACCTGTTTTTAGTGACAAGTGTCGGGTAATAACCTGTTGTTTGTGATAAGTGTCGGGGTAATAACCTGTTGTAAGTGACAAGTGTCGGGGTAATAACCTGTTGTTAGTGATAAGTGTCGGGTGATAACGTGTTGTTAGTGACAAGTGTTGTGTTAATAACCTGTTTTTAGTGACAAGTTTCGGGGTAATAACCTTTTGTTAGTGACAAGTGTCGGGGTAATAACCCGTTGTTAGTGACAAGTGTCGGGTAATAACCCGTTGTTAGTGACAAGTGTCGGGTAATAACCCGTTGTTAGTGACAAGTGTCGGGTAATAACCTGTTGTTTGTGATAATTGTCGGGGTAATAACGTGTTGTAAGTGACAAGTGTCGGGGTAATAACCTGTTGTTAGTGATAAGTGTCGGGTAATAACCTGTTTTTAGTGACAAGTGTCGGGTAATAACCTGTTGTTTGTGATAAGTGTCGGGGTAATAACCTGTTGTAAGTGACAAGTGTCGGGGTAATAACCTGTTGTTAGTGATAAGTGTCGGGTGATAACGTGTTGTTAGTGACAAGTGTCGGGTAATAACCTGTTGTTTGTGATAAGTGTCGGGGTAATAACCTTTTGTTAGTGACAAGTGTCGGGGTAATAACCTGTTGTTAGTGAAAGATTCATGATGTTAATGAGATGTTGTAAGTGGAGCGCTTTGTAATAATAATATTAGGCGTTTGATCATTTCCGGGGGAAGTGTTTTTCAAGTGTTTAATGTTATTTTTGAGCTCATTGGTGTTAATTTTTCTATTAATTTAACTGGCGTAGCTTAATAGAGCGTTACAGCTTGTAACAGGAATTGTGGTGTGAAGAAAGATTGATTTGTATGCACGTAGTTGTTAACACGTTGTTGTGTGTCAAAGTCATTAGAGTTGAGGTCACCAAAGGGTGATTCGTAACAGTTGACCAGAAGATCGACTTTCTCTGAATCCATCCTCGCGATCGTGTTGTTGTGTGTGTGATGTGTTGGAGTAAGTAATTTGTGTTTTTATCGGAAGAAATGCTCTTAAATTTCTTCCAAAATTCTTTTGAGTTATTCTTACTTTTTACAAAAGTTAAGCTGACTTATTTCTTTTCCAATTTTAACTTGTTGTTTAATTTTTGTGTTTGTTCTGCTGATCTGTGTTTTGATGGTTGGGCCGCTTGTTGCATCGTGAGTTCGTCTAAGCTCTATGTTTGATTATTAGAGCGTGAATTTCTGGTGTCAAAGTCCATTGATTGTGGAGTATTTTTTTTGTTTGTGTGGAAGGTGTTGTCGGTCTTTTATAGTGTCCTGGTGGATTGTGGAGAGCGTTTAGTGATTGATTGGATTATTACTGTTTCTGATTGGAAGAGAGATTTCCTATGGATTCAACCAATAGTAGTTACAGGCTACTCATATCTAATACGGAATTTCTGTTTAGTGAAGGTTTAATAGTGTTAATACAAAATGATTATTTGATTTTTATAGTCTTCCACAATTTTTCTGTGTCAATGATTTTAGTTTTCTCCCAGTTTATTCTGTGTCCAGTTGACGTGCACGCTCTGGAATGGCTGAATTTTGTGTTTTCACGAGTCTTGTACTATCTTTATGTTCTTGTCACAAGTTTTCTTCCTGTTTCTGCAATGTATGCATCGTTGTAGAAACAAGGAGTTTCATAGATGACGTTCTTGAGACTCTCTTCAGTAGGTCGCTGTTTGTTTTTTACCATAAAGGAAACTTAATGAACTGTAGGATTTCCACCAGACTTTTGTTTTGAATTTCTTGGCTAAGTGTTTGAGTTTTTCTCTGAAATGTTGTAGGTCTGGCAGGTTAATGGTGGTGACTTTCTGATCTTTTCTTTCTGTCGTGGTCTTCAAGAAGTTTTGGTAAAAATGTAACTATTATTTTTAAAACTCTCCACGATCTTCTGGCGTTCTGTTTCAATGAATGTAGGGCTCAGCATGGCCAGGTGGTTAAGGCACTCGACTTGTAATCCGACGGTCACGGGTTCGAATCCCCCGTCAAAATAAACATGCTCGCTCTTTCAGTCGTGAGGGCTTTATTATGTTACGGTCAATCCCACTATTCGCTGATAAAAGAGTAGCCCAAAAGTTGACTGTGATAACTAGCTGCCTTCCTTCTAGTGTTATACTGCGAAAGTAGGGACGAGTAGCGCAAATAGTCCTCGAGTAGCTTTGCGTGGAATTCAAAACAAACCAAACAATCGGTGAATTTCTTATCGCAGATGTTTTCTGCTCTTTTGTTTAAGCATTGGATTATTCCACGTTCTATCGAGGTTGGATGATAGGACTGGAAGTGTAGGTTCCTGTTCGTGTATGTGGAATACAGTTGTGGTGATTTGTCTTGCTTTTCTAGACTCATCCCAACAGTCGTAAAACGTAAAGATCCATCCAAACACTCGTAGAATGAACAAGCATCAGAGTTATGTTCTGGTGATAAGATATGACAATTATCTACGTAAGACAGCTTCACTGAAACAGTTTATGTTTTGCTTGTAATTTGTCAGTGAAGTAAAGACGTTTCTCATGGCTTCTTATACTTTCCTGCTTATTTAAGTTATAAACACGTGTTGGCAAACTTTTTTATTTGAGCAATAGCTTGAGAATAGTTTACGTGTCTATGTGTTTTCGACTTTTAAAAGTTATAAAGAGAAACTCTCATTTAAAAAAAGGGTTGCAAAACTATTTTTGTTTGCTTGAAAGACAGAGTATCCCATCAGAACTTCAAACTTGTTTGTGTCACAAAACTATTTTTGTCTGCTTGAAAGACAGAGTATCCCATCAGAACTTCAAACTTGTTTGTGTCACAAAACTATTTTTGTCTGCTTGAAAGACAGAGTATCCCATCAGAACTTCAAACTTGTTTGTGTCACAGAACTATTTTTGTTTGCTTGAAAGACAGAGTATCCCATCAGAACTTCAAACTTGTTTGTGTCACAAAACTTAAAACGTGGAAAAACTTCGATGCAGCGAAACTTGTGCTAGAATAAACACATTATCAATCGTAGGTTTTACTTTTTGAAATAAGAGTTTACTTAACCGTAGACTTCAAATAAGAAATAGGTATATATTGAACAGTAGACACTAAATTAGCACTTATTTAACCGTAGAATTTAACTCTAAAATAAGCATTTACTTAATTACAGACTTTGAAACAGGCACTTGTTTAATCGTAGATTTTAACGATAGGTAACAGAGATGGTTACTATAATATGGGTAACGACACTTATTAATTGTAGACATTATTTATTATAATAAAGCCAAGCTAAGTAACGCGTTTCGTGGAATATTTAAGACTAACCCTATGAGACAGAAACATAAAATCATAGAGTTGAGTAACATATTTGGCGTTTGTTAACCATCGGCATGTCTCGAAATATTCAGATCTGAGTATTATATTTATACAAAAATGGAGAAATAACCCTTGTGAAACACTATTAAACAGTGGGGAGACTTAACCAGTAAAACACACGGAATTACACCCGATCCATTACTAAACATCAAAATATTTAGACTGTGTGTGTGGTCTTCTTGATTGTTTCTCACAGTGAGTTGAATTTCTCAAAACGATTCGTAGTTGACGAGTTTGGTTCTAATGACTAATTCTGTTCGAGCGTTAAAATGTGTTAATATTTAAATGGTTACGTGGTAATACTGACTTCATTAGTCTGTTAAAATGTGTTAATATTTAAACAGTTACGTGGTAATACTGACTTCATTAGTCCCGCGTTTAATATTTTGTTGTCTTTATCACACGAGGAACCTTCGAAACCTATCAGTTTGTGATTTGTTATCTGAATGCAGTTGACATTCTTTTCGACAAATTTACGTTGAAAACTGTTTTCTCTTCGGTTTGGTTTGTTTGTTTTTTTAATTTCGTGCAAAGCTACACGAGGGTTATTTGCGTTAGCCGTCCCTAATTTAGCAGAGTAAGACTAGAGTGAAAACAGCTGGTCATCACAGTCAACTCTTGGGCCACTCTTTTACCAACGAATAGTGGGATTGACTGTAATATTATAATACCCCCACGGCTAAGAGGGCGAACATGTTTGGTGCGACAGAGATTCAAACCCGCGAACCTCAAATTACGAGTCGAGATCCTTAACCACCAGGCCATGCCGGACTTTCCTCTTTGGAGTTAAGAAACATATATATATATATACATATATTATATTCTCTGTCCCTTGTTGAAGCCAGTACAACATATTAACAAAGATATATTTTTTATATTGTCTATCGCTTGTTGAAGCCAGTTTCTCTTCCCATTGTTAATATTGTTTTTGAGTACAACATATTAACAAAGATATATTTTTTATATTGTCTATCGCTTGTTGAAGCTAGTTTCTCTTCCCATTGTTAATATTGTTTTTGAGTACAACATATTAACAAAGATATATTTTTATATGCAAAAAACGGCTCTTTTGGGCTCAGAAAACACTTCAAATAGAAGAGCGAACAACGTTTCGACCTTCTTCGGTCATCTTCAGGTTCACAAAGAAAGAGGTAACTGGCCGGAAGCTGACCACATGTTTGGAAGGGGTTGTATAACTGAGTGTCGCAATGTAGAGGGCGCGCTGATAAGTATGATTGATAGATTTCTGTAAATTATTCATCAGACAAGCTATTTAAAATACTAGACCAAGATAAGTCCAAAACCCAATCTGCTGTGATTCCCTTTGCTATATGTCACAAGGTTTACCTGATGAATAACTCTGACACGGCAAGTCACGAGTGTGTATGGTATTATGGAATCTTTCACTTGTATGATAATTTTGAGAATATAGCTGAAACACCTTTCCAAACACCACACATACGAGAATAACTGGTTACGTTACTCACTTCATTAATTGTTTTGAGGCGTGTACTTTGACTTTGAAATTATCGAATTATTTTTATGGTAAACCTTACCGATGAGAGACATAAATAAAATCAAACATGACAGTTATTTTAGTTTTTATAAATTTTTTTACTTCCGAAAAGTAAAACTGGAAATAATAAAGTTCCGGTGAAGCAGCCCCAGGGATGTTGACATCTCTTCAGCCTACCCATGGTTATGAGTGAAGGTTAAGGTATTGGAGGGAAGTAAGTTAATTCCTGATGAAGGATAAAAAGTCACTTCTTCATGTAACAGCCGTGAGGGACACCATAGAGTCCTGCGGTAGTCCTATAGTATGTTTTAACTTTCATATTAATCTAAAAACCAAAGAGTCCTTCAAGATGGCTGGTATCAATAAATCCAATGGCATAGATTTATTGTTAGGGAATATCTCAAGAAAATCAACTGTCACTAATTGAGCACTGAGCATTCCACATACTGATTCACACTGAGTACTTTTATATTCCAAAGCACAGAGCATTCCACATACTGCTTCACACTGAGTACTTTTATATTCCAACGTTCAACGTAAGTAACGGACTTAAAACTGAGTGAAAAAAAGTAAAGTTTTGTGAACACTAAATAGACTCCAGAATACGGCCCGGCGGGTTAAGGCGTTCGACTCGTAATCCGAGAGTCGCAGGTTCGCATCCTCATCGCGCCAAACATGCTCTCCCTTTCAGTCATGGGGATGTGATAATGTGACAGTTAATCCCACTATTCGTCGGTAAAAGAGTAGCCCAAGATTTGGCGGTGGGTTGTTACGACTAGCTGTCTTCCCTCTAGTCTTACACTGCTAAATTAAGAACGGCTAGCGCAGATAGCCCTCGAGTAGCTTTGCGCGAAATTCTAAAACAAACAAAACAAACAAACGAGACTCCAAAATAATTAGAGGAATTAATCGTAATATTAGTGGTACGTTTCTTTACATTATGTGACTAATACGTTAGAATAGATCCTGTAAACAAGAACAACAAATCATGGATCCACAAACAATATAATCTGTTCGCACAGACAAAAGTGTTGACGCTATCGACAGTTTTAGGATTAAATAATTTTTTAGTTTTAGTGTCTATTGACAGATGAAAGATACTAGTAAAAAGTGTGATCAGTAGCGAGTGGTTTGAAACATTCACCATATTTATTATGCAGGTGTTGTTCATACTCACGCTGGGTAGTAGGCGACATTTTCACACACCGTGCGGCCTGTTTCAGGACAGTACTGGGGCTTGGGCAAAAAGATGTCCTTTGGTGGAGACAACTTCGGATAAACATAAGGTGAATAATAGTAAGGGTCACGTGAATAAGGGTACCACGCTCCTCTGTAGGGTGGGTGTGATAACACCTCCGGAAAATGGCCAAGTAATCCCAGAAGAAGAAGAGAGAGCTGAAACTGGACAAACAAACAAAAACATGTATATCCACTAACTTTTCAAAAGTTGTTCTAGTAATTTTTTCCTATGAATTTATTTCATTATGTGGTGATTAGCATTAAAAATTGCATCGCAAAGATATACAAGTTTTAGTAGAATGTGTTTCTTAAGATACAATGTGACACGTAGGAAATTAGGTAAGGGTTATGTATTTTATGAATTGAAAACACGAAGTCTGGATAGATTAACTCATTTAATACAAATAGATACACATTAGTATTCAGAACGAAATTTGTCCAGTAAAGTTTAAAATAACACATAAACAGAACAACAGTGTAATGTGTTACTTGAACAGAATAAAATAGTCATGTGGTGTGTAACGTCCACAAAATAGAATACTTTTGTGATGTGTCACACGAACGCTCGAGTTTAAAATGCAGACATGTCAAACCATGTTGAACTTGCGAGATAAGTACAAGGATATCATCTTTCACATTGAGGGAAGACGTGTGCGCGCGCTATTAGCAGGCGTGTCATTAAACAAGAACGTTTCTTTGGGCGTCTGTTAAAAAACGTGTGTATTAATTGATTATCAAACGTGTTAATAGATACAAAGTGTATTTGTCACTACGGAAAACTGTGGCTACAGTAGTGATTTTTATCTCAGTTGACCGACATCTTCACTAATCTAGAGATTTTACTATCTATCACAAGAAAAAACATTACATAAAGATGTTAAAAAATTACATGTGTCATTAAGGGTGTCCTGGAAGTCAAGATAAGTGAATTAAGGTGTTATCCGTGTAAAACGTTTGGTAATCACTGTATTTGTATAACGGTTACAAATATCCACCCACGATGTTCTGTGTCTGGTTTAGAAGGTTTTAGGTGCTATCCTCACAAAAGACTGCTATTTGAAGTATTATAGTTTTGCAAAATCACATATCAGTCTTACACTTTAGGAGTGATTCGAACCTGTCATCAACAGGTTTATAGTCTCGGTAACTTTCTTCCTTTTTTTTCAGCTGAACAAAAGTTACATCGAACGACACAGAGATAGAAAGTTTAGATAAATTACACGGGATATATGCATATTTATAACAAACAATGCAGATAGAAAGTAGAGATACATTATACGTGATATATGTATATATATTTATCACAAACAATGCAGATAGAAAGTAGAGATACATTATACGTGATATATGTATATATAGTTATCACAAACAATGAACTGTTAAATTATTATTTGTTTGACTTGGTTATTGTAAAGCACAATACACTGATGTGCTTATCACAATTATAGAAATTCGATCTTTAGAATAGTAAGCCACTGGGGATGTAATAATGACGGTTTATTTGTTAAGCACAAAGTTAAATGAGTTATATATGCTACGCTCACCATAAGTATTGTTGTTAAGCACAAAGCTAAATGAGTTATTTATGCTACGCTCAACATTAGTATTGTTGTTAAGCACAAAGCTAAATGAGTTATATATGTTACGCTCACCATTAGTATTGTTGTTAAGTACAAAGCTAAAGGAGTTATCTATGTTTTACTCACCATTAACATTGAAACCCGAATTTTAGCATGTAAGCAAAGAAATTTTGGTAATATCTACTCTGAGTCGCAGCATTAGTTTGAAGACAGGTGTTTACTATATTTTGTAATATATATCGTGTCACTTTAGAATATAGCCTCATAAAACAGAATAGGAAAAACGTAGTAGATAACAGAATAAAAGTATTAAAAACGTAGGTGTTTCTAGGAGACAGTTGTTTGTTACTTTATTTAACAATATGGGTTGTTTGTAACTTTATTGGATCTTGGTATAATGTTTGATCAGTCTCTGATCCAATCCAAGCAGCACGATGTTGCTAATGGTAAAGCAAATACAATATTAGGCTGTATCTACAGAAATTTTGAATACAAGTCTAAAGATGTTATAGTTTCATTGTACAGGTCTCTGGTTAGGCCACATTTGGAATATTATGTTCATTCTCGGGTTTCACTTCAGAAAGACATTGAATTTTTAGACAGTTCAGAGAAGAGTTACCAGAATGGTGCCTGAGATGGAGTGGCTTGTTATACGAGGAGAGATTGAAGCCTCTCAAATTGTTTTCTCTTGAAGAAAGAACAGTCAGGGAGAGATCTGACTGAGGTGTTGATGTATCATGTTTTTAATGTTTAAGAATGAGAAGAGTCGGACTAAAAACACAACTTTACAAAGACCGTTTTATTTTTCTAACAGACTGGTTGGGTCTTTGGAATGGGTTATCTCCTGATGTTGTGGAAGCTGAATTTAAGAGAAAGATTGATGACTATATAAATGATAAGTGGCGGCTTGAGGGTTTTCAGTTACGTTAGTTTAGAGTGAGATCGATTAATAAGCCCGTGTTGTATTCAAACGTTGTGTTATGAATTACTAGCCACAATTGTATTTATAATCCGATTTTAAAGTTACAAAACGAGAAATTAATCGTAAAATAATAAGTGGTAAACGTAAAGATGACCCCTAAGTGGATTGTATTATTCTGAACGTACGTATTAATTTTCATTCGTTCTTCATGTTTATACACTGCTGGCCAAAATCTTAAGGCCAATGAACATAAAAAAATATATGCATTTTGCGTCGTTAGATTTAACTACTTATTTGAGTAGAGCTTCGAAAGATGGAAATAAGGGAAATAAAAAAAATCAGCATTTAATAAGGAAAATATGAATACTATGAAATTAGCCTAAATACCAGCAGGTCAAAAGTTTAAGGCCATACCAAAAAGAAGTCTTAAACAGGGAAGGTAATGCTCAAGAGGTCTCAGTAGTGAGTTGCATGGCAGTTTTTGCGAATAATTACAAACATTCGCTTTGGCATGGTCGACATAAGCGTTTGCAGAAGGCTGGCTGAAATTTTATTTCAAGTGGTGAAGATGGCTTTACGAAGATCATGCAGTGTTTGGAATTGACGTCCATTTCTATAGACTTCCCTTGCCATCCACCCCAAACATTTTCAATAGGGTTCAGTTTGGGCGAACACGCTGGATGGTCCAAAATAATCACGTTATTCGCCATGAAAAGGTCCTTTATCCTGCAGGCGTTGTGGACTGCAGCGTTGTCCTGCTGAAAGATCCAGTTATTTCCACACAAGCGAGGTCCTTCAGTCAATAAGGATGCTCTCTCCAAATTGCTAATGTAGCCAGCTACTGTTTGACGCCCCTGTATAACCTGAAGCTCCATTGTTCCATGGAAGGAGAAAGCACCCCAGATCATAATGGAACCTTCTCCAATGTGTCGTGTAGAAAATGTCTCTGGTGGGATATCTTTATTGTGCCAGTAACGTTGGAAGCCATTTGGACCATCCAAGTTAAATGTTTTCTCATCAGAGAACAAAACCTTCTTCCACTTTTCTACGTTCCATGTTTGGTGCTTCTCAGCAAAGTTTAACCGAGCTGTTTCGTGATGTAGAAGGCGTGACCTTTGAAGACATTTACGGTTTTTAAAGCCTTTCTCTCGTAGATGGCGTCTTTTTGTTCGTGAGCTGTATTCTGCGTCAATAAGGGCCTTAACAATCAGTGATGTCGAGAAACCCACTTGTTGAAAATTTTATATGCAAAAACGGCTTGTTTGGGTTGAAAAAATATTTTACATAGAAGAGCGAACAACGTTTCGACTTTCTTCAGTCATTGTCAGGTTCGCTCTTCTATGTAGGCCTGGCATGGTCGGTCGCGTAAGGCGTGTGACTCGTTATCCGAGGGTCGCGCTAAACATGCTCGCCCTCCCAGCCGTGGGGGTGTATAATGTGACGGTCAATCCCACTATTCGTTGGTAAAAGAGTAGCCCAAGAGTTTGCGGTGGGTGGTGATGACTAGCTGCCTTCCCTCTAGTCTTACACTGCTAAATTAGGGACAGCTAGCACAGATAGCCCTCGAGTAGCTTTGTGCGACATTCCAAAACAAACAAACAAACAAATCTTCTATGTAAAATATTTTCTCAACCCAAACGAGCCGTTTTTGCATATAAAATTCTCAACAAGTGGGTTTCTCGACATCACTGATTATTACTTCATCACGGCGATTGTTCGAGAAGTGTAAGTTTCTGTGTTTTTCTCAGTGTATTTGTACTTACCTGTTACCATTATGTCTGAACAAGCATACAGTACACCACTATTAACAGTACACGCTCACATGATCGTTAAGAAACTAAGATATTTAAACCAACGAATTATTAATAAAAGAAATTACATCAATTTTATTCCACAATGTAGAAAGGAACAACTAACCCCTAATTTTGTAGAGGTAAAACTTTAAAAAAAATGTTAATAAATACACAAACATTATCCAAAATTTACAGAAAAAACTACTTAAAGCCATGTTGAGCACAAAATAAAGTGAACAAGACGATGACCGAAGAAGGTCGAAACGTTGTTCGCTCTTCTATGTAAAATATTTTTTCAACCCAAACGAGCCGTTTTTGCATATAAAATTCATAAGGGCTTTAATTATGTCCGACGATCGGCTGGTATCTTACCGGACAACCCATCTAATCCTCCTGCTCAACACCGGCGAAATTTTTTTGGGCCGATCAATTGAAATTCTCATTCCGTATCCCTCAGGGTCTTTTAAGAAATTTGCGACAGCAGCTTTACTACGCCCAATCTCACCAGCGATGGCACGTTGAGAAATACCTTGCTTTTGCAGCTCGACAATTCTGCCATGTTCAAACTCTGACAACATTTTAGCCTTTACCATGTTTTTACCCAATGTAACACAAGAGATGTCAGCAATTTATGTGTTTGAGAACAGAGAATGGAAATGTTTTAGATGTTTGAGTGCAACAAACAGATGGACGTTGTTAGTTTCTCACTAACTGAACTATTTCACCTGAATTCTTCCAGTGATTTATTTGAAACAACAATATATATATAAACAAACTGACGGTCTTTCAACATTTAGACGACTTCGTGATGACATTCTATCCACTTGAAGTTAAAATGTTATTTTCAAGACGGCTGGTATGGATATTAAAATGCTATTTGAATAAAGTAGAGAAAGCCTTTCGACCTTCTTAGGTCATTTTCATTAACCTGAAGATGACCTAAGAAAATCGAAACGTTGTTCTGTACTTCATTTTAATTAAAATTCTAATACTCATATCAGCCATTTTGAGCATACATATAGTCCACTTGTCGTATTTGTAAATGTAAATTAACAGCTTCCTATGAAACTTGCGGACGTAGTTAACCAATAGGAAACTTTCGTGTTTCTGAAAGACAAATTCAACAAAAAATTATAAGTTCACTCTGTAGTCCATTCGTGTATACGAACTCGAAATATTTCTTTACCTTTACTATAACTCCCACACCGGTTCGGTGGTAAGTGTATAGGCTTATAACGCTATAATTTGGGATTCGATACTCATGATAGGTAGAACGCAGATAGCTCATTGCATATATTTATGTTTAACAATGACCAAACGAAATCATTCTCAAGAGAGAAGACAGGCCTACTACATGTAATTCAGTGGTTCCCAAACTGGGGGTAATTTAACAATTTATCGGGGGTAATAGAGGGGTGACAGAAAAAAAGTTAAAATTCTGAAAATCAAGAAAACATTGAGGTAGCTGGTATTAGGATTAATGTTAACTTAGTCTTAGTATGTAAAGTTGTAAATTAAACCTATTTTAAGTATGTCATAAAGTTAAACCAAATAACAATAAACATCAAAAACTAAAAAAAATAGTAGAAAAGAAAAAAATATGTATCTAATCGTGTGGTAAACTAAAAGTATTTTGATAAGTATGCTTCAGAACACAAGTCACTCAGTAACCCTGATGACTCATCGACGTGTCCAGTACGAGTCACTCACTGCCTGAGGTTGCCTCTATTTCACACTGTCAGTTTCTATGTGAGCATCAGCCGAGGTAGACAAAACCTGGTATGTATGTGTACTGCCCTGTGCAGTATAATTAGTATTTACCTACTATTACATCATTCCTATGCTGAATAAGCTCTTTTAATGCTATTTAGAATGCCACGAAAAAATAAATAACAAGTTCACATTGTTCGCACTTTTTTATGCAGTTTTTCTTTTTCTTTTCCTGTAGATTAAACAATAAAATGTCTAAAAAGCGCACCTATTCTGATGCCTTTCTTGGCTATGGCTTTGTGAATTTACCTTCTGATGGAGAGGATCGGCCATAATGTGTAGTATGTCACAAAGTGTTGACAAATGAAAGCCTCAAGCCATCAAAATTCTCAGCTCACCTCCAAAAGTGCCATCCAAATCTTCAAAATGAGGATCAGGCTTATTTTCAGCGCCGGGCTGTAGCACTGAAGAATATCCAGTTCGGTTCATCTGGAATTCAAGTCGATGACATGGCATCAGATATTCTGTCCCAAGTTACAACAGAGATCAAGGAAAGCCCATATTGCAAATTCTCCTTGCAATTTGATGAATCGTGTGACGTAGCCAGTTGTGGTATTCTATTTGGGTTCGTTCGTTACGTCCACCGGGACAAGATCAAAGAAGAGTTCCTATTATGCGAAGATCTGCTGACAATCACGAAGGGAGAAGATGTCTTCAATATCATCAACAGTTTCTTTACCACGAATGGATTGGATTGGAACAGCGTTCAACAGGTAGGGAGAGATGTTTATATAAAGTCTAGATTAGTATAAATACAATGAATTACATGGTATATAGTCATATAGTTTTATTTATTGTACAAGTAGCTGGAGTGTAGCTAATATTTTATACATAATTCACAAAAAGTATTGTGCCTGTCGTACTGAAATACTAAAGTACCAAAATAAATGAAATTAAATTAAAACCATATAATTATAACCCAAAAGATAAGTAAGAATGACTAACTGACGCAATCTATAATAGTTTTTCTTTTTTATCTAGGTCTCCGTCGATGGAGCACCGTCGATGATGGGTCGTAATCGTGGATTACGGGGCCTCATACAAGCTGTGAATCCAGAAATTTCTGTACATCATTCCATCATTCATCGGTACTCTCTTGGATCAAAAAGCCTGCCTGGTAATCTGAAAATAGTGTTTGAAGATGTGTTGAAAATCGTCAATTTCATCAAGTCCAGGGATGTGAATTCGCGCATGTTCAGGGAGCTGTGCAAGGAAATGGGAGAGCAGTATCAAGTTCTGCTCTACCACACCGATGTTCGCTGGTTGTCACGAGGCAAGGTTGTACGTCGAGTCATTGAGCTCCGAACGGCTCTTCAGGAATTTCTGAAATAAGAAGAATCTCCTTTTGCTACCAAGTTTACTGATAAGGAGTGGCTTGCTCGATTTTGTTACTTGGCTGACATATTTGCGGAGCTTAACAGTGATAATCTGCAACTCCTGGGCCAAAACACGACTGTCATTAATGCCCATCACACTGTGACTGCATTTCTGGGAAAACTGAGACTCTGGATTCGACCCTTGGAGAAAGGAGTGATCGCTCAGTTTCCCACCCTAGACCAGTTTGTTGAGGAGAATAGTTATAATACTGGATCACTTTTACAGACCATCAACAAAGAGATAAACGACCATTTGAAGGGGCTTGAAACAAGCATGCAGCACTACTTTTCAGAGAGTGACCTAAAAACAGCCAGTCTTCAGTGGATCACTCATCCCTTTCCTGTACCTGATGAGGCCATTCATGATGATCATTTCCCTGCAAAGGAGGAGTGGATCACAATGTGAGCAAATGAAGCCTTGAAAGTCATATTCCAAAACCAAAATGCATATTCCTTTTGGATTTCACAACCAGCTGACTCGCCAACTCTGTCCAAGAGAGCCTTGAAGTTGTTGGTATCATTCTCAACAACGTATCTCTGCGAGAAGGGGTTCTCAACCGTGTTGGGGATGAAAACAAAAAAAGAGGACTCGCTTGAATGTTGCAAAGGATGCCAGGCTGGCACTTTCAACCACAAAGCCAAGAATTACTAAACTAGCTTCATGTATGCAACTCCATCCATCCCACTGATGTTCTTGGCATCTTTGGCAATATTCATTAAAAATGCACATTGATCAAATACAATAATTAAAAGTGTAATTCAGTGTAAATAAATTATATAAATAAATTGTAAATAAATAAAGTAAAATATATCTCTAGTTTAATTTAGCCATATATATCAATGTTGAAAACATTTTGTGAAAGGAGTAACATGCTTAATGTAGCATGTTAAATTGGGTTACAAGCTGAAAAAGTTTGGGAACCACTGATGTAATTAAATAAATAATATTAATACTAAGCACCATCTATTGACTAGACTTGAAAATACTAGTAATATTTCGTGTAGATTTGCGTGAAACTCAAAAGAAACTTAATTAATAATATTATCAAGCTGTTGTTTTTTTGTTGTTGTTTTTGGAATTTCGCACAAAGCTACTCGAGGGCTATCTGTGCTAGCCGTCCCTAATTTAGCAGTGTAAGACTAGAGGGAAGGCAGCTAGTCATCACCACCCACCGCCAACTCTTGGGCTACTCTTTTATCAACGAATAGTGGGATTGACCGTCACATTATACACCCCCACGGCTGGGAGGGCGAGGATGTTTAGCGCGACACGGGCGCGAACCCGCGACCCTCGGATTACGAGTGCACGCCTTAACGCGCTCGGCCATGCGAGGCCTATTATCAAGCAACTAAAAGATTTCCAATTCCAAAAGATAAGAGCCAACTCATAGCGATATTAAGATTTCATTTTTTATGTTTTGTTTCAGTTTATTTTTTAAAGCTTTGTCAAGCAATCACTTAAAGCGTGAAAGGTATATACCACACACAACGTACAAAATATTATTTCTGCATAACATTCGTTCATATAGCGAAAACTTACCTACGCATTTATTTTTGCTTACCAAATTAAAAGTTTCATAACAGTTCTAGTTATATTCGTGACCTCTCGACAAAAGCACGTTCAAGTTTCATGTAGCTCAAGAAAAAAATTAATGAGGTAAGAACCGAAACAATTTCCATGAACACAGTACCTACGTGACCCATATTTGTTTCTAGTTTTACTTTTACTGCAATACCAGTACCATCAGATAGAGCAGGGTGAGGCCTACAAAATTATGATTAAAGGTTTGCTGTGCCGGTTAGGGAAGGAGCACTATCACTTTGAAGTTCACTAGCGAACAATTAAGTTTTGAAAAATTAAAACAGGATAACGCAGTGAGAATAATAATTAGGCTTAGCTTATTATTAGAATGAGCAATTAGGCTTAGTAATTACTGTTACAGTAACGTACATTACAACTGTGAAGTAATCCAAGTAATTAACTTAGCATTTACTGTTGCAATGAGATGTCAAAGGACAACTAACCTAAGCAATTATTGTTCCTATATGATAGTTATGAAGAAACCCAAACAGTTAGTGTTAGCACTAATTATTATAATACATCACTTTGGAAGCTCTAATAACTTTAACACAGTACCCTCACTCCCTCCAGATTTGTTACAAGTATAAATGAGATAAATTTAATAAATTGATAAACACAACATCAGGCTAAGAAAGTTTCAATATTTAAACTAATCGTGCATTACAAAGACTTTTAGCACTCAAGAAATGTCTAGAATTTATTTTAGTGCATAGTTATACAACGAAATGTCTTGCTGGATTGCTGCAGGATTTTGACCAGGAATATTTTGGACTAAAATGTTCAAACCATTTCAATTGATGGATTTTACTGGCGCCCAATGCCTCGTAAATTAATCTGTTCTAATCCTGTCTACAATAATTTCAATTTGAAGATAAACTTATAGAGATGCTGATGAGTAATAAAACTGAATCAAGAATCTATGCGTGCTACGCTTGGTGTTATTGCTGGCGCACAAAAATATAGCTAATAGAAATGGAAAAAAGGTCTCATAGATTAATTTACTTTAATCCTGTTTAAAAGAATTTTAAGTACCGCAGCTACTGCAGATTCTCTCTTGTTTTGTTTGCTTGTTAAACACAAAGATATACAATGAGCTATATGTGTTATATTTTGCAATATTTTACATTTTATAGCATTCAGTTTCACGGTTTTAATCATTTTCTTTGTGTACGTTTATTGTTTAGTTTTACATTTTACAACCTAGAGTTTCACAGTTTTAGTCATTTTGTAACCTACAGTTTCACGGTTTCAATCATTAATATATTATTTAGTTTTTGCTTCCATTTCTTTTATTTACTTTTCGTGCTACTTAACATATTTTTGTAAATCTTGAGATTAGGATAACATGGTTATGAAGGATATTAAAATAACACTGTTAAAGATATGATGACTAGTTGCCTTCCTTCTAGTCTTACACTGCTAAATTAGGGACAGTTAAAGCAGGTAGCCCACGTCTAGCTTTGCGCAAAATTAAAAACAAACAAACACTGAAATCTAGCTAACATATCGCAATTTTCTGGAACCTAAAACATATTTATAACTAACGTGTCTCGGTTTTCTTAAATATACTAACTATCCCATCTTATGCTTTTGGAATCTATTAACTAACTTAACATAATACTTTAAACTAACTTGATTAAAGAAAAAGGGGAAAAAAACAACCCTTAAAGCCAGCTCTCATCATTCATTTAGCTATCAAGCTTCTTAAACTCATTTAAATCTACTGTCTCCAAGACATTTGAAAGCAAATCATCTTATTAATAAAATGAAACTGTCTAAGCTGATTTCTACCTTACCAATATTTATATTCGTTTTCCATAGTCCTACTGTTCTCGCTATTGAATATGAGGAAAGATAGTACATCAACACTATCAGTTCACTTAAATACCTCAATCAGATCCTCTCTATTTCTTATTCATTCTATATAAAGCAGTTTCAAAGATCTCAATTCTATCCTCATACGAAAGACCATCCTCGCAACGCCACTCTTGTATCCCTGTTTTGAACTTTTTCTAATAATTCAATGTAAGAAGCACAAGACTGACCACAATATTCATAAGCAGTGACCTGCACAATTAAATTATAATCTCTTTAGACTTGTATTCAATATTTCTGTTGATACAATCTAAAATCCTGTTTGCCCTACTACTAGTAACAACACATTGCATGGATGCTTTAAGATTCTGATCAATCATTATACTAAAATTCCTTTTTTTATGACAATGTCAAGTTATTCTCATTCAAATTATATTTATAATTTTGAATTATGATAACCCACATGCATTATCTTGGATTTAGTATAATTAAAACCCATCCGTCCAACTCACAAACTGATCTAAATCATTTTGTAAATCAGCAGCATTCTCTTCAAAACCACCAACACCCAAGACCTTACTATCATCTGAATATATAGGTAATATATTGAATATTCCTTCATCTATGTCATTGACATAAATCAAAATGAGCAATAGTCCTAAGACTGAATCCTGAGGTACATCGCTTGTGATATAAATCCACTTTGACTAAACTTCATATGTAAACAACCCTTTGCTTTCTTCCATCCAAATTAGATAATTTATTCCCCCTCCAACTATAGAGATAATATTTCACAAGCCTTTTATGTGGCTAAGGGCTTTTGGAAATCCAGATACACTAAATATACACATGTGCCCTTATCTACATAAGAATTAAATTTTTTAAAAATATCTTAACATTAGTAAGGCAAGATTTTCCCTTAGTGAAACCATGTTGTCTGACTATCCAATAAACTTCTAAACTTTATTAAAATGACTGTGAAAAGCATATTTTATCGGACTTTCCAAAACATTTCCCAGAACTGGATTCTATTAACTAACATACTTTAAGCTTTTGGAATATATTAAAAACGTACCTCAAAATTTTAGAAACTATTAAATGACATATTTCAGTCTTTTGGAAACTTAGCTGACATATTTCAAACATCTCACTGGAATAAACCACCATTCTAATTTCATTGGACTTTCACATTTTGGCTAATAGATTTAACGCTTTTGGTTAGTATTAACCATCATTTTCCAAGCTACTGTACTGTTACAAATTAGCTATAGAATTTCAATCTTATGGTTCGTCTTAACCAGTACCTAATGAACATTGTTCGCTAATTGTTTTCAACTCAACGTACCGTTGGAACGTTATGTTTTTTACGTTAAAAATGACTGCTTAGTAGTCGCCTCTGTAACTTGTGGTAAAGAGAGCTAAAGCATTAAAAAAATCAAGACACTTATAACGCATTTCCCAATGGAGCTGGAGTTACATTATAACAGTTCCTTTTTCTTCTTGATAGCAGCGCCATCTGTCGTTCAAACTTAAACAGTTGGTTTAGTGCGGTGGATTATTGTTATCTTTAGGACAGGAGAGCTGGAAATGAAAACTTTTATTAATTTGTTCAGAAAGAGGAAATATCCTTTATCATTTCGACAGAGTGGAAAATCTACGCTACAACTCTAAAGAATTATCAAGTGGCAAACTTAATATACTCTTTAAAACAAGAAACGCAAAAGGGATATTTTTGTTATTTTAAAGAGAAATATATGTAATAATAACGTTACAAGCTCAGAGTATGTGATGTTACAAGTATCAAAATACTGATTGTCAGACCAAAATCACAATAAAAGTTGTGCACTTTGAAAACGGAGAAAAACATTGGATTTTTCGCCAAAACGCATTCGTGTCCAATAAATTTGTTTGAGAGATCTGCATGTTCTGCAAGTGCAACATGTGCAAAATCCCTATCAAAGTGGCAGGGTTTTCGGTTTCCATAGCTCTGTGTTAAACCACCAACACGCAATACAGTTACGCCAAGACTGACTGAAGCACAACGCAACAACGCCATTGGTCGCTTGGAAGCAGGCGAATCTCGATCAGATGTTGCCAAAGCTGTGAATGTCTGCCCAAGCACCATCACAAGGCTATGGAATTGTCATCAACTCGCGATCGTCCACGATCTTGCAGATCACGTGTGACCACGCCCGCACGAGTTCGCTACATCTGATTACGTCATCTTTAGGATAGGACCTACCACTGCAACGTCTACTGCTTCAACCATACTAGGGCTGCGTAGGATTTCCGATCAGACCGTACGCAACCGTCGACGAGATTTTTAGGCCCCATGTGCAACCCATCATGGTTAACATCAACGACGTTTTTTAACATGACAACGCCTGTCCTCACACACCCCGACTCGCCACTGTCTTCTTGAGACACCACAACATCAACGTTCTTTCCAGATCACCAGATTTAAACCCCATCGAACATCTTTGGGACGAGTCGACCGACGTCTGCGACTGCGACAACCTTAACCGCAGACTCTACCTTAGCTTGCAGCAGCTTTGCAGGCTGAGTGGACAGCCATTCCACAGGATGTGATTCGTCATCTCATTGCTTTCATGGGAAGGAGATGCCAGGCAGTTATTGATGCTCACGGGGGGCATACTCGTTATTGACGTTGAATGACGATAAACTTCAACTAGTGAGCGTGGACTTCGCCTTTGAAGATTTTGGATGTTCAGCAGTGAATATGCAAAGTTTCACACATGTCATACATAACTGCCCGGAATAAACTCGTTAACAATATGTCTCAAATTTTGCCTTTTGCGCTTCTTTTTTTGAAGAGTATATTTTATTTTTTTAGTCTGTGGTTTTAACAGGAAGGTTTAACCTATTCAGTGCCGTATACGAGATAACTCGTCCAAACCGATCTGTAACACAGTGCCACGGACAAGTTAATTCGATCTCAATAGTATCTAACTTCAACGCTAGATTTCAGCACCATACATGCATTTAACCTTCTTACATATTGTTTCACTTTCGATTCAAAAAGGCGTCACGAAAGAGGTTACAAAATGAAGAAGCATTAGAATTGTGTTTTACACTTGATTCGGAGTTATCGTAGCAGCTGAAATACTTGGCAGTCAAAATGTCCGGTGTAGTCGTGAAATTAATTGATTTTTATTTATATTATCAGCAAAGTACATAAAGACTTGTTGGTGTGTGTTAATAAAAATTAGGAGTTACAAAACAAAATGGTGGGAACAAGTTTGAAGATAATACGTCTAAATCTCTTTATTTCCTTTTGAAAATTGACTAAAATTTGCAGAGCTAAAAGTTTAATTAAATGTATAAATCTTGATGTTAAGATTCATACACGATTTGTACTTCCGCTGGGACTGCGGTAAGTCTAGGAATTTATAACGTTAAATTCAGAGGTTCGATTCCTCTCTGTGGATACAGTAGATAGCCTTTCTACAGTAGATGGTCTTTCTGAAAGAAAAACACACGTTCTTACAGAACTTTCTTCTAAGAATTTTTAATGAACTTTGAAATGTAACGGCATATCACAGATATAATTTATTCCTCTTGTTTCTACTGTTATAACAACTCATAATAAATAACATATACGTTGCATGCGTTAAAATGTTGCTAAATTACGTTTATCGGTATAAAAAACCCAGCAGACAAAAGGCATGATAAGGCTGCGAAGAAAATTAAAGAATATACACATATTTACACGTAACTAAAATCATGATACGACGTGTAAACTAATCAGTTGTCTCAGTGACATGCCTTGCTGAATACACTCTAACCTGGTCATTTAGGTCGCTGAACTCGTAATATTAAGGGTCGCAAGTTCGTATCCCTGTCACAAGAAACATGCTCGCCCTTTCAGCCGTGGGGGTCTTACAAAGTTATGGCCAATCCCACTATTCGTTATTAAAAGAGTAGCCCAAGAGTTGACGGTGGGTGGTTATGATTAGCTGTATTTCCCCTAGTTTTACACTACTAAATTAGGGACGGCTAGCGAAAACAGCCCTCGTGTAACGTTGTGCGAAATTCAAAACAAACATAGAAACTCTACAGTGTCTAATATATGACATGTGTTGCTGAAAACACGTTACTGTGTGGTTAAAATTGATTTACATTTGATTTAAACAGTAACTTGTTCATCTATTCAGTGGCTTCCCTCAATTACGTGTGATGCTAAGAATCATAATTTACATTTGGTTGTGTATCTTTAATTTTATTTTGAATACAGCTACACGAGAGATATCTGCGATAGCTAACCCTAATGTTCAAATTATAGACTAAAAGGAAAGCAGCCAATCAAGGTAACCCACCGCAACCTTACCTTAAGAAAAAAATAAAAGAAAGTAATTGTGTGACTATTTGTTAGTTTGCAGACAATGTTTTGTTAACTTTTCTATCTTGTTCGAGGTAAATGGTCCAGATGTGACAAGAAATCCAGGATTGACAGAGTCTTTCTCGGTGTTTCCAAGAAAGTTTCTGATCATTGTTCCAGAGCATGAAAGATAAATCAGGTTCAACTGAACTTGGTGAAGGTAAACATTCTTACCAGTTCTAAGAACTTTTAGACAAATTAGTTTTTACTGAACTTGGTGAAAATAAATATAAACACCTTACTGGTTCTAAGAACTGTTAGAAAAACCAGGCTTAACTGAACTCGCCTTTTGTGGCTCCAAAATGTGCAAAACAATTTGAATTTGATATTCTAGAAAAAAAAGTTTTTCTGTCGTTTTTAGTACAAGAGAAATATTTAATACAGAGGATAAGAGTATGAACTTTATTTGTAAATATTCTAGGAATTTCATGGATAATCTAAATGTTCACGAAACAGTTGTGTATTCAATATATTAGAATGGATTAAAACAGGCACCTAGCTTTAAATGGATGGGCAAATGAAAATAAAATACTACCACTATATGGCTTTAATAGATTAGACCAATTGCAATAAACGACTATTTAGATATGGCTTTAATAGATTAGACCACTTACAACAAACGACTATTTAGCTGTGTCTTTAATTGATTAGACTACTTACAATAGAAGACTATTTAGATGTGTCTTTAATTCACTAGAATAGTTACAGTAAACATGCTGCCCACTCTAAAGTTGTTTCAAACTTAAATGATCACTTATAATATCAAGATATTAAACGATAACTAAACAGTTTACTTAAACTTACCTATCAAACACAGTTTGGTTTTAACTTTAGTTTTTTTTATTACCTGAGCCTGTTCTTCGTATCACAAAAAACCAAAACCCCTGGTGGATCATAGAAATCTTGAAGTCTGGTGACGCTAAAATTAGAATTAATTTCTCGCGGTAGTCACAGCGAAGTTAGCCCGTTTATTAGTTTATTCTTACAAATAAACATGTCAGGTCACCTCAAATTTAATGTCACAATTATCAGTGGAACGTTTGCTATTACACATTACGAATATTTTGTCTACGTTTGACTTTGGATAGTAGCCAATTAAAAAAAATTCTGCTCTGTTTGGCTGCAATTTGTTTCTGATACTCGTGAGGGAATACGCAAATTACAGTAATTTAATAATAAGTAATACGCTCAAAAAATAGTGCTCTGTTAAAACACTAGAAAGTTACGACTTAATGTGAAAAATTCAAATTTCAGGTGTTGATGTAATTTGGCTACATTGAAGTAAAACGAAAGAATTGTTTGTATGACGTTATAAGCCTAACATTCAGGTATATGTTGGACACCGCATATGTCGTGTCCCAAGAAGCTGGTAGGCCTAAAATTGAATGAAGCCGCATTAAACGTCTTCTACTTTTATTATTTTATTGAAGTATAAATAAGACGGGAAGTAGATACTACAGAGTAATTAGTTTGTAACACTATAAGTTTATTACCAGTGTCATTTTACAAGCGCAGTTCGTACGAGGGAACTTGGATACTAGAAATATGTTTTTTTTTAAATTAAGCACAAAGCTACACAATGGGCTATTTGTGCTATGCCCATAACGGGTATCGAAACTCGATTTCTAGTGGTGTGACTCCGCATAGTTACTGCTACTGTGTCACTGTGGGACAGATAGTAAGAGAAATTGCGAAGTTAGGTTACACCTCATAAGGCTAAGTTGACACTTCTACTTAACACTTATTTATATACGCTGTTAAGGTGAAACTGCCATCCATATCTACAATTTAAACACACAAAAGTGTTTACAGTAAGTTCCATAAACAAAATAAACTCTCTATTTGTTCCAAGTTCAGTGGTGTTTACAATAAGTTGAACAAACAAAATATCCTTTCTATTTGTTTCAAGTTCAGTGGTGTTTACAGTAAGTTAAACAAACAAAACTATTTGTTCTCAGGATAGTAGTGTTAACACTATATCACAAGACTCTGATAGCTTTGTACGTTGAATATCATACTGTTTGGTGAACAACATACATATTTCACACATGTAGCTGTTTACAGTCAAGTATTTTCTATTTCACATAACCTTAAGTTATTATTTCCGTATAACGTAACTTATCTTTTTGTTTACTTTTTTATATTTTCATTTTGACTAAGCTTAAGAGGTCTATAATGCTGAACATCAGTGTTCGATAAACCCAGTGAGTCGAGCGCAAATATTCAATTCAGGACCCTGATGCTTAAAATCGAGCAAAGCTTACACGCTTACGGCAAGGTACCTTGTCGTTCTACGTGAGCCAGTGAAACTACACCCTTGTGCAAATTAATTGAAACAAATGGTCATTTTCCAATATTTTCAGCATGGCGGTCGGTGTAGGCTCGCTGGACCCGCTGATTTCCTTTAATAGTCATTTTTTTTTTTTACACAGACGGCGTCATTAGCTGTGTTTTGCAGTACGGTCGATCTATTTTTGGGATATATGACGAAATTTTTAGGAATATTACGTCATTCGAAATTGTGTTAGAGGGGCAAGGAGACCGGTCAAAAAACAACTTCTTACCAACTCAATGAAGAAAAAACGTTATCAATGGGGTTTGAAATACAAGAACTGGACGCAAGAACAATGGAGGAAGGTGTTATTCAGTGACATGACTCATTTCTTCGTACAGGGTCAAAGAAGTCTACATGTTCGCAGATCTTCAGGTGAGAAACTTCGAGAATCTCACATCAATCAGTTCGTAAAACATCCCTTGAAGGAGATGTTTTGGGGATTTTTCAGCTACTTTGGCGTCGGAGGCTTACATATCGTAGAAGGTATGATGTGAGGACCACAGTACATCGAAGTTTTGAAGAGAAGAGTCGTTCCAGAATTGAAAAAGAGATTTCCGGATGGATCTGTCATTTTTCAGCAAGATCTGGCTCCGTGCCACACATCGAAACTTGTGAAGAATTTTATGAGTACAACACGAATAAAGGTGCTGGACTGGCCTGGAAACTCTCTGGACTTAAATCTTATTGAAAATCTTTGGGCAATTTGCAAAGAAAGACTTCGGGGAAAAGACTGTACTACGAAAGATAAGCTGATTGAGGCCATAATTGAGGTGTGGTACCGCGATCCAAAAATGAGTAAAGATTGCAGTCAACTGGTGGACTCGATGCCAAAGCGGATTAACGATTTTCTGAAAAATAAAGGCGGTCATGTCATGTGTTAATTTGTGAGTAATTTTGGATTCTCAGAAATAAAACGCAAAAAATTGAAAAGAATCGTAATTTTCTGTCTTGTTTCAATTAATTTCCACAAGGGTGTAGCCTTTGACGTCTGTCCCTGTACTTGGAAGAATGATGGTAGTCGTCTGTGATGGTGTGAATTGCGTACAACAGTAAAATGCAGGAATCATTCCTTATGGTCAGAACAGGAAAAATATATCATTGCGCAGCTTTACATTTAAAACAAAAAAATTATTTAAACATCGAAGTGACCACGTGAATATACAAAACTGAACCAGTTTTACGCGTCCAAACGGGCATAAAGAAAATGACCATATTTTAATCTTAGATTTGGAATAAACGAAAGTCTGTATTTTGTACATATCGAAACGGACGTAAATAAAATGTTCATATAGATCTCTACATCTGGGGTAATTAATGTTATTTTATAAAGAACAATCTAAATACTATACCTAAGTTAATGATATAAGGAAACATAAGACATATTTAGAAAGAAAGAAAGGTAGTTACGTTATGTTAAGGCTTATACTAAGTACCAGAGTGCCATCTTTCTTAATTCATCTTGTAGCTAAGTATCTACAGGGTGGCCCGTAAGTCCCTACCCATCCATATGTTATTATGTTATATTCAATTACGCATGTATTATAAATTTGTTTCTTTATCAGAGAAATACGGTCGATGTAAGTCAATTTACACTTGATGTCTCACAGAACATGGCGTCGCATAATATTATGCAGCGAGAACGAGGGAAAGCACACAAATACACTGAATACATAAGATCTATGGATGGGTAGGGCCTTACGGGCTATTCTGTATATAGGGCTGAAGTCCTCATCACTTTGGAACGATGTGGATCTAAATCATGCAATTTAATTATCATACAAGAAAATGCTTGACTGAAGATTTCTGGTGATGCAGTCAGAGGCCTCCATGGCTAACCACGAGCGTGATATCTGCACGTGCGAGAGTATTAGTTATTATGTTTTATGTACTAGTATGAAACACTAGTAACTTTATATGGGTATTAACTTAGCAATACTGTACGTAATAGTGTAGAACAGTCTTTCATTGTTTCTTCTTTACAATATTATAAAACGGACGTTCATTGTTACTTCTCTACAATATTATAAAACAGACATTCATTGTTACTTCTTTACAATATTATAGAACAGACGTTCATTGTCACTTCACTACAACATTATGAAACAGACGTTCATTGTTACTTCCCTACAATATTATAAAACAGACGTTCATTGTTACTTCTCTACAATATTATAGAACAGACGTTCATTGTCACTTCACTACAATATTATAAAAGAGACGTTCATTGTTACTTCCCTACAATATTATAAAAGAGACGTTCATTGTTACTGCTCCATAATATTATAGAATAGTCTTTCTTTGTTATTTCACTACGGTATTATAGAACAGACCTTCATTGTTACTTCTCTGTAACATTATGTAAAAGTCTTTTATTAATATTTCTATGTAATATTATAGAACAGTTGTTCATTGTTACTTCTATATAATACAGTAAAACAATATTTATTGTTGTTTCTTTTTAATACTGTAGACCAGAATTTCATTCTCACTTCTCTTTAATAGTATAAGACAGCTCTTTATTATTGTTTTACTATATTATTATAAAACAGTTTTTATTGTTGTTTTTCTATAATACCGTAAAACTACCTTTCATTGGTTAATTTGGTATAAAAGTGTGTAGGCAGATAATGTAATTGTGGGTTGACCATAAACTTCCTGTTAAAATTAAATACTGCCAACACCTGTTATCTTTGTTGCTATTTCTAGCAGTAAAGATATTTTATTGTTAATTTTACGTCTGGTTCAGATCCTGAATACGAAAACAGTTTTATTAATATAAAGTGATCATGTAGTATGATCATTGAGTAAATAACTTGGATCCACGAATAAACAGTGGTAAGTTACGTTATGTCTCATAACTCGTACAACAAATGGCGTGCCTGGATGTATAAATCTAGATCGGTGTCACAGAGAACGAGACTTACAAATGGATAGAAGCCTGGGGTGGAGAATGGCTGGTATCGCGCTCTAGGCCTAGGTGAACGCCCGAAGTCGTAAGTAAAAATAGAAACAGGAAGAAAGACAATACTTGTTGTGTAGGAGTCTGAGTATTGAACCGAATAAAACATAATAACTAATACCCTCGTACGTGCAAATATCACGCTCGTGGTTAGGCTATGGGACTGCCTCACCAGAAATCTTCAGTCAAGCATTTTCTCGTGCGATAATTAAGTTGCACACTTATTTGTAGAGTTAACAATTATCACATTGGAGAATTTATTGATGGGTGAGCTGCAAGTAAAAAAAAGTAATTGGCTTCATGAGTAATTCAGCCACCTGGTGTTTATTTCAACGATTTCTTCAGAACCTCAGTGTCTTTATTATTTAGCTATCCAGTGACTCAGAGGCAAGTTTCAAGGCGTATAATGTTAAAAAAAACTGTTTCCGATAACATTTTGTATGTAACCTTGTGCTTAAAAACAAACAAAGGACATTTTCTATACATATTTTTTATAATTATACAAAATTGTATATCTTCCTTTTAACCGTTAGAACTATATGAATTTCTATTATTACTACTTTAATACGCATGCAAATTTTAGTTTTTATTAGTTTCGACAGAACGCGAATTTGTAAGGTCTGCGAGGTGTTATCAAATTTTCGGAAAGAAAGAATTCACGTATCGTGAGTTTCTCCACTAATCTGTAAAGAGGTGTCAGCTAACACCTGACACTCGCAGTGTTTACACTTTCGTTCTTTGTATTTCAAGCACCGTAAAGAATTTTTCGCCTTTTTATTAACGCTCGAACTGGTTTATCAGCTTTCCCTCCACGAGACCGTAACGTCTGTTGAGATATATTAAATAAAACGTATGTTGTCTGTAGCAGCGAATATAATAATATTTGTCAAACCTTAAAGCAATATACTCTTTCTTCTGTTCTTTTGACCTTAACATCACATTTATCTGCCATAGCAAATATCCAATACAACAGTGTTCTAACAATGGTTGAAAGTCCAGGAAATAACAAAGTTTTACCTGTTCACTGCTATTGGCAGATTTAAAAACACAGCGGAAAATTTACTGACTTACGTATTTGCTCTAAACATAAACAAAGTGTTTATTTTGGGTTTAGCAGTAAAAAAAAACCCAGATTCCAACCCTCGTTTTATCATAAAGTTGTGATTTAATTATAACTTGAAAAGAGAAATGTTTTTAAACTGAAAATCTCCAAATGTGCATCTGTCTCACCTAATTATCACTTATACTACTGACCGTTTCGAAGGTTACACCAGGGTTGAACGTGTATCTCCGTTGAAGAAATGGAATTTTAAAATGTTCTACGTTTCACATTTCATACAAAAACCGATTTATACAAATTGGCTGAGTGTATGTATACGTCGGGATATTTCAGAGAAAGAATAGCTACGTTCGTAAATCAGGAAAATAAAAACCCAGTATTTCTCGTATATTTATTTACCAGGATTTCTGCTCTAATTCATGTTTCAGAATTCTAAACATGAATAAGTTATCATGTGAATACATGATTCACAGCTGACATTTTAAAAACATTCTTGTAAATTCTCGGAAGGTAGAGAAACATTTAATAATTCGTAAGCAATATATTCTTGTTAAATTTAATGTATGGTTAAAAATAAACTACCAAATTGCAATGAATTTAACCAGGTGAACTGTATCAAACTACAATGAATTGAACCAGATGAAATGTATCAAATTATAATGAATTGAACCAGATGAAATGTATCAACTTATAATGAATTGAACCAGATGAAATGTATCAAATTATAATGAATTGAACCAGATGAACTGTATCAAATTATAATGAATTGAACCAGATGAAATGTATCAACTTATAATGAATTGAACCAGATGAAATGTATCAAATTATAATGAATTGAACCAGATGAACTGTATCCAATTATGATGAATTGAACCAGATGAACTGTATCAAATTATAATGAATTGAACCAGATGAAATGTATCAACTTATAATGAATTGAACCAGATGAAATGTATCAAATTATAATAAATTGAACCAGATGAACTGTATCAAATTATAATGAATTGAACCAGATGAACTGTATCAAATTATAATGAATTGAACCAGATGAACTGTATCAAACTACAATGAATTGAACCAGATGAACTGTATCAAATTATAATGAATTGAACCAGATGAACTGTATCAAACTACAATGAATTGAACCAGATGAACTGTAAAGATATTAACTAAAGCACGATATAAATAAAAAAAAATGTTAAAATCATGTTGTTGTAATTAACGTCAATTTAATTAATTTTATGAAGTTGTAATTAATGTCTGTTTAGTTCAATTTATAAACTGAAACATATTGTTGTTGTCGTTAACGTCTGGTTAATTAACATTATAAACATAGTGGAATTTTAGTTGTTATGCACAAAAAGGAAACAGGACTAACATTTTGTTTTTGTTGTTTATCCTGCACAAAAATGTTTTAAAGTCATCCTTGACAATGGTGTTAAGCAAGTGTTTCATATCCAATTAGCTTCTGCAGTATCTTTCATCCAAGATTACCCATCTCCACCTAAACAATAAAGATTCACCTGGAATGGTGTTTCCACAGTAACAGACTTAACAAGATATGAAATACTTCATCCATTAGTTCAATCATTGACCAGAAAACTGTGTGTAAACTATTAGTTCAATCATTGACCAGAAAACTGTGTGTAAACTATTAGTTCAATCATTGACCAGAAAACTGTGTGTAAACTATTAGTTCAATCATTGACCAGAAAACTGTGTGTAAACTATTAGTTCAATCATTGACCAGAAAACTGTGTGTAAACTATTAGTTCAATCATTGACCAGAAAACTGTGTGTAAACTATTAGTTCAATCATTGACCAGAAAACTGTGTGTAAACTATTAGTTCAGTCACTGACCAGAAAACTGTGTGTAAACTATTAGTTCAATCATTGACCAGAAAACTGTGTGTAAACTATTAGTTCAGTCATTGACCAGAAAACTGTGTGTAAACTATTAGCTCAATCATTGACCAGAAAACTATGTATAAACTATTAGTTCAGTCATGGACCAGAAAACTGTGTGTAAACTATTAGTTCAGTCACTGACCAGAAAACTGTGTGTAAACTATTAGTTCAATCATTGACCAGAAAACTGTGTGTAAACTATTAGTTCAATCATTGACCAGAAAACTGTGTGTAAACTATTAGTTCAATCATTGACCAGAAAACTGTGTGTAAACTATTAGTTCAATCATTGACCAGAAAACTGTGTGTAAACTATTAGTTCAGTCACTGACCAGAAAACTGTGTGTAAACTATTAGTTCAATCATTGACCAGAAAACTGTGTGTAAACTATTAGTTCAGTCATTGACCAGAAAACTGTGTGTAAACTATTAGTTCAATCATTGACCAGAAAACTGTGTGTAAACTATTAGCTCAATCATTGACCAGAAAACTATGTATAAACTATTAGTTCAATCATTGACCAGAAAACTGTGTGTAAACTATTAGCTCAATCATTGACCAGAAAACTATGTATAAACTATTAGTTCAGTCATTGACCAGAAAACTGTGTGTAAACTATTAGTTCAATCATTGACCAGAAAACTGTGTGTAAACTATTAGTTCAGTCATTGACCAGAAAACTGTGTGTAAACTATTAGTTCAGTCATTGACCATAAAACTGTGTGTAAACTATTAGTTCAATCATTGACCAGAAAACTGTGTATAAACTATTAGTTCAGTCATGGACCAGAAAACTGTGTGTAAACTATTAGTTCAGTCACTGACCAGAAAACTGTGTATAAACTATTAGTTCAGTCATTGACCAGAAAACTGTGTGTAAACTATTAGTTCAGTCACTGACCAGAAAACTGTGTATAAACTATTAGTTCAGTCATTGACCAGAAAACTGTGTGTAAACTATTAGTTCAGTCACTGACCAGAAAACTGCGTGTAAACTATTAGTTCAATCATTGACCAGAAAACTGCGTGTAAACTATTAGTTCAGTCATGGACCAGAAAACTGTGTGTAAACTATTAGTTCAGTCACTGACCAGAAAACTGTGTGTAAACTATTAGTTCAATCATTGACCAGAAACTGTGTGTAAACTATTAGTTCAATCATTGACCAGAAACTGTGTGTAAACTATTAGTTCAGTCACTGACCAGAAAACTGTGTATAAACTATTAGTTCAGTCATGGACCAGAAAACTGTGTGTAAACTATTAGTTCAGTCACTGACCAGAAAACTTTGTGTAAACTATTAGTTCAATCATTGACCAGAAAACTGTGTGTAAACTATTAGTTCAATCATTGACCAGAAACTGTGTGTAAACTATTAGTTCAATCATTGACCAGAAAACTGTGTGTAAACTATTAGTTCAATCATTGACCAGAAAACTGTGTGTAAACTATTAGTTCAATCATTGACCAGAAAACTATGTATAAACTATTAGTTCAGTCATGGACCAGAAAACTGTGTGTAAACTATTAGTTCTGTTATTGACCAGAAAACTGTGTGTAAACTATTAGTTCAATCATTGACCAGAAAACTGTGTGTAAACTATTAGTTAATCATTGACCAGAAAACTATGTATAAACTATTAGTTCAGTCATGGACCAGAAAACTGTGTGTAAACTATTAGTTCTGTTATTGATCAGGAAATTGTATAAAAACTATTAATTCTACCGATAAAGGATGTGCTTATTCTCAGACTTCACGAGGATTGCTGACTTTTTGATTCATTTAGGTACACTAACCAAGTCAAATATTTTTGTCTCCTGGTGGTGTAATTTTTCACCTCAAGACATAAAGAAATTTACCTTGAAACTTTACTAAGGCAACACTTAGAGAAAAGAAGTTGTAGGACTGATAAAGATCCTAATTTCAAAACCAACAGCAAGGGGACTAAGTTATGGGGTTAGTGGGGTTATAGTTTAAGGAAAGTCGTTTATACGTCTTGAAAATGAGGAATTGTGTATATAAATCTAGTTTTTGTAAGTCTAGAGATTAAGAAAAAGTGTTTGAAGGCGTTTGTCGGCCTTAAGCCAGAGGAATGATGTTTGTAAGTCTTGAGACTGAGGAAAAGTGTTTCTAAGTCTGGAGACTAGAGAACAGTGCTTGTAAGTTTGGAAATTAAGGAATTATATTTGTAAGTTTGGAGGCTAAGGAAAAGTATTTTTAACCCTTGAGTTTAGCAAGTGAGACTAACAATGCTTATTTCTTTGTTGTTAAACGCAAAACCACACAAATGACTATCTGTGATCTGTCCTAAATGTTCATCGAAATCGGATTTTTAGAATTATGAGCTCACACATTTACCATCTGAGTCACCATGGGGGAGGAGGGGGCTGGCTAACAAGAAAAGTTGTATAACAACAGAAATTAACAAGAAAGTTTGTATAATGACTGAGGTTAACATTATAGTTAACAGGAAAGATGTGATAACAAGATATATTAACCGAAGAGCTAACTTTCTTGATTCTATAGTAACTGATGTTAACAAAGAATTTAACAAGTAAAATTTAACAAGTATGTTAAATCACTAAGGTTAACAGAAAGGTTAAGTAGTTTATTTCACAACTGAGGTCAACAGAAGGATCTGTAATCAAGAAATTAAACAAGATAATATGTGAAATCAAAGTCCATGTTTACAGTCCTGATACATCACCACTTGGTATCAAAAAGTCCTAAATATCAAATAAACTTCACCTTGTCCAACTTATTTTGTTAGTGAACTTCATTTCAGTCGTTTGTATTACTAGATGTAGTTAGTAAGTTGTACAACTTATCGTAGCCTGTCCAAATGTAGTTCTAGACAACTTATAGTTGTACAACTCGTCATAGCCTGTCTAAATGTAGTTCTGGACAACTTATAGTTTTACAACTCGTCATAGCCTGTCTAAATGTAGTTCTGGACAACTTATAGTTGTACAACTCGTCATAGCCTGTCTAAATGTAGTTCTGGACAACTCGTCATAGTCTGTCTAAATGTAGTTCTGGACAACTTATCGTAGCCTGTCCAAATGTAGTTCTAGACAAATTATAGCTGTACAACTTGCCATAGCCTGTCTAAATGTAGTTCTGGACAACTTATCGTAGCCTGTCCAAATGTAGTTCTAGACAACTTATAGCTGTACAACTCGCCATAGCCTGTCTAAATGTAGTTCTGGACAACTTATAGTTGTACAACTCGTCATAGCCTGTCTAAATGTAGTTCTGGACAACTAAAAGTTGTACAACTCGTCATAGCCTGTCTAAATGTAGTTCTGGACAACTTATAGTTGTACAACTCGTCATAGCCTGTCTAAATGTAGTTCTGCACAACTTATAGTTATACAACTCGTCATAGCCTGTCCAAATGTAGTTCTGGACATTTATCATAACTTGTCTAAATGTAGTTCTGGACAACTTATAGTTATACAACTCGTCATAGCCTGTCCAAATGTAGTTCTGGACATTTATCATAACTTGTCTAAATGTAGTTCTGGACAACTTATACTTGTACAACTCGTCATAGCCTGTCCAAATGTAGTTCTGGACAACTTATAGTTGTACAACTCGTCATTGCCTGTCTAAATGTAGATCTGGAAACTTATAGCTGTACAACTCGTCATAGCCTGTCTAAATGTAGTTCTGGACAACTTATATCTGTACAACTCGTCATAGTCTGTCTAAATGTAGTTCTGGACCACTTATAGTTTACAACTCGTCACAGCCTGTCTAAATGTAGTTCTGGACAACTTATAGTTGTACAACTCGTCATAGCCTGTCTAAATGTAGTTCTGCACAACTTATAGTTATACAACTCGTCACAGCGTGTCCAAATGTAGTTCTGGACATTTATCATAACTTGTCTAAATGTAGTTCTGGACAACGGATAGTTGTATAACTCGTCACAGCCTGTCCAAATGTAGTTCTGGACAACTTATAGCTGTACAACTCGTCATAGCCTGTCTAAATGTAGTTCTGGACAACTTATAGCTGTACATCTCGTCATAGTCTGTCAAAATGTAGTTCTGGATAACTTATAGTTGTACAACTCGTCATAGCCTGTCTAAATGTAGTTCTGGACAACTTATAGTTGTACAACTCGTCATAGCTTGTCCAAATGTAGTTCTGAACAACTTATAGCTGTACAACTTGTCATAGCCTGTCTAAATGTAGTTCTGGACAACTTATATCTGTACAACTCGTCATAGCTTGTCTAAATGTAGTTCTGGACAACTAAAAGTTGTAGAACTCGTCATAGCCTGTCTAAATGTAGTTCTGGACAACTTATAGTTGTAGAACTCGTCATAGCCTGTCCAAATTAGTTCTGGACAACTTATAGTTGTACAACTTGTCATAGCTTGTCCAAATGTAGTTCTGGATAACTTATAGTTGTACAACTCGTCATTGCCTGTCTAAATGTAGTTCTGAAAACTTATAGCTGTACAACTCGTCATAGCCTGTCTAAATGTAGTTCTGGACAACTTATATCTGTACAACTCGTCATAGCGTGTCCAAATGTAGTTCTGGACAACTTATAGTTGTACAACTCGTCATAGCCTGTCTAAATGTAGTTCTGCACAACTTATAGTTGTACAACTCGTCATAGCGTGTCCAAATGTAGTTCTGGACATCTATCATAACTTGTCTAAATGTAGTTCTGGACAACGTATAGTTGTACAACTCGTCACAGCCTGTCCAAATGTAGTTCTGGACAACTTATAGCTGTAAAACTCGTCATAGCCTGTCTAAATGTAGTTCTGGACAACTTATAGTTGTACAACTTGTCATAGCCTGTCCAAATGTAGTTCTGGATAACGTATAGTTGTACAACTCGTCACAGCCTGTCCAAATGTAGTTCTGGACAACTTATAGCTGTAAAACTCGTCATAGCCTGTCTAAATGTAGTTCTGGACAACTTATAGCTGTACATCTCGTCATAGTCTGTCTAAATGTAGTTCTGGACAACTTATAGTTGTACAACTCGTCATAGCGTGTCCAAATGTAGTTCTGGACATCTATCATAACTTGTCTAAATGTAGTTCTGGACAACGTATAGTTGTACAACTCGTCACAGCCTGTCCAAATGTAGTTCTGGACAACTTATAGCTGTAAAACTCGTCATAGCCTGTCTAAATGTAGTTCTGGACAACTTATAGCTGTACATCTCGTTATAGTCTGTCAAAATGTAGTTCTGGATAACTTATAGTTGTACAACTCGTCATAGCTTGTCCAAATGTAGTTCTGGACAACTTCTATTTGTACAACTCGTCATAGCTTGTCTAAATGTAGTTCTGGACAACTAAAAGTTGTACAACTCGTCATAGCCTGTCTAAATGTAGTTCTGGACAACTTATAGTTGTACAACTCGTCATAGCCTGTCCAAATGTAGTTCTGGACAACTTATAGTTGTAGAACTCGTCATTGCCTGTCTAAATGTAGTTCTGGAAACTTATAGCTGTACAACTCGTCATAGCCTGTCTAAATGTAGTTCTGGACAACTTATAGCTGTACATATCGTCATAGCCTGTCTAAATGTAGTTCTGGACAACTTATAGCTGTACATATCGTCATAGTCTGTCAAAATGTAGTTCTGGATAACTTATAGTTGTACAACTCGTCATAGCCTGTCTAAATATAGTTCTGGACAACTTATATCTGTACAACTCGTCACAGCCTGTCCAAATGTAGTTCTGGACAACTTATAGTCGTACAACTCGTCATAGCGTGTCTAAATGTAGTTCTGAACAACTTATAGTTGTACAACTCGTCATAGCCTGTCTAAATGTAGTTCTGGACAACTTATCGTAGCCTGTCCAAATGTAGTTCTGGACAACTTATAGTTTTACAAGTTATCGTAGCCTCTCCAAATGTAGTTCTGGACAACTTATGGTTTTACAACTTATCATAGCCTGTCCAAATGTAGTTCTGAACAACTCGTCATAGCCTGTCCAAATATAGTTCTGGACAACTTATAGTTTTACAACTCGTCATAGCCTGTCTAAATGTAGTTCTGGACAACTTATAGTTTTACAACTCGTCATAGCCTGTCTAAATGTAGTTCTGGACAACTTATCGTAGCCTGTCCAAATGTAATTCTGGACAACTCGTCACAGCCTGTCCAAATGTAGTTCTGGACAACTTATAGCTGTACAATTCGTCATAGCCTGTCTAAATGTAGTTCTGGACAACTTATACCTGTACAACTCGTCATAGCCTGTCTAAATGTAGTTCTGGACAACTTATCGTAGCCTGTCCAAATATAGTTCTGGACAACTTATAGTTTTACAACTCGTCATAGCCTGTCTAAATGTAGTTCTGGACAACTTATAGTTGTACAACTCGTCATAGCCTGTCTAAATATAGTTCTGGACAACTTATAGTTTTACAACTCGTCATAGCCTGTCTAAATGTAGTTCTGGACATTTATCATAACTTATCCAAATGTAGTTTTTGAAAACTCATCATAACCTGTCGAAATGTAGTTCTGGGCAACGTATATCGCCGATTTACGATTTATAGGTAATTATGAACATGTTACAATTTTATAACTTATCACAGCCTATCCATATTTATCCACTTTAGATGTATCGCCTGGTTATGATAACATTTAATAAATATAACAGTAGTTCTTATATAACTCATTTCAAGTGTTACATATAATCACAAGAAAATGTTTAACAAAGTAAATAACAATAGTTATTACGTAACCCATCTTAACTACACCATTCGTCATTGTAAACAATATTGTATTACGTGAGCTAGTTTATCTCGATATAATTACTTCCAAAGACCTAAAGTAACGTTGGATTTATAACAAATCAAATACACCCGAAGGAGCTTAATCAATAAGTTAGACAACTAAATTAAAGTTATAGTTCAACAGTTTCTTATGTAAAGGAAACAACCATCACTCGCCTTAAATTATTTATTAATAACCCGAACTAAACGTCATATACGAAAAATAATACACACATATGCTAACATGCTCTTTTCCTACCTGGAAAGTCATATCGGTTTGGTGTGGTCGATGGTTTCGGCAGCTCTGCCCCGTCTGGTTCCACTGTTAGCCGCTTTAACCAGTAATTGCCCGTGGCCTACTCGATCTGCTCTACTTTACAGTACTAGGCCTGAAGGCCAACAGTTTCTCCAGGTGATACGTACCAACACGTGGCGATATATATATATATATATAAGTCATTAGACTGGCGAGCGATATGGCACGCAAAAAATGACAAAGGTGAAGTTAGAAACAACAGTTCTAACTGTGAAAAAAAAAAGTGGTACTTCGGTTTTGGCCCGGCATGGCCAGGTGGTTAAAGCACTCGATTCGCATTCTGAGGGACGCGGGTTTGAATCCTCATCACATTAAATATGAAATATGCTCGTCCTTTTAGCCGTGGGCGCGTTATAATGTGACGGTCAATCCCACTATTCATCGGTAAAAGAGTGGCCCAAGAATTGGCGGTGGGTGGTGATGATTAGCTGCCTTCCCTCTAGTCTTAAATTGCTAAATTAGGGACGGCTAGCGAAGATAGCTCTCGAGTAGCTTTGCGCGAAATTCAAAACAAAAACAAACAAACTTTGGTTTTAACACAAGAGGACCGGCATGGCCTAGCGTGTTAAGGCGTGCGACTCGTTGTCTGAGGGTCGCGGGTTCGCATCCCCATTGCGCCAAACATGCTCGTCCTTTCAGTCGTGGGGGCATTATTATGTCACGGTCAATCCCACTATTCGTTAGTAAAAGAGTAGCCCAAGAGTTGGCGGTGGGTAGTGATGACTAGATGCCTTCCCTCTAATATTACACTGCTAAACTGGGGACAGCTAGCGCAGTTAGCTCTCGTGTAGCTTTCCGCGAAATTAAAAAAACAAACAAACAAATTCAGTGCAAGCATACCAGAGCAGCTCCTATCGGAGGGTTTGGCAAACTTTTGTAACAATATTCACTTCTTTTTTTAGAAACGCCGGAATAAATTTTGAACATAGTTTTTTATTCTTATCTGGCTTGAATAACGAAATATTTTGGCATGGGACTACAATCTGACTGGTGCTTTCATAACGAAAACACGTGCAAGGAAACGTTACGTGACCTACTGACATAAAACATTTTTCTTGAAGATGGTATAACTGTGAGAACTGTAATACACGTCATAACAACACTGTGAGAAGAACGTGTTAAAAGAAATCTTATTTGTTTCGTTATTTTTACCTCCGAGACACAACAAGCAGAAGAAAATTAACTATTTTGTCATGAAATGTGTTATTTCTGCTGTTCAAATGACGTCCTTTTTCTGTTTTATTGTAAGTTATACTTTCGGGACCAAAGTTAATGTGCGAGTGGAATATGACATTTCCAAGACTTGGATAGAAGCTGTCGGATTCTAATTTGATGAAATATATATATTTTTAATATTCAGACAGAATTTTGTGACCCTGGTGTTCATTGTTTTTAACTTTTTTTTTGAGAATTTTTACCTGAGGTAAGGTCAATTTGAATTAGTATCAATGAGACTTTGAAATCAGAACGCCTATTTCTGGAACTCTCAGCAAATGTGTAAGCAGAGTTTTGAATGAACCAAAGAATTATTGATATTACATGTAGGATTAACCTGTATTACGTCATTAACAATACATGTAGGATGAACCTGTATTACGTCATTGATATCACACATAGGATTAACCTGCAATATATAAAAACACAGATCTGAACTGTACTGTACGAGTGACATACTTAATATACTTATGTTTAGTTCAAGCTTAATCATCCTACATTTCACAATTGTCACAGCAAATATATTAAAAACGTAAAAAAAACACTTTTTTCACCTAGGTCGTCAGTAGGTTTTACTAAAGTTAATGAAACAGATAAACTGTATATTTTACACTAACTACACATATCGTCAACAGGTGTCACTAAAAATAATGTAACAATCAAACCGTACATTTTACACAAACTTCACGTCTCATCGTAAGGTTGTACTAAAATTAATACAACAAACTAACTCTATATTTTAAAATGCCTATTAGTGTCGTCAGTAGGTTTCATGAAAGTTAGTATAACAAACAAACTGTATAATTTAAACATCTAACCGCGCCCTCTACATTGCGACACTCAGTTATACAACCCCTTCCAAACATGTGGTCAGCTTCCGGTCAGTTACCTCTTTCTTTGTGAACCTGACGATGACCAAAGAAGGTCGAAACGTTGTTCGCTCTTCTATTTAAAATATTTTCTGAACCCAAAACGAGCCGTTTTTGCATATAAAATTCTCAACAAGTGGGTTTCTCGACATCACTGAATGTATAATTTACACTAACTACACATCTCGTCAGCAGGTGTTACTAAAGCTAATATAACAAACAAACTGTATATTTTGCACTAACTATATATGTAGTCAGTAGGTTTTACTAAAGTAAATATAACAAACAAACTGTATATTTTTTTCACCAAGTTCTTGTGTCGTCACTGGGTTTTACTAAAGCTAATATAACAAACAAACTGTATATTTTACAATAACTGCACGTGTCGTCAGTAGGTTTTAATAAAATTAATGTAACAACAAACTGTATATTTTAGAATAACTATGCTTATTGTCAGTAGGTTTTACTAACGTTCATATAACCTACTAACGACACGTGTACATATTCTAAATTAAATAGTTCGTTTATTATATTAACTTTACTAAAATCTACTTACGACACTTGTAGTTATTGTACGATATAGAGTTTGTTCCATGAACTACATGTGTCGTAAGTGTATTTTACTAAAGTTAATATAAAAAACGAACTTGGCCAGGTGGTGAAGGTACTCGACTCATAATATGAGGGTCACTGGTTCGAATCCCCGTCACACCAAACATGCTTGCCCTCTCAGCCGTGGGGGCGTTATTATGTGACGGTCATTCCCACTATTCGTTGCTAAAAGAGTAGCCCAAGAGTTGGCGGTGGGTGATGATGACTAGCTGCCTTCCCTCTAGTCTTACACTGCTAAATTAGGGACGGCTAGCACAGATAGCCCTCGAGTAGCTTTGTGCGAAATTCCAAAACAAACAAACATGTGTTGTTAATAGGTTTTACTAAAGTTAATGTAGCAAACAAACTGTATATTTTACTATAGCTACACGTGTCATTATTAGGTAAGTATTATGACATTGATATTAAGTAAGGAGACTAGGTTACCTTTTCTGTTTTTACATACAAGAGGCAGAAATACCACGTGATTTTTTGAATATTTAAAGAAATAATTCTCACTTCGTTAGCCCACCAGTTCTTCCTTTACCTTATCACTTGTAATAAATTAGTTCTGATATATATATCTGTGTGTGTTTTCCATAAGATGGACAATTTGATTTTGTTAAAATCAACACGAAAACACCTCATCGTACATTTCTTAAGTTCACGTCAGTGTCGTCCCCTAGCGATGGTAAGTAAAAGAATAAAAAAGAGAATATATTAATAAAAAACAGCCATTGTAATTTACTTTCTTTAATTATATTTATGATATTTCAAAGGAAAAACATCATTCAGTCTCAACGATAAATGTTATAATGCCGCTTATGTGAATTATTTGTAAACCGGTTAACAGTGTTATTGTAAATTAACGTATTTTATGATTTACGTTTTATATGAAGTTTTAAGAAGACAGTAAATTACACAGTGTCTCCAGACAGTTCGAAACTGTTTCCCATGCTGAATCACCACGATATAATTCGTACACATACATCAGTAATGTTTATTGGAAATTTGTTTTGAATATTTTGTGATATTCAACAGGTTTTAGACAAACCAGATTAACTCCTGTATAAGTTTTTTCTTCGTTAACATTTTTAACCGGAGGCTGTTTTTGTAAATATATAATTGTACTGAACCCAAGTCTTTCACGGGTGCGTTATAAGAGTGACAGTCAAGTCCTACTACTTTATGGAATTGGATGGTTTGTTAGCTGTCTTTCCTTCAGTCCATCAGTTCTAAACTATGGATTGCTATCGCAGATAGCTCTTTACATCTTTACAGAAACAAAAACTTTATCAGGTGAATATTAAATTAAACAACAATATATTATCAGTTATTAGATTCACAACTCGCTGTATCACCCGGTTAATATAAGATTGTTCTTGGTAGCTTTCCAAGTTTGAACATTTCGTTCACAGCTTAGTGTACGAATCAGTTCATAAGTATGACGTCATGCTAATTGAGCAACAGCACTCGTGTGACAGGTCCGGCGTGGGCGGGCGTTTGTCTTTCTTTTGAATTTTCAAACTAAATTTTTTTGTTAAGCGAAGTTTTCGAGTAACTAAAACTAAAACTAATACTAAAAGCGACAGTTCCCCTAATCCGAGGACAAATCTTGACATGTATTTCCTTAATTGTCAGATATGTAAGAAAGAACTCGTTTGTTTAATATAACATAGTAATAGAGAGACCTTTTGTTTTTGAATTGTGAGGTTGGTTCAGTTTTGCTTGGCATGGCCAGATGGTTAGGATGCTCGATTCATAATATGAGTGTGGCGGGTTCGAACCCCCATCGCACCAAACATGTTTGTCCTTTTAGCTGTGGGAGCGATATAATGTTATGGTAAATTCCACTATTCATTGGTAAAAGAGTAACTCAAGAGTTGGCGGTGGGTGGTGATGACTAGCTACCTTCCATTTAGTATTACACTACTAAATTAGGGACTAAACTCTTAAAAAAAAGCAAAATGGATATTTTTGTTATTCTAAAGAGAAATGTATGTAATAACATTACAAGCTTAGAGTATGTGATGTTACACGTGTTAAGGCACTGATTGTCAGACCAAAATGACAATAAAAGTTGTGCACTTTGAAAACGGAGGAAAACATCGGATTTTTCGCCAACACGCATTCGTGTCCAATAAATTTGTTTAAGAGATCTGTATGTTCTGCAAGTGCAACATGTGCAAAATCCCTATAAAAGTGACGGGTTTTCGGTTTCCATAGCTCAGTGTTAAGCTTACGACACGCAATACAGTTACGCAAAAACTGACTGAAGTACAACGCAACAACGCCATCTTCAGGACAGGACCACCACTGCGACGTCTACTGCCTCAACCATACCACCGGCTGCGTAGGATTTCCGATCAGACCGTACGCAACCGTCGACGAAATTCTTAAGCCCCATGTGCAACCCATCATGGTGAACGTTAACGACGTTTTTCAACATGACAACGCCCGTTCTCACACAGACCGACTCACCACTGTCTTTTGGAGACACCACAACATCAACGTTCTTCCCTGGCCCTCCAGATCACCAGATTTACACCTCATCGAACATCTTTGGGACGAGTTGGACCGACGTCTGTGACGGCGACAACCTCAACCGCATACTCTACCTCAGCTTGCAGCAGCTTTGGAGTCTGAATGGACAGCCATTCCACAGGATGTGATTCGTCATCTCATCGTTTCCATGGGCAGAAGATGCCAAGCAGTTATAGATGCTCACGGGGGGCATACTCGTTATTGACGTTAAACTTCAACTAGTGAGCGTTTGGATGTTCAGCAGTGTATGTGCAAAGTTTTACACATGTCATACATAACTGCCCGGAATAAACTTGTTAACAATGTGTCTCAAATTTCGCCTTTTGCGTTTCTGTTTTTGAAGAGTATATTATGAAGATAGCTCTCGTGTAGCTTTGCGCGAAATTAAAAACAAAACAAACTTGTTTTAACTTTTTAAAAAACCTTGTTGATGGACGGAAACATTGCGATAACAAAATTTCTTGAACAATTATAAAATTGCATCAATGCATCTGTGGTTCTTTCAAGTCTAGACAACCTCAGGCGGACGAAACTACAATGGATAAAGGATAACTTATTTCTAAAGTTATGTTTCAATATTACCAAAGGAAGAACTATTATGAAACTGTATAAAGATCAAAGTGCCTTATAGACTGGTTTGGAAAATGGTTGAGAAAAAAGAATTCGTGGATGAACATTCCGGAAGTAGAATAGAGTGGATCTGATGAACATTCCGGAAGTAGAACAGGGTGGATCTAATGAACATTCCGGAAGTTAAACAGAGTGAATATGAAGAACATGACAGAAGTAGAATAAAGTGAATCTGAAGAACATGATAGAAGTAGAATAGAGTGGATCTGATGAAAATTCCGGAAGTAGAACAGAGTGGATCTGATAAACATTCCGGAAGTAGAACAGGGTGGATCTGATGAACATTACGGAAGTTAAACAGAGTGAATCTGAAGAACATGACTGAAGTAGAATAGAGTGGATCTGATGAACATTCCGGAAGTAGAACGGAGTAAATATGATGAACATTTCGGAAGTAGAACAGAGTGGATCTGATGAACACGATAGAAGTAGAATAGAGTGGATCTGATAAAAACAATAGAAGTAGAACAGAGTAAATCTGGCCAATATGACACAAATAGAACAGAGTGGATCTGATGAACATGACAGAAGTAGAATAGAGTGGATCTGATGAACATTTCGGAAGTAGAACGGAGTAAATATGATGAACATTTCGGAAGTAGAACAGAGTGGATCTGATGAACGCTCCGGAAGTAGAATAGAGTGGATCTGATGAACATGACAAAAGTAGAATAGAGTGAATGTGATGAACACGATAGAAGTAGAACAGAGTAAATCTGGCCAACAAGAGAGAAATAGAACAGAGTGGATCTGATGAACATGGCAGAAATAGAATAGAGTGGATCTGATGAACATTCCGGAAGTAAAACACAGTGGATTTGGTGAACATGACACAAATAGAACAGAGTGGATCTGATGAACATGACAGAAGAATGTAAAAAAAATTGTCTATACTTTTCTTTTCCCCTTACTCAAATAGATAATTAATAAGTCTAAAGTCTGTAATTCTAATAATCGCGTTTCAATCCCCACGGTGAGAAAAGCACACTTAGGCTTTTATATAGCTTTGTGTTCAATAACAAACTGTACTTTCTTACATAAGAAATACATTTATAAAAAGTCTAATTCGTACATAACGATGCTTATGATAAAACACAAAAACATTCTTTAAAAGGAAAATTAAGAAACATGTTCATATCGTAAAACATAACAGTACCACACCTATCTACAAAAAAACATGTTATGATAAGGGAACACAGATAACCCAGAACTGTATCGTATTTGATTTTATGTTTGCTCAGATCTATGCGGGCTGGCCAAACATTATCTAGAGTTAAATTATAGGGATCTATGGAACAAGTATGATAGTGATTCATAAGGTAAAACATACTGATAGTGATTCATAGAACAGGTAAAACATACTGATAGTGATTCCTAGAACAAATAGAACATACTGATAGTGATTCCTAAAACAGGTAAAACATACTGATAGTGATTCCTAAAACAGGTAAAATATACTGATAGTAATTCCTAAAACAGGTAAAACATACTGATAGTGATTCATAGAACAGGTAAGACATACTGATAGTGATTCATAGAACAGGTAAAACATACTGATAGTGATTCATAGAACAGGTAAAACATACTGATAGTGATTCCTAAAACAGGTAAAACATACTGATAGTGATTCCTAAAACAGGTAAAACATACTGATAGTGATTCATAGAACAGGTAAGACATACTGATAGTGATTCATAGAACAGGTAAAACATACTGATAGTGATTCTTAGAACAGGTAAGACATACTAATAGTGGTTCCTAAAACAGGTAAGACATACTGATAGTGATTCATAGAACAGGTAAAACATACTGATAGTGATTCATAGAACAGGTAAAATATACTGATAGTGATTCATAGAACAGGTAAGACATACTGAAAGTGATTCATAGAACAGGTAAGACATACTGAAAGTGATTCTTAGAACAGGTAAGACATACTAATAGTGATTCCTAAAACAGGTAACACATACTGATAGTGATTCATAGAACAGGTAAAACATACTGATAGTGTTTCATAGAACAGGTAAAACATACTGATAGTGTTTCATAGAACAGGTAAAACATACTGATAGTGATTCCTAGAACAGGTAAGAGATATTGAAAGTGATTCTTAGAATAGGTAAGACATACTAACAGTGATTCCTAGAACAGGTTAGATATACTAATAGTTATTCCTAGAACAGAAAGACATACTGAAAATAATTACTAGAGCAGGTAAGACATATTGACAGTGATTTCTAGAACAGGTAAGACATACTGATAGTGATTCATAGAACAGGTAAAACATACTGATTGTGATTCTTAGAATAGGTAAGACATACTAATAGTGATTCATAGAACAGGTAAGACATACTAATAGCGATTCCTAAAATAGGTAAGACATACGTGATTCGTAGAACAGGTTAAAAATACTGATTGTGATTCTTAGAATATGTAAGAAACACTGAAATTGATTCTTAGAATACGTAAGACATACTAATAGTGATTTCTTGAACAGGTAAATTATACTGATAGTGATTCCTCGAACAGGTAAAACATACTAATAGTGATTCCTAAAACTGTTAAGACATATTAATAGCATTTTTAGAACAGGTAAAACATACTGATAATGATTCTTAGAACAGGTAAGACATACTGAAAGTGATTCATAGAACAGATAAGGCAAACTAATATCGATTCCTAAAACAGGTAAAACATACTAATAGTGATTCCTAGAACAGGTAAAACATACTAATAGTGATTCCTAGAACAGGTAACACATACTAATAGTGATTTTAAGAAGAGGTAAAACATACTGGTAGTGATTCCTAAAACAGGTAAAACATACTGATAGTGATTCATAGAACAGGTAAGACATACTGATAGTGATTCCAAGAACAGGTAAACATACTAATAGTGATTCCTAAAACTGTTAAGACATATTAATAGTGATTCTTAGAACAGGTAAAACATACTGATAATGATTCTTAGAACAGGTAAGACATACTGAAAGTGATTCTTAGAATAGGTAAGACATACTAATAGTGATTCCTAAAACAGGTAAGACATATTAATAGTGATTCCTAGAACAGGTAAGACATACTGATAGTGATTCCTAAAACAGGTGAGACCTACTGCTAGTGATTCCTAGAACAGGTAAAACATACTAATAGTGATTCTTAGAACAGCTAAAACATACTAATAGTGATTCTTAGAACAGGTAAAACATACTAATAGTGATTCCTAGAACAGGTAAAACATATTAATAGTGATTTTTAGAACAGGTAAAACATACTAATAGTGATTCCTAAAACTGTTAAGACGTATTAATAGTGATTCCTAGAACAGGTAAAACATACTGATACTGATTCCTAAAACAGGTAAGACCTACTGATAGTGATCCCTAGAACAGGTAAAACATACTGATAGTGATCACTAGAACAGGTAAAACATACTAATAGTGATTCTTAGAACAGGTAAAACATACTAATAGTGATTCCTAAAACTGTTAAGACATACTAAGAGTGATTCTTAAAACAGGTAAGACATACTAATAGTGATTCCTTGAACAGGTAAAACATACTGATAGTGATTCATAAAACAGGTAAGACATACCAATAGTGATTCCTAAAACAGGTAAGACATACTGAAAGTGATTCATAGAACAGGTAAAACATACTTATTGTGATTCTTAGAATAGGTAAAACATACTAATAGTGATTTCTAGAACAGGTAATAAATACTAATAGTGATTCCTAGATGAGGTAAAACATACTGATAGTGATTTCTAAAACAGGTAAAACATACTGATAGTAATTCTTAGAACAGGTAAAACATACTGATAGTGATTCCTAGAACAGATAAAACATACTAATAGTTATTTCTAAAACAGTTAAGACATATTAATAGTGATTTTTAGAACAGGTAAGACATACTGATAGTGATTCCGAAAACAGGTAAGACCTACTGCTAGTGTTTTCTAGAACAGCTAAAACATACTAATAGTGATTCCTAGAACAGGTAAAACATACTGCTAGTGATTCCTAAAACAGGTAAAACATACTGATAGTGATTCATAGAATAGGTAAGACATACTGATAGTGATTCCTAGAACAGGTAAAACATACTAATAGTGATTCCTAGAACAGGTAAAACATACTAACAGTGATTCCTAAAACAGTTAAGACATATTAATAGTGATTCCTAGAACAGGTAAAATATACTGATACTGATTCCTAAAACAGGTAAAGCATACTGATAGTGATTCTTAGAATAGGTAAGACATACTGAATGTGATTCTTAGAATAGGTAAGACATACTAATAGTGATTCCTAGAACAGGTAAAACATACTGATAGTGATTCTTAGAATAGGTAAGACATACTAATAGTGATTCCTAGAACAGGTAAGATATACTAATAGTGATTCCTAGAATAGGAAAGACATATTGAAAGTAATTTCTAGAGCAGGTAAGACATACTGATAGTGATTCCTAGAACAGGTAAGACATACTGATAGTGATTTCTAAAACTTGTAAGACATATTGATAGTGATTCATAGAACAGGTAAAACATACTGATAATGATTCTTAGAACATGTAAGACATACTGATAGTGATTCATAGAACAGGTAAGACATACTGAAAGTGATTCTTAGCACAGGTAAGACATACTGATAGTGATTCATAGAACAGGTAAGTCATACTAATAGTGATTCCTAAAACAGGTAAAACATACTAATAGTGATCCCTAAAAATGTTAAGACATATTAATAGTGATTCATAGAACAGGTAAAACATACTGATAATGATTCTTAGAACAGATAAGACATACTGAAAGTGATTCTTAGAATAGGTAAGACATACTAATAGTGATTCCTAAAACAGGTAAAACATACTAATAGTGATTTTTTGAACAGGTAAATTATACTGATAGTTATTCCTAGAAGAGGTAAAACATACTAATAGTGATTCCTAAAAGTGTTAAGGCATATTAATAGCATTTTTAGAACAGGTAAATCATACTGATAATGATTCTTAGAACAGGTAAGACATACTGAAAGTGATTCTTAGAATAGCTAAGACATACTAATAGTGATTCCTAGAACAGGTAAAACATACTAATAGTGATTCCTAAAACATTTAAAACATATTAATAGTGATTCATAGAACAGGTAAAACATACTGATACTGATAGTGATTCTTAGAATAGGTAAGACATACTAATAGTGATTCCTAGAATAGGAAAGACATACTGAAAGTAATTTCTAGAGCAGGTAAAACATAGTGATAGTGATTCCTAGAACAGGTAAGACATACTGATAGTGATTCCTAAAACACGTAAGACATATTGATAGTGATTCATAGAACAGGTAAAACATACTGATAGTGATTGATAGAACAGGTGAGACATACTGAAAGTGATTCTTAGAACAGATAAAACATACTGATAGTGATTCCTAAAACAGTTAAAAGATGTTAATAGTTATTCCTAGAACAGGTAAAACATACTGATACTTATTCCTAAAACAGGTAAAATATACTAATAGTGATTCTTAGAATAGGTAAGACATACTAATAGTGATTCCTAAAACAGGTAAGACATACTGATAGTGATTTATATAACAGGTAAAACATACTAATAGTGATTCCTAAAACATTTAAGAATACTAATAGTGATTCCTAGAACAGGTAAGACATACTGATAGTTATTCCTAGAACAGGTAAAACATACTGATAGTGATTCTTAGAATAGGTAAGACATACTGAATGTGATTCTTAGAATAGGTAAGACATACTAATAGTGATTCCTAGAACAGGTAAGATATACTAATAGTGATTCCTAGAACAGAAAAGACATACTGAAAGTAATTTCTAGAGCTAGTAAGACATACTGATAGTGATTCCTAGAACAGGTAAGACATAGTGATAGTGATTCCTAAAACAGGTAAGACATACTGATAGTGATTCATAGGACAGGTAAAACATACTGATATTATTCTTAGAACATGTAAGACATACAGAAAGTGAATCTTAGAACAGGTAAGACATATTGATAGTGATTCCTAAAGCAGGTAAGACATACTGATAGTGATGCATAGAAGAGGTAAGACATACTAATAGCGATTCCTAAAATATGTAAGACATACTGATAGTAATTCATAGAATAGGTAAAACATACTGAAAGTGATTCTTAGAATAGGTAAGACATAGTAATAGTGATTCCTAAAACAGGTAAAACATACTAATAGTTATTCCTTAAACAGGTAAATTATACTGATAGTGATTCCTAAAACATGTAAAACATACTGATAGTGAATCATAGAACAGGTAAGACATACTAATAGTGATTCCTAAAACAGGTAAGACGTAGTGATAGTGATTCATAGAACAAGTAAAACATACTGATAGTGATTCTTAGAATAGGTAAGACAAACTCAAAGTGATTCTTAGAATAGGTAAGACATACTAATAGCTATTTTTAATACAGGTAAGACATACTGATAGTGATTCCTAAACAGGTAAGACATACTGATAGTGCTTCCTAGAACATGTAAAACATACTAATAGTGATTCCTAGAACAGGTAAAACATACTAATAGTGATTCCTAGAACAGGTAAAACATACTGGTAGTTCTTCCTAAAACAGGTAAAACATACTGATAGTGATTTATAGAACAGGTAAGACATACTGATAGTGATTCCTAGAACAGGTAAAACATTCTAATAGTGATTCCTAGAACAGGTAAAACATATTAATAGTGATTCCTAGAACAGGTAAGACATACTGATAGTGATTCTTAGAATAGGTAAGACATACTTAAAGTGATTCTTAGAATAAGTAAGACATGCTAATAGTGATTTCTAAAACAGGTAAAACATATTAACAGTGATTCCTAGAACAGGTAAAACATACTAATAGTGATTCCTAAAACAGGTAAAACATATTAACAGTGATTCCTAGAACAGGTAAAACATACTAATAGTGATTCCTAAAACAGGTAAAACATATTAACAGTGATTCCTAGAACAGGTAAAACATACTGATAGTGATTCTTAGAATAGGTAAGACTTACTGAAAGTGATTCTTAGAGTAAGTAAGACATACTGAAAGTGATTCTTAGAATAAGTAAGACATACTAATAGTGATTCCTAGAACAGGAAAGACATACTGAAAGTAATTTCTAGAGCAGGTAAGACATACTGATAGTGATTCTTAGAACATGTAAGACATACTGATAGTGATTCCTTGAACAGGTAAGACATACTGATAGTGATTCCTAATACAGGTAAAATATACTGACAGTGATTCCTAAAACAGGTAAGACATACTAATAGTGATTCCTAGAACAGGTAAGACACACTGATAGTTATTCCCAGAACAGGTAAAACATACTGATAGTGATTCTTAGAATAGGTAAGACATACTGAAAGTGATTTTTAGAATAGGTAAGACATAGTAATAGTTATTCCTAGAACATGTAACACATACTAATAGTGATTCCTAGAACAGGAAAGACCTACTGAAAGTTTATTCTAGAGCAGGTAAGACATACTGATAGTGATTCCTAGAAGAGGTAAGACACACTGATAGTGATTCCTAAAACAGGTAGTACATACTAATAGTGATTCCTAGAACAGGTAAGACATACTAATAGTGATTCCTAATACAGGTAAAATATACTGATAGTAATTCTTAAATCAGGTAAGACATACTAATAGTGATTCTTAGAATAGGTAAGACATACTGAAATTGATTCTTAGTATAGGTAAGACATACTGATAGTGATTCATAGAACAGGTAAGACATACTGATGCAGGCTAGTATTTACTTTTTCTTATAACTATCATTTCAGTTTGAAATAATAAAAATGCTGTTAATATGCTATGTTGAAACCCTTAGATTTGTATAATGAAAAATAAATGGTTTAAATTTATAACGTTATGAGAAATAAAGTCATTGTAATTAAACAATGCCATACACATCCTTCAGTTTATTGTTTTACAAATGAAGTTTCTAATTACTAGTCATGTGGTCTGCAATGAACGTTATTGGCTACTGGGTTGTGTATTGTGGGTTGTGGGTTCTACCGACTTGTTTTACTTTGAAAGTGAGTAAATATACCTTTTACAGGAAAGACATTTAGATGTTGAGTGATCAAAATAACTAATGTGAAAATACTTTCAAACTATTGGCATACTTTTTCGGTTTTGTATCACTATTGTACCTGGAAGTCTGTTTCATTAAGCAAGTAAACTATCGCTATCTCTTGATTCTGATAAGCTGCAACAGTAAAGTATCTCCTCCGAGACTGAATCATACATTCGCAGCCGCAACTGAAATATCGTAATATTGTACAGACAGTTTGAAACATGTTTCCCAAAGTCAGTTTTTATGTCTAATGTCGAGTGAGGTTCAATATGCTCAAAACAAGTTATCATTTTTTGATCATCTATTTCAGAATGGTGCAAGGAAGTGATCGATTTCCTATATGCTCACAAGGTTGTCTTGGGTGGCACCATGCACCTCGTTGTTAAGTGAATCCAGATAATAAAGATGGCCTAAAAAATCCCTTTCAAAGGAGTCGTCAAACATTGGTAATGATGCTAAACTGTCTTTTTCATGATGACTATATAAATTATACACAGGCTGATTAATCATTTGGATTTCAAATCATATGACAGACCATTGACCTAATGACGTCATCTAACTGTCAGTTCTGTTAAATATTGTATTCCATTGATAACTAGAGAAAGAGGTCAGCTTCTCTCAGGATATATAGGTCGATATATTGTAGATGATTATATTTATTTTGAATCTATTTTAGCGCTAGAAGAAAAGTAAACAAATATTTTAAACATTTTTATTGACCAGGAACATGAAAACGTCGTAAATAAAGTAGAGTAAATTGAGAATTATTTATTATCAATGAACTTTAAATGATCATTGCGATAAATATTTCTTTTTATACTTGATGTCATAAACTTCTACCATGTTTTTCACAATTTATCACAATTTTTTACCGTTCGATTAATATCTGCCCACTACGATTTTAGTGGTGGAGGTGCAAAGAGGCGATAAACCGTGTAAGTGTTGTAAATGTTTGTATGAAATAGAGAAATCAATAAACAAAGTTAAAGACACAGTACGAGATAACCTAGCCTAGAGCAAAGAGCACAATATTTGTCATGAAACTGAAAATATTAAGAGGCAATAAAACCGTGTAAGTGTTGTAAATGTTTGTATGAAATAGAGAAATCAATAAACAAAGTTAAAGACACAGTACGAGATAACCTAGCCTAGAGCAAAGAGCACAATATTTGTCATGAAACTAAAAATATCAAGAGGCAATAAAACCGTGTAAGTGTTGTAAATGTTTGTATGAAATAGAGAAATCAATAAACAAAGTTAAAGACACTGTACGAGATAGCCTAGCCTAGATCAAAGAGCGCAATATTTGTCATGAAACTAAAAATATCATTTAAATTTTAAACTTAAATAATAAGAAGAAACAAACTTATTTAATCAATGAAGGGTATAAATTTTAAAAGTAACATTTATTTTAGTTTTGTAGTTTATAATTTCAGTTTACACGTTCAGTTCATAGATTAACAACAGTATTACGTAATACTTTTGTTGCTAAGCAGCATGATATAAACGTCATTATTTGAATGCATTATCACCAAAAACACACCGGTTTTTGTAAATATTAGAATTTTGCTATATAAGAAACCACTTCTTTTTTGTGTGTTTTTTTGCTTGATCGCTTCACTAAAAAGATGTGTACGCACGTGGATATTACGGGTACTAACACCCAGGTGCACGTCCTCAGTATGAGTACAAAATTTTAGACCTATGCGTAAAAAATTTTCTCAACCCAAACGAGCCGTTTTTACATATACATTTAGGTTTATCGAATCGTTTCTTTTGGAGCTATGACGGTCAAACACGCACACACACATGCTCTTGTATTATATTAATAGATGGCGGTAACATAAACAAAACAACTTTGACATACGTGAGACTTCTGGAAATCCAGAATAAATGACAGGTTTCGAGAACCACGCAACATTACTGTGTCGTATAAAGTTAATTCAATCACACCTAACTTTACGACTAAAGAATGGAAAATTGAAATAGCGTTAAAAGTGGAAAAATCTGAGATAAAAGTCTAAAGTTATTTGAAACATAAAACAACTAATTGTAATTACTACAAACAACAAGAACGAAACAAAACTAGTGAACGTGTTAGAGTCCTTTAGTACGTCATCAAGAGATCTAAGAACTTGAAAGAGAAAGATATCTCTTGCTTATTATTACAGTAACGAAGGAAATAACACTAAAATAACGTGCGTAACACCTCAATAAATGGAAAAAGATATGTAACATCAATTCTGTAGCATTCCAGTGAAGGGATAATGATATATAAGATAAGGAATGTTATACCTACTAAAGGGAAAATGGGGTGCAATGTATCTAGTTTTAAGCAACCTGTTTCACATACCATTGGTTAGCTTCCAATAAGGAAGCTAGGTATTAAAATTACCTGGATGAGCTTTAAATTATATCATTGAAACTTTTTGTTATTGAAATGTAATAACAGCATGGAGATCACACACCGTCAGTGTTTAAAGGAATAACAACAAACCCTCAGTGTTTAGAGAAACAACAACAAACCTTAGTGTTTAGAGAAACAACAACAAACCCTCAGTGTTTAAAGAAACAACAACAAACCCTCAGTGTTTAAAGAAACAACAACAAACCTTAGTGTTTAGAGAAACAACAACAAACCTCAGTGTTTAAAGAAACAACAACAAACCCTCAGTGTTTAAAGAAACAACAACAAACCCTCAGTGTTTAAAGAAACAACAACAAACCTTAGTGTTTAGAGAAACAACAACAAACCTTAGTGTTTAGAAAAACAACAACAAACTCTCAGTGTTTAGAGAAACAACAACAAAAAACTCAGTGTTTAAAGAAACACCAAAGCCTTATAATTCTGCTGATTTATTCTTCATGAAGTTATCAATGAGTTTTTTATGTTTTGTTTTCTGCTGGTACAGTCGCAAGTCTACAGCTTTACAACGTTAAAATCAGGGGTTCGATTCCACTCGGTGGACACTGGCAAACAGCCCGATGTGGCTTTACTAGAAGAAACGGACTCACACACACTTTATGTATTTCTTCAGCTAAATTGTTTTAAGCAACTAACAGCTCATTGATAAGAAAGAAGTGTTTCACCTGGTTCTAGAGTAATACAATGTTTGTTTCTAAAATTCGCTCTAAGTCACCCAACAGGTGTGTGCAAATAGCCATTCTCAGTTTAGAACAATTAGCTAATGGAAAAGGCAATTGTCCATAGCACCCACCATGAACTCTTGGACTGCCTTAATCGGATGGTGGGATTTAAATATCACTTTATAACGAACTCAATACTTCAAAATGAATGGTGATATTTTGTGAAAACGAGACGCGAACATTAAATCGACCATAAAGCTAGATAAAACAATAACTAAGCAGAAACACTCGACTTTTGTTTTAACTCTGTTAATTTGTGAAAAAATAATGTTTTTGTAAAATGAAAACGTTTACAATGCAAACAAGTTTCTTTCTGACATACGTGGATTTTATACACCATTTCTTTCATGGAAGAATAGAATGATAATCCTGTATATGTAAATAAGAGGTTTTCAATATTTGATGGAATATACAATTTTCATTTAGTAATATTATGTTTCTTTACACCCGTTTTCTCCATTTCAAAAATGGCGTACCTGTCTAACCTTAGGGCCTGTTTTTGAATTTCCCACAAAGCTACTCAAGGGCTATCTGCGCTAGCCGTCCCTAATTTAGCAGTATAACACTGGAGGGAAGACAGTTTGTCATCACCACCCACCGCTAACATTTGGGCTTCTATTTTACCAACGAATAGTGGGATTGACCGTAACACTATAATGCCCCCACGGCTGAAAGGGTAAGCATATTTGGTACGACCGGGATTCGAACCCAAGACCCTCAGATTAGGAGTCGAACGCCTTAACCCACCGGTTTTTTAAAAGGTGATTCTGACTCAGTAAAACAATGGACACTTTAGGACATGTTTGTTTTTAAATTTCCCGCGAATTTAGAAGGGAGAGCAGTTACTCATAACCCCCCCACAGCTGACTCTCGGGTTACTCTTTTACCAACAAATAAGAAGACTGAACGTTACATTACAACGCTCAGAAGGCTGAAAGTGGGAGCATGGTTGGTGTGGCAGGGATGCGAACTCACAACCCTCGGATGACGACTCGAGTACCTCAACCACCTGGCCATGGTGGGTATAGGATATATTATAATTAACCGATATCTTATAAATATATCTTTCTACGAAGAGAGTAAGAAATTTCTTTTTAAATTCAGCCTTTCCTTTTTGAGTAGAAAACAAAATTATGAGTCTCGTATCACAAAAATTAATTGAACAAAGAAAATGAAACACATCAAATGAGATCCTCACAAAATGTCTACTCGTTATCTCTATTGAAGGTGGTTTTTATTCTATAAACGTTATTGATTTCATATATTCATTTTGAAACAATAATTACTGAACTGTCTAAATGAATTTGTTCTTTTAGTGTTTTCACCTTTCGACTTGTTATACATTATGGTGGGTCATTCGCGTCGAATGTTCGTTGACTCAAAATAGTTGTTCGGGAAGTGGTTTCAAACGGTTTTAAAATAACGAAACCAGAGTGGTATCATTTCTGCTCATGACAGACGAACGGACAGGCTTGTTCTTATGTGACTATCACACTGGGTCAGTCATTTCCTGGTCTTTGTAATGCACCGGAAGAAGGGTGAATCCTCATCAAACAGCAGACTTATTTTTTTATCTCAGTGAGCACTAGAAGTGCTGGACATCACATTATTATGTTTAATCGTAGGACTAAGTGGACAAAACGAAACTTTACTGATTTTTTTTATTTCTAATAAAATACTCTCACAGTCAGGTTGATTCAGTATTGGTTGACCATTATACAACAGTCAGGTTGATTCAGTATTGGCTGACCGTTATACAACAGTCAGGTTGATTCAGGATTGGCTAACCATTATATAACAGTCAGGTTGATTCAGTATTGGCTGACAATTATACAACAGTCAGATTATCTCAGTATTGGCTGACAATTATACAACAGTCAGATTATCTCAGTATTGGCTGACCATTATACAACTGTCAGGTTGATACAGTATTGACTGTCCATTATACAATAGACAGGTTATTTCAGTATTGGCTGTCCATTATACAACTGTCAGGCTGATTCAGTATTGGCTGATCATTATACAACTGTCAGGATATTTCAGTATTGGCTGACCATTATACAACAGTCAGGTTATTTCAGTATTGGCTGACCATTATACAACAGTCAGGTTATTTCAGTATTGGCTGACCATTATACAACTGTCAGGTTATTTCAGTATTGGCTGTCCATTATACAACTGTCAGGTTATTTCAGTATTGGCTGACCATTATACAACAGTCAGGTTATTTCAGTATTGGCTGACCATTATACAACAGTCAGGTTGATTCAGTATTGGCTGACCATTATACAACTATCAGGTTGATTCAGTATTGGCTGACCATTATACAACAGTTAGGTTGATTCAGTATTGGCTGACCATTATACAACTGTCAGGTTGATTCAGTATTGGCTGACCATTATAGAACAGTCAGGTTATTTCAGTATTGGCTGACCATTATACAACTGTCAGGTTATTTCAGTATTGGCTGACCATTATACAACTGTCAGGTTGATTCAGTATTGGCTACCATTATACAACTGTCAGGCTGATTCAGTATTGGCTAACCATTATTCAACTACCAAGCTGATTCAGTATTGGCTAACCATTATTCAACTGTCAGGCTGATTCAGTATTGGCTGACCATTATACAACAGTCAGGTTATTTCAGTATTGGCTGACCATTATACAACAGTCAGGTTGATTCAGTATTGGCTGACCATTATACAACTATCAGGTTGATTCAGTATTGGCTGACCGTTATACAACAGTCAGGTTATTTCAGTATTGGCTGACCATTATACAACAGTCAGGTTATTTCAGTATTGGCTGACCATTATACAACTATCAGGTTGATTCAGTATTGGCTGACCATTATACAACTGTCAGGCTGATTCAGTATTGGCTAACCATTATTCAACTGTCAGGCTGATTCAGTATTGGCTGACCATTATAGAACAGTCAGGTTATTTCAGTATTGGCTGACCATTATACAACAGTCAGGTTATTTCAGTATTGGCTGACCATTATACAACAGTCAGGTTGATTCAGTATTGGCTGACCATTATACAACTATCAGGTTGATTCAGTATTGGCTGACCATTATACAACTGTCAGGTTGATACAGTATTGACTGACTATTATACAACGGTCAGGTTATTTCAGTATTGGCTGACCATTATACAACTGTCAGGTTGATTCAGTATTGGCTGACCATTATACAACTGTCAGGCTGATTCAGTATTGGCTGACCATTATACAACAGTCAGGTTGATACAGTATTGGCTGACCGTTATACAACAGTCAGGTTGATTCAGTATTGGCTGACCATTATACAACAGTCAGGTTATTTCAGTATTGGCTGACCATTATACAACTGTCAGGTTATTTCAGTATTGGCTGACCATTATACAACTGTCAGGTTGATTCAGTATTGGCTACCATCATACAACTATCAGGTTGATTCAGTATTGGCTGACCATTATACAACTGTCAGGCTGATTCAGTATTGGCTAACCATTATTCAACTGTCAGGCTGATTCAGTATTGGCTGACCATTATACAACAGTCAGGTTATTTCAGTATTGGGTGACCATTATACAACAGTCAGGTTATTTCAGTATTGACTGACCATTATACAACGGTCAGGTTATTTCAGTATTGGCTGACCATTATACAACTGTTAGGTTATTTCAGTATTAGCTGTCCATTATACTACTGTCAGTTTATTTCAGTATTGGCTGACCATTATACAACAGTCAGGTTATTTCAGTATTAGCTGTCCATTATACAACTGTCAGGTTATTTCAGTATTAGCTGTCCATTATACAACTGTCAGGTTATTTCAGTATTAGCTGTCCATTATACAACTGTCAGGTTATTTATAGTTTTGAGTAAACGTTCAGGTTATTTCCCAAATTTGTTTGATAGCTAAGCTGCTAACGAATTGTTTTATAAACCACGTAATCACGTACACGTAAGGTTGGTTTAATAGTCGAGCTGATAATGAATTGTTTTATAATCTACATCATCACGTGCACGTGAAGTTTGTTTGATAGTCGAACTGATATAGGCTGTAGCGACACTTAATTGTTATTTCATTATAGTATTTTATTTACTGGCCTGAAACTTAGATGCGGGAAGACATATTTTGTCTGTGTATCAAGTGTCTCACTGAAGACTCAAATGAAACAGTTTTAAGGTGTATTAAAAGTCGAATGTTTCAGTATGAGCTGAAAAAGCGAACAGAAATGATAATAATAGTTTATTAGTACCTCCCATCCCTGATACCGGAAAGCTTGTATCGATGTCTTTGTGTAATGTTTCGTGTCTATGCAATATTATCTTCCCTATACAGTTAATAAACCGCTTAGCTTATATTACGTTTTACTATTGAACTGATGTTTTGATTACTTCACAATAAAAGAAAGAATTCGAGTTTGAGAAAATGCCAACATTTTAGTTTTATTGAAAAATAGATAAAATAAAAAAATCGTAGCCCAAGTGTTGGAGCTGACTCTTATGGACGGGCCCATCTTCCCATTAGCCTAGAAATTCAAAATTAGGAACTGTTGCGCGTGGTAATATTAAATTAAAAAAAAAGAAGTATTTGGTTAAAAATATTTTTATTTGAAAAAATCTTTTTAACAAGTTAAAATTATTTTGAAAGAAATATAAGCAATAACCCGAATGTCATTAATGATTATATAAATTATTTATTCTTCAAAAATGAAATAATGCGTTTACCTAAGTTAATGTTTGGTTTCACCTTTTATAAAAAGTATTATCAGTATGTTGAATAAAAAATATATTTTATATTTTGGAGAATAATAACAAGAGTAAAGATATCAGTAATATATAGAGCGTGGAATAATCTCAGAACGTGTAGAAAGACATTTTTGGTGATCATTTAGGACATTCTTAAACAAGGGAAAAAGAGAAATTACTGTTACTTGGTCATCAGTGAAAGCTGTGAACGGGTTAACTATATAATAATGGTCGTTGTGTAATTTTATTTCGATAATTCTAAAAAAACAAACTTCACTTAAAACTATGCTGATCACACATTGGTTAGTGGATTGTCTTTCAGCGCTCATGTAGTGAAATCTGACAACACCGAAAGTGGCCAGTCCTACATGAATTCACTGGTGTTGTGGAGTTTTCTCCAAACATTTTCAGCCGTTTAATGTTTCGACTCAGGCACTCTACGTAGTTTTAAATGTATAGACTTGATACTGTTTATATATATGACAATCCACAAATTATGTCCACAAAAAATGTATCTGCTGATGGAAAATATTAGCTTTATGTATCTGCTGACTGAAAATAGTAGCTTTATGTATCTGTTAACAGAAAATATTAGATTTATGTATCTGTTAACAAAAAATAGTTGGTTTATGTATCTAGTAATGGAAAATAGTAGCTTTAAGTATCTGGTAAGAGCAAATCCTAGCATAGTGAATATGGTAAAAGAAAACCTGGTAACAAGAAATCTTAACATAATGTATCTGGTAACAGGATACAAAAGCATTACGGTATATTTTTACCCGTTTATCAAAACCATCAGAAATATGCCATTTAGTTGTTACAGTATTCAAACCGAGCACAGTGGAAACATAAAATATATTAATTAGCCAATCGCTTGATCTATTTTATGACTTCTGACAACATTTGAAATAATTTGACCTATATACGTCGACTGTAAATTTAAGTATATTTCTATTTATATTTCGTTATTTTGTACCGGGAAATGTTAATAAGTTCTATAAACAGTAACAACATTGATCAGGGTGTATGAAAATTTCAGGTTAAAACTCAAAGAGAGAGAGAAGAAAGACGGGTCATTGAAACCGGATTTAGTGTCAAAATAAAGATTCTTTCTTTCTTTAAGTTATAACTATATTGTTACTCGCGATCAAGGAAACGTGAGGCGGTTAACAGGGCTGAATACCTTTTCGCAAAAAAAAAATAATTAGAACATTACAACGTATTTAGAACAAACTAAAAAATTCGTATGTTTATGGAATGAGAATTGAAAGAAACATTTATACTCTGTTTAACAATTTTTTATATTTTCTTTATTTCATGTCTACTTCACTAGAATAGTAAACAGGTTCATTGGCGGATATCAACGATTTTTAGTAAAATTCGAATGACCGTTTGCGTTCAAATAATACATGTAGCGACATCTGCAATGAATAACCTAATTGACCTCAAATAATAAAATCAGTAGAATAAAATGTTTATTCAGTAACACTTTCTATACTTATTATAATTAGGAAAAGGTTTTAAAAACCATTTTTACAACTATTTCAGTTGTTTTTTACAGTTTTACAGTGGCGTTATCTGATTAATTACCAGTAAAGAATCTGAAAAAAATAAACAAGTAAATATGCAGAGCCTGTTGTTTAAAATGTAAAAAAAATGTTCTTTAACGAGACTCAGAGTTAGGCTAGTAATCCACCTTGATAAAACTTTCTAGAAGTGTTATAGGATTGAGTTTAATATAAGGTTCAAGCCTAACTTATCAAACATTATCCATCATTCACCACTAAGCCCTTTAAGTTAAGAAAGGAACGTTAACTATCCTTCATTACAGAAGCCTTTAGGTAAAAAACAAACAAACAACGAACGTTAACTAACTTTCACTACCGCGTGTTTGTGTGTGTGTTTTTATAACAAAGTCACATCGAAACCCCGATTTTCCCGTTGTGAATTTGTAGAGTTACCGCTGCACTAGCGACAGACCCTTCACTACAGAGGCCTTCAAGTAAAAACAAACAAAAACGAACGTTAACCATCATTCACCACTAAGACCTTAATATTCTCAAACCCAGACTGAACCTCTGTCTTTTTTCAGCTTCAGATCAGTGGGCAGTGAAATGTTACGACCAATCGTTACAGCGAACATAGCGTTTGATAACATTTCCACTTTGAAGGTCAGTGATTTTGTGTTCTCGGTAACCTTAGTTCCGACTTGATGGTTATGTTAGCTGATGACCTTCAACAGCATTGTAAACAGTGCATCATGAGAACACCAAACAAATCCAGTGGAGACGAGCCGATCACTAGGTTGAGTTGTTGTTTCAGAATTGATTGTTCATTTGGCTGTTGTTTGACACGTGACCTGACAGGATCAGGTAAAGCTGGACTATTGATTTGTTTTTCGAGTGTCGAATGAAGCGAACATTAATTCTTCAATTGAAAACGGTCTAGTAACTATGAAAAACCTGTTTATACATCATGCACTTACTGCGCGCGTGTTGCAATAGTTCATTCAAACACGTGAGTGATCCCTTTTAGGACAAGTCCATGAATGTATAATGTCGATATTTCGAGTTTTCTGACACAAACTTCTGTTTTCTTTGTTCATTGTCAACATAACGTTTTGTTCACATAAACAGTTCCACACATATCAGTCAAAAACATAAAGCACTAATCCTATTTTCACATAAATAAACCATTTTAAAATAAAATTAACACTATATCTATCTGTCGGTTGTAGGGGGTGTATACGAGGTCTGTTCGTATTACATAAGGAGTTTCGTAGGTTTACTGTTGAGAGATACTTAGGCCTATTATATAATAAAATGTTTCGTTTGTTTTGGAATTTCGCACAAAGCTACTCGAGGGCTATCTGTGCTAGCCGTCCCTAATTTAGCAGTGTAAGACTAGAGGGAAGGCAGCTAGTGATCACCACCCACCGCCAACTCTTGGGCTAATCTTTTACTGACGAATAGTGGGATTGACCGTCACATTATACACCCCCACAGCTGGGAGGGCGAGCATGTTTAGCGCGACGCGAAAGTGTTTCGATATAAGGAGTTTTATAGGTTTACTGGTGAGAAATTCTTAGGCCTGTTATATAATAAAGTGTTTTGATATTTTTTGTAAGAATTCTTCCAAATTAATATATTTGTCTATTTTGAAGCCTCTGACAACACAGGAACGTTTCTGCTACTATGTAAGAATGTTATGTTTATGTTTCTAGAAACCCTGTTTGCTGTATTGTTTATAGAATGTTTACGTATTATTTGGTTACATTCAACAATGATGAGCTAGCGTATTCTGCCACTAGGTGTTTATAGGTTTATATAGATATTGAGTATGTTTTCTGTTGTTGCTAGACCTCGTATGTAATTCGTTGTTTTTCCAGATTTTATCTTTAATTTCATTTATGTCTTTGGTCCAATTTAAATTAGATTTGTAAGTTTGATCCAGGAATTTGGCTGATGTGGCCACCTGGAGAAGAGACCCATAAAACTATCATTTTGGGGTCTGTTTGATTTTTGTTATTAATATGATTTGTGTTTCAGGAATACTTATCTTTTATTCTCTATTTGTTACAGTAGTTTTATATTTCATTTGTTTTGAATTTAGTGCTAAGTTACTCTTAACTGTCTGCGCTAACTATCTCTAATTTAGCAGAGATAGGCCAGAGAAAAAGCAGAAAGTCAACAGCGCCCACTGCCAACTCTTAAACTACTTTTCAACCAATGAATATTTGGACTGCCCGTCACTTGATAAAGGGTTATCATGCTCGGTGATAGGGATTCGAACCTCCGATGCACAGGTTGCCAATCAAGTGTCCTAACTTGTTTAAGCAGTAGAGAGATATAAGTGTCAACAGTCTTACAACTTGCAGATGCACAGTTGAAGTGAAAGGACGTGAGTTTAAAACAGATAGGTAGGAATTAGCATAGTGTTTTGTAGGGTTTCATAAGTATATTACCTACATACACACATATATATATATTTAATGTCAATTTTATTAACTGTATTAATTTTACTACGTTTATTTAAAATTACTTTTAATTATATTTTTAGTAAAGATAATTTATATTGTTGGATAAAAGAAATCGCAACATGTAACTCTTGATACGTAAAATACAGAAGGTATAGCTCCCTCCAATGGGTCATTCTGAGGGTTCACACTGCTAAAAATCGTGTTTCCATAAAAGAGGTGGGCAGAGCAAAAATAGCCCATCATGTACCATTGTGCTTCATAACAAACAAAAAAGAAATGTATGATGAAAGAAATGAGTTAGGAAGTTATATGTGAAATAAGTGTTTGTTTGTGTTTGAAATTTCGCACATAGCTACACGAAAGCTATCTGCGCTGCGCTAGCTGGCCCTAATTTAGCAGTGTAAAACTAGAGCAGTGGTTCCCAAACTGGGGGTAATTTAACAATTTATCGGGGGTAATGGAGGGGTGACAGAAAAAAAGTTAAAATTTGGAAAATCAAGAAATCATTGAGGTAGCTGGTATTAGGATTAATGTTAACTTAATCTTAATATGTAAAGTTGTAAATTAAACCTATTTTAAGTATGTAATAAAGTTAAACCAAATAACAATAAACATCAAAAACTAACATACAGTAGTAGAAAAGAAAAAATGTATCTAAGTGTGTGGTAACCTGAAAGTATTTTGACAAGTATGCTTCAGAACACAAGTCACTCAGTAACCCTGATGACTCATCGACGTGTCCAGTACGCGTCACTCACTGCCTGAGATTGCTTCTATTTCACACTGTCAGTTTCTATATGAGCATCAGCCGAGGTAGATAAAACCTGGTATGTATGTGTACTCCCCTGTGCAGTATAATTAGTATTTACCTACTATTACATCATTCCTATGCTGAATAAGCTCTTTTAATGCTATCTAGAATGCCCTGAAAAAATAAATAACAAGTTCACATTGTTCACACTTTTTTATGCAGTTTTTCTTTTTCTTTTCCTGTAGATTAAACAATAAAATGTCTAAAAAGCGCACCTACTCTGACTCCTTTCTTGGCTATGGCTTTGTGAATTTACCTTCTGGTGGAGAGGATCGGCCACAATGTGTAGTATGTCACAAAGTGTTGACAAATGAAAGCCTCAAACCATCAAAACTCTCAGCTCACCTCCAGAAGTGCCATCCAAATCTTCAAAATGAGGATCAGGCTTATTTTCAGCGCCGGGCTGTAGCACTGAAGAATATCCAGTTCGGTTCATTTGGAATTCAAGCCCAAAAGCTTCAAGCTGCGGTCGAAGCATCTTACTTTGTTGCATATAAAGTTGCCGAACAACAAAAATGCCACACCATTGCAAAGAATCTGATTATGCCTTGTGCATACGAGATGGTAAACAAGGTATGTGGGGAGGATCAAGCGAAGAAACTGAGTGTCATATCTCTATCAAACAACACAATCCGCCGACGAGTCGATAACATGGCATCAGATATTCTGTCCCAAGTTACAACAGATATCAAGGAAAGCTCATACAGCAAATTCTCCTTGCAGTTTGATGAATCGTGTGACGTAGCCAGTTGTGCTGTTCTCGTTGGATTCGTTCGTTACGTCCACCGGGACAAGATCAAAGAAGAGTTTCTATTATGCGAAGATCTACTGACAACCACGAAGGGAGAAGATATCTTCAATATCATCAACAGTTTCTTTACCACGAATGGATTGGATTTGAACAGCGTTCAACAGGTAGGGAGAGATGTTTACATAAAGTCTAGATTAGAATAAATACAATGAATTACATGGCATATAGTCATATAGTTTTATTTATTGTACAAGTAGCTGTAGTGTAGCTAATATTTTATACATAATTCACTAAAAAGTATCGTGCCTGTCGTACTAAAATACTAAAGTACCAAAATAAATGAAATTAAATTAAAACCATATAATTATAACCCAAAAGATAAGTAAGAATGACTAACTGACGCAATCTATAATAGTTTTTCTTTTTTAATCTAGGTCTCCGTCGATGGAGCACCGTCGATGATGGGTCGTAATCGTGGATTACGGGGCCTCATACAAGCTGTGAATCCAGAAATTTCTGTAGATCATTCCATCATTCATCGGTACTCTCTTGGATCAAAAAGCCTGCCTGGTAATCTGAAATTAGTGTTTGAAGATGTGTTGAAAAATCGTCAATTTCATCAAGTCCAGGGATGTGAATTCGCGCATGTTCAGGGAGCTGTGCAAGGAAATGGGAGAGCAGTATCAAGTTCTGCTCTACCACACCGATGTTCGCTGGTTGTCACGAGGCAAGGTTGTACGTCGAGTCATTGAGCTCCGAACGGCTCTTCAGGAATTTCTGAAATAAGAAGAATCTCCTTTTGCTACCAAGTTTACTGATAAGGAGTGGCTTGCTCGACTTTGTTACTTGGCTGACATATTTGCGGAGTTGAATAGTGATAATCTGCAACTCCAGGGCCAAAACACATCTCTCATTAATGCCCATCATACTGTGACTGCATTTCTGGGAAAACTGAGACTCTGGATTCGACGCTTGGAGAAAGGAGTGATCGCTCAATTTCCCACCCTAGACCAGTTTGTTGGGGATAATAGTTATGATACTGGATCACTTTTACAGACCATCAACAAAGAGATGAGCGACCATTTGAAGGGGCTTGAAACAAGCATGCAGCACTACTTTCCAGACAGTTACCTAAAAACAGCCAGTCTTCAGTGGATCATTCATCCCTTTTTTGTACCTGATGAGGCCATTCATGATGATGATTTCTCTGCAAAGGAGGAGTGGATCACAATGCGAGCAAATGAAGCCTTGAAAGTCAAATTCCAAAACCAAAATGCAGATTTGTTTTGGATTTCACAACTAGCTGACTCGCCAACTCTGTAAAAGAGAGCCTTGAATTTGTTGGTATCATTCTCAACAACGTATCTGTGCGAGAAGGGGTTCTCAACCGTGCTGGGGATGAAAACAAAAAAGAGGACTCTCTTGAATGTTGCAAACGATGCCAGGCTGGCACTTTCAACCACAAAGCCAAGAATTTCTAAACTAGCTTCATGTATGCAACTCCATCCATCCCACTGATGCTCTTGACATCTTTGGCAATATTCAATAGAAATGCACAATGATCAAATACAATAATTAAAAGTGTAATTCAGTGTTGATAAATTATGTAAATAAATTGTAAATAAATAAAGTGTAATAAATAAAGTGCAATATATCTCTTGTTTAATTTAGCCATATATATCAATGTTGAAAACATTTTGTGAAAGGGGCAACATGCTTAATGTGGCATGTTAAGTTGGGTAACAAGCTTAAAAAGTTTGGGAACCACTGGACTGGAGGGAAGGTAACTAATCATTACCACCCACCGCCAACTCTTGGGCTACTCTTTATAAATGAATATTGGGATTGACCAGTACATTATAATTCCTTCACGGATGAAAGGGTGAGCATGTTTGGTGTGATGGGGATTCGAACCCACGACCCTCGGATTACGAGTCAAATGCTTTTGCCACCTGGCCATGCCTGGCCCTAGAATTAGTCCACGTGACGCATAATTGGCCGATTATATTATTTGTTGTCATGTGCATGCCGCAAAATGGGTTATTTGTGATGTTCCCACCACGACTCTGGAAAACCGGTTTTTAACGTTATCGCTGTATCATTGGAAATCGCTGGTTGTTTGAGGTTATTTGGGGTCCGCAGTCATTTGAGGTCACTGTGGGTCTCTGACGTTTGAAGTTGAAAATGTGATGTGAGAAAGAGCGAAAGAATTTCATGAAAATATTTTAATTGTTTTTTTTTAAGTAAATAAATTTTAAATAGACAAAATATAAAATATATACTTTACGTTACTGGAATTGCAGTTGGGTATGGTTAGCAAGAGTTGTTTATAGATAAGAAAATAATTAACATGAAAACATGTTAATTCATCTTTTTTTACAATAATTTCTCCAAGATACAATTTTGATGGCTATTGCAATATCTGATCACAGTGCAGGCCTGAGTTCCGGATTTCAAACGTTTGATTCAGCAAGAACACGTGATTTTTATTGTCCAGAATTAATTTGTTGGTCCTTGGACGCATCGTGACTAAACAGTGGTTAAATGGGTTTCCAGCAACTAAACCTTTAGTTTCTTACAAACCGTTCGAAACTTTCTTTTGAATGTCTCTATGTATCTTGAAGCGCCATCTATGTGCACACACATTTAACCTTCAATCTAAAGCTATAATAATATGTAAAAGATATATTTAGATTGACTTCTGGAACGAACAGGTGAACATAATAGACGTATTTGGAACTGGTGAAAGTTGGGAGTTAACTATGTGTGTACAAAACACAATATTTATGAAAAGAAAGCTTTAATGCCAAATACAAAAAGTCAAATTTGCGTAACAACAGAGAAGAAGATTAAAAGTTAAAACTTTTACAAATCATAATTTCTAAGTAATCAATTTAAAAAAATTCGTGAAGAAAATAAAACCAATCTACTTCACTGTATTCCGTATGTGTGTAGAAAAACAGAATTCGAAAATTCATGGCTCGCGCCCCGCTGTTACATCAGAAAAAGAGTAGCCCAAGAGTTTGCGACTGACTGACTTCCTCCTTTAGAGCATTATAAAATTTTGTGTAAATAGTGTTAATCAAACAAAAAGCAAGAAGAAAAAAAGCCTACTAAAAATTCTAGTTTACGGGATCTGGCATGACCAGGTGGTTAAGGCACTCGACTCGTAATCCGCGTGTTCGATTTTCCGTCACACCAAACATGCTCGCCCTTTCACCGTAGGGGCGTTATAATGTTATGGTCAATCTTACTATTCGTTGGTAAAAGAGTAGCCCAAGAGTAGGCGGTGGGTGGTGATGGTTAGCTGCTTTCCCTGTAATTTTTACACTACTAAATTAGGGACGGGTGGTGCAGATAACCCTCGTGTAGCATTGAGTGAAATTCAAAAAGAAACCAAACTAATTTAATAATTATAGGCACGATAAATAATTTAGTGTATTTAGTATTCTTAAGTGTCATGTTGTTTTACATTTATTATAAATTTTACCTGTCCTTAATTTCTTTGTATGTTTATATTTTAGATGTGTCAGTCATATAAGGTATAAAAAATAAATATGTCACAAGATGTCAAGAAGAACTAAATAAGGAAAATCGAATCAGAAAAGTGAAGGAAAAAAATTTTGTTTGTGAAGTTAAGTACAAAGCTACACAATGGGCTGTCTGTGCTCTGCCCACCACAGGTATCGAAACCCGATTTCTAGCGGTGTGAATCCGCAGACGTTCCGATGTGCCACTGGATGGCTACATGTCTGTATTCTGGAAAATTTTAAAAATTTCTTTTATTTTAGTTTTTTTATTAAGTCAGAAGAAAATTAATGTCAGTACTTTTTATTAACGCCTTTCAAGTCGGACCGCCCCTCTTCCCCTTTTTTTATTAACGCCTTTCGAGTCGGATCGCCCCTCTCCCCCTTTTTTATTTACGCCTTTCAAATTGGATAGCCTGTCTTCCCCTTTTTTATTAACGCCTTCCAAGTCGGATTGCCCTTCTTCCCCTTTTTTATTAACGCCTTCCAAGTCGGATTGCCCTTCTTCCCCCTTTTTATTAACGCCTTTCAAGTCGGATTGCCCTTCTTCCCCCTTTTTTATTAACTCCTTTCAAATTGGATCGCCCCTCTTTCCCCTTTTTTATTAACGCCTTTTAAGTCGGATTGCCCTTCTTCCCCCCTTTTTATTAACACCTTTTAAGCTGGATTGCCCCTCTTCTCCTTTTTTATTAACGCCTTTCAAATTGGATCGCCCCTCTTCCACCCTTTTTTTATTAACGCTTTTCAAGTTGGATCGCTCTCTCCTCCTTTTTTATTAACGCCTTTTATGTTGGATCGCCCCTTTCCCCCTTTTTTATTAACTCCTTTCAAATTGGATCGCCCCTCTTTCCCCTTTTTTATTAACGCCTTTTAAGTCGGATCGGCTCTCTTCCCCCCTTTTTTTTATTAACGCCTTTCAAACTGGATCGCTCCTCTCCCCCGACATTGGGTTGACGGCAATTTTATGAAATTACTACGGGAAATTTATGTGTTCGATTCCTCGTGGTGGATAAAGAGCAGGTAGCAACTTTTGAATATTTGCACTAAAATAATCAATAGCTTAAAACTATACTCGAATTTTTGGGCTTGGAGCACGTTGGAAGAGTCTGGATATCAAGTCATTCCATAAGTCATGTCCGAAAATTGAATTCACAAAGTGCATCATCATTTCTGTCTTTGTAGAAGGCTTTAATGACTAAAACATGTAACGTAACAGGACGTGTGTAAAAACGTTCAGACAAATATAGTAAACCAACCCAGCTCCATTTCTTCAGATCATTAATCAAGTGAACCCTTGTGAAGATGAATGTAAACCCTTGTGAAGATGAATGTGTCTGAGGAGAACATTAGATATATAATGCTTTACGAATTAAAAAACACAATAGTGCAGCAGAAACGACACGAAACATTCAAGGTGTTTATGGGGTAGAGTTTCTCAGTGAAAGAAAACATCGAAGGTGGTTTCAGAAGTTCACACCAGGTGACTACAGTTTAAGTGATGCGCCACACTCTTTTAAGTTTAATGATAACTTACTGCTGGCTGTACTTGATGAAGATTGTACTGTAACAGTTGAAGAACTAGCACAGAAGCTCAATTCAACCCATCCAACAGTTCACCGTCATCTATAACAGCTTGGAAAGGTGTCAAAACTTAGAAATTGTGTCCCCCACGATTGTACAGAAGCCAACCCAAGCCAAAAGTTTAGTAAACGTAACTCACCTTTTTTGGACAGGTTAGTGACTAGAGATGAAAAAATGAATATTTTATGAAAGTGTTAAGAGCCACAGACAGTGGCTTAGTGCAAAATGGACCTCTACCCTCGAAAAGTCTTGTTAAACACTTGGTGGGATACTGTTGGTGTGATCCACTTTGAGTTGCTGCCACTCAATGTGAAGATTACATCAGACTTCTATTGTCAACAGTTAGAGCGCTTGAATCTTGCACTGAGAGAAAAGAGGCCTGCTTTGGTAAATCATAAAGGTATTGTGTTACACCAGGATAATGTAAGGCCCGATACAGCAAGGATCACATCTGTAAAGACTGAAGAGCTAGACTGGGAAAAACTTCCAATCCTCTTTATTCTCCAGACCTTGCTCCTTCTGATTATAATCTATTCCGAAGTTTTCAGAATTGTCTTGATGGAAAAGAGCTTGTAACACATGAAGATGTCAAAACTGCCCTCTCTACATAACTTTTCTCCAAACACGAAGCATTTTATAGAAATGGCATTCAGAAGTTTCTGAGTTGTCGTCAGAAAGTAATTAATAATAATGAAACATACATTACTGGTTAAATACCATTAAAATCGTTTGAAATCCTTTCTCTTTTTCTGAACCTAAAATCGGACATGATTTAAGGGATGACCTGATACATCAGCAAGAACATGTGAAGGAAGTTGACTTTGTATACGACGATAAAATGTTTTCAAATTTCAAAAACTTGTCATTTTCAATTAAAGGTAAATTAATTTAATCCAGCAAACATATATTGCTATCAATATGCCTGGATTTTGTGGAAGAACAAAGTACAGTAAATAAGGAAGTGAGCTTTGGATATAACTGTTCAACACGGCTTTATAGACTTTTTATATCTCACCAGCTAGGTATCATTTAGGATGGTATTAAAAGCCCAAATTGATATATGCTTCTTTGTTTCTCAGTGCCACTAAGTACAAGAGATATCTACGTTTTGGAAAATAAAAAACACCTTATCTGAACATATCTTGGTGATCTGATTCTATAAATCTTTTGCATTTGATATATTTTTTTCCACCATCACATTATATCAGCTGAGGTATCTGACCGATTTACAAATACGAAACTCTATCTAAAATAACATACTCAATCCTATTGATAAAACTTTTAAACAAAACAAAACTGCGGTGTTGACAGCAATTTTATATTTCCTGGTATTTACTTTTTAAAAATCCGCTCCTTATTAATCGATATCATGGAGTCAATAGACTAATATTAGGGATGGCCAAGGTACTCAATAGGCATAATATCAATATTCGTGGTAAAAATGAAAACAAAAGACAGGTAGTTTTACTTTATAACATTATTGCTACTCATTTTAATTTGCTTCTTTATCCAACAAGCCTCAATACAAAACAAGAAGCCATCACTAACATACCAAACCAGGATGAGATCAACCAACCAAACTGTTCATCTTTCTTCTTGTTTCAGTTGATATGTCTATAACTACTTTATTACTAAGATCAGTTTGAATGTAAATCCACCCTATGTCATCGTTTAGTTGTAATAACAAATTATAAAGACAAATCATAATTCTAGTGTAAATGACGTTATTATTAACCCTTGAAGTTAGCATTGCTACAGAATATGGTGTTTCTTTAAGAAGTTTAAGTACAGGGTGAAAGGGAAATTAGCCAATAATAGATAAACATTAGATAAATGTAACTTCTAAATTACTCATTGCTTTGTACACTGTACAGCTAGTTTATTTATGGAGTCAGCCTCTATATTATATATGAAGTGAAGGTGGTAAAAAAAATCAATGTACATGATATTAACTTTTATTATATATAGAATACACTAACTCTTAATCAGAAAAAAAACATGTAAATTGTTTTGTTTATTTTGGAATTTCGCGCAAAGGTACACAAAGGCTATCTGCGCTAGCCATCCCTAATTCACCAGTGAAAAACTAGAGGTAGGGCAGCTAGTCATCACCACCAACTGTCAACTTTTGGGCTACTATTTTACCAATAATACATTATAACGCCTCCATGGCTGAAAGAGCGAGCATATTTGGTACGACAGAGATTTGAACTTGCGACCCTCAGATTACGAGTCGAGCTCCTTAACCATCTGGCCATACTGGGTCAACATATAAACGTAAAATGATGTAGAGATGACAGTGACAAAAAATGCAAACAGAATAGAGGATAAGACAGCTCTACAAATATCATCATTTCATGACATTTAATATTAAAATTCATTGTTACACTAATGTTACATAATTGTTTTTTTAATATTACCATTGTTGGAAGTTATATATTCTTGACTGTCCATATGCAGTTTGTTTTTCATAATAGTGTTTTCATGTTAGCTTGTTTGTTTTTGAATTTCGCACAAAGTTACTCGAGGGTTATTTGTGCTAGCCGTCCCTAATTTAGCAGTGTAAGACTAGAGGGAAGGCAGCTAGTCATCACCACCCACCGTCAACTCTTGGGCTACTCTTTTACCAACGAAAAGTGGGATTGACCGTCACATTATAGACCCCCACGGCTGGGAGGGCAACTATGTTTGGCGCGACGCGGGTGCGAACCCGCAACCCTCGTATTACGAGTCGCGCGCCTTACGCGCTTGGCCATGCCGGGCCGCTTTTCATGTTAGCATAGACATCAGTGTAGTGTAATGCAAGGCCTAGAACTCACATGGACTTATTCTGTTAGAAATCGGGTTTCGATTCCCGTGTTGGGCAGAGCACAAATAGCCCTTTGCGTAGCTTTCTGCTTAATCAACAAACAGCAAAAGAAACTCCATTATTACAGAATCTCGCTTTGAAGTAGGTAGAATTGACCGACCTTGTGACCATTTTGTTCTCTTACATTATATAGTATAACATTAAATTTAAATATTGAAAGTTATGTTTGGATGTACTATGTATAACTATCATCTGTGTAATCTTGCTTGCATTATTTATGTCACTGATATTTCTACATTATTTTACAGAGGTAAGTGCACACTTTAAAACATGGGCAAGTCATTACAATAAATAATTCAAAACACTAACAATTACCAATTTGTGAGCTACCTTATTCGAATAGTGAGATTAGACTGTCATTTGTACTTAAAGCCACAAAGCGCAGAATGCAGTTTTGATTTTGAATGCGAGAAAATTGTAATCCAGAAGACTAGATCCAAATAACAAGGAAGACTGGATCCTGATGACAGGGAAGGCTAATATACAAAACTATGAAACGACCAGATTGCATAAAGCAATATTATGCACAAATGCATTATAAAAATTGTTCTCACCAGTGATTCAGTTTTAAGTCTCTGACATTCTGTCGTTAAAAATCGGGTTTTGATATCACAGTGAGAGCAGCACAAATAATCTATTGTGTAGCTTTGTTCTTAAGGACAACAAATAAGCGAAGCTCCAAGACTGAAGACACTGACTGCATAAAATAGCGATAAATAGGAGCAGATCAATGAAATTAGAGCCAAATGAATGAAACACATCAAATCAAATATGAGGGTACTCATTCTGCAGAGTTACAAATTTTGATTTAGAAGTAGCTAAATTTGTGTTGCTTACTTCACAAAGAATGTGATTTTGTGGAACAAACAATTATCACTGTCCTTGATATTGGAGATCTCGAAAAAAACAGGAAGTAACGATTGAGAATGTCCAGATCAAATTGTCTTAGTGCAAAATACCAAACGTTTAGAATGGAAAAGACAAAACTCTATAGTTGTAAGTGTATTTTTAATACCTTTTTGAATACTGATATTACAGTTGATAATAACTATTTAATGTAATCTCTAAACTTCACCAACTAAATTATTTAACTAAAAACATACTTCATTTATTTGTTTTTTAAAGCACAATAAGATGTTTGTGCTGTGCCCACTACGGGTATCGAAATCCGACTTTTTAACGTCAGAATTCCTCGTTCCTACCGCGAGACAGCAACGTAATTCAATATGTGCTTCTTGTAAATTAGTATAATAATAAATAACAAAATCTGTGAATACATAGCACTGTTAAGTGTTCTAGTACTATATTTTACGTTAAACACTACCTAAACCCTCGGTGGACTCAGCAGATACCCTGATGTGATCTGAGAGTCGCGGGTTCGAATCCCCGCCACGCCAAACATGCTTGCCCTTTCAACCGTGAGGGCGTCATAATATAATGGTCAATCTCACCATTCGTTGGTAAAAGAGTAGCCCACGAGTTGGTGGTGGGTGGTGATGACTAGCTGCTTTCTCTCTAGTCTTATACTGCAAAGTTAGGGACGACTAGTACAGATAGCCCTCGAGTAGCTTTGCGCGAAATTCAAACACTGTTCCACCGAATGTTGTGTATATTTTCGTGTATTCTGAACTTTACATTATTAATTCATTCGCGCCTTCTCTACAGTGTTACGTTCCTGCCCTTAGTCATCACAGGCATTAGTAAGTGTTATGTGTCACAATGTGTCACGCTGAACCTATACTTACGGCAACACGTCCCTGAACCGCCCTGCTCATGCTAGGCTCACTATGGTACAACTGTTAACGGTGTTTCTATACGAAGCTAACATCTACGGCGCAACACTGAGCTACAAATACAAACAGAAAGTGTTATTAGAAAGCTCTAATCTCGACATTGTCTTTGAGTTTTCGAGAAAGTCTCTGACGGGTACTTAAACAAACTATAATATCATTCCAGGAATGGAATGCGCTATTTTATGTAAATTACAACCAATTATCTTTCTTTACAACGGTCAAGAACAGAACGTTTAAGAACGTGCGATCGCGTAAACCGAGGAGAAATTAAACTCTCCCTTGACATTTAGATTTTCGATAAAACGCCCGTCGTGGTTATGTGATTTCATTGTTCAAGTGTGTTTCTCTTGCGATGTAGAGGGCGTGTATTATATATACCTTATTATAAGAATTCTTGACACGTGATCTGGGACGTTTAGCACGACCTCTGAGGTAAACAATGCAACTGAAATGAGATCAAGTTAAGATAACACAGAAATGATTTAACGTATTTGAACTCCACCCACTTGATTTCATAGTTTTTTTAGCAGTATTAAAAGAAACATAATTTTATTGTTCGAGTTCTCTTCTAAGTTCTACTGTACACCCATAAGATGGAGCTAGATCTAAGATATATCTAAAATTAGATGAGGGGACGACATTAGCTTGAGAGAAACGAAAATTGAGGGGACCTGCTCCCCACTCTTGTTGGCCCATATACTGATCCTAATGTAAAATTTTTCAAGTTTCTGCTCCCACCCCACCCTGCTAGTACAGCGGTAAGTCTACGGATTTACAACCTTAAATCAGGGGTTCGATTACCCTCTGTGGGCTCAGCAGATAGCCTCACCTTATTATCTAAACGAATTTACAAATATTGATCAATGTTATTGAAAGGAAGTGCAGTACGTCATCAGTTATTACAATATAGTTATTTGAGTCTCATTACTGGGTACGACAGTATTCTTAATGTTTTCGGACTATATTCTACTAACATATCACAGAGGTCGGCCATCTTGGGAAAGTTAAACCACTCCTAATTTGGAATGGACAATAAAAAACACAAAATAATCTTCCTATAAATAACATAGAAAATGATAATAATGACATCATGGATTATTTTAGACATTATAACTAACAATATCCAAAAGTTGGTTATAAACATTATAATGAACAATATCCAAAATTTGTTTATAAATATTATAATGAATAATATCCAAAAGTTGTTTATAAACATTATAATGAACAATATCCAAAAGTTGTTTATAAACATTATAATGAACAATATCCAAAAGTTGGTTATAAACATTAAAACTAACAATATCCAAAAGTTGTTTATAAACTTTAAAACAAACAATATTCAAAGGTTGTTCATAAACATCCTATCCAAGAATACCCAAAAATATTTTAAACATTGTTATCAACAATATCCAAAAGTTGTTGATACACATTATAACTAACAATATCCAAAAGTTTGTAATAAACATTATAATTAACAATATCCAAAAGTTGTTTATAAACATTATAACTAACAATATCCAAAAGTTGGTTATAAACATTATAATGAACAATATCCAAAAATTGGTTATAAATATTAAAACTAACAATATCCAAAAATTGGTTATAAATATTAAAACTAACAATATCCAAAAGTTGTTCATAAACATCCTATCCAAGAATACCCAAAAATATTTTAAACATTGTTATCAACAATATCTAAAAGTTGTTCATGAACATTATAACTGACAATATCCAAAAGTTGGTTATAAACATTATAACTAACAATATCCAAATTTGGTTACAAACATTATAATGAATAATATCCAAAAGTTGGTTATAAATATTATAACTAACAATATCCAAAACTTGTTCATAAACATTATAACTAACAATATTCAAAAGTTGTTCATAAACATTATAACTAACAATATTCAAAAGTTGTTTATAAACATTATAACTAACAATATCCAAAAGTTGTTGATATACATTATAACTAACAATATCTAAAGGTTGGTTATAAACATTATAATGAACAATATCCAAAAGTTGGTTATAAACATTATTATGAACAATATCCAAAAGTTGTTTATAAACATTAAAACTAACAATATCCAAAAGTTGGTTACAAACATTATAATGAACAATATCCAAAAGTTGGTTATAAACATTATAACTAACAATATCCAAAAGTTTTTCATAAACATCCTAATCAACAATATCCAAAAGTATTTTAAACCTTATAACCAACAATATTATAAAATGAAATGTGTCATCAGTAATGTATTAAATATTAGATATTCTTTCGTTTAGATAAATATCTCTGTGACGTTTAAAATAATAGAGGTGAAAGCACCAGCGTATCACAGGCTTAAAGTGTCTCCAAAATAGACAAAGTATCCGTGTCTATTAGAAGAAAAACAACAACAAGGAGAAACCTGCACCGTGTCATTAATGATCTACGTTGAGATATGATAGTTTCGTAATCTGTGTTGGGGTTTCTCTTACGTTTTATAAAGCTCGTAAGAATACGACCTCGTTTTAGTGACCAATTTTAGTTGTTAAACATAGTTACAAAATTATCATTATTACTGAGACTGGGTGATAAAAAAAACAAATAGAGTTTAGTACTATACGCTTAGCCCCCAGTTGCTCAGCGGTATGTGTGCGGACTTACACGCTAAAATCCGGGTTTCGATACCCGTGGTGGGCAGAGCACAGATAGCCCATTGTGTAGCTTTGTGCTTAATTCAAATCAACAACAACAACTATACGCTTATGTGGAAGTTTCATTTAATCTAGTTAGTTATAATGTATTTTAAACAGTGAATTTATTTAATGCTGATATATCTTCTGAGGATGCTGTAACATAATGATGTGAATTGAAAATAAATCTTCGTCTCCAGAAAGCATGTAATTGGACGGTGAAAACGTTGAGCATGTTTAAATACATCATTCCTAATCCACCGTTTAATTGCAGTGGTTTTAATGTTAAAATTGTGACTGAAATTTGACGATAACCACGTATTAGAGGCAAGGGCACAGTCAACATGCTACTTTGTTTAATACACTCTTAATGAAACAGTAATGCCATCTATATGGCTCTGGTTGATGTACGTTCTTCTGAGTGAAGGTTGGTGTGACCAGGTTACTTTGTCTGATAGTTACTATGTTGATTTGGTGGGTTCAAACCCCTCCTTAAGAAACAGGAGTGTTATCATGTTATCCTGACTGTTTAAAAATCAGTGATGTTACCAAGTTATTTTGATTGGTTCAGAAAGTTTAAAAAACCAGCAGTACAACCATATTACTTTTTCTGCCATCACACTGTTTTTGTCTAATTCATAAGATCTTAAGTTCCGGTGGTGCAATGGTGCTATCAAACTATTTCTGTTGATCCCTAAATTTTCAATGGAAAAATAATTATACAAGACTGCTGTTGGTTGAGTAACATGGTTCTAAGACAACATCTCTACTTTAGTTGATTAGCATGGTCCTAAGACAACATCTGCACTACTTTGGTTGATTAACATGGTCCTAAGACAACATCTCTACTTTAGTTGATTAGCATGGTCCTAAGACAACATCTGTACTACTTAGGGTGATTAGCATGGTCCTAAGACAACATCTGTACTACTTAGGTTGATTCACATGGTATTAAGGCAACATCTGTACTATTTTAGTTGAGTAACATGGTCTTAAGACAACATCTGTACTACTTTAGTTGATTAACATTGTCCCAAGACAACATCTGCACTACTTAGGGTGATTCACATGGTATTAAGGCAACATCTGTACTACTTTGTTTGATTCACATGGTCTTAAGACAACATCTGTACTACTTAGGTTGATTCACATGGTATTAAGAAAACAATTTTATTACTAGAAAATTTATAACCCCTTAGTGGCTCTGCGGTAATTCTGAAGGTTTATAACTCAAGAACCCGAGAAAAGCTCAGTAAAAGTAATATATTTTATAACTTTGCGCTTAACAACAAACACATGAACAGAAGTGAGCCTATATTCACTGTCTGGTGAGGTACACCTCGAATATTTGAAGAGCTTGCTAGTATAACTAAGTTACTAGTGTTGACTTGAATTTAGCACAAAGCTTGTTTGTTTTTAAATTTTGCACAAAGCTACTCGAAGGCTATCTGTGTTAGTCGTCCCTAATTTAGCAGTGTAAGACTAGAAGGAAGGCAGGTAGTCATCACCATCCACCGCCAATTCTTGGGCTACTCTTTTACCAACTAATAGTGGGATTGACTGTCACATTATAACGCCCCCACGGCTGAAAGGGCGAGCATGTTTAGTCTGACGGAGCTTCGAACCCGCAACCCTCAGATTACGAGTCGAACGCCTTCACCTACCTGTCCACGCCGGGCCTATATTATGAAAAAAAAACATAAATTATTTATAAAAATGATACTTATTATTCAGTCGACACCGATAGATGTCGTGCCATCAAACTTTCGTGCTAAATAAACTGACGAACTGAATTTATTTTTCACACAAAAAATGTCTTATGGTGGTACGACGGCTCGTGCGCGGACTTACATTGCTAGAAATCAGGTTTCGATACTCGTGGTGGGCTGAGCACAGCACAGATAACCCTTTACGTATGTTTGTGCACAACAACAAAACAAATACATAAAAACGTATTTATATAAGTAAAATAAATGAAATATGTTTCACTCACAATAGGTTAATGTTCATACGAATTTAGAACTCAGCTGTTTGGTACATCATGACTTAAAGATGTACGTCACGGTGTAAGCTGATAAAACGCTTTCAAAACACATATCTTAACCCCTGTTAATTGCAGAGTTTTATTCTAAGAGTGTCTTTGCCTTAGGCAAAGTAAAAAAAATAAATATTAATTTAAAATGACATCTAACAACGTTCGTAAAAAGCGTAGAAACAGAGAACAAACAAGTGAGGTGAAAAAGTTCTTTCGAAATTTACGAATTGCAAACTAAAATTCATTCTTTAGACGTTATCTACGTAGGATTATCTCATGTTTACTGAGGAAGGATGATTGAACAATCTCATATAACTGTTTGTTTGTTTTTGAAACTTAAAGCAAAGTTACACGAGAGCTATCTGCGTTAGCCGTCCCTAATTTAGCAGTGCTAGACTAGAATGAAGGCAGCTAGCCATCACCTCACCCCGCCAACTCGTGGGCTACTATTTTACCAACAGGTAGTGGAATTAACTGTGACATTATAACGCCCCCACGACTGAAAGGGCGAGCGTGTTTAGTGCGACGGAACTTCGAACCCGCGACCATCAGATTACGACTCGAGCGCCATAACCACGTGGCCATGTCTGGCCCTCAGATAGTGTTTGGTTATAAATGCGCTTCACGAACAATCCTACATTTGATCTTATGATTGTTTGTACTGTCTATACATGATTAAGTGCACAGGAAAGATGGTTTGTATTCAGGACTGTTCAGGAGGGGCCATTTAATTAGGGTGGAGGAAATAAATAATCGAATTAAGTTCTCCTGAAATAAATTAATTTTTACGTATTCATTTAAAAAAACAAATCCATCCTTGGCAGTAGGTAATAGTTGCACTTCACCCCTATTGAAATCTGATTCAATGTTTTGACGTCTTGTTACACTGTCGTTAATCGATGTAAAATTGCTGAAGTTGCAGCAGAGAGAATATAAGAACACCAAAAGATATATATTGGTAAACTTTGCCTAAACAATTAGTGTACTTATGAATTAAACCACTTTTCCTCTTCTCTGCCATAGTTGTTTTTGGTTATATGATACTGATGAAAACACTATATTCATTCGACGTAGGGATAAATACTGATTCACTCTTAAATAATTGGATTAGTTTTATATTCTAGGATATTTGGATTTAGGTTTAGTCTTAAAGTCCAAATCTTACCGAAAGTAGTAAGCATTATTATAAGTGAGACCGAACAAATATACAATATTAATTATATCTATATATGCTTATTCAATACAATGTAATTATTGTAATTACGTGATTTTGACTATTTCATATTGTATAGGTATTTATTGTTAGTCTAATTTTTCATCTCAACCTTTGCGTTTGTTACCTTCCTTTGAGTGCAAAGCTACAGTGAGCTATTTGTCGTATCCATCGGGGAATCAAACCCCGGATTTTAGTATTGTAAGCCCGAAGACTTCCCACGGTCCTTTAAACATTAAGTCTTTCAATGAAAGACTCCCGCTAGATTCCTGCGATAGTCATGACAGATAGACCACAGTGGCTTCACTATAAAATGAGCAAACAATCCAACTCTAATGACTTTTTTTTTTAGAAATATATTTTATTAAGCCTAATTACTCTCGACCTGTTATGAACCCTTTTCTTGGTAATCTCAACTTTGATGGCACCATCGTATCGACCAATATAAAACATTTACCACACATGTAACTCAATTATTAACAATTTCTAGCTGCTTATTTTAGATGAGATAAATTGGAAACTTGTTGTTGTTTTGAATTATGCACAAAGCTACACAATGGGCTATCTGTGCTCTGCCCACCACGGGTATCGAAACCCGGATTTTAGCGTGTAAGTCCGCACACATACCGCTGAGCCACTGGGGGGCCAAATTGCAAACTACTTTGTGCTCTGTCTTCCTTTGGTCAACTGACACAAGTTCGCTTCTGCGACTTTACTGAGAGAATCTCACCATAGTTATCTGATTTAAATAAAGCTCCAGCGTTATATCCTTCAGTCTCTTGACTCTCACAACACTGTAAATTTTATTATGTATATTCAATGTTTTTTTCTAGCTAGAATTCGCAAGGAAGTAAACGGAATTTCATAAAAATATGATTTATAAAAAAATATATATTCTGTAAAATTAATGTCATGTGAATTAAAGGATCTCATTTTTAGTACAAAATCGTATATATATTGAACCTTCTTTTTGAAAAGAAAAAACTTTAAAAATTTCGGATTCGTGAAATAATTTTAGATTGAAAATTGTCCTCAGATCACGAAAGTTTGAGAACGGATGATGTATACTGTAGCGCCATCTCTTCTTGATCAGTGCTTATTCTGAAGCTAACTTAAAATAAAATAAATCGTTTCGACAACAACAACGAATCAAAATGACATTAGATTAAGCCAGTTATGTACAGATCATCTGATTGGTATTCTTCGCTGATATCAAATTAAGCGTAATTTTATGTTCTGTGATTGGCTTATACAGATAACTGAATACAAATATTCAGATGATTTTATAGCTTTTGTTGCAGATGTGAATATTCTGTTACTTCACAAAAACCCTAAACAATTCTAACGACATAAAGGTGAACAAAACTTTTCTTCCTTTTGAGACTCCAGATACTTTATTAAGTGGAACTGTTTGACGTCTTGGTAAAAATGAGTACCTTACGCGTTGTTTTCAACAGAATTCTCTGAAATTATATACATATTACCAATTTTTGGTGGGTAAATTCTGTAAATATGATAAGACGTAAATGCGGTAACTGTTGTTGTATAATATTAACTCACAATGAATCATAAATTGTTTTACTGTAAGAAACACATTACTTAATAGAACACCGAATAATGTATCCACGTACTGTCGAATTACGTAAAACACTGTACAGTAACTTACGTAAGATGGTACTTACTGTTCTATACACATGATACTTAATAATGCATGAACATGCTATTCGATAATTCTTTAGTAAATATAGTAGTCAATAAACATATAAACAAAAAAACTCAATACTGTATAATCGTACTTCTTGATAAATCTATTATTATATATAGTACCTCAAATATTACACAAAATAGTTAAGAAGTGTTAATTTAAAAAGAGGCTGAGGGATCGTCAAAAAAGTACAGAAACAAGTTGATACAAAATTTCAAATATTTTCAAAGCTGCAACTACAGACTATACACAAAGTTAACAAACTAGGCTTGAGATACTGTCTACATTATATTCTCATACTAGAAATTCCTGCTTATACTCGATGTCTACAGTACTTATCAACTTTAGTTAAATGAAAATAGGAACTTGTAGCTTGAGAAAATAATGCAGACACTACTTTATGCCCAATTTGTTAACTTTTGTAGAGTACTTAAGTGTAGGCTTCATAAATAAATTTTTCTTTATTTAGCTTCTTTCTGTACGTTTTTGACTATCCATATTTCCTTTTTTAAATTAACAGTTTTTAACTTTTTTGTTTCTTAAGGTTTTATGCCCATTTATGGAGAAATATTTTAAGCTATATAAGTGTGTATATACATTCACTTGAATGTAATATTGTTTCAAACAGGTTACTTCTCAAATGACTCCTCCATTGATCAGAACATTATTTACTGAGTCGAGTTATTTCGTGACTGATGTTTCGTGTAAACACGCGCCTAACAAGCGTCGAATACAAAAGAAGTCTCTCAAAGCACCATCACATATATTTTTTTTATAGCCATGTAAATCAACTTTCTGTAAAAATATTCAATTTTTAAACAGGAAATGGACATTACCCAGCCGAGTGTACTGTAGGCTTGTGTTATAAAAATGTGAATAACGTTAACACTGATATATACACTCACAGTTTCAGCGAAGTATGAAAATTAATAGAATAAATCACCACTCACAAAAGTAGAGAAATATGCTGTTGTAGTCGTTTACTGTTAGAAAACTCATTGAAATAGTCACAGAAAACCAAGTAGATTTAATTAATTAGTTATTTGGAATCTCGCACAAAGCTACTCGAGGGCTATCTGTGCTAGCCGTCCCTAATTTAGCAGTGTAAGACTAGAAGGAAGGCAGCCACCGCCAACTCTTGGGTTACTCTTTTACCAACGAATAATGGGATTGACCGTCACATTATAACGCCCCAACGGCTGAAATGGCGAGCATGTTTGGTGCGACCGGGATTCAAACCCGCGACCCTCAGATTACGAGTCGAACGCAAACCAAATGGAGACAAAATACAACAGTGAACTCGAGAAATGATAAAACCTCAGCATGATAGTTTCCAATTATTGCGTTATAAGTTGCGTAAATTATTTTCCAATTAATGCGCATTAATAAAACTTCGGATTCAGGGGCGTGGCCAGAAATGGTCACTGGGGGAATGATTTAGTTTGAGTACTTGATGCAGGCGCGAAGCCATGCTAGGAGGGTCCGGGGGTATGCTCCCCGGAAATTTTTTTTATAAAACTGTAAAAGAAAAGCCTGAATTATTCATTCTGAGACCACCTTTTTGGCAAATTTCAGAATGGCACACTGAGGTATTTGTCTTATTTTTTAAATCATAAATAAATATATAACTTAAAGTTATCAGGCCAGCAAAGTAGGCCTGCAGTCCTGTCATCATCATATAAAATAGAGTCACTCAATAGAGTGCAAAATATATGGTTTGGTTGGTTTTTTTGGAATTTCGCACAAAGCTACTCGAGGGCTATCTGTGCTAGCCGTCCCTAATTTTGCAGTGTAAGACTAGAGGGAAGGCAGCTAGTCATCACCACCCACCGCCAACTCTTGGGTTACTCTTTTACCAACGAATAGTGGGATTGACCGTCACATTATACACCCCCACGGCTGGGAGGGCGAGCATGTTTAGCGCGACGCGGGCGCGAACCCGCGACCCTCGGATTACGAGTGCACGCCTTAACGCGCTCGGCCATGCCAGGCCGCAAAATATATGTAGTGTCTATAATCTGTATTGAAATATCATGGACAGTGTATGTTCAGATTGCTTAGATTTCAAGAATAAACTTCACAAATAAACAGTGTGTGGCACCGTGGCGGGCTGGCAGCACCATGGCACTAACCTGATACCATTAGCGCCATCTATAGTGAATGACTCACTATAGATGTCGCCAGTGTTACTGTGAATGTGATGTTGACAAAAAGAATGTGATATTGACGAACAAAAGTTGCGATAAACAATCATTCACTAAGTCAAGCCTGAAAAAGCAGAAGACACTGCATGGGTTCTTTAAACCCATTCATAAGGCTGGACCTGATCAATCAGGTTGAATCAGAATTGTCAATTGAATTGTCAGAGTCATCACCGTGGCCTTCCAGTGCTGCAACTACCACCTCAGGTCCAGTCTGGGACATTAGAAATTACATTTCTGATGATGTCGGCATTGCTAAACAGGTAAGTCGACTCCTTATTATATTAATTTCGTATTAAAATCATACAAACACTCTGATAAGTTTTAGATTGAATATTCATTGCTGCTAGTAATTATAGGCCTGCAGCTACAGGATGTTAGGCCTGCTCTGTGAAGTACAGCTCTAAGCCTTTCTCTTCGAGGTTATTGTACTCTCATAACAAATTTTCCTATGTGCAAAATAACTTAATTAGAATTATGTCTTTCTGTCTCTTTTACATAAACGCTGAAACCAAAAAAATGACCCTTTAAGAATGCCTGGAAGCCAGGGAGTGATTATGTTTTTCCCAAGTGTGGTCGTTGGCTTTCACTGTGGAGATGGCTACTATAGAGTCAACATGCAAAGGGTGCTTTTTGCAAGTACTGCTGTCTTTTTGCTCCTGATGGTGCTGGTGTTGGAAGCCAGAAATTGGGACAACCAGTGACATTTCCATACACAAACTGGAAGAAGGCTGTTGAAGACTTCAAGGCACATGAATTGAAACAGTACCACCAAGGCAGCAAAGATAAAGCTAACAATTTTCTACAGGTCGAAAACACAAGTTCATCTGTGCACTTGCAGCTTGATGCAACTTACAAGCAAGAAATTGAACAGAACCGGCAATATTTAATGTCTATTATTGACACTGTATTGCTGTGTGGGGGACAGGGTTTAGCTTTGAAGCGAAAATATGATTCTGGTTCAATGTTTGGTGGTGAAACTAATGAGGAGCCCATCAATAATGATGGGAATTTTCGGGCAATTTTGCGTTACAGGGCAAAGGGTGATGTCAAGCTTTCAGCAAGCCTTTAAGTACAAAGAGGAATGCTACGTATCTGAGTCCTCAAAATTAAATCATCTATACCTGTAATACTCATGTTTTCGATGCTTTGGTCAATAGTGTTAATACTGCAAAGTGTTTCTCAATATTAGCTGAAATTCAATGGTGTCCAGAGACACATAACTGATAAATTACCACTTGCACCCCATGTACACTGCAGTGCCCATTCCCAAACTTGGCAATTTCTGATGCTTGTAAAGAAGTTCCTGTGCGAAATTGCATGGGAGTAATTTATAGTATTGTAAACTTTCTCAATACACCCAAACTAAAGCACGTTTTGGCTCTTTCGGTGGAGAATAAAGCACCTGAATCGAAAAAAAAAAGTTTGAAAGGTCTCTGCCCCACCAGGTGGGTTAAGAGGCATAACTTAGTCATTGTCTTTCTAGAATTAATCTATGCAGTTGCAAATGTCCTTGAGACCATATCAGATTGGCAAGACAGAGATTCTGCCACGCAAACCAATCAATTGTTGTGTTCTATAACACAGCCAGAATTCATCATCACTCTACTTACCATTGTTAAATTGTTTTCCTTTAGTTTACCTCTGTGTAACTTACTGCAGCAACAGAACACTGATTTAGGTGCTGCGATGCATCACGCAGAAATAGTGGAAGATTTAATTTATTCACTCAGAAATAATACTGTGAATGGATTTAACATTTTCTGTGAGGCTCAAACTTTGTGTAGTGAGCTTCAAATTGACATCATAATGCCAAGGCAAGCTAAAAGACAGATGTACAGTGCTAACCCACAAACCATTAGCACTGAGGAGTAGTTTCGTATTGTTGTATTTGTACATTTGTTGATTACTTTCTTTCACAAATATGTGACCATCTGTCCAGTCACAAAACTCTCCTTACAAACTTCATGTGTCTTCTACCATCAGGATCTACCACAGAACGGTCAGAACCTACAGCACAACCATTTGACCAAATTAAAGAGTTGGTCAATATTTACAAGACTGACATTGACAGCACTTCAATAGCTGCAGTAGGTAAACTTAGAGTTTGGTTTGTTTGTTTGTTTTTGAATTTTGCACAAAGCTACACGAGGGCTATTTGCGCTTAGTTTGGTACAAATCACTTGCGAACAACAAACTAAAAATGTCATAGATGCGTATGCAATGTGCAATGCAGAAATGTTCCCAGTCATTTCTGGACAGTTGAAAGTATTTGCCACACTGCCTATGTCAATGAGCTCAGTGGAGCGTTCGTTTTCAATTCTCAGAAGACTCAAAACGTATTTGAGAAATACCACCACTGAAGATCGATTGAATGGCCTCATGTTACATTCACCGTGATATTAAAGTTGAACCAAACTGTGCTGTAGAAGTCCTGGTAAGAACGAATAGGTGTTTGAGCCTTTCATAGATATTTGATTGTATTTCTCTAGTTCTGACGAAACTTGCTGTATTAAAAGAGTGTTCAATGAGAAATTTGCATTTGACCATTTGTCGTGTGTGAAATTATCTGTCATGCAATCACGGATCTTTATAAAACTTCACAGGTGGCAACTGAACTTGTCTAAAAAGTTTGGGTCCGTGAGGGGGGTTAACCCCCAAAACCCCTGGCTACGACCCTGACCGAATTTGCAATCAGTAGAAAGTGAAGGATTTGGAAAAGTTCTTCGGAGCTAAAAACGAAGGTGCTTCAGTAAAATATTCGTAATCGTTTGTTATGCAACAGCGTGTGAAACTGTAATTAATAATAATAAGGCTAGAGATTCTGTTATAAATATATAAATTATCCACTCGATTGAAGTGAAGCAGTTATTATTTGTTTTACGACAATTAAATGGCTTCTACAATTCTGCTATGTTTGAATGAGCTTATTTGATAACGCAGAATAAATTACCAAATACTAGAGTTTGGAGATCCAGAATGTTAAAGATAGCCCTACAACCGTCGCAGGAGCTTGTTCAGTAGCTGTACACAGATTTTGGCGCAATATACGTAGTCGTTCTTGTCGTAAGCATCAATGCTTGAATGGCTTCCAAGAAAAACTTGGTTAGCACAGATTAAAAACTGATAAAATCTATCCTTCTGTTTTAAGAATCGACATAAAAATAGTCCTATGACCTACGCAAGTTTTTGGTAGATTTGTCACATTTGAATATTAATATTCATATCCGTTTGTTTGTTTTTTCTACAGGCTTTCGAAACGAGATTAATAATATAAAGCACAGTTGGATGGATCTTGAATTTTATTCAACAATATATAATAATGGAAAAACACAATTCTCAGTAACAGGCAAAAATACATGCGAATGCATTAACGCTACTCAAAAATACATGAATACAATACTAAATAGATACAACACGCAACTTAAAACTTCTGTTCTAAATCATGTATTTAAACTTCTCTGCATACCTTACTTAACAAACGTTACATTAGCCAGACACAACAACAGTTTAGTCAAGTAGTGAATACGGGGTTTGACCCATAAATTATAGAATACATCACATCTAACCCAATAGGTACTGAATACGGGGATTTGACATGTAAATTACAGCATACATCATGCCTTACCTAATAAGTTGTTGTTGTTTTGAGTTAAGCACAAAGCTACACCATGGGCTATCTGTGCTCTGCCCACCACGGGTATCGAAACCCGGATTTTAGCGTGTAAGTCCGCAGACATACCGCTGAGCCACTGGAGGGCTACCTAATAAGTATTGAGTAAGGGTATTTGACCATCAATTACACTTACAGGGTACATCATATCTAACTTAATAAGTATTTAATAAGGGAGTTTGGCGCATCAATTATTAACAACATACATCATATCTAATCTAATTGGATACCGGGATTTGATCATGAGTTACGTGGTACATCAACATAAACTAATACAACATAATATAATCTAACCTATCTAAACCTAACGTAATAATAACATAAACAGGAAGTAAGCTGATGTAGAGTACAACTATTAATATTTTATACAAATAATGAAACAGGACATGAGCTTTCACATTTTATGAGCCTTAAGTTAATTGAATTTGTAAAGGAAAGACAACCTAACAACAGTATTTTCCTGCTATGTTAACAGATACTCTAACACTGGTTGTTTGATTTAGTAGGCCTGACTAATACATGTGAGATTGAATGAGATAAAATATTCTGTTTAGCTTAATATTTTACCGTCAGGTGAAGATGTTTTATGGCGCGTGCAACCCTTCCAGCGATTTTCTGACAACAGAATGTTGAAAACAGCTCCAGTTAAATTAAAAGTTCGAAACTCTTCAAAACAAATATGTAATTAATTAAACAGATGAAGAAAAAACAGAGGAAAAAAAGTATTTAATCCAACTGTAACCGATGTGCAGTATCAGGTAATTTTTGCATATATTAGCAATTAAATATTACAATGTTATTAACATGACTTAATCTCTTTACTTGGAATCCTTATAAAGGCGCTATTTCTTACTTTGAGAAGTATTACGTTACTTTTTAAATTAATTTTAATTTTTTTCTTCTAATGTTCTATAATTTATTCTGCTTCTCATACCATATATAAATCACGGTGTTACATTCTCAAAAAAAAACATTAATAATAATCCTATAAACTTACATTAGCGAAAAGAAACGTGATTTGAATTTGTTGCCTAAAAATGAGTTTATTTTTTAACTAAAAATAGGTATGTGAAAAACTGGTGTTAATATTTTATTAAACAAAAAAAACACACGATATTCCTAATCAATATGCCCCCCAGTGGCTCAGCGGTATGTCTGCGGACTTACACGCTAAAATCCGGGTTTCGATACCCGTAGTGGGCAGAGCACAGATAGCCCATTATGTAGCTTTGTGCTTAATTCAAAACAAACAAACAAACCTAATCAATATAATATATGTTTACTAGATGGCGATTCCAAGATGGCTGACGACGGTACATAAAAAGGTCAAGTGCTTTTGTACATGATAAATAACTCACCTTTTTAACGTTTGGGGAATATATATACTTTATATACCAAAATGTTCAAAGTTTTAACGGTTTGAACATTATATACATACTGATATAGAAGAGAGAAGTAAAACAATGTAATATTCGAATGTGGGAATCGAGATAAAGAGAAAACTTTAGTTATCAAAGTCAAATGTTGCAAGAAATTGCTCATAAGGAAAGACATTCAGCCAAGATGTTAAAAATCCATGCATAAAAGTTTCGCAGCTTCCACCCTAAACGTTTTAACTATAGAAACGTTTAGTGTATCATTCCATCCAATAAGGTTATAGTTTGAGTGGCACATATCGTCCAATAAAGTTAACATTTCAGGGTCACATACCGTCCAACAAGGCTATAAATATCATTGTACCATACTTTCCAATGAGATTATAATTTCAGTGTCATATTGTCCGATTAGGCGATGACATCAGTTTTTCCTTATTTTTTTTTAAAGCAGAGTCTAAGATAGAATGCTAAAATCGACTGAGAATATTTCAGCGAAAAATCTACAAAAGTCTGTGTTTTCCTACAGCAAAACCACATCAGGCTATCTGCTGAATCTACCGAGGAGAATCAAACCCCTGATTTTAGCGTTGTAAATCTATAGACTTACCGCTGTAAAAGCGGGGTACTTCTAAAAAAGGAAGATGAGTTGATTTTTGATTTGATCCCAGATACCAGTTCGGACAACCATGAATATCAGTTATAAATATCATGAAAGTAGTACATATTGGTACAGACTTAAAAATTAATCAGACAAGTGAATCATGTAGTTCCAGACATCTTGATTGTCATACAAGTTAACAGTTTCACGGTGTATTACAGCTTCTTTTTATTTAGTTATTCTATTTATACTCTCTTGTGCTTGTGATAATTTAAAATGAATTGCTTGGATTGTAATCCTATGTATTAACAGCAACTAATTAATTTTCTAATTACTAGATAGAGGTTTCGAAAACAGTATCAGACTTGAAAACTTGGGTATTTCCCTCGATCTAAAATTGTGGTATTTTTGCCAGATATTAACTAGCCTAGCGGTTAGGGATATAAATCCACATCGCCAAACATACCTACCCTTTCAGGTGTTAATATTTTTCAGTCAATCCACTATTCATTGGTAAAATTTTTCAGGAGTTGGCGGTCAGTGGTGAAGACTAGTTGTCTTCTTTACAGCGTGTCACTGTTAATTAGGGACAGCTAAAACAGAAAGCCTTCGTTTAACACTGGGGAAATTTAAAATAAGCCAAAGCAAACAAATATTAGCTTCCTTTAAAATGGTATCGAAACTACTAAAAACAGAAATTCAGAACTGTAGTAATAGAAATATTCTGACAGTGAACTAATGCTCAAAATGTGAAGGTTGAGATACCTCAACTAAATACAGCCATGAGACTATTGTGGTCCTAATTCTACTTTCATCATTCTCATAATATAGTAAGGAATTCTGAAAATGTTAAATAACAAGGCATACGTCGTTTTGTCATCGTTTGTTTTTAATTTCACAGAAAGCTAATCGAGGGCTATCTGTGCTAGCCGTCCCTAATTTAGTAGTGTAAGACTAGAGGGAAGACAGCTAGTCATCATCACCCACCGCCAACTCTTGGGCTACTCTTTTACCAACGAATAGTGGGATTGACGGTCACATATAACGCCCCCACGGCTGAAAGGGAGAACATGTTTGGCGCGACGGGAATGCGAACCCGCGACCCTCAGATTACGAGTCGCACGCTTAACACGCTTGGCCATTTATGTTTGAACATACAGAAACAATATAATGTTGCAGAATAAAGTGTGTAGATGTCAGTTTGATCGTATAGCATCTACTGGGTTTTTTTGCCCTAGAGTGAAATACAGAGTTCCCTCGCCACTTCGCGGGCTCGGCCGACCCCCCCCCCCCATATATATATATATATATACATACATGTATATATAAAATAATAAACATTAAATCTAAAATATAGCATTAAATACCATTAAAATATTAAAAATAAATATAATTAATAGTGTAAAGAAAAAAAAATGGTATATTTTGAGATATAAACATATATTTGAGTTTATAACAGCGTAAAAATGGAAAGGCCATAGATGTATGCATTATGCGTCTGCGAAGGCTACGTGAGATCAGCTTCATGGCGTAGCGATGTGCAAGACGGGCTATGATTGGTGCAGAAATGAAAGACGGCCAATGACAGCTACCCATTTTGATTGCCTGTGACTGGTGATTTCATCCACGGCAGCATCTTTCCTTGTGGAATCTCGCGGGCTCTGGTTCTGAATTGCCGATTCACCTTCCACAGAAGAGGAAGTGGTGTCCCCCGAAAAGACACCATCTGCTGAAGATATGTAATTTTTAATTTTAAGGCTTAATATCTTAATAATTGTTCTTATTATTTCAGCAATAATGAACAGTAGTATTGTAACGGGAGGGTTAAATAGTTGTACAGGGAGGGTTCTAAAAGTCTAAATGCACATAAATATATACGTAAAAATCGGCGATCCAACTTCGCGGAAAATCTTCTTTCGCGGGGATTTTGGAACGCATTTACCGCGATACACGAGGGAACACTGTAACATAAAGTACCCCACTAAAGTGGAGTCAACATTGTTCTCAGTGAAACATTTTTACGTCATGATATTTTAGTAAATACCCCACGAGAGTAAAGTTAAAATTCTTCTTAGTAAAACATTGGTTACGTCATCGTGTTTCAGTAAGTACCCCACAAGAGTGGAGTCAACATTGTTCACAGTGAAAGATTCGTTATGTCATTGTTTGTTTTGAATTTCACATAAAGCTACTCAAGGGCTATCTGTGCTAGCCATCCCTAATTTAGCAGTATAAGACTAGAGGGAAGGCAGCTAGTCATCACCAACCACCGCCAACTCTTGGGCTACTCTTTTATCAACGAATAGTGGGATTGATTGTGACATTATAAAACCCCCACGGCTGAAAGGGCGAGTATGTATGGTGGACCAGGATTCGAACCTGCGACCCTCGAATTACGATTTGAACGCCTTAACACACTTGGCTATGCCGGGCCTCGTTACGTCATGATGTTTCAGTAAGTACTTTGATTAATACAAACTATAAGAATGATGTTTGTAGTTCGACCTTTCACAGAAGATTTGTAACTATTGTTACTGTTACTTGTTTTCTGCTCAAAAAACTTTAAACATTTAGCGAAGTAAACCAGTGTAATATGTAGTGAAACAAACAACTGTAACACGCAGTGAACCAACACAACATTGCGTGACGTAAAGTAATGTAACACGTAGTGAAGTAAATCAGTGTAACATATAGTGAAGTAAACTAGTGTAACACGATTTGTATTTCTTATAGCAAAGCCACATAGGGCTATATAGTCAGCCCACCGAGGGGAATCGAACCCCTGATTTTAGCGTTGTAAATCCGGAGACATACCGCTGTAATAGTGGGGGGCAGTGTAACAACCAGTAAAGTAAACCAATTTAGCATGTGGTGAAACAAACTAGTGTAACACGAAGTAAAGTAAAGCAGCGTAACACGTGGTGAAGTAATGTAACGTGTAGTAACGTAAACCAGTGTAGCATGATATAAGATAAACCAATGTGAGAAGTAATGAAATAAATCAGTGTAACATCTAGTGAAATAGACCAGTGTAACAAGTAATGAAAGAAACGAGTGTAATGTGTTTTACGTTTTATAATATTATTTTAACACTGTAGTTTTAAGAAAACATCGAGCACACAGATCGTACTGACACTTTCTGCCCCTGTTTAAATGTTCTGGTTCAAAGTGTGGTGATGCGTAGTAGTGGATTAGGCTTAAAGGACTTCTATGATAACCTTTCGAAACGTCTTTCTTTTCACTTCATATTCCCTTGTGGATGAACTCAGCAGTTGCTTTGCATTTCACTGTGTTAGTTCCCATACTTAGTGTTAGGTGGCACTCTTAAAATGTAATACGAATTTGTTGTTTTATTTTTGAAGGGGGGGAGTATTCTGAAACGAACAAAACTTAACGTGAATTTGATACACCAACTTCTTGTAAAATGGAGATAAGTAGTAGTTATTAAATGAGGCCAGGGTAAAAACATGTTTTCACGCTCCTAATGTTACTTTACATACTGAGTGAAAGTACCGTATGAACTTGGCACATCTAGTTGGTCATGTTTTTTTGTTAACTGTCGTTTACAACGAAACAGTTTAAACTCTTGAATAAAGTATTGTCTAAAATATGGGCTGAATGTTTTCTTTGTTTGGAGTATATTTGTAGCTGCCTATATCTTTCATCTTTGTTGATCCGGGCCTCTCTTTACTGCTAGAAAAAACAACTGTCATTCATTACCCGTAAGTGACCGAGGTTGTCCAATACATTTTTCCCTTATCCGGACAATGGCCGCAGATTTCCATAGTCTTCGCTTCAAGAACAACTCCGTTAAAACTGCTGATTCGGTGTTACGTCGGTCATTTCATTGATTATTTTAAATGTATGTTTTGTGTTGGATGTGAAGTGATGAGTGCTTATGTCCTTGGAAACTTCAAAGTACAAAATGCTGTCTTTGATTTCAATATATACATATTACCTTACCTCGAGCTGCCAGCTCGAGTATCCGTCCATTGAACAGGTGAAATAAAATCTTTTTTGTAACAAAAATTGGAAATTGTGCTTTTTTTATTATTAACATAATAAACATTAAGCGTGCAACAAAAACACGTGAGACTGTCCATATTAAAAACAGACACACTGCTTTCAATAATTATATCAATATGAAGTCAGATGGGGGTTTTGAGTTTCTCATCCTGTAACACCGTGTTAAGTTTGATGCTGATTGGTCAAGAAATGTGGAAAGGTGTAAGGAACGTATAAACACATAAATATATATTATTGACTTTTACTAATATGGATATTTGTTTTTGTTACTTGCGTTAGGACGAAAAATTCACAATATTTCGAAGCATACATGGCTTTTATCATGATGTATGTTTAAAGGAGAAGAAATATCACCGTGCGTTACCAAAGAAACCTGGAAATTAAAGCTACACAATGCGCTATCTGTGCTCTGCCCACCACGGGTATCGAAACCCGGTTTTTAGCGTGTAAGTCCACAGACATACCGCTGAACCACTTGCGGGCATATATATGTGTAGAAATTCTCTTGTAAATTAGATAATACTAAATAAAATAAGCTAAGGTTTCAATTAACATTTTAAGAGTAAGACAAAAATAATAGATTTCGGAAGTATCCTCTAACTTATTTTGTTTCTGAGAAAACAGATAAAGTTGAGAGATGGCGGACGGTGTTATCTCAGCAGTTTTCGAAGACAAACAGAAGACTAACTTTTTCCGGCGCGGTCAGTCAAGTAGTATGAGGCCTGGCATGGCCGAGCGCGTTAAGGCGTGCGCTCGTAATCCGAGGGTCGCGGGTTCGCGCCCGAGTCGCGCTAAAACATGCTCGCCCTCCCAGCCGTGGGGGCGTATAATGTTACGGTCAATCCCACTATTCGTTGGTAAAAGAGTAGCCCAAGAGTTGGCGGTGGGTGGTGATGACTAGCTGCCTTCCCTCTAGTCTTACACTGCTAAATTAGGGACGGCTAGCACAGATAGCCCTCGAGTAGCTTTGTGCGAAATTCCAAAACAAACAAACAAACAAGTAGTATGTTTCAGGCCAGAAAACAATAAAAAGCAGGGGGTCTATTTTGCGCTAAACTTTCAGCTGTAAACCTGTGACTGTTTCTCACGTTCATATGAATCATGAGAAATTGTTCTTCCTGTTCTTTGCTTCCATGGTTTCTTGCTGGTGTTAATCAAGGCAACTGATATAAACGTTTCGTTGTTGTTTAAAACACTCACTACAGTTCATGAATTGTCTTTGTAAAAGCGACGGAAAATTAAATATGTCACGAGGGCAAGAATGAAAACTGTTACAATTTTCTAAATAGGCTTATCCTTTACAACCTGTTTTGAAGAAGTTAGATACGTTTCTGGCAAAGTTTGCCATTGATGTTGTACAGCTTTATGTTGGGAACACCATCAATTTCTATAGCACATGAATAATTAATATAAGTGTTGAAATGGAAATAAAAGCAGCATCAATAATAAATAATAAAAAAATCAACATGTTTGTCAAATAAAAATAAGGACAAAGTATTCATAAGTTTAAATAAAATAATTATAACCCATTCTTTAAGTTAAAAATTGTAAACTGTGCTTTAAAACTAAATTTAAGAATTCTAATATGTTCTTTAGACTTAAACTTAAGAACTATAATCTGTACTTTAATGATAAATTTAAGAATTGTAAGGTGTACTTTAACCCTAAATTTAAGAATTTTAAGTTATACTTCAACCCTAACTATAATAATTGTAAGTAGTAATTATTTAAAATATTGTAATACATCCTCATTCAGAGTAATTACTTAAAACTATTGTATTACAATCTGAATAAGAGTAATTATTTAAAATATTTTCATTTCTTCACTAATTTTTTTTGTCAATATGCATTACCAGAATAATTTATCATGATAATTTCAGGAGTGTTTGTGGTACAGAGAAAAATCCTAAAAGGTATAAGCCATCAAAAGTATCTAAGATCTACTAATATACATATGTAGAAAGGAATGATGTAATAACTTGCATTCAGTAACAATGATGTAACAAAGTAACATAATGTCTAGGGCAAAAAAAGGACCTGTTGGTCCATCTCAGATGTACCATCCTTTCAGCCAAATTACAACTATTAAGTGATAAAATTAAAAAAAAATTAAAGCTATCCCTTATCTTTCACATATATATAGGGTCATTCCATGACAAATCATCCAGGGGGCTGCAAGTGACCCCACAGAATGCCTTGAAAAAATTCACATGTGCTCATCTCCCCATGTAATGAAAAATTACCAAATATTAGATCAATATCTCTAATAGTTTCTGATTTACAGCACTGTAAAATTTAGTTATTTTTTTTTATTCTTGGTTAATTCATTTTTGGGTAACTTTGGCTGCTTAAAGCTACAAGAGTAATGGTGGTAGAAGGCTGAAATTTGCTACACTGACTGAATTAATCTCACAGAATTCTAAATTGGTCTCAAACCAAGTTTATCTCTCTCAGGATTTTCATAGTGAGGCTGTAAAATCACCTGAAAACCCAAAATAATAAAAAAACAATTGTTTATATAATAGGTGTATTTTGTTTTCTAATTTCTTATAACATACCAGTTGATAAATCAGCAGCTTTTGTAATTAAAAGTATGTTAGATCTCCTGTAAAACAACTTTAGTTGCATGTAACTTTTTATGATTTAGCTAAAAATAGCCCTACTTCAGGCCACAGTTTGACCTTGTCACCAGTTATTCAGTCTTTTCAAATTTTTACCATATATTCTAACATCTCTGAATATCTATAAAAAATCAGGATGGTGTTGAACCTACTTTTTGAGATATAATTTTTTAAAGTACCCTCCGACCATACGTTTTTTATTTAAAAAACAATTCAGTTCAGATGTGTTACTGTGTGCAAACATATCCATACAATTTTGAAAAATACCGATCAGAATTTTATGAATCCCACTGAAATATTCTATCCAGCTTTTTACAATGTTAAATAATGAAGTTGTAAGAAATAAGAAAAAATTAATTCATTTTTGAACAAGTTTATTGACATAACTAGTTAGATCACATGGCAATGCAAATATATTGTGTGTGCATTACAGTTATGCAGATATGGCTGAGTTTAAGATCCATAATATAATAAATACAAAGGTAAATCAGACACAAAAAGCACAGTGCTACAACAGGGAATAACTGAGAAAGATTATAGTCACACAAAACTGCAATAATTGTGACAATGAAATGTTTCAAAAAGTGCTCTGGTGACAAATTAGCCTTAACAACATCAAATAAACATTGCTTTGTTCAGACAGCTTGAATAAATGTTTGAAATTTGAGTTTGATTATGTTGAGATCACTTTGACTTAGAACATAGTGGTGAGCACTACTGCCTTGCATGGTAGGTGCACTTATCAGACAAAGAATATGTTGTAAAGGAATCCAGTTTCATCTTTATGTGTCCTTGCAGGCCATGAGAACAGTTCGTTTCTTGATTTCTTCATAAATGACACCACACATTGAAATGTTCATCTGATCTATCTGTTATGTTTCCCACTTACCATTCATGATTGTATACGCATGCCACATATTTCCCTGACTGATAATTGTTATCATTATACCCCATTTGATCTGCTGCATCATCACTTTCACTGTTACTACCAACAGTTACAACTGTGTACACATCATCATCTGATTGCCTTCTGATATACAGTTTGTTGGTGGAGTGGAGAATAAAGCTATGATGTGACCTGATACCTGTCACAGTTTTGTGTTTTTCATAACACTCAAGTAGATCAAACTTTACACAATTCTGCAGGACTGATTCCTAATTGACAAAAAAGAACTGAATGCCCTGAATGAGACACTTAATATTTGATAGTTTATTATTTTTCACAACCTTGATTTTTTGAAGATCATGTTCAGAGATGTAAATATATATGGTAAAGGATGATTAGAATATTTCAATGGGATGCATCAATTATTTCACAATTGTATGGATATATCTGCACACAGTAACACACCTGAATTGAAGTTTGTTTGTTTTTTTCAAGTAAGCAATGTATGGTCAGAGGATACTTCAAAAATTATAACTCAAAAAGTAGGTTGAACACCATCCTGATTGTTTTTGTAAATCATATTCAGATGTAAGAATATATGGTAAAAATAGTCAAACTGTGGCCTGAAGTAGGTCTATTTTTAGCTAAATCATAAAAAGTTGCATGCAGCTTAATTTTTAACAGGAGATCTAACAGACTTTTAATTATAACAACTGCTGATTTATCAACTAATATGTTATAGGAAATTAGAAAAAAAAATCAGCTTTGTGTCATATTAAGTCTTAGAGCTATGGCTTATTATATAAACCAATGTTGTTGTTTTTTTACGATTTTGGATTTTCAGGTGATTTTACTGCCTCACTATGCAAATCCTAAGAAAGATAAACTTGGTTTGAGACCAGTCTAGAATTCTGTAAGATTAATTCAGTCAATGTAGCAAATTTCAACCTTCTACCACCATTACTCTTGCAGCTTTAAGCAGCCAAATTTGCCCAAAAATGAATTCACCAAAAATAAAAAAAAATTAACTAATGTTTACAGTGCTGTAAATCAGAAACTATTAGAGATATTGATCTAATCTTTGGTAATGTTTCATTATATGGGTGGATGAGCACGTGAATTTTTTCAAGGCATTCTGTGGCAGCCCCCTGGATGATTTTTCAAAATCTGAATGATTTGACATGGAATGACCCTAAATAGATAGATAGTTTTAAATTATCTTTTAATCTCACTGAAATGTGCTGCCTCCACAACATTCAAAGGCAACTCATTCAATAGGCCAACTACCCTACTGGAAAAATAAAATTGTCTTAGGTGAAGACAGCTTTTATGTGGCCTAATTCATATTTGTGTGTCATAGTTTTATAATTCTTATTGTTAAGTAGGAAAGCTTTAGATGCACCAACATTATCAATTCCTTTCACAATATTAAATACTTCAATCAGATCCCCTCTGACTCTTTTTCTTTCAAGAGAAAACAATTTTAAATATCTTAATCTCTTTCTCATTTGAAACCTCTCACAGTCAGGTACTATTTTAGTTACCCTCCTCTGAACTCTTTACAATTCAATGTCTTTCGTTAGGTGATGAACCCAAGACTGAACACAATATTCCAAACGTGGCCTAACCAGTGACATATACAATAAAATTATAACCTCTTTAGACTTGTATCCAATATTCCTGTAGATATGACCTGAACTCCTGTTTGTCCTACCACTAACAATAGCACATTGGTTGGATGATTTCAGAGAATGATCAACCAATACACCAAGATACTTTTCTATCATGATACTGTCCAAATTATACTTATAATTGAAATTATGATAACCCACATGCATTATCTTACATTTTTATAATACACACATCTATCATTCATCTGTCCAACTCACCAAAATCATTTTGTAAATCAGCAGCATCGTCTTCAAAGCCACCAACACCCAAGGCCTTGATATCAACTGAGTATTTAACTAATGTATTGACTGTTCCTTCATTTGTTTCACCAGTGTAAATCTAAAAAGAGCAATGGTCCTAAGACTGAACCCTGAGGTGCACCACTTGTGACATTAATCCAGTATGACTAAACTCCATTTGTAACAACCCTCTGTTTTCTTCCATCAAGCCACTTTACAATCTAATTAGCCAGCTCATGCTCCACACCTACAGGGATAAGTTCCTTCATAAGCCTTTTATGTGGTACCTTATTAAATGCTTTTTTTAAAATTCCAGACCCACCACATCTATACCCTTATCTTCATCTACATATGTAGTAGCATTTTCAAATGATTAAAATATTTGGAAGTCAATATTTTCTCTTACTGAAAACTATCTTGACTATCTGACAAAATTCTAAACTTTTGTTAAACATCTTTACAAAGTATCTTTTATACTTTTCAAAACTTTTCCCACAACTGATATAAGGTTAAAAGGTCTAAATAACTGGGACAAATTATGTTATTTCCCTTGAAGACAATAGTGACAATAGAATATTTCCAGTCTGTTGGTGGCTCGCATATCCAGTTTTTATCTTCCTTGAAAACCCATGATGAAATACTATCTCACCCAAGAGGGTACTTAACCTCCTTCAAATGTTATCTAGCCAAGGAGTCTTGTCTTTATTTAATCTTTCTAACTTTATTTTAAAAAGCTCAGAATTTACCTAATTGCCTTGTTCAAATTTGTTTTCATCTGTCAATTTATGCTTAAGTCTTCATTAGTAAAAACATAAGAAAAAACAGAAATTAATACCCTGCTATTTTATAATGATCAGTTACAAGCCTTTCTTTATCATCCCTCGAGGGTCCTATCCTAACATTTTGTTTACCCTTAATGTTCTTTAAGATATCCTTACTCTTAATTTTTATACGTTTTTGTATATTGTTCAATATTGTATACAAGTACAATATACATTACATGTTATTTATACGTTCAACAAATATGATGTACCGATATGGACATGTTGTAAGGAATGGCCTAACACACATATGTTCAGTAACTATAACGTACTGATACAGACACGTAACAAGTAATGACCTAAGAACAGACATCATTTAATTACGATGCAGTAATATATACATACAGAGAGGAATTATCTAACAGTATGTGTTTAGCGGTGACGATGTGTGGAATTTTGAAGTTTAAACTCAATCTATGGATAGCAGCAACAGAAGTCTGCTAATAACGGGAGATTCATCAAGACATTTTCTTGGAAATAATTATATGCTCTCTGACTGCTGAAGTGTCAATATACAAGTAAAGGCTAAATACATCAGTGTCGAATTACAGTGAAATATTTTTTTTTATTTAAAACAAATAGTTACAATGTATATTAACTGGGAAAAACGGAAAGATATATATATATTAACTGGGAACAACGCCCAGATTCATCCATTAACTATTCACAATGAACAGATGCATATATTCAGTGGTAACAAAGGAAAATTTCATATATTAACAGGTCGTAAGGGAAAAATGCATTTATTAAGTTGTGTCAAGAGAAAGATGTATATATTAACTGCCAACAACGTCTAGATGCATATATTAACTAGTCACAAGGTAAAGATGTATATGTTAACTGACAACAAAGCACAGATTCATCATCTATTCAGTGTTCACAACGAACTGATACAAATATTAACTGTTAACAGTGGACAAATGCCTTCAATTGATAGTTAGTGCTAACTTGCTAATCTCAAACTCAATAGTACATCTTTAAAGATCGTATTCCGAGGTATTCTCCTGTCAGTTTCTAGTTGATATGGTCAATGTGTGTTAGAATACAGAGTTCACATTTTTATTTTTCATCTACTAAATACGTGTTATTGTTTGTTCTAATTAATACAGGTAAGTAAATTTAGCCTAAACAGTACATATTTATTGTTGGTATAATATATTTATCTTTTTGTCATCGGTACTGTGTGATTTTAGTTGATATGGTACATATCTTAATATCAATACTAGGCTTAAATGTGATTCTAGTTAACATTGTATATATTTTAATATTAACACCAGGCCTAAGTGTAATTCTAATTAATATAGTACATATCTTAATATCGACAATAGGACTAAGTGTGATTCTAGTTGATATGATATATATCTGTTAATATCATCACCATACCTAAGTGTGATTCTTGTTGATAGTGTACATATCTTAATGTTAACGCTAGTCCTAAGTGTGATTCTAGTTGATATGGTATATATATATATATCAACACCAGGCCTAAGGGTGATTCTAGTTGATATGGTGTATATATATATATCTTAATGTCAACACTAGGCCTAAGGGTGATTCTAGTTCATATTACATACATATCTTAATGTTAACAGTGCGTATTTCTATGCAATGTAGTAATTATAACGCTAATTTCTGTAAGGAAAGTAAACTATTTTCTAAAATATCAAAATCATCAGCTCATTCTTAAGGGAGGAAATTAAGAAAAGCTGATCATATTAAACTGACGTGTCAGCTTTGTGCGCACGCACACACACATAAACATCTGTGCTTTGCAGATAATGATACATTGACGACCAAATGTGTATGAAGCTTGATACACCAAAAGTTGTTCTGCTGACACATCAGTACATCGTCATCACGTCGTCCAGGTAATAAAATTTACTGTATTTAAAATCTCCAGAGACCACCAGAACATATCCCATGTGCAGGGTTGTTCTATCTACGCATGCGTGTTTGAACTCTGTGCTCCGTTTGGCAAAAGAATGGAGAAGTTTTGATTCACAAACCACGTTAAGGGGGCGCAGCTGTGATAATTTGACTTCCGATTAAGGGCTTTATTTCAAAATGTGTGAGCGGAACGAAACGCCGTTGATTCAATAGATGAAACAGAAACAAGAACGTTAGTTGACGTCTTCTATGTAACGTTATATTTGGAAGCGTGTAGCCAGAATAGAAATAGGATTACTTGATGTTGAATTGGATTATGACACGCGAAAGGCGACAATAAACGAGATTAACTTATCAAATATGGATATAGTTGTATTATTATTTTATTTTTTATAGTATACCTCATGATAAAAGTTTTAGTATAGTCAAATTTTTACACCATAAATTATGTATGTTTAACCATATCTGTTAGATATGCAAGTAAATAAAAACCTAGCTTTCATACGTATATAATTAAAAAATAACATATATTGTCATACATTTCGTGTCAGTTTAAAACATGTGTATGTATTTTTAATCAAATGTGCATGTTTACTATTCTTGATGCTTCTTTATAATCATTCCTAACGTTTTGTGTGCTAGGCGTGGCCGAAATCTCAGTTTACGGATCCAAGAATCTAATGAGGTTATGAACACTCTAAGCAATTTCAGTTTTGGGCGCATTATAAAAGTGACAGTCAGCCTCCACTATGTATTTCAAGAGCCAGCCAGACAACTTCTTATGTCGGCGAATGCTTCTGACTTACTGTCCTCATCCGATATTGTAAATTCGTATCGGATCTGACCTTTCAGCCCATAAATCGTATAAGTGTTGAGATTGGATATTTCCAGTTCCTAACGTTTTATAGCTTCTATACAGGGTGTCCACAAATGATATATCGAAAATAAAATTGAATATAAATACAAGTAGTATACTTGTAAGTTTTGTTTTATTGTATTCATTTTTGTTCTTGTTTCTTTGACGAACGAATTGTTGCTGGAAATTCGTTCTAACATGCCCTACAAGAGTTCTTTATTCCACAACTCTGAGCACCTCCCGACTTGTTACAAAGAGCTATCTTCCAACAGGATGGAGCACAACCCCACTTTGCTAAAACTTTTAAAGTGGTTTTAAACCTAACTTTTCCGGAATGTTGGATTGATATGGGAGGACCTGTCAAACGACCCCCTCATTCATCCAGTATAACCGCTTTAGGTTTTCATTTCTGGGGCTTTTTGAAAACAAAAACATACCATCACAAACCAAAAGATCTTGAAGAAATGAATCATTACATTCATGATGCTATCTTAACCATTCACACTGCTGTGTTTGAAAATATTTTCTCAGAAGTTGAACGCAGAATTAGGTTAATTAAAAGCGAATGATGGAAGACACGTAGAAGTGCATTAATTATTCAAACTAAAACTTATAAACCTACTTCTTGTAGCCCCCCCACCAGTGGCTCGGCAGTATGTCTGCGAACTTCCTACGCTGAAATCCGGACTTCGATATCCGTGGTGGGCAGAACACAGATAGCCCATTGTGTAGCTTTGTGCTTAATTCAACAACATGTATTAAAATTTTCTTCTTGTCACAAATAACAATAAAGATATTCAAGTTTATTTTTAGTATATTCAGTTTCGGACATTCTTTATAAATCTAAACTCTGCCAGTGAATACATAAAGTCTATACAATCATTGTTAACAAAGAAGAAAGTGATTCACTACATTACTTGTATCGTGCCTGGAGGTACCTACTCGCTGTGGCTTTTCTCTAAAGTCACGAGAAAGAACTTTGTTCAACAGACTCACGTAGGGACTTGGTTACTAGTTTGATGTTGTTGAAAAGCATGGATTTAAGTCATAAAAATATCTTTCTGAGCACTAACTACATAATCAAGATATTGTGATTAAATCCAGCTAAACACTGTAGACATTGTGTTGACACCAACCTAAACACTGTAATATCATGGTGATATTTACCTAAATACTGTGTACGTTATAGTGACATCTAAGCACTGAAGATATTTTATGGATATCCACCTAAACACTGTAGTATTGTATTCACATTCACCTAAATAATTTCTTGTTATGATGACACCCGCCTAAACACTATGGATATTGTGCTGATATCAACCTGAACACTGTAGACATTGTTGTGACACCAATGTAAACACAAGACATTGCAGTGACATCTACCTAAGCATTGTAGACATTGTGGCTACATCCACCTAAACACTGTAGACATTGTTGTGACACCTATGTAAACACAAGATATTGCAGTGACATCTACCTAAGCAGTGTAGACATTGTGATGACATTCACATAGACAATGCTTTGGTTGTGATGACAGCTAGTAAAACAGTATCTGGTTTATATCATTTCTCTTTCTGCACCAACATTTTCCTTTTTAGGCTCATGTTTTATTCAGTACAAAGTAAAATATGAAACGTGTCTATGCATAGACGCAAAATATAAACAGGATAATCACCAAACGGGATTCGGCTTTTAATGTTATCTCACCAGCTGCCAACTTTTTATACTTACTTCCAGCCTTTCGTTCAAACCAAATTTTTAACCAATTCAATACCATAACAGACAAGGAAGGTAAACACATACATTAATAAACATGTTCGTGGTATTTGTGTTATATATTCTAAACTTTCTCCAAATTGTCGTTAGATTACATTGTAACTGGAGCCAATCAAGAGGCAAGCTTCCCCAAATAAACTTTACAATATTCATGTAATGGACCTATGAAACCATTATTTATTATTTACTAAACATGCCAAGTAACCATGTTATCATTTGTGAAGCGCCAGTCCAGTATTTAGGCAAAAACCTTTTTCTATAAAATAAATAGGATATCATGCAATAAATACTCAAATAGTTTAGTTGCTTTAAGCTTCTGAAAATAGCGGATTGTTTTGCCACAAGAGGGCACTAAGCGTTAAGATGAACCAAACGTTGACATCAGGTGTATATTATTTCGTTTTAATAACACGATTACAAATCCTATTATTACAAAACGATAACCCACAAATGAGCATGTTATTAAATTTCACTGTTCTACTAATTTTTCTTTAAAGGTGAAACTCGATTAAAGGTTCTTATCCGAAAACCGGACGCTTATTCCAAGTTAGAAAAAACAAGAACATTTTTTAATGAGTCAGTTCTACAGAAATGTTGATCATCAGTTATTTTGTATAATTAAACGGCATGTGTATCAAACAACGAATCGAAGAACCCAAGGTTAGAGACGTACGGAAGCTGAAAACGCATTGCATTTTCCATGATTTCGTGATATTGAATCAATCAAAAATTGTGTGCTATATTCTGGTGTCACGGATTCGCAGTAAAAGTAACAGATATATCCCGTTATTCGGACAGCTAAAAAGCCCTAAAGTTTGGCTGTGGGCGCTGTTAACTAATAATCTTCCTTATAGACTATAAGAATTAAAGAGAGCTTTCCGTTTTTTCATTGTACAAGTTTCCTTCTTTACAGCGGTTGTTATCTTATTACCCGGCATGGCCAGGTGGTTAGTGCGCTCGACTCGTAATGTGAGTTTGTGGGGTCGAATTTCCCTCGGACTAAACACGCTTGCCTTTTCTGCCGTGGGGACGTTATAATTTGACAGTTAATCCCACTGTTCGTTGGTAAAAGAGTAGCCCAAGAGTTGCGGCGAGTGGTGGTGACTAGCTGCCTTCCCTCTAGTCTTACACTACTAAATTAGGGACGGCTAGCGCAGATAGCCCTCGTGAAGCTTTGCGCTAAATTCAAAGAAACGAATAAATCATTATTGTATTCGCGATGTTCTATAAACGACTTAAACGTCTCACGCTCGTTTTTATTAAGATATCTGATAACAGTATTGATAAAATTGTGGAGAGCATGATAATCCTATCTTTATTATGGTACAATAAAATGAACAGTCTTGTTAGAATTGTGTGCGCTAGCCGTCTCTAATTTAGCATTGTGAGACCAGAGAGAAGGCAGCTAGTCATCACTACCCACCGCCAACTCTTGGGCTGCTCTTTACCAACGAATAGTGAGATTGATTGTAACTTTATAACGCCCCCACGGCTGAAAGAACGAGCATGTTTGGTGCGACAAGGATTCGAACCCGCAACCCTTAGATTGCAAGTCGAGCATTTAACCACCTGGCCATGCAGGGGCCTCATTCTAGGAGAATTGAAAATCTTTAACACAAAACAAATATCAGTATTTGTTAACTTTGTATTTATTGTTCAGAAAATTTACCTGTACCACAAACTGTTAGTGTTGTGGATAGTTTGATCAGTAACACTGATGTCTGAGGTGTTCACAGTTACAAATCAGGAGAGTGTGTTAACTGGAGAAGTCAATGAAATACGTATATTTAAACGCGTGGCTACACAAATTAATTATCTGGTTCTGCTCACCGAGGGTATCGAAACGAGATTTTTAGTGCCATAAACCTTCGGATTTTTCGTCGAGCTTCTGAGAGTCATATTTCCGTCGAGAACTATCTACATCTTGGTCAAGGCACAATTTTCACTGATTTATATAAACCATTGATTCAAATAATGTGCTTTCATTTGTTGTCAAATAGAAAACTACAAAATAAGTAATCTGTTGTCTGCCCATCACAGATACACAAACGTGAATTTTCCCAGTGTAAGACTGCAGACTTTTCACTGTGAAACTGGAAGGGAGGGACATAACAAATACATTTAATTCGTTGTTACAGTTATAGGAACACCCTATCCATCAGTGTGGCATAATTAACTTACTTTATATGGTTAATGAGTGCTTGATTGCGAATCGAAAGGTTGTTCTTTTATGGAAAGAAGGGAAGGTTACAGTCACAATAACCAGAGACTTAGGTTGTGGTAACCAGTGTAATATTGAAAAACAAAGTTACTAGTGTGTTCCTGGACAGTGTCACAAAAATGAACAAGAAACACAAATATTGTTGTTTCTAACAAGAACAAAAAATCCTTATTACTTTATATAATTATGAAACAGGACACTTAATTCTCACTTGAATCTATATTATTACCATTTTATCAATATTTAAGTACACTGACACAATGAAATAGTGAAACAAAAGACGAGTAATCTAAAGTTAAAGTAGACATTCCTTGTAGCAGACAAAGAGTTCAACTAGGTGGAAACTGTAACACTATAGAAGCTCTTAATGGATGGTGATGGTGGATACAAGACTGATCTGTAGCTTTACTATTAGTGACATCTGACGTGTAAGATTATGGATGTAACCGTATCAAAACTTTGCCTCTGGATTCACTCTTTTTTTACCTGTGATACACAGATATCAGGATAGACTGACAAATACTACTGTATAGTTAACATAATGAAATACAACCTTTCTATACCTGTCACGGTAAATATTAGTGATTGAGCAACAAACAAACAAGACACACTTCAATTTGCTGTAATAATAATTCAAAAATGTGTTCAATCACTAGAGTTATAATTTTACAGTGACAATACTTACACAGTTAGTAACCTAACAATAGTTACATAATTAATATTCTAACAATATTTACACAGTTAGTAACCTAACAATATTTACACAGTTAGTAATCTAATAATATTTACACAGTTAGTAACCTAATAATATGTACACAGTTAGTAACCTAACAAAAAAGTACACAGTAATCTAACAATAGCTACATAATTAATATTCTAACAACACTTACATAGTTAGTAATCTAACAATACTTACAAGTTAGTAACCTAACAATATTTACACAGTTAGTAACTTAACAATGTGTACATAATTAATATTCTAACAATATTTATACAGTAATAACCTAACAATAGTTACACAGTTAGTAATATAGCAATTGTGACATAATTAATATTCTAACAATAGTTACATAATTAGTAACCTAACAATATTTACACAGTTAATAATCTAACATTATTTACATAATTATGAAGCGATATTGATATAATCACAAAAGTACTAAAAATTAACTGAGCTGATGATAAATAAGTATTTCTTAACACAATATACCTTAATAATCCCAATGTTGCTGTGAAATAAAATTTCAATTTTTTTTGAAACTATCACCCACAATTCCACAAACTTCTGGAGTGTAAAACTACCGCACGTGAATGTTATCTCATTTTTGGAAAATTCGATTATAGTAAGTTCGCTGACCGCTAATCTGTATTCCACTTTATAGATTTCGAGGCCTAAGTCACGAGCGTCATAGAATATTTAATAACTATTCTTTAATTCATGAATAGTCAATGATAATAATCATATTAATTTTGCTGAGGATTCTAACCATTTTTATTTGGCTTTTAATTTTAAACTGACCAGGTATTATATTTAGTATTAAGAACAGTAAGATTTAGATCTACCTGTTACAGTGCTATTATTCATTATTAACACTACTACGTAACACCTCTCTCTTCAGAGAAAAGATTGAATATAGTGAAAACTTTGTGATACAAAATAAATTTTTCTCTGAGGGGACAAAAGACAATAAGCTCTGAAAATCACAACACCACAAAGATAAAGACATGAAATATGGGAATCAAATATTCACACTTATAGAAATGGGTTGGGACAGGACTAAACCTGTTTACACTTATAGAAATGGATTGGGACAGGACTAAACCTGTTTACACTTATAGGAATGAATTTGTACAGGACTAAACCTGTTTACACTTATAGAAATGGGTTGGGACAGGACTAAACCTGTTTACACTTATAGGAATGGGTTGGGACAGGACTAAACCTGTTTACACTTATAACTTAAGGAAAAAGAAATAATTTGATTTACATGCATACTACAACATTATATAAATAAGCATATACTCAGGTAAGCACAGTTTTTCGTCCATTATATAAAATTCCAAGCAGTCCCGTTCCTAGCACAACTACCAATGATAAACACCTGTTTTAAACTCAAGATCCAGCAATAAACACCAACTTCTGTCACAACTACAAGAGATAAACATTTATAGCACAACTTCTAAAGATATACACCCATTTCTAGCTCCGTTTCTAAACATAAACACCCGTTTTTATAACAACTTCCAAAAATATACACCCATTTCTATCACAACTTTTAAAAATAAACACCCGTTTCTGTCACAACTTCTACAGATAAAAAACCGTTTTTATTACAACTTCTAAAGAAAAACACGGGTTATAAACATGTAATATTGAGATATTTCATAAGTTAGTTTTCTGGAGTGTACACATCTCATTTTGATTTGTCAACTCCATTATTAGTATTTTTCTGTTTTTTTTATTTTACATTTAGTTTCACGAACATGAAATCTGTCGTCAGGTGCAGCTGTTAAACAAATTCTGTAAGAGTTTCTAAACTCATACAGTTCTCACTAACGACCAATTGTAAAAACTTGACCCATCTGCTGACCTAAGAAACAAGTCAGGAGTCTTGTGATAGAATCCACTGGAGAAGATAGGTAATATAGCGGATTGTGTCAGAACTTATCTTCCTACAGCTGGTACGTTCACTTTCATCTGAGTTATCTAACAAAGCAGATTAACGTAGGCCTGTTTCATTCTTAATCGTTCATTTCTCTTGCTTCGACTTCGTTGTCTTCTGTTCGTCATACAGAGGAAATTAAACAGTTTCTTCCTGCTGTTAGAAGAATCTAATATGTATCTTTATTTTAAATAATCTTGTCTTCTTTTCTATTGAGTTTTGGCCACGTAGAGTAAGAGAATAGAGACTTATCTGAGGAGATGGTATGTGTTAGAGGGAGATGATAAGTATTATTAGCGACATAATACTTATATGTTATCTGAATATACATTCATCGTATGTGTTGTACCAATGACATTTAGTATGGTGTGTTTTTGTTACTAGAAATACATATATGCTTATCCAGCCACCCGTCTTAATATATATTAACCCATCTATCCATGTAAGATATAGATATCCTGAAGAAACGATTTCAGGATTTTGAAAATTAACTATAGAACAACTGAGTGGAACTCATACCTTCGTGACGCAGTGTTGAACGTATTCGATCCTCCAAAAATACGAAAATGTGTTGATATGTCCATTTTGGACAGAATAATGAGAAATATTATTCTACTTGTGACCTCCAAGTTTTGTCAAAATCCAATTATTTTTGACTCAGTTATATAGTTGAAAACATTGTGAAAACGGTTTCCATGTTAACAAATGGGGGTTTTGGTATATTCGTGACTTTAACCTTTGACTTCTCTAAAAACTGAGTTGTATTGCAAATGCATACCAATTTTCGTCCAAATCCATTCAGCTATTTTTGAGAAATCTTGCTGTAGATCATACACAGGGGTGAAAACATAATCTCTGGCCACTTACGATGGTGGGTATAAAAATGAAGAAATATATACAATAAAAAATTGAATAGTCGAGAAAAAATACAGAACATGTCGAGTTGTTAAAGTGATTTACAGTTTAAGCTACATATGCAGCACAGGTTATGTATGCATTAATACTCAATGAGCCTTGCATATTTTTAGGCCTACTACATTATCGTTTTAATTTATTCCTTTTTATGAAATGTATACACCTAGGCCTAGTTTATTAAACTTTTAAATTACTTCATTATTTGACCTACAATGACCTATATATTTTATTATATTACCAGTTTAATTTATTCCAGTACACAAACTGTATATACCTAGGGCTATCTTATTAAACTTTTCAATTACTCCATTATAGGACCTTCAGGGTAACCAGACAACTATACACATATCTCTGGAACCAGTGAGTTTTTCCTTGAAGTTTTAAAGATTTTAACACCTCACTAAATTTATTACTTATTTAAATACTCTGCTTCCTTATTTTTAGGTGTTTCATTGTTCAGTGTCTGGTTTTCATTGTCCAGTGTTTAGTTTTCAGTGTACCTGAATATTCATTAAATATTGACACAAAGTCCGAATGTGTTGGGTTAAACACAGCGTGTTTTGTTATTAACGTAGGAAGTTTCTAAGTGTTACATAAAACATATTGTGTTGTGTTGCTAATTGTTACGTATTTTTTAATGTCTTATGTTCTTCGTAGACTAAACGCAACAGAAAAACGCAGATAACAGCTTGTATAATTTATTACACTAAACTATTAACAAATATAACAGATATAACATAAATTATATGATAACAGTGACAGATATTAAGTTACAACATTCGAAATTAATTACAAAACAAAATAATACTAGTTTCAAACTTCAAAATTAATCACAATACAAAATGGTACTGGCCTGTATCTAATATAATGATCTAAAATGAAAGTCTCAACTTCCAGTCTAGGGTGTGAATTTGGTCCCACGAAGAAATTCCGAAGCTTAAATGAAGAAGTTCCGAAACAGTTCACAGTTCAATAAATTCGCCGACTCTCAGCACAAGCAGTAATTCAGATGAATCGTAGAGATTGACGAAATAAAATCACAGCTTCCGTAGATCTAACTTCAGTCACAAATCCAAGTTGAATAATCACAGCAAACACTTAATCTTTCTCAAATAACTGACTCTCTTCTTTTGAAATAAAACTGATGTCTGAATCTCACTCTTCTCTCTCGCATCTTCGTCTGTATATATATTGTAGGCCTAAACTCCCCGAAAGACCGCGAAAATTCTACAGGTCTCCAAAGCAATCCACGCATGTCCGTTCTTGCACGAGACTACACGTCTAGACACGTAGTCACCAGCACTTCATTTACAAACATATGATTGGTCTACTGAATTCAAGAAAATTCTAAATGTTACCCTAAATGAATAACAAAATATTAGTTTAAACTTCGAAACAATAATATAAATATGGAAAAATGAATAATAGAAATGAAAATTTAAACACAACACGACATGTTGTCGCTTACAAAATATTTACACGACATTTACATAACACTAATTGATAAACTTCTGTGTTTAGACTGTATCATTTTGTTGTGTTATTAACATAGAAAGTCTCGAAGTGTAGCGTGTTGTGTTATTAACATAGAAAGTATTCAAATATAGCATGTTTTATGACTAGAATAGAAAGTCTCCATGTGTGGTGTGGTGTGTTATTAACGTAGAAAGTCTCCAATGGTTGCGTATTGTAAAGAATGGCGGTTTTTCTAAAGATCTAAAGTGAGAAAATGATAGGCTTATTTAGGCTTAAAGAGAGAAAATCATTTTTATCTAGATCTTAAATGATATAATGAAAATGTATTTATTTACCTCATGAAATTTCTATATCTATCGTTTTAAATGTTTTGTTTTTTTCCCTTCATTCAACATCTAAGTTTGTTTAAATGGGTAATCATGTTCTATAACACAAAACTAGATAAAGAAAACACCAGGTGGTAATTCTTTTCAGATAAAGTCAAGTTCTTTAACTTCAAGCAATATTTTACATCGACGTATATAAAGTGTAGATGTATGAAGCCTATCTATTTAGAACTTTATTTTTCTCAGATACAGACTATGAATTGTATAGCTTGTGTCTTTATAGTAATCTTCTGTAAGGAACGGCCTTGGTTTCGAACGTGTGTACTGTTTAGGCCTCACAGTCTATTGTTTCTCTACAACATAATCTACCCTGACTTGTCACAGCTGTACCGGCACGCGGAGCGAACGATTGTACAAATTACCGTTCTATGTTATCATATTTTCTGCACAATTATCTTGGTAGGTAAAGAATCAAGAGACATTCCCTGAGCAAGAAGATATGCGCATAAAGCAAGAGATAATATTACATTTACATCGTATATGGAAGCCGAAATTCGTCGGACCACGTAGATGTCGCCGTAAACAGGGAATGAATGGAATGTTGGGTAAACTACGAGAGATTAAGGTTTAAATGGAACATCCATTACTTAAGTGATAAATTCTCAGGAAGAAAGGGTAAAGCTTGGAACATTACGTAAGGGTAAGCAGATGGAACAACAAAATTAATAGGATTTAGCAACAATAATTTACAGACAAGTATGGTAGGATATTAGAGGCAAAGAGAACTGTTGTTAAAAGTTTATTTTAACTAAAGAAATAACAATTTCAGGATAATACATTTTAATAATCGGAAAAGTACTGAATTATCATTTACCTCAACCAATCAGCGTCGTATTTCAAGTAGAAAACGATACATCCCCCAATCAGCGTCGTGTTTCATCTAGATAGCGGTACCTCACCCAAATAGCGTAGTGTTTCACATATTCAAAGGTAATACTTCACAAACCAGTGTCATTTTTATCTTTATAAATACTATATTGAGATTAATCACATCATTGTTAATTCACTTAAATAAACATTTATTTAAAATGTAAGAGAGGAGTGAGTAACTGCCAGATTTTCTCTGAGAAACATTTGCTAACATTTAAACCAGAAATTCACATTAAACATATCTGTAATGGAAATTTTTTGTTGATTATAAATTAGTGACTGAACATCTGTAAAGGATGATTACGTGTTTACAATAAATTAGTGACTGAACATCTGTAAAGGATGTTTACGTGTTTATAATAAATTAGTGACTGAACATCTGTAAAGGATGATTACGTGTTTACAATCAATTAGTGACTGAACATCTGTAAAGGAAGTTTACGTGTTTACAATAAATTAGTGACTGAACATCTGTAAAGGATGTTTACGTGTTTATAATGAATTAGTGACTGAACATCTGTAAAGGATGTTTACGTATTTATAATAAATTAGTCGCTGAACATCTGTAAAGGATGTTTACGTGTTTATAATAAATTAGTGACTGAACATCTGTAAGAATGTTTACGTGGTTTAATAATAAATTAGTCCGCTGAAACATCCTGTAAGGATGTTTACTGTGTTATAATGAAATTAGTGACTGAACATCAGTTAAGGATGTTTACGTGTTTATATTAAATTAGTGACTGAACATCTGTAAAGGATGTTTACGTGTTTATAATAAATTAGTGACTGAACATCTGTAAAGAATGTTTATAATAAATTAGTGACTGAACATCTGTTAAGGATGTTTACGTGTTTATATTAAATTAGTGACTGAACATCTGTAAAGGATGTTTACGTTTTTATAATAAATTAGTCGCTGAACATCTGTTAAGGATGTTTACGTGTTTATATTAAATTAGTGAATGAACATCTGTAAAGGATGTTTACGTGTTTATAATAAATTAGTCGCTGAACATCTGTAAAGGATGTTTACGTGTTTATAATAAATTAGTGACTGAACATCTGTAAAGGATGTTTACGTGTTTATAATAAATTAGTCGCTGAACATCTGTAAAGGATGTTTACGTGTTTATAATAAATTAGTGACTGAACATCTGTAAAGGATGTTTACGTGTTTATAATAAATTAGTCGCTGAACATCTGTAAAGGATGTTTACGTGTTTATAATAAATTAGTGACTGAACATCTGTAAAGGATGTTTACGTGTTTATAATAAATTAGTGACTGAACATCTGTAAAGGATGTTTATAATAAATTAGTGACTGAACATCTGTAAAGGATGTTTACGTGTTTACAATAAATTAGTGACTGAACATCTGTAAAGGATGTTTACGTGTTTATAATAAATTAGTGGCTGAACATCTGTAAAGGATGTTTATGTGTTTATTATAAATGTGCAGTCTAATTTATTATTAACATGAAAACTTCCTTTACAGATCTTCAATAAGTTGAGATACAGGATAGAAAAAGCCTCATGATTTTGTTAATATCTGTCTCAAGTCCAAGAACATCAGTCGACCTCATCTATCATAAAATACTGAAAATATCACAATGTAACAACATTGTGTATATTTTATCGGAGTGAGATCACTCTTTCAAGTTTGCGGGTCGTTTCTATTCTGCAGTTTGTTGTTATCCTCTATATTTTGTACCGCTGTATTCATGTGATACCTTGTATATTTAATACCACTGTATTTAATTATGACTATGATCTACAATATTAAGTACGATTGTATTTAATTGTGAGCTACAAAATTTAGTACCACTGTATTTTAGTGCCATCTGCCATATTTAGTACAACTGTATTTAATTATGATCTACAATATTTAGTACAACTGTATTTAATTATGATCTACAATATTTAGTACAACTGTATTCAATTTTTCCCTCTTTTGTTTTGAAAGTTTACCGGATACATTTTCTCCGGGGCTATATACATACATATGTCATCATCTACTTAAGGAAAATCAAAACAGAACTTGGTGGAAATCACTGTTTATTTGGTATGATATTACTTTTGAAAGAAAACGATTTTTATGTAAATTTATATGCTCACTAATGCTGCGACACCTGGTGATCTCCACCGAGGGTGTGTTTCAGGAAGAAGACTGTGGTTGGTTTGTAGAATTGCCGATTACAACAATTGAATTCGAAATTCAATGATCGTTTTTCACCAATAAACTTGGTGCCGAAATGACTTTCATTAACAAGATCAAATAGAAACAGAGGGGTTCGGAATTCTGAGATCAACTACAATCTATCTGAGGTCAACTACCGGCGATCCCTTGACGCCGGGGCGCTAAAATCAAATCACTCCATTATTGCAAGGAAGATGGGTAGCGCCACGCATTCCTGTTATCCAATTTACAAGCAAGTGATGACGTTTGTGTTCGTGAGTAGAAATAATTCCAATTTCATTTTACTCGTTACTAGTTAAAAATAAGGAATACCTAACTATTTAGACGGCCATCTTTCCAACATAAACAATACAACAGTCAACGGGTGCAAATATTTCCCTTTGAGTCACGAATAAGTAAAACAATGGAGTTAATCGAACAAATGACGCCTGAGAAAAACTAGGTTTTAACGACCTCTTAACTTTGAAACTTCTATAATGCAGACGTAGTTTCCTGACTGGATGACTCAGAGGTTGAACGTCGACTCTATTTGTCAGATTACTGAAGTTTAATTTACTGGTATTCTGTTCCTATACACTGTATTAGAAAACTATTTGAAATCTTAGTATGTGTTTGTATATATTTATATATATAGAAGGGATAGGCGTAAAGTGCCTCCCCCTCGAAAACGTTATTTTTTTATACCTTTAGTAGATAAGAGATAAATATGTAAAACTATATATATATGTTTGTTTAAGCATGATCCGAGATCCTAGTTTAACACTGGCTTCAGTAAATAACTGAACTTTTAATGACTTTAGTTGCATGTTATCGTACAAAGTTTTATGAACCTGTTGTAGATTATTATATCTTATTACTACAATTACCCTACAAAATGATTAAATACGTGATATGACTATATATATCTTCACGTAATTTGGCAAGTTTTCAGTAAACATTGTAAGTATTTTATACAGTAAAAATTAGAATTTCTTATAAATTAATTTTGCAGAAAATTAATGATACAATAAAGGAAGGGTAGTGCTGAGTAATACAAGCTGTTGTATCTTTTATCAGAAACATTACATTCAAAGTAATATAACATTAACAATAACAAAGTAGACAGATATTAAGTTTTTTATTTTACTTCTCTTGTCAGCTGATATTTAATTGATCAAACCTGAGAATTAAAAAAAATTGTAAGGTGTGACGTACTTAAATAAAACTGTTGGTACTATATATAATAAATTACAGACAAGTTTGTCAAACTTTGTAACAAACTATTGGTTAAAGTTCTGTATCTCCTTATGATTTCACAGAAAAGTATTTCATGCCAAGTTCACGAAAGTCAGTTTCTTCATGTGTTTGTCAGTCAGTATATAACTGTGTGTTCGTAGTTAAACACAAAGCTACACAATCTGTGATCTACCCATCACGGGTATCGAAACCCAGATTCTAGTATCGTAAGGCCGTTGACATACCGCTTTGTCACTTCTTGTGGAATTAACTGTCGTGATTTTGGAACAACAAATTCCAGTGAAGATAGCTGGCTATAATTCCCTAAAGGTATATATTCATTATTGAGGAACAACAAATTCCAGTGAAGAGAGCTGGCTATAATTTCCTTTTAAATACCTTTTAAATACACTCAGCATTTTCCGCTTTGAGCACTTATTACAGTTGTAGTCGAGCATTTCATTCGGTTCAGAGAACCCGTCAAATTATTGTGGCGGGGTGTAATATTGCTGTTTGCCATCCTTCTGGTCAGTTGTACAAAACTAGTTAGGTGGTGTCTTTTATCTGGTTGCTTAGCCCGCGTGCATACAAGATGTTATCCGGGTTCCATTCTAGTTTAATTGTTTTTGTTTCCTTCTATTTTCAATTTTACTTTACCATACTGTAACAACGTTTTATTCACCCTTATAACATGTTCGTAAACCCAGGAATGTTCTGTTACGTACTGTCCTTTTAAAACCAATTTCCATGATTAAGGAGTCTCTGTGTACGGAAAATGTGTAAGAAAGGCACATAACAATCTTTTAAAAATATATTCTTATCCTTTATATTATTTAGCAAATTTCCTGAAAAGCCATATACAGTGTCACCTATATACATCACTTTCAGAATTCGAACGTTGTTTTCAAACTGTGAGTGCTAAATATTTATTTTGATGCACTAACCAAGCTTTTTCAAACAACTTTATTACAAACATACGTCTGACCGTTTTGCAGTGACACCAAATGGACGATGACCACGTGCCACTACGGTTTTAACGTGAACTAAGTTTCCACACGGAAAACCGAACTTGGATTACGTAGTTGATGACATAAACATACGTAATAGAATTTGTGAAACACATTTCTAGCTGTGTTAATTTACCATAATTCTAATTAATTATAAACGTATCTTTCCTTTTCTCAACACTGTACTTCACTTCGTAAGATTTGTTTATATGTTTGTATTTAATTTCGTGTAAAGCTTAATTTAGCAGTGTAGGTCGAGAGCGAAGCCAGCCAGTCACCACCCACCGCCAACTCTTGGGCGACTCTTTTACCATCGAATTGACAGTAATTTAATAACGTATCTACGGCTAAAAGGGCGAGCACATTTGGTGTGACGAGGATTCGAACTCGAGACGTTTATATTACAAGTCAGACGCCCTAACCACATGGCCATGCTGGGCCAAACGTCGTAAAACATGTCTACTAGACTTAAAAGCAAACCATTTGTTTTCAATTTTTAAAACAGTATTTTTTGTTAACGTGTAGCACGCAGTACATATGTAGTTTAGAATCTCTTTATATTTCAATTATTCAACGATTCCGTCTAAGCCTTTTTTTCTATGTGACACAGTTTAAAACTGTCTGGCAAAAGGCTTTTTCCCGAAACATTACGAATAAATACAAGAACTTGTTACATACATGTGTTTTTACATATTTTGAACACTTTTTATTTCCGTTATTTCATAATTTTTGCCACGTCTTACGATCTTTCCTACTATGTGCTGTGTTTTTTTTTTCAAAAAGCAAACCGACTTCTATATCAGTTGTCTTGTATTTTACTGACCGCAACCAATTACTGTTAAGACAGTTATGTTAGCTTTTACTGACTATAGTCAATTACTGTAAATATTATTCTAGTTTGACCATAACAGGTTAATCTAACATTAATATTAACCTCCTATAAAATCAGTAATATCCCGCTCTGACTACAGCCAATCACTGTAAAGTGAACATCAATTTACTCTGGCTACAGCCAATCACTGTAAGGTAAATATTACTTCACTATGACCACAGCCAATAATTGATAAGTAAATACTTTTCTTATGAAACTTTGTAGAATGGACAGCAACTGCCTGCTGTGGAGACACGAGTGTTGAGGACGACGTTTCAAAAGTCTTCCGCCTTTCGTCTTCAGATCAGTGAAGCGTCGTCCTCCACACTCGTGTCTCCATAACAGGCAGTTGCTGTCCATTCTACAAAGTTTCATCATGAATACTCTGCTTAACCGATCCACCAAAGAATACTATTCTGGTTTCACGAAAGCCAATCATTATTAATTAAACACTGTCCTAAATATAACGTATTACTATGAATCCATTATTTCGATCAGTGAACAACACCAAGCTATGAAATCAATGTAATCTTTTTTATAAGCACAGACACTTACAGTTAAGTGAAAACACGTAAAAGAAATAAACACGAGAGGCAACGATGTAATACAAACACAGCGTATTTAAATTCCAATACACTCTCTGACTGCAAATCTGCACGAGATTAGTAGAAACGTCATGGGATTTAGATTAGTTTTATTGAGATTCATCATAACCCACAAGTTTATTTAATCTTTGTTTATTTGTTATTGTTTTTTTTAATTTGCGCAAAGCTACACTAGGGCTATCTGCACTAACCGTCCCCAAATTAGTAGTGTAAGACTAGAGATAAGGTAGCTAGCCATCATCACCCGCCGCCAACTCTTGAGCTACTGTTTTAACAACTAATAATGAGATTGACCGTAACATTATAACACCCCCCGACTAAAAGGGCGGGGATGTTCGATGTGACGGGGACTCGAACTCGCGACCCTCAGATTACGAGTCCATTACCTTAACCACCTGACCTTACGGGCATTTTTTCTTTGCACTAAAAGAAACACAATTCTTAAAATGCCAGAACTATAATGTTGAAATGGGTCGTTTATACGAAAAAAACAAGAATACATAACTGAGAACTTGTACGCATGCTCAGAATTGAAATAAAAGTTTAAACAGACATAAAATCCGAAAGTAAGCTTGTTTTCTTTATAGTTTTGGAAAACAAAAATACGTGATGTCAGCTCTGGACAGTAACGAGCTGGACTCGGTCTAGTTTGCTCGGACTGTGAATTTGAGGGTTTCTAATTCGAGCTTCGTTGCCACAGAAACTCACTATGTTCTTTACATTCGTAGATGCAATATAACAATAAAGCTCAAACTCTACTTTTCGTTCTGACAAGAGCAGCCCAATCGTTGGCGGTGGGCGATGTTGATCAGGTATCTCGTATATCACACAGAGTAAGGGACGGCTATGCGCGCAGACAACCTTTATGTAGTTTTGAGTGAGAATTATGAAGTATAATACTAGTAGAAAAGTAACCGTGCGGATGAGTTTTTTCCCCCCTTTTTGTTTGGCCCGGCATGGCCAAGCGCGTACGGCGTGCGACTCGTAATCCGAGGGTCGCGAGTTCGCGCCCACGTCGTGCTAAACATGCTCGGCCTCCCAGCCGTGGGGTGCATAATGTGACGGTCAATCCCACTATTCGTTGGTAAAAGAGTAGCCCAAGAGTTGGTGGTGGGTGGTGATGACTAGCTGCCTTCCTTCTAGTCTTACACTGCTAAATTAGGGACGGCTAGCAGAGATAGCCTTCGAGTAGTTTTGTGCGAAATTCCAAAAAAAACTTTTTGTTTAAGTGAACAAAGAAAATTTGATGATGACCTATGAATGTCGAAACGTTGTTCTCTGATTATCAGTAAACGTGTTGATACCCATACCAGCCGTTCTGTGATACACTTTTATTTCAAGTGGGTATCTTGTCATCAAGAAAGAAAACAAATGTTAAATCATTGTTTCTCCAGACGTTACATAATTTGGTTACAAACTCATTGAACAGTCATCGACCACGGTGACACCTAACGTTATAATATTTTATTAATTCCTCATGTTATTTTAAAAAAGCAAACAACATGTTAAGCAATTTTGATAGTTGTCGTGCGTGCGAGGTGAAATAGTTAATATTTTTAGTGCGTGTTTCAATATTGTTAGATTTCACTTCTTCCAATTGTTAATTAACATCCTGATAAACATTCAAACACGCAAAATCTAGGGGAACAGACAACGCACGTGCTTCTACATAAGTATTTACTTGAACTCTCTGTTACACAGTTATGTTGCAGAGCTGGACACTCCAAAGAGCTCGAGGGGAAAATATTTAGAAAGAATCACGAAAGAATTTGATACAATCAAACAATGAACCGGGTGAAAAAAAAACAATAACTAAGCCTAAAGTATAATACCATAAAATTTGGCATCTCACAACAAATATTAACTACATTAATTTATAACGGTATATATTCGAAATTAATAATTATCGAACAAATAACTTTCTGAGTCTGTTAAAGATTATGATTACCACATGAAATCTTTGTTCTCAACAACAGACTTTTTTCTTTTCTAATTATATAGCGACATCTAGTTATTTAAAGGAGAACTAGGATTCGAGTTGTTAATAATTTAACATTGATGGGTTAAAATTAAATGTAACGCAAATACAATACCGTAATAAAACAACTGATTAGGTACAGTGAAATGGAAATAATAAAACATCAGTATCTGTTAACTTTATATTTACTGTTTAGTAGAGTTATGTATACCACAAACTGGTAGTGTTGTAGATAGTTCGTACGCCATTACAGAATACGGTAAGTTATCGGTTAGACGTTCGTTTCAAATTTAAGGATTTTTTGAAACGTTAATTAATCGTAATACCACAAAACTATAATTTTGATCATTTTGTGTGTGTATGTTTTTAAACTAAATATTATTATTAATATTCTGCTAAAAGAAACAATAAACAAATAAGTACATTGGAAAAATCCACGTACTAAAAAAAAACAGGTAGTGGGTAGTACAACGAATATCAGCTTTGCAGAACGTTGAAGTGTCAGTACAAATTACGAATATAATCCAACTAACGATTTAAATATTGACACACATTCAAGTCCTCATTAAATTACTTAACACGATAAAACACTGTCGTGTTCCGGTATGTTTATTAAATTAGGGTTACTTTCTGAGACTATTTAACGCTTAACCGTGTTCTCGAAAACTGGTCTCTCTCCTCGTGGACATTTTTTTAGACATGACCAACTTTCACCCTTGAATTCAGTTACGCACTTTCACCGATATCTTTTAAAAGAAGAACAGTTTTATTGGACTAGATCTCTAGACGTCACAAGTAATTACAGTAAGACACGAGAACGTTCCCGCGCTTTTCGTCTCGTATCCACGATATGTTACGTTGATGACACAAGGCTATGGGCAGTTTTATGAAAAAGGAAACACTGGTCCTTTATTCTTGGCAGACAACATGAACAAACGGGAACTGGAAATAAAAAAATATCGAACAATTAGCTTTACCGAGATCACTGACTATATAATAACATAATATGAAATGAAAACAAGTCCCAAACAAGCGATAACTTTAACTGTTTTGCAAAATTTTCATTTCATAAAATATACTATAATAAACGTTCCTGTCGTAATTACCAACTGACTTTCATCACATATAGGGGTCGCTCTAATAATATTTCGATTTCAGAAATTCTCAAACGTGTAAACATTTTAATCGATCTGGTAAGCGGGTAAAAAAGCCTAAACACCGTTTGTCAGCTCAATGGATGTTTCTGCGAATGTTACTTGAAACTTACATTTATTTTTTGCTGTAATAAAATTAAAAGTCTTTTCTCACCAATAAACCAAACGCTCATTGGTTAATTTTGAGAAATTACATACACTGTTGGTCAAAATCTTAAAGCCAATGATCATAAAGGAAAAATATGCATTTTGTGTTGTTAGACTCAACCACCTATTTGAGTAGAGCTTCGAAGGATGAAAATAAGAAAAGGGAAAATAAAAATATTTTTTTTAGCATTTAATAGAGAAAATGTGAACACTATGAAATTAGTCTAAATACTAGCTGATCAAAAGTTTAACACCATACCAAAAAGAAGTCCTAAACAGGGTAGGAAATGCCGACATTGCGAATAACTTCAAACATTTGCTTTGACATGGTCGACATAAGGGTTTGTAAAAGGCAAGCTGGAATGTTATTCCAAGTGGTGAAGATGGCTTCATGAAGTTCATGCAGTGTTTGGAATCGACGTCCATTTCTATAGACTTCCCTTGCTATCCACCCCCAAACATTTTCAATGGGATTCAGTTCGGGCAAACACGCTGGATGGTCCAAAAGAATCACGTTATTCGCCATGAAAAAGTCCTTTTTCTTGCGAGTATTGTGGATTGCAGCGTTGTCCCGCTGAAAGATCCAGTCATTTCCACACAAGCGAGGGCCTTCAGTCAATAAGGATGCTCTTTCCAGCATGCTAATGTAGCCAGCTGCTGTTTGACGCCCCTGTATAATCTGAAGTTCCATTGTTCCATGTAAGGAGAAAGCACCCCAGATCATGATGGAACCTCCTCCACTGTGTCGTGTAGAAAATGTCTCCGGTGGGATATCCTTATCGTGCCAGTAACGTTGGAAGCCATCTGGACCATCCAGGTTAATTTTTTTTCTCATCAGAGAACAAAACCTCCTTCTACTTTTCTACATCCCACCTTTGGTGCTTCTCAGCAAAGTTTAACCGAGCTGTTTTGTGGTGTGGAAGGAGGCGTGGCTTTTTAAGACGTATACGGTTTTTAAAGCCTTTCTCTCGTAGATGCCGTCTTATTGTTCTTGAGCTGCATTCTTCGTCCGTAAGGGCCTTAATCTGGTTCGACGATTGGCTGGTGTCTTGCTGGACAACTTGTCGAATCCTCCTGCTCAACGCCGGCGAAATTTTATTGGGCTGACCACTTGAAATTCTCGTTCCGTATCCCTCAGGGTCTTTTAAGAAATTTGCAGCAGCAGTTTTACCACGCCCGATCTCACCAGCGATGGCACGTTGAGAGAGACCTTGCTTTTGCAGTTCGACAATTTTGCTACGTTCAAACTGTGTCAACTTTCTAGCCTTTAACATCTTTTTACCCAATGTAACACAGGAGATATCAGTGGGAGATGTTGACAATGCTAATACTTGAAAACAAATGACTTAATTTCGTTACAAATGACTAAATTACTGATTAACGCTTCGTTTCAGTATGGTCTTAAACTTTTAATCAGCTAGTATTTAGGCTAAATTCTTAGTGTTCACATTTTCTCTATTAAATGCTAAAAAAAGTGTTTTATTTTTATTTTCCCTTTTCTTATTTTCATCTTTCGAAGCTCTGCCCAAATAAGTGGTTGAGTCTAACAACGCAAAATGCATATTTTTTCTTTGTGTTCATTGGCCTCAAGATTTTGGCCAGCAGTGTATGGTATTTTAAACCATGTCAGGTTAAAAGCAACCTACTACTACTTGTTAGTAGTGGATTGGACGTGGCCTGTTGGTTATTGAATTTGGACCGTGAATTCTAAGTTGATGGTTCGGGACACGTAAAAAAGTCTTGGTATTAGGTTAAACAAAAGTAACCTCAGATTGACAGTGAGTGCTGTTCGTTCTAGTCTACAAGCTGAAAATTAGGGATGCATGTGCGTAAAAAGCCTTTTTTGTGGTTCTCTGCGAAACTTCTGAATGGAACAAGTTACAGAAGAGCACGTGGTTTTAAAAGTATTCTTGTTTTATTTTAACTGTTATGACTTCATAAGATACATTGAAGAAAAGGTACGTAGATACAATTTGAATTTTTACAGCCATCACCGTACCAATAATGTAACGTTTAGTAAACTGGGAGAAACTATCAATTAGTTTTGGCAATCTTACAAACATCTACATACACCATGAGGTCACATCTGCTGGACACTTATTGACTTTTGAGTGTGAAACCAGGAAGACTGAACAGTTGAGCCAAACTACCAGAGTAAAAAGGGGGGATGTTGATGTTAAGATCTTCTCCATGCAATGTTGCCCGACGAATGAAACACTGTAAAAAAATAGATACATCAGACACAATATCACTTTTGTTACATCCACAGAAGCAAGCTTCATCAGGATGATAAATGTCATCAATGTAACCACTGTTATTGTTTTCCAACCCTATCACTATAGATCAACATGGAACCTACACTTACAGAGGTTCTATTTAACCTCACCTTGTATCGCACTGTCACCTCGTTCTGATATACCAGATTCATCACACTATTAATGTATTCTGATATGTAAAATGTCATCACACAGTTAATATATTCTGATATATCAGATGTTATCACACAGCTAATATGTTCTGATATATCAGATGTTATCACACAGCTAATATGTTCTGATATGTCAGATGTTATCACACAGTTAATATGTTCTGATATGCACCACTATGTTAATGTATCCTGATGTGATGTGACATGACATTACTTATAACACAGGTACATGATGTGATATTACATTACTTTTAACACAGGTACATGATGTGACATTACTTATAACACAGCTACATGATGTGATATTACATTACTTTTAACACAGGTACATGATGTGACATTACTTATAACACAGGTACATGATGTGACATTACTTATAACACAGCTACATGATGTGATATTACATTACTTATAACACAGGTACATGATGTTACATGACATCATTAGTGTTTTGTGTCCTAACCTTCAGATGATTACTTTAAAGAAACACATAATAATTAACCCTAAAAGCATTACACTTTTAGTACATTTATTTTATGTTATCATGACCCGAGCGCAGTTCTCAGTATATTTAGAAAGTCATAATTTAGTAATATTTGATATTTGCGTTAGATAATGTTTCGTAAGATTTATATAATGGATTATTGACTATATTTTCGAAGTCCACTTACTTTTCAGAAAAAGAAGGCATTAGTGAAGAACAGTGGTTCCCAAACTGGGGGTAATTTAATAATTTATCGGGGAAATAGAGGGGTGACAGAAAGAAAAGTTAAAATTCTGAAAATCAAGAAAACATTGAGGTAGCTGGTATTAGGATTAATGTTAACTTAGTCTTAGTATGTAAAGTTGTAAATTAAACCTATTTTAAGTATGTAATAAAGTTAAATCAAATAACAATAAACATCAAAAACTAATATACAGTAGTAGAAAAGAAAAAATATCTAAGTGTGTGATAACCTAAAAGTATTTTGACAAGTATGCTTCAGAACACAAGTCACTCAGTAACCCTGATGACTCATCGACGTGTCCAGTACGCGTCGCTCACTGCCTGAGGTTGCTTCTATTTCACACTGTCAGTTTCTATGTGAGCATCAGCCGAGATAGACAAAACCTGGTATGTATGTGTACTGCCCTGTGCAGTATAATTAGTATTTACCTACTATTACATCATTCCTATGCTGAATAAGCTCTTTTAATGCTATCTAGAATGCCATGAAAAAATAAATAACAAGTTCACATTGTTCACACTTTTTTATGCAATTTTTCTTTTTCTTTTTCTGCAGATTAAACAATAAAATGTCTAAAAACCGCACCTACTCTGACGCCTTTCTTCGCTATGGCTTTGTGAATTTACCCTCTGGTGGAGAGGATCGGCCATAATGTGTAGTATGTCACAAAGTGTTGACAAATGAAAGCCTCAAACTATCAAAACTCTCAGCTCAACTCCAGAAGTGCCATCCAAATCTTCAAAATGAGGATCAGGCTTATTTTCAGCGCCGGGCTGTAGCACTGAAGAATATCTAGTTCGGTTCATCTGGAACTCAAGCTCAAAAGCTTCAAGCTGCGGTCGAAGCATCTTACTTTGTTGCATATAAAGTTGCCGAACAACAAAAATGCCACACCAATACAGAGAATCTGATTATGCCTTGTGCATACGAGACGGTAAGCAAGGTATGTGGGGAGGATCAAGCGAAGAAACTGAGTGTCATATCTCTATCAAACAACACAATTCTCCGACGAGTCGATCACATGACATTAGATATTCTGTCCCAAGTTACAACAGAGATCAAGGAAAGCTCATATTGCAAATTCTCCTTTCAATTTGATGAATCGTGTGACGTAGCCAATTGTGCTGTTCTCGTTGGGTTCGTTCGTTACGTCCACCGGGACAAGATCAAAGAAGAGTTTCTATTATGCGGAGATCTACTGACAACCACGAAGGGAGAAGATATCTTCAATATCATCAACAGTTTCTTTACCACGAATGGATTGGATTGGAACAGCGTTCAACAGGTAGGGAGAGATGTTTATATAAAGTCTAGATTAGAATAAATACAATGAATTACATGGCATATAGTCATATAGTTTTATTTATTGTACAAGTAGCTGTAGTGTAGCTAATATTTTATACATAATTCACTAAAAAGTATCGTGCCTGTCGTACTGAAATACTAAAGTACCAAAATAAATTAAAACCATATAATTATAACGCAAATGATAAGTAAGAATGACTAACTGACGCAATCTATAATAGTTTTTCTTTTTTAATCTAGGTCTCCGTCGATGGAGCACCGTCGATGATGGGTCGTAATCGTGGATTACGGGGCCTCATACAAGCTGTGAATCCAGAAATTTCTGTACATCATTGCATCATTCATCGGTACTCTCTTGGATATAAAAGCTTGCCTGGTAATCTGAAATTAGTATTTGAAGATGTGTTGAAAATCGTCAATTTCATCAAGTCTAGGGATGCGAATTCGCGCATGTTCAGGGAGCTGTGCAAGGAAATGGGAGAGCAGTATCAAGTTCTGCTCTACCACACCGATGTTCGCTGGTTGTCACGAGGCAAGGTTGTACGTCGAATCATTGAGGTCCGTAAGGTTCTTCAGGAATTTCTGAAACAAGAAGAATCTCCTTTTGCTACCAAGTTAGCAATAAGGAGTGGCTTGCTCGACTTTGTTACTTGGCTGACATATTTGCGGAGCTGAACTGTGATAATCTGCAACTCCAGGGCCAAAACACGACTCTCATTGATGCCCATCACACTGTGACTGCATTACTGGGAAAACTGAGACTCTGGATTCGACGCTTGGAGAAAGGAGTGATCGCTCAGTTTCCCACCCGAGACCAGTTTGTTGAGGAGAATAGTTATGATACTGGATCACTTTTACAGACCATCAACAAAGAGATGAGCGACCATTTGAAGGGGCTTGAAACAAGCATGCAGCACTACTTTCCAGAGAGTGACCTAAAAACAGCCAGTCTTCAGTGGATCATTCATCCCTTTTCTGTACCTGATGAGGCCATTCATGATGATGATTTCCCTGCAAAGGAGGAGTGGATCACAATGCGAGCAAATGAAGCCTTGAAAGTCAAATTCCAAAACCAAAATGCAGATTCCTTTTGGATTTCACAACTAGCTGACTCGCCAACTCTGTCCAAGAGAGCCTTGAAGTTGTTGGTATCATTTTCAACAACGTATCTGTGCGAGAAGGGGTTCTCAACCGTGCTGGGGATGAAAACAAAATAGAGGACTCTCTTGAATGTTGCAAAGGATGCCAGGCTGGCACTTTCAACCACAAAGCCAAAAATTTCTAAACTAGCTTCATGTATGCAACTCCATCCATCCCACTGATGCTCTTGACATCTTTGGCAATATTCAATAGAAATGCACAATGATCAAATACAATAATTAAAAGTGTAATTCAGTGTAAATAAATTATATAAATAAACTGTAAATAAATAAAGTGTAATAAATAAAGTGCAATATATCTCTAGTTTAATTTAGCCATATTTTCTCAGTGTTGAAAACATTTTGTGAAAGGGGTAACATGCTTAATGTGACTTGTTAAATTGGGTAACAAGCTGAAAAAGTTTGGGAACCACTGGTGTAGAAGGTCGGACGGGCCACACTTGACCCAAACTGGGGGTCTTTCCGTCTTCACTGAGAGAAGGTCTTTTAACACTAAGGAGGAGGTCTTCCGGCTGCCGGGGACGACTAGCGTCATCTGCTGAGTGCACAGAGGAATCGTCATACTGTCCAGACCTGTCAGGTTGGGGACCATTTGACGAGAGGTCGCGAGGAAGTGAGGATTGACTCTTTAACACTTCAGTAAGTCCAACAGGGATTTTACTGACGTTTCGAATTCCTTGTTCTAGTTCTTGTGAAGTATTTAAACTTCTGATAGAGGGCGCTTCGTTATCTTCGTTAATTTGTTGTTCACCCTCGTTCTTGTCTTTAGGTTCATGGTCCATTTCTTCTTGTTCCTTTCGCAATTTTTCAGATTTTCGCCACTTGGCTCTTCGGTTCTGAAACCAGACCTTAAAAGTATAGCATAAATAAATGTTAATTAAACTGTTATAGAAGTGGACAGCTAATCTAATGTTATTTTACAAAAACAAAACATTGTTCATATGATCGCTTACCTTGAAACCTAATCTCAAGGTAGACCTAGACCTCTTACAACAACATACTAATCTTTAGCCTACCCTCAAATTGAAATTATTTTAGGTAGGAGTAGAATAAATTAATCTAATGAGATCTTTGGTCGTGGTCAGGGTCAGATACACCAATAGAAAGTTTCGTGGTCAGATAATACACCAACAGAAAGTTTTGTGGTCAAATACGCCAACATAAAGTTTCGTGGTCAGATGATACACCAATAGAAAGTTTCATGGTCAGATGATACACCAATAGAAAATTTTGTGGTCAGATAATACACTAATAGAAAGTTTAGTGGTCAGATAATACACTAATAGAAAGTTTCATGGCCAGATACAGCAATAGAAAATTTTGACATGATGAGGTCAAAACTGTAATCAGATTTCATATTGGTGAAGAGATAACGGAGATATAACCTGAAAGTTCGTACCTGAAAAACAAACAAATACAAAAAGCCGTTCTATGAGTCATTATAGCGAAACCAAAAATCTAAAAACTTAACGATCGAGAAAAACGAATATAAACAGTGAAATTATAACCGGTAAAAATAATAATGGTAAAATTTTAACATTCATATAACTTATAACAGAGTTTAGGTACAAGATTCTTATTAAAATCTACCAATAGATTTGAAGAAAGACAGCTCGACCAGCTGATAGAGAAATAGGTAGATTTAGAAATGTTTCCTTATTTATATATGAACATGAGAAGTTAAAAAAAAACAGTTAAAAGATATGATTAGCGGTTTTAACTGTAATCACAAACGTATAAAATACAATTAAAAGAAATCTTATGTAATTTTATACTTTAAAGAAAACGAAAGTCCTAAGAGGAGTTAACTATGACACACTTTCAGTGATGTCGAGAAACCCACTTGTTGAGAATTTTATATGCAAAAACGACTCGTTTGGGTTGATAAATTTTTTACATAGAAGAGCAAACAACGTTTCGACCTTCTTCGGTCAACGTCAGGTTCGCTCTTCTGTGTAAAATATTTTCTCAACCCAAACAAGCCGTTTTTGCATATAAAATTATGACACACTTTACTTATTTGGATAACAGAGGGCACTAGTTTAGAAAACAGTATGGATCTCGCACATGATTCACAAGACAGTTTTAGTATTTTTTGCAGGATCGTAAATATTTCTCTTTCGTTTGTTTTTGTTATTTTTTTCTCCAACTCATTTCAGCAATTGGTGGAAAGTTTTAATAAATAAACAATAATTATTTGTTTCAACATAAACAGCGACAAGACATGAAACGTTTGCACAGATAACGAATTATCTTCTATTCTTATACCACTGAGGTTGTTTGGAAACCTAAATATTTGTATTCTCTTGTATGTTTCATCAACTTTCGTTAAAAATATTTATGGAGGGATTCTTTTTTTGCAAGTTTCATCAACTTCCGTTAAAAATAAAGACATTAATATATTATTCAAGGGATTCTTTTTTTGTATGGTCCATCAACTTCTGTTAAAAAAAGACATTAAGATATCATTGGAAGGATTATTTTTGTATCAACACTCTTGCTCAAAAAAGGTTGTTACATGTTCGAAAAATATGATTTTTTAGTCAATTATATCACTTTAAAACTAAATTCACTTTATCTGTAACTCTTATACTTTCAAGTTTTAGTTTTCTACTATTCTGAATTACCTGAGTACATTTTGAGTCGGTTTAATACCTTGAACATAAAAGTGTTCTGAGACTTGTCCCAAACGCAGTATCTGGGGTGAGATATAAAAGTCAGGGATATTACTTTTGTACCATACTTGTTAGCGATGCGTCTTCAACTCTGTAAATAAGTTAAACATTATGCCAGGTCCAACTAGCGTAGGTTTGAGAAATCAGATGGTTGCCAATGAAAACGCTGGATTGAAACAAGGTGATATTGGTGTATCCAGGCAGACCGTCAACAGAGTTCTCAGAAGAAGAGCTGCAAACGGAAATGTGAGTCCCAGCAGACCTACGGGCCGTCCACGTGCCATTACAGCACGCGTTGATTGCCGGACCCTCACCATTGCTCGTCCAAACCGTACGATGTCCTCCAGGTCGATTGCTTCTGAGTTACGTGCGCAACAACTGATCCGGACTTCAGGTCAGACGGTTGGTGCAAGCTGGATACAGAGCAAGACGGATGGTCAAGAAACCTAAACTCACAGCTAGACATCGCAACAACAGGCTGTAGTGGGCTCAGCGATACCATAATCTGAGGATCGCACACTGGAATCATGCAGTTTCTGGTGACGAATTCAAATTTCTGCTCTACCCCACTGATGGTTCAACACGCGCTCATAAGCTCCCTGGAGAACAGCTTAATGATAAAGATGTTCAACCCAACGTCACAGGAAACGGAGGCTCAGTGCACATCTGGGGTCCATTCTGTTCTACAGTGGTCAGCCAGTTGGTCATTCTGGATCAAAACCATACTGGTGCTGGGTATCAGGATATCCTGGATCGCCACTTACTGCCATTGGCCCAAAGTGTTTTCCAAGACAATTTCCGGCTGCAGCAGGACAATACACTGGCTCATAATGCTCGCAATGTGCAAGATTTCTTGCAACAACGTGTTGTGTTGGTCCCAACCCGATAGAGCATCTCTGGGAGGAACTTGGCCGTGCAATAAGGAATATGAATGATCCCCCTACAACAGTTACGTCAAGCACTGACTGAAGAGTGGAACAGAATTCCAAATCAAAGACTCGTAACGTTAGTTGAGAGTATGACACGCCGCCTAGCGGACATTATTGCAGCACGTGGGGATACACATGTTATTGTTAGATAGTTAGTTATTTTGAAATTCGCGCAAAGCTACTCGAGAGCTATCTGCGCTAGCGGTCCCTAATTTAGCACTGTAAGACTAGCGGGAAGGCAGCTATCCATCACTACCCACCGCCAACTCTTGGACTACTTTTTTACCAACGAATAGTGGGATTGATGGAGCCATTATAACGCCCCCACGGCTGAAAGGGCGAGCATGTTTGGTGAGACCGGGATTTGAACCAACGACCCTCAGATTACGAGTTGAATGCCTTAACACACTTGGCCATGTCGGGCCTCCACATGTTACTGAGTTAAATATTCTGATGTGAATATAATTGTTCCACGTTTACCGAAAGTTTTAGATTGATGCTAAACATCCTCACAAAATGACGGTCTTATTTGTTTTTACTTAGAAGTGGAGAAAAAAGTCCATTTCTGGTGGTACAGATCTTAAGTTCTACTGAGATTTCCATAAAAAAGACATAACCATGAAATATTACACGAATATTTATGCTATAAACATACTTAACAGTAATTACAAAAGGAAAGACATCGCACACATTAAAAACACAAGAACAATAACAAATTAGGGACAGATAAGCTCAAAATATAACAAGTAACAACCTTTTTGAGCACGAGTGTGGCCCGGCATGGGCAAGAGCGTAAGGCGTGTGACTCGTAATCCGAGGGTCGCGGGTTCGCGCTAAACATGCTCGCCCTCCCAAACGTGGGGGCGTATAATGTGACGGTCAATCCCACTATTCGTTGGTAAAAGAGTAGCCCAAGAGTTGGCGGTGGGTGGTGATGACTAGCTGCCTTCCCTCTAGTCTTACACTGTTAAATTAGGGACGGCTAGCGAGTAGGTGCGAAATTCCAAAAACAAACAAACAGAGCACAAGTGTAGTTTACCAACTTCCGGTAAAAATACAGATAATAAAATATTATTTTTAAACGAATTATCTGAAACTGGCTCTAAGAAATAAACATTATTCAATTTGGAACATGACAATAATTATATCTTCTTACCGTTACATGAATGTAATCTATTACAGGCAGAAAAGCTTATTTGAGTAAATATTGGTTTCTCACTAGCGTATGTAAAATAAATCCCCAAAGTATCACTTAACTGACATATTGTGACGTAGTCTTAGTTAAACCATTTCATTTGTCTAAAGAGTTTGTTAGGTTTTTTTTTCAGCACCAAGTCACGCAGTGGAACATATATGTTGCGTATTAAAAGAATTTGTCGCAATTTGGGACACAGTGTTGCCCTCTACTGTTATATTTTTAACTCGTTTTAAAATATACAAAAATATTTTCATGTGTAGAACAAAATGTTAGTTATTAACAAATTCGGTAAGTACTGTGATTTAGGACAAAAACTAGTTTTAATCAATTAATGTTTTAAACATTTATAATTTTGTCAGATTTCACAGGATGAAGCTAAGAACCAGAATCTATAAATAAAAACTACATTTAGATACGTTTCATTTCTTCGACATCTTATTCTCGTGAATAGCCTTTCAACAAACTAAGTAGGTAAATTGTGTTCTAGATGGCGCCACCTTTCAGCATACAGAAACTTCCCAGTTGTCACTCGTTCGGCGCGAACAAAAACATTACGCTACTAGAATTGACAAAGCAAAACGAACTTTCTGAAAAGTACAGATTATCGTTCCCTCACCCCCACGTCACATTATGAGGTTTTCCGAAGTCACACAATACTACAGATAAGTTCTCCACCACAGCAGTTGGCGAACGAAATCTCCCTGTGTGTTGACCTCACGTGAAACACTGGACTGATAGGGGGGAGGGTAATTGAAAATGACAAGAACGGCGATTAGTGGACGTTTGGTGTCCACTCAGGGGACACAAAAGCTTAGCAAAGATCTTTTCTGCGACACCACCATATATCACCTGCATCATACAGCGGTGAATTTTGCTCTCGCGTGGAACAGCTTAGAACGTGTTTCATTAGTTACTTTCTGCTGAAACGGAACTCGAATAATTACACATATGCTCAGATGAGTCAGGGGTTCACCTTCATGGTTATTCACACTTCTCAGCTAATGGCATGAATAAAGAAATAGTGCAAATAAATTAAATATATTCCTGGCCCAGCGAGGGTCGCAGGAGGCCTGGCATGGCCCAGCGCGTTAAGGCGTGAGCTTTGTGATCTGAGGGTCGCGGGTTCGCGCCCGCGTCGCGCCAAACATGCTCGCCCTCCCAGCCGTGGGGGTGTATAATATGACGGTCAATCCCACTTTTCGTTGGTAAAAGAGTAGCCCAAGAGTTGGCGGTGGGTGGTGATGACTAGCTGCCTCCCCTCTAGTCTTACACTGCTAAATTAGGGACGACTACCACACATAGCCCTCGAGTAGCTTCGCGCGAAATTCAAACCAATCATATTTTCCCCTTTTTTAAAATTCAGCTTTGAGATATGAATCCTGATGACACGCTAAGACTACTATTTAGAACATACAAGCCGAAAGACGATCAGAACCTATATTCTAAAACAGCCGAGTTTGGATAGTCAATTTCAGGCCAAGGTAAGCCCTACGGCGGAGCTCTGGGTTTTGGAGATGAGGACTCAGATTCGAATCCGTAAGCGTGACAGTCAATCCCTCAGTATGAATGGTAGGTGGAAGGGTAGCGGTCTGTAGCTCAAAATTACGGACAGCAGGAGATGTCTTTACTATCTTCACCGTCAATACATAAAACTGACCTGTTTGAAAACATCTATGTTCAAAACCGGAAGACATATGCTGGAAAGACAGCGTTATATTACTTCGTAAAACTCTCTTGGTTAAGAAAATCAGTACCTATTGATAAACAGAAAGACTCTAGACCCAGCAGTTCACTGATTCTTTATAAACATAAAGCGTCTAGACTCAGAAGTTCACTGTTTCCTTAAAAACAGAAAGTATCTACACTCAGAAGTTCACTGTTTCTTTATAAACATAAAGCGTCTAGACCCAGAAGTTCACTGTTTCTTTATAAACATAAAGAGTCTAGACTCAGAAGTTTATTGTTTCCTTATAAACGTAAAGCGTCTAGACTCAGAAGTTCACTGTTTCTTTGTAATAAGATAATGTGAAAGTCCATTTCTAATCCTTTTTGCTTTCGGTGACACGGACTTACGATGTCAAACATAAAGTTGTTTATATGTTCGAGTGGAATCAAAAGTTTTAAAATAAAACTCTACTAATGGTGTTGGACACTCACTACGAGTCTCTCAACATTCCGCTGATAATAGGCAGGACAGAACGTATTTTTCACCATAGAGCCACACTCCAACGATACGTAGAACCACATAAAAACGACAGAACAAACCAGGGTCCAGCAACACTAAGTTTCACCATAGAGCCACACTCCAACGATACGTAGAACTATATAAAAACGACAGAACAAACCAGGGTCAAGCAACACTAAGTTTCACCACAGAGCGATACTCCAACGATACATACAACTGTTGCAAGAAAAGTTTTTTTTTACAATCAGAAAAGTACATTAGTAGGACATATACACCGTGTCTCCTCCTGGGTATCAAACCCTGAATTATAGTTTTAAAAATTCTCTGTCTTTTCCCAGGAGTGGCACCAGCACAAAAGAAAAAAGCCAGAAACACTTCGCTGGCTACGAGAGACAAAACATTAAAACGTCAACCGATTCCATTCAAAGCTCAGAATGCTTTTCTTAATAATAGATTTACACGTCAATACGAAAAGACCCGGCATGGCCAAGCGTATTAAGGCGTGCGAGTCGTAATCTGAGGGTCGCGGATTCGCATCCCGGTCACGCCAAACATGCTCGCCCTTTCAGTCGTGAAAGCGTTATAATGGTACTTTCAAACCCATAATTCGTTGGTACAAGACTAGCCCAAGAGTTGGCGGTGGGTGGTGATGACTAGCTGCCTTTCCTCTTGTCTTACACTGCTATATCAGGGAATGGTAGCACAGATAGCCCTCGAGTATGCCGGGTCGTTTTTACTTTGAAATATAAGTTTTCAACCACTTAGCATTGCTTGTTATACAGAAGTAAAAGTGCTTAATCATCACCACCCACCGCCAACTTTTGGGCTACTTTCTTACCAACGAATAGTGAAACTGACCCTAATATTATAGCGCCCCCACGGTTGAAAGTGCGACGGGGATTCGAAACAGCGACCATCAGATTACGAGTTGAATGCCTTAACCCACCTGGCCAGACAAGGCAAGTTTTAAGATTTTACGAACTAAAATCCAACTGGTAAGTTTTGGTTTCTCACTGTAACTCCACCTACAGTAAAAAATGTTAACGTGTCTGAAGACAGCTTGATATACATGTAATAATATAAAACGTTTTAATGACACAAAAAGTAGTCAAAGAAAGTTAAAACTAAAAAAACTAAGTTACTGACAAAAAAATGTATTCCTACTTTGGAAAATCACTAAACTTAAAATCTGGATAATATTTTAAAAGTGAGTAACTCACTTTTTGCTTTCTTCTTTCACTGTTTTAATAACATTAAAACTTTCTGTATCACCATAGGTACGTATATATCAACCACTACTTGTCTTTATAAAATTTAAATTTTTTTATTAGCTATATTTTTGTGTTCCAACAATAAATACCACGCGTGAGGCACGTGATTCAATTTCATTACTCATTACTATCTCTACCAATCTATTACATCCACAAAACAGTTTTATATATGTATACGTAAGTATACTTTTCGGTGCATGAAAGAAACCATTTCGACCCCCGACGGAAGTACTCTGTTTCAAAAATAGAGAGAAAAACTTCGCCATTTCTTGCACGCGTGTCTGAAAAAAAAAAAAAAAACACTTACTTTTACTTACCTAGTTAAAGGAATATTCGTTGAAATAGTAAGATTCGCGCCATAGACACGTATATAGAGATTTACACGACTTTATAAATTTTCGTTCACCTCAGCGGTGTTAAATGAGTGCTTTTTATATCCACCATTTTGTTTCACGACGTCTATTACTATCACAAGTGTAGCCTAAAGTCAGTTCATGTTTGGTATTGAGAGTGGTGGTATTTCAGGATTACAAGACGTACCTACATAAGGTTTTTTCCCAATATAGGTGACTGTTGCCCTTCCCAGTCCAGGTACAACAAACAAATGTGTAAGTTATCTAACTCATCCTTACCTGTACTCTAGCTTCGGTGAGGTTGATTTTCATGGCCAGCTCCTCTCGAATAAACACATCCGGGTAGTGAGTCCTAATAAAAACCTTCTCCAGTTCTTCCAGCTGGTAGGAAAAATTCACTTGTTGAATAAACAACTAGATTAAAACATTTCACTCATGAAAACGTTCCTTGTGAAACACAAAACTCGATTAACATTTTTAAACCTTTTGCAATTCATCTGGTTCCCTTTCTGAATTTGATATCAATTTTACCCCCTAAAGATGATATCAATTCTACCCTCTAAAGATGATATCAATTCTCCCCCTCTAAAGATGATATTAATTCTACCACTCTAAAGATGATATCAATTCTACCTCTAAAGATATCAATTCTACCCTCTAAAGATGATATCAATTCTACCCCTAAAGATGATATCAATTCTACCCCTCTAAAGATGATATCAATTCTACCCCTCTAAAGATGATATCAATTCTACACCCTAAAGATATCATTTCTACCCCTAAAGATGATATCAATTTTACTCCCTAAAGATATCAATTCTACCCCCTAAAGATGATATCAATTCTACACCCTAAAAATGATATCAATTTAAACAATGAAAGAAAAACAGAAATCGATATTTAAGTAACGGTCATTCAAAGGTATATGAAGAAAAAGTAGTTGAAAACTTTCAATAAGATAATAAGTAATGTAATAAGTAAATTTATTAACATACCTGTTGAACTGAGAAGGTGGTTCTGTTTCGTACAACAACATACCTGTTGAACTAAGAAGGTGGTTCTGTTTCATACAACATACCTGTTGAACTAAGAAGGTGGTTCTGTTTCATACAACATACCTGTTGAACTGAGAAGGTGGTTCTGTTTCGTAAAACAACATACCTGTTGAACTGAGAAGGTGGTTCTGTTTCGTACAACATACCTGTTGAACTAAGAAGGTGGTTCTGTTTCGTACAACATACCTGTTGAACTGAGAAGGTGCTTCTGTTTCGTACAACATACCTGTTGAACTAAGAAGGTGGTTCTGTTTCATACAACATACCTATTGAACTGAGAAAATGGTTCTGTTTCGTACAACATACCTGTTGAACTGAGAAGGTGGTTCTGTTTCGTACAACATACCTGTTGAACTGAGAAGGTGGTTCTGTTTCGTAAAACAATATACCTGTTGAACTGAGAAGGTGGTTCTGTTTCGTACAACATACCTGTTGAACTAGGAAGGTGGTTTTGTTTCGTACAACATACCTGTTGAGCTGAGAAGGTGCTTCTGTTTCGTACAACATACCTGTTGAACTGAGAAGGTGCTTCTGTTTCGTACAACATACCTGTTGAACTGAGAAGGTGCTTCTGTTCCATACAACATACCTATGAACTGAGAAGGTGGTTCTGTTTCGTACAACATACCTGTTGAACTAAGAAGGTGATTCTGTTTCATACAACATACCTGTTGAACTGAGAAGGTGGTTCTGTTTCGTACAACAACATACCTGTTGAACTGAGAAGGTGCTTCTGTTCCATACAACATATCTATTGAACTGAGAAGGTGGTTCTGTTTCGTACAACATACCTGTTGAACTGAGAAGGTGGTTCTGTTTCATACAACAACATACCTGTTAAACTGAGAAGGTGGTTCTGTTTCATACAACATACCTGTTGAACTGAGAAGGTGGTTTTGTTTCGTACAACATACCTGTTGAACTGAGAAGGTGCTTCTGTTTCGTACAACATACCTGTTGAACTAAGAAGGTGCTTCTGTTTCGTACAACAACATACCTGTTGAACTGAGAAGGTGCTTCTGTTCCATACAACATATCTATTGAACTGAGAAGGTGGTTCTGTTTCGTACAACATACCTGTTGAACTGAGAAGGTGGTTCTGTTTCATACAACAACATACCTGTTAAACTGAGAAGGTGGTTCTGTTTCATACAACATACCTGTTGAACTGAGAAGGTGGTTCTGTTTCGTCTCTGTTTTCTTCTCACGAGTGTATCATAGTGATAGTTTTCTTGACAATCAAACCCACCGTCTGTGAGAAACACATTTTCTTATAGTAAATATTTCGATGTTTATAAACAGTGAAAGTATGACTGAGGTGTATTTATTGTAAACACAACAGTTGGAGTATGACTGAGGTATATTTATTGTAAACACAACAGTTGGAGTATGACTGAGGTATATTTACTATAAATACAACTATTGAAGTATGACTGAGGTGTGTTTATTATAAACACAACTATTGAGTATGGCTGAGGTGAATTTATTATAAACACAACTATTGAAGTAAGGCTGGGGTGTATTTATCATAAACACAACTATTGAAGTATGACTGAGGTGTATTTATTATAACCACAACAATTGAAGTATGACTGAGGTGTATTTATTATAACCACAACTATTGAAGTATGGCTGGGGTGTATTTATTATAAACACATCTATTGAAGTATGAATGAGGTGTATTTATTATAAACACAACTATTGAAGTAAGGCTGGGGTGTATTTACCAGTTTACTGTAAACCCATACACTGTCATAAAACAGTAAGTGTAGGCATTATAATATTTAATATCAAGATGATTTCATATGTATACAAAAACGTAATTTAAGAGAAATTTACTATGACCTCGATGACATTTTGATGTAGTGATCTATGAGTTTAATAAACACTTGTCCGTCGGTAGGACAGCGATGTCTGTGGTATTACGACGCTAAAAGCAGGATTTCAGTACCGGTGGTTGTATAGCCCAGATAGCCCATTGTGTAGCTTTGCGCTTAAATTGAAAGAAAAATAATAAAAATTGAGCTTAGGTAAGTTCTGTTTTAAAAACGCATGCTTTATCTGTTAGAGTGTTTCTCTCTGAAAAACTTTTTGAAGTAAAAGAATAAGGTGAACTTATAGAAATGAGAACTTCATTTTGAAAAGCTGTAAAATCTATTAATTAAGCACTTTTACTTCTGTATAACAAGCAATGCTAAGGTGGTTGAAAACTTATATTTCAAAGTAAAAACGACCCGGCATGGCCAAGCGTGTTAAGGTGTGCGACTCGTAATCTGAGAATCGCGGGTTCGCATCTCAATCGTGCCAAACGTGTTCGACCTTTCAGCCGTGGGGGCGTTATGATGTTACTGTCAATCCCACTATTCGTTGCTAAAAGAGTCGCCCAAGACTTAGAGGTGGGTTGTGATGACTACCTGCCTTCCCTCTAGTCTTACACTGCTAAATTAGGGACGGCTAGCGCAGATAGCCCTCGAGTAGCTTTGCGCGAAATTCAAAAATACAAATAAACAATCAAAATAAAAACACGGGTAACGAAATTAAAAAAAATCACCAAAAACAAAATAAGCCTTAGCAAATATAACTCGAATCGATATCTGATTAAATGGATTATCTTACTTTTGAGATTAACTGTAGGGAAATGATATTATCAGAGGAACATATTATAAACTAGTTGGACGGGTAAGCTCATGATTTATGAAAGGTTACCTCAAACATGAAAAGTTACTTCTCTCATATGTAATTATAAAAAAAAAATGCCCATAAGCACTGCAACACACAAAATGTAAATTTTGCACATGGACCAAACAAACCTTTATGGAAAATTTGGTGAAGACCCATCAACGGGGCGAAGTAATGATAAAAAATCGTCCAAAAAATTGCAAATTCTCGTAAGGACTTAATTAACCTCCATACCAATTTTAGTGAAGATTCATTCACACCCTGTGTAGTAGTAACGTGGACATACAACAGACAGTACAATTATATTTATATAGAACAGTAGTTACACAGACATACAACATACAGTACTATTTATACAGATAAGTAGTTACATGTACATACAATAGACAGTACAATTATATTTATATTGATAAAGTAGTTACATAGACGTACAAGAAAACAATACTATTATATTTACATAGATAAGTAGTCACGTTGAACAAACAGTACTATTTATATTGTTCGCAAGATAGAAATCTTGAATTTCGCGCCAAGCTACACGAGGGCTATCTGCGCTAGCCGTCCTTAATTTAGCAGTGTTGCACTAGAGGGAAGCCAGGTAGTCATCACCATCCACCGCTAAGTCTTGGACGACTCTTTTACCAACGAATAGTGGGATTAACCGTCACGTTATAACGCCCCCACAGCTGATAGGATGAGCATGTTTGGTACGACCGGGATTAGAACCTGCGACCCTCGCATTACCAGTCAGATGCCTTAACACACTTGGCCATGCCGGGTCCACTATTTATATAGATAGGTAGTTACATGAACATGCAACAGACAATATTATAATTTTACAGATCACTAGTTACACAGACATACAACAGGCAGTACTGTTTATTTAGATAAGTAGTTACATGTACATACAACAGACAGTACGATTATATTGAAATAGAATGTATTACATTTCTATGTATATAATAATACAATTTACAACTTAATTAAAGAACTTTAACTTATTATTTGTTATACAGTTTTTATTATATTTAACAAGGTTCTGTGTTATCATAACTGAAAACAATAACTTATTATTTGTTTTACGGTTTAATATCAGATCATCCCATAAGTAATGTCCGAAAATTTAATACAGATAGTACATCATCATTTCTGTCTTTGTAGAAGGTATTAATGACTAAAACATGTAGCAGGACATGTATGAAAATGTTCAGACAAGTACAAGAAACTAATTCAACTCAACTTTTTCTGATCATTAACCAAATAACCCTTATGAAGATGGATGTGTCTGAGGAACACATTAGGCGTATAATGTTTTATAAGTTTAAAGAAAGACAATAGTTCAGCCGAAACTACAAGAAACATTCAAGATGTTTTTGTGCAGAAGTTCAAATCAGGTGACTACAATTTAGATGATGCACCACGTGCAGGTCGTCTTGTTGAGTTTCATGATGACTTGCTGCTGGCTGTACTTGATGAAGATTGTGTTGTAACAGTTGAAGGACAAGAACAAAAGCTTAATTCAACCCATTCAACAGTTCACCGTCATCTGTAACAGCTTGGAAAATGGGTCCTCCATGATTTGACAGAAGCCAAACTTAGACCAAGATTGGACATTCGCAATTTTCTGCACTCTCGTGAATGTAACTCACCTTTTTGGGATAGGTCAATGACTGGAGATAAAAAAATAGATATATTATAAAAATGTTAAGCGCCGCAGACAATGGTTCATTGCAGTTAAACTGGCTAAAGTCCAGCCTAAAATGGACCTCCACCCTAGGAAAGTCTTGTTAAGCGTTTGATGAGATATTGTTGGTGTGATCCACTTTGAGTTGCTGCCACTCAATGTGAAGATTACATCAAACTTCTATTGTCAACAGTTAGAATGCTTGAATATTGCACTGAAATAAAAGAGGCCTGCTTTGGTAAATCATAAAGGTGTTGTGTTACACCAGGATAATGCAAGGCCCGATACAGCAAGGATCACATCTCTAAAGATTGAAGAGCTAGACTGGAAAAGACTTCCAATCCTCCTTATTCTCCAGACCTTGCTCCTTCTGATCATAATCTATTCCGAAGTTTTCAAAACTATCTTGATGCAAAAGAGCTTGTAACACATGAAGATGTCAAAACTTCCCTCTCTACATTCTTTTCCTCCAAACCCTAAGAATGTTATGGAAGTGACATTCAGAAGCTTGTGAATCGTTGGTAGAAAGTAATTAATAATAATGGAACATACATTATTGATTAAATAACATTAAAAGCCAGTGATGTCGAGAAAACCCACTTGTAGAAAAAAAATATATAAAAACGGCGCGTTTGAATTGAGAAAAATTTTTACGTAGAGGAGTGAACAACGTTTCGACCTTCTTCGGTCATCGATGACTTAACTTTCGAAGTCAGTTTTGTTACGACAATTTCCAACCTACATAATATTATAGTCCGAAAACATTAGCGGACATTTCTTGAAAACAAAGCTCCAACTAATAAATGCACCGTAAGGGGAAACAAGAGTGATGGTAGGACCCCTATTTTGTATTCTAAACGAATGAAACCCTCACTGTGAAGTACTTGTGTATTTTTGTTTGAATTTCGCACAAAGCTACTCGAGGACTATCTGTGCTAGCAGTCTCTAATTTAGCAGTGTAAGACTAGAGGGAAGCCAGCTAGTCATCACCACCCACCGCCAAATCTTGGGCTACTCTTTTACCAAAGAATTGTTGGATTGACTGTGACATTATAACGCCCCCACGGCTGAAAGGCGAGCATGTTTGGCGAGACGAAAATGCGAACCCGCGACCCTCAGATTACGAGTCGCACGCCTTAACACGCTTGGCCGTGCCGGGCCAGTATGAAGTGAAACCGCAACCGAAATGAGACTTGAAGTGGGCTAACAACAATACCCCTAGCCCATACAACCCACAGGAAGCAGCTAAGATTACTGAGATCCATGAACAAACAGTCTACTCAGGAATACAACTTATGACGTGAACCAGCTTCTACCTGAGTTGATTCTCTGTGTTATATGTGGAATTCGTTCAGTTGGTGGATCGTGACAAGTGGAAAACCTCGTGTGATGAGATATTGAATCTTGTAAATAATTTTATAACTGAATCTTTTCACGATCGGCAAAGACACGAGACAGAACCAGTTTAACTATTTACTACACAGACTGTTTAAGTTAAAGAAAAGACAGAACCAGTTTAACTATTTACTGCACAAAATATTTAAGTTAAGGAAAATACAGAACCAGTTTAACTATTTATTACACAGAATATTTAAGTTAAAGAAGGGACAGAACCAGTTTAACTGTTTAATACACAGACTGTTCAAGTTAGAGAATGGACAGAACCAGTTTAACTATTTACTACACAGATTGTTCAAGTTAAAGAAGATATATAACCAGTTTAACTATTTACTACACAGAATATTTACACTCGTAAACGTAACCAAAGAATGAATGAAACGAGCTATTACAATTATACTCCATTTTTTTGCCTTGAAATGCGCGCGCACTTTATTTCATATAGTATATTAAAATATACTAAAAAGGCATTTTGTACGACAACATATCAAAAGTTGTTGAAACGTTCTTATGTTACGTCGTACAATACCATTACAAGTTGAATTGTTGATAGTATTAAGAACGGTTAAGATTAATCCTAACTAAATTAAAGCAAAAAAACGTACACAAGTTACGGTGTTAAATTTATATCTTTTACGTATATAGGCCGTACTTAATAAAGGCTTAATTAAAGTTAAGGTTAAGATAAATGGAACTCAGAGGTTTCGGTGTCTGCGATTAGAATTATTTCCTGTTGTTCTAGAAATCCTGTACGAGTATTTAATGAAGTACTGTTACAATAAAGATTCTGATTTGATCACAAATGTTTTGATAATAAAATAAACTATGCAACACAAATTTTGTTCCTGGACAGTATGTATTATTTTGTCATTGCTTATGTTGTAAAAGTACAGAAAATGGACATTATTCCATTCAAACTTTGCTTTTGTGACCTGAATAATGAAATTTAGAAATTAACAAATCTTCGATGTAAAAACGGGCAAATTTGCACATTTTCATTTACATAAGGTCTGAATAAACAAAATATGAATCAAGATAAAAACTAAAGTTATAAAAAAATGAACAAAAATGTTTAGAAGTGAGTAATTGTTTGTTTGTTTGTTTGTTTTGGAATTTCGCACAAAGCTACTCGAGGGCTATCTGTGCTAGCCGTCCCTAATTTAGCAGTGTAAGACTAGAGGGAAGGCAGCTAATCATCACCACCCACCGCCAACTCTTGGGCTACTCTTTTACCAACGAATAGTGGGATTGACCGTCACATTATACACCCCCACGGCTGGGAGGGCGAGCATGTTTAGCGCGACGCGGGCGCTAACCCGCGACCCTCGGATTACGAAGCGTACGCCTTAACGCGCTAGGCCATGCCGAGCAAAGTGAGTAATTTCTTTTTGATTTTGCAGCTTTGATGTAAATCACCTTCACCCTAATATAGTCTCTCATCATGTTTTCGTTATATCCTTCTTGGTAGGAGCGTTCAAAGTCCAGTATATCTTGATGGAAGCACTCGCCTTGCTCCTCTGGGTATGCTCCCATGTTCTCCTTGAATTTATCAAGATGAGCATCGAGGATATGGACTTTCAGGGACATTCTGCAGCCCATTTTGCCGTAGTTCACCAGAGCTTCAAGCAGTTCCACATAAGTTTCGACCTTTTGATTGCCCAAGAAGCCCCAAACCACTGTAACTAAGCTGCCCTAAACTTTTTTCTTCCTACTGAGCTTCTTGGAGAATTCTGTGTACTTCTGGATCTTCTTTACTTGTGGTCCTACGAAGACACCAGCTTTGATCTCTGTATCTTCTTTACTTGTGGTCCTACGAAGACACCAGCTTTGATCTCTGGATTTTCTTTACTTGTGGTCCTACGAAGACACCAGCTTTGATCTCTGGATTTTCTTTACTTGTGGTCCTACGAAGACACCAACTTTGATCTTTGCCTCAGATAGCTTAGGGAAGAAGTTTTGAAGGCTGCAGACTCCTTATCAAGAGCTGTGACAAACTGTTTAATAAGACCCAATTTTATGTGCAATGGTGGGAGCAACACCTTCTGGAGGTCCACTAGTGGCTCACACTTGACATTGTGCCTCCCCACAGAGAATTCGGTCCGTTGTGGCCAGTCTTTCCTATTGTAGTACGCTACGGTGTCTCTGCTGTCTCTAAGACAAAGATAACAGGAAAACTTGGTAAAGCTTCCTTGAAGACTCATCAGGAATGCCACCATTTTGAAGTTTTTGATAACCTCCAGCCATACTTATCATACTTCAAGGCTTCTAGCAAGGTCTTAACGCTCTTGTATTCCTCTTTGAAGTGCACCGAATAAGCAGAAGAAGAAACGGACACTTATTTCCGTTATGGAGCAGCACAGCTTTGAGGCCTCTACAACATTCAGGAAAGTTCTTGAAAATTCTTCTTCGTTCGACAAAATTCTCTATCACATACACAGCACTGAATCTACCTAGAATGTTCTGAAAAATGGATAAATTTCAAAATTTCATTACCCAGGTCACAAAGCAAAGTTTGAAAAAAAAAAGGTCTTTTCCATTCCCTTAAGGCATAAGCAATTGGGAAATAACACTTTGTGTCCAGGAACAAGAAAAAGTAAAAATTTTATTACACAGTGTTATATTCATGTAAACAACAGAGTATAATCAATTTCATCCAGAATTGACACGTGTACTTACAATAATAACTTCTAATTAATACCGTAATAGTAAAAACCAGTTTTATTTGTACATGTTTCTCATTACTAACTGTATGTTTGTAATGACCTTCTTGTTTTCAGAATGTTGGTATCTCAACGTAAGTTCTTATTTATTTTGTATTTTGAGATACCAATAGATGAAACGATATAAAAGAGAAATAAAAATGAGTCGAATGAAAACTTACAGGTTGCCATGGGAGAATACAAGGAGACTGGGAGTAGTCGTGACGGACCCACAGCACCACCGGATATAGATAACGGATAATGGTAGCAGAACATGCTTGAAACAAGATATACCTCGATCGCTTCTGTCAAACCCTGTAAATGAATTATGTGTGTACTTATTAACGAACGGCTCAAAGGTTTTGACAAAAAGTATAGTCAACAATTTCTCAACAAGAAACGATTCGAAAATTAAATGTTTACTTTAAACCTTAAGGATCTACGGAAAAAGTTTTATCTTATATTCTACTTTTGGAAACACGCACTAGGGTATTTTGTGTCTTGACTGAATGACTTTGAAAACGAGGGTTCTTAGTTCGTGTATTTTTGTCACAAAAACACACCCTGTACTTTAATTTAAGAGTGAGTTGTGGAGGTGACAAGCAAGTGTCGCTATTCATTGAGACTACACCAGCCCACGTGTGGGTGGTGTTGATTATTAGCTTTCCCTCTAGCCCAACATTTCAAAAACGAACAATTTATAAACAAGAATAACAATTTATTTAATGAAACCTGTCTTGTGTTTGGCAGCTTGTAAATTATATACACTATGTTCGTGTTCTCAATAAAGTTTCAAACGCAAACGATTCGCTGATTTTGTGGATTATATTTTTACAGGGTTTTCGGTAAAAGACGCACGTTTTAATTGCATTTATCGACTGAAATATTTACAATATGTAAACGAACGACATCCACAAATATTTGTAGACGTCAAGAAAACATTTTCAGAATTTCAGTGAGTTTGTTTGTTTGTTTAAAAATTTCGCACAAAGCTACTCGAGGGCTATCTGTGCTATTTCAGTGAGAGTTTCTCGATTGATGTTTGTCAAAGCAACTGTAACTTCTTTCAGAGGGCAGCACAATACAGTCAAAACCTCGCAAGGCTAGTCTTCACTTTCAGTATACAAATATGGTTATTACGAGAAGACCCCTAGTTTATCCAATTAAAAATTAGATATTTTGTTTATAGGTTGACCTCGGCCTTACTGCGAGGCCTAATATTCCTATAATTATTAATAGTCTAAAGCAGTAGTTTCAAGGTATTAAAATGTCCCCACTTCTAGGATTTAACACAATTATTTAAAACATTTTTATAAATAATTTAGGCAAAGTATTTGGGATGAACAAACAAATATGGAAATATCCAGCAACTGGTCAGTACATTGTGACCCTTGCGAAGGAAGCCTTGAAGAAGTGATGAACAAAAGATGTAAAAAACGACATTTTAAGGCCTGTGTCTTTCATTTTCTTGAAGACAAAAGCTTATCGTACTATCTATGGTGCCAATTTCAACTTTGAACGACCATTTTTTATGTTCATTACAATTATCCATGGTATACCACACAATCCTGTGTTCTTAATACAATCCATGGTAAATGGTACTCCAAGTCAACAAAAATTCGGTATCTCAGGTTCTCCATAGCTTCCACTTTTCAATATACTCTTCCACTTAAAGTTCCCCATAACCTCGACTTTTCAATATACTCTTCCACTTAAAGTTCCCTATAACCTCGACTCCTCAATATACCCTTCTATCTCAAGTTTCCTATAACCTCAACTCTTTAACATACCCTTCTATCTCAGGTTTCCCATGACCTCGACTCTTCAATATACCCTTCTGTTTCAGTTTTCCCATGACCTCGACTCTTCAATATACCTTTCTATCTCAGGTTCCCCCATAACCTCGACCCTTCAATATACCCTTCAGTTTCAGTTTTCCATAACCTCGACACTTCAGTATACCCTTCTATCTCAGGTTTCCTATGACCTCGACTCTTCAATATACTCTTCTATTTCAGGTTTCCCATGACCTCGACTCTTCAATATACCCTTCTGTTTCAGGTTTCCCATGACCTCGACTCTTCAATATACCCTTCTGTTCCAGGTTTCCCACAGCCGACAGTTTTTGAGATTATTTTTCTTTCATTATAAACTGTTCTTAAAGATTACTAATTAAGTATAAAACATATTTATTAGGCTGTGATCTATGAGCACCTGCTACAAAATGTAACTGATCAGACTGGAATCCAATTGTTAAGGTCTAACTTTGAAAGCAGTAAGAAAACATCGTGTAATCGATTATCTATATTTCAATCGTTAGTTTAAGAGATTCATTAATTAATTCTGTATTAGATACACGACCATTTATATCGAACAATAATAGTAAACAGTGTATTCTTTTCAATGGGATCCACATTAAATCGCTCTGTTGTCAGGTAGCTATCGATTAAAAAGTTACTATAATACTTGACAAGAAAACACATGATTTGATCAGTAAACTGACTGTTGTTAGTATAAACTACACGTTTAAAAAAACAGAGCTTTATAATCGTGGAAATACAGTTTTCATCATCAACTGATTTAGAAAATTTAGGGTTTATTATCCACTGATTAATAATAATTGGAAACTTACTACTTATTGTCAAATTAGCGGCCACCATTTGAAGCTTAAATATAAAAATATTAATAACTCCCATCGTCCTTTTATACTGTGAATTAATCAGCTTTAAGCTTTCCTGATTTTTAAATATTTATCTTTACAAACCAAATTCAACAACTACTTCACAAAATAAACCATAATCAGTGGTATGAATCACTCTTCAATATCGCGATTGTTGTTCTTCTGTTCAAAATAACCAATATTGTCAGTACCTTAGTAATGGACCTTGGTTATTGTCAGTACCTTAGTAATGACTGTAAAGCGTGCTTATATTCTGAATGGTCGGTTCTTTGGTCAGAAGCATAAAGCTACACAATGGGATATCTATGCTATACCAACCACGGGTATCGAAACCCCGTTGTTAGTGTTTTACGTCCATTAGAGGGCATACATTTTGATCGTAACGGTAATGACCAAAACAACAAAAGAAATATTGTAAATCTTGAGTGGCATTACATGATACATTACACGATACATTACATGTATCGTAAGAATCACTAGCGACACACACAACTGATACAGATGTGGAACTTTGAACAAAGATTGTCTGATTACACTCCACAACAAAGTTTTTGCTGAACAAAGATTGTCTGATTACACTCCACAACAAAGTTTTTGCTGAACAAAGATTGTCTGATTACACTCCACAACAAAGTTTTTGCTGAACAAAGATTGTCTGATTACACTCCACAACAAAGTTTTTGCTGAACAAAGATTGTCTGATTACACTCCACAACAAAGTTTTTGCTGAACAAAGATTGTCTGATTACACTCCACAACAAAGTTTTTGTTTCTCGAACACTGTTGGTGTTCCTTATAGAGTAGTGGCTGCTAATCACGAAAATCACATCCAGATTTTCTCATCACTTACCGTTTCATCGAAATCTCCAGTTTCACCAAGCCTTGCTACAATGGAAAAACGATATCAGGGCAACTGTAATCCGTCAATGCTTGCTGACCACTGTTGGACACTGCAACGTGATGTACCAGACATTGAGTACAAAGGAAAATCAGAAGCAAAACACTTTTAATTATGTTGAACTTAATAGCGTATTAGAAACATAAACACAATTAAATACGTTACTGCCGGTAAACAGTTAACTGTGTATTTCTCTGAGTCCCAACGTGATGAAGCAAAACCAAAACTATATTTGTACATACCCACCAGGTATCTGTCACAATCAGCAAAAACTTTTCAAAAAACTTTGTTGTACAGTGTAATTTTAACGGTCTGTTGAGTGAAGGACGGAGGGCGTTTCGTATCTACACTGAGAAAGTGTTATTACACAAAGACTGAAGCCCTAGAACAACATTTACAAATAAAAACGATCGATGACAACCAAAACCGTGTTGAGCTAACTACGTATAACCGTCAGTGAACATTGTGTAACCAGACGATAATTCAACAACGTGTTGCCGGGAAAGCAGTTACGCAGGCTTTGGGCAACTTTCGCGTCGCCTCTAGAAGCATTACTTAATATTGAAGTTTCTTGTGTTATTGTGAAACTGTTCACCTAAATAAGTAACAAAATCATGTGTAGTTTGTGAATACTTTACGTGATCGTACCGGATCAACATCTTACTGGTAATTACCAGTAATTACACCAAGTAATGAGAAGAAACGAAACTTGGTACAAGTCAGAACCAATCGTAACATTAGCATTCCATCACCTATTTTTGACAGTTAAATAACAATGTTACTGTCTAGAGGTTAAAGAATACATTAACATCTGAAATGTGCATCACTGATAAACAATAAACTTGAGGACGTTATCAATATACAATATACTTCAAAGCGTTACTGATACAAGTACACCATTACAGTATTGGAAAAACGCGTAAATATTATTTTCATAATATACATCAAATATCAAACTCAAACATTACTTGTAGCACTTTAACTAGCATAAATGTAATTTTAATCCCAGGAATTTCAACGATCCTTGCTTGCTATGTCCATATTAACAGGTAAAAATAATAATATTAATATCATGGCATAACGTTTTGAGACAAAAGGGACCAATTAGTCCGTCTTGGCTGAACCATTTTCTGAACCTATTAAATAACCAAACCTTACAAATTTTAAAGCCAGCCATTCTCATTCATGTAGTTACAAACTTTATCTTAAACTCAATTAAATTTTCTGCCTTTACAACATCTAAAGCAAATCTTTCCAAAAACCAACTACTCTGTCAGAAAACTTTCCTAGCTGAAGATGACTTCGACTTTGCCAACATGTTTACTCATGTTCTCTTGTCCTAACTTTTTCACTGTTAAATATGAAAAATGTTGATGAAGGAACACCGTCAATTCCCTTTAAAATAAGACCCTCACAGTTCCCATTCTCTTCTTCCAAGGCAAGTCCTCCATCCCAGACACCATTCTAGTTACCCTTCTTTGAACCCTTTCCGACAATTCGATGTTTTTCCTAAGGTACGAAGCCCAAGAGGAAACAAAATATTTCAAACAGTGAACTGTGCGTTGAAGTTATAACGTCTTTAGATTCGTATCTAATATTCCTGTAGATATAATCTAAATTCCTGTTTGTCCTACCACTAACAACAGTATATTGCTTGGATGATTTCAGAGACTGATCAACCAATACACCAAGATCCTTTTCTTTCATAATACTGTTAAGGTTTTACCATCCAAATTATGATAACCCACATGCATTATCTTACATTTTTATAATACACACACATCTATCATTCATCTGTCCAACTCACTAACTGGTCTAAATCACTTTGTAAATCAGCAGCATCCTCTTCATAACCACCAACACCCAAGACGTTGATATCATCTGAATATGTAAATAATGTATAGACTATTCCTTCATCTATGTCATTGATACAAATAAAAAAGAGCAAAGGTCGTAAGACTTGGCCCTGAGGTACACTGTATGTAATATTAATCCAGTATGACTGAGCTCCTTTTGTAAGAATTCTACGCTTTCTTCCATCCAACTACTCTTCTATCCAATCGGTTAACTTAGCCTCACATCAATACAGATAATTATTTTTACACACCTTTTATGTGACGCTTTCTAAGGATCCTGAAACACCAAATATAAATATTTACTCTTATCTACACAAACAGTAACCTTTTCAAAAAAATGTCAAAACATTTTTAAAACAAGAGATTTCCTTGGTGAAACCATGTTGATCATTCAATAAAATTCTAAACGTCGTTAAATGGCTTTACAAAGCATATTTTATCATACTTTCCAAAGCTTTTCCCACAACTGATGTAAGACTAATAGGTCTATAATTACTAGAACAATTTTTATAACCTCCCTTTGAAAAGAGGAGTTACATTAGTTAACTTCTAATCCTCTGGTACCTGCCCACAGTTCAAGGACTAATAAAAAAAATAGCAAGTGACTCACATATCCGTGGTGAAAACCATGACGAAATACTAACTCACCCAAGAGCCTCATCGTAGTTATTTAAATTTCTCAATTTTTTCCTTAAGTAATGCAATTATATGGTTTGATCATGTTTCTATCTAGCAATTGATAAAGATATGGAATACTGCTTAAATTTTCATCAGTAAAAAGTGAAAAAAAAGTAGAATAACCTAACTATCTCATAATTATCAAATACCAGTCTTCTCTTATGATCCCTCAAGGATTCTACCGCCATCATGACATTTTGCTTACCCTTAACGTATTTTTTAAAAAATACTTGTTGTTAATTTTTACATTTCTAACCAATTTTTTCTCATACATCCTTTCTAATGTTCTAATCTCCTACTTTACCCACTTTCTCCATAGTCTACTATGTCTGTTATATCAGTCAGTTTATATTCACGACGTTTTTCTTTACTTTTACGCTCTTTATGAACCAATGTTTGTTTCTATTGCATTCACCCTTGCATTTCTATAAGGAATATCTTTACATTGAATATTTAATAAATTTTTACTAGTGCACTGAAGTCGGCACGGCGTGCCCAGGTGGTTAAGACACTTGACTTGTAATCCTAGGGACGCGGGTTCGAATCCCCGTCACATCAAAATGCTTTCCCTTTCAGATGTTGGAACGTTAAAATTCGTTGGTAAAAGAGTAGCTAAAGAGTTGGCGGTGGGTGGTGATGACAAGCTGCCTTCCACCTAGTCTTACACTGCTAAATTAGGGACGGCTAGCGCAGATATCCCTAGTCAAACAAATGAAATAGTAATGTTATACCGCTTCTAAAACAGTAAAAACTAGCATTAGTAAACTGTGGCAATTCTCTTAGACGTCTCATTGTTTTACATTCACCTTCTGATACCTACATGTGGAACACGTTCACCAGGTTCATCATTTCCATACGTAGTTGAGCAAACTCACGTTCCACTGGCAGTCCATTTTGGGTAACCAGTTATTGAAATAACTGTAAATCGAGTACCAACAAAACAAGATTTTATCAACCCCTTGTACTTATTAATTTGCTCTTCTGACTTACTCTTCTAACACTACAACTCTGCTCGCTCCCTATATTATTCCTCATGCTTTGTTAGTTATATCGACCACCTGCGCCCCTGAGTAACGTAATCAGTTTCTTTTCTCCCTATTTACCCCACAGACTACTTTGCCCACAAGTCTTGTCAAGAAATCACCGAAAAATATAATCTCCTTATCATTCATCTCCTTTGGTGACTCTTTTGTTTTCCTTCCCTCCAATAGTTAAAGGTCTACAGAAACTAAAGGCTAAACTTTGTTGGTCACTATAATAGATTCGTTATAACTACATTCACTACTTTTCACTCTAATACTATTCTCTCTAACTTCCTCAAAGTCACTGTTGACTAATCTACACCTTTCATGTAATAGTTTAATCTTGCACTGAAATCCTGTACCATTTCTCACAGTCTACATTTATCTTTATCTGTCACGTCTGTTTCAGTTTTATTGGGATAAGCTCCAACCCATGAACTCTTCATAAAATTATACAACTCTGTTGTTAGCTTCCTCATAATATTGTACGTTACGTAACAAAGACGTGAAGAACTATTAACCATTTTCTAGAAGCTGTTACGTCAACCTAAAGTATCGTGGAATAAAAAATATGGTTATGATATTGTTAAATATATAGTTGGTAAGAATTTAGTGATTGACAAATTATTAAAACTTTAACAGCGCTTAACAGGGCAGGTGTGAGAACTTTAACACTTTGTTTTAATTAAACTCTAAGTGAATCATTTTATAATAAAACTACAGCAAAACTTTTGCAAAAAAACACACTATAAACAGACAAAGCTAATTAATCATATGTGTGTAACTGTAAAACTTACAAAACGTTTAATACTTGAAAACATTCACTACCATCCAGATAATGTTATGATTTTAGAATTATTTGAGTAAAATTATAATTGTGTTACGGAGTTGTAGACATATTTTAAAATATCGCAGTTTACATAGTCCGAATTAACACCCTAACAATACAATACACATACTGGACATAGCGGGAGGTTAATGACGAGGCTTAGCTTTCCCTATTATCACACTTCTGACTAGGGAGTTAATGCAGACGATATATTGAAGTTTCTATTCTTAAATACTACTTGAAAGTGTCTCGTGTATGGCGAAAACCAACTATCACCCTTTCTTCCATTTTTATTTCCTCTTCTATAGTTCAATGCAGGCATATTACCTATGTGTTCTTGCTGTAGACAGAACTCTCGCTGAGAAGGTACATTTCCCGCACAAAATCATTCATGAAAACATTGGGAAAACTAGCCCTTCAGAAAGTTACCAAGAGCTTTACGTACTGTGCCCAATGAGGCTTACAGACGACAGAAACTTTTGTGTATATCTTTACTAATTTTTAATTGCCTCCTCCTGTGGATGAAAGGTGGCACTACTCAGGTACCTAATTGATAATCTTTTTACAAAGGATAACAAAATTACATCTGATATTGCAAAAAACGAAACAAGTTAGATGATTCAAGTCCAGCAAAGTTCGTTAAGTCAACTCTCCCTCTGCTGGACGGATACTTTACCCGTTAAGCTATTTCATGTATATATATAAATATATATATATAACAATTAAATCAGCAAAGTATTGTAAAAGTTTAAACACCTTGCTACACCCAAAGGTCTTCTAAAGAAACGAGCTATTTGTGTATAAGGATGAAATATATACTACAATGTTCTCAGAAGGAACTGAAAAGTTAATTGAACCAAACAATAACTTTTAATTTATTCTACTTTACGAGATGAACAAAGATTGTTAATAACGGATACATATTGTTAATATAGACTTTTAAAGTTTGGACTTTACATAATACTTTGTGTCAAATCCTCTCTGTAATTTTGTAATGGTTTTCCTAGAGTGAAAACAGTTGAAATACCATTATATGTAAACTTACCTTAAAGATGATAACGCCAATCAAATTCAGTTTTCTAGGTGCTTCCTGCAAGCGACGCTAGGTAACGTCAATATTCTCCAAGTGCACTCAGCTGTGTGATTTTGTATCTTTGGCAATAGTGACGTAACTCAGAGGTGGACAGCCCAAACAGTGACGTCATGAAGCATCCAGCGTGATTGGCTAACCATTCAAATCATTGGTCTGCAACGTTTTGATCAAGCTCTTAGGTATAAATATCGTTTGACATCGACTGTCTCTCGACCCCGGAAATTAATTTTGAGATCCGAAAGATTTTTAAAACTAAATACCTACCATGAATTTTTATTTGATTTGGCATCGATTCATAAAAAAACAACACACAGTTAACAAAAATAAACCATAGGTTGAAGTTTTTACACTAAAGCTACAAAATGGGAAAAATTGCAACACAATAATGCTTAGATTTTTTCTTCCTGTTTTTGTTTCAACACAAAATTAGAGTTGCTTTCGTGTAAATTTGGTAAATGTAATAGAATTACTTCAAAAGTGTTCCTCTGATTCTTTATGTTTATGTTCTTCATATCAGCTTTTTGTTTTTAAAACAAACCTCCAAAAATCTTAGATATATTAATTTATTTGCATACTGTAATCAAATTCACTGAATAACACACAAAATTTGAGTGATTTCACTAAAGATTGGTTCAGCTAGATAAATATTACAAACACTACATTCTAGAGATTGAATTTTTAAATGTTTTTACATCAATAAATTCTAGACTGGAATTGTTCAACAAGGTAGATTTTCATGTACGATTTTTGATGCTCTCCTGGTGATAACTTAGTATTGAAAAGTTACTTTACAAAATAAAAAATAAATATATTTTATTATTTATATGACTCCATAAGACTAAACATCAAGCTGAGTGTTTGTATGGCACAAAACCCTAAACTGTCTAAAACAGTAAGCTCGCTAAGCTCCAACACTAATAACACAAATACAGGAAAGTTCTGTCAATTAGGCCTAATCAGCGCTCATTCATTATACTAAAACATTTAATCTAAATATGACAAATAAAATTTTAATTGTAAATTAATGTCTTTTGTTAAATTGCTCACAATAGGTTCAACACAGTAAGTTCTGTAAACTTAGACACGCCTGAGTTTTAGTTTTTTGTTGACATATTTTACACTTAAATGTAATTTTCTAAACAGATCAGTACGTTCCACAACATGTATCATTACTGCCGTTTGTATAGCACCTAAAAATTACCCTAAAATATTACCGAAATCAGTGATGTCGAGAAAACCCACTCATAGAGAAAAATATACGTGTAAAAACAACGGTTTGACCTTCTTCGGTCATCGTCAGGTTCACAAACAAGCCGTTTTACATATATATTACCGAAATCAGTTGTTTTTATAACAAGGATCACATGGATCCTTATAGTACATTTTATAGTGTTGGCTTTATATTTTCACTGATGAAAAATGGTGCATATGACCCTGACTGTCTTGAACACTAAAGTAATTTTTTGTTGTAATTCAAGACCTATATGTTCCACCATATTAAAGGCAGCTAACTCAGAGTGAGCTTAGATTTTAAAATTCAGTTGAAAGTTCTGAAAATAGCAAAATCATTAAAGTTTACTTAACAGGAGATATGTTTCAAAGTAGACATTTAGTAGCCAGTTTGTTTCAGACCGATACTTGAAGACATCTATATATATGAATACATATAACTCACAAAAGAAACAAAATATCTTATCACCAGGATGTTTCGAGAGGTCAACTGTTCTTCTTCCTAGACTATTGGTTTTAGTTTTATTTAACTTCGCAATATTCTTGAGTTTGAATGTTTACTGTGAGCAGAGATATCACAATACTTCCTATAAGTTCTGATTTACAGCGAGCGACCTGAAGGTTCTAGTACTTTCTACAAGTTAAAAATTGGTTTATAGTAAGTCGACTGAAGGTTTTAATATTTCTTACGAGATAGGAAGTGATTTAAAGTAAGTCGGCTAAAGGTTCTAGTACTTCCTACAAGTTAAAAAGTGAGTTATAGCAAGTCGGCTGAAAATTCTAGTACTTCCTACAAGTTAAAAAGTGGGTTATAGCAAGTCGGCTGAAGGTTCTAGTACTTCCTAGAAATTAAAAAGTGAGTTATAGTAAGTCGGCTGAAGGTTCTAGTACTTCCTACAAGTTAAAAAGTGGGTTATAGCAAGTCGGATGTAGGTCCCATTACTTCCTACAAGTTAAAAAGTGAGCTATAGCAAGTCGGCTGAAGGTTCTAGTACTTCCTAAAAGTTAAAAATTGGTTTATAGTAAGTCGACTGAAGGTTTTAGTATTTCTTACGAGTTAGGAAGTGATTTATAGTAAGTCGGCTAAAGGTTCTAGTATTTCCTACAAGTTAAAAAGTGAGTTATATTAAGTCGGCTGTAGGTCCCAGTACTTCCTACAAGTTAAAAAGTGAGTTATAGCAAGTCAGCTGAAGGTTCTAGTACTTCCTAAAAGTTAAAAATTGGTTTATAGTAAGTCGACTGAAGGTTTTAGTATTTCTTACGAGTTAGGAAATGATTTATAGTAAGTCGGCTAAAGGTTCTAGTATTTCCTACAAGTTAAAAAGTGAGTTATATTAAGTCGGCTGTAGGTCCCAGTACTTCCTACAAGTTAAAAAGTGAGTTATAGCAAGTCAGCTGAAGGTTCTAGTACTTCCTAAAAGTTAAAAATTGGTTTATAGTAAGTCGACTAAACGTTATAGTACTTCCAACAAGTTAATAGTGGGTTATAACAAGTCGGCTGTAGGTCCCAGTACTTCCTACAAGTTAAAAAGCGAGTTATACTAAGTCGGCTGAAGGTCCTATACTTCCTAAAAGTTAAAAATTGGTTTATAGTAAGTCGACTGAAGGTTTTAGTATTTCTTACGAGTTAGGAAGTGATTTATAGTAAGTCGGCTAAAGGTTCTAGTATTTCCTACAAGTTAAAAAGTGAGTTATATTAAGTCGGCTGTAGGTCCCAGTACTTCCTACAAGTTAAAAAGTGAGTTATAGCAAGTCAGCTGAAGGTTCTAGTACTTCCTAAAAGTTAAAAATTGGTTTATAGTAAGTCGACTGAAGGTTTTAGTATTTCTTACGAGTTAGGAAATGATTTATAGTAAGTCGGCTAAAGGTTCTAGTATTTCCTACAAGTTAAAAAGTGAGTTATATTAAGTCGGCTGTAGGTCCCAGTACTTCCTACAAGTTAAAAAGTGAGTTATAGCAAGTCAGCTGAAGGTTCTAGTACTTCCTAAAAGTTAAAAATTGGTTTATAGTAAGTCGACTAAACGTTATAGTACTTCCAACAAGTTAATAGTGGGTTATAACAAGTCGGCTGTAGGTCCCAGTACTTCCTACAAGTTAAAAAGCGAGTTATACTAAGTCGGCTGAAGGTCCTATACTTCCTACAAGTTAAAATGTGGTTTATAGTAAGTCGACTGAAGGTTTTAGTATTTCTTACGAGTTAGGAAGTGATTTATATTAAGTCAGCTAAAGGTTCTAGTACTTCCTACAAGTTAAAAAGTGATTTATAGTAAGTCGGCTAAAGGTTCTAGTACTTCCTACAAGTTAAAAAGTGAGTTATACTAAGTTGGCTGAAGGTCCAAGTACTTCCTATAAGTTATAAAGTGGTTCATAGTAAGGTGGCTGAAGGTTCGAATACTTCCCATGAGTTCTGATGAAATGATTTAGAGAGGCTGATGAACGTTTCTGTGAAAGCCATTGCTACTTTCTCTGTCCTGATAGAAGGCATCAAAGTGTCTTACATAGATTTTAGTCGCATGCAGACTATTATGAGAGTCATTTAATGAACATAGAATATAATGACTTTCAACCACCCACCATTTGTAAAAGTTTCCCGTTTCCATATATCTGTAAAGAAAAATAAGTTGATTGTTGCCTAAAGGGAAAAGAAGAGGTTACATCTCAAACCCAGATGAAGCAAACGGGCGAACAGGATCACATTTTATACGTTTTTTTTTCATCGAGGAAGGTACTGCAAAGATCCTAGACTCAATTTGATTCTGGGAGAGATTGTATCAATGGAGACAGAACAAAACGGTACATATGTGGTAAATAGGGAGACAAAGAACAGAGTTCAGAGGTTGTGGTTGAATCCACACTAAACTCTAGTGGTACCAAAGATAGTTAAGTGATGCATGAATGTTACGTTTTTTGTTTTTTTATGTGGACTGAACGCAACAGAAAGACACAGATAACAGCTCATATAATTTATTACAATAAACTATTATATATGTGACAGATATAAAATAAATTATATAACAACAATGACAGATATTCAGTTTCAACCTTCAAAATCAATTACAATACAAAATGGTACTGGCCTGTATCCAATATAATGATCTTGAATGAAAGTTCAAAAGTCCAGATCAGAAATCCAAAATTCCAGTCTAGGGTGTGAATTTGGTCCCACGAAGAAATTCCGAAGTTTGAATGGAGAAGTCCAGAAACAATTCACAGTCCAATAAATTTGGCGAAGTTCTTTTTAAGATGTTTTTGATGAATGTTTCAACTTGTCGTTCTCCCACTTGCTACGGTCTCCCCTAAACAGTCCTGTACGTGTTGACTTTCAGTATAACCAGCAATTCGAATGAATCGTAAAGATTGACGAAATAAAATCACAGCATTTGTAAATCTAATTCCAGTCACAAATTCAAGTTGAATAAACACACAGCAAACGTTGAAAACTTCTCGAACAAAGACAATATTTCTTGAATCGAAATAAAAACGAATGACTGACTCTCTTTCTCCTCGCATCGCCGTCTGTTTTTATACTAGTATGCCTACTGTGTTCTCCAACAGTCGCGTAACTTCCATAGAATTCCAGAGTAATTTGCGCATGTCTGTTTTTGCACGAGACTCGTCGTCTAGACATCAGGCCGCCATACAAATTATTTATAAACATATGATTGATCTACCTAATTCTAGAAATTTCTAAATGATTAATTCTAAATGAATTCTAATTAATTCTAAATGTTATTTTAAATGAATAACAACATATTTTATTGATTTAAATTTCAAAACAATAATATAAGCAACAACATGGCATTTCAAACGCTTTATACATAACAATGAAGAAGTCCTGGGATTTCAACATAATAGGTACTTTAGAAATCCTGGGCTATAATCTGTTAAACCTTCAGTAGGGTAGATTTAAAGGGCCAATAGGAAGAGTCAACCAAACTATACGGTGTAACATAAAATTTGACGTCAAAGAAAGAGCAAACAAAATGGTACGAAAAATAAAAGTTGAATATAGACGTTGGAGACACCAAAAAAGTTGACATAAAGTCCATCATAACTAGTGAGTAGCCGAAGATTTGTAGTTGAAAGGTTAAGGTGAGTCAGAATGCTTTCGTAATGTTATTATTAATACAATGAACTATTTATACGCATATATGTAGTATCATAGAAGTAGCAATATAGATAGCAAGCTACTGATAGATATGCTCCATTTGTACTACTACAAATGGCTAAACACAGAGTCGTGCAGATGTGTTGACTTATACGACTAGGTATGACAAAAAGATAGAACGTTTATGAAAAGTGCTAGTTTACATGACCAGGAATGACTACTGGTTGATAACTTTTCAAATGTGTTGGTTTACAAGACTAGGAAAGACAATATAGACAGAGAGCTCTTGAAAGATGTTGGTTTACATGTCTAGAAATGACTATATACGTAGAAAGGTGTTAATTTACAATAGGGATTACAATATATATATATATACACTGCAGGCTAAGATCTTAAGGCCAATGAAAATAAAGCAAAAATATGCATTTTGTGTTGTAAGACTCAACCACTTATTTGAGTAGAGCTTCGAAAGATGAAAATAACAAAATGGAAAATAAAAATAAAATAAAAAATTTTGGCATTTAATTGGGAAAATGTGAACACTATGAAATTAGCCTAAATACTAGTTGGTCAGAAGTGTAAGACCATACTAAAATGAAGCGTTAATCGGTAAACACGTAACGAAATTTAGTCATTTGTGTTCAAGCATTAGCGTTTTCAACGTTTCCCACTAACATCTCCTTTGTTACACTGGGTAAAAACATGGTAAAGGCTAAACAGGTGACAGAGTTTGAACGTGGCAAAATTGTCGAGCTTCAAAAGCAAGGTTTCTCTCATCGTGCCATCGTTGGTGAGATTGGGCAAAGTAAAACTGCTGTTGCAAATTTCTTAAAAGTCCCTGAGAGATACGGAATGAAAATTTCAAGTGGTCGGCCCAAGAAAATTTCGCCGGCGTTGAGCAGGAGGATTCGACGGGTTGTTCAGCAAGACACCAGCCAATCGTCAAAGCAGATTAAGGTCCTTATGGACGCAGAATGCAGCTGAAAAACAATAAAACGGCATCTACGAGAGAAAGGCTTTAAAAACCGTAAACGTGTTCAAAGGCCACGCCTCCTTCTACACCACGAAACAGCTCGGTTAAACTTTGCTGAAAAGCATCAAACATGTGATGTAGAAAAGTGGAAGGTTTTGTTCTCTGATGAAAAAAAAATTATCCTGGATGGTACAAATGGCTTCTAACATTACTGGCACGATAAGAATATCCCACCGGAGACATTTTCTACACGACACAGTGGAGGAGGTTCCATCATGATCTGGGGTGCTTTCTCCTTCCATGGAACAATAGAGCTTCAGGTTATACAGGGGCGTCAAACAGCAGCTGGCTACATTGGGATGTTGGAGAGCATCCTTATTGACTGAAGGCCCTCACTTGTGTGAAAATTACTGGATCTTTCAGCGGGACAACGCTGCAATCCACAATACCCGCAGGACAAAAGACTTTACATGGTGAATAACGTGATTCTTTTGGACCATCCAGCGTGTTCGCCCGAACTGAATCCCATTGAAAATGTTTGGGGTGGATGGCAAGGGAAGTCTATAGAAATGGGCGTCAATTCCAAACACTGCATGATCTTCGTGAAGCCATCTTCACCACTTGGAATAACATTCCAGCTAGACTTCTGCAAACGCTTATATCGACCATGCCAAAACGAATGTTTGAAGTTATTCGCAATGACGGCCATGCAACTTACTGCTGAGACCTCTTGTTGGGCATTTCCTACCCTGTTTTGGACTTCTTTCTGGTATGGCCTTAAACTTTTGACCAGCTAGTATTTATGCTAATTTCATAGTGTTCATATTTTCCCTATTAAATGCTAAATATTTTTTTTTCCTTTTCTTATTTTCGTCTTTTGAAGCTCTACTCAAATAAGTAGTTGAGTCTTACAATACAAAATGCATATTTTTTTTTTATGTTCATTGGCCTTAAGATTTTGGCCAGCAGTGTATGTAAAAATATATTGGTTTGCACGACTAGTAAAGTTAATAAAGAGTGTTGACTTACATGTTTAGACAATTGGTGACGTGACTTAGTTATAGTTTGATGAAAAAAGAAGTAGTTACCGATTATTTGAAGAACAGATGTATGTTGATTAGAAGCTTGGTTGTTATGGTCGAGCTCCATACTAAATGAAATGACTTGCTTTTGGCAGAGTTACCATCAATTGAAATAGTATGTTTCTCCACTGATTGGAATAACAGTCGAGTGGAGACCCCATCAACTGGAATGGCTTGTTTCTGATCGGGACCCCATCAACTGGAATGGCTTGTTTCTGGTAGAGACCCCATTAACTGGAATGGCTTGTTTCTGGTAGAGACCCCATCAACTGGAATGGCTTGTTTCTGGTAGAGACCCCATCAACTGGAATGGCTTGTTTCTGGTAGAGACCCCATCAACTGGAATGGCTTGTTTCTGGTAGAGACTCCATCAACAGGAATGACTTATCTCCGGTAAAGTCCCAACCGACTTGAATGGTTTGTATTGTTTGACGACGTGCTAGGATCGGTTTAATTATCCAGATTTCCCGGAGTAGTTAAAGTGTATTTGCAGCAGAAATTTACTGTTTGGCCATTCAGATAGCTAATGACGTCACAGATATTATGTCAAAGAGAACGTTAATTTTAATAAAGAATTTCGTGTTAGCCAGAAAACTCTCGTGAAATACTTAAATTTTGTATTTTATACATTGTGTTCGTTGAATACGAGATTTTCTTTTGACTCTGACATGTTGTGAAATATATTTATGTTTGTATAATAAAATGATACCTAACACATACTCTTAACTCTATGTGTGATGTGTTTTTATATAGTTTTCACTTTACTGTTTTAATGTTTCATAAAGAGTGGCCCGGCATGGCCAGGTGGTTAAGGCGCTCGAATTGTAATCTGAGGTTAGCGGATTCAAATCCCCGTGACACCAAATATACTCGCCTTTTCAGCCGTGGGGGCCTTATAAAGTAACGGTTAATTCCACTATTCGTTGGTAAAAGTGTAGCCCAAGAGTGGGTGGTGATAACTAGCTGTCTTCCCCCTAGTCTTACACTGCTAAATTAGGGACGGCTAGAGCAGGTAGCCCTCGTGTTGTTTTGCGCGATATTACGTGTCAAGCGTCTTAACCACCAGGCCATGCTGGGCACGAAAACAAGAGATATCTGTTAAGAAACAAATAAAATGTTTATATATATATATTAACGTTATACGAATACATCTGGTTTTGTCTATCAGTCTTGTATTTTATACAAATAAAATGTCACTCTCCTTTTTACAATAACACATGGTGGGTTAGAGCTTTAATATTAGCACTATTAAAAGATACAGGCTTGCTGTATAACTCTACGTAATAAATTATGAGCAGGGCTTCACGTGGCTACTAGTTTTGTAGTTTTGACAAGCTGTTGTATGTCAATTAGGACTTCACTGTGCTCGAGGGATGGCCATGCGGTACATGTTAACAGAATAAATAATCCAATAAGACTATGCACATATATGGGCAAAAACGGCTCGTTTGGGTTGAGAAAATATTTTATGAGCCGTTTTTCCATATAAATATTTCTCTACAAGTGGGTTTTCTCGACATCACTGCAAACTTTGCACAGCGATCGTGCTGTCGTCTCATCCAGTTAGAAGAGTTTAAAGGGGTAAAACCGATGAGTTATTAATAAAGCTTGTGATAAGAGCGAATGAAATCTGCAGAAACCACGACGGACCTTAAATAGCGGATTATCCAATACGTTAAAAGCCGATCACGAGTTTGATAACTGGAACATGTTTTCAAACATTTATTAGAAACGTATACGAGCAAATTGCTACCAACTCAAATTACGCCGTGAGAAAGCCCGAACAAATAGTTACTCACTCTCACCTGAGACAGACGTGTCGCTTACTCTTTGAAATTGACAAAAATGTACCAACTTACCCTGTGAAATAGACTTTTCTAATTACTTCTATCTCCCATACTTAACAACAATATGTTGTTATATTTCGAAAGATACAAAGCTTATATACAACTTGTAAAATTAACAAACTATATTGAACCCAATTTAAATACGTACATATGTAGGACATGCGATTTTAAACAAATTCGTCCTCAGTAACTTCTTGTCAGAACGAAGTTAACATCGTGTAAAATAAGAGTAATTTGTCACACACAAGTTGAGAAAAACAATGAAGAGAAAACGACTAAAAATTTATGTTAAAATTCTAAACTAAGGTGTAAATAATCTAATGTACGATCACCAATCATTACCAATTAACTATAAATCCATATTATCCTTTGATAGCTGAACCGAATACTGTCAACTATAAATCCATATTATCCTTTGGTAGCTGAACCGAATACTGTCAACAATAAATCCATATTATTCTTTGATAGCTGAACCGAATACTGTCAACTATAAATGTATATTATTCTTTGATAGCTGAATCGAATACTGTCAACTATAAATGTATATTATCCTTTGATAGCTGAACCGAATACTGTCAACTATAAATCCATATTATCCTTTGATAGCTGAATCGAATACTGTCAACTATGAATCTATATTATTCTTTGATAGCTGAATCGAATACTGTCAACTATAAATCCATATTATCCTTTGATAGCTGAACCGAATACTGTCAACTATAAATCCATATTATCCTTTGATAGCTGAATCGAATACTGTCAACTATGAATCTATATTATTCTTTGATAGCTGAACCGAATACTGTCAACTATAAATCCATATTATCCTTTGATAGCTGAATCGAATACTGTCAACTATAAATGTATATTATTCTTTGATAGCTGAATCGAATACTGTCAACTATAAATCCATATTATCCTTTGATAGCTGAACCGAATACTGTCAACTATAAATCCATATTATCCTTTGATAGCTGAATCGAATACTGTCAACTATGAATCTATATTATTCTTTGATAGCTGAATCGAATACTGTCAACTATAAATGTATATTATCCTTTGATAGCTGAACCGAATACTGTCAACTATAAATCCATATTATCCTTTGATAGCTGAATCGAATACTGTCAACTATAAATGTATATTATCCTTTGATAGCTGAACCGAATACTGTCAACTATAAATGTATATTATTCTTTGATAGCTGAACCGAATACTGTCAACTATAAATGTATATTATCCTTTGATAGCTGAACCGAATACTGTCAACTATAAATCCATATTATCCTTTGATAGCTGAATCGAATACTGTCAACTATAAATGTATATTATCCTTTGATAGCTGAACCGAATACTGTCAACTATAAATGTATATTATCCTTTGATAGCTGAACCGAATACTGTCAACTATAAATGTATATTATCCTTTGATAGCTGAACCGAATACTGTCAACTATAAATCCATATTATCCTTTGATAGCTGAATCGAATACTGTCAACTATGAATCTATATTATTCTTTGATAGCTGAACCGAATACTGTCAACTATAAATCCATATTATTCTTTGATAGCTGAATCGAATACTGTCAACTATAAATGTATATTATCCTTTGATAGCTGAACCGAATACTGTCAACTATAAATCCATATTATCCTTTGATAGCTGAATCGAATACTGTCAACTATGAATCTATATTATTCTTTGATAGCTGAATCGAATACTGTCAACTATAAATGTATATTATTCTTTGATAGCTGAATCGAATACTGTCAACTATAAATGTATATTATCCTTTGATAGCTGAACCGAATACTGTCAACTATAAATCCATATTATCCTTTGATAGCTGAATCGAATACTGTCAACTATGAATCTATATTATCCTTTGATAGCTGAATCGAATACTGTCAACTATGAATCTATATTATTCTTTGATAGCTGAACCGAATACTGTCAACTATAAATGTATATTATCCTTTGATAGCTGAACCGAATACTGTCAACTATAAATCCATATTATCCTTTGATAGCTGAATCGAATACTGTCAACTATGAATCTATATTATTCTTTGATAGCTGAACCGAATACTGTCAACTATAAATGTATATTATCCTTTGATAGCTGAACCGAATACTGTCAACTATAAATCCATATTATCCTTTGATAGCTGAATCGAATACTGTCAACTATGAATCTATATTATTCTTTGATAGCTGAATCGAATACTGTCAACTATAAATGTATATTATCCTTTAATAGCTGAACCGAATACTGTCAACTATAAATCCATATTATTCTTTGATAGCTGAACCGAAAACCTTCAACTATGAATATATCTTATGCTTTGATAGCTGAATCGAATACTGTCAACTATGAATCTATATTATTCTTTGATAGCTGAATCGAATACTGTCAACTATGAATCTATATTATTCTTTGATAGCTGAATCGAATACTGTCAACTATAAATGTATATTATCCTTTGATAGCTGAATCGAATACTGTCAACTATAAATCCATATTATCCTTTGATAGCTGAACCGAATACTGTCAACTATGAATCCATATTATCCTTTGATAGCTGAATCGAATACTGTCAACTATAAATGTATATTATTCTTTGATAGCTGAATCGAATACTGTCAACTATAAATCCATATTATCCTTTGATAGCTGAATCGAATACTGTCAACTATAAATGTATATTATTCTTTGATAGCTGAATCGAATACTGTCAACTATAAATCCATATTATCCTTTGATAGCTGAACCGAATACTGTCAACTATAAATCCATATTATCCTTTGATAGCTGAATCGAATACTGTCAACTATGAATATATCTTATGCTTTGATAGCTGAATCGAATACTGTCAACTATAAATCCATATTATCCTTTGATAGCTGAACCGAATACTGTCAACTATAAATCCATATTATCCTTTGATAGCTGAACCGAATACTGTCAACTATAAATCCATATTATCCTTTGATAGCTGAACCGAATACTGTCAACTATAAATGTATATTATCCTTTGATAGCTGAATCGAATACTGTCAACTATAAATCCATATTATCCTTTGATAGCTGAACCGAATACTGTCAACTATAAATCCATATTATCCTTTGATAGCTGAACCGAATACTGTCAACTATAAATCCATATTATCCTTTGATAGCTGAACCGAATACTGTCAACTATAAATCCATATTATTCTTTGATAGCTGAACCGAAAACCTTCAACTATGAATATATCTTATGCTTTGATAGCTGAATCGAATACTGTCAACTATGAATCTATATTATCCTTTGGTAGCTGAACCGAATACTGTCAACTATAAATGTATATTATCCTTTGATAGCTGAACCGAATACTGTCAACTATAAATCCATATTATCCTTTGATAGCTGAACCGAATACTGTCAACTATAAATCCATATTATCCTTTGATAGCTGAACCGAATACTGTCAACTATAAATCCATATTATCCTTTGATAGCTGAACCGAATACTGTCAACTATAAATGTATATTATCCTTTGATAGCTGAATCGAATACTGTCAACTATAAATCCATATTATCCTTTGATAGCTGAACCGAATACTGTCAACTATAAATCCATATTATCCTTTGATAGCTGAACCGAATACTGTCAACTATAAATCCATATTATCCTTTGATAGCTGAACCGAATACTGTCAACTATAAATCCATATTATTCTTTGATAGCTGAACCGAAAACCTTCAACTATGAATATATCTTATGCTTTGATAGCTGAATCGAATACTGTCAACTATGAATCTATATTATCCTTTGGTAGCTGAACCGAATACTGTCAACTATAAATGTATATTATCCTTTGATAGCTGAACCGAATACTGTCAACTATAAATCCATATTATCCTTTGATAGCTGAACCGAATACTGTCAACTATAAATCCATATTATCCTTTGATAGCTGAACCGAATACTGTCAACTATAAATGTATATTATCCTTTGATAGCTGAACCGAATTTTTGGTTCTTTGTTTAATAATTAAAATATTTCTTTTCGCAACACTTTTTGTTTCAGCAGAGTTTAAGAAACTATATGAACAGTTTCAGTAAGTCGAGTAAACTAATTTATTCTATTTAGGTGTAAGATTACCAAGAAAGAAGAGTTGCTGTCATAAGTAAACTAAACAAACACCTCACGCAGCTGTTCATTATACAATAAACTATGTTATCAGCATTGTACAGTTATGTAAAACCATATTGTTATAGTTGTATCATCTGTACTGGCTGTATGTTCACGGATTCACAAAGGTAAAATCAGGGGTTCGATTCCCTTCAGTGGGCTCAGCAGATAATGCGCTGTGGCTTTGCTGTAAGAAAAACACGCGCATAACAATATAGTAATGCCACGTACAGTAAAACCAGAAGTATGTTTAACATGACAAGATGAACGATTGAAACTAGAAGTCCAGGTGATCGTGTTTGGTTCTGATAATTTAACTGATACTAAATAACACAGTTTATCATGACGTCATGTGAGCTAGCATTGATGTAGTACCCATTTTCGCTGTAACAGCTCTAGCTGGAACGATACTACACGTAGTATCTTGTTCTCAGTAACAGTGAAAGACTTATTACAATACGCCACCAAGTGATCATATTTTCTCCTTAAGATAACTCTCGAAGTATTTATGGCCTGGCATGGCCGAGCGCGTTAAGGCGTGCACTCGTAATCCGAGGGTCGCGGGTTCGCGCCCGCGTCGCGCTAAACATGCTCGCCCTCCCAGCCGTGGGGGTGTATAATGTGACGGTCAATCCCACTATTCGTTGGTAAAAGAGTAGCCCAAGAGTTGGCGGTGGGTGGTGATGACTAGCTGCCTTCCCTCTAGTCTTACACTGCAAAATTAGGGACGGCTAGCACAGATAGCCCTCGAGTAGCTTTGTGCGAATTCCCAAAACAAAACAAACAAACAAACCAAGTATTTATTATTATACATGTATCTGTACTGTTCGATCTTTATGCTCGCTTACCATAAATGACTTTTAGTAAATATTTTCAGGTATTTATTACTTTATATATATTATATAATTTTTAACCATCGTATTTTTCTTCAAGGCGGGGCCTGGCATGGCCTAGCACGTTAAGGCGTGCGCTTCGTAATCTGAGGGTCGCGGGTTCGCATCCCCATCGCGCCAAACATGCTCGCCCTCCCAGCCGTGGGGGCGTTATAATGTGACGGTCAATCCCACTTTTCGTTGGTAAAAGAGTAGTCCAAGAGTTGGCGGTGGGTGGTGATGACTAGCTGCCTGCCCTCTAGTCATACACTGCTAAATTAGGGATGGCTAGCACAGATAGCCCTCGAGTAGCTTTGTGCGAAATTCCAAAACAAACAAACAAATTCTTCAAGGCGAGATACATGAACAGTTCGATGACGTATAGTGAGTCGGTTCAGCTTGACACCTTATCTAACGAGTATCTTTACGCTTTCGTCATCAACGAAAGTTGAGGAAAAATGTTTCTCAAGACGGCTGGTATGGGTATTAAAACTTTTATTAAAATAAAGTAGAAAACAACGTTTCGACCTTCTTAGGTCATCTTCAGGGTAACAAAGACTCTACTTTATTTTAATAAAAGTTTTAATACCCATACCAGTCGTCTTGAGATACATTTTCCCTCAAATGAAGTTTCTGGTTATTACGACGGCTCGGGAAATGTTGAACTGAACTTCAATCTTTACATCATAAACATTTCTATGACACTTTTACTTTTTTTTTTAAACACATAAAGAAGATAAAAATTTTCTGGCTTTTTCAAACATTAAGTTTACTGTTAAATATTATGAAGGTGATAGTTAGGAAGGTAAAATTTGTTCGCTGTATTGTTCTACGATAAACCTACATTTAAAGGATTATATAATCGTTTTGATTTACAAAGGAAGTCTGGTTTAAATATTAGTCGTGTCTGTTAGTTAGCGAGCACTAGCGTATGGACTCACATTGAGTTGAATAATATTAAATAACGACTTTGAAAATACGTTTTCTCTTTAAGTCTGTGTGAAAAAGTTACCCACAATTCCTTGGGGAAAAATTAATGACCGGTATACTCTAATTTTCGATGCGCAAAAGTAGGTTACCGTGTTTCTTAAGCTTGTGGGTAAACTACCATATAACTCAGGAATGAAATTAATAAAAATTATTCATAGAAATTATCCCCATTCATAAGTTAATTGCTTTTGTAAAACAAATTAAGATAAGTTACTCCATTAAGAATAGAACTTACTTCATGCAAAAGTCCTCTCTTAAGTTCCAAACTTGAGTACTTTGGGCTCCACCGCCAGGTGGCTTCATCAGAGATATAAACACAAGTCATCTTTAGTATATCGAATTTCTCTAACACAATATTAGTGTTTTTCAATGTTCTTACACATTAGTAACGTAAATATGCACAGGTGTTTTTCAGTGTTCTCTTACACATTATTAACGTAAAGAAACACAGTTTTCAGTGATATTTTACACAGTATTAACGTAAAGAAACACAGTTTTTAGTGTTCCCTTACACAGTATTAACGTAAAGAAACACAGTTTTCAGTGTTTTCTTACACAGTATTAACGTAAAGAAACACAGTTTTCAATTTTCTCTAACACAGTATTAATATATAGAAACCCAAAAGTTTTTAAGTGTTCTTTTGCACAGCATAACATACAGAAAAATAAATGTTTTCAGAGTTCTTTTACACAGTATTAACATACAAAAACACTAGTGTTTTTCAATGTTCTTGAACACGGTATTAATCTCCAGAACACGAGTGTTTTTCAGTATCCTCTAATACAGTAATAACGTCTTAAGTAGTCCAAATAAAAAAAATTTGCGTATTTCTTTTCCAGAAAATTCACCACGATTTATTAGTCCACATCTTCATATTAAGAAATACACAGCTTATGTCGCGCACGTTTTATTTGGTAAACATGTAAATCGTAAACCTTTCAAAAAAATCGACTTAACTAATATTTCACAGTGGAGTAAAAGAAGAAATTGGAAAATACAAGTTGTACTAGTTTTCAAACAGAGTTACACAATATGTACTTTTTATCCGTTATTAAATTTACGCATAGATGATCCAGAAAAAGTAAAATAAACAGGTTACGACACCGTCTTACACGTCTGTAGAAATAAAAACGAAAAAGTTATTAACATAGGCCTAGCGTGTGTACAGAAGTTGGCTACGCCTTTTTTTTTATTGTCACGCAAAAGTTTTCCCTATTCGACAGTTATGTTATTGCGGCAATAAATTCGCAATTACTAATATTAATTTCGTAATTTATAGATGTAATTTTAATAATCTGCTCAATCAGCTGTTAAGTAATCAGACGCTATATCAGATTGCTAATTAGAAGTCAGAAATTAACCAAAATGACATTATTTTCATCCGAAAGGTTTTGCTCTCATTTTGTTTTTTATAACTCAGGTCGCACGTGTTTCTTTATCATTACAACCGAGTACTAATGCTTCGAATAAGATTAGATGAAAAATAGAGGGTCAGAGTTTAAAACCTAATCAACATAATTTTGTTTATTAATGATTGCTTATAATAATATTTTTGATGTAAGATATTTTAATGAATTAAGTACAAACATGGATGTTTGGAGAAAATTACAGAATCTTTTTTTTTTTTCTAACTTCACATAAGTTATTTAGAAATTATAATTTAGCCTAACACTTACATGACTGTTTAGCATCATCGTTAGTTTTCGAACATGTCTGGAATAACTTTCCTATTAACCAAGGTACACTACGGCGTAAGGCTTAGAACTAGAATGGTTAGAAAAACTATTCTTACGCCCCTCGCTAGTACAGCGCTATGTCTCCGGATTTACACCGCTAAAATCAGCGGTTTGATTCTCCTCGGTGGGCTGAGTAGATGGCCCGATGTGGCTTTGCTCTAAGAAAAACACAAAACACACACCCACTATTCTTACAGCAATAATTTCAATGAGCTACTTGGATATAAAATTATAGAAGCCTTAGAATGCAAAATAATTCAATAATATTTCATACGAAATCAGATATTTCATAAAGAAAATATCTGCAGTTCTTATTCGTCAAAAATGTATATATCATTTTTGTCAGCGAAGGACAAAATGACTGATAGTAAGAGCTTACGATCAAAAATTAGCCCTATACTCTTCATCATGTATGTAAACAATATGCCATTGAAGAATCCAAATCATGGATTCTCATCACAGATGATGTGGCAATCTAGAAAAGTGCTGCAACACCCACGATAGCAGCTACAAACATACAACCACAATTAAATAGAATTAGTGAATACTGTAAAAAATATAGAATTAAAATAAACACAGCAAAAACTCAGCTCGTAGTTTTTACGAAATCGACAAAACACAAAAACCAACAGCCAGAAATATATATGAATGGCACTCTACTCCAGATTGCCCAATCAGCAAAATTTTTAGGTCTGACTTATGATTCAAAATTAACTTGGATCAATCATGTCAACGAAATTAAAAATAAAATTTGGCGAAGAACCAACTATGTAAGGAGTCTAACTGGTAAACACAGTGGAGCATCTACAGATAACATTTTGAAAATATACAAAACATATGTTAGACCAGTAATAGACTATGCAGCTCCAGCATGGGTAACTGTAAGTAATAAAACAATCAAAACTAAACTACAAACAATCCAAAAGGCACTTCTCACAACAGCATACAGAGTCCCGAGATCAACATCATCTGAATTCATTCATAAATACTCGAACATACCAACCATATCAGATAGACTCCTAAATATTACAATTAGGTACTTTAACAAAAATTGGATGAAAAATGATTTATTATGCGAACTAGACAGGTACCTCATACATGATGAAGAAAATCCTAAATATCTCTCCCCAATTAACATATATTTTAAATATAAAGAAAAATAAATTAAAGTAAAATATGTATGTATATAAACTTTAAATCTTATATTTATACTTTACATATTAATGTGTTTAAAAAAAATAAATAAATAAATTGCCACCAGCTAACTTGATCTACTTTGAATAATAGACTATAAATGGACATTGCCCTGAGAATGACCTAACATACAAACAGTTAGGGAAAATAAGTTCAGGAAGGAGGAAGAGGTCAAAGAGAACCTGACCCTCCAGGGCAAAATACCCAAATACCATTGATCCATCGGAATGATGGTCATTCTTAGCACGATCGAAAAATAAATCCTGTATTTAAAACTTAACTCTCACTTAACTCGTTTCTAGTTTAACACGTAAAAAAACAACAAAAACGTATAATTAAAAGTTAACTGTCAAAAGACAACTAAAAGCTTTAAATACTCGTGAATCTTAGGCTTAACAAACAAATGACAATCTATAACAAAATGTAACATTCAATTATCAGAATAGCTCATAGTATACAGTATAAGCACAAAAACAACAACAAAACTATTAAAATTGAATTGCAAAAAGCTATAGTCTGGTTAAGTGTTAGTTAACCCTAATTTTCGGAGAATTAACTTAATTTAAAAATATCAAGTAAACAGAAGAAACATGTTTAAGAGAATTGAGACTTTATCTTCATAGAAGACAAATTTTACTTTTTAACTTTATTTATATTTATGAAATTTAGTTAAGTGGAACAAAAGTTAGCTTTGCAAGATACACTACATGGCCAAAAGTATGTGGTCACCCAATCTAGTTAGTGAATTCGGCTACTTCAGCACGCCCATTGCTAACAGGTACATGAAATCAAATCTGTGCAATCTCCATTGACAAATATTGGCAGTAGAAATGGTCGTACTGAAGAGCTCAGTGATTTTCAACGTGGCACTGTCATAGGATACTATCTTTCCAACACATCAGTTCGTCAAATTTATGCCCTGCTAAATCTGCCCCAGTCAACTGTAAGTGCTGTTATTGTGAAGTGGAAACGTCTAGGAGTAACAACAGTTCAGCCACGAAGCGGTAGGCCACTCGAGCTTACAGAACAGGATCTCTGAGTGCTGAACCACGTGTCGCATAAAAATCGTCTGTCCACAGTTGCAACACTCACTACCGAGTTCCAAACTGCCTCTGGAAGCAACGTCAGCACAATAACTGTTCTTCGGAAGCTTCTTGAAATGTGTTTCCATTGTCAAGCAACCGTACACATGCCTAAGATCACCGTATGCAATGTCAAGCGTCGGCTGGAGTGATGTAAAGCATACCAACATTGGACTCTAAAGCAGTGGGAGCGCATTTTCTGGAGTGATGAATTTTGCTTCACTATCTGGCGGTCTGACGGACGAATCTGTTTGGCAGATGCCAGAAGAACGCTACCTGCCTGAATGCATAGTACCAACTGTAAACTTTTATGGAGGAGGAATAATGATTTGGGGCTGTTTTTCATGGTTTAGGCTAAGCTATTTAGTTCCAGTGAAGGGAAATCTTAATGCTTCAACATACATTGAAATTCTAAAAAATTGTGTGCTTCCATCTTTGTGGAAACAGTTTGAGGAAGGCCCTTTACTTTTTCACCATGACAATGCCCCCGTGCACAAAGCGAGGTCCATAAAGACATAGTTTGCCGGGATAAATACGGAAAAACTTGAGTGGTCTGCACAGATCCTTGACCTCAACGCCGTCGAACACCTCTGAGATGAATTGGAACGCCGACGGCGAGCCAGGCATTCTTGTCCGACCTTAGTAATGCTCTTCTGGCTGAATGGGAGCGAATCCCTACAGCCGTGTTCCAAAATCTAGTGAAAAGCCTTCCCAGAAGAGTGAAGACTATTGTAACAATAAAGGGGGGACCAACTACACATTAATACTCATGGTTTTGGAATAAAGTATTCAACAAGCACATTCGTAGGGGTGCGATGGTCTGGTGTCTGTATACTTTTGGCCACGTTGCGTATATTATGTATAGGGTAAATTATGCTTACCAAATGTGGTGCTAAATCTAACAATATCGTGAGTTCAAAATGGCCGAAAGCTTCTCTGGCATGGCCAGGTGATTATGGTGCGCGACACGTAATTTAAGGGTCGCGGGCTCTAATCCTCGTTACACCAAACAAATTAGGAACGCCTAGCACATATATCCTCTCTTGTGTAACTTTATTCAAAACAAATAAACTTAAAAATGATGTACATTTTAACGTTATTTTAATTGACCTAACTGTATTTCTTTGGTTTGCTGACTCAAGTCAGCTGATGAACCTTGATATATGAAACTGCAAAGTACAGAAGAAAGTATGCGCTTTCAAGCAGTGTATTTAAACTTCTAGACTTCGTATCCATGTACGTATTTAAAGAAATGTCAAAGGAAAGTTTACTACATATAGCTTGTTCACTCTGTCAGTTAAGGGTAGAACGCTAGTGTAACATTTGAATTTGTCAGTGAAGCATGAACTTTTCTGTAACGAAAGAATAACATTTTCGAAAAGTTGCAACGCGGACGACCGACAGATGTCAGTTTACATGTGTTAGCTCAAGTTAATTAGGGTTAATAAAAAGATTTGAGAAGTGTTGAAAGCCAGCATAAGTGTTTAGGCTCAGTGTTCGTAGTGGTGAGTTTGAATCTAATAAAATAACAATACCTACCTCTATCATTCGCATACCTAGTCAGCGTGTTTAAAGCGCAGGCTTAGTTTAAAAGGTGATTGTTTTAGAATACATTATGTAGAATTTCTATGTGAGAGAAGCGAAACTAAAAGAAAACGTTCTAATATGATGCATAATATAACACAGCAACGTCTATGTTTCACTTTTTTTCAATAAAACAATAGTTTCTCTTTTCCTGATATCTATAGGTCGTTTTGTCGATCTAAAGAAAAATGAATAAATAAAAGGCCTGCTAACGAACAGTTTACATTAATAATAACACGTTCTCACTTGTATGTATCAGTTTTCATAAGCATATGTCATTATTTACCCTGTACTCTCCAATTACATGTATTATTACTCACCTTGTACTCTTTTATTACTTGTACCGTTATCCACCCTGAACTCCAACATTACATGTACAATTATCCACCCTGTACTTTCACATTATGTGTACAATTATCCACCCTGTACTCTCAGATTAGATGTACAATTACCCACCCTGTACTCTCACATTAGATGTACAACTATCCACTCTGTACTCTCACATTACATGTACAATTATCCACCCTGTACTCTCGCATTACATGTACAATTATCCACCCCGTACTCTTATATTACATTTACCCTATTTACTCTGCACTCTCACATTACAACTATCCACCCGGTACTCTCACGTTACAAGCACCATTATTCATCCCACACTCTCACATTACATGTACCATTATCTACCTTGTACTCTCATTTTTCATTCATTTAAAATAATAGATCAGAATAACGACCTATCCGTTGTTTTAACGTATAACCGATGTTTCATCTAAACTGTGCTTCATTGAAATATACTTTATTGAAAACAGAGTCACCAAAGTGTTACGTTGCCGCGCTCTGCACGTAGGGACTGAGAGTGTTGTATTGGAGCAACAGTCGTATCCAATCATAAGAGGAAACCAATGCTGTTGACTAATTGACATCCCTTTGACCCCATCAGTGGAAATCAGGAATGTCCATAAGCAATTCTTCACTGTGGTGATTTGGAAGAAGATGTTGAAACAAAAAAGGGTAAATGTAAGTTTCAACTGTTTGTGCCTTTGTCGATGTTTGTGTGACATGTGTCCAGTTCTTTGTTTAATTTCATTTCTTAACATTTTCAAACCAAATAAAGACGAACATTTTTTAATTGAATTAAACTTAATGCAGGAAAATATCGTATCAAAATTATCTCTAAAATCCGAAATAACTAAAGACGCGTTTAAAAAGCATAAAATAAAAACATGAGTTTCGACAACAGTTGCAGGGATTATTAGTTGATTACACCATCATTTGTTGGCATCATCAACTGTTGACATTGTTAGTTGTGGACATCATTAGTTGTTGAAGAAACTAGTCAACACCTGTTTTTACCAATAAGTGTTTTATGATTTATAACATCTGTTATTCCAATATTTAACATTTGTTGGCATCATCAACTGTTGACATTGTTAGTTATGGACACCATTAGCTCGTTTGGGTTGAGAAAATATTTCACATAGAAGAGCGAACAATGAGACTCGTAATTTGAGAGTCGCTGGTTCGAATCTCCGTCACATCAAAATGCTTTCCCTTTCAGCTGTTGGAACGTTAAAATATGACGCTCAATCTAACTATTCGTTGATAAATAGTAGCCCAAGAGTTGGCGGTGGGTGGTGATTACTAGCTGCCCTTCCACCTAGTCTTACACTGCTAAATTAGGGACGGCTAGCGCAGATAGCCCAAGTCAAACAAATGAAATACTAATGTTATACCGCTTCTAAAACAGTAAAAACTAACATTAGTAAACTGTGGCAATTCTCTTAGACGTCTCATTGTTTTACATTCACCTTCTGATACCTACATGTTGAACACGTTCACCAGGTTCATCATTTCCATACGTAGTTGAGCAAACTCACGTTCCACTGGTAGTCCATTTTGGGTAACCAGTTATTGAAATAACTGTAAATCGAGTACCAACCACAGAGGCGAATGAACGAGGGCAAAGCGTTATTGGTGGATAGATAATCCCCAGGGGGCTCAACACATAACTATCATACTGTGGTCACGTGTCCTCAGAAGTGAGGTCTCTATTTGAACCTGAATTGCGATAACGAAGTGAAAAACCAAAATTAATGGATAATGTGAACGAAAACGACCTAATTATACGTTGTGGGTGTTCTAACGGCATATCCATCCTTACGTTTGTCAAGGAGAGTTTGTCTGTTTTAGCTCAATTTCCAAGCAAAAATAAATGCATTCGCGCTGTCTCCTGTTGTCTCAATATATGTCTGGGAACACATTAGAGAGAAAAATCAAGTTTCGACAGTTGCGGTGGGCATCACATAGACAAACCAGTTCAAACAAAATGACAGTTTGATTGTATAATATTACAGTAATTTTGAATTTCAAATCGACTAGTCACGTGTGGACTAGCTTGAGCCACCAGGATTTTCCAGAAAAAATAGCACTTTCTGCTACACACATATGCAGATCATAAAGGTATATTCAAATTAAGTATAGAAATCAGAGAGCTTTGCTAACAAGGCAACAAAAAAAGTTCTATTTCCTCTGAGAACATAGTAGATAACGAAAAGTGGATTTATTCTAAAACAAAGTTCACAAACAATTTATTGTAGTTCGTGTGTACAGTGATCTCAGGGTCTCATAAAATTATTCTGTATTATATTATGTATTGGGTGGATTTTTATACTGTTTAATATGTCCAGTTTATCAACTAGCAATTTCTGAATATTTAAATATGAATACAAACAGCACTGTTGACCTTTACAGAAGACATTGGTCACTGATCCGGTAACAACTTCTGTTGTTGTTTTGAATTAAGCACAAAGCTACACAATAGGCTATCTGTGTTCTGCCCACCACGGGTATCGAAACCCGGATTTTAGCGTGTTAGTCCGCAGACATACCGCTGAGCCACTGGGGGGCAACAACTTCTGAACATTTAAATATGAATACAGACAGTATTGTTGACCTCTACAGAAAACATTGTTCACTGATCCAGTAACAGCTACTGAACATTTAAACATAAACACAGACAGTATTGTTGACCTCTACAGAAAACATTGTTCACTGATCCAGTAACAGCTACTGAACATTTAAACATAAACACAGACAGTACTGTTGACCTCTACAGAAAACATTGTTCACTGATCCAGTAACAGCTACTGAACATTTAAACATGAACACAGACAGTACTGTTGACCTCTACAGAAAACATTGTTTACTGATCCAGTAACAGCTACTGAACAATTAAACATGAACACAGACAGTACTGTTGACCTCTACAGAAAACATCGTTCACTGATTCAGTAATAGCTACTGAACAATTAAACTTGAATAAAGACAGTACTGTTGACCTCTACAGAAAACATTGTTCACTGATCCAGGGGCAGCTTGAATAAATATCCTTGATCAGGTATGTAACAAGCATCTTTAAACAAAACAAAATGTTAATAGGTACGTCACGTGATCTGGTGACCCTACTTATTTTTCTACATAAAAATTTCACTGGTACTTTAATATGAAACACAAAGTTGAATGTCCATCAATTGATAAATAACGTGTCCAGCGGAGCTGGTCAATTCACCTACACATCATGGTCTTGGTAACTCGGAATTGCCACGCCTTTAGAATCGTCCATCAATCACGAAACTGCAAGGAGTAAGTGTCACTCAGTTCTTTTACCAGACGCCTGGCGGGAATGTTTAGCATTAGGTTCCTACTCTGTTGATAAATATATTTAGATCCGTTTTCTTAATCTGTTAATAAAGTTAAAGTATTTAAATATCCTATTTTTAAAAGGTTTTGATAAATTATTACTTTAAAAAACGTATTGCACATAAAAATATCGTTTCACATCTTTTTTTCATCTATTTATCGAAATGGTTTGTCCAGTTTCACCAAGATAGTTTTCAGTCAATACAAGGAATAGTAACATTTTTGTTGTGTTTGTTTGTTTCTATGTACATCGTGATGTTTTTCATACAGGACTGTCTTCTTTAACTTGTAACTTGTTTATCATACAAGATTGACTTCCTTAACGTGTAGATTGTTTATCGTACAAGATTGACTTCCTTAACTTGTATATTGTTTGTCATACAGGATTGACTTCCTTAACTTGTAGCTTGTTTGTCATACAGGATTGACTTCCTTAACGTGTAGATTGTTTATCGTACAAAATTGACTTCCTTAACCTGTATATTGTTTGTCATACAGGATTGACTTCCTTAACTGGTAGCTTGTTTGTCATACAGGATTAACTTCCTTGACTTGTAGATCGTTTGTCTTACAGGACTGACTTCCTTAACTTACAGTTTGTTTCTCATACAGAATTGACTTCCTTTCCTTGTAGACTGTTTGCCATACAGGGTTGACATCAGTCTTTGTGTCATAGTTTAAACAACACATATCTCCATAATACTGATCAGTTGATCTCACGTGTTATTTGTTAAAATCGCATCTTGTACACAGAAAGCATCCCTGTTTCTTAAACGACACTAATTTTTTCTCTCTCCGTGAAACTTTTATCACTTAGGTTTTCCCCCATAACTCAGTAGTAATCTTGCATGGACAGTGCTACAACCTGGGGTTTGATTCTCTTCGTTGGACAGATCGAAGATAGTTCCCATGAATGATAAACTAACAAACGTACCGATGTTTGGGATAGCTCCAACAAAACGAGAGAAACGTGTTGTTAATCGTTTTGACTTTCGTGTTTGTGAAGAACGATATATCTCCAACGACATCTTTGATTTATTTATCTGTATAATAGCAAAATAAACACATATAAACGTTAGTATAATTCCACCAGTTTAGACTTTTGGTGTTTGTTTTGCATAATCGATGCGAAATAAGCTCACATGTTTAAATATTTTTATATATTTATTTATGTAGATTGTTTGTTTGTTTTTTTGAATTTCGCACAAAGTTACTCGAGGGCTATTTGTGCTAGCCGTCCCTAATTTAGCAGTGTAAGACTAGAGGGAAGGCAGCTAGTCATCACCACCCACCGCCAACTCTTGGGCTACTCTTTTAGCAACGAATAGTGGGATTGACCGTCACATTATAATGACCCCACGGCTGAAAGGGCGAGCATGCTTGGCGCGATGGGGATGCGAACCCGCGACCCTCAGATTACGAGTTGCACGCCTCAACGCGCTTGGTTATGCCAGGTCTTTTTATGTAGATTTCTATATATGTTGTATAGTATGTATTGGTTTTATGTAAATATTTGAATGTTTGTAAAACTTAAAACTCGGCCCGGTTTCGAATATCCCTCACACCAAATATGCTCGTCCTTTCAGCCGTGAGGGCATTATAATGTGACGGTCAATCCACTATTCTTTGGTAAAATAGTAGCCCAAGAGATGACAGTGGGTGGTGATGACTAGCTGCATTCCCTCTAGTCTTACACTGTTAAATTAGAGACAATAAGCGCAGATAGTCCTCGAGTAGCTTTGCGCTAAATTCAAAAACAAAACAAACTTAAAACAGTTCATAACTTCTATATTTGTTCTGCGGTAAACTGATGACATAGTTGTATTATTTAATATGCCAAAATATCGAAGGTTAATTCAGCTTAATAATAAAATATCTAACAGTCAGAATTAGCTGAACAGGGTAGATATATTAGAACAGTAATTTACAACTGCCCATAAAATCTCTGGCTGACTGAACCAGAAGAATCGTTGATTTCCCCATTGGTAAAGAATGTCAGGTTCTCGTGAGGAATGACTTGCTCACAAGGCCTTGAGGGACGAGGTTCAGCTATCCTTAGAGTGGATTAGCCAATACCAGGAGGAGCCAGTGCTGTGATGAATAAACTCCATAACCTGTTTTGTAAGCATAACTGGTGAACATACTTATTAAGGCATATGATGGGAAGATACGCAATTTTTCTGTTATTTCTCGTTATGCGATCAGCCAACCAGCTCCGATTTCAGGTCCATATAATAGATTATTGTGTGTATTTACAATGTAGCTTTTTTCTCACGAGTGTCATTTGGTTCGTGGAAGATTTTATTAAAAACCAGCACAAATCTTTCTTGGTACATCATTATCAGTTTGAACTTCCTAGGCCAGAAAGTCATTGTAAAATGTCGATAGAACCATTTAGAAATCTATCCAATCACTAAAGAGCCATGCCATCAAATTTAAATCTAGAAAGAATATATTTTCCCATCAGGAATCCATGGAACTCCAACCGGAAAATAGAATTTTCCTGTAAAAATACATTTAACTAATAGATAATTTTAAATGTTAGAGAAAATAGTACTTGGTATAAAAGAAAAACAATCTCACTTAATTATAAGATCTAAAGAGAGAATTTAATTTGGGAAAATAGTAAATTTTAGCTTTATCTCTACATGTATATTACTATCTTAATATTACTTATCGTATTTTTTGATTGATCCATCTATGTGTTTATACAATGATGTAAAATGTGTTTAATTGAAAGTCGTTTGGGGTTTCGTTTTGTTGCTAATTAAAACAACAATACATTTGAAGTATTGCTCAGAATTTCCCAAAACATTGAATACGTCTAATTAAAGGACCATTTTATTTAAATATTAAACATGAATCTAACATAAAACATATTTAGTCCTCTGAAAAGTTTTTTGGCCGTTTTTTAAGACAACAAAAGTTGTTAATCTACATAACCTGGTGGTTAGGGCACCTGATTTCTAATTTGTGAGTCACTAAACTAAAACTCGTCACTTACATTAAACAAACAATACTCAAGAACTACCTGACGATATCATCTCCACACTACACTATTAGACAGGATCTGACATCATTTTCCCACTGCACTATTAGACAGAACCTGACGACATCATTTTCACACTACACTATTAGACAGGACCTGACGACATCATCTCCACACTACACTATTAGACAGGATCTGACGACATCATTTTCACACTACACTATTAGACAGGACCTGACGACATCATCTCCACACTACACTATTAGACAGGATCTGACGACGTCATTTTCCCACTACACTATTAGACAGGACCTGACGACATCATCTCCACACTACACTATTAGACAGGATCTGACGACATCATTTTCATACTACACTATTAGACAGGACCTGACGACATAATTTTCACACTACACTATTAGACAGGATCTGACGACATCATTTGTACACTACACTAATAAACAGGACCTGACGACATCATCTCCACACTACACTATTAGACAGGATCTGACGACATCATCTCCACACTACACTATTAGACAGGATCTGACGACATCATTTTCACACTACACTATTAGACAGGACTTGACGACATCATTTGCACACTACATTATAAGACAGGACCTGACGACATCATTTTCACACTACACTATTAGACAGGACCTGACGACATCAGCTGTAGGAGCATTATAATGTGGCTGTCAATCCCACTGCTTATGTTAGGCATTTAAGAGACACCTTTTAATGTCAGAACAGTTTGGAAAAAGAAGCCCAAGAGTTGGCGGTGGGTTGTGATGACTAGCTGCCTTCCCTCTAGTCTTACACTGCTAAATTAGGAACGGCTTCTCCACATAGCCCTCGTACTGTTTGGCAAAAAATTAAAAACAAACAAACAAACAAAGCTAAACCAGATGCAGATGTCATTGGAAGGTATATTTTAACTACTGTCGGTAAAAATGTTGTATTTTTACGCATTTTGTCAATCATTCTTCTGTTTACCACGGTTGAAGGTCTGTAGTTTTCGTATCTATTCTTAAGCTTATGAAATCAGTGATTACGTTCTTTCATTTTGTAATAATTTTTGTCCGAGTAACTGCAATACTTTATTAATATTTATGAGGTAAAAAACGAACAAAGCTCATTAAAAGATTTGTTTCTTATAGAATTACAAATCTTATCTCGTGTTTGCTCAGAAATAGTCGGAGTCTCGTATGCAAAAGTTAATACGTTTGTGTTTCTATAACAACTTAAAAACATATATTTTATAAATTAGTTTTGACGGCTTCATATATTCAAATTTCAAATTCCGCGCAACGTAAAGTTACTTCATTCTGGAGCATAGATAGCCCTCGAGTAGCTTTGTGCAAAATTCCAAAAGAAACAAACGATCAAACTTCATTCTGCATTTTAAATACTTTAGAAAACTGTTTTTTTATGTTTTTATTTTTATACGAGATTACGTTGGTTGAAAACAAAATGTCGTCAGCTACCTTTTAACTCTGACTATCGTGAACTTTGGCCATGGAGAACACCATCTCTAGATTTGACCATAGTGGACTTTTGCTATCGAGGACATCATTTCTAGCTTTGTTCATCGTGTTAATTTCTTAACTTGCTTTCTACGGAGAAAATATTACATTGGACATTTAAGAGAAACCTTTTAATGCCAAAACAGTTTGGAATGTCTTTGGGAAGTTATTTATCATTAGATGGCAGGGCCAATTTAATTATTACATCTTGGCTTGGTTACTGAGCATTCTTAACTTTTATTTCTCTGATGTGACTATTATGCCAGGAATAACTTAAAGATTTGCATACCCGGATGTAAAGCAATAGTCCAAGGTTCAGTATACCGATATGCAATCTCCGTATTATATTTGTGACACCCAACTCTGTTTTTCGAGCAGTCGTGTGGCATGCTGGGTACTACCAATTGGTTGCTCTTCCTCTGGTCAGCACATTTTAATGGTTGTATCTAGACCTCAAGAGTTTCTGACATTTAGTCAATATGTCCTATAAAGTTCTGACCAGGTTAGAAATTTTAGCATCATTGTAAGCATGTTTAAAGTTTAATAAAAAAGTGACTCACTTTAGCTGTAAACGATTAATGTTACACGACAAGTTCTTTGTACGAAATGATTTGTTTAATGTATCAGATATGATTTCAAAATCGTTTCCACACTAAAGAAGGTGATACACGTCATCAGATTATTTCTGTATTGAATTATACATAAAACTATCATACAACACCGTCTTTAGTTGATAGCACACAAAGTCATGTTATATCACTATCTTTATTAGTACAGCATTAAACGTTTAATAGAAAGCCACGCCTGACATAGCCAGGTGATTAGGGCGCTCGACTCGTAATTTGGGGTCGTGGGTTCAAAATCCTCGTCACATCAAACATGTTCGCCCTTTCAGGTGTGGGAGCGTTATAATGTGACGGTCAAGCCCAATATTCGTGGGTAAAAGAATAACCCAAGAGTTAGCGTTGGGTGGTGATGAGCATCTGCCTTCCTTTTAGTCTAACACTGCTAAATTAGGAAAAGCTATCGTAAATAGTCCTCATGTGTCTTGGCACAAGATACATAACAAACAAATTAACAGAAATCCAGGATCCAAAGCCATTATATAAGACCATGTAAGCTTACATTGCTCAAAATGGCTACCGTGTTATAAATCACAAAATGTTAAGATACGATTAAACTAACACGATGGTCAGTAGGGATTGAAAGGTGATGGGTCAAAACAAAACTCTTGTTGCACAGACTTTACAGCAAAATATTTTCCTCACTTCGATATAACATCCCATTGAATCACGATACAATTTTATTGATTAAGGACATGTAAATGGGGTAGTTTGAAGATCTGATTTATCATAACTTATTCTAAGAACTTATTTTTTCAGTGATCATGTTTTTAAATTTAAATGAGGGTTAATCTCATTAATTTTTCGGGTATGAACACATCATAACGACACATACAATAAAACTTTTCATTGGATATAACACACAATGGAATTCGTTAATCTTATGTCGTAAAATCAAATTCACATTACAGTTAAAAATAATGTTAACAATGTTAACATGACATATTAAAGAACAGTTGGTGTTAAAAAAAATTCATGAATGTTTTATAATTAGCTACAAAATATATTTCTTTCACGTAACTCGCCTAAGAAACAAGATTAATATTTTTTATAACGGTGAACCTAAAAAAAATAGAATCCATTTATTTTATAACTCGAGTCTACAAAATAGAGCTTGTTTTGTTTGATACATCAACAGTCTATAAAATAGTCTATTACATTTGATGCCCATATAAAACCAAACTAGCCAATGAACAAATCACGTGATCAGTATTACACAAATGTAAAATCTGACTGTTGAATATTGTACAGAAACAATACAGTGAACTGGTCAGTGGATGTGACAGGTTTTGATCAGTGGATATTAAATAACCACGCATTTACAGTTATCGACTTATCACGTGCATCTGTCTCTCACTCTCTGTCATCATCAGACGCCTAATGAACATATTTTCCTTTATTATGACCGTAGAATTTGTTTGTCTACTTTTCAGTTTATAATGTTTTAAATTGGGTTTCGAGTTTTTAGTTCATTAGAGTTTTGTCAAGACTACAGTTATACAATAAGAAACAGTTGGAAGACAGTCAGTTTACTCAAGCAGTAAAAAATCAGTGAGTAACAGCCTCTTTCACTCGTAAAGGTGACAGGAAATTGACGATTACTGACGGCTGAATACAGAGTTGACATAATGTTCCAACATGAATGGTTCCCTTTGGGTAAGTAAGTTAAATGTCCAAGTCAAACACCCCTACGATATAGCCTTTCAGCCGTAGAGTCGTCATAACGTGATAATCAATCCTATTTTCCTCTAGTGAAGAATACCCTAAGAGTTGACGGTGGGTAGTCTGGAATTAGCTGTCTTACCTCTTATCTGTCACTTCTAAATGAGGAGTGAGGTGGTTAGTGTGAATAACCTTCGTGCAGCTTTGCAAGAAATTCATAAAAACAAACATTCAATTCCTAAGATTTATAAATATTTTTATATATATCCCCTATATTTTTAAACAACTAACAGAGGGATTTGTTTGTTTTTAGTCAAACACAAACCTACCCAATAGCCTACGTGTGCTGTGCCTTCCACAGGTATCAAAATCCGAATTCTAGCATGATACGTCAACAGTCTTATCGCTGTGCTGCTGAAAGATTCATCAGAAGGAGGGTAGTCATTCATCAGAGCCGATACCGCGAGCTTCGTTTATAAATACGTCATCCAAATAACGGGATTGACTGACGCTACGGCCCGGCATGGCCAAGCGTGTTAAGGCGTGCGACTCCTAATCTGAGGGTCGCAGGTTTGCATCCCGGTCACGCCAAACATGCTCGCCCTCCCAATAGTAAGGGCGTTATAATGTGACGGTTAATCCCACTATTCGTTGGTAAAAAGAGCGGCCCGACAGTTGGCAGTGGGTTGTGATGACTAGCTGCCTTCCCTCTAGCCTTACACTGCTAAATTAGGGACGGCAAGCATAGATAGCCCTCCAAGAGCTGTGTGCGAAATTCCAAAACAAACAAAGACTGCCACTTCTATATTAAACACTGAAAGTACGGGTCATGTTTAGTAATCATAGTTTAAATCACGAATTTTTCAATACGTCACACCAAGCTTTTTAATCAAAGAAATGAAATACTTTCACAATAGGTTCAAGGTATTTCATTGCTAAATTATGGTGTATGTGTTATGTACATAAAGTTAACCAGTTATAAGAATTGTTATTCTTTTCATCGCATTTATACACTGTTGTTTTTAATAATCAGGAATTTTGTATGACTGACCAAGAAATATTGGCAAAAAGCCATCTTCCTAAGGGCTTTGTTCAGCCTCATTAACCGTATAACGGTGTATACATATATTTGTTTTCCTTGTTTTTGAATTTCGCACAAAGCTACTCGAGGGCTATCTGTGCTAGCCGTCGCTAATTTAGCAGTGTAAGACTAGAGGGAAGGCAGCTAGTCATCGTCATTCACCGCCAACTCTTAGGCTACTCTTTTACCAACGAATAGTGGGATTGACCGAAACTTTATAACGCCCCAACAACTGAAAGAGCGAGCATGTTTGGCGCGACGAGGATGCGAACCCGCGACCCTCAGATTACTAGTCGCACACCTTAACACGCTTGGCCATGCCGGGCCTACATACTCTGATGGGTTAATCATTAGGTCACAACTTAATACGTGGGAGCCAAACCAAAACAAAGTTATCATTACAAATTCGTTTATTTATTTCCTGATACAGGTTTGTAGTTTATTTAAAACAAGTGCTTCTTCAGGCCAACAAAAGTAAAAATGTTACCTAGAGTTAGAATATCATTTAGAGACCAGAGGGAAGGCAGCTGGTCATCATAATCCACCGCTTACTCTTGGGCTACTCTTTTACCAATGAATAGTGGGATTTACCGTTACATTATAACGCCCCCATGATTGAAAGGGTGAGTATGTATGGTGTAACGGGTATCAAACCCGCAACCCTTTAATTACGAGTCGAGTGCCTTAACCACTTGGCAATGCACGGCCGATGGTGTAGGAGGGAGGGCCTAAAGAAAGAACTTTGTCCAGGAACCCCCATTCGAGGTGTAGAGACTTTGTTTCTTGAATTTTAAAATTATCTACATGACGACTTTCACTTACACGAAAGTGTTGATTTTTCTGTACCTTCAAACTGAATCGTTGTTTTCATATGCCGTCACCCCTAACTACCCAAATACGTGTCAACAGATAGAAAGAAATATAAAATATAGAAACACTATTGATAACAAAACACGATAGTTATGCTGAACGACAATACTCTGAAACTAAATAGCAGATAAAAACGTGCCACGTGTAAAAGGTCTCAGTACAAAGTTTACATGGCAACAGTCTATTCGATGATAAACTTCAATACATGATTAAAATTATCTTTGGTGTTTCATGTTACACGCAGTAAGGAAACCCAGAGATAAATTAAAATCAATCTTTTATTTCAATTCAAGACTTACTAAAAACTATGCATTGAGAAGCACATTGTAAAGACGTAATAAAATTACCTTTATCAAACTGAATAACATTTTGATAATAACGTGGGTATAAATCACCTACAAGAAACTCTCAAGTTCGTAAGATTTGCATAAAAATAAATATCCTCCAACCTTTTGAGAAAGTAACTAATTATTTTTATATATTTTTAGGGAACTTAATATTTTATTTCATATTAAACCGATTCCCATGAACAATATCAAACGTAAATGTATAATTAGAATTAGGGGCGTAGATCCTGGGTGAATGGGAGATTCATCCCCCCTACATTTTGGTTTGTTGAATTGTTTTATTGCATCACAGACCTACAAATTGTGTGTATGTTCTTGTGATTCCCGTGTTCTTACCAATCGAAGTACATAATTAGGTCTAGATGTAGGCTTTTTCAGTAGCCGAAATGTACATCTTTAATATAGGCGTGCTTTTAAGCTTTTTGATCTGACTTATAGTTCGTAAGTTTCAGTTAGTAGGCCTAAGTATACATCCAAGTATCGTAGCAAAAAAGATTACTCTGTGACTGCATGTTTACTGCTTTCAGGTTCACGAAATCAGAGATTACCAATTTGCGAATTGAACAGTCTACATAAGTGGTTGCAAGAATCATCCCCACCCCATCGGGTGTAAAAAAATCTACGCCCCTGATGAAAATATATCACCAGATTTAGTCATATGCAGCGAAAATTAGAAATTCCAATTTTTGTGCTTATCAATGAAAGTGATACTGCCCAAACCAGCCGTTCTGAGAACACAACACTATCTGGACGACAATAAAACCAAAAGAGAAAAGAAAACAACTGTAGATGTTTCGATAGCTTTGCACAATTAACAGGGGGAATAAAATTCTACATGTAGTTTCATAAAGAAAACGTGAAATCAATGGGGGGTGATTGTAGAATATATATATAAAAAATCAATATCTCTTTCCCAAACTGCGCATTACCACCAGCTAACCCTATATCACTATTTAACAAATAATTATTTATTAACAATACAACATTTCTATTAATTATGTAATAGTCAATTCACTTTGAATGACAGGTTTGTTTAAAATTACTAACATTTCTAGTGTATTTCAGTCGTTAAATGGTTGTTCGTAAGTTTCCCTTAGAAAAAAATCCAATAAAATATAATATCTCGATAAAAAACAACAACAAACAGGGTGATTGATGGATAACCTTGTCACCTGAGTGTAATACCTTTCGGTTTTTGTATATTCTGTGTTTACGCTTTCCCTAAAGTTCGTAAGTTAAACAATAGTTTTAGATTTATCGCTCGTTCGAATCTCCGTCACACCAAAAAATGATCGCCCTCCCTAGCCGTGGAGGCATTATAATGTGACGGCCAATCCTACTGTTTGTTAGTAAAACAGTAGCTCAAGAATTGGCGGTAAGTGGTGATTACTAAATGCCTTCCTTCTAGACTAAATTAGGAACGGCTAGCGCAGATAGCCCTTTTATAGCTTTGGCGAATTTCAAAAGAAACTTTACGGAGAAGCACACTAAGAGGGTGTATTTTTTTTTTCTACAGCACTGATGGGTATGCATCACGAACTAGAATTACTTTATCAAGAAAGTCGGGTGAATTCTCAATGTTAGCTTACCAGATTGCGTGTCGAAAATCCGAAGTTCGAGACGTGATTCCGTTAAACAAGGCATTTTAAGCTGTGGGTCGTTCACAGTGGTGAGTTCTAATCCTTTTATTATGTTCAAAGAGACGTTCCTCTCTGATACAGCGGTAAGTCTATGGATTTACAACGCTAAAGTCAGGGTTTCGATTCCCCTCGGTGGACTCAGCAGATAGCCTAATGTGATTTTGTTATAAGAAAACACACACACATGTTCAATAAGCTGACCAAAATCGTCTTTATGTGGGACAGCGACGAGTCTAAGGGTTTGATTTCTCGTAATGAATACAGCAAACAATCCAATGTGGCCTTAATATAAACACAGCAACAAATATCTCATTTAGATTAGTAATTCAAAACTACTATTGGTTGCCTGAACTTATCTCGTGATTTAATCCAAGCACATATAAGGCGCCGTTTAGTTTAAAAATTCCATTTTCAGTTCCAACCCCTTTGATAATATTTATTAATTATAAATGTGTTTTGTTTATTATTATTTTAATTTTGGTACAGTTTTCTGTACTCGGTTACAAGTATCAGACGAACAGAATGTGCTCACTTTTGAACTGCGAACTGCACTACATGGTCAAAACTATGTAGATGTCCATCCTAACAAGTGGGTTCGGCCATTTCACCCACATCCATTGCTAACAGGTGCATACAGTCACGCACCATAACCACACATTGTCAGTCGTGCTACCAGAGGCCTGTGATGTTAATTTTCTACTGCCGTTTTTTCAGTGCATCTTTACGGAGTTGAAACCGTTTTGCATCGTGTGCTGTTAAGTTCGTGTGTGGTCAAGATTTTGTGCTTTATAGTTGTTTTTTTTCTCTTATTTGTGTGCGTAACCAGACAGTAGGTCGCCATGGCTTGGCCATCCGGCCCTATTCTTTTCGGCCGCGGTCAATCCGCTTTGTGGTGCCTGCGACCTCGCTATCCTCGGTGGTGATAGACGCCTTGGACACCGAGTTGGAGGGTAGCCACGTGGAGTGTTTACAACACTTTGAAAACGGGCGTTACGTTGCGACGCTGCTTTCGTCCACACATGCCCAAAATTTGCTGGACAAAGGGGGCTTTCCCTTTGGAGACCAGCGTGTGACCGTGGAACCAGCAGGTCAAAACAATGGTCTAAGGTGGCCCAGCCTTCTCTTGCTGGTGTGGATATGGTTCAGGGCTCTGAGGGGCCCTACCCAGGCGTTGGTGTTGTGGTTAATCTGACTCTTTCCCCCGTCGACGTTTGTTGACCCCACGCCGACGATCTCCGCCTAGCTCGCAAGATTACCTTCTTGTCTTCCCCAGTCTCCCTAGCCTTTCGGGACAGGGGAAGAGAGTGACTCTGCAGACCTTTGAATCTCCCAGACTTCACTCTGGGTGTATCTACTGGGCAGAGGCGGTGGTCGGATTTTAGCAGCTACAGCTGCAAAGCGGGTTTGGAGATGAATGGTCTCAAAAGGCAACCTGGTCAGTTCAACCAAAGCAGCAAGTGTGGCATTTTGTCAGATCCTTCATTGTCAGACTTTTAAACAGGTGTTTGACTGGGAGATTTATGTTGCCTGGTACGCTGGATGAGCTCATTACACTTATATCTAAGGATCCCAAACAGTCTGAAGATATTTTCTCCTGGCATCCCTATCTCTCTTGAATGTAAATACAAAGATTATTTCAAAAGCCCTGTGCAGTTATGCCTCATTTGGTTCACTGCACTCAGATGTGCGGCGTGAAGGGTAGAAGCATACAACAAATCTGGTGCTTTTCAGGGACCTGTTCTATTACATCACAGAAAGGATAACTCTGCTACCTTTGCTACCCTCGATCAGAGGAAAGCCTTTGATCGTGTTCCCAAAAATTTTTGTGGTTTGTTCTGGAGAGATGTGGTTTTTCTTCTGTTTCTGTCCAGCATGTGCAAGCCTTGAACGCGATTGATTCAAGCAAGTTCTTGATTAACAGATGTCTGACAGCTTCCTTTCCAATCTTACAAGGGGTTCATTCGGGCTGTTCTTTGTTTCTTTCACTTTATGTGTTTGGTGATCGAGTGCCTGCTCTTCTATCTGTATCATTCAGTGTTAGTACATGACCTCCATTTGCCGGTGGGTGTGGATGCCTAGTATGCTTCCCATGCAAATGATATGAACCTGTTCTTTGATAACTCAACTTTCCTGGATTCGGTGTTGGCCACTGTCCATCGTTAGTTATAGTGCTGTCTGGATCAACTACGCCAATCTCGGGCTGGGTGTTTGGGCAAATGGGCTTCACTGCTACCTTCCAGTTTGAACTGTATTGGACCTCTTTCCCAATCACTTGTTTTCGAATTTGTTTCCTTGCGGGTTCTGAGGCTGTCTGGGGCGATGGTGCATGATTACCGTCACTGTTAATTTGTTTGGCAAAGCAGAGGTGGTGAAGAGGAGGATACTCCCCTTGGTCTGGTACCTTGGGTTATTCTTCCTTTGGATGATCGCACTGCACGAGCTATCAAGCGCCATGTCTTTACCTTCCTGTGGGATGGAAGGCCTGTATCTCGGATTTCCTTGATTTTCCCACCCATGGGACCTTGCAGGGGAGTTTGGGCGTCTTATGTGTCTGTAACCGATGTTTTTCTCTTTCACTATCGACCATCTTTTGCTGTTTGTCTTTTGGAAAGTCATTCCTATTACAACCTCACAAGATTCTTGGTTGACACAGGGCGCTGGTTCTTTGGTGTTCCGCCAAGCCTGCAAATAACAATGTGTTTTAACCCTCTTTTTTGATATGTGAACGCTACTGCGGCGATTCGGCGATGCCGTGTTGCTTCTGATGATGTCTCAACGGACTTTCGTTCACTCTACTGCTTGATGGTCTCTGAATGTGTCCACAGAATTGAGCAATACCATCCTGCTCTTCCAGGGGACGTTATATGGGGCCACATTGTGCTGCGTCATGTTGATAGCTACGTCCAAGCTTTCAACTGGGACCCAGCATCGCCAAGCGTGTTAAGGCGTGCGAATCGTAATATGAGAGTCGCGGGTTCGAATCCCAGTCGCACAAAACATACTCGTTCTTTCAGTCGTGTGGGCATTATAATATGACGGTCAATCCCACTAATCGTTGGTAAACGAGTAACCCAAGAGTTAGTGGTGGGCGGTGATGACTAGCTGCCTTCCCTGTAGTCTTACACTGCTAAATTAGGAACGTCTAGCTTTACGCGAAATTCTAAAAACAAAAAGAAACAAGCTTTCAACTGGCGCATAGTAGATAACACACTTCCAGTGAAGGAACATACGTCCTTGTGAAATTATTGTAAAACCGAGATGTGCCCCTTTTGTCACTCTCAAGTGGAGACTATAATGCACATGTTGGTTCTTTCTCTGACATCAGTCGCAATCAAGGAGAAGGTGGCCAGCCTTTTCCGTGCCTGACTCTGTTTCTGGTCACTTGGCCTTTTCCTTCCAGTAGAGCCCGGCATGGCCAAGCGTGTTAAGGCGTGCGACTCGTAATCTGAGGGTCACGGGTTCGTATCCCCGTCGCGCCAAACATGCTCGCCCTTTCAGCCGTAGGGGCGTTATAATGTAACGGTTAATCCCATTATTCGTTGGTAAAAGAGTAGCCCAAGAGTTGGCGGTGGGTGGTGATGACTAGCTGCCTTCCTTCTAGTCCTACACTACTAAATTAGGGACGGCTAGCACAGATAGCCCTCGAGTAGCTTTGTGCGAAATTCAAAAAACAAAAAACAAACAATCCTTTCAGTATACTCTAATGGTCTTCAAGTAGTCATCTGGATTGTTTGAAACTAATTTGCTTTCGAACAGGCACTGGTGTCGTACTTTAAGCTTATGGATGTAGCCACGTTTTGGCTGTTATTCCGTTTTGAGGCAGATTATCAGCTGTTGAACCTGAAGGACTTTTACCATCAATGGTGGCCAGACGTTTCTCTGTGCGCTGGTGGGGTGTCGGGTCGAGGGCGGGTTCTGAGCCACCCTATCTCAACTCCTGCTTTCAGTTGTAGTGTTTGTTTTTGTTTTTTATAATCATTTTGTGTAATTTTATGATTTTTCTTTCTGTGTTTTCAAATTATTAACAGCCGTATATATATCAAGGTATATGTTTTTATTCTTGTGCCATGTTAATTTTGTATATATTAAGTGTTCTTAGCTTGTTAAAATTGTTTGTATTTGTATGTATGTATGTATATATATATATATACAGATATATATGTATGTATGTATATATATATATATATATATACAGATATATATGTATGTATATATTTTCTATATTTATTTAGTATCACTGTTCCTTTTTTATTTTCAATTGTATTTTATTACGTTTGCATTATTTCTTTTCGTTTTAACTTCTCATACATGGTTTATATATGCAACGTGTTGTTTTTAAAACTCGCCAATTTTTTTAATGTTATTATTGTTGTAAATAAATTCGAAATTGAAGAGCTCATTGACTTTTAACGTGGCACTATCACAGGATGACACCGTTCCAAAAGTTAGTTCTTCAAATTTATGCCCTGCTAAAGCTGCCCCGGTCAACTGTAAGTGCTGTTATTGAGAATTGGAAACGTCCAGGAGCAACAACAGCTCAACCACGAAGCGGTAGGTCACTCGAGCTCGCAGCACGGGATCCCTGAGTGCTGAAGTGCCTAAAGCTCGTCTGTTCACAGTTGCAACGCTCTCTACCGAGTTCCAAACTGCCTCTGGAAGCAACGTCAGAACAAGAACTGTTCGTTAGAAACTTGATGGTTAAGCAGCCGCACACGTGCCTAGGATCACCGTGTGTAATGCCAAGCGTCGATTGGAGTGATGTAAAGCACGTCAAAATTGGACTCTGGAGCAATGGAAGTGCATTTTCTGTGGTTATGAATAATGCATCACCATCTGTGAGCCTAACGGATGAATCTACGTTTGGCAGATGTCAGGAGGATAGATCCTGTCTGAATGCATTCTGCCAACTATAAAGTTTTGTGGGGGAGGAATAATGGTCCGGGGCTGTTTTTCATGGTTTAGGCTAGGTTCGTTAGTTCCAGTGAAGGGGAATCTTAATGGTTCAGCATACATTGACATTCTAGAAAATTATGTGCTTCCATCTTTTGTAGACAGTTTGCGGAAGGCCCTTATTTTGTTTCACCATGACAATGCCCTCGTGCACAAAGTGAGGAACTCAAAAACATAGTTTGTAAAGGTTAATGTGAAAAAACTTGACTGGCCAGCACAGAGCCCTGACATTAACCGCATAGAACACCTTTGGAAAGAATTGGAATGCCTGATTGCGAGCCAAGTCTTTTCATCCAACATCAGAGCCTGATCTCACTAATGTTCTTGTGGCTGAATAGGAGTGAATCCCAGCAGCCATGTTCCAAAATCTAGTGAAAAGCCTTTTCAGAAAAAGTGGAGGCTGTTATAGGAGCAAAATGGAAACAACTTCATGGTTTTGGTATGAGATGCTCAACAAGCACATATGGGTGTGATCGTCGTGTGTCTACATACTTTTGGCCATGTAGTCTTTGTTAATTCTGATTTTAACTCTAAAGTATTTAAGGCTATACTACCAGCATAACCACCCTCTCTAAATCCACCTCTGGATAACATTCTCACTCTTGAACTATGTTAATTTTGACTTTAGTTTCTCTTCGCTCGAAATTTATCTGTGTTTTCATCTAATCGATTTCTTTTGAGCAATTTGTAAACTGGTCTTAATGAGTTGTCTCTTGTATTAAGTAAATATGAAAAGAGAGAAGCGAAAAACTGTTTTTTTTTTGTTAATGAGATTTGACTGAATAACGTATACCATTTTGTTATAGGAAAGTTCTGGCGGCATTTGGAGCTGTAATATAATTCTTTCAATTACTTCTTTCGTGTTTCTCATGATTTTGTCCTTTCTTCGTTTGATGAAATTGTCTACTTATTATTCGATGAAAAATTCAAGTGTTTGTAAGACTGAAATCCCAGTTTTGTGATCACTATAACAATGATAAGTTTGAAAACATAGTAAGTGGATGGACAAATCTAGATATTCTGTTCTTATGCAACGATTTGTTTGTTGTTTCTTATTTTACCTCAAGCTATTCAAGATCTATCTGTGCTAGCCGTCCCTAATTTAGCAGTGTAAAACTAGAGGGAAGGCAGCTAGTCATCACCGCTCACTCTTGGGCTACTCTTTTACCAACGAATAGCGGGATTAACCGTCACATCATAACGCCCCCACGGCTGATAGGGCGAGCATGTTTCGTGCGACGGGGATAACCCGTGACTCTTGGATTACAATTCGAACGCCTTAACCCATCCTGCCATGCCAGGCTAGTGCAACAAACAAGACAGGATTCACTGCGAAGATGGGCAATGTAAATATGTTATTAACAAAAATGCAAAGATCCGTGGGTCAAAAGTTGTTTGTGGTGATTAAGAGCTTAATTTTTAAATATCGGCATTGGTTGTAACTAAAAAGATCGAATAAAAATGTATTTCAGTAAAGTTAAACTGCATTTTAAAACAACTGTAAATAAAAAAATACGTTTCACGATAAAGTTCAAAGTTAAAATGACAAAAGAGAGCTTGATAATTTTGCTGGTTAGTTATCACCATTAGATTCCATCAAGGAATATAAGGCCGCAATCGCTCGCGAATTCTTCAACAGGTATTTAAGTGAGTAGGTTGTTAGCCCTCTGCACCGAGCCGTCCCTAATGTGTAAGACTAGAGGGAAAGCAGTCACATTATAACGCCCAAACGGCTGGGAGGGTGAGCATATTTGGCGCGACGCGGACGTGAACCCGCGATCCGTAGTCGCACGCCTTACGCGCTTGTTCATGCCAGGCCACCAATTTTCTGGGGAAAAATAAACAAACACCACTGTTTGAAAGTACCTAAGCGCTGTTACGATTGTTACGTTTTTGTTTATGTTTTATGTAGACTAAACGCAACAGAAAAACACAGATAACAGCTTGTATAATTTATTACACTAAACTAAATATATATATGTAACAGATAGAACATAAATTATATAATAACAGTGACAGATATTAAGTTACAACATTCAAAATTAATTACAACACAAAATAGTACTGGTTTCAACCTTCAAAGTTAATTACGATACAAAATGGTACTAGTTTCAACCTTCAATGTTAATTACGATACAAAATGTTACTGGCCTGTGTCAAATATAATGATCTAGAATGAAAGTGCAAAAGTTCAGATCAGAAATCCGAAATTCTAGTCTTGGAGGTGAATTTGGTCCCACGAAGAAATACCGAAGTTTGAATGGAAAATGACGAAGTTCTTTTTTACGGTGCTTCTTGATGAACGTCTCAAACTTGCCGACTCTCAGCACAACCAGTAATTCAGATGAATCGCAGAGATTGACGAAATAAGATCACAGCTTCTGTAGATCTAACTTCAGTCACAAATCACAGCAAACACTTAAACCTTCTCAAATGACTGACTCTCTCTTCTTTTAAATAAAACTAATGTCTGACTCTTTCTCCTTTCTTCCTCTTATCTTCGTCTGTTTATATACTGTAGGCCTAGACTCCACAAACCACCGCGAAACTTCTACAGAACTCCAGAGCAATCCAGGCATGTCCGTTCTTGCACGAGACACAACGTCTAGACACGAGGTCGCCAACATTTCATTTACAAACATATGATTGGTCTACTTAATTCTAGAAAATTCTAAATGTTACCCTAAATGAATAACAACATATTTTATTAGTTTAAACTTCGAAACAATAATATAAATAATAGAAATGAAAATTTAAACACAACACGACATGTTGTCGCTTACAAAACATTTACACGACATTTACATAACACGATCATCATGTTCTTTGTAGCTCAGCAGCAGCTAAATTGAATCACAATAATTCGAGTGTATATTTCATTGTGACAGTTAAAAAGCAACCTCACATTTGAGGCGATATAGGTTACAATTCAATAATTCAATATTAACATAATATTTTTGACAGATTCATGCTTCAAAGAATAACATCTAGAACAGAATTACCTACCACACGTTTCAGTTCGGATTTGGCAAGTTATGAACTGGGACTCCAGAATCGGTTACAATCTCTGTTCACTATATTTAGTATGTATTATAGGCGAGAGAGGCACACAGTATTTACATATCACAGGAGTAGCCACCACAAGCTAGCTGAACTATAAAAGAAAAGTTGTTTTATCTCGTGTCACTCTTGTGTCCTATTGTTGTTAAATAAAGCATTGTTTTTATGTATAATATATGTTCTACTTCCCATTTCAAATTATTAGTTACACTCTGCTTGAAAACACTACAAGACGTGTCCTTAAGAACAATCCTTATGCGGTGATTAAATATTTCAGTGATGTCGAGAAACCCACGTTTGGGTTCGCTCTTCTATGTAAAAAATATTTTCTCAACCCAAACGAGCCGTTTTTGCATATAAAATGATTAAATATTTGTTTTTCTCAGGCTTACTTTTTACACAAAAGTTTATTGTTTGTGTCTCATTGCAGAAAAATTTCTTCCAACACTTTGCGATCGTGAATACGCTATAAAAGTGTAGGTCAAATCACACTATTCAGATGTAAAAAAAAACCCAAACAAATGCATATTGTTGTCTACATGTCTTTCTAACATTTCTAAAACAGGAACGTTTTGTAGAAACAGCTCGTGTGTATCTTTGCGTGAAAATTCTAAAATCGCTGAATAAAATTATTGTAAATCCTATGTTTGAATTTTTTACCTGAAAACTAACGTTCAAAATAATGAAAGACTTGTTGGTTAGAAAAGTTGCAATAGACTCGAAGTCCTAACAGGTAGAAAAATTGACACTCGAAATGACTAGAAAATATGGAATAATTTGAGTAGAGGCAGTGTAGCTGTTTTTCACAAAGATTATTGTCATTAAGAAAACTAATATAATTTCACTGTTTACTATTTCAAATAAAAAGGGTTAGAAATATGTTCTGAAATACGGTGTTGTTTTAAGTTTCTCAAAATAAATATTATTTAACTTGGATGTTTTGTTTGTTTTTGGAATTTCGCACAAAGCTACTCGAGGGCTATCTGTGCTAGCCGTCCCTAATTTTGCAGTGTAAGACTAGAGGGAAGGCAGCTAGTCATCACCACCCACCGCCAACTATTGGGCTACTCTTTTACTAACGAATAGTGGAATTGACCGTCACATTATACACCCCCACGGCTGGGAGGGCGAGCATGTTTTAGCGCGACGCGGGCGCGAACCCGCGACCCTCGGATTACGAGTGCACGCCTTAACGCGCTCGGCCAAGCCAGGCCATTTAACTTGGAAGCCGGAATTTTTATTTGAAATTACCTGATTTTGAATATCCCTTGTAAAATTATAGACTTACATCGCTTTAAGTAGAAAAAAATATATTATTATTATTATTATATGGCAGGTTGTTAATTTTTTTTTATTGCAGTGAAAACATTACAGTTAAATTTGTAAAATTCTACTTATCGTGTAGTAATTTCTAAACGTTCCCTTGATAGGTTTGTTTTACTGTGGTTAGGCGTGAGGGAATCATAAACAGTAGTTTATATAAACTACATAAAATTAAATTCATTTAAATTATAAATGTTTAATTTATCATTATTTTTAAATTTAATATTACCCTAATATTAATTAAATGTGTAAGTTTGTGGTTGGCATTTTATGAAGAAGACGGGCAGTAGATGTCAAAGTAAGTGTTTAATGAAAAAATTCAGAACTAAGTTGTAAAGTCATTGTATCAGTTTTTTTATTAATTTTGGTAATTTCACTCAATGAAAACTTGAATTGTCAAGGACAATCGCTTACCTAATTCCAAAAGGTTGCGTTTGAGAAAAAAAAAAACCCGTCCATTTCCACATTAATTACATGAATCAAGTCACGTTTGTTTATAACGCTATATATTGACCTTAATTAGGTGAATATTTTATTAATACAAGTACTCGAATCGTCGGTTCAAATTCACGATTGAATTTTAAGAGAATACAAATTACAGTTGTGAAGTACACTGTGCAGCTGTGGAAAGGTGTGATATTGTTGATATGATAAACAGATTTGAATCATAGTACATAATATATTATTCTCCTAGTTATATTAATAACACTACTCGTACTCCTCAGATTGTGCGAGTGTCCTAACCACCCGGTCAAACAATGTTAAATTAAGAACTTTGACCGTAAGTTTTAATTTCTAACCTTCCGATACATGACTACATTTATTTAGAATGTTTAGATTTAAAAGTAATAGATACCAATTGTTTTTTCTCAATTTTATATTTATGGATTTTATTCTAATTCTTTATGTAAAAAGAAAGAGCAAATCTTGAACACAAAGAATGTATCACAGAAGATTTGAGAAGTAAATATGTAAACATCATTGAAACTTTTGATAATAACTAATAAAGTATAAAATAATTATAATAGTAAACAAGGTTTTTAACCCTCAAATCTGAAATAAATGAAATAACTTTTATATTTTCTCTCCAAACTTTTGTATTTCATTTCTGTTTCAATTTTTCTTGTGACGCAATGTTTTTTATTTATTTTGAATATTAATTATGATTCCAGTTGGTTCAACTGTCCATCAATCTTTGTGTGTGTGTTTGTAAATATATATATATATATATATATATATTTTCTGCACAAAGTGTCAACATTTTGATCAGTAATTCAGATACTGGTATACATAAGTGTTTGTACAATTTTGCTCTTATAATCAAATTCCTTCAATATAATAATTCTAAGAAAGATAAAGTTTGGGGTAATTTTCCAGAAACGTGACTGAAGACTGTCTGGAATGGTCACTTGTTTTAACCACTCACACAATTACAAAGTAGCATGTTAACTTCTAAAATAAGGAATAAAAATTTATTATTCTTAATTTTGGTTTTGTATACTATTGTGACAGAAATTTTTGTGTGATCTTGCAGAAATACATCTAGTGTCATTAGAATTGTTGTATTTATGCTTTTAACTGTATATAATCAACATGTTTTATTCATTCCACTAAGCCTACGAGTTACTTTATCATTATATTATACTATATCTTGTAATTAACTTATATGGATGTGTGTCTGCACTTTATTCAACCTCAGTGGTTTTCCTATAATTTTGTTGTTCAATACTTAAAATTTGGTTATCGATAGCTTCTCTTTTTATGATATTTGGTTAACATTAGTACTTTCAAATTAATTATTTTGTCTTAGATTGACTGTAGTGTTGCTCAGTGACTTAGCAAGTCATTAGACTACGTGGGCAAGTTTGTCGATTGTTCATTAAATATTAACTGTAATTAAACGTGTGTAAACAGCACTAAGTCAAGTATTAAAAATGTAGAAAACAATCTAAAATGTGAGATTACAAGCTGTTTTGAGTTTAAGAAATTATAAAAATAAAACTTAGCAAATTGTACAGACAACAAGGAGACTGTTTGGTTTTCATGGCTGTAACTGTACCTCTTGGCATCCTCCTCATAAACTCTTATAAGATGGTTCTTAGTTAATCATTCTGTTACCAAAATAAGATTTTCTTAATATGTGTCTGAAATGTTTTACTGATCTTAATAATGTGAACTGTTGTTTTACAAATTAATGTAATTTAAGGACAACAAAAGATCTGTTGGTTCATCTCTATCCCATCTATTAAACTAAATTTTAAAATAAAAACACTTTGAACCAGCACTTGTCATTTATGTATTTATCAAGCCCTTAAACTCTCTTAAATTAACTACAGTCACAAAATGTGAAGACAATCCATTCCAAAGGCCAACCACTCTTATTTAGAAAAATAAAGCAATCTTAGTTGAAGATAACTCCTACCTTTGTGCCATCTGTATTTGTGTCCCATAGTTCTGAAATTCTCACCATGAAATAGGAAAGATAAATAAACAAACATTATAAAATATCTTTCTAACTGATCTAAGCTTCGAAACGAGACTGGTTGCATGATGAAAAATTTTAATGATAGTTTTGTGATATCATGTTTATAAAATATAATATCAGGTTTGGTGGTCTTTTCTGTTAGTTTACGGTTATAATCAAATTGGTTAGTGAAACATCTTAGTATGCACGTAGTGAATTAATTGATTGTGGAAGCTTAATCTTCGTGCATGATGTGTGTGTGTGTGTGTGTGTGTATTTACTACAGCTCGCCTTGAAATCTCTCATGAATGTTGTCTTTCTTATTAACTTGTGTGTCTGATTGAAAAAGGTTTAATTTTGATATCTGCAAATGCATTTATAGTTTTTTACATGCCATACTGGGTATTTTAATTATCCAAAAGAAATATTGAAATTTATTATGTCAATTTTAGCAAAAAGATCAGTTTACTTTTAAAATGAAACATAAAATGAATTTTAAATATTACATGTATTACTCCCCTTATATTTGTCATATAACTTGGAACACTCTCTGTATAGAAGTGTTCTGTATGAACACTTGTTTATTTTAATAAACTTGCAGTGAAGGGTACTCCGTAGAAACAAAGAAAAATAAAACATGATGAAATTGTTATTTCATTTTGAAATATGAATGTTATCACTGTTAATTTGTCAGTACAATAACTATACCAATAATGTATTGAGAACCAACATTCAGAAGGTTACTATTTATATCTTTTATTGTAGACATTGTTGACTGTATTAATAATGAATGTCTGGTTGTGTATGTTGTAAATAATGACACAGGTAGTGTGTAGACCATTGATGTCTCTCTTATATTCCAATTGACATCCTGAAAATCCCTGATATTGAGCAAAAGACATCAACTCTGGACGTAGTGGATACAGTGTAGCTGATATGTTAATTACACTTTGTATCTCAGGATGGCTCATATAGATATTGACACTTTTACTAATAAAGCAGAGAACAACTTCTGACCTTCTTATGTCAACTTTGGTTAACAAGATCAAAATGTTGTTCTCTGCTTTATTAGTAAAAGTGTTAAACCCACACTTGCCATCCTAAGATACACTTTTACTTTGAGTGAGTTTCTCATCATCACGAGTTATTACACACTCAGGCACAAGTTCTTATAAGGTACACAGTATGTAAGTTGTTTTTTAATCTTATTTACACTACAGTGACCTGTGTAACTATAAAATAGATGTCACTATGAACCAACAAGAGAAACCAAGTCTTAGTACATCAGATGAAGATGAAAATGTCAAAGGGGATTGGAGGAGAGAGAAAGTTCTTGGAACAGGAGGGTTCGGGCGTGTGGATCTGTGGAGAAATCAGGTTAGTTCAGAATTAAACATTCATTTGTTCTGTTTGATTTGTGTTTTAATGACCACTGGGTAACAGGAATAAATAAGACATACTTATTACATTTGAATGTAAATATGCAGTCTGTTATTTTTGAAATAAACATCACTTTTCTGTTTAAACCTGTGTGTTAATCAAAACTTGTATCTATAGCAAGAAAAACCACCATTATAAATGATGGATATCTGTCCAAAGATTGGACCATGACTTAAAAGCTGCAACTGTTACAGAACAGGTGATTAACAATAGACCTTAGAATATTGCTGTATTTTTCAGATGTCAAATACATGCATTCTGTACACAGTGTAGCACAAAAGTTGTATAAAAGATATATAATAACTCAGAAGAAGAAGAAGCTAGAATCATGTCCGACATGCATTTACAGAGAAACATAATACACGAGGCACTGAGGACGGTACAGTATGGACATTTGTGAGAATAATGAACTTTGCACTTTACAGAATAGATTCATTAATTCATTAAGTATAGACCAATGATTCCATGTAATGTCTCACTACTTATCATTCCTATAAAATGTAGGGCTTCATATTGCTGTCTGTTATGTTCCTCAACTTACAGTTCAAATCCTCATCACTAAAAATGGTTGACCTTTCATTGTTGAGGGGTATCATAATGTGACACTGTTACTAGTTACAGGTAAAAGAGTAGCCCAAGAATTGGTGGGTGGGGTTGACTATCTATCTTCCCTCTGAAATTAGAGATGGCTGCCAAAGATAGCCATCAAGTAACTTTAAGTGAAATTTGAAACAAAACAAACTATAAAATGCAAGCACTTTGTGTGACTGACAGCACTTAGTTTTTAAGTTTTAAATAATATCTAAAACTTACTGGTTAAAGAGTAGAGAAAAATAAAAAAACTGGACTATTAATAATAATAGACTAAGGTATAACATTGTTTTTTGCAATAGTGTGTATTACCAGCTGTCTTTTATGTCACAGAAGACAAATGAACCAATTGCTATAAAAGAATGTCGTTGGGGAAATGATGCCATGATGACTCCAAAACATCGACAAAGGTGGAAGCTAGAAGTTGAAATCATGAGGAAATTAAAACATCCAAATGTTATCACTGCTCTCGAAGTTCCTTCACCTTTGGACACGAGTAGTTCCAACCTTCCACTTCTTGCTATGGAGTACTGTGCTGGTGGTGATTTGAGAAAAGTAAGGTTTGTCCGATTCCATTAAAACTGTGTTATTAAACAATAATACGAAGCAATTAATTTTTATTTTGTAGAACATTTTGTGAATAAAAAAGCTTTTTATAAAAATATATTTGTGCTTTTTCTAATAAAGTTCAGAAAATATAAACAACTGTGAAAAATTTTCATTGTTAAGTTACTTTGTAGTTTTATTGTTATAATTATAAGTCTTACCCTCTCTTTTTAAACATGTCACCAGTAACCCTAAACAATTTTCTGCAATACTCTTGTATTTTTTAAGTTATATCCTCAATGACCTTAACTTCTTATTTCAGGACTGTTCTAAGTTTTCATAGTAGGGTTAAGATTTTTAGATTATGTTATTAGTATGGCATTTGATCCATTTAAGCTCCTGGAGTATGTCTTTACATTTCTGTAGTCATGCTTTGCCTCACTCATTTGAATACTCTTACAGTCCCTTTGAAACTGGCTTTCTCTAACACCATGAATTCAACATTTTACTAGAAGGTGGCGCAGACTTGCCTGTGTTGTACTCCATTCCTGTTGTTGTTCTAAGAAAATCTTCAAGTTAGAAACTTGTCTCTGGAGCTAACCTGGTGGTTTCATGTCTTGGTAATAGGCACTTCAGACTTCAGCTAATTTTTAATATGTCTTGTGACATTATTATACCTAACTTTATTCTTTGCCCAACACAGATTTATATTTTCATTTAAGTTACATTGAAGGTTGAGTTAGCTTTAAATTGGTGTTTCAACACCAGAGGTCTCAGCTTTCTCTTTCCAACCACTCCTATTTTACAACACAAAAGAAGGGCTTTTTACTTTTGTTTATATCACAAGTTTTTTAACAATAGCAAAAACTTAGTCTGAAGTGAACAGACAAAAGCAAACTTAAAATATTAGCACCATTGTTCATAGTTTATTTGTAGTCTGTATTTGTATGATGGAATCAGGTTGGATTTTTGAAATTTCTGTAACACTGTGTGGCATGTTTATAAGCATTAGAATACATTATGGACAAAAGACTTTTTGGAATGTTAATAAAAGTATTTTAGGATAGTTGGAATAATTTTTGTATCAGCTAAATTTTTTGCCATTATTATTATTCTACAGTGTTAGTTTCATGATTATAAAAAATACTAAAATAAAAATAACAAATATTAAAATAGTTACTTGAAGACTTTGTGTGATAGAAGATTGTGTGTGTGTGACAGACTGAAGTGCAAAGTTGGACTGACAAGAATGTTCCTTAGAATTCCAATTATTTCTAGTTAAAATTAAAATTCCAGTTAAATTATTTCCAATTTTCAAAACCTTGAGCTTTGGTTACATATTCATAAATATTTATTTTAATTTCCAATCAGAGTGAACTATGAACTTAAAGCAAAACTTCAAATGAATCTGGTTAATTAATCACACTGTTTAAAGCATTGTTCCAACATGTATTTACCTCCCCTTACACTACAGGTATTACCAAACTGCCAGGGTTTCTTTTCCTTTGCTCATCTAAATGCTGGTTTGATATTATTTTCGCTTGCTCTAGTCTTTTATACCTCACTTAATTGACTTTGGTACTGTCTCATGACACTCTCCACTTGTGTCAATGTCTCCTCTATCTTGTACTATATAAGCACCTTCTACAGATCATGTTCTCACTTTTACTCAACAAAGTTTTCACAAATGGGTTTCTCTGTAGTACGATCATTGGAAATACTTTTGAGTGTTATTTGTGTTGCCTGTGTGTTGTAACAAAACTAAAAAAAAAATTATTTCATTTTGTGAAGCCAGCTTATGACAAACTTTTGTATTAACATATCCAGCACAGAGGTAACTAAAGTTTCTCATTTCCTACCCCCAGTATTTAATGTTGCTAACAACTGAGTTCAGGCTATCCATGATCTTATCTGTGGTGAGATGGAGAAATAACATGAAGTCAAGAGGCCGCATTTGTAGACAATCCTGGACATTCAGAAGAGAATTCAGATTCACTCTTTCCAGTGTCTTCCTCTACTCATTTGACTTCTCATAAGGCCATTGGTATATTGATGCATGATGTTTTGGGTCTTTCCCAGGTTGGTTTTGAGTGTGTGCCTTCCTTAATGGTGGAATTGTATGAGAGAAAATCCTTAGTTTTCCTTCCATCATCAGGTATTGCAGTTCATGCAGGGAGGTTTATTGCTCACTTACGTGATGGAAGAGTTGTGCTTTGTTTGTTATATTTGTCAGGACAACATGTTTTCATCTACAATCACTAGATGGAAGCACATTAAGTCTCTCAGAAAATAGACTTACATCTGGAATTGTGGAGTTGCAGAATAGAGTCTGTGGTCAATTTGAAGAGATCACAGTTTTTGAGTATTTGTCTAACCCTATTTACAGTGCTGTGGTATTTGTAATCCCTCCATCTTATTATTTACACCTTCTCAGTGATCCCCATATTACTTTGATGATGATATAGGACTGTTGTTAATAACGACCTTGGTTTGATTGTTAGATTCTGCACTTTCCCTAGTTTCTTGGCTGGTGTGTTGTTGGGGTTTGTTGTATAGAAATGAGTTGTTGGAAGATGTTCATCTACCTGCTACCACCCTCAGTGAGCTACCTGAATAGAAATGAGTTGTTGGAAGATGTTCATCTACCTGCTACCACCCTCAGTGAGCTACCTGAGGCCTTTTTCTTCAACCCTTGATGATTTTTGCATCCATTCCAGACTCTTTGGATTTGAGGATCGATGTTGCCTATCTACATTCATCCCTGTTGACATTGGCTTCATGAATTTTTTTGGCTCCTTCAGGGAGGGTCAAAGTTCCCTTTTTTAGTGTACCAATCCTCAACATCAACCCCTCAGCCTGTTGGAGCCCATAATACATTCCACTCATATACACAAGGTTTCTATATTCTTTTGTAATGATGCTAGTGATGGTGGTGGCTCACTATATGCTTTTGAGGTCTGTGGAGACTCGAATTTAAGAATCTATAGATATCTGGGAAACCTTTACCACAGAGTTATTGGTACTATAGGTCCTTGCATCAAGAGTAATAATTTACTTCACATTACCATCACCACTATACTTCTAATGTATTGGATTTCCACCCCCATGCAGATCCTTGGATTTTGAAATTTCCTTCCATGGGTATTGGAGACTTGTTGGTCCAAGGGGGCAGTGGAGAAAGTCGTTTCAGTTCCTTCTGGGTTTTATTCCTTTCTATTTGTTGTGCCCATGAAGACTGACAATTGGCATCTGGTCATCAATCAGTCTTGTCTAAATCAATTACTCCAAATATCACATTGAAGTCTTTCCTCAATCTGTGTTGGTAGTTTTTGCCAGGACTGTGGATGGCCAAGTTATATATTGCCATTGTCTTTCTGCATGCTATCATAGCAGAGTTGTCCTGTTATTGTCTACATTTTGTGCACAAGGATCTGGTGCTGCAGTTGAAGGCTCAGCCCTTCAGACTAACATCAGCTCTATATGTGTTCTACTAAATCATAATAACCTTTCTTTATCCCTGTTCTTTGGACCTGTGCACGTGCTATTTCATGGTCATGTGGCTATTGCTGGCACCATCTCATCAGTTATTAGAAGGTCACACCCATATACTGCTTTCCAAAACAACCAAGACACGGTTTCTTATCAGAGCTGAGACATCTCTTATTACTCTAAAACAATATACTCCATTTAGGTGTATTTCTCAACGTGAATCTGAGTCAGGCTCAGCCAACTCTTATGTTGTTCCACACTGTGTATATGGGAATCACTCAAATCTCTTATTTCTTTGGGATGAGCGCATACAAGATTCCTTCAGTGGTTTATACATGACCAATGGATCATGAAGAGTGATCCACTGGATTTTAAAATCTCTTTATTTACGGTGGAGATCTTTGATCTTGAATCAGGCTAGACTAGAACAATACTATGATTGGCATTCCTCTGTCTACACATGATCCAGAGATCCTTCTTTTCATGGATGCCCTGCTTCAGAGATGAGGCTGCATATCTCAACAGTTAGGAATTTCAGGATCTTTGAAGGGATGACAATACTTCTTGTTACATCAATATTTTAGAACTTCTTGCTGTTGAAAGGAAAATGTTTCATTGTTTGACATTTTTGAAGGGAAAAGTCATCATGCTTCACTCCAACAATTCTATAGTCATGTCTTACACTTCTCATTAAGAGGAAATTTGGTCCAGGTTTCTTTGTTACCAAAACTTGGATCTTCTGTATTTGGTCCACTTCCATCATATCATTCTACGAGTTTGTTGTGTTGTGGAGGATGGAACATTTAGTGGCAATTCAGTTGTCTAAACCTAACCAGATTTTTCCAACAGAATAGATGCTTTAACTATGGACTTTTATCAGGACAACGTTTGGAACAACGATAATCAGTGCATTTGCTACTCATTGGCATTTTGGTCTCCAGCATCTTATTACTGTTCAGCATTGACAATAGATGCATTCAGTCAGGACAAAATTGGAGTGCACTTACGTGCCCATCTATCTATTGATCTTCAACTCAGAGTCCTAACAATCATTCATTCAACTCTTGGTCCCATTCTATTTGTAGCATGGAATTGAGCAACTTATGTCAGGTTTCCACTTCTGTGGTCTTTTTAGGAGTGCCCAGTTTTTAGATGTCTATTGAGGCTGTCACAATCCAGCATGTTACACTCATCCTTTCTGCAGCTCAAGTTTGATGCACGGAGGGTATGCAGTTTGGGTTTATTCAGTTTCTGTGTCATCCTATGAGTAGCATTTACTGATACAAATAGTAGACTGCAGGGAGGTTAAGCATACTTCATTCATGTGTGCAAACCACGGCCACGTTTCTGACTTGGCTTTTCGACAGGGATTTTATGTATTCCACAACCACTTTCTTTAATTGGCTATTTAGGGCAGCCTTATCAGCTACCTTTAGATGCTCAAAGAGACAAATATTTTATTGAGTCCCCAGTGCTCTCTTGTCTCCTCCAGTCATTCTAGGTCCTCTTTATCCAAAATAGATACATGAAACCATCATTTGGGACAATGATAGTGTTACATGCTCTTTTTCAACACCTGTTTGAGCTCTTTGCCTCATGATCTATGTATCACCATGTATACATGTTCTGTGTGTCAACTTTCCCTTAAAATTTATTTTTTATTTTCAGCCTGTGGACTTCACTAGTCAGAGTTGTTTGTGCAGCATGTGCAGAAAATACTTTATCGTTCTATCTCTGTCCTTCTATACCTAGACTGGTCCTATAACACTGGCAGCCAGTTATGTCTAGTGAAAGCTTTGAAGTGTTGCTCACATTAAAGCTTTTAGAGGTGCTAAACAATGGTTCTTTTATTAAATGGGACACTTCTGTTTCCCTGGATTTATGCCCAGTTATCCTGACAGGATGAGTGCAAAAACTGATCCATATTGCTTATTTTGGGCTGTCTTTGGAAGAAAGGAGGTTTCTGGAAGTGAGTATCATTAGCTTTATCACATTTCTGTGTTTTAGCAGACTGGTTGAATTGTCCACTGAAAGATGTGTATGGGCTGGTGTTTGGAATCATAATACTTTTATTTCACATTATTTGCATTATCTGGCAGTATCTTCCTTTCAGGATTTTCAACTACCCCTTGTAGCTGTCTTAATCATGGTTGCTAGATTATAAGGAGATGTATGTTCATTGATAATATTGTTTTTTTGTCCTTTCCGGGTTAATACTGGTGCAGATTATATGATCTGCTGTACACAAAAGGGAGTCTGTTGTCTTTTCATAAATCTGAATGCAGTGTGATTGCTTCTTCCTGGGTCCTTGGATGAGCACTGATTGTTTTGCATTTCTCCCGTCATTTCAGGGGTAAGTGGAGCTTACTTTGTCCACATGTTTGGGGTATTAGGATGAATGTTCATAATTCCAGACTAGATAAGTTCTGTTTCCTCAAATTGAACATGGTAAATGGGATTCCATCATTTCTAGTATGGGGCATTTAGGACTTGAAGAGAGGATTTGCTCACTTTGATATTGCTTGGCTTCTTTTTATGATTCTGGTGGATTGGAATGAATCACTCTTTTACTAAAAAGTTGGTATCCACATCCACACACACACATATATTGTAGTTCAAATTCCCAAGCTACCAACATTGTATTTAGGAACTGTAGCCCTATAATTACAACCCCGAGCAAATGGACCTCAGCTGTCTGGTTGGTGTCTGGCTGATAGTGAGGATAAATCATGTGGTTTTTTAATCATTTTTCAGCTGAAGAACGTGCATGCTCTGAATTTAGTGCAGTTTTTCCACTAGGGTGCCAGTCTTCTGTTGAGATACCCATGATCTATGTAGATGCACTCTGTAGGAAAAATAGATAATGCCCTCATTGGCTGTTCTATCTTATCAATGTTGGATTGTAGCTGTAGTGCGAGAAGAGTGTGTGTTTTGTAAGTTAACATTTTCTTAAACTGAAAATATACTTCCAATAATATTTACCTCCTCACACACTCCTACCCTTCCTACCCACTAGGTGCTGGTGTTAGAGACTCGAGATTGGGTCAGTCTTGGAAAAGTGACAATAGTAACTAAAGAAGGTGCTTATATACAGTGTTAACACAGATAGTGCATTCATGTAGGTATAGAGTGTCATGAGACCAATATTGTCGTGGACACGTAAGTGGGGAATAAAGGCTGGAACAAGCAAGAAAGATGGGCAAAGTAAGAAATCCTAGCAGTTTAGTAATAGTTGTAATATGAGAGGAGGTTAGTATTGTTATTGGAAATACATTTTTGATTCCAGAAAACACTAACTTTCATCATTTGGAGACATTGCCTATTTTAATGATGTTTGGGCCATTTATCCTCTTGTATAATTTTATTAACACATGTTTTACAGATTGTATAGTCTGTTTACAGTAAATTTCTTCAAACTGTGTACAGATTTCTTTTTAGAAATAGAGCATTAACTCGGTGATGAAGAGAAAACCCACTTGTAGAGAAAAATATACATGTAAAAATGGCTCGTTTGGGGTTTGCTCCTCTACGTAAAAAAATTTTCTCAACTCAAACGAGCCATTTTTACAAAAGCATTAACTATGTACTAGTAGAAACCTTTAAAAATATATTTGTTATCTGATCTTCATCAGAAATTTGGAAAGCCAGAAAACTGTTGTGGTTTACCAGAAAAGAATGTGAGGATATTTCTCCTCCAAGTAGCCTCAGCAGTGGAATACCTACACAAGAGACGTATAATTCATCGTGATCTGAAACCAGAAAATATACTGTTGCAAGAAAATGATGGAAAAGTGAGTCACTAGTTTATCACATTATTTTAAGGTTAGTGGGGCACTAATTTATCACATTATTTTAAGGTTAGTGGGGCACTAATTCATCACATTATTTTAAGAAAAGTAGGTCACTAGTTTATCACATTATTTTAAGAAAAGTGGGTCACTAGTTTATCACATTATTTTAAGGATAGTGGGTCACTAGTTTATCACATTATTTTAAGACAAGTGGGTCACTAATTTATCATATTATTTTAATGTTAATGTAAGTTAATGAAAAATTGAGGTTGAAAAAGACTACAAAGGTTTATAATAATTTATATTTTGACAAATATTTGTAATATAATATCAATAATTATGTCAAAAATGTTTATCTTTTGTACAAGAAAAAATTTTTTCATGTGATGGTTCCGCCTATAAATACTGTGATTTCCCACTATATTTCAACAGTTGCAGTACAAACTGATTGATCTTGGTTATGCCAAAGAATTGGACCAAGGGAGCATTTGTACATCATTCGTGGGAACTTTACAATATTTGGTAAGTTTTACATGATTTAATTTAAAACAAGCTACTCATAAGATTGATTATAACAAAGAGTTATCAGACATCGATGATAATACATTGTTATCAGACATTGATGATAATACAGAGTTAATAGACATCTTATTAAATCCTTTTTATTTTTTGTATTTTTATTTTAGGTGTTTATTTTCTGATGGAAATATTTTTTTTGTGGAAGTACTTTATCTAAGAAGTTTTCATTTCACTGTCAGTTTAGAACACTAACACAAAAATTTTCCTATTTTTATGCATATAATTTAGGAGTAAATCAGTTATATATATACTGTTATTATTCTCTTACTTCCACAGTATGCCCCTCGGTGTGGATTCCTGTACGTGGTGAGGGGACCTCCCAGGGAAGGTTCTGTTCTGTCTGGTTACCTTCTCTGGGATCTAAACATCCACCCACGTGTTTGCTGTGCGTGGCGACCCGTGAAGGGGAGGAAAAGATCCTGGTGGTTGAGGGGTCCAACCCTAACACACTACTTTGGCCTCGAATTCCTGTAGACGGGCGACCCTTGGGTGGTCCGCCTTGGGTCAATTGGCTGGTCCACTTGGGCTAGAGCCAACCAAGTACCAGTGTTGGAAGTTTTCAATGAGCGTTGTGGACATTGTGCCTGATGCTGGTGTTTGGGTATAGTGCTCACGAAACTCTGGCGTTGCTGCATTGTCCTTGCGTGACCTTGTAGTGCATCCCCTTGTAGGGCTCCATGGTGGGTGGGGTCAGTGGGTACCGAAACTTTTCCTCTTTCCTATGGATCCTCCAAAAATTTAAATAAAATTGTAAAAAAACAGTCAATGGGTAAGCATCCACGTCTTGAATACTCAGAACAGCAATCTTCAACATCAGTAACACACGTACCTCATTTTCTTATATTGCATTCTCTTTCGGAAAAACCTTTAGGGCATATGTCCCCTTTTTTTATTCAAAAGGGACTAGAGGGACTTGCTGGCTCTCCAAAGTCAGTGAAGAAGCTTCGATCTGGTGACATATTGGTTGAAACATCCACATCCCAACACAGTGAGCTCCTCTTGAATTTAAAGGCAATTGAGGATATACCTATTGATGCTACACCTCATGCTACTTTGAATTCTTCAAGAGGAGTTATTGTTGAAAGGGATTTGAAGAATGTTCCCGAGTCAGAGATTCTTCCTGGTCTCTCCACTCAAGGAGTTTCTGCAGTGAGGCGCGTCTCTACTCGCAAAGATGGAGTTACACTGCCAACAAATACCCTCGTTTTAACATTTACTTCACCACGTGCACCTGCCACCATCAAGGCAGGTTATCTCATTTGCAGGGTTCGGCCATACATTCCAATGTTTCCAATGTCAGAGATTCGGCCACTCAAAGACTTCTTGTCGTGGTTCCCTGACATGTGCTCGTTGTGGAGGCAAGGACCACGATGCCTATGACTGCGACTTGAACCTGCATTGTGTAAACTTCAATGGTTCTCACCCCTCTTACTTTCATTCTTGCCCAAAATGGTTGGAGGAAAAAGAGGTGACGCGTTTGAAAATGACACGTATCACCAGTTATCCTGAGGCTCGGAAATTGCTGTCCACAACTCCATCTCAGACATATGCTGCTGCACTTCATTCCACAACTACAGTGGGAGTGCAAACAGTTCTCTCTGTGCCTCCAAAAGAATCGTTTTCAAAACAAATGAAAAGCCTTCTAACCTCCGTGGTTAAAAAAGTTGATGAATCAACTTCCATTCCTATCTCTGTTCCTCCCATACCTTCCAATAAACCTCAAGATCCACGTCCTTCAGTTTCAAATACAGGCATTTCTTCTGATACATCATTTTCTCCAACCACAAGAGACAAAACAACTATTCGTCGCATCCTCAGTCACTGGATTCCTCTTCCAATAACAAAAACATGCCCACTCGACCTAGAGCAGGATCCATGGAGGTTGATAGACCTCCTCCGATTAACGACAGTAAAGAAAAAAGACGTCGTAAACCGAAGGGTTCTCCAGCCTCTTCACCTATCCGTTCTTAAAAATGGCCACCTTGATACAATGGAACTGTCATGGTTTACGTTCTAATCTGGATTATATCAAAACGCTGATTGCTTCTTACCATCCTGTTTGTCTTTCTTTACAAGAAACATTTCTCAGATATGTTGATATAGTCTCCATTCGTCAGTTTTCTTTGTACAGAAATGACAGGTTGTGTGATGGTTGAGTACATGGAGGGGTGGCACTGTTGGTTGATCAACATGTGCCCACCCTGTCACTCAACACACCCTTGGAGGCCTGTAGCCATCCGTGTTTCCTTGGGTCATGCCATCACTATTTGTTCTCTGTACCTGTCCCTTGGAGAGACATACGATCAATCAGAACTTGATGCTCTCGTTGAACAGTTGCCGTCTCCATTTCTAATCCTGGGAGATTTTAATGGACACCATCCCCTCTGGAGAAGTGCTATTATTGATGGGAGGGGTCGATCTGTAGAGCAGATGCTCTCTGATCACAATCTTTCTCTTTTCAATACTGTTTCTTCCACTTTCATGCTCCTAGTTAGTCCTTTACTGCTATTGATCTCTCAGTTTGCTCCCCTTCATTATTCTCCCATTTTTCATGGAGGGTTGACAGTAATCCACTAGGTAGTGATCATTTTCCGATCGTTTTGAGAGAGACTGGCCGTGGTCGATGCCACCCTACCCGCGTGCCCCAGTGGAAGCTGGATCAGGCAGACTGGTCCACTTTCACTGCTCTCGCAGAACTTGATCCTGCCATCGTAAAGCATCTATCAATAGATGACTGTGTAACAGCGGTAACTGACTGTATTATACATGCAGCTGCTCAGTGTATTCCTAAAACCTCGACACGTTTTCCACGATATCCTCGTCCATGGTGGAATCCTGCTTGTCACTTAGCACGGAAGGCTCAAAAATGGGCCTGGGATACTTTTCGTAAATATCCTACACTTTCAAACCGGGTTGCTTTCCAACGGGCACGTGCACATGCTAGGTGGGTAAGACGTCGAAGCCAGAAGGAATCTTGGATTAAGTTCACAACCAGCATATCTTCTACCACCAGTTCCAAGATCATATGGGACAGGATTCAAATAGTTAATGGGCACTACAATTCTGTCCCCCTCTCGATCTTACTCTCTGATGGTCAGGAGGTGACTGATGTCCGGAACATCACTAACACTCTAGGTGAAAGCTTTTGCCGAGTATCTAGCACTTCTGCTTGTTCCTCCAGCTTCCTGGCCATCAAGACTCGGGCAGAGCGATCACCTCTTTCCTTTCAAACTGACTGTTTCTTTGACTATAATTGTCCCTTTACCCTGGTATAACTAAAAATGGCCCTAAATCAGTCTGCCAGTACATCTGTTGGACCTTATGATATTCATTATGACATGCTGCACCATCTATCTCCTGCTTCTCTTGATGTCCTTCTGATTGTCTTCAACCAGATTTGGCAGGAGAATGCTTTTCCTGATGCCTGGCGCAAGGCTATTATTTTACCTTTCTCTAAATCAGGGAAAGATCTGAAGATTCCTTCAAACTATCGTTCAGTTGCTTTGACGAGCTGTCTCTGTAAGACCTTAGAAAGGATGGTTAATGCTCCTCTCTCCCACCCAGTGTGGGTTCCGTCGACAGCTTACCACAGACCACCTAATTTGTCTTGAAATATCTATCAGAGAAGCCTTTCTCAACCGCCAACATCTTGTATCAATATTCTTTGACATAGAGAAGGCTTACAACACAACATGGAGGTATGGCGTTTTGTGAGACCTCCATACATATGGGTTACGTGGCCATCTACCCATGTTTATTAAAATTTTTTTAATGGACAGGAGATTCCAAGTTTGTGTGGGTTCGACACTTTCCCGTTCTTTTGTACAGGAACTTGGAGTCCCTCAAGGCTGTGTATTGAGTGTCACACTCTTCAGTATAAAGATAAATGCCATCACTGAACAACTCCCTCTCACTGTTGCGAATGGGCTGTATGTCGACGACTTTCACATCTCATGTCAGTCGTCAAACATGAGATATTTTGAGCGGCAACTACAAACTGCCCTCAATCGTGTACGGAAGTGGACTCTGGTGAACGGCTTTAATTTCTCTCTCTCCAAAACTGTATGCATGCACTTTTGCCGTTGACGAGGTATTCACCCTGATCCTGAACTTCATATCAGTGAAGTTTTGCTGCCAGTGGTCCCGGAGACAAAGTTCTTGGGGCTTATCTTTGATCGTAAACTGATCTTCATACCACACTTAAAGCAGCTTCGGGTCAAATGCACAAGAGCACTGAACATCTTCTATGTCCTCTCTTCTACCAGTTGGGGGGCAGATTGCTGTTCAATGTTGAAGATATATCGTGCTCTTATTAGATCGAAACTCAACTATGGATCAATGGTTTATGGCTCTGCCAGACCCTCGGCCTTAAAGATGCTGGATCCCATTCATCACCGAGGACTTCGACTCTGCACTGGGGCTTTTCGTACCTCTCCAGTTCAAAGCATATACACCTTCTCTACACCTTCGCTGTTTGCAACTTTCTTTACAGTATACTTCGAAACTTCGTTCCTTACCAAAGCATCTCACCTGGGAATGTGTTTTCCTTCCTTGGTGGGCAGTACTTTTTCAGAACAGACGATTTGTTGTTGCTCCGTTTGGCCTTCGCATCTGGGCGCAATTGGATGAATTGGGTCTGTCCATGGATAACATTGCAGATTTCACAGGTTGACCCATCCCACCATGGCTTATTACAGCCCCCAAATGTGACATTTCTTTCAGTCACCTAAAAAAGGCAGATACTCCAGATTGGAAGTACCGTCTTTTATTCAATGAGTATCTTTCAAACAATCATTCATTTCCCATTTATACAGATGGTTCCAAATCAGGTGATTCAGTGGGCTTTGCTATGGTTTGCTATGGGTCAGTAGTTGCATGCAGAATCCCTTCTACAGCTTCTGTGTTCACTGCTGAACTGTATGCCATATCTCTGAGCTGAGCAGTACTCCAACTGCACTATTTATACTGATTCGCTTAGTTCTATACTTGCCTTGGAATCGCTACATGTTAGCTCACATCCTATTCTTGCTGATATTCGAAACCGACTGGCCCATTTCTCATTAGCAGCTACTTCAATTCAGTTTTTCTGGATACCAGGCCATGTTGGTATTCATGGGAACGAGCTTGCAGACATGGCAGCTAAAGATGTCTGCTTCAGCACTGTCACCCCTATGCCTATTCCATACATGGGTTATGGTGTTGTCTTCAAGCTGGCAGTCCACTTGGAGTGAGCAATGCAACAACAAACTTTTTCAAATCAAACCCAAAATTGGAGTTTGGCCATCCAGCTTCTGTAAAGTTCGGAAGGAGGAAGTTGTTTTCACTAGGCTACGCATTGGTCACAGTTTTTTAACTCATCATTTTCTTTTATCTGGAACTGATGCACCAATGTGTAGTTTGTGTAACACTCAAATCACTATCAGCCACGTTTTACTTTCTTGCCATCGTTACAATTCTCAACGACGGCAATATTTTAAACATATTTTTCCCAGGGTCAGTCTGTAACATTGGACAGAGTTATTGGTGATTGTGACTCTGTCCACCTTGATAACGTTTTTAATTTTTTAATGGCCATTAATCTTTTTAATCTCATTTAAGTGTGGTATATTTATTCATTACACCTTTTTAATTGTGGCTCCTTTTTTACAGTTTTATTCTCTCTCATTCAATTTGACATTGGACAATGGCCAGAACATTAAATAACTTGACACCAGGACTGGAAAGGCCAACTTCAGGTGACTAACGCTACTGTTTGAACTATCCGTTTGAATTACTCGTTAGTCGTCCTGGCGAGTTGTTATTATACTTTTGCTGCATATCGTTTCACACTTTTACAACTTTACTTTTTAGTACTGGCCATGTTGACTCATAACCCGGAACCAGGACTGGAAAGACCAACTTCAGGTGACTGACGGTGGTTTTTATTCTTACCTGTTAGTCTTCCTGGCATGTTATGATCATTACCATTTTGCTACAGGTAGTTTTTTACATCTTTGTTGACTGGATTTCAACATTGGTTTTTGTGCCATTTTCTGTTTTAATTCCCATTTTACTTTTATCTTCAATTACTTTTACAAATTTTACTCCATTTACTTGACTTTTATCTTTTTACTGAACATTTGGCTACTCATTATTACGATTTTGCCGAGTGTCTTTTGAAACTTTTATTTTCTTACATTTTGATAATAGCTGCTATGACATATAACCCGGAACCAGGACTGGAAAGGCCAACTTCAGGTGACTGACAGAGGTTCATGAACTTCCCTGTTGGTCTTCCTGGCGGGTTATGATCATTACCATTTTGCTAGAGTAAATAGTTTATAACTTTGGAGACTGGATGTAACCATTGGTTTATACACCATTTTCTGTTTTAATTACTGTTTTGTTTTTATCTTCATTTACTTTTACAAATTTTACTCCATTTACTTGACTTTTCTCTTTTTACTGGACATTTGGCTACTCATTGTTGCGATTTTGCTATGTGTCTTTTAAAACTTCTTTTCTTTTACATTTTGATACTGGTTGCTATGACACATAACCCGGAACCAGGACTGGAAAGACCAACTTCAGGTGACTGACGGTGGGTCTTGAACTTACCTGTTAGTCTTCCTGGCGGGTTATAATCATTACCTTTTTACTAGAGTAAATACCTTACAACTTCTTATACTCTGCCTTCTATCTTAACGTTGTAGATTAGGTGTCAACATTGGTTTTCTACTTTTTTGTTTTACCTTCATTTCCATTTATGTCTTTTAGTAGATTTTTTTTTTTACTTTTTTACCGGATGTCTGGCACAGATAGCCTTGTTGCTTTGTGCCATAAAACACTAAATCAATCAATCAATCAATCCACAGTATGCCCAGATTGTAGTTTAGTCTATGGAGGAAAAGATGATGAGGTAGCTTTATTGAAGACGTTCCAGATTATTTGTTTCTGTTTTGGTGATGTTAAAGTGCTTCCTATAATAATCTTTCTAATTCTTCAAAATACCTCGTATTGAGTAAAAGTTTTCTGAACAGGTTCCTGTTTGTACTTTGTGCAAGAGTTTTTTTGTATAATTTTATCTAAAAGTCCTCTTACAATTCAGATTTCAAGCTTGTATTGATAAAATATATCAACAGCTACCATACATTGTAAACATTGAGTTTTTATTATGAAGGGTTTACGATAAGTAGGTGACACAAGAGAACACTGTAGATATAAAATGAGAACTTACTCATTCCATGTGACTAGGTGAATAATTGGTTCTCATGCAGTAAAGCGAGTCTCCCATCACATTCCTAAATCCAGAACTGATAGTTGAAAGATTTTCAATTTGAATTTAACACACTTCTCATACCAACTATTTCAGATCTCTTATTTTGTAAAAATACTAAATGATTTAAAAAAATTATGTAATAGCAAATTTTAAATCTAATATAATATTTTTGAAAAGTTAATAAAAAGAAATGGTCAGATTAGAACTATTAAATTTGGTGTTTAGATGTCATGAGGTACAAAAAGAATTTCTCAAATATTGTTTTCATCACACTTTGCATAAAGTCTCATGTCTGTGTTCTGTGCATTACAGGCCCCTGAACTGTTCCACAGTAAAAGGTATTCCTATACTGTTGACTACTGGAGTCTGGGTCTTGTTACGCATGAGATAATTGTTGGGTATCGCCCCTTTCTTCCCTCTCTGTCACCAGCACAGTGGTAAGTTTCTTTCTCCTTTACTGTTACTGGGGGGAATCCATAGTTACATCATCAGTGCTTGTTAGCCAATCAGTGCTTGTTAGCCAATCAGTGCTTGTTAGCCAATCAGTGCTTGTTAGCCAATCAGTGCTTGCATAGATGAGTATTTCTTGTTTTCTAAGTGGCATAGAAACACCAATGCGATTTTTCACAAGGTGGAAAAAAAGAGGCTTCGTTCACCAGATTGTCTTGTTTCTGGCAAATCTAAAAGAACAAAAACTGTGAGTTAAAAATTTAGGAAAAAGTATAGTGCAAAATATCCAGTCATTGCATCAAAAGTCAGTGACAGTCATGCATTTTGTACAGTTTGTTACATCAATTTTTCTGTGGTGCATGACGGGATAAACGATTGTTACAGACATACAAAATCGGCATCTTACCAACAAAAGGCTGAAGTGAAGACAAAAATGATACAGATAATGACATTTATGAGTAAGAATTCAGAATATGAAACCATAAATACAAAAGTGACATTCACACAATTCGTCATTGCTCATAATTTACCCCTAGCTGTAGCCGATCATGCAGGACATCTATTCAGAAAAATATTCCCAGACTCTGATAGAGCAAAAAAATGTGGCTGTGCTAGAATGAAAACTACAGCCATTGTACAAATGTTGTGTTGTGAAGATGACAAAGTGATTTCAAGCATACTTATTAAAAGTGTTTACAGTTTAGCCACAGATGGATCCACAGACATGGATGACTTAAAACTGTATCCAATGGTTTTACGATATCTGTACAGGCTCTGTCTACAATCATTACGCTCAGTCATTTGAAATAGTTGGCATCTCTGCAATAAAAACCTTCTGTTTTTTCTATTTGCTGAGATATTGCCACATTTATTGAATCACAGTAGCTCAACCTACCATTTTCCATTTTTGGAAATACTTTCTCATGTACGCCTACTTTTTTCTGTAACGTGTTAATAACCAGATGTAAATTTGTATTTTCCCTCACATGGTTTTCTGAGCCTCTGCAAAATATTTATACAGGAAACTCTTTCTTTCCATGTTACATTCCAAATGGTAAGATAAGAAATTATTGAGGTAAAAAAATCATATATTCAGTGATCCAAGTAAAGTAATTAATTGTGAATATAATTGTCTATAAATTTCATAAAAATAAAATTATGTGATAAAATAAGTATAAATTCCTGTCACAGTGTGCAGTGGGTAATATATAATTCAATGGAAACACATTTAATCCAATTTTATACGAACAAAGATGGTACAACTTAACTATTTTGTTTTGAAAAAAAAATATGATTATACTAAATGACCTCTTTAAATATTTTAAAATGATATACAAGGTGAAATTCAAAGTTTTATAAGCAATATTAATATTATAGTAATATCAAAAGTTATTTAAAAACTGTTTTGAAATCTAATTCCATCATCACATTGAAAAACATAAGAAATGATTACATCTTTATATGTGTGAAAATGTCAGATTTGTAGCAAGAAATTTAGAAAAGAAATATGTGAAAATCATTAGTGTAATTACACTTTACAGTATAGGCTAGAATAAATTAGAAATGCATGTACATAATGATAAATCAATAACTCGGACAACTTACTGTACTAGGGTGTGTTTAAATACCACATAATGATAGCCACACTTTTATTAACCCTATTCAGTGATTCCTGTTTACCTGGAGGTAGATATAATGAAACAGGAGGCCTGCTCATTTGAGTAGGTTAGTGACATTGCATATTTTTAGACTGTTATTAGTCAGTGCATAGTAAATTCTTACAGGGTCTGGCAGGGTCTAATGGTTAGGGAGCTCAACTTACAATTTACATGTCATGGATTCAAATTTCCTTTGCTAAACATGCTCTCACTTTCAGCTGTGTGAGTGGAGTGTTGTAATGGTCAATCCCACTATTCACTGGTAATAAAGTAGTCCTATAGTTTACAGGGGTGATGTTAATTAGCTCCCTTCCTTCTAGTCTATCACTGCCAAATTAGGGGGAGCTAATGTAACTGCCCACTGTTTTGTGTGATGTATTCTGATCCAGTAACTCAACCCAAGTGTTGTATTACTGATCTTTTTATTAAATAGTAAGTGCTAAGTAATAAGCAGCCATCAACTATGATGAATGAAAATAACAGTTGAAAATACACAATATGACAAAATGTTTTAGTAGGATGATACATGACTTGATCTGATTAGCAAGAACAATGTATCTTTCTATAGTTAGTATATAAAACACATAAAGGCCACATAAAACATATCAAAGTGTAGTGGACATAAATGCAGAATTGAACTGAAAACATGTCAATCTATGAAGAATTCTGAATAGCATTGACACATAATCACTCAGATTACAGTTCATTGAACACAAAAGTATCGTGTACAAACAAAATTGCAAATTCTGTTATTAGATCCAAACCTGCATGATGAATTGGGGAACTTCCCACAAAAAATCAATATTTTATTTATGATCAACAAAATTTAAACAGTTACCAACTTTGGGGCAACTACAGTTGTAGTTTGAATACAAAAAACAATCCAAATCTTGAAAGTGTCTCATGTCTGCTTTGTGATAAGGACAATATTTCTTGTAACAGTCTCAATCTTATGTGGATCTGATCCAGTGTATGGACCCTCACCTCCTTTATACAATACTGTATCACTATGCACAGTTTTTGAATTGAATTGATTTACAATTGGGATTTAACACTCAGACATAAAAATACATTCAAAGGATTATATCATTGATTAAACAGTAAGCCATAGAACATTGTTATATGTTCAGATAGAACTACATATAATGGAGTCTGAAAGAAATCTGAAGTTACAACTGGTACTATTTTTAAATGCGTAAGATTCTCATTCCAAAATTCCAAAAAGGTGATTTGGCTTTCACCAGTTCTATCTAATACAAATTATCGTTTCGCACTGAAGATGCTTGAAACATTGTGTGGTACAAAATAGATAAATAGTGTTGAGCCAACCTTTCATCAAAATTTCACAGTTAGCACAGATAGTCCTTGTGTAGCCTTGATAAATTGTGTTGAGCAAACCTTTCGTCAAAACTTTACAGCTAGCACAGATAATCCTTGTGTAGCTTTGATAAATTGTGTTGAGCAAACCTTTCATCAAAACTTTACAGCTAGCACAGATAATCCTTGTGTAGCTTTGATAAATAGTGTTGAGCAAACCTTTCGTCAAAACTTCACAGTTAGCACAGATAATCCTTGTGTAGCTTTGATAAATAGTGTTGAGCAAACCTTTCATCAAAACTTTACAGCTAGCACAGATAGTCCTTGTGTAGCTTTGATAAATAGTGTTGAGCAAACCTTTCGTCAAAACTTTACAGCTAGCACAGATAGTCCTTGTGTAGCTTTGATAAATAGTGTTGAGCAAACCTTTCGTCAAAACTTTACAGCTAGCACAGATAGTCCTTGTGTAGCCTTGATAAATAGTGTTGAGCAAACCTTTCGTCAAAACTTTACAGCTAGCACAGATAGACCTTGTGTAGCTTTGATAAATAGTGTTGAGCAAACCTTTCGTCAAAACTTTACAGGTAGCACAGATAGTCCTTGTGTAGCTTTGATAAATTGTGTTGAGCAAACCTTTCGTCAAAACTTTACAGCTAGCACAGATAATCCTTGTGTAGCTTTGATAAATTGTGTTGAGCAAACCTTTCGTCAAAACTTTACAGCTAGCACAGATAATCCTTGTGTAGCTTTGATAAATTGTGTTGAGCAAACCTTTCGTCAAAACTTTACAGCTAGCACAGATAATCCTTGTGTAGCTTTGATAAATTGTGTTGAGCAAACCTTTCGTCAAAACTTCACAGCTAGCACAGATAATCCTTGTGTAGCTTTGATAAATTGTGTTGAGCAAACCTTTCGTCAAAACTTCACAGCTAGCACAGATAATCCTTGTGTAGCTTTGATAAATTGTGTTGAGCAAACCTTTCGTCAAAACTTCACAGCTAGCACAGATAATCCTTGTGTAGCTTTGATAAATAGTGTTGAGCAAACCTTTCTTCAAAACTTTACAGCTAGCACAGATAATCCTTGTGTAGCTTTGATAAATTGTGTTGAGCAAACCTTTCGTCAAAACTTTACAGCTAGCACAGATAATCCTTGTGTAGCTTTGATAAATTGTGTTGAGCAAACCTTTCGTCAAAACTTTACAGCTAGCACAGATAGTCCTTGTGTAGCTTTGATAAATAGTGTTGAGCAAACCTTTCATCAAAACTTCACAGCTAGCACAGATAGTCCTTGTGTAGCCTTGATAAATAGTGTTGAGCAAACCTTTCATCAAAACTTTACAGCTAGCACAGATAGTCCTTGTGTAGCTTTGATAAATAGTGTTGAGCAAACCTTTCGTCAAAACTTTACAGGTAGCACAGATAGTCCTTGTGTAGCTTTGATAAATAGTGTTGAGCAAACCTTTCATCAAAACTTTACAGCTAGCACAGATAGTCCTTGTGTAGCTTTGATAAATAGTGTTGAGCAAACCTTTCGTCAAAACTTCACAGCTAGCACAGATAGTCCTTGTGTAGCCTTGATAAATAGTGTTGAGCAAACCTTTCATCAAAACTTTACAGCTAGCACAGATAGTCCTTGTGTAGCTTTGATTAATAGTGTTGAGCAAACCTTTCGTCAAAACTTCACAGCTAGCACAGATAGTCCTTGTGTAGCCTTGATAAATAGTGTTGAGCAAACCTTTCATCAAAACTTTACAGCTAGCACAGATAGTCCTTGTGTAGCTTTGATAAATAGTGTTGAGCAAACCTTTCATCAAAACTTTACAGCTAGCACAGATAGTCCTTGTGTAGCTTTGATAAATAGTGTTGAGCAAACCTTTCATCAAAACTTCACAGTTAGCACAGATCGTCCACATGAAAGTCTGACAAATACAGTTAAATGATCACGCTATTCATCAATCAACATTTTCTTTGAGTGAATATATACTGGTTAAAGTGAACTTGTAAATATTTCTAATCCAGTTAATCATATCTTACGTCATGTTTTGTTTTTTTAATAAAAGTACTCACTTTCAAACACAAAAATAAAAATCTATGCGAATATGATTCATAAAAAAATAATGTCGTGCATAATAACTTTTAACATGAGTATAATACAGCGTGATTTTTTGTTTTTGTATTTTTTTTATCTTGTCTTTTGATACAGTTTGCACTAGTTATATATACATATGGAAAATATTTTAAAAAAGCATGACAGTGTATAATAATGTATTATAAAAGTTAAGAACTGTGGTTTAGTAAACCAGGATTTTTGTGTAATATCATCAGACCAGTATATTTTATGTTTGAAATAATAATCTGTAGAAAAGTTACTAAAAGAGAAGAAGGAAGTTGCATTGTACGTGAATATGAAAGTTTAATAATTTGTTTCTTTTGTCATGTATATGTGAAATATTATTTTCGATGTGCATACAGTTTAAAGTCTTGAAATATATGTGTTATTAACTGATGTATATAACCATAAATTTTTAAGCCGAAACAAAACACATTAAACTTAACAAAATATTCTGCATTTTATAAAAGAAGATCTCAGGGTACAAGTTACAATGTGTGATTATAAAATGTATCCTAGGTTTTGGAGATGACTGAAAAAGGAGGACCTACAATGTGGTGGAGATACACCATCTATCAGTGTATCCCTACCTCATTTTGGGTCCCACTTTTCAGTCACCTCCAAAATGTAGGATACATTTGAAGTTAAGTATTATTTGATGTCAATAGTTTAGTATTTCAGAAACACTAACTTTTAAATAACACAACACTCTCTATCACTAGAAGTTAAAAATTAGTCCCTGTAATTTCAAAGCAGATATCCTAATAAATTATCTAACTTAAATGAAATGAATGATTTTTATTTCTCCTTACAAAAATGAGTTTTGAGTATTGAATGATTATATTTCTAAGCTAATATAGTTTAACATTTTATAGGATACCATTTGCTGAAAAGAAGTCGTCATCAACTATCACTATGTACTTAGACAATGAAGGAAAAATCCACTGCTCAGAAGAAATGTCTCCATATAATAATATTTCAAGGTTAGTAGATTGAATTGTGCTGTAACTGTGGGGTACACATGTTTTCAATTGCAGTATTTTTTACATGTAATGAGAAAAACGCTTCCAATATCTGGGCCATAATTTAATGTTCAGGGTGTTTGTTGTTACAAAACTCAGATCTGCTTGACATTTTAATGTTGCTGTTGTGATTAAATTAATATGGTTATTTTGCTTAGAAATATTATTCATGTTTCACACCTGCTTTAATGATAGAGAGTGAGTTTGAAATTTTTTTATTCTCTATAGTAGGTAATGTCTATTCGTGCCTGAGATGGTATTGCAGGGAAACAGTATCTGGGTTGAAAAGATTACCACTGTAATACCTTTGCTGGTTGATTGGTGGTGTTCTCAACCAAAGCTGTGAGAGAACAGAGGTCACAAGGTGACATTGTCAACTGTTTAAAGAAACTGGGTTTACTTGTTGATTTCAACTGCTTTCTTAGCTCACTGCTACTTGGTTTTCATCATGACTAGTTTGGCAGAGAAATGGAAAGTTGACAAACTAGTCAGTGATCCATCAGAGTGATTGTGCTTTTGTTTGTGAAGTTACACACATACAGTTTGGTTATTTAAACATGCTCAGTCTACTGTTATTTGTGGATTTGTCTATCTGACACTAGAAGGGAAAAATTAGTTTTGGCTGAAATTGATACAGTATAAGTATTTTAAAATGTTATTAATGGCTGAAACTCATTAGGTTAACAGTTTGTATGAGAGATTACCGGGTTTAGCTGTGTTGTTTGTTTTAATTTTGAATCAATATTGAAATTTGTTGCCATTCAACTATTAGTTGGATGTGGGCAATCAAAACCAATTTAATACTTAGTAGGGATAGTTTTAGTTTATTAAATAAAATACACTTTTCTATTTATATTTTTAATCATCTGAAAACTGATTAACTGACAAACAAATATTTTATTTTATAGGGATAGTTTTAGTTTCTTAAATAAAATACACTTTTCTATTTATATTTTTAATCATCCAAAAATTGATTAACCGACAAACAAATATTTTTTTTTCGGTAGTGTTAAAAAGGAAAATGTTTCTATTGGCAACATATTGTAACTGACAAAACTACATTTTTAGAAAATGTGAAAATTAGAAACTTATCAGACTAGATTAGTTAAAGTAATGGAAAAAACATATTGATAAAATTTCTTCCTGAGGTATACTTACCAGCATCCTGTGCATTATGTAATTTGATAGAGTAAAATTAGTTGCATGTTTACTGAGTGATTTACAATATGTGATGGGATTATTAGTTAAATATTGTTCAATGGCCAAGAAAGCAGTAAAATTAGGTATCGATAGAATTATGAGGTTTAAGTTATTTGGAATAAATAAATGTAGTCTCTACGAATTTGAAGCCTTTTTAGAAAGAGCATATGATAATTTAGATTTATTTACTAATTTTTATGGTGGTTACTAGGTTGGTCAAATTGACCAATCTTGTACGTAGAGTTATGGCAGAGAAAACAACAGTTAAAATATAAAGCTTTTTAGAAAATAAAAATTTCATGTTTATTTAGGAGGTTTTAAATATTACACACATGAAATTTGAAAATTCAAGTGGAAAAAAGTATTTTTAATTTTGACATGAAAATCACTTTGTATTCACAGCATTCAAGAGTCCAACTTCATCTATTTACTGACAAAATTTTAGTAAAAATGATTTATTGATAGTTTTGACTTTTTGTATATAAAAGACTTTCAAAATTTTGTGAAGATGTATTAAGTATCATTGAGCTTCAGAATTATAGGATATATATCTTCATGGTTATCTGGTGGTCACAAAGTTGAGTAAAATACACAAGACTGTTGCAAAAGAGTTAAGGAACTGGCTAGAGCAAACATGATGTATTGAATGCATGCTGTTTTCTGTCCTTAATGAGAACTTAGTTTAAGAGGTAAAGATACAGATATTGTGGCCTGTAATAGTTAAAGTAACTCATTAACCACACTACTATTGGACAGCAAGTATTCCTTTTCCTGTGATTATTGTTTAGGAATAGATTTTGTGTGCTAAATGAGAACACAAGAAGTCATGTTTAAAGGATTTCTTGCCTTTTAGAAGTACTGGATTGAATTACTAGTCTGAAAATACAAGTTTTAGTATTATTGTTACGTTTATGTTAGGGTTTTCCAGAAGTACTTGGAAGACTGGCTTCAAATAATGTTAGAATGGGATCCACGTACGAGAGGACACCGAAATGGAAGAAAAGCATTTGATATACTAAAAGATATTCTGGATAAAAAGGTACCTTCTGTTTAACTTATTTCTCTGTGAATTAATAGAGAAGTGTTAAACTAACTGCTACTGAAAACCAGTAGTATATTTTATCAGTTTTTGAAAGGTTTTCTTCTCAGACGTATCTTTACATAATGAAAAAGCGAACAAAACATTAAACCCACATAATGTAAATTATTTTGTCAAAAAACTATTAAAAAAATAACAAGTTTTGATGTTTTGGTTTCCAGTATGTAGTGTTGGGTAGGTGTTATAGCTTAGAACACCATCAAGAAATGAAAAGATATAAGAGCAGTGTCATCCATACAGTTCTCATCTTCAGATAAATAAAGTGTTTGACCCCAAGAAAATCCAGTCTGGTGAAAGTATTTTGGAAAATAATAACAATAATAATTTCCGTACTCCATCATATTACAAATTCACATGAGCAACAACTTAGTTTTAAATTTTAAAAAGAAATATAAGAAAATAAACTTAGTTCTTAAGAACCAGTGAACAATGTGTATGAGTTGGGGCAACCCTCCTGCATCACAGTATGTTAATAAACATCAAGCTGCCAGTGGTATAATTAGTGGAAAGTTATTTGAAACAAAGATAAGAGATCATTGCATGAAGAAAAGCAATCTCTGACCTGATATGTAGAGTTCTGTGTTAATAATAGTGACATTCATGAGTGATATAACTTGTTATCAGAAACTGGTGAATTAGAAGTTTAAGTCTTGTGATGTCGTTCACTTTTGTTTTCTACCCTTCAACATTATCAACTGTTAAATATGTGATGCATGTTTAATGTTGTTGGTGACTGAAGCATTAGATTCTTTTCTGATGTTAATTTTTCTTTTCATTGCCATCTTCCAAATCAAGTGAAAGCTCCTTCATACTGACTGTTATTCATTCTAGTATATATATATATATATATACTGCTGCTAGTGGTAAACATATATATTATCCATATATATGGACAATTGAGTTATTTTCATTCTAGAATGGACTGGGCTCAAACTTTTTTATTCTTTTTCATATGAAAAATTATGATTCTACGAAGGTTAAATGTTATCTCATTTGTTCAGGTAATAGAAGTATTTGTGGTGAAGACTTGTAAGACGTTATCTTACGAAGTGGATGATACCACCAAACTGTTTCACCTTCAGCAGTGGATCGAAGAAGACACTCAAATTTCTGTGTCAGAGCAAGAACTGCTCTTACCGCAAGGTGTTGCCCTTGACCCAGACAAAAGTATCTGTCAGTACTGGTCCAATCAAGTAAGTATATGTGATATAAAGAGACTATATCTTAATGTTATCTAGTGTGATAGTGGTCTAATTGTGTAAGTATACATATAAAGAGACCACTCATGCGCACATTGTAATTTTTGGCATCAGTTTATCATTTATCATTATTCTGAATTATTTTAAATAAAACAGCATTAAGAATTACATCTTATTAATACCTATAGCAATTGACAAGAAATAAAATTGATAAATTGGTAACAATAATGACAGACTTTTTATAGAGGTAAAGAAGGTTTTCTCTTGTTTTTTGTTTTACTCTTAACAGAAAACATATGAAATGATAAGCTTTAGTTCATATTATGTGACATAAAAAACATAAAGAAAGAAAGGAAAATAAACACATTTTACTTTTAGTGAGACTTTTGTTGCCGCACCAATGGGAACAGATATTTTAACATCAGACTTGTGTTTTGTTGTTCAGAGATCTATACATGCAGCACTGGTTTCATATAATTACACATTACAAAGTTCATCACTGAAAATAGTGATTCACATAAATATGTTGATGAAAATAATGTTAATACTGTCATTGTGTCATTTATCAGTCAAAAGTTTAATAGAATTCCAGAGTTTCAGATCCTCTGTGTTATTTCAGTCGCTGACCAATCTCTTTCAATATTTTCTAGTTTGGTCCTTATGTTGACAAATTTTTGCCTCCAAATTAAGCTGCTTTGTAAATCAATCAGTTACATCTCGGAATTATTGAAGTCAATCCATTGCAACTTTTCCAATTCTATATGTCTAATGTCACACTGTCTGTGTACTTTATGAATTTTGCAGTTTCTTCAAATGACCAGAACTTATCAAGCCTTAAAGAAAATTCTTCAGAAGTTGAATTAATAATGCTTGAAAATTGCATAAGCAAGCTCTAAATGTGTATTTTCTTGCAAATTTCAGAATTTGTCACATTTTTATAGGTTTGGGAAATATTTAAAAGTACCATTGTAAACACCATGTTTAAAAATTTTCATTTGATAAAATTAATTACCTCAGTTACACTTTCTATCACTATTTCAAGCTTCTTGTTTGTAATACAAACTTTTTTGAAAGTGAATTTGCCAATTGGATAATACATTTACTACTGCTTTATGTATTTTTGCCCCATATTTCATCACCCCCTACAAAACTGAGAAATAACGTCTGGCCCACCTGATAATGTAACATCAGTGCTCTCATCAAGACGAATAGAAAGGAACTTACATGAATCAATATCTTTTGTTAGCTGTTCTGTTATGTTTGTTTTCATCTTTAATATTGTGTATTTTACTGTGTATCCACTCACTGGCATTTCCTTAATGCACTGAATATTTTTTTTCTTTTTCTGAAAAACCATTAAAAAAGAAATAAGCACACCCTAGCAATAAATCTTTAATATACTCCCCATTACCAAGTGGTTTTCCATGTTGAAGAATAAACTTTGAATTCTCAAAAGTATCAGCTGCTACATTGGAACTACCTGTAACAAATTTCATCAAAACACTTGACTGCATGTTGCTCTTACTTACTTCATGAGGAATGGGTTATTTTTGTTCTTGCTCACTTTTATCACAAAGCCATTGTTATGTTTCACAACATAAGATACATGATGCTTTATCACCGTGTTTGATCATGACAAATCTTTTAGTCCACGATTATTGTAAATTTCCGTTGCTGCTCCTTCCATCTGAACAGTATTGTTTCTTTGCTTGTTGAACTGACATTCTGATAAGCTGAAAAGGGTAAATACAGCTCAAAAAAATATCTTGCCAATTAACTTAAATACAATAATTTCACTTACTGTAACATAACAGCAGCTGAAAATTTATGTCATTAAAATAAAAATAAATCTATAATTGTTATGTAAATATCATGTAAATGTTATGTAAACGACAACCATGTCGAGAGTGTAATGTAAATGTTATGTAAACGACAATCATGTCATGTCGTGTTTGAATTCCCATATCTATTATTTATATTTATATTTTCGAGGTTTAAACCAGTGAAATTTAAAATAACATTTTAGAATTAATTAAAATTCATTTAGAATTATTCATGTAGAAATTTTTAAAACTAGGTAGATTGATCACTTGTATTGGCCTGGTGTTTGTACTGTGGAATTCTGGGAAGTTACACGATTAGTATATAAACTGACGGCGATGCGAGGGAAGAGGGCATCCACTTTTACTCGGGTCAAGAAGTTTGTCTCGTTTGAGACAAGTTTAACTTAATTTGTGAATAGAGCTAGATCGACTAAAGTGGTGAAATTTTTATTCCGTCAATCTTTACAATTCAGTCGGATTACAGATTATACCAAAAGTCAATACGAATTGGACTGTGAATTTTTGTTTGAAATTACCCATTCAAACTTCGAAAATTTCTCCGTGGGACTAAATTCACCGCCTAGATTGGAACTTTGGATTTCGGATTTGGACACTTATTCTGGATCATATTATTAAGCACGGGCCAGTACTTTTTTGTATTGTAAGTTGTTTTGATGGTTGAAACTGGATATCTGTTATTGCCATTGGACAATTTATTTTGTGTCTATAACATAAGTAGATCATTATAATAAATTAAACAAGCTGCTATCTGTGTCTTTCTGTTACGTTCAGTTTGCAATAAAAAAACGTAACAGAAAATTGGGGGCTTGTCCGGGATTGAACAAACAGTTTAATCCTATTCGAATATTGTATTTATATTCTATACAGATAGACAGCTTGTGTATTTAAAATGGCATTCCCACTTGCAGATTTTATTGACAAATTTAATCAGAATCCCTCTTTGGAATTGTTCAGTGAATTAAGAAAATCTGAATTGCTTGATGTTGGAAAACATTTCAATTTGGAAGTAAAGCAAGCAATGAAGAAAACAGATATCAAAAGAATTGTTGTTGAACATTTGGTCAACCAAAAAGTTTTACCTCAAAAAGTTGTACAACAATTGCCTGCCGCTCATTTTGACCCAGATTTTGAATGAAAAAGAATAGAAATGGAAATGAAATTTCGTTTAGAAATTGAAACCAAACGTCTTGAGGCAGAAAAAGAAACCAAATGACTTGAGGCAGAACAAGAAAGCAGACGCCTTGTTCTTGAGGCAGAACAAGAAAACAAACGCCTTGATGCCAAAATACAAATGGAACGCATTAAAGCTGATAAGAAAATCAGTCTGAGAAAGGCACAGACAGAAGAAAAGGTTGTCCAAATGCAGTTGGATAATTTTGATGCTTCCAAACAAATTCGTTTAGTGTTACCATTCAATGAGAAGGCTGTGGATAAATATTTTCAACAATTTGAAAAATTGGCTCTTAGGCTAAAATGGCCTACCGAATATTGGACAGTATTACTTCAGAGTGTTCTCAAGGGTAAAGCCCAGGAAGTATTTTCCAAACTCACGGCCGAGCAAAGTTATGATTACGAGCACATCAAAAAATGCATTTTGAATGCTTATGAATTAGTGCCAGAGGCGTATAGACAAAAATTTCGTGGTTACAAAAAGTTTGACAGCTAAACTTATGTAGAATTTGCTCGTGAAAAAGAAACTCTGGTTGACAGGTGGTGTGATTCCAAAGAAATCAAAGATGATTATACAAAACTCAGAGAACTCATGTTAGTTGAAGAATTTAAAAGATGTATTCCCGTAGAGCTTAAAACTTATATTGATGAACAAAAAGCTTCCAAAATTCATGATGCTGCTGTCTTTGCAGACGAGTATGCTTTGACTCACAAAGATTTCTCATACAAAAGCAAAACAAATCACACAGTGAAGAAACCCAATGACTCATTCAAGCATTATGCAAATGTCAACAAAGATAGAAAAGAGCAAACTTCTAATTCTCAAATGAAGACTCCATCTTATTCTTAAAGCTCGTCATCTACCCAAAACATGTCATTCTCATCCAAAACATGTGCTTATTGTAAGAAACCTGGCCATCTGATTTCTGAGTGCTATAAGATCAAAAACAAGCCATCACCCCATAGTTTCATTTCGCCCTCGTTGGATACATCATTGGTTCCCAATGATTTTGACCCTGTCCAGTCCACTGTGGATTCTAAGCCCAATATTATTGATGTACCTGAGAATCTTGTTGAGGACAAATTTAAGCCTTTCATCACTGAAGGTTTTGTTTCTTTTGTTGGCAATTCACGTCTACAACCAATTAAAATCCTGCGGGATACTGGAGCTTTTCAGAGTTTGATTTTGGAAAGTGTACTTCCATTTCTGAAAAGTCATCCGTTGGGGCCAGTGTGCTCATTTCTGGTGTAGAAGGTGGCATTGTTTCTGTCCCTCTTCATAGATTGAATTTGCATTCGGACCTAGTTTCGGGCCCAGTGACTGTGGGTATTAAATCTTCATTACCTGTTGAAGGTGTGTCTATGCTTTTGGGAAATGATTTGGCTGGTAGTAAGGTGGTACCAGAGGTCCATGTTGTTGAAGCACCTGTTATTACTCCCAATACAGAGCAACTCGTTGAAGAGTTTTCTGATGTTTTCCCCGCCTGTGCTGTTACTCGTTCTCAAACACGTTTTCAGGAGTCCAAAGAGGATTTCCCTTTATCTGATATGTTCATGTCTCGCATCGATGAGATTTCTGACTCAACTTTCAGTTCTGCTGATGACTCCGAGTCATTTTTCAACTCTCTACATCGTAACAAACTTGTTGAGGAACAGGACAATGATCCTGAAACTCGTTCTCATCTACAACTTGCCGTTGATGAAAATGAAATAGGAACTGTCCCTATTTGTTACTACCAGAAGTCAGGTGTGTTAATGAGAAAATACAGACCTCCTGACGTTGCTGCTGATGAAGAGTGGAATGTTATTCACCAAATCGTGATTCCAATATGCTATCGGAGTGATATTCTTAGTCTTGCTCATGACCATGTATTGTCGGGACACTTAGGTGTAAGAAAGACCCTAGATCGTATTCGACGACATTTCTATTGACCAAAGATGCGCCAAGATGTTGTTGTCTTTTGTAAGACATGCCATTCTTGCCAAATGACAGGAAAACCAAATCAGGGGATTCCAAAAGCACCACTGCACCCTATTCTTGCCTTTGAAGAACAGTTCTCAAGGGTCATTATCGACTGTGTTGGCCCAATTTCAAAAAGCAAAGCAGGAAATGAATACCTCTTGACGATTATGTGTACTTCTACACGTTTTCCTGATGCAATCCCTTTGAGGAAAATTACCGCTCCAAACATTGTCAAGGCTCTTATTAAATTCTTTACCATGTTCGGGATTCCAAAAGTTGTGCAATCAGATAAAGGCTTAAATTTTATGTCCAAGATATATTCAACAAGCCATGCATGAACTAAACATCCATCAAGTTTCATCCAGTGCATTCCATCCTGAGTCACAAGATGTTCTTGAACGTTTCCACTAAATTACTGCCACGAACACTCAAAGAACTGGGATGAGGGTGTTCCCTTGTTGTTGTTTGCAGTTCGTGAAGTTATGCAAGAATCTACTGGATTTAACCCTTTTGAGTTGGTTTAAAAAAAACAAAAAAAACAAACAAACAAAAAGTTTTCATAAGTTCAAACTTTTTTTGCTTTTAAGGGGGAGAGTGTTATGTAAATATCATGTAAATGCTATGTAAACGACAACCATGTCGAGAGTGTCATGTAAATGTTATGTAAACGACAATCATGTTATGTCGTGTTTGAATTCCCATATCTATTATTTATATTTATATTTTCGAGGTTTAAACCAGTGAAATTTAAAATAACATTTTAGAATTAATTAAAATTCATTTAGAATTATTCATGTAGAAATTTTTAAAACTAGGTAGATTGATCACTTGTATTGGCCTGGTGTTTGTACTGTGGAATTCTGGGAAGTTACACGATTAGTATATAAACAGATGGCGATGCAGGGAAGAGGACATCCACTTTTACTTGGGTCAAGAAGTCAATCATCCATTTTTACTCGGATCAAGAAGTTTGTCTCGTTTTGAGAAAGTTTAAACTGAATTTGTGAATAGAGCTAGATCGACTAAAGCGGTGAAATTTTTATTCCGTCAATCTTTACAATTCAGTCGGATACGGATTACACCAAAAGTCAATATGAATTGGACTGTGAATTTTTGTTTGAAAGTACCCATTCAAACTTCGAAAATTTCTTCGTGGGACTAAATTCACTGCCTAGATTGGAACTTTGGATTTCGGATTTGGACATTTATTCTGGATCATATTATTAAGCACAGGCCAGTACTTTTTTGTATTGTAAGTTGTTTTGATGGCTGAAACTGGATATCTGTTATTGCCATTAGATAATTTATTTTGTGTCTATCACATAAGTAGATCATTATAATGAATTAAACAAGCTGCTATCTGTGTCTTTCTGTTGCATTCAGTCCTCAATAAAAAACGTAATTATTAACTAACTGATAAAAAATATATGTATGCCACACCAAATAACTTAATTTTAACAATATAATTCATATGTTTACTGCAAAAAATAAATGCATATTTGTCATTATTATCACTAAGTATCTAGTATTCACTCACAAACAGAAGAAAAATATAAGCAGAATAAAGCCAATACGAACAGTTCACTTCTATTTTTACTCAAACACTGATGTGTTTACTGGGTCTTTCAGGAATTCAAAATGTGTTATCCAGTGTCGTAACCTCAAGGCTGGCACCAAGAGGGCGTGAGGCATTTACTGTGAACATTTCTCGCTGCTCCCGGGTTGGATAAAGTCATTCACTGCTGCGTATGGCAATAATGATAATCATTATATATTTATTATGGGTTAGCATTAGGATTTAAATAATCAAGAGATGGCAATACATGCCACGTACCAGCAAAATTTTTTTCATGTGCCAATTTGGGCACCTGTGCCATAGGTTTATCTTTGAACTAGAACTTAATGTCATTTAGTCTGATAGCAGTCTAATCATGTAAGTGTATATATAGAGACTGGAACTTAATGTCATTCAGTCTGATAGTGGTCTAATCATGTAAGTGTATATATAGAGACTGGAACTTAACGTCATTCAGTCTGATAGTGGTCTAACCCTGAAAGTGTCAATGTCCTAGTTAACCTGATCTCTCAAATCCGATACACACAATAAATTGTCAGGACACATGAGATTCGATCCCCTGCATACTAAACATGCGCCCAAAGATATTACATGTGCAAGGCAAGCGCTGTTATTTAGCTTGGAACTTCGAGCCATAACAAACTCAACAGCATACAGTTAGCACACAGCTCTCCACACTCAACTTCTAATGGATTTCATCAGTGATGATAAATTTCACAAAAGTAAGAAATAGATGAAAGAACTGCTGGATTAACCCTTTTACCTTAGGCAGGTCAAAGTGTGCATGTCACAACCTTTCACACTTATTTTTAAAATTCAATTTAAACTATGTATATGAATAAACTCTGCACCACAAAATAGATAATCAAAGAGTCAATCTCTCTCTAATTTGAGAACTGTGGCATTTCTCATCTTTGTATCTTCTTTAATGTTTTGATTTTACCTTCAACAAGTATAGAATTTAATGTTTTCCTCACTCAATCATAGCATAATTTTATTAGCCTTTAATCTTATCTAATTACATAAAATAAAAAATAACTTTCACATCTTCTCTTTTGCAATTTACCAGTAGTTTTCTTTGAACATTTTAAACTATGTTTGTAACTGATAGAAAGGTTTTAATTTTAGTCCAGTGAATTGTTAAATTAAATTGGTGGCTGCACAGATAACTCCAGTTAAAATGTTATTCCCCAGGAAGCATGTTGGTGAACCTAACTGAATTTTTAATGGCTTTTGCCACAATCTTAGAAAGTCAGAAAAAATTATTTCCTTTTTTCCCATCATTATTATAATTAATATTATTATTATTATACTCTCTTTGGTGCACTGTTTAATTAAATATAAATTATTTAAAGCAGTAGTACAGTGAGTATAAAAAAGATAGGGTTAAATTTCATTGACAGTTGTGAGCCAAAAAAAAATTAATTAGGTTATTAATTAATGTTACAGCTCTAAGCTATTCAAAGCAAACAATTGTGATTGGTTCTAACAATCTGCAGACCTTCCCGAAAGAAATTTATAACAACTTCTTAATTTTTTGTGCCAGTTATGAAGTTAGAGTAAAGAAAAATAACACATAAATAGTAGAATATTTCTAAAAAAAGAAATTTATGAGGTGTTAGGGTTATAAAAAATGTTTAACCATAAAAATTATTTTGTACTCATAAAGAGATGAAACATGCAGCATATATTGTAAATATAGTATTTCTTTGAACATTCACATGCCCTCTTCCACTTGTAGAAGGTGAACATGTATTGCAGATTGTTAAGAGGGTTCTCTTTTGTTTACATTGTACTTATGGAACCTGTGAAGATTTCACTGTAATCTTGAAAAAAGAAATGAGATTCTGGGACGTTTCACTGTGGAACTGTAGTAAGAACCATGATATCCGATCTCGAGAGACTAGACTCTGATATCATTCAAACTGTATGCTTGGAAAGATTAGTCACAAGGTTAATACAATTTGTGTCAACATCATTGTTAGACTATGTTAACATCAAAATGTTTAAATCATGTTGAAATGTAAGAATAACAATACTTGAAATATAACAGTTAATAATGTAGATTGTTTACGTTTCAGGTCTGTAGTTAACTTATTATTTTCAGCAAAAGCAACTATATTCAGTTTATCTTTATTGTAGGAAGGAGAAGAGTTGTTGTTATACATGTTTGACAGCAGACCCCAATTTGCAGATGAAGAAGTGAATTTTAATTATCATCCAATGGTAGAGACAATGATGAGGAACCCCAAAACTCCTGTTTCTTATGAGGACCAGAAAAAGAGTTGGGCATATGCTGTTTATCTTTGTCAACAAGAAAAACTATGTTGTAGAAGGTTAATTAACAGCTACAGAATTCGTCTGTAAGTTTGTAAATGACTGTTTCTGTACCTTTCATCTAGTTTTGATTTATTTCACTTCTGTTTCTGTACCTTTCATCTAGTTTTGATTTATCTCACTTCTGTTTCTGTACCTTCCATCTAGTTTTGATTTATCTCACTTCTGTTTCTCTACCTTTCATCTAGTTTTGATTTATCTCACTTCTGCTTCTCTACCTTTCATCTAGTTTTGATTTATCTCACTTTTGTTTCTCTACCTTTCATCTAGTTTTGATTTATCTTACTTCTGTTTCTGTACGTTTCATCTAGTTTTATCTCACTTCTGTTTCTGTACGTTTCATCTAGTTTTGATTTATCTCACTTCTGTTTCTCTACCTTTCATCTAGTTTTGATTTATCTCACTTGATGTAAATGAGACTTTTATTTATTCTTCAGAATGTATATGATGTCCAAAACCTCAAAAATTCACAAGAAGACCATGAAAATGATGACAGAAATGTGTAGGTTGTCAGCAGTGGCAGAGTTTTTCCAGTCAAGGTTAGTTAAAGTATCTTAAATCTTTGTGTTATTTTTATAATTCCAAAGTATGGTTCGTTGTATATCAATATGGCACTGAAATTATATAAATATCTATGAATGGTTTGATCTTTCTGATTAGTTATAGGATTTATTATTTTATAAGGAGGTGATATTAAAAGTAAGGCAAACATTAGTTTTCAGTTTCTTTTATAGTGTTCAACAGGATTTAAGAAGATACGAAGAACAAGTTAAAAGTGCTGGTCTGTGTAAGTTGAATAGATATTTTGTATAATTATGTATAATTGCTGTTACATCATTTTCGAATACACACGTGGGTTACAACTTTTTAATAGTAAAAGGTTGTTATTTGATAAGTTTGAAATTAAACTATTAATAGACTCTCATATTGACTGTTTGTTTTTTTCTAAAACTTTGCTGTTTTGACAAACTAATACAATACTTCCCCCCACTCAGAACATTAGCTTTTCTTGTTCATTGCTGCCCCCTATTTGCAAACATTTATTTATGCATGCTATAAGCCTTCTGCTTCTCCCTATTGGAATCAAGTGATTCCAACATGTTTCTCGTTTAAATCATCACGTGTCACCTCTCAACAAATCTCTACAAAACTATCATTTCTCATTTGACCGTGTTTGTACTCAGAAGTATTCTTCATTCTATTATAACTTACAGAAGTTATGGAGATGTTAATTTGTTTTCATTTTGTTCCAATCACATTCCAGAGCTAATGTTAGCACTTTGGGGAGTACTTTGCCACACTAGCAGCTGATTGAGCATTAAACGGGTTGACCACTTTCTTCACCCTCTGTAGATGCTTACCCTGTATAGAGATTCTTTGTTTTTTTCCCTTATTTATAATGGCTTTTATTAACATCCCTACATTAACAGTTTCCATTTTATTTCATTTAAAGTTTTATTGTCTACTGTTCAGGCTACTGTCAGACTTCACTTTAGGGTCCACCATTTGCCGTACAATCTGTCGACTTTGGAGAAACAACATATTTTACAGTTTTATTAAAATTATTTTTTGTCATTAGAATTTTGTAACATTAACTTATTTAATTAGTTAATACTAAATTATGTTACGATTTGTAATTAATCTTTGTTGTTTTTCTCATATACCATTTAATTAGGCTTAACATCGTGTTTCTCCGGTTAGTTTAACTATGTTATTATCTTACTTTTATTTCATTTTTTATTTCATCTCATTAATAATCTTCTTGTTTTGGGTGGAACCCCTGATCTAGGGTCCACTCAGACTTCCCCTACTACTGTGCCTATTTATTGTTCAGTTTTTCTGTTCATTCTTACATTATTCTTTGTTTAGTACTGTTTGCTTAGGCTTAACTAGTTTTGCTCTTTTTGATTTTACTGTAGTTCTAATTTAGACTCCCATGTTATTTCTGTTTACTATCTTGTTTTATTTGGATTCATTATTATTTACTGGTTTACGTGGGGTTTTACTGATGAGTTAATATCTTCACTACGTCCTGTTTTTCTTCACTAATAGATCATATGTGATTTATTCCCTACATAGTTTTTCACATTTTAACATAAAACAAGAATTAAGTCAATTTTATAGAAATTCCAGGTTTTTCTACAATAAACAATAAACAATGTTGCTTATATTGGGTATAAATCAACTGATCCTTTTGTTCAATTTTGTTTTAAATTTTTCATGATATTCTCATGAACAAGTCAGTGAAATTTTGTGAAATTGTTCAGAAGATTTTGTCTTGCAAGAATCAGTTTTTAGTTTTTGCTTGTTTTAATTGATATCTTTCAGTTTGATCTTAACATATTATCATTTTTTGTTTCTCTCTGTGGGTCAGTTTGATGTGGTTTGTTTTGAATTTTGTGTAAAGCTACACAAGGGCTATCTGCATTAGCTGCCCCTAATTTAACAGTGAAAGACTAAAGGGAAAACAACTAGTCATTATCACCCACTGCCAAGTTTTGGGCTTTTCTTTTACCAACGATTAGTGTGATTAACTGTCACAGTGTTATGCCCTCATGGCTGAAAGGGGGAGCATGTTTGGTGGGATGGGAAACTCAATCCACAACTTACAGCTTACAAGTCAAGCACCTTAATCTCCTGGACATGCTGACCAAAAGGTACATTTATGGACTTGCAGCACCAAAATTTGGGGGTTTGATTCTCTGTGGTGAATAGAGTGCAGTTAACTTAATTTGAAGTATTGTATCAAATTAATAATTACATCATCTTGTAGGTAAAGCACATTATTTGTAAGAGATTGTGGTTCTACTGCTTATGGTATTACCTTTTGAATTCAGTTTTTTAACCGACATGTGTGATAACTATTTTTTGTACAGTTATGCTTTTAAGACTTATGTCAGTTGTAGCTGATAAGTTAAAGCAAGCTATGCTGTAAGAAAACTTGCCAGAACCTATAGACTGTGAGCCAAGAATTAATGTTGTACATTATGTTGTAACAAAAATGTGTTCAGAACCTTCAGTGATGGTTTGTGTGGCTTTAAACAAAAATTTATAAATCAAGAAACATCAAACTAATTCACCAAATTAAAACAGTTTGGATAAAAGATTTTAAAGAAAGGTTTTGCTTAATATCTATTAAGATTTTTTCTGTTTCAAAGTTTTAATATATATGTATGTGTGTGTATATATTTTAATAACTACTACTTTATATTGATTAAGTTGTTTTTATGTAGCATGCAATAGATTAAAGGAAAGTTGGAAACAAAACATTGAAATTGTGGAGAAAAATATCCACCACTTAGTAAGTGTTCCTAATAACATAGTGTGCCTGAAGTTAGAGTAGACGTGTGTTTGTTGTGGATAGCAATAGCAGTTTTATATCATACAAACTGTATAAAATGTAGCTTTCTATCACTAGAGACTAGAATTGTCCACATGAACTTATTGATGGTCTGTGTAGAAGATAATTACTGTTAGAGTAAATAGTCAGATGATCTTTGTGTTAAATATGGTTAGTCTGTTATCGCAATCCATTAAACCAAGATATTATATAAACAAATTAGCTCTAAATATTTTAAGTATAAACACTAACCATGTTAATGTGGGTGACAGTGAGGGATAATTTGCAAGAGACTTTAATGTTTAATACTTAATGATATTTATAACAGTTATTTTGTATCTATATGTAGCTAAAGTTAAAAGAACTCTTGCATTTAACATTTACTATAATATTACAGCTGAGACATCTTGATGTTGCCCTGTAGTCACTTTTGTCAACTGTGCAATGCCATGATATATACATGTACATTGCAGAATTGTGGTACACATGCACGTTGCAGGATCATGATGTACATACCTGTTGACACATCACGATGCATACACACAAATATGCATTATTTAAGAAAACTTAATGTTATATTTTTATGACAGAAAATGAATTAGAGTTCGTTATACATATACTATCTCAAAGAGACTACTTAAACAGGGCATTTTAAAAATAGATTGTGTGATAAATACAACTTGAAAAATTGGAAGTAAGATGTTAACTATAACAATAATTAAATACATTTTATATTAACACAGATGTCAAGAAACTTTCATTCATATACTTTTCTACTGTTTACATTTCACAGATTTTTGTCCTATTCTAGATTAGTATATTGTTTGCTGATACTAAAATATTTTTTACGTGTAGAATATTTACATTGGCTTTTATATTTAGTTTGTTGATATTATGTACATTATTATTATTATAACAGTTCATTATTCATTTGTTTTCTGAGTTCATTTATAATTACTGGAATTTAAGTTTCAGTATATCAAAATCTTGCATAAGGAACTGAATAAATAAAATAACATAAAAACATAGTAACATAAATGAAGTATTTCTGAGTTTATCAGAATCTTCAGGAACTGTAAACCATAGGAAATTAATATACTGTTTGTATACTTGTAAAAGTATATTCTAAATTTTGCGTGATTTGTTTTAACAGCAAGCAACAGTTGGTTCTTTGGAGTCAAGGTCCAGTACTATTAACACGAAAAGCATTGATCTTCAGAGAAGTCCGTATGCAAAAGCAAAACAGGTTAATCCACTTGAAGAAGTGTAAGTAGTTGTAATGCTTAATGCTTTCTATAACAAGTGTGTAAATTACTTAATGCAGTATGTACATATGTGTATATAGTGCAGCTGTGCTACTAGACATTCTGAAGCATGCTAGATAGAAATTACTTTGTATAACTCAGACTGTGGGGGTAAGTCTGAAAACCTACAATTTTTATTAGTTTTCTGTGCTTTAGCTATGATATCAACACTATCCTACGTTTATAATAGTTGATTAAAACAGCATTGTGTTGATGATGTATTAGCTTTAGTTCTCCAGTAACTAAATGTGTGGTTTCTGTTTGTCTGGTAACAGTGTATTAGTGTTTTAGCTTTCTGTTTGTCTGGTAACAGTGTATTAGTGTTTTAGCTTTCTGTTTGCCTGGTAACAGTGTATTAGTGTTTTAGCTTTCTGTTTGCCTGGTAATAATGCTCTGATGTTTTCTTATGCTGTAGTTTTCTAGTGCTTTGGTAACAATTTGCTAATGTTTAAACTTTCTGGAAGTGTGGTAACAGTATGCTGATGTTTTAGTTTTCTGGTGCTCTGGTAATAATGTTCTGATGTTTTACCTCTTTGGTAGTTTAATAACAATGTGCTAATGTTTTAGTCTTGTGATTATCTGTCAGCAGTGTGATAATGCTTTAACTTTCTCATGGTCTAGTAGCAACATTTGTCATGGCTTAATTAAGTCTTTAAAATAAGCTAGCCATGTGCTTGCCCACATCAATATAAGCATAAAAGAAAAGCTGTTTAACACTCATTTCAATATTTCCAGGACTCAGAGCGTGATGACTGCTTATGATAGACTAAAAAGAAGGCCTAAAGGTAATTACACTTTGAATACCTAGGTTTTATAATGATTCAGGAGTTTTAGTTGAAATCAGAAATGTCATAGATTAATTCATTGCTTATTTTTGTCACATAACACTTTGTTTCCCACAATTCTCCTCTTATAAGGATAACATTGTGTTTTTTCTTTCCATTCAGTTTTTAAATCTATTGAGAGAGGTAATGTGTAAAAGAATCATTTGTTTTGGAAGTAGCATTATTACATTATCAAAAACTGTGGTGTTGACTCATAACACCTTACTTCTATACAAGTGGCTTTATGATCTGTGGTGTTGACTCATAACACCTTACTTTTTTCTATACAAGTGACTTTATGTTCTGTGGTGTTGACTCATAACACCTTACTTTTATACAAGTGGCTTTATGATCTCAGGTGTTGACTCATAACACCTTCCTTATTGTACAAGTGATTTTTTGTTGTTTTTAAATGTGATTCATAACAATGAGAAACTCGAAGTAAAAATGTATTTTAAAGATGGCTGGTATGGGTATTAAAACTTTAACTAACGATACAGAACAAGGTTTTGATCGTCTTAATAAAGACCGTTTGTTAACTTGAATATGACTTTAAAAGATCAAACCATGTTCTGTATTTTAATTAAAGTTTTAATACCCATACCAGTCATCTTTAGAATACATTTAAATATGACTAACAATCGGAGTATGATAGATTGTATTCTGTTCTATAAACATGTATCTCTCGGGTACTGCTTTTAATGAAATGCCCTTTAAATATATATTGTTTTCATTACATGTACTGCAAAACACATCAGAAAATACTTGAAAGAAGAACATTCCATTTTATTTTCTGCTTATCTTTTAATCCTAAAATAGTGGTCTAGTTACATCTCTGTTTAATATTTTATAGCTTCAGTTAACTAACCAACAGTATTTGAAAACTGGTACTAGAAGTTTTAGATCTCTACACAAAAACAGCTCAGCATGGCTAAGTGGTTAGGACACTTGACTTGTAGTATGAAGGCTGTGGGTTCAAATCTCCATCCTATGAAACTTGTTTGCCCTTTTAGCTGTGAGGGTGTTGTGATATATTACAGTCAATCCCACTATTCATTGGTAAAATAGTAACCCAATAGTTGGCAGTTGGTGGTGATGACCAGTTGCCTTCCCTCTCATTTTTCACTGTGAAATTAGGGACAGCTAATGCAGGTTGTCTCATACAGCTTTGCATAGAATTCAAAACGAACAAACTCAATGTAAAAGAATGTATTTAACTTCTTTACCCAGGCAGTATGTTTCTTATTGGTTTGAGTGTTGTTGTTTTTTTCACCCGTCAAGTGTTGATAATATCAGGAACACCATGTTTATACCTGTACACATTTGATCATTAGGTTTTTTTAGTCCATTTTTACATAAAACACTCTTCAGGTTTAGTGAAACTAAGGCTCAAGAATTCCTGGACTTATGGACTTCTATTTTTATATCCATTACCTTTTAAAAACTAGTTGCTGTGCATATAAAGGGTCATTGCAAGCTTATAGTACATCAAATCACATTACTGAATACTATGTAATGCACCCTGAGGCTAAATACATTAACAAAAAAGCCAAAAAATAATTGATTTGCATGCTTTTCAATGAAGATAATTAAAGTCTCCTCTGAAAAAAATATTGTCTAAGATGGTTCCACAAATTCGTACAGTTACCTAAAGAAATAAGTAACCAGAAAGTTATTGTTAAACAATGAATAAGTAACTATCAGCTTTAAAATAAGTAGTTTTTAAGATCATTTCTCAAACGAGTTAAATCAAAAAGAACCATTGAAGGACCAAGAAATTCAAACATGATATATATGTTGATGTATTTTTGAGTTCCTTAAAGATATCCATGTGATGTCAATTGTTAAATTAGGCTTAGGTAGCAACTTTAAATTGCCAGTTTTTATTTTTATGATCACCCATGGTACTACGTACAGGTACATTATAGTGACAGTTCTATATTCAGGTTTGTAATGGACATAATACTGATATTCAGTTTTTATTTTTATGATCACACGTTGTACTACATACAGGTACATTACAGTCAATTGTTAAATTAGGCTTAGCTAGCAACTTTAAATTGCCAGAATATTTTTATTTTTGTTTCATCAGACTCATATTCTGAAAATGAGAAAACTCAACAGATAAATGTACACATATAAACCACAGCTGCAAAAGTTGACTCACAAAAACTCGGAAAACATAAAGATAGAAAATAGCTGAGGAAAGTGTGCCACGGAGTTCTGAAAACATACAAACCAACTCACTAGAATAATACACATGTAGAAAAATTATGTTTCCATTTTTTTCTTTCTACTTGAAAGTTCACTTAGTGACATTTTTAAAACACAATATATTTGAATATATATATAATACGTATAATAATATCTCTGTCCTAAAATTTACCTTCGTTTCATGTAGGAACCTAAATGTTAAGTTAAACATTCCAAGTTATTTCTGTCCTTTGTTTATCACTGGCATTGTCATATATTCAGGTTTGTAATAGACAGAATACTGATATTCAGTTTTTATTTTTATGATCACCCATGGTACTACGTACAGGTATATTATAGTGACAGTTCTATATTCAGGTTTGTAATGCACATAATACTGATATTCAGTTTTTATTTTTATGATCACACGTGGTACTACATACAGGTACATTATAGTGACAGTTCTATATTCAGGTTTGTAATGGACATAATACTGATATTCAGTTTTTATTTTTATGATCACACGTGGTACTACGTACAGGTACATTATAGTGACAGTTCTCTATTCAGGTTTGTAATGGACATAATACTGATATTCAGTTTTTATTTTTATGATCACACGTAGTACTACATACAGGTACATTATAGTGACAGTTCTATATTCAGGTTTGTAATGGATGAAATAGTGATATTCAGTCTTTAGTTTTTTATTGCTTACATTTGATTGGAATGAAAAATTGATTGGTGTCCACATAAAACATCTTTAGTATTAGTACGTAAGACTGGTAATATTAGTTGATAGTTTTTGTAGAAAAACTACTTAAAACTCCAAATGTTCTTTACTCTGAAAGAAGTAACATTAATACACATGGTGGACACTAGCGTAAGTTCACTTTTGTTATTAATTTTTTGAAAACATTTCTATGTTAAACTTGTTCTGTTTTTACAGAGCACCGAAGTATCCATGCTGACAATACTGACATGGTTAGACTCTTATGTCAGTGTCTACAGTGCAGAAAATTAACATATAAGGATATCTTTTGCCATTTAAGGTATTTTTCTTTGGAAAGTAAACTAATTATTATCCAGATACATGTTTATTGAATAATTTTTATGTTTTTTTTTAATTGAGACTGTGTGATGTTTCTGTCAGCTTTTTGATGAAGAATGAAAAATATAAATTTGTTCAAAAGAAATAAAAAATAAATGTATGTACATACCATTCATTTGTGGTAACCTGTTAGAAATACAACTTCCATGTCTCAGGAAAGGTAATTTAATCTCAAACTGAAATCTCTCATGGATGAGCATGTATTTCCTTTTTTATTCAACTGCGTGAGTAGTACTGTAATCATAAGATTCGTGATTTGATTCCTTGTTTACATGGAGGGTGCTCACCAGAAGATCGTGAACTTGACGAAGAACTGCTCTTCTTCCTGGGTTTTGGTATTTTGTGATTGTTATTTAAAACTCTGCTGGTTTCATTTTTAACCAGTTTAGTTGTCTCTTATCTACCAGACACAAGGTAGTTATCATTCTGTAAAGAATTTCAGGAACTTAAAAGTTTTGGTCATACGTAGAATTAAGTGTAGAATACTTGTAATTAAAAGAATTGCATAATATTGTATTTAGAAAATCTCTGTTGATTATTTCTGTTAACCTTTTAGAAAAATCAGTCATTTGCTACCTTTGGTGTACAGTAACTGTTCAGCTGGTTACTTCACTACATATAGAACCTATAAAGCAATTACTTTAATCATGTGTCAATGATTGTTTGCTGTGGGAAAAGAAAATATATTTTAGCAACATTGGTTGTAGTTAAAAAGATATTTTTTATCTGTGTTTGACTTTTTTGAGTTTCTTACTTTTAAAAGTCTTAAAATGAAGTTGATGTATCTTACTTGTAGGAAGTTAAATGATGCTAAAAAGGATGTTGAATTGATAGACCCTGAATTGGATGAAGCAAGGTCTAGAGTTCAAGAATTCCACACAAAGATTGCAGATTTACAAGCTAATCACCAGTTGGAATTATGGAAAACCATTAAAACTTTGGTAAGATAATAAGCATCTATTCACCACAAATATTTTTATTAATTTTTGCTCCTGTATATTTGTTATTACTATTAAAAGATGAACAAATTCAGATTGTATTTCATTTCCTAGACTGGAATAACAAGTGCATTTCAATCAGACCTTCTGGTTACTTTCACAGAGAAACAGCTAATTTTTGTATTTTTAAATAAAAACAGTATCAGTGCATATAAGTGCATTTTGGAATTTTTTTCCTGCACAGTTTCTGAATTTTGCAGATGGGGGGCACACATGTCACAACAGCTGTATGTATGGAAACATTTCAAGTATACATTCTCAGAAGAAAGTAGTGCTAGAACAATTATAATGAAAATATTTTTTCGCACAAGTCTTCCCCAGACAAACAGGACATTCCTGAATGGGTTGAAATAATTACTGTTGTGTTAGTTCTTTATCAACTAGTTAGTTCTTGATCAACTGTTAGGTAACAACTTAAAATACTGTCCTTAAGAACTCCAGTATTAAAACGATTCAATTCTTACTTAATAATAGTACAAGGTAGGATGACTTTAGTTTTATGCTGTTAAAGGATTATTTTTGCTGGGGTTATCTTTAGTTTAGGAATAAAAAATTCAACATCACTTAACTCAAAGTGTGCAATAACTTAAATTTAACTTAAGGTGTGAAATAAATTGTTTAACTCAAAATGTTAAATTAAGTTTAACTCGAGGTCCTAAAATAAATAATTCATAAAATTTTAATGGGACAAAAAGGAGCTAATGAACCCATCAAGGATGTCCATTTTAGCTCCCAGCTGTAACCACCCCTTACTGCTCATGTATTCATCTAATCTATTTTTGAACACAGTTAAATTTTCTGCCTCCATCACCCTTAAAACCAACTCATTACAAAATCTAATCGCACTGTTTGAAATGTGATACTGTCTAAACTGCAGAATGACTCATACACTGCCAAAATTTGATTGATGACCCCTTGTCTTATTATTTCCATTGCTAAACATAAAAATGTTCGATTCCATGTTATCAATACCATTAATAAACACATTAATCAAATCCCTTCTGACCTTTCTCTTCTGTTTAATTTGAGGTGTAAAAATAATAATTTTAAACTCAAAATATGAAATAAATAATGTATAAAATTTATTTATGAATGTCTGAGAACCACTTTAGTGCTGGATAAGTACAAATCTGGAAAAGTGGTGTAATAGATTTAGAATAGTTATATAAAATATATCTTGCAAAGTTTTACAATACATGGTACTTTAAGTGAAAGTTAGAAATATAAAATATGAAAGAGTGAGAGTATAATAAGGTCAAAGGAAAACTTTTTGTATGTTGTTGAATGACTCTGTATGATACCGACCCATAGGCTGTAGATAAAAACTGTGCTTGGAAATACTACAGAAGAATAAGTTTTATATAGCTGAAAATTAGAGATTTTTGAGACATCTGTTATCAACCAATGTTTGATCATATTGGTAATATCCATGAGTGAATAATTTATCTACTTAGATATTGATAAATTTGATCTTTAAAAAAAACGGCTAAGCTCAGATAACACCCATGTTAATGACAAGTTAGTGCATCATTACCCATCACCATACCTTACAAACATGCATTCGTGACGAATGTCGCCATAAACACACAATTCTTCTAGTAACACTAATTGTAAATTAGGATTTCACAGTTTAAAACATCATTGTTTTAAGTTCTTGTATGCATCATTTTTATAAAAGTTCAAACTTTGCATTTACTATCCACAATAATTGGTAGTGAGAACAGAAGTGTATGTGGGAACATAAACAATGGTATTCATAGCAGAGGAAAGATTGCATATTTTTTGGTGTAATAAAAAAAAACTCAGTTGAAGCAAAAATGGATAAGTTTCAGTTTTAATCAGGACTGTTTTTTTTTAAATCCAAGTAACAAAGAATACGTCACAGAAGATCTCTGGTGTCAAATAAGTGGTTTGTGATAAATATTTTGACAACATGGAGAAGCCCATGCTTTATAGCCAAAAGGGTGGAGAGAAGATACATCTGTGTCTGACTTTGTGGATGGGGAGTGAAATAAAACTTTTGGGGCAAATTGTTTGGTGGTATTTCTTAGTAAATGGGTCATTTTACATAATGCGTAGTTCCATGTTATTTTAAAAACTTTTGACTATATAAATATGAAAATTGATTCTGGAAAATTACTGGAATTCTTTTCCATGAAAAGTGTACAAACTTTATTAATGTAATAAAATACAACTTTAATTTACAAGAAATCAAACATGGCTTCCTGTATATGCTACTAAGTTTTCTGACATAGTTTGTTCCCACATGTGATTATAAAGCTTCTCTAGTGTAATGTGGGAAACTTAAAGTGTGTGTATTTTGCACAGAATTTAGCTGGCTTCCTCCTATTCATTGCAGTCAATAGAATGTAAACCCACATACTGCTAAAAACCAGCAGTGTACGTCTGGGTAGTTCGTCTGCCTCGTATTTTTGTTTGTATCTTTCTACATCCACATGGCAGATAGACTAATTTGGAGCTTTTGATATTCCTATTCAAAATCTCTTCAAAGAGACACAGAATTGATTGTTCAGATGTTTTCTCCCATCTTATGTTAAACTTACTGCTTGCCTTGGTGTGAAAGTAAGTACTCACCCCTGACTGACTTTATGACACTAGCAATTACCCATTGTGTTTTATCTTTATGAACTTTTGGTACTTAATATTTTCAAACTGCCTTTTGTAGCAAATGGGCTAAACAAAGATGTCTGAGTGCCCGAGGTTCAGGCATAGTCATCCCTAATTTAGAACCACTGCCCATGTGGAGGGTAACCATTCAAAAGATACTATTTTTTAATTAAACAGTAAAATTCACTGTTGATGAATTCACAACTGAAAATATTTCTGGTTTGAACCGTTTGATCAGCAGCCTGTAACATTAATCATGTCTGACTTGTGTTTACACAGCTAACCGTTGAATGTACTCTACCACTATTGTTTGTCTACTTTGATAAAATGTGTACTATAACTACAGTTATTTTAAGTGTACAAATAGCATCTACATCAAGTCTAAATAACTAAAATAGTTAATGTTTTGGGACTTTTGTATTAAATCTGAAGATAACCTTTTTAGCTTATTGTAGAAAGTAAGTGTATGAACATTGTCATGTGTTACTGTTGCAAATTATGATAAATTGAAACATTTCTTATTATATGTATCAATAGATATATTGTGATATTATATATTTATAGTAATTAATGAGTATTTTTGTAACTATTTGTTACAAGTTTGGCTGACAGTTGATGTTTGTGTAATAAATGAATAACAAATATGATGATGGGGTGAAGTTTAAGAAAACAAAAATTTTGTGTGTATGCGTGTGTGTGTCAGGGAAAGTGTATGTTCGTGACTAACTTTGCTGAATCAAGAAAGATTCCTTGTGGATGAAAAATAAAATTACTTCTTTAGTGTCAATGAATCATAAAATTTGCAACCAGTGAATTTATTCAGTAAGTTTCTTTGTATTTTTACACTAAATGTTTTCATTGTGCAAATCAAATAATGTGCTTCAAGTGAAAAATAAATTTTAGTTTTGGTATTTTCAACCTGCATTTTTAAATATTACTAACTATTTTCAGGCACATCAACTACGATCCACTAAATCCGACATTAAAGAAGCTGTTGAATCAAACAATAACACATCATTCCAATCTAATTATTCTCCCATAACATCCCCAACCAATTCTGTAGCTACCAAAAGTATTCCATCAGATGACCAATCTCTGATCCCTAGCCAAGAAGAGGACATGGGCAAAGCTGAATATTTGCCAAAGAGAAATGACACCTGTATTTCCCAAGCAGGCACCTCACAGATGTCTGGCAAAAGCACGCCAATGAGCTCTTTAGCAACTCATTCCCTAAGTACCATACTGGCAGTGAATTCTGAGCAAAATAAAGTGTTGAAAAATGAAAACCAAGCTTGCTATAACAAGTTAGTATGCTTTGATATATTCATTTAGCGTCAATAATGTTATCACCATTACAACAAGAGAAAATACAATGCTGAAAGGCCATGAAGAATGTGTAGTGTTGTACCAGCTGTGAATGATTTATATTGTAACAATTTTAATACAGTTTTGTTTCAGCCAGGCAAAACTTTCCAAGTTTAGTGTAATTGGTTAACCCCTTTTTTTTACTTTTCTTCAATCGCTCAGTTGTCAAAGTATTATTAACATCAAAACTCATAAGTGCCTCTGTGTAGAATCTAATTCACAAAGACTTAGATGTTGTTGGTATAAAGTGTAATCTGCTAGGCAGTGACTTTCACTTGTTGGTATAAAGTGTGATCTGCTAGGCAGTGACTGTCACTTGTTGGTATAAAGTGTAGTCTGCGAGGCAGCAACTGTCACTTGTTGGTATAAAGTGTGATCTGCTGGGCAGTGACTGTCACTTGTTGGTATAAAGTGTAATCTGCTGGGCAGTGACTGTCACTTGTTGATATAAAGTGTAATCTACTAGGCAGGGACTGTCACTTGTTGGTATAAAGTGTAATCTGCTAGGCAGCGACTGTCACTTGTTGATATAAAGTGTAATCTACTAGGCAGCGACTGTCACTTGTTTGCATAAAGTGTAATCTGCTAGGCAGTGACTGTCACTTGTTGGTATAAAGTGTAATCTGCTAGGCAGCGACTGTCACTTGTTGGTATAAAGTGTAATCTGCTAGGCAGTGACTGTCACTTGTTGGCATAAAGTGTAATCTACTAGGCAGCGACTGTCACTTGTTGGTATAAAGTGTAATCTGCTAGGCAGTGACTGTCACTTGTTGGTATAAAGTGTAATCTGCTAGGCAGTGACTGTCACTTGTTGATATAAAGTGTAATCTGCTAGGCAGTGACTGTCACTTGTTGGTATAAAGTGTAATCTGCTAGGCAGTGACTGTCACTTGTTGATATAAAGTGTAATCTACTAGGCAGTGACTGTCACTTGTTGGAATGAAGTGTAACTGCTAGGCAGCAATTGTCACTTGCTGGTATGAAGTGTAATCTGCTAGGCTGTCACTGTCACTTGTTGGTATAAAGTGTAATACACAAGGCAGTGACTGTCACTTGTTGGTATAAAGTGTAATCTGTGAGGCAGTGACTGTCACTTGTTGGTATAAAGTGTAATCTGTGAGGCAGCAACTGTTGCTTGTTGGTATGAAGTGTAATCTACTAGGCAGCGACTGTCACTTGTTGGTATAAAGTGTAATCTGTGAGGCAGCAACTGTTGCTTGTTGGTATAAAGTGTAATCTGCTAGGCAGTGACTGTCACTTGTTGGTATAAAGTGTAGTCTGCAAGGCAGTGACTGTCACTTGTTGGTATAAAGTGTGATCTGCGAGGCAGCAACTGTCACTTGTTGGTATAAAGTGTGATCTGCGAGGCAGCAACTCTCACTTCTTGATATAAAGTGTAATCTGCTAGGCAGCAATTGTCACTTGTTGGTATAAAGTGTAATCTGCTGGGCAGTGACTGTCACTTGGTATAAAGTGTAATCTGTGAGGCAGCAACCGTTACTTGTTGGTATAAAGTGTAATACAGGGAGGGATTGTCACTTTTTATTGAGATCTAGTTATAACCAGAAGTAGTTAAAGTTTCAAATGTGTTAATGAAAATAAATCAAGTTATTTTACTGGATATTTTTTTTCTGATCAAAATTTATATTTTAGGAAGAAAATAGTTTAATTGGTCTTTTTTTTCAACAGAATTTTGGAATGTTAAAAGTAATAGAATTACTGAATCAAGTTAAAACTACTTTCTACTAACATAGTTTTTGCTGAGTGTTGTGCAGTTTGGTTTAGTTTTCCTGTTTTGATGATGAAAACAATTGAAGAATTTTAGTTGCATTCCCAGTAAAGGATTAGCCATTCACGTGACTGACACATCTGTAAAACCTAATTAGCCATCCACAACCAACACATGAGTGAAATGTCATCAGCCATCTGTGTGACTGATGTGTGAAATATAATAAGCCATCCACATGACTAACATTTGTTGGTGGAGTCAGTTATTTCTTCAAATAATTAAACACTAAAATAAGTATGGGAACAGCTACACTTATACAATGTTTAAAATCAAATGAATAATTAAAATGCAACATAAATAACTCAATAAAGACAACTTGTAATGGCTGAAAATATGACATGTAGATTGTTTTTAATTGGCAGTCATTAGCAGTTGTAATAAACTTTTGTGTGAATATGACATATTTCCTTTTAGTTGTTTATTGACACTATCATATTATAGTTAACCATCGACAAACCATCTGTGATGATCTATGTAAATGTGTAATTTGTGGTCTCGTTTATTTCACGGATAGCTTGATGAACTAAATCTGTTATTTTTGTAATCTCAGTCTTTTGTCATTACCCGTTTTATGAATCATTCATGTAGTTAAATGTCATTGAGTCTCTTGTTTATTGAGGAAGTTGCTTGTCCTCTAAGGAATTTTCTGTCCTCTTATCGTATGTTTAGTTCAAAGACAAATATTTTCCACTTAGGTTGAACAGCATGCTGAGTGCCTTCGAGCAACAACATCGGCAGTTACTGACATCTGTAACGGACTTTGACTTCACCTATTTGAAGAAGGACAGTGAACCTAGTGTTAAAGATAAAACCCAGAATTGTTTAGATTGACTGTTTTTAAAACATAGTACATTTCAATACTGCCCTGGAGGTTTATTAATACTGTATTATAAGGTATATAAACAAAAGGTTTAATGAGATTTAAAGTTTCTATTCTTGATTTATATTACATAATAAATTGTTTGAAAATCATGTTTATGTAAGTTATTTATTCTCCTTGATTTTAATGTGTTTTTTTTACTGTTTTGGTTAGCATTTTTTTTAATACTCTGTTATATGCAAGTATATATCTGTTGTAGATTGAGGGCTCGTGACCATAGTTATGAAATAATGCAACAAAATACAAATATATATTTCAAGAACTAATTAAGAAAGGTTGTTGTTGCAAGGTTTATATCTGTTTAAGAGAGTTTCAACTAAATAGTTTCATTAAGTTTTATGTGCCACATCCTTAATACTTTTAGTTTGGATTTTCTCTTTTGAAAATGGAGAATATAGAATAATTATGTTGAAATCGAGTACATTTAAATAAACAGAATTTTGTGGATATGAAGCTTTTAATTTCAAAGTGTAATTATAATATACTACTTCATGAAGTTGTTGTTTAGAAAATAAATTATTTTGAAATTTGTGTGTTATTCTGTTTTGTATGTGTAACTTGTTCAGTAACATTAAATTTTGGTAACACTTGAAACAAATCTGTGTAACACTGAGTTTTGATTAATAAGTTTATTTATGTAATATTTACTTGTGGAATGTGTTAAGTAGTATTACTATATGAATTTGATAAGATTAGAGAAGGAAGTAACATGAGACAGGGAAAAAATTATCCAGAAAATGTTTGTAGGTTTTTACATACATGGTTTTGTACAAATTATGGAGTGTGTTTGTGTTTTTTTCTTATAGCAAAGCCACATTAGGCTATCTGCTCAGCCCAACAAGGGGAATCGAACCCTTGATTTTAGCGTTGTAAATCTGGAGACGTACCGCTGTAACTAGCAGAGGGCCCAAATAATGGAGAGAAATGTGTTTTGAAAAACATTTTGATCTTTAAAAATAGCCAGTTACATTTTCCTTGGAAGTGTTGTGTATACATGCTTCAGGGAAGAATGATGTGTTGGTTGATTCTTCTTCCCTAGGATGTTTGCATTGAGTCAGATGTGTGCTCTAAGGACGTCTGTTATTGACTGGAAAGGGATATATATATTTATATATCTTCTGCACTGTTGCATTTGTTAGATATAGAATATAATTTACATTCCCAAAAAAATCTTTCATCCAAATTTTCTTTATGTTTGGCATCTTTTGAAGAAAATGTTGTACTTGCTAGAGAGGACATCTGTGGAACCGAAGTACACGCCACATTTCTTACGTTGTCTTTCATGGAGGTTTTGTGCATTTTATGTGGCTTGATGATTCTTGTCCTCCAGAGGAACTCATGTTGGAAACAAAGTCACCTTTAATCTTCAGTGAAAGATGTCAAGGAAAGGGGTTCATTACTGTGGAAATTCTAATGAAAGAAAATGTATTTCACTGAATATCTAAAGAAAAAGATCACAAAATGTGGAGGTTTCATTGCAAAAGTTCTACTGTATGATAACACTAAAATGAGTTGGAAGGTTCTCCACTTGTGAAAGAAAAGGTTAGATGATGGAAGGTTTTAGTGCACGTGGAGTGAAGCAGTGATGTACCACTACCAACAGAGACTGGTGCAAGGCGACAGTTTACTGTTCTCGTGATGCTCGTTGATTAGAGGAGGAATCAGAATGTGGTAAAATGTTTTACTCATGTTGCAGATACTGTTAATGTTGTTAAGCAGAAGTAAAGAAAGTGCTTTATTCTTATTTTACTGTTCACTGCATTGTTTGATGAGGTGTGTGTTTATACCTACTTTTATTTGACCAATGGCACCTCTCAAGAATTTTTAAAATCTTTTTCTTTTCAAAATTACTTTTGCTGTTTGATACTTTTTGATTTTTTTAAAATCATTCTGATGTTAATACATATATAACTGTACTCAATGAACTGGTAGAAATTATATTATTGTGCTGGTTGATGCTAGCAAGTTACCCTTAAACAGTCAACTGTTGCATGTATTGTTAATTGATGTTAATTAATTAACATTAAATAGTCAACTGTTACATGTATTACTTGTATTGTTAACTGATGTTAGTCTATTAACCTTAAATAGTCAACTCTTACATTATGTTGGTAGTTGATATCAACCAATTAGCCCTAAACATCCAACTGTTACATAAAATTGTTAATTGATGTTAGCTATTTAGCTATTGACACCTAATTGTTACATTGTATTTTTGCTTGTTGTTAGTTAGCCCTTAACAGCCATAGATTACATGACCATTTTCACTGAATTAGAGATTAGAATGAGATTTCTTAGTAGTTTGTTACAGCTGATTTCAAGTATGAATTTCCCAAGAGAACTACACAAAATTTTTACTTGTGTAAACAATTAAGAAGCTTCGTTGAGGAGGTTATGTTAATTGCACGAGTAAGTCTGTTTAACCATTATTATTTAAGGGACTTACCACAGAACATTTTTTAAAATGAGGTTATAATGGAACAAAGTGGAAAGTTCCACTCAGTGTTGAATGTGTTATAACTAGTGATAACACTGAGGTGTGAGAACATGAAACATTAGGTAATGTTAAATTGACGATAATTTTGATTTAAAAAAATGTACTTTAACTCACTAAAACCATGTTATATGATGCAAGTGATGTATATACCAAGAGTTGTTTTGGTATTGTGTGTAAGACACAAGAGTGGTGATTAAAAAGACTGATATCTCTAGAAACAAGATATTTTATGTTCTTTATTACAATGAAGAAATGTATGCTAAACTTTAACTCAGGACAATCTGACAAACAACACTTGCCGAGCAGGACATCAACTTGCTACCTTGTGTTATGCCATGAGTCAGTGTTTATGTCACCTACACCTGATGTTGTTATCAACAAACAAAATTGTTTCCAGTTAGGTGTTCTTCTATAAAAATACTACTTAATTTTGGTTTTTCTAAGTTAGAGGAATAGAACATTCTTTATCATACACTGGACATCATATCTCCTATAGTCATAGCTACTTCTGGGGTAGGGTGGAGAAAATTTTAAATACAAATTCATAGTTATTACAAACTAGTTAATATTTATATTTATTTTTTTAGAATTAAAAAATTTCCTAGGGTTTATAGTTATCTTAAGTACTTGTATCTGTAATGTTTGGAATTTTGTTCCCACCCTTTCTAATCTAGGTCAGTGTCTTCTAACACTGTCTGTTGTATATGAAATATTAACACAGTATTAATAAGTTTAATGTACCTGATGCCGTTAGGTGTAAACAATAACGAAGTGTTGCTTTATATGGCATTCTTGTAAAACTGTAATATAACCACGTGCAGTGTTCTTTCTCCGTCTCCTGTACACGGGACAAATATGTATGTCATAACGACCTCTCTCTGCAATTCAGTCTCTTATGTATTTCACCAAACTTTGTATAAATCCCTTGTGTATTATGGTCGACTTTGTGTGTGACGTTTGAAGTATTTTATTTCAAGGTAAATGATACAAGGCACATCGAGGTTAATCAGATTTTTAATTGATGCTTAAATCAGACAGTTAATAAATTTCAAATTTTCTTAAATATTTTTGTTAGGAAGAAATTATTCTCAGATGTTACGTCCTGTTGTTTTTGTCACTTAAAGTAATTTGTTTTCTCTGCATAAAAAACGTAATGATTTATTTTTATGGACAAGATCAAACTCGCACACGAATAAAACTAATTTTAATTCTTGGATTTTTTTTGATTTTTTTTTTTACATTTTCCCAAGGTTTGAAACAGCGAGACCCGAAGACTAACGTTTTTACACATTTTATGCAATAATTTTAGATGCTCAAAGCAATTGTTAGAAGTTAGAACTTTACTGTTGAACTGAGACATATTTTAGACCAACAACAAATGCTTCAATATAACATTTGTAATCAAACGTATTAAAACAATTATTAAAATGGCCTAAATGATCAACACATCTCTATCGACTGTTTTACGTAATATATTTGTATAAGGCGCGTAAACAATTAATGTAAATTAATTAATCTGAAGTAATAAAACAAAATTTACTTGTGTGGGCGAAGAAATAATATGATGAATTACAAAAACTGTGGGTACTATAAAAGCCCTAATGTTGGTGATCAAAAGGTTAAACATGTTTCTTGAAGTTTGGGCGCTCGAAACCTATGGGTTTCCAGCCACGTGGCCTGGCATGGCCGAGCGCGTTAAGGCGTGCACTCGTAATCCGAGGGTCGCGGGTTCGCGCCCGCGTCGCGCTAAAACATGCTCACCCTCCTAGCCGTGGGGGTGTATAATGTGACGGTCAATCCCACTATTCGTTAATAAGAGTAGCCCAAGAGTTGGCGGTGGGTGGTGATGACTAGGTGCCTTCCCTCTGGTCTTACACTGCTAAATTAGGGACGGCTAGCACAGATAGCCCTCGAGTAGCTTTGTGCGAATTTCCAAAAAAACAAACAAACAAAACAAACAAATCCAGCCACGTGGCTGCCGAAAATCTTCAAGGACGGGTTTGGGCGCTTTTCTTTACATTTATTGGTTGTTTGCATGGGACAGTGTAAGGTGGCGATTGAAGACGATCAAATTATAGAGTATAATAGTGAAACGATTCTCTGATGGTTACTAAATGCATTATTTCATCGTGGAATTTTGATCAAAGGGCACGAGGGTTATAAGAGCTTCAAATTTCAATTGTTTGTTTTGCACGAAGATCGTTTTACTGTATTTAATCTGTGCCATCAGAACTTGGAACTCGAGCAATTACGCAGTTTTTACGTCCACGAATTTCATATTTGCTGAAGTTACTTTGTTAAATAACAAATAGGTGTTTCTTAATTGGTTACACGTATTCCAACTTCTCTTTGTTTTCTTTTTACAATGTATTTAATTGTCAAGAATGTTCCCTCTTCCGGTAAATATCGGTAAAATATTTTGAAAAGTTATTTTCTTTCTTTTTTATATATATATGTTTTTGCATATAAAATTCTCAACAAGTGGGTTTCTCGACATCACTGATTTTCTTTGTTGGGCCTGGCATGGCCAAGCGCGTATGGTGTGCTACTCGTAATCCGAGGGTCGCGGGTTCGCGCCCACGTCGCGCTAAACATGCTCGCCCTCCCAGCCGTGAGGGTGTATAATGTTACCATTAATCCCACTTTTCGTTGGTAAAAGAGTAGCCCAAGAGTTGGCGGTGGGTGGTGATGACTAGCTGCCTTCCCCTTAATCTTACACTGCTAAATTAGGGACGGCTAGCACAGATAGACCTCGAGTAGCATTGTGCGAAATTTCAAAAAAAAAAAAAATCTTTCTTCGTTTAATCAGCTATTTCCTGCGTTGTTAACCAACAAAGCGACTACGGTGAATTTATTACAATGATTAATTACCAGTAATCGAATTACCTAATAATTATCGTACCAATAGCGGATAATTTAGGGGCTTATAGCGCTAGAAATTGAGTTTTGATATTCCTGTTGAACACAACAAAAATAGCCCCTTGTGTTCAGTAAACAGGGTAAGATCAGTGGAAAGTTTTTTTTAAATAACGTCAGATACTTGGTTAAAAGCATACTTTACGTAGAATTAATTTCTATTGTACTTTTGTTTAGGTTGTTGTTGTTGTTTTGAATTAAGCACAAAGCTGCACAATGGGCTATCTGTGCTCTGCCCACCACGGGTATCGAAACCCGGATTTTAGCGTGTAAGTCCGCAGACATACCGCTGAGCCACTGGGGGGCTTTTGTTTAGGATTAAAGGTGTTATGTTATCATAGTATTAATTAAGTTGGAGTTTCCTCCATTACTATTTGTTCCTGCTAACCTAGTCCTTAAAATGAATTTTCCAGACATTTTGAATTTTATTGTAACAAAAATGTGTGAAATACATGATTTGTTATTAAGGACGTAAGAATTGCTTTAAAAGAAAATACTTAAATAGTTACCTAAATGTTGTTTTGTAAGATTAATGTTTTTCGAAATAATGTGTCAATTTACAAAATAAATAGTTTTCTTGCAACAAAGGATTATATTTTCAGTTCCAACATTTGTTTAAAGTCTCGAAGCAGGAAGAAATAAGTGGTCGTATGGGAAGTCCCCATATGGTGGTACCAGGACACGCTTTACGGGAAAGAAGTGTTGGTATTAATAGCTTTTGGTTTTAAGAGTAGGGAGTGTATCATAACTTTCATTTCTCACTTGAGCATTGTTCATACCAGTTTTATTTATTCATTTTGAGTCTTAAAGAATAATTTATATATAAGACGTGATTTCTCTAAACATTGTTTTAAAACTTTAAAATTTCCTCCGCCAATGTAGGTACTGAATATCAAAGGTATTACAATTTTCCTTATATGCAAACTTTTTTATTTACGTACGCCACAAGTTTTCTTCTCCCCTTGGTTGAAATCAAGTTATTTCAACATGTGTTTCATGTATATCATCGCGTGTCACCTTTCCACAAATAGGAGCACAGTACACTCACGTGACGCATGTAACTTCCTCCATACGCCTCTACCAAACTATCTCTATCAAGATTAGCAGAAAACGGAAGTACCGGAAGTGTGTATGTGGAGGAAATGTGAGAAGAAAGACGTATAGTGAAAGTACAACTTCCGATACGGTATTTTCCTCCTTTCACAAGATTAGCTAGAATCCCACCTTGATTAGGAAGAGGGATTGTTAAAAATGAAGAACAAACTATCCCACCCCCTACGAAGCGCTCTAAAAATCCCTCTGTAGATGAGAGAGAGTCTTATCTGAAGAGAACTGCGTCACTTCTAAGCGAGGTATAATTCCCTTCCTGTGTTGAGTGTGTGAAATATTAGAACAGAAAATTAGTGAAGCGTGGGAATGACTGTGGTATGAAAGTGGTCCTAACCAGAGAACGATGCAAGTCCATCCCAAAATGAGAAAAGGATGCGCCCCTGAGTATAGAGTGGCTAGTGCAGTGAACCATATTCTACTACTTCAGTTAACTAAATCCAACACCTCCTCGTGAGGTGCCGATTGTCGCGCAAGTGAAGGACGAGAATCATACTGTTTTCACTTTCAACCCAAGAACGGGGGTATTGACAACTTCTCAGACTTCCAGGTATGACACGAGGATTATCGATCTGGGAACTTTACATCCATTATCGAAGGAACGTTTGTTGCATGCAATGAAACCCAAGAAGCCAGGACCTTCCAAATGGCAGTAATATTCCTGTAAGAAAAGAGAATGAGTGATTGTCATGGATAAAACTGAAATAATCTCGTATTGTGACTCATAACATAGATGGAGGAAACTAAGATCTACAACCTGAAACTTGTGAGAGGACTTCTGTTGATTGGTTAGTTGTGACTATGGCATCAGGGGGTACATACATATTTGCAGCAGTAGAATGAGAGCTCCCAATTAAAGAGGCGAACTGCGTTTTTTTAAGGCTCAATGGCAGTGGTTGTGGAAATGGTATCAGTTGACCACGACCTGTAGCAAAATGATAGTGTAATTCCTCTGGAGGTCACGTCTCATCTGCATCATTGGAAGACTACTGCTGTACTCTCTATTGAATGATTATAGCCATGTTTTCGAATAACTCATCCAGAAAGGTGCCTCACAATCAACCACTCCTGCAGCTTGGAACCGGAAAGTGGTAAGGACTTTTACACTTCAGTAGAAGAAAGGAGAATGTCATCACTGGAGACGATACAATGAGTGATCAGGAAAACCTGTTTTGAAAAGCAAACCATGCTTTAACCATGCAGTTTATGGGTGGTACAATCCAGAATTGATATGTTGATGAAATAAAAACATTGCGAAGTTATTCACATTCTTGTGATACTGTAGAACATCCCATCTCACTGATGAGCATTACAAAGTCGTGGAAAAGATGAGAATTCAACATCGCTGCACAGTACGTATTTCAAATGAAGGATACGTGTTCAGGTACTGCTTGCCACAAAGCAGATTCTAAATACTAAATAATGAGGCAATGGCCCGTGAAAGGAAAGAAATAATGAATAGTAACCACATTACACTTTGGATAAGAGGAGATGAATAAAGTAGGTAAAGTTCTCATGCTCGAATGTAGAAGTTACACCAATGGCCAAGAAAGACGAGTTGCCAGGGAAAAAGTGTTTGGTAATAAAGATATGAGAACAGGCACCACCGAAATAAACAACAGAAAACAAAGTGCACATGCCATATACAAGAGTTGATCTGGATCAGGGGAAGAATAAAAAAGAGAATTGGACCAAAAAATCCTACGAGGGTTGGTAATTGAATGCTGGGAATGTTTATTGATGGATGATGGTCTCGGATATAGAGTTCTAAAACTATCTTGCAGATTTTTGTAAAGAAGAATATGACATGGAAACTGGCCATTAAGGCTTTATGATTAAGTTGATTAAGGTTAGATTTAAAATTATAAGAGCCTTTGATGAATGAGCTGGCTGATGTTACATGTTTGGAGAATGCCCATGCAATGTATTTACGAAGAATGTAATTAAACAATTCATATTTGGACATTATTGGTCGTAGTGGACAACCTGGTTTATAAGGGTTGGGGATGCCGTATGTTTGTGGTGTACGTGAGTCGGTCTTGCGTAAGTAGGAAAAGTAAAGCGTTTTTGGAATTGTGTTGACTTTTTTCATATTTAGTCGTATTTTGTTAAGTTGCGTGTCATGTGTCTTTGTCGGATTTGCGTTGTGTTTTAGCGTCTTACGTGCAACGGGTCACTGGGGAGCTTTACGTATAAGATGAATGGCTTGCGTCAATTTGAAAGTTTGTTTGTTTTTTAATCTGTCCCTGTTAGACAAGAGGGAAGACATATAGTCATCACCACACACTGCCAACTCTTGGGGTTCTTTTTAACCAACGAATAGTGGGGTCGACCGCCATATTATAACGCTCCCATGGCTGAAAGGACGAGCATGTTTGGTGGGACGGGAATTCGAACCCGCAACCCTCAGATTACGAGTCGAACGTCTTAACCCAACTGGTTATGCCGGGCCTCAGTTTGAAAATAATTACTTTAAATAAATATTTGTGCGTTTCTCAAGTTATGTTTACTATTATAACAATATTAAAACGTTTTCCACCTCCAGTTAATGAAGTATTTCTGGTGTACTTAAGTTTGAGCTTACCGAAAGTAGTTGAGTGAAATGTACTTTACGCTATACTGAGAGAAACATTTGTTCGATCTCGTAGTTTTTGAAACTCATAAACATGTCTAATAGAGATTTTATTTTCAAATAAAATTTACTTCGACTTGACTGTTGTGTATTTCTCCATTTTAATTTTATAACTTTATTACACAGCATATATTCAAACATATTTGCACCCCAGTGGTATGTCTGCGTAATTACACACTAAAGACCGGGTTTCGATACCCGTGGTGGGCATAGCACAGATAGTCCATTGAGTAGCTTTGTGCTTAATTCTAAAAACAAAAACCAAACATAATCACAGTCGACCTTATTTATATGTTTTCAAACAGCGCCACATTGGACTATTGGCTGCTATGTCTGTCTTGTATTTTAGCATCATTGTTTCGGTGCTTCATCGCGTAAGGCGTGTGACTCGTAATCCGAGGGTCGCGGGTTCGCGCCCGCGTCGTGCTAAACATACTCGCACTCCCAGCCGTGGGGGTGTATAAAGTGACGTTCAATCTCACTATTCGTTGGTAAAAGAGTAGCCCAAGAGTTGGCGGTGGGTGGTGATGACTAGCTGCCTTCCCTCTAGTCTTGCACTTCTAAATTACGGACGGCTAGCCCAGATAGCCCTCGAGTAGCTTTTTGCGAAATTCCAAAAACAAACAAACAAACATCGTTGCTTAACTTAAAAGGCCAATCATAGTGTATTACATCTCAGTTTGGAAGGCAGTAGTAAAATAAAACACAATCTATAATTAAACTGTTTGAAAATACATTACCTTATTTGTAACTAAAGTGAGATACAGCGAAAGAAATATGGCACTTATAAATGTAGATTATGTACAAGTTCATTTATTTGATATGTTAATGCTACAATTTATAGATGTCGCTAATTAATACAAAACGTCATCAATTTGTCTCCGTGGCAACGATGGGTAAAGTGTTAGACATCAGAAGATCGTTGATTCGTTGAATGATAACGTGTTAATATTAGGAATTGTGCATTATTTGCACTGCTTGTGTTATTTCTGACGTCTGTTGCCCGTTGCAGCAGGTTTTCATTCAGCAAACCACGTCTTTATTGGACTTTAGTGAATGTATAACTGTATTAACATGTCCAACGCCAAAAAAATGAAGACAACAGCATCAACGGTAGGTTTTTCGTTTTGCTTTTGTTGAAAATATTTTTTTATTTTTTTTAGAAATCTGATTAGATTCTCTAAAGAACATTGACGATTACCATCGGCATTGACATTTAAATTCAAACTTGATGCAAATTGCGGTGTGTGATATACGAACAAGTAAGTTTCTGTGGTCATTTGGTCTGTCTTTGAAGTTCAACCGATACTATAGCAGTAGTAACAGTATTATTAGAATTTAGAAGTGACCATTATTTCTACTTCAAAGATGCATTTACATATCTAAACTCGAAAAAAGAAAAATGTAAAACCATTCGCAAGGTTTTCATGAAATCGCCAATCTTCTCATAATTTAAACTCACGTAAGTTGTAGTGTAATTAAGGAAAGTGCTGGCCTCCACAACTGGTGACATCGGTTCATTCCTTAACTGGAGTAAACTGATCAAGCTGTTGAAAAATTAAAATTGTTTTAATAATAGAAGTCAGACCTGAACTTTTTCAAATCTGATGTTTGAACGATCTATGTTCAATTTGACACAAGTTGTAGCCCAAGTTCTCAAACAGTGTTTCAGTAGAAATTCATTACAAATAATCTCAGTTGTGGAATTTCTTTGCTAAAAATTTGCTAATTTAATAGGTGTGATAGCTCTCATTACAAACGCTGAAATGAATCACTTGATAAATACATTCTCAAATTATCATTGAATTATCATCTGCTCACTGATAGTTTATTTTTATGATATTCTTTTATGTCTCCAAATTCCATAAAAATTTTAAGTTACAAAATCATCGTCAACTTTCTAAGTGTTTGAAGTTTACTTTTATGAATTTATAGATCTGACACCATCATGATGAGAAGCTTTCTCTGCAAACAACTAAATTATAAAATTCTTAGTCATTCCCACTAGGTATGAAGGTGGAAGCCAATTTAGTAGTTTCAAACTTAAAAGTTGTGAACTGTACAACAGAGAAAAAATAAAATAGAAAAAAAAGAGATAATTATGTGCATTTCTTTCAATATTATTTTTAGATATTAAATGAAGAAAAAATATTGATCAATGTAATTACATTTTTTTACATGCACACACATTTCGATGTGGTAATAGGAAATAGATTTGGAAAAAAAATTTGCCTTTCAAAATAATTTAAAAAATTAGATAGAAAATTCACTTTAAAATGATTAGGCTATTTTAACAAGATTTGGGCCTAAGCTCTTCATGTGATATAGTGTTTAAAAATTATAGCCAGGGGTCTACATACTGCAATTTGTCTATACAATAAAAAGCATTTATTGCAAATTTTGTTAATGAAATCAAAAAGAAAACAAACTTCAATAAATACTAAAGTTGGTTTTATGGAACAAATATTTTAATCAAATTATGTGTTGAGAGATACAGATAAGGTGATAAAACCTGGATATTGCACTTATAATTTGAGAGTTCACTTACTTTCAGTGTTAGTAAAAATTGCTCTCAGTGTGTGGTACATTTACATTTTATTGTAAATCAAATAGATTTCTATTGATGGGGAGGCTGAAACTTAAAAATAACCATGTTTCAATGACATTCGCATTTGTAACGAAAATTCGTAATTTTCCAAATCCAAAATCCATCTGAAATCTGACAAAGATTGGCCAATTGAGAAAATTTGTATGCACCTTGTATAAAGGTTTGTTTGTTTGAATTTCATGCAAAACTACACGAGGGATATCTGTGCTATCCATCTCTAATTTAGTAGTATAAGACTAGAGAGAGGATAGTTGGTCATCACTGCCCACTGCCAGCTCTTGGACTGCTCTTTTACCAATGAAGAGTGGGATTGACCATCATATTATAATGCCCTTACGGCTGAGAGGGTGAACAGGTTTGGTTCGATAGGGATTCGAACCTGTAACCCTCAGATAACAAGTCAAATGCCTTAACCCACTTGGCCATGCTGGCCCACAACTTTCTGTATTGAAGTGCAAAATAATTTTTACATTATATTACTTGAATTTTACAATTATATGGAGTAATATAACTTAAAAATGCTTATTACAAGACTTACAAAGCCTGCAAGTTATCACTGTTTAAATAAATAGCTACAAACACATAAGGCAAAGATAATGATAATTAATTATAGATAATAATAGTTAGATTTCATATATTTGAAACATTGAATATCATGTTTATGAAACTAGAACTTTTTCAAAAAATATTGCACAGCAGTAGTGGCTAAAGCTAAGCAAACACAAAACTTGTATGACTGCTCTTTTATTTAATGTACTTATTTTTGACAAATTTTGTATAGTTGTTTGTTGGTGCTTTAAGTATAGACCACCATCTGTTTTTCTCTATTTAGAAACAACAGTCTAATAACCTTCCATGTGTATTATGTCTGGTGAAAAGTGCTTTATGTATTTGTGTTTTCTTTAACCAGAAACAGTAGCCATTAATATTATAGTTGGCTGGTTGTTGTTATGTGCACAGCTACACAATTGGTTGTCTGTGCTGTATCAAAAATAGATACTGAAACCTAGTCTTTAATGCTGTAAGACAACTGATTAACCTCTGAACCATTGGAGGGCACATTTGTAATGAAAAATATTGAGGATTTCATGTTATGAATTAGTTTGTTTTAATCGTTATGGGTTTTTGTTTATGTATGCTTTGTTTACTGATATTGTGCATTTGTGTTTAAACTGAATTATTGAATTAGCTGCTATATTTACCAAGTCTTTACCTTTATTGATAAGCAATGACATTTAAAACATGACACGGCAGTGATCAGCTACCCTGTAAGGCTGATTTAATGACTTCATGAAATGTTACATTTGTAATTATGTAGTAGTAATACCTGTAACAGTAAATGTGGGTTTTTAAGATAATCTTTTGTTCTTTTTTTTGTTCTCAAAATGAATATCTCCATTTAGCAGGGTCGGTGAAATGTTGTTTGTACCACAACAAAAGAGCAAATCTGTTAAAAATATAAATTAATGAAGATTATATCTGTATGAATAACAGTTGAGGATTCTGTGACCTCTTCCCTGACCTGTATTTGAACCAGGTGTAACTTCAGAGCCAAATATTAAACATTGATGGCCTAATATACATTGGATTTGGTTTAGGTGACCTTTAATGTCAAGTTGACCATTAATCGTGATCCAAAGTAATAATTTAGAGCATGGTTATCTAAGAAATGAGCTAGTAGGTAGGTTCATATAAGATGTTTGGAAAGTCACTGTGCAGTTTTGTTTGTTAATAAATATATAAGTGCACAGTGACTTTCAGAACACCCTGTACAAGTGGACTGGTCTATCTCTCTGAGAGATTATTTGTATAACTGTATATATATATGTATACACACTGAGATTAACACTTGTTTTAACGTTGTCACTATATAATTCTTCATACTAGGCATGTGGTATCACTGGTGTGTCAATATGTCGTGTTTCTATCTTCTGGTAATAAGTCAGAAAAAACAAATGACCCTTGCTATCCAGATTATAAAAAAAGTAAAATACTTTTTATTAAAGTACAGCCACTATTTTACCTATGTAGCTCTTTCCAGGCTATGAGTACAAGAAATGTTTAATGTGAATTTTATAACCTTGTGGCATTTCACTACTTGAGTCTTTAGTAATGTGCTTTTATTAAATCTTGAACATAAGAACATTATAAGAAAATGTATCAGATCACTATTTCTACTGCTAGCCCTGAAGCAGTGACTGTGGTAAAATACTGGCTAAAGCAAGCAGTGACCGTGGTAAAATACTGACTAAAGTAAGCAGTGACCGTGGTAAAATACTGGCTAAAGTAAGCAGTGACCGTGATAAAATACTGGCTAAAGTAATAGTTTTTGATTATTAGTATCTGAATAATAAAGAAAATTTTTTTTTTTACCTTTATTACCAAGATGTTTAAATCCCTTCAGTATACACTACAAGTTCTGTAAAACAATGAAATATTTGTATAATATTTATTGTGATTTTGTATGTGTATGTATGTTTCACTTAACAAATCGTTGAAAAAGCTCCTACATTTATTTTGTTCTTGTGGCCTTTGTTATTGTTTAGTAGATAACTAAACTTCTGGGGAAAGAGGTTTTGCTCCAGTACTGTTCATTGCGCATAGATGTTGGCAACAGTGTTCTTCAATGAGATTTATGAGTCACATACATAGTATTAGTTGTTTTGAGTAAGTGTGAAGGTTTTTGTGGAGTGCAGTATGCTGGATTTAGTCAGTCTAGCACATGAATTAGTTTTGAACAGTTGATAAGAGATTTAGTAAAAACAGCTGTGAGAAGCAAGTACATAGCTTTTTCACATTTCACACGTGATAAATAAAGGTCTTTCATTTCACGTTTAACATTTTATCCATTTTTTTATTCCATCTGTTCTCAGAACTCAGTTGCTTAGAGATACAGAATTACTCTGCATTTGATATTTTGACCAAACCTCTTGTTATTAAGTAAGCCTATCTCATTGATCTAAAAATTATTTCAGTTTTACCTATACATACACACCAGGACAAACAAGTAACCAACTGCAGTGATACCTTTACTGAGATTAAGACCTGTTTTCAAACCTTCACTGTACAACCCAGAATGTTGAAACTACAATGAGACAAACAATTAGCTATTCACCGTGGTTTTCTAACGTTCTTAACTGAGATTAAGACCTGTTTTCAAACCTTCACTGTACAACCCAGAATGTTGAAACTACAATGAAACAAACAATTAGCTATTCACCGTGGTTTTCTAACATTCTTAACTGAGATTAAAACCTGTTTTCAAACCTTCACTGTACAACCCAGAATGTTGAAACTACAATGAAACAAACAATTAGCTATTCACCGTGGTTTTCTAACGTTCTTAACTGAGATTAAAACCTGTTTTCAAAGCACAACTATTATAACCAAGCATGTTAGGCCTACATCTTTTCTCACTTTGGTGTAATAGTCCAAGGAGTGAAAATCTTGGTCTAATCATAAGTTGAATATAGTAGTATCAACATGCACCCGTGCTATATATTTAACACTGGATTAGTGATGGTAGTGGTTCTTGTGATCCAAGTGCATATCTCTCCACAAGTTCTGGCTCGGAAATCATGTAAATGAAGTGCACTTATGAAATGTTGGGTAAAGTTGTGCACTGGGCTGTATAAAATGTAGTATCTAAATATGGAATATTCCTGTATATTGTCATAATGTTGTATCTGAAAGCATGAATGATTATAATTGTATATTAGTTTATGCACTGTTTCCTGTCTTCTTGCATATTTTTTTCATAATACTATTAACAAACTTTTTATGATTGAACATATAATTAATTTTATTTATATAGATAAGCCTATTTTGAAGTTACAGTTGCATTACTGTTATTTAAGAAGCCTTCTTTTTAAAAATTATTCTTTTGTTTTGGCCTCTTAAAATAATTTGTTGGCAAGCTACTGATGCTATTTTATGTTATAAACTCAAACTATTATTAGGCTGCATGTAGCCTAGTATTAAACATTCCAAAGTGGATCCAAGAGTCTGTAGCTCACATTGTGTTGCAGCTAAATCTGGCTGCTCACGTTAGAGCTGTAAATGTATCATAAGAGTAACAATCCAATCCCGCTGTTTGATTAGTGTAGTGTGAGCTGACCTTGGATGCTGTTGACTAGGTGTGTCCCCTGTGGTACATTGAATCAATATTACAATCTGAATTGAACTATATATATAGCCCCCCCCCCAGTACAGTGGTATGTCTTTGGATTTACAATGCAAAATCGGGTGTTCGATTCCCCTTGATGGGCTCAGCATATAGCTCGATGTGGCTTTGCTATAAGAAAACACACACTATATATAAAAAAATCACCCATATCATTCAAGCATTTTCAAGTCTTCCCTTAAAGGCTAACCATCCTGTTATAAAAATGAAATGGACTTAGCTGTAGATGACTTATTTGTCAAAATTTGACCAGCTGCCTTCCCTTTAGTAGAGCCTTTAAAATTTAGAACAACTAATGCAACTAGTCTTTGTATAGTATTGCACAAATATCTGAAACAAGTAAAGAGATCACCGTTTTGCTCTGTCTGTTATTGATTTGGACCACATCACTCAACAAATTTAAAATTACGTTAAACACACAGGTGTTAATTGTAATTATGAACTGTTACAAATCCACTGTTACCTTTCTTTTCAGTTTACTCAAATCATGTTGAGGTATGAAACTTGTACTCAGACATGGTGTTAACAATGGGCAGCAGCTTGTACCATGGCAACGGGTTTTGTTTACCTTTCATGTTTACATAAAATGCTGGTGGCAGTATACTGCATGCTTGAAGTTATAGATGTTTTTTTTACGCTAGTTTTCCGATTTCTCAAAAAATGTACTGGGTAATAAAAGAAATAAACATCTTTCAGCATATTTTGTTGTTTTAACTTTTCTTAATAGAAATATTTTGGAGGTTAATGAATGTAGCTTTTTTATTTAATACTTGTGTACATAGAATTTGATATGCTTTAATCTTAAAAATGGCAAAAAAACTATTTTACCATTGGATGTTATGTCGTAGTAGTTACGATATTGTCCAACAGATGGCAGTGAGAATTTTAGACGAAAGATGATATTAAGCAAATTGCATTTTTTGTAAATTTTCTTTTAGATTTACCAGTAATCATGTACAAAAAATTGTGTGCTTCGTGTAATTAAGTCTTCACACAAACGAACAGTATATTCCAGCGTTGTATAACTAAATTGTCTCTTTGCTCTCGGTTCAAAGAAAAGAAATGACTTAAGTACATCTGTTAAAAACCACTATTACTTGCTGTTATCTATGGTTTGATTTGAATTTCGCTACTAGCTACACGAAGGCTATATGCACTAGCCATTTGTAATTTAGCAGTGTAAGACTAGAGGGAAGACAGCTAGTTAGCACCTTCCACCGCCAAATTTTGGGTTACTCTTTTACCAACGAATAATAAGATTGAGTAAAAAATTCTAACGTTTCCACAGCTGAAAGGGCGAGCATTCTGATGTGACGGGGATTCGAACACGCGACATGCAGATTACGAGTCAAGCGCCCTTATATCAAATGGATCAATAGTGTACTAAATATTTTTCTATCTGTTTTCATCAAAATCTGATACCCGGCTATTTGATAATAGTAAACTACAATTTATTTTAAAGACAGTTATGTCAAACTTTTTTTCCTTTCTTTGTACACCCTAACTTGTAAGGGGAAAATATATGGAAGTTTGTGTTTCACACATTATAACGCCCCCATGGCTGTAAGGACGAGAATGTTTAGGATTCGAACCCGAGTCTCTCATATTACGAGCCGTTAACTAAGAGCAGTTTCCTATAATTGGCGGCATGGCCAGGTTGTTAAGGCACTCAACTCGTAAACTGAGGGTCGCGGCTTCCAATCCCCGTCACACCAAACGTGCTTGCCCTTTTAGCCATGGAGCATTATAATGTTACGGTAAATCCCACTATTCGTTAGTGAGAGTAGCCTAAGAGTTGGCGTTGGGTGGTGATGAATAGTCTCCTTTCCTCTAGTCTTACACTGTTAAATTAGGGATAGCTAGAGCAGATAGCTCTTGAATAGCTTTGAGCAAAATTTAAACCAAATCTATAACTGAGCTCTTCTCAAACTAACGAGAAAGTGGATTTTTTCTTTTGTCCCTTGTTTTAAAGATACCAATTACTGTTGTAAGTAGAGAAAGAATATATTGGAATTTCATGAGTAAAGATGACGTATTTCCAAGCTCCACTGACCACTGGGCATTCTGTTTTTCGAAAAGGAGATTTAACTTCAAAGGAGCTATTGATGTATTTCCCAAAGAGAAAACACAGGAATTAAAGCTTTCAGTAATGGTAACTATAACCTTTATTCAACTGGAAACATCAATAATGGTAACTGAAACTTTTATTGGACTGCATATTTCAACAATGATAGCTGCGACCATTGTTGAACTGGCATCTTCCAATAATGATACTTCAACCTTTATTAAACTGGCATCTTTCAATAATGTTACTTCAACCTTTGTTAAACTGGCATCTTTCAATAATGTTACTTCAACCTTTATTAAACTGGCATCTTCCAATAATGATACTTCAACCTTTATTAAACTGGCATCTTTCAATAATGTTACTTCAACCTTTATTAAACTGGCATCTTTCAATAATGTTACTTCAACCTTTATTAAACTGGCATCTTTCAATAATAATACATCAACCTTTATTAAATTCGCATCTTTCAATAATGATACTTCAACCTTTATTAAACTCGCATCTTTCAATAATGATACTTCAACCTTTATTCAACTGGCATCTTTCAGTAATGATACTTCAACCTTTATTCAACTGGCATCTTTCAGTAATGATACTTCAACCTTTATTTAACTAGAATCATTCAATTCTCTTGTCAGTTAGCGTTTTAAAAATATAAATGGCTGTTAGATTAACAAGAAGTACATAGAAAAAAATATCAGAATATTTGTATTTTTTTATTGTTGGTGAAGGGTTAATTCGAGATGTTTGAGGAACATCTTAGTCCAAGACCATTCATATCCTCTGCGCTTCTGGTCATGATGTGCATTATATAATATTCATTATTTGTAAAGTTAGCCATCAAACAGCTTAAAAACTAGCGTGTTTATTTAATAGGGATTAGTTTTATATGTTTTTTCTTTTGCACATCGCTTTCAACCTATTTACAATTTCTCACATTTTTAGATTCTTAACTAATGTGTGTTTTCTGATAGCGAAATCACATAGTTTTCTACCCTGTTTACTGAAGAGGGTCGAACCTCTGATTTTAGCGTTGTAAATCTGAATAATTAGTTTATTTAATAAAATACAAGAGATATTTCTTCAGATCACTCTGAACTCGTTTAGTATAATAAAATCTAAATTTGCAGAAAGTTTGGAAGTTATAAAAATTATTTTATTTTATTGAAAGATGTCTAATAAAAACAAAGCTTTGCAAAATTTTGGAATTGCTTTAAAATATTTCTTCGTGTTAGTTTTTTAAAATTTTAAATGAAGTTTGATATATCGTTTGATATAAAGTTAAAATATCGAAATCCGGATTGTAGCACAGACATTCCGATGTGCCACTAGAGAGCATAACTTTTGAAATAAGTTTAAGAACTAACAAAGATAACAATTGAAAACAAGCACAAGAAATAAACAAATGTATCTGTAACTTGTAAAAATCTGAAGAACAACAACAACCAAACTGATTAAAAACTCTGAGAAGTTGGTTGGATGAAATGTTGACCGTATGCATTTCTGTTTTATGTATAACGACTTTCATTGGCCTGATGCGTTTTAGTGGTAGTTGCACCAGGGTGTTAAATAGGAGGTCCAAGGTTCGAATCCATGATATTTCACTGAACATGATCCGCAGTTGCAGTTGTTTAAAAGCGTTAAAAGAGGTAGCGAAATCTGTTACTCGGCTATGAGAGCGGTATGGGTTGCAACCCCTGTTGACAGATTACCTTCCCTCTAAAGTAGGGGCGACCACAACTGTGGCTAATGAAAATAACGTTGGCCACACTATTAAAAAAAATTGAAAGATGTTAGTTTGATCAAAGTAATTGTATTTTAACTATCCTTCAATGGGAAGACTGATGGTGGTTTTCATCAACAAATTTCGTGAAATTTGGCTTAATATCTGCGCATCTTAATTCTGTCTCTAAATTTATGTCAGTAAGCTGAAATCTGTATTTAGACTTGAGAAAATCTAGCGCAGAAAATGTTGACTCACACCCATGTGGATCCAAACATGGAAAATAATTTTCAAATTGCTATCTTTAAATTTATAAGACTCATTTATCAGAATAGTGAGCCACGTCCCTCTGAAATAACATCTTTGTTTACAGGTAAGCATCTCTTAAAATGCACTTATCCAAAGACAAAAATGATGTAATTTCTTTACTGAAATTTTCTAAGTCAAATTGAAACAGACCGTGCATAAATTCAAATATCAATTTCAAATTTTTAAATTCGGAGAAAATTTTAAGATAGAGTTTTGATCCAGCTCACATGGAGATCATCTTTAGCATCAGAGAAATCATAGTCATTATTATGTTCTAGAAAACTATTTAACTTTGCAAAATGTGTCAAATCATTCTTCTAGACTGTAATTGCTCGCTTATTATTTTACCTCTTCCCTGAAGCTTCGTATTCAAATTATTCAGTGAGCTATTATGTCCCACAGATAGTACAAATCACACTGTCATGACAAAGTTTCATTTTCAGAAAAATTTTCAACAAGATTGTCTCTGATTTGAGGAAGTAAGGAAGTAAATCATTCCAAGATTTTCCTCTATTTAACCATCTTACGTTTGCAAAATCAGTAAAATCATCAAAAGTACAGTCACTAATTTTCTTCAAAGACTCAACAAACTGTCGATGGATGAGAGAGCTTCCACTTCTAATATAATTCACAATTTTTACAACAATGTCCATCAAATTTTTCAATTCATCAGTTCCAAATCTCTGAGTACATAAATTTTCCTGATGCAAAATACAATAGAAAGATGGCAGGGTGTACTTCATATTATTTTCAATTAAATACTGCTTCAAAAGAGAAACAAATCCTAATTTCGTTCCAGATTGAATTTTTTGATATTTCAAGAAATTTATCAAAGATGTTTTTTCCACATGCTCGATCTCGTAATCCACAAAGGCCAAGATTTCTTCCCTCACTTGAAGATCTGAAGTTACATTTCGAATTAAAAATATTAACTGTGCAGTGTCTCTAACATCTGTTGACTTACCTAGTGCTAATGAAAAATACAAAGAGTCTTTTACTTGTTCAAGAAACTGATTTTCTATGTCTTTCGTTAACTCTAGCATTCTGCGGACAATTGTTCTTCGATTTAATTGTAAATTATTTACCTTTTGAAAAGTATCATATTTTATTTTTGAATCGTAATTCTCTAACAGAGTTTCAATGATTGCAATCAATAGTTCAGCATCAGAAAATGATTTCTTTTCTTGAGCTAGAATCCAAGCTACTTTACAGCTAGTTAACGAAACTAGTTTTATCGATGATAAAAATCTATTTATGCCTCACTTTTGTTCATGAAGTTATGCTTTCAGACGGATAATTTCTTTCATACAATTTTTGCTATTAACTGGAAATTTTACATTAAATTCATTGTGAAAATTGTTAAAGTGTTGCTTAATGTTGTATTCTTTATTATTCCTGAAGACTTTGTTACACAAAAGACACTGGTTTATTATTTACTTCAATTAATACAAATTTCAATTCTCAACTTTCATTAAGTTCTTGTTTCACGTTTTTTCAGTCACGCGCCATTTTCTTTTCGACAGTAATGCCAGAATCAGTTAAACTGTATTTATCTTCTAAGTGTTCTTCATCACCTGGGTTCTTTCGTTTTCGAATTATCCACTTATTCATATTATGGGATTAAAAGCAAAATTTATGTTTAAACACTTGAAAGTTGCACAAGAAAAATATCTTTGCAAGCGCATGCAAAACAAAGCACACTCGATAAGAAACATCTAAACCAGACTGACGTTACAAAATGGGCGGAGTTTGCGAAAGTGACGAAGTGCGCGACATCAGCAATGACGTAAGGCAGTGTAGTTGCTGATTGCTAATTTTGCGAAAGTAAAAAAAATGATGGAGAAAGTTGACTCCTAAACTCGAGCTGGCCAGACGTGGCCAGTGGACATGGAGTTTCCCACCCCAGCTTTAAAGCCAGGGATTATAAATTAAGGAGGACATGGGTAGTTCAGGAAAAAAACGATTTTAAGAGGCCTTTGGAGTCTGTAACTATTAGTAGTTCTAATAATGGACCTGACAGGGTTAATAAAACCAAATGATGATGTAGAAATGTATGATGTAACTGTATATTTATAGTTATGTTCACACAGAATAAAAACTAAACCTAAACTAACATCGCAATAAGGACGAAAACACAAGTTATGATAAAGATAAAGTAGAGACCCTATAATCCAGTGTTTCTTCTTCAGGGGCAAACGTCCATCTTTCGAAAGCGCCCGGGTTATAGGGCTTCTATTTCATTTTTATCTTACATGCTTGTCCTTTCAATCGTGGGGGCGTTGTAATATCACAATCAATCCTACTATTCGTTGGTAAAAGAATAGCCCAAGAGTTGGCGGTGGGTTGTGATGACTAGCTACTTTTCCTTTTGTCTTATACTGCTAAATTAGGGACGGCTAACGCAGATAGCCCTCGAGTAGCTTAGCGCGAAATTCAAAAACAAACAAACAACAATCACAGTTAGAAGAATTATAAGACTGTACTATCAGTAAAAACAAATGTAATTTTGCTTTCGTGTGAAAGAAACACTTGTACGCTTATCCATGACGTAAACAAAATATTTATTTAGGGAAATCAACATAATCAAATAACTAGCTATGGTGCCTATTCACCTACGAACTTTATGACGCCTCGTCTCGGTGATTAGTGGGATTGTTTTGTTTATTTACGATTCGAAGAGTGTCTTGTAATCCGATGTTGTCACCCTAACACAAGTATCGAAGGGTAATTGTAAATGTTCCTTTGCTTGGGCGGGAATGTAAGAATCTCTTTGTTGCTCCGAATTAAGTTTTATTGCTGAATAAATGTTACTGTAATTAAACATGACAACATGTGGAATTCATTATTCCGAGAAACTGTAACATACGATCCAAAAGCAACAGGTCCCGGCTTGGCCAGGTGGTTAAGTCACTCGACTCGTAATCTGAGGCTCACGGGTTCGAATTCCCCTCACACCAAACATGCTTGCCATCTCTGCCTTTGGAACACTGTAATGTTACGATCAATCCCACTATTCATTGGTAAAAGAATAGCCCAAGAGCTGGCGGTGAGTTGTGATTATTAGTTGCCTTTCCTCTAGTCTTACGCTGCTAAATTAGGGACGTCTAGCACAGATAGCCCTCGAGTAGCTTTGCGCGAAATTAAAAAAACAAACAAACATACAAAATAGCTCACCCAAAATAACGTGTTTAGCCTAAAACAGAAATCTTCCCTCTATTACATATTTATATAGCAAAAAAAAAAAGTGTTTAGCTGTCGTGGTAGTACTGTCATGTTGTTTGAATGTGTAGCTATGTGCGTGGTAGTACTGTCATGTTGTTTGAATGTGTAGCTATGTGCGTGGTAGTACTGTCATGTTGTTTGAATGTGTAGCTATGTGCGTGGTAGTACTGTCATGTTGTTTGAATGTGTAGCTATGTGCGTGGTAGTACTGTCATGTTGTTTGAATGTGTAGCTATGTGCGTGGTAGTACTGTCATGTTGTTTGAATGTGTAGCTATGTGCGTGGTAGTACTGTCATATTGCTCGAGTGTGTAGTTATGTGTATCATACACGTATGACAAGTCCATGTACCGGTTGCATGGAAACGCTATTTCAACTTCCGTGACTTACGTTAACTTTGAAACACTGGCTATTTTGTTTGTTAAAATTATTTCTCTAGTTAATGCGTATACAACTTTCCCTCTCAAATAACACCGATTTATCATTATTACCATCGTTCCTTATTTTTTTTTTATCCTGTCAGAGTAAATCTGAATACAGATGCACTTGTATTAGGTACACACGTACATTTCCTCCGATACCAATAATAAATAATAAATAGTCTGAGAACTTGTTCAGATTTTTCGAATGTGGGGACACCCCGGGGGTAAAAAAATAACACAAACACAATTTTTATGTTCTTCCGTACATTGTAACCAATCACCTCTTGCCAGGATCCAACCAACCAATGTACGTTATGAATCGTGTTTTTAGTAACTGGCACGAACTCTTGGCTCGAGCATAAAAATAATGCTTTAGTTTTATATGCGTTACATCTATGTACTGCAAGTTTTTTGATGCGGCAAAAATTACATATTTAAATTAAAAGTGTGTAAAAATGAATGTGCAACATACAAATGTGCACAAATATCCCATAATTTTTCTTTATTTCCTGGCATTTCCACATTCTCTCACTCCACCATTATGAGGTTTTATCCAGGGAAGGTAAACATTACCGACTTTCATAACTTATTTACCATTATAAGGTTTGATCCAGGGAAAGCAAACATAACCGACTTCCATAACTTATTTACCATTATACGTTTTGATCCAGGGAAGGCAAACATAACCGACATCTATAACTTATTTACCATTGTAAGGTTTTATCCAGGGAAGGCAAACATAACCGACTTCCATAACTTGTTATATTTTTAGGAATTATTAATAACAACTGGGAAGAAGTTAAACAGATAACAGATGGATGGCTTGCTCGGTATGCATTGTGGTCTTTATTGTCAAGTTATATGACATTCCCGCCATATGCGGTCGTATGAGTAATATGTAAGATATGCAAGGGCTGTACCTGTTTGCATGTCAGTGTTATCTGTGATGCCTAAGGGAATGAGGAACCCCCCTGTTTCTTATAGCTTCACAGAATGCGATACCACGTTTACCTTCTTTGGAAAGGGGAGGAAGTCCCTGGGGTTATCCAGGCCTTCAGTTGACTCGTTACACTCAGTCGTATGTGGGATTTCAACATGTTTCGCCATCATCCTGTATGACACGATCAGTAACCTGGAATCTCCTAATGTGGCGAGAAAGGAACAAGAACCGATCAGGATATTGTACATCAGCGTGTTGCATTCTGGGTTTGAACCAGGACTAGAAGCATGTTGATCTATTAGTACACTTTTATTTCAGTTGATTGGGGTTAGATTTGGAATAAGAACAATCTACATATTAACCAAGGAGTACAGAACTACTTCAGAAGACTGGGATTTGAATAAGGACAATATAAATATCGACTAAGCAATACAGAACCATTCCAGAAGATGGGGTTGGACTTGGGATTAAGACAGTGGAGATAGAACCACTCCACACAAATAGTGTTGGTCTTGAGATAGGGACAATCGACACAGAACCACTCTGGAAGACTGGACTTGGGATAATGACAATTGACACAGAACCATTCCAAAAGACTGGGGTTGGACTTGGGATTAGGACAATGGACATAGAACCACTTCAGACGATTAGTGTTGGTCTTGAGATAGGGACAGTCGACACAGAACCACTCCAGAAGACTTGACTTGGCATTGAATACTTCTATTACTTTCATTATTTGATTCATCGTTTATACGTATAAAAAACATTATGATATAATATATGATGTTTCAAAAACCTTCGGTGTGATTAATCCAACTCGTATTCTCTACTATTATGTTTAAAAGCGGGTGAAGTGTGCCGTCACCCCGATAAGTAAGCGGTAAGTTTTCGGACTGAAACAAAAACCTGGGGTTCGATTCACCAACCCGGATGCTCCACTGTTTCAATTAAAGGTTTGCCACGTATTACCTAGTTACTAAGAAAACGAAATAGTTAGTAATATAAATACTAAAGCACTCGACGTCTTATGTAAAACGTGTATTTTCCACACTGCTGCTCTGATAAACTAAGAACGTGCCCAGTAATAGTAAATTTTATTATATACTCGAGTAAAATAGTGCATTATTTATTCACAGTAAATTGTAGCACAGAAGTCATTGTATATTCATACAGTTGTTAATACACCTGTAAACGCATATAAAATTCTAAGTTATGTATGCTCTAAATATTTTTAACGGCATCACTACAGTTAATAGTTAAGGCACTATTTTGTTTGTTGTAGAAACATGCGTGTACATATTTATTATGATTTTCATCAGGAAGGCTACTAATACTTTCGTCTACTAAAATTTTTATTTGCTTTAACTTAGTGGTTTTGCGGGGTTGTTAAACAAAATTTGTGCATGTTGTTTAAAAACAGTTACACGTTACTAACTGTGCAGCTGTTCTCATCAGTGTAGCTGCAACTGTGTGTATAATTACAACATTGTACGTAGCTGCTGTAACTACAAAATAAGCTCTCTACAAAGGTGTTTTATTTAGGCTTAACGACTACAGTGTGGACAAACTAACATATAAATATAATAAACATCACAAAACACCATTAGACTTCAGTATCCTATACATTTTGTACTTTACAAACTTTTTGGGCCTAACTAACAATGTTAGGCTTAGGTTTGTTCGACGCAAATCGGAGTGTGTTATGTATTATGATAGTTGCAAACTCTATTTGTTAACCTAAAGATGACCTAAGAAGGTCGAAACGTTGTTCCGCATTTTAATTAAAGTTTTAATACTCGTATCCGCCGCCTTAATAATGCATATTTACTTCAAGTGGGCTGGTTTCTCGTCATCATAAACACATCTTTATTACGGTTTGAGTACACGTAAAGGGCTGTTATATATTGTTTTTAAAAGTGATCGAGTTTCGGCGAAGCTACATCCGTATTACCGAGCTATGTGAAAATGTAGTACTGATACCTTCCATTCCACCGTGATTTTATATCGGCTGTGGTTGTCTCGTGGCTTGCTAATTTGCATATCCAAACTTTTTCATATATCAGATTCAACCTCCAGTATAAGAGCCTGCTACACTGTAATAGTTATATAACAAAAGTATAATCATCTGCTTAGCATTTTAAAGAACATATTAATATATGGCAGTGGTTGTACTTAGCGAAGACACCAGGAATTCTGTAGGTACTGGTTTCAGTTGGACAGTGCAACATAGCGCAAGTATTTTACTTTTCTTTATTCTGACAGTAAACGTTAAATGGTGCGGGTGTCCCGACGGTAAACGTTGAATGGTACAGGTGTCCCGATAGTAAACGTTGAATGGTGCAGGTGTCTCGACGGTAAGCGTTGAATGGTGCAGGTGTCTCGACGGTAAGCGTTGAATGGTGCAGGTGTCCCGATAGTAAACGTTGAATGGTGCAGGTATCTCGACGGCAAGCGTTGAATGGTGCAGGTGTCTCGACGGTAAGCGTTGAATGGTGCAGGTGTCCCGACGGTAAACGTTGAATGGTGCGGGTATCCCGACGGTAAACTTTGAATGGTACAGATTTAATATGTCACTTATTTTTGTTGTGGAGGAATATATATGCAAAAACGGCTCGTTTGGGTTAAGAAAATATTTTACGCAGAGGAGCGAACAACGTTTCGACCTTCTTCGGTCATCGTCAGGTTCGCTGTTTTTACATATATATGTCTCTACAAGTGGGTTTTCTCGACATCACTAACCAACAATAGTTTATATTTCACAGACGATGGCAGTATAGATAGCTTATTCATTACGTACGCTACCTAATGGTGACTTACATTCCTTGATGTTTAAACATCTATATATATATAAACCTCCGCCTTCCTAGCTACAGTTTTGTTTGAACAATTGTTTTTGAAGAGTTATTTTCCTTCTACATCGGTCGCCTAACAATCGTTTGGAGGAAAAGCAAAATTTCGGGTGACATATTTTTAGCAATAATAACAATAAACGTTGAATGAAAAGCAATATTTCTGAAGTTCTTCCTACCAGTCACCTGTCATTCAGTACAGTTGTGTCTACTTATGATTACTGATATGCTAAGACCATTTGCAAGGTTTTATTCTTTGTTCACTCGAGAATCCGTAAGATACCTGCATGTATCCAGGAACTAAGCCTACAATATGTGTTTGTCATCTACCTAAATTTTTGTGTGATAGATAGTCGAGATTATATGTTTGTTTTACATGTAAGGATTGCTTCGAGTACAGTAATACTTTAGTGTCGTATGCTACTCTCGTAGTAACCATCTGTTCTACCCTCCAAACAGCTGTTGAACTCTACTTGACGCTCGTTCAACGCGTGGTCGTTAGGTGGCACAAGTCAGAAGTCGACAACTTTCTTGGTGGTTACGTGCTTTATCATATTAAACAAATAACTCGTACGATAATTATGTTTAACAACACAGCATATTACCGCAGTCAGGTTTGTCAAACTTTTCGTTCGTGGTAGTTTTTACTAAAACTGTGTTTCTTATTTATTTTAATTCTTGATGTAGTGGATTCCGTAGTTTGAATGTGTGAAAATTTAAATTTAGGTTCCAGTTTGTAGCGGACTGAGGCATATAGTTCGAGTTCGTGACAAGGCAAATTTGAACTAGCATGTGTTAAAAAGCTATGGACATATCTCGCTGCTTGTTGTCACAATCTTAAAAGAGTAAACAACTTGCCATTGTAATTAAAATTATTTTATTAGGCACTATAAATGTGCTATTGAAGACCGTTCTGTTCAACGAGATGTGGTCAACTGAGTGAAATTTCGACACTATAAAGCTGATAATTAAAGGTTGACTAACTTTGATAGATTTACGTAAGGTTTTATAAATTAACGGTTGTTATCGGTATGTTACAACTGAACGTTTGTAGAAATCGTTGTATTCGCTATAAATTGTTCTAATGAATTAAATGAGCAATACTTTTATAGCCCCCCAGATAGTACAGCGGTAAATATATGGATTTACAACGCTAACATCAGGGGTTCGATTCCCCTCGGTGGGCTCAGCAGATAGCTCGTTGTGGCTTTGCTATAAGAAAACACAAACTCAATACTTTTATGATTAAATTTGGTTTTCTGTTAAAGCTCCAATGTCATTACACTTTACACCGAATATCATAGCTTTTATTTACTATATAGAACTTCCATGGAACCGTATTATTCGACTCGTATTTTAAACTGCAGTGATGTCTTTAATATAAGCGTATGGTTCAATGACGTTGCAACTTAATACATTTCACATAGTCAACCAGTAGGATATCTCACGTTGTGAACCAGTGGTATATATATTTCACGTAATCAACTAGTAATATATCTCACGTTGTGAACCAATAATATATTTCACACAATCAACCAGTAATTAATGTATTGCATGATATGTCTGAAATGTACTGGACCAAAGAGGACCCGAAAGGCTTGTCTTATTTAATGATTGCCTATAGGGGAAAGACATTCAATTATTATTTGTTTTAACTGAAGGAAAGTCGTACTATTCTGTTAAACGAATGACGTCAGCTAGCTAGTAAAAAAATTACTGCAGTTATAAGGAAATGAATATAGGAGGCCCAGTTACTCTTTATACAAGGGAGGTATTTGTTGTAGTTACGTCACTGATGGGCATGTTTAAATATTTGTTAGAAGTAAACTGACACATCAACTTGTTATTATGTTGTCCACTTTATATGACAAGTGGACATACCTTTATTTAAAACAAACACGGTAATATACTAAATTGAAGTTTCGATATAATAATGTGGAGGTTATACCAACATTTGTACTTTAGATAGACTGACGATAACATGTATGTATTATTAACGTGCCACATGTGTTGCACCACATGTTGATTGTGTGCAGTCATTCAAATTGCACATAAAATTGTAGCGTTACATTCGGTGCTTATAAAACTTACAACTGTTCGCCAGAGGACACAAGTTACACTGTTTACGCGAATGTTGTGATTGGCTACCACAATTATAAACCTTTACCAGCTGAAAGTGCAAATCAAGTTTAGCGCTTCTCTCGATTCGAACCTTTAAACATCCGGTCTGTAACTAGGCGCTCTAAGTAGTAGGTCACCCCGGGTCCTGAACGTATTAACGAATCTATTTAATGGTGGTTGTATCGCTTTTTTCCAGTCTGTGGTATATGAGTACCCAATAATTCAAAGTTTTTGCAGTTATGGGTTTGATGAAACCAACTTCTCTGTAAGAATCATATTTGGCAAAAAAACAACAACAAAGAAAAACAAAACTTTGTAACAATTCCACGTTCACTTCTCCAGAAAACAACTTTCAGTGATGCCTCATGATGGCCAGGAAACCCACTTTTTACTGGCTGGTGCCTAATGATTGACTGACTAGTTGATCCAAACTGATGGTGTGTGTTGGCTAGTAGCCAGGAAGGAAGAGGGCTCCCTTAACTTAGTGTTAAATGGAGCTTGTTTTGACAGGTTGAAAGTAGTGGACTGTTTGCTGTCTTGGGTATCATCTTTGTCGTCGTTAGTCGAGGGGCGATGGAAGAAGTGAGTGCAACTTGGCTTCATCTTTATGCAGTGATTGTGAGACGGTCAAGGTATTCATCAGGAGAGTGTTTGGTAAGTCGGATGAAGGTTTGTGGTGATGGGTTAGGGTGGATTAGTGCTAATGTTGAGGGGACTTAGCGACATAGTGATATCTTTGGAGAAGAAGGAGTTCATAGGCGGCTTCGGGCATTGTGGAGGCATCACTTGTGTTGATCGGAGGCGATCAAGAAAGCTAGTGGATGGTTGGAACTGGACTCTATGTTTGGGTGGACAGGTGACAGGTAGGGGCCTAGATCTGGAAGATGGCTAGTGGAAAAAAGTATAGTGAGTGGCGTAGCTCCGCGAAGGAGAGACATTTGGTGCAACATTTCTGCTGTAAAATGATGTAGATGGAAGGAAATGCCTTGGGTCAGGATGTGTTGTAAGGCTTGCTGTGAGTTTATGAATATCTTCACGTAAGCAGCCGGTTTTTCCGAAATTCGTGCGTTAGTCCGGTGGGCTGGGTGTAGCGTGATGTTCAGAGAATATTCCTGGGAGTTCTTTTTGTCTCCAGGGCTTATGGAAAGGTCGACGGACTTGAGAAACGTGTATAAGTAGGCCTCACACAGTTGGGGGTTACATTTCACTGGTGGGATTAATTCCATGGATGGAGAGATGTTTGAAAGCAGCTTGTTACGTAGGCTGCAAGAGTATGGGGCCTTGGTTCTGGTTGGGATCACAGACTGGTGAAAACATTTACCTCCCTCATCCAGAAGGCTAGCGATAAACTGTGAGTGTTAACAGATAATATGAGCTTTGTGGTGGTGGGGTGATTAATGAATGATACAAATATCAATCAATACTAATCGATAAAAATGTGAAGTTAGAGCCACAGAGGGGGTGGGGTGTATAAATTCAGTACCTTGACCGCTGTCTTTGCATCCACCCAAATGCTATTCAATCAGACGAGGAGGAGGAAACAGGAGTATCTCAAGATACTTTCAGAGAACAGCCTAACTTTTGTATGTTAGATGAAAATTGACACATGCTTAGGACAATGAACATTCACGTGTGGGATGTGCGTGTGTGGCTGCAAGAAATTAGATAATACATCTTGCGTGGCGGTGACACTGTTTTGCGTTTCTTGTTTTTGCTTTGCGATAGTAATCATTTGCAAGTGTAGAGAATCTGTCTTTGATTAATACCAGGCCACAGACTTTGTTTGTAATTAATGGAGAACGAACCTCGGAACCATGTTATTCTAAAAATTATATTTCACTGTCACCGTTGTGTATCTGGAATGTTGTTGATAGTAGTTTGACACGTGCGTTCTATCAATGGGCGTAAGTAAATTTTAAAATAGGTGTGGATTTATTTTGTTTTTGCTTGCTATGAATCTTGGTGAAATAATTCACTTGTTTATGAGTTTGTTTGTACTATTGAAGTATACCATCTAAGTGGTGAGGCGAATACCAAAAGTTATTACCAATAAATTCGATTGCAGGGCACAGTTTTACTTCTTTGGTGTTTTTGTATGATTTGTTAAGACTTCTTTGAAAAGGGAAGCCACTGGTTTTGGATTGAGTAACACGAGCTAGTCATGACATATGTTAGTGATTGTGATACGTTTCAAACGTCAACGTGTTGTGAAAACTGTGTGTGTGTCAAGTCAGAAAATTGTCAGTTGTTGATGAACGTATATAGAGAAATGGCTGAAGGACTGAACCTTGGGAGACTTCTGAGATGTTGAGTAATTTGGAAAAAAACTGTTTATGTTCACCATAGGAGATCGATTTATTAGAAAATAAGAAATCTATCTAACATTTTCCGTTGTTCATAACCTGAATGTAGTTGTGTCAGCAGGACCTGTTGTGACGTAGTTATTGGTCATTTGTTTTAAGTGGTTCATTTGGTGAAGGCGAGTTTGTGTTTCGGAGAAATAACTGTCATGATAACCTGCAATTGGGCAACTGTGTTTTGTGATATTGCTGTAATGTTTGATATAATGGTTGTCTTTGTCACATTGTGTTATGTTTGACATAATGGTTAACTTTGTCACATTGTGTTATGTTTAACTTAATTAACGTCAAGTGGTTTAATAGGCCAGAAGTGAGACGGTTTAGATGATATTTGTGTGTAAGGTTTAGTTGGCCAAAAATGAGACTGTTTGTATGTTATTTATGTGCAAGTTATAAAAAGTTTTAAAATGTTTCTACTTGTATTGTTTCATGTACTGTTTGAAATATCTAACCATTCTTCTGTCGTCATCAGTCTAGATTAGAAGTCAGGAGTGTTGAAGTTCATGTCTTCCTGTCATAGAGAGTAACTTATTGTTGATCAGGTCAAGTACCTCAAGTTTTGTTCGATACGAAGACCTTCTTTACACTTTGTGTAGAATGTTCAGAGACTTTTGTAAGTGTCGGCCTTTGCGCTTACGTATTTTAATATGCAGTGTGATGCAAGGTAAAGTCATGCCAGGCTGTTTCGCAGACGTCTTTAAGATTGCTTGGGGATTGAACTTAGGTGGTGGTAGGTGTTTTGGTTTGAAGCGAGATTTTCCTCGGAAGGCTACAGGGGGAGGGTGTTTTAAAACAGCTGTTTCCCTTCGCCCAACTAAAGGTTAAAGTAAGAGGAGGATACTTTTTTATGTATAAACTTGTTACTTAAGTGGCTGAATTAGATGTTTACTTGGGTTTGTTGAAGTTTTATGTTCTTATGTACACTAACTGAGAGTTTTGTTCGTAGCTGTAAGACGACATTTGGCCTGAAACCTGGAAGTTACAAAATATCTTGTTGCTTAATTGTGTTGTACCAAATTTTTGCACTGGTAAATTATTTGTGTCAGTTTTGACATCTTTGCATACGGAGTTTTAAATGCGTGATCTAAAGATGGCGGTTGTTGTAAGAAGTCTGGTGTATATCATAAATGTTTATTCAGTGGAGTTCTTTTCCTTATTGTTGTAAGAATTCTAGTGTATATCATAAATGTTTATTCAGTGGAGTTCTCTTTCTTATTGTTGTAAGAATTCTAGTGTATATCATAAATGTTTATTCAGTGGAGTTTTTTTCCTTATTGTTGTGAGAATTCTAGTGTATATCATAAATGTTTATTCAGTGGAGTTCTTTTTCTTATTGTTGTGAGAATTCTAGTGTATATCATAAATGTTTATTCAGTGGAGTTCTTTTTCTTATTGTTGTAAGAATTCTAGTGTATATCATAAATGTTTATTCAGTGGAGTTTTTTTCCTTATTGTGAGAATTCTAGTGTATATCATAAATGTTTATTCAGTGGAGTTTTTTTCCTTATTGTTGTGAGAATTCTAGTGTATATCATAAATGTTTATTCAGTGGAGTTTTTTTCCTTATTGTTGTGAGAATTCTAGTGTATATCATAAATGTTTATTCAGTGGAGTTTTTTTCCTTATTGTTGTGAGAATTCTAGTGTATATCATAAATGTTTATTCAGTGGAGTTCTTTTTCTTATTGTTGTGAGAATTCTAGTGTATATCATAAATGTTTATTTAGTGGAGTTCTTTTTCTTATTGTTGTGAGAATTCTAGTGTATATCATAAATGTTTATTCAGTGGAGTTCTTTTTCTTATTGTTGTAAGAATTCTAGTGTATATCATAAATGTTTATTCAGTGGAGTTCTTTTTCTTATTGTTGTGAGAATTCTAGTGTATATCATAAATGTTTATTTAGTGGAGTTCTTTTTCTTATTGTTGTGAGAATTCTAGTGTATATCATAAATGTTTATTCAGTGGAGTTCTTTTTCTTATTGTTGTGAGAATTCTAGTGTATATCATAAATGTTTATTCAGTGGAGTTTTTTTTCTTATTGTTGTGAGAATTCTAGTGTATATCATAAATGTTTATTTAGTGGAGTTCTTTTTCTTATTGTTGTGAGAATTCTAGTGTATATCATAAATGTTTATTCAGTGGAGTTCTTTTTCTGAAAATACTATACATGTGGTGAACCAACTGACTTCCTAACTTGCAAGGAAAGTAAACACATACAAAAACAAGAGAACATATATTTTACTAGGTAGGATAATTCAAACATATCTGACTCGTCCTTAGAGCAGGACAAGACCTACTTGGGTAGTGTGAATCTGATTCATCCTTAGAGCAGGACAAGACCTACTTGGGTAGTGTGAATCTGACTCGTTCTAAGAGCAGGACAAGACCTACTTGGGTAGTGTGAATCTGACTCGTCCAAAGAGAGGACAAGACCTACTTGGGTAGTGTGAATCTGACTCATCCTAAGAGCAGGACAAGACCTACTTGGGTAGTGTGAATCTGACTCATCCTAGGAGCAGGACAAGACCTACTTGGGTAGTGTGAATCTGATTCATCCTAAGAGCAGGACAAGACCTACTTGGGTAGTGTGAATCTGATTCATCCTAAGAGCAGGACAAGACCTAATTGGGTAGTGTGAATCTGACTCATCCTTAGAGCAGGACAAGACCTACTTGGGTAGTGTGAATCTGACTCATCCTTAGAGCAGGACAAGACCTACTTTGGTAGTGTGAATCTGATTTGGAAGAACAATCCATCAGATTCCTATAAAAGAATGAGGCCCACAACACATTAATTTGCATCATCCATTCCTATAAAAGAATGAGGCCCAAAACACATTAATTTACATCATCCATTCCTATAAAAGAACGAAGCCCACAACACATTAATTTGCATCATCCTTCAGTACCAAAGAAGAACCAGGTTATACGTTCATTATTGGTACATTTTTCGGGAAATGTGGAATATATATATAAAACAAATATTGATAGATAAGGGATTGAAGTATGGATTATTCAGACCTCGTGTTTTGATATTACAAACAAACAAACAATACAAATGGTGAGTTATTCCATAGAAATACACCATTTATACAAACTAAAACTGGGAACTTAAGTGAAAGATATTACATGTAACTTTGCTAAAGTTAATTGTAGAATCATCTGTGGAGTATGTTTAGACGTAATAATTTCCTTTTGTGTTTTCATTTGTAAATGTTATTTTTGGACAAGTTCGTTCCGGTTTGCAAATGCGGTCAAGTAGTTGGAATGAAATGTGACTTGTAATCTAAAATTAACCAGTTCAGGTCACTGTTTGTAATTCATAATTAATTATTTATAGGTCACCAGTGAATGGTCAGGGTTCATAGTCCTCTAAAGAGCAGGTATTAATGAGGTCATGCATGAGCCATATTACTGGATGTCTCTACTTGTAGCATTTGTTCAGTGAGGCCAGTGGTTGTGTGTATAACTTTGCTTCAGATAGCGAAAGAAAAGTTTTGAAGTTCTACTTTTGAATACTGTGACACTTTTAATGTTCCTATAACAGTAATATCTAGGTGTGAATAATAGAGGAAATAATTATGTTCCACACACTTAAATTAACAACACAGTCAGCAAGAAACAATAAACTACAACACCTTACACTGCTGGATTTCCAATGTTGGCAAAAAAATAAACACGTGTTAAAACAACATTCCAGTAAACATCAAATGTGTTCAGAAAGCAGATTTAAAAACTACAGTCCACATTATGTAAATATTACACTGACAAACAACACCAACATTATTTATAAAAAACAACAACAACTGACGCACTTTCTATATTGGATAAACAAGCAGAAAAATGGAAACCAGATTCAAAGTACACAAAAACACCTTGACACGTTTTTAAACACTCCAAATAAACACAGCATAACCATAAGTCACCCAGTAATGAAACATTTGTAAACAAATGCAAAATGAGAGAAGTCTCACTTATGCAGCAACTTAGACCAATATAAAGGAACATCTTTATACCAATACTAGTTCTTGTCTTGTTCTTCATTTTAGTTTTAGTACATATACTAGCCATCTTGAGAATACATTTTCTAGACGGTATCTACCCATCATCTTGATGTGACGTCACTTTCTATACGTGTAAAGATTCTGACAAAAATACTCAAACTTTTAGAAACCAAAGATTGTGAATATCAATTTCCAGCTGTTCTTTGAGCTGTAGTTTTATATTACAGTACACATAAGGAACTTCCAGCTGTTCCCTGATCTGTGGTTTTATATTACAGTACACATAAGGAACTTCCAGCTGTTCTCTGAGCTGTGGTTTTATATTACAGTACACATAAGGAACTTCCAGCTGTTCTCTGATCTGTGGTTTTATATTACAGTACACATAAGGAACTTCCAGCTGTTCTCTGATCTGTGGTTTTATATTACAGTACACATAAGGAACTTCCAGCTGTTCTCTGATCTGTGGTTTTATATTACAGTACACATAAGGAACTTCCAGCTGTTCTCTGAGCTGTGGTTTTATATTACAATACATACAAGGAACTTCCAGCTATTCTCTGAGCTGTGGTTTTGTATTACAGTACACATAAGGAACTTCCAGCTGTTCTCTGAGCTATGGTTTTATATTACAGTACTCATAAGGAACTTCCAGCTGTTCTCTGAGCTGTGGTTTTATATTACAGTACACATAAGGAACTTCCAGCTGTTCTCTGAGCTCTGTGTGTGTGTGTGTGTGTGTGTCTTGGTGTTTATACGTATATATGCATATAGTAGATTATGAGTCTCTTTATAAACCACACACTACATTAAAATTATCTGGTGAGAACAGTTATACAGCCAACACAACTTTCTAGGTTATCAAATAAATTATAAGCTGCCTTGTACAATGCACAGTGATGTATTTAGTATTGTATTACAATACTCACAGCTGATTTTGTTGTAAGCTGAATAATAACATTAAGGAAGAAATGGGCAATCCTTATTATGAATCACTATTATCATAAAGTTTTGATTGTCACTTAGTGTGTTTTTTATTGATAAACTATTTGATATTGAATATATACACTTGAATCATCCTGAAGGAAGTTATGAATTATCTTTTTAGCATTCACATTCTTATGATGTCTTTTTTGTGTAATAATAAAGGTGGGGGGGCAAATATTTTATCAACCCCTTGGCAGTATTACAAAGTCTAAGTGTTTATGTGGGTTGACATGATAGTATTTATCACTTCCAACAGAAAGCCACAAACGTCTACCAACAGGTACATCATGTCTCCAGAGCCAAGCGAGGACAGATAGTTGGACAGAGAGGAGGTTTTCGAGGATGCACCATTTGGTTTACTGGTAAGACAGTGTTCTCTCTTGAGATGTATACAAGACAATTATTTTAACATTTGGATAATACATTTACACTGGGTCTCATCTTTCTGTTGTACATATGCTGGACTAGATGTAGTTTTAGTGGACGTGGAAGAATTTTTACACTAACTTACATCTTTCTAATGTATACATTATAACTGTTTGTATTGACATAATGTTCATTTTCATATGGATTCTTTGGCTGAGCTGACTAGCCTAAACTTGACTGTTTAAAATAGTTTCTTTTGTAACTTATTTATTATTAGTGTTTTGTATCTTTTTTTTCTCCAAACTTTCAGCAGTGTGCTTATAGATGTGAAGTGTGCCCAAACCAAAATGTCACCTTATAAGCATAGTTTTATGAGCAGCAGTTTCTCTCATCACAAAAGCATTAAAAAGTGCTATCATAACCGTATATTTGTTGTCCATTTTAATATAAGCATCCAATTCATACTTTTTGAGTTCATCCGTTTAACTGCTTTTGTTCCTTTTGTACGTTGGACATGTTTTTAAGCTGTGCACACTTCAATCATTTTCCACTTTTGTATTTAAATCAGTCTTAGTCAAATTTTGTTTTACTATTTTTCTATTACTTTATTGAGATATACTCTTGGACTTATTTTGTGAATGTTTTGTGTTAAATTGAAATGTCTTTGGTGTTTGTTTACTGTTTGTCTTTCAACACTTCACTCTTTCATTTGATTTAAATTGGGTTATTTTTTCTTTTAGCAATGGGCTGTTTGAAGTTTTGACTTGATGAATCTGTCATTTTGGAAACGTAAGAATATAATTCTCACTGGCAAGAAACACAAAACCTACCTTTGAATGTGTGTCACTGTTCGTGGAACAACAGTGCAGCACCCCTTGTTACATAAATTATAGTATAATCTTCATTTCATAGGTTACTGTTTATCAAAACACAAGAAAAAAACTCACTGTTTTGGGTTACTGCATCTTGAAACACAGGCATACAAAATTCTTATCCTGTTAAAGAAATGGTAAAATAACCCCTTCTGTATAGAATGTTATTTCTATAATAACCTTCACTGTTCTGGTTACTGTTCTTTGATGTATCTTGGTGCAAGTGGTACTAGAATTTATTTGAATTTTCCTTCTGAGCAAATAGCAGGCTTCTCTGTGTTCCTATCCACTGTTATATGGACCTAAGCCATAATGTGTTATGTTCCTATCCACTGTTATATGGACCTAAACCATAATGTGTTATGTTCCTATCCACTGTTATATGGACCTAAACCATAATGTGTTATGTTCCTGTCCACTGTATGTATATGGACCTAAACCATAATGTGTTATGTTCCTATCCACTGTTATATGGACCTAAACCATAATGTGTTATGTTCCTGTTCACTGTATGTATATGGACCTATACCACAATGTGTTATGTTCATGTTCACTGTGTGTATATGGACCTAAACCATAATGTGTTATGTTCATGTTCACTGTGTGTATATGGACCTAAACCACAATGTGTTATGTTCATGTTCACTGTGTGTATATGGACCTAAACCACAATGTGTTATGTTCATGTTCACTGTGTGTATATGGACCTAAACCATAATGTGTTATGTTCCTGTTCACTGTATGTATATGGACCTATACCACAATGTGTTATGTTCATGTTCACTGTGTGTATATGGACCTAAACCATAATGTGTTATGTTCATGTTCACTGTGTGTATATGGACCTAAACCATAATGTGTTATGTTCATGTTCACTGTGTGTATATGGACCTAAACCATAATGTGTTATGTTCATGTTCACTGTGTGTATATGGACCTAAACCGCAATGTGTTATGTTCATGTTCACTGTGTGTATATGGACCTAAACCATAATGTGTTATGTTCATGTTCACTTTATGTATATGGACCTAAACCATAATGTGTTATGTTCATGTCCACTGTATGTATATGGACCTAAACCACAATGTGTTATGTTCATGTTCACTGTGTGTATATGGACCTAAACCATAATGTGTTATGTTCATGTTCACTGTGTGTATATGGACCTAAACCGCAATGTGTTATGTTCATGTTCACTGTGTGTATATGGACCTAAACCATAATGTGTTATGTTCATGTTCACTTTATGTATATGGACCTAAACCATAATGTGTTATGTTCATGTCCACTGTATGTATATGGACCTACACCACAATGTTTGTTCATGTTCACTGTGTGTATATGGACCTAAACCATAATGTGTTATGTTCATGTTCACTGTGTGTATATGAACCTAAACCACAATGTGTTATGTTTGTGTTCACTGTATGTATATGGACCTAAACCATAATGTGTTATGTTCATGTCCACTGTATGTATATGGACCTACACCACAATGTGTTATGTTCATGTTCACTGTGTGTATATGGACCTAAACCATAATGTGTTATGTTCATGTTCACTGTGTGTATATGAACCTAAACCACAATGTGTTATGTTTGTGTTCACTGTATGTATATGGACCTAAACCATAATGTGTTATGTTCATGTCCACTGTATGTATATGGACCTAAACCATAATGTGTTATGTTCATGTTCACTGTGTGTATATGGACCTAAACCGCAATGTGTTATGTTCATGTTCACTGTGTGTATATGGACCTAAACCATAATGTGTTATGTTCATGTTCACTTTATGTATATGGACCTAAACCATAATGTGTTATGTTCATGTCCACTGTATGTATATGGACCTACACCACAATGTGTTATGTTCATGTTCACTGTGTGTATATGGACCTAAACCATAATGTGTTATGTTCATGTTCACTGTGTGTATATGAACCTAAACCACAATGTGTTATGTTTGTGTTCACTGTATGTATATGGACCTAAACCATAATGTGTTATGTTCATGTCCACTGTATGTATATGGACCTACACCACAATGTGTTATGTTCATGTTCACTGTGTGTATATGGACCTAAACCATAATGTGTTATGTTCATGTTCACTGTGTGTATATGAACCTAAACCACAATGTGTTATGTTTGTGTTCACTGTATGTATATGGACCTAAACCATAATGTGTTATGTTCATGTCCACTGTATGTATATGGACCTAAACCATAATGTGTTATGTTCATGTTCACTGTGTGTATATGGACCTAAACCGCAATGTGTTATGTTCATGTTCACTGTGTGTATATGGACCTAAACCATAATGTGTTATGTTCATGTTCACTTTATGTATATGGACCTAAACCATAATGTGTTATGTTCATGTCCACTGTATGTATATGGACCTACACCACAATGTGTTATGTTCATGTTCACTGTGTGTATATGGACCTAAACCATAATGTGTTATGTTCATGTTCACTGTGTGTATATGAACCTAAACCACAATGTGTTATGTTTGTGTTCACTGTATGTATATGGACCTAAACCATAATGTGTTATGTTCATGTCCACTGTATGTATATGGACCTACACCACAATGTGTTATGTTCATGTTCACTGTGTGTATATGGACCTAAACCATAATGTGTTATGTTCATGTTCACTGTGTGTATATGAACCTAAACCACAATGTGTTATGTTTGTGTTCACTGTATGTATATGGACCTAAACCATAATGTGTTATGTTCATGTTCACTTTATGTATATGGACCTAAACCATAATGTGTTATGTTCATGTCCACTGTATGTATATGTTGACCATGATGTTAATCCTCTATATTTATATTTCATACTTCATGAAGAAAGTCTTGGAAGACTTTCGTGCCTTCATATACTTTGAGTTTGAAAGTGCTGATAGATAATCAGTTTTTAATTATCCAATTCTAAATACAAGTTAATTAAAACTTAGGTTAGTAACTGTATCATAAACATTCATTCACTTGTCACATTCTGTTCATTTCAGCTAGGGAAAATAAAATCTCACTGAAATTGTGTCAGATACTATTGTACTTTTAATTACCATTCCAAGTAAGATGTTTTACTTTTTAAATCTTTCAGTAGTTTCTTTTGTGAGACTGCTTTGACATTGTAGTTCTTTTTGTTATTTCATCTTGTGTAACAAGTTTCTGAAGAGAAAAGAGCAAACTATATGTATACATTGTATTATTTAATTTAAGAGTTTACAATTTTCTTTGAGAACTCCATCTGTTTGTTTAATAGAAACTTCCAATCTTGGGCACTATTGGAACTTGTTGTTAAGTAATTTTCAAGCAGAAGTAGCATTTTTATAATCATATTTATTGGAAAAACTAAAACTCTTGCTGAACGTGCCACTTTATCTGGTGTGAGGGAAGTTTAAAAGAAAATGATTCTGCTTATACTGAGACCAACACTGCTTTCTATACAGGAAACACCAGTCTATTTAATGTGTGCATCACTGAGTTTTTAAAATATATATAGTGCTCTCTCTGCTCTTTTGTTTTGGTTTCCTATGATTGTTTTCATATTAGAAATATTAATGTGTTTATGGCTAAATATATCATAATGAAATAATGCAATTCAATCTTTATGAGTAAGATAATTTGAACAGTACAGAACAAACTGTTTTGGTATAAGGAAGTTTGTGGTATTATTTTAAGCTCATATAATCTGTACTTGTTACAGTTGTATGAAAGATGTGTTGATATAATTACTATCCATATTAAAATTTTGTCCCATCAAACATTTTTTTACATCACAATTTTATTTTCTCTATATCCATTTTTTCCCACCATGCACTGTTATTCACAGTGAAGAACTGATAATAGCTTGCAGAAGAAGTAACAATAAGTTTTTCACATATAAATTGTTAAACAGTGCAATAAATGTGATATAATAAACACCTTTTTTTTTACGTGGATATGTGGTAAAGATTTTCATGAAACATTCTGTAACATTTGACCACAGAAATATTTCTACAGCTTTACCTTTCTTATATTGTAATTTGCTTCATGACAGCATGTGGGTTTTATGTTATCTCTGCTTTTCTGGTAAAATAATTTGCAAAGTATTACATTTTTATAATTAGGCTTAACAATTTTCTTTCTTACTGACATGGGTTACCAGATTATGATATAATTATCTGGATCAGTTTCCGTACATGCTATTATTCTTTGTTTCTGTTTTATGATTTTTTGTTTTTCAAAATAAAGGAAGTCTGTTAATGTAAGTTGATTGAATTAATTTGTTTGTAATATTTGTGACATTTAATAATAGCATGGTACTTTAGTGTTCGTCATGTGAAATGAAAGTTCTCTCGGTAAATAGGACTGTCTGGTGCTGGTAAAACTACCATTTCTTTTGGTCTGGAAGACTACCTCTGTGCATTTGGTATTCCTTCCTATGCTCTTGATGGAGACAACATTCGTCAGGGATTGAACAAGAATCTAGGTTTCAGTGCTGAAGATCGTGAAGAAAACATTAGAAGAGTGGCTGAAGTGGCAAAACTGTTCGCTGATAGTGGAGTGGTGTGCATCACAAGTTTTATAAGCCCGTTTGCAAAGGTGAGTAATTTTATGAGCTACACTTGTTCAAGAACTGTACAAAGTGTATATGACAGGCCTTGCATCAAAGTCTTTTTGATGGATTGTTATTTTAAAGTGTTTAAAGTTTTACAAGTGTTTTGTCAGTATTGAGTAGTGTTTACTATGAAGAATGTTGTAACTAACCAGTTTTGATTTGAGTTGCATTCAGTTGTGTTATTATGAAGAATGTTGTAACTAACCAGTTTTGTTATGAGCAGTGTTTACTATGAAAAATGTTGCAACTAACCAGTTTTGTTTTGAGTTGCATTCAGTTGTGTTATTATGAATAATGTTGTAACTAACCAGTTTTGTCATGAGCAGTGTTTACTATGATGAATGTTGCAACTAACCAGTTTTGTTTTGAGTTGCATTCAGTTGTGTTATTATGAATAATGTTGTAACTAACCAGTTTTGTCATGAGCAGTGTTTACTATGAAGAATGTTGTAACTAACCAGTTTTGTCATGAGCAGTGTTTACTATGAATAATGTTGTAACTAACCAGTTTTGTTTTGAGTTGTGTTTACTATGAAGAAAGTTGTAATTAACAACCTTTGTTTTAAGTTTGTTGCTTTTGTTCATGCTATTTCTCAATTTTATTGAGTTTAATATGAAAACATTCAATATCTTTCACTAGTTTCATATTTATCTGGTATGCTGGTTAGGGGTCATGGACTTCTGATCTATGGATTGTGAATTTCTATACCATCACCAAACATGTTCACCCATTCCACTACCAAGGAATTATAATCTCACTATCAATCCTATGTTACATTTTCAGTTAACAAGACACAAGGGGGATTCCAATGATTAGATACTAATGTAACTGTTAGCAAGTCACACTCTTCTTATCTTAAAATTTATTCTTATGGATTTCTCATATTTATTTCCATTGGAACTATTAAAACTTGATAGCTTATTTAAAGTAAACTTGTCTCCTGAAATACACCAAACATACTTAGCATTTAAAAATAAAAAACTTTCAAAAGTGTGTTTAACACTTATTGAAATTTTCAGTTTCAAAATTTAGTAGGTATATAACTAGTATTACTAAAAAAGTAAAGATATTTAGGTGTAAAACATTCTATTACATATGTACTCTATATATATTTTCTTAAACCGAAAACCAAAACTTTTACTTTAGTCCATTTGATTGGCATCTATAAAACTATCAGCTGTATCTTAACTTTACAACACAATAATATATCAACACAATTTTTAATTGTGTTTGTGGTGATCAATATTATGCTGTCTTGAAAGGTCGAGAAGTGGAAAAGTTTCACTTTTCTTTTATTATCTTGTACTTCATTTATGTATCTTTTTAACTTGCTATTGTAGTGATCTTAGGTGATTTAATAAATTATTTGTTTTGTCATACTCCTCAATGTTTTACAGGATAGAGAACAAGCTAGAGCCATCCACCAGGAATCAGGTCTTCCATTCTTTGAGTGCTTTGTTGATACACCTATAGAAGTTTGTGAAGAGAGAGATGTGAAAGGACTTTATAAAAAAGCCAGAGCAGGAGAAATAAAAGGTTTGTACTTTCACAAAATATTACACTGTGTAGTCTTCTCATGTCTTCATGTCACTACGTAGACTTCTCATGTCTTCATGTCACTATGTAGTCTTCTCATTTCCTTATTTTAATGTGTAGTCTTCTCATGTCCTTATGTCAATGTGTAGTCTTCTCATGTCCAAATGTCAATGTGTAGTCTTCTCATGTCTTTATGTCATTGTCTAGTCTTCTCATGTCTTTATGTCACTGTCCAGTCTTCTCATGTCTTTATGTCACTGTCCAGTCTTCTCATGTCTTTATGTCACTGTCTAGTCTTCTCATGTCTTTATTTCATTGGGTAGTCTTCTCATGTCTTTATTTCATTGTGTAGTCTTCTCATGTCTTTATGTCATTGTGTAGTCTTCTTATGTCTTTGTCATTGTATAGTCTTCTAATGTCTTTATGTCATTGTGTAGTCTTCTTATGTCTTTGTCATTGTATAGTCTTCTAATGTCTTTGTCATTATGTAGTCTTCTCGTGTCTTTGTTATTGTGTAGTCTTCTCGTGTCTTTGTTATTGTGTAGTCTTCTCATGTCTTTGTTATTGTGTAGTCTTCTCATGTCTTTATGTCACTGTCTAGTCTTCTCATGTCTTTATGTCACTGTCTAGTCTTCTCATGTCTTTATTTCATTGTGTAGTCTTCTCATGTCTTTATGTCATTGTGTAGTCTTCTCATGTCTTTGTCATTGTGTAGTCTTCTCATGTCTTTGTCATTGTGTAGTCTTCTCATGTCTTTATTTCATTGTGTAGTTTTCTCATGTCTTTATGTCATTGTGTAGTCTTCTTATGTCTTTATGTCACTGTCTAGTCTTCTCATATCTTTATGTCATTGTGAAGTCTTTGTTATTAAGAAATAAGATATAGCTAAAACACTGGTTTTACTGATAAGTGTGGAAGCTTTGTTATTAAGTAATAAGATATAGCTAAAACACAGGTTTTACTAATCAGTGTGGAAATTTTATTGATAAATTAATGAGAAGATGAAGCTAAAACACTGGTCTTACTCATCAGTGTGTAGGTGATATTTAACGTAATTCTCTCACGTGTTGGTGATATTTATCGTAATTCTCCCACATGTTGGTGATATTTAACGTAATTCTCCCACATGTTGGTGATATTTAACGTAATTCTCCCACGTGTAGGTGATATTTGTTTCGTGAATTACTCTTGTATTTGTTTACTGAGGGAGGTTTGCCTCTTAGGTATATGACTTTAACCAATAGTGTTTTAAAATTCTTGGATTGAACACAGTTTGGATTGAACATGAACACAGTTTGTTGACTTTCCAAAGACAAAAGAACATTTACATCGGACTTCTGTTGTTTTATCGAATCACATTTGGACAACTTCAAAAACAAGCATTATTTCAGTAACTAGACCTATATCATCCCAACTCTGAATACCTTTCACATATAATTTTATATTATTTTCTGTTATGTAATAAAAGATATAACAAAGATATTAAATTATATAACAAGATATAACATTTTCAAGGACGGGGCACTTGGTTTTGTTCATCCCATATACAACCTAGCACTGTGGTATTAAAATTTATAGGATGAATTTTTGAAGGTATAGAAGAGACTATATGAATAAAACTTTTTTATGTACATGTTTGAAAAGTTTCCAGTTACATTTTGTTTGAATGTGTAGGTTTTACTGGGATTGATTCAGCATATGAAAAGCCTAGCCACCCTGATTTGGTCATCAAAGCTGGACAGCTGAGTGTTCAGGATTCAGTGCAATGTGTTGTTGGGTTGTTAAAAGACAAGGTAAGAACTGAATGTGTAGGATTCAGTGCAATGTGTTGTTGAGTTGTTAAAAGACAAGGTAAAACCTGAATGTGTAGGATTCAGTGCAGTGTGTTGTTGGGTTGTTAAAAGACAAGGTAAAACCTGAATGTGTAGGATTCAGTGCAGTGTGTTGTTGGGTTGTTAAAAGACAAGGTAAAACCTGAATGTGTAGGATTCAGTGCAGTGTGTTGTTGGGTTGTTAAAAGACAAGGTAAGACCTGAATGTACAGGATTCAGTGCAATGTGTTGTTGAGTTGTTAAAAGACAAGGTAAAACCTGAATGTGTAGGATTCAGTGCAGTGTGTTGTTGGGTTGTTAAAAGACAAGGTAAAACCTGAATGTGTAGGATTCAGTGCAGTGTGTTGTTGGGTTGTTAAAAGACAAGGTAAAACCTGAATGTGTAGGATTCAGTGCAGTGTGTTGTTGGGTTGTTAAAAGACAAGGTAAGACCTGAATGTACAGGATTCAGTGCAGTGTGTTGTTGAGTTGTTAAAAGACAAGGTAAGACCTGAATGTGCAGGATTCAGTGCAGTGTGTTGTTAAAAGACAAGGTAAGACCTGAATGTGTAGGATTCAGTGCAGTGTGTTGTTGGGTTGTTAAAAGACAAGGTAAGATCTGAGGGTATAGCATTTATTGCAGTGTGCTGTTGGGTTGTTAAAAGACAAAGTAAACAACAAGTTACGCAGATAAATCACATGGGAAGCAGGCAACTAACAATGTGTTACTATGTGTCATTTAATAAAATGATAATGAATAACAATCGTGCATGTATTACAATGAAAATGAATGATATAGTAACATGTATTACAATGAAAATGAATGATATAGTAACATGTATTACAATGAAAATGAATGATATAGTAACATGTATTACAATGAAAATGAATGATATAGTAACATGTATTAAATATTATTACCATAGACAAGTAACCTTTGTGTGTATCACATAAGAAGTGTAACCAAGTGTAATAGTATCACATAACAGAGGTAACCATGAAAATATTAGCATGAATCATTTGAACAAATAAACAAAACTGTACTGAGATGTATTATACATGTACAAAAAGATAAGTAAAATGATATTAATATCTTTAACACGATATAATAAAAAAAAGGCCACAGAAAGAAATGTACACATTTCATATAACATTGAATTGTAAGTTGGGTTAGGTAATTCTTATCTTTTGTTTCGAGTTTCTGCACATGGTAGTGTGCTGAATACATTATATTAAAATAATTAGCAAGTCACTTGATAACCACAGATGGTTTAAAATGGTAGTGGAACAGATGTGTCAGAAATACTTTTTGACATTGTCGTATGTCTGAAAAATACGTGTAACACTTTGTCATTGAGGTTTACAGATTTCCCATCATATTTCATTTCATGGGAAAACAATGGAATTTGGATCAAATTAGGTCATCAGGAACATCCAGAAAGAGATATGAAAGAAAGTTCTCTGCTGAGGTAGGTATAGTGAATTTTTCCAATATGAAAATACTTGAATGTGAAGATTAGGACAAACAGTTGTTTATGTTGGCCTTGGCAACAGTGTGCAAGATTATAAAGAAGGATCTCTGTCTGGAAAGGCAACACAAACCATTTGTACACAAGTTCCTTCCATAATAAAAAAGGATCTCTGTCTGGAAAGGCAACACAAACCATTTGTACACAAGTTCCTTCCATGATAAAGAAGGATCCCTGTCTGGAAAGGCAACACAAACCATTTGTACACAAGCTCCTTCCATGATAAAGAAGGATCCCTGTCTGGAAAGGCAACACAAACCATTTGTACACAAGTTCCTTCCATGATAAAGAAGGATCCCTGTCTGGAAAGGCAACACAAACCATTTGTACACAAGCTCCTTCCATAATAAAGAAGGATCTCTGTCTGGAAAGGCAACACAAACCACTTGTACACACGTTTTTTGGTTTTTTTTCCATAATAAATCTCTTCAGCTGTCGCATGTCTGAAATAGCTGGAATATGAAATTGCAATCATGTTATTCCTTATTGACAAGCAGTGGTCCAGATTTTGGATACCTTGCCTACAGATTTGTGTGTTGGTGAATTGTTTAAACCAGCACTGGTAACCATTTTCATTATACACTGAATGAATTCTGGAAAGCCTTCATTTTGCTTCTGAACATTCTAGTCTTCCTCAAGAGTGTATTGCATTGGAAAGTACATTGCAGTGCTAATGTCAAGATACACTGTCATCAGACAGATCATGACCATACATGGAAACATTGACTGAAAAGTTTGGTGAGGCTTCAAAATGGTTATAATTTAACATGCTTCTGTATTTTCATGCATCTTTCATGCTATCAAGTGTGTTTCTCTAATATTTGAAGTAATACAATTAAGTAACATGAAATAAGTATAAGTAAACAGTATCGCTACCATTAACCATGAAGTATACATGCTAACTACATCATATAATTTGGTTATTCTTTAATCTCTTTACTCTTTTGATAACGAGTTACAGATAAAATCATTTATATTCACAGACCGATAAAAGGAAAATGGATGGAATTGTTTTTTAATTTTCAGAATCCAGTAGTTGCATGTCAGAAAAAAATCTTTTATTGTGTTTTTATACACAATATAAATGTAAAAACTTTTTAATGAACTAATAAATTTAATTGTAATTTATATACTTACAAGTACACGTGTGTGTGTGTGTTTGCAAATATTAAGTGTTTGAGGACTTAAATAAAAAGTGTTATTGGGAGTCTTAGCTTCGAGTCTCTTTCTTTTATCTATAAACCCTCAAGTATGTACCTGTAGCTGCATCCTTACTTCACGTAACAACAGGTTGTATTAGGTAAAACTCCAATAGTTAAGCTGAAACAATCAACTCAGTCTGCCTGCAAGTCAGTACGACCCTGTTACATAACATGAACTGTGTAGACCACAAAGTAACCAACAACATGAATCATGTGGACAGAAGGGTGACCAGTAACATTAACATGACTCATTTAGAACACAAAGTAACCAACAACATGAATTTTACTGACCAAGAGGTCTCTCGTACTTTGAATTAATATTTTGTTTGTCAAAACCACTTCTACTGGGATGGACTCCTCAGTGTGCATTCCTGTATGTGGTGAGGGGACCTCCAAGGAAAGGTTCTGTTCTTTCAGTTTACCTCCTGTGGTATCCAAACATCCATCTATGTGTTTGCCATGCATGGTGACCCTTGAAGGGCAGGAGAGGATTCTGGTGGTTGAGGGGTCCAACTATAACACAACTTTTGCCTTGAATTCCTGTAGATGGGCAGCCTTTAGGTGGCTTAACTTGGTTTAATTGGCTGATCCACTTGGGCTAGAGTCAATCAAGTACCAGTGTTGGAAGTTCTCAACGGGTGTTGTGGACATTGTGCCTGATGCTGGTGTTTTGGCATAGTGCTTGTGAAACCATGGGATTGCCGCAATGTTCTTGCATAACATTGTAGTGCATCCCCTTGTAGGGCTCCATGGTGAGTGGAGTCAGTGGGTAAGGAAGTTTTCCTTTTTCCTATGGATCCTCCTTTGAAAAATGTGAATAAAATAGTGAATAAACAATCAATAGGTAAATGACCATGTCTTGAAGACTCTGAGCAGCAATCTTCAACATCTGTAACACACGAACCTCATTTTCTTATATTACATTCTCTTTCAGAAAAACTTTTAGGGCAAATATCACCCTTTTTTATTCAGAAGGGACCAGAGGAACTTGCTGGCTCTCCAAAGTTCGTAAAGAAGCTTCGATCTGGAGAGATATTGGTTCATACATCCACATCTCAACACAATGAAATCCTCTTGAACTCAAAGACAGTTGGGGATGTACCTATTGAGGTTACCCCTCATGCTACCTTGAATTAATTATGAGGAGTTGAGAGGGATTTGAAGAACGTCCCCGAGTCAGAGATTCTCACTGGTTTCTCTACTCAAGAAGTTTCTGCAGTGAGGAGCATCTCCACTCGCAAAGATGGAGTTACACTGCTGATAAATATCCTCATTTTGACATTTACATCACCACGTGCATCTGCCACCATCAAGGTAGGTTATCTAAATTTCAGGGTATGGCTGTACATGCCAAACCCCCTCCAATGTTCCTAATGTCAGAGGTTCAACCACTCATAGACATTATGTCGTGGTTCTCTGACATGTGCTCGTTGTGGTGGCAAGAACCACGATGCCTGTGAGTGTGACATGGATCCACATTGTGTTAACTGCAATGGTTGTCACCCTTCCTACCTTCATTCTTACCCAAAATGGTTGGAGTAAAAAGAGGTATAGCAGTTGAAAATGACTCATAACATCAGTTATCCTGAGGCTTGGAAATTGCTGTCTCGAATATTTTGTAATCTTGAATATATGCTGCTGCACTTTGTTCCACAACTACAATGGGATTGCAGACAGATCTCTCTGTGTCTCCAAGAGAATTGTTTTCCAAACATATGAAAAGCCTTTTGCCCCCCATGGTTAAAAAAGTTGATGAATCAACTTCTACATTCATCTCAGTTTCTCCCATACATTCCAACAAACCCCATGATCCACCTCCTTTGGTATCAAATACAGGCATTTCCTTCTGATACATCTATTTCTCCCACCCCAAGATGCAAAGCAATCATTCATTCACATCCTCAGTCACTGGAATCCCTTTTCAACAACAAAGACCTGCCCAATTGATCCAGGGCAGGATCCATGGAGGTCGATAAACCTCCTCCAAATAAGAACAGTAAGGAAAAAAGACATGGTCATAAACATGGGTTCTCCAGCCACTTTGGCTACTCATCATTAAAAATAGCCACATAGATACAATGGAACTCTCAAGGTTTACGAGTGACATCAAAACACTGATTGCTTCCTACCATCCTGTATGTCTTTCCTTACAAGAAACATTTCTGAAAACTGCCAACACATTCACCTTTCGACAGTTTTCTCTGTACAGGAATGACAGGCAGTGTGATGGATAGTACATGAAGGGGAGGCTCTGTTGGTTGATCAGCATTTGCCCGCCCTATCTTTGTCATTCAACACACACTTGGAGGCCGTAGCCATCTGTGTTTCCTTGGGTTTCACTGTTTGTTCTCTCTACCTGTACCCTGGAGAGACATATGATCAATCAGACCTTGATGCTCTTGTTGAACAGTTGCTGTCTTTCTTTCTAATCCTGGGGGACTTTAATGGACATAATCCCCTCTGGGGAAGTGCTGTTATTGACAGGAGGGGTTGATCTGTAAAGCATATGCTCTCTGATCACAATCTTTCTCTTTTCAATATTGGTTCTTCCACTTATTTTCATGCACCTAGTCAGTCCTTTACTGCTATTGATCTTTCAGTTTGCTCCCCTTCATTATTCTCCCATTTTTCATGGAGAGCTGACAGTAATCCACTAGGCAGTGATCATTTTCCAATCCTTTTGAGAGAGACTGGCCATGGTCAGTGCCAGCCTACCCATGTGCCCCAGTAGAAGCTGGATCAGCTAGACTGGTCCACTTTCACTTCTCTTGCAGAACTTGATCCTGCCATCATGAATCAGACATCAATAGACGACTGTGTGGCAGCGGTAACTGACTGTATTATACAAGCAGCTGCTCAGTGTATTCCTAAAACCTCGACATGTTTTCCACGATATCCTCATCCATGGTGGAATCCTGCCTGCCACATGATATGGAAGACTCAAAAACAGGCCTGGGATACTTTCTGTAGATATCCCATACTTTCGAACTGCATCACTTTCCAACGGGCCCATGCAGTGCTAGGGGGGTAAGACGTCAAAGCCAGAAGGAATCTTGGATTAAGTTCACAACTGGCATATCTTCTTCCACCATTTCTAAGGTCATATGGGACAGGATTCGAAAGGTTAGTGGGCACTACAATTCTGTTCTCCTCTCGATCTTACTCTCTGATATCCAAGAGGTAGTTGATGTCTGGAGCATCATTGATACTCCAGGTGAAAGCTTTTGTCAGGTATCTAGCACTTCTGCTTGTTCCTTCACCTTCTTGGCCTTCAACACTCGGGCAGAGCGATCACCTCTTTCCTTTCAAACTGTCTCTTTAACAATAATCATCCCTTTACACTGGTGAAACTGAAAATGGCCCTTCTTCGGTCTGGCAGTACATCTGTTGGACCTGATGATGTACACTCTGACATACTGCGCTATTTTTCTTCTGCTTCTCTTGATATTCTTCTAATTGTTTTTAACCAGATCTGGCAGGAAAATGTTTTTTCTAATACCTGGCACCAGGCTATTATCTTACCTTTCTCTAACCCTGGGAAAGATCCCAAGATTCCTTCAAACTACCGTCCAGTTGCTTTGATGAGCTGTTTCTGTAAGACCTTAGAGAGAGTGGTTAATGCTAATCTTGTTTGGTTCCTCGAATCAAACAACCAACTCCCACCCACCCATGAATTATCGGATTTGACTTGAAACGTCAATCAGAGAAGCCTTTCTCAAATGACAACATCTCGTATCAATATTTTTGACATTGAGAAGGCTTATGACACAACATGGAGGTATAGCATTTTGCCACGTATGGTTACGTGGTCATTTACCCATGTTTATTAAAACTTTTAATGAACAGGAGATTCCAAGTTCATGTGAGTTCGACACTTTCCCGTTCTTTTGTACAGGAACTTGGAGTCCCTCAGGGCTGTGTTTTGAGTGTCACATTTTTTAGCATAAAGATAAATTCCATCACTGAACAACTCCCTCTCACTGTTGCAAATGGGCTGTATGTCGATAATTTTCACATCTCATGTCAGTCGTTGAACATGAGATATATTGAGCTGCAATTACAAACTGCCCTCAATCTTGTACTGACATGGACCACAGCAAATGGCTTTAACTTCTCTCTCTCGCTAATACCATTTACATGCACTTTTGCTGCCAATGGGGTATTCACCCTGATCCTGAACTCTGTATCAGCAAAGTTTTGCTGCCAGTGGTCCCTGAGACCAAGTTCTTGGGGCTTATCTTTGACTGTAAGCTGATCTTTATACCATGCTTAAAGCAGCTATGAGTCAAATGCACAAGAGTACTGAACGTCCTTTGTGATCTCTCTAACTCAGAACATCGATCCACTCCCCAACTGATGGTAAAGATATATTTTGCTCTTATTCTATCAAAACTTGACTATGGATCAATGTTGTATGGCTCTGCCAGACTCTCGGTTTTAAAGATGCTGGACCCCATTCATCATCAAGAACTTTGACTCTGCACTGGGGCTTTTCACACCTCCTCTGTTCGAAGCTTATGCATATAATTTCATGAACCTTTTCTGCACCTTTGCCATTTACAACTATCTTTACTATATTCATCGAAACTTCATTCCTTACCAAACCATCCCACCTGGGGTTGTTTTCCTTCCTCAGTGAGCCATACTTTTTCAGAACAAATGATCTGCCATTGCTCCTTTTGGTTTTCGCATCCAGGTGTAATTGGATGAATTGGGTCTGTCCTTGAATAACATTGCAGTATCCACTGGTCAGCCCATCCCACCGTGGCTTTTTAAAGTCTCCAAATGTGATCTTTCTTTCAGTCATCTGAGAAAGGCAGATACTCCAGATTGGAAGTACTGTCTTTTATTTAATGAACATCTTTTGAACAATCTTTCCATTCCAATTTGTACAGATGGTTCCAAATCAGGTAACTCTGTGGGCTCTGCTATAGTTTGTTACAGTTAGGTGGTTGCATGCAGAATTCCATCTACAGCTCCTGTGTTCACTGCTGAACTGTATGTCATATCTCTTGCCCTGGATTATATTGAAGCTAAGCAGTACTCCAACTACACTATTTATACCAACTTGCTTAGTTCTATACTGGCCCTGGAATTGCTTTACATTGGCTCACACCCTGTTCTTGCTGATATTCAAAACCGACTGGCCCATTTCTCATTAACATCTACTTCTATCCAGTTTTTCTAGATTCCAGGCCATGTTGGTATTCACAGGAACAAGCTTGCAGACACGGCAACTAAATCTATCTACTCTGGCACTATCATCACTGTGCCTATTCCATACATAAACTATGGTCCTGTATTCAAGGCTCGGCTCCATGCCAGCTGGCAGTCCACTTGGATTGAGAAATGCAACAACAAGCTTTTTCAAATGAAACTCTAAATTGGGCTTTGGCTGTCTAGCTTCAGTAAGGCTCAGAAGGAGGAAGTTGTTCTAACTAGACTATGCATTGGTCACACTTTTTAAAATCATTTTCTTTTATCCAGAACTGATACACCAATGTGTTGTCTGTGTAACACTCAGGTCACAATAAGCCACATTTTACTTTCTTGCCATCATTATGACTCTAAACGACAGCAATATTTAAACATGTTCTGTTCCAAGTTTTGTCCATAATGTTAGATAGTGTTATTGGTGATGGTTACACTGTCCACCTTGACAAAGTTTTTAGTTTTTTAATGACCATTAATCGTTTTAATCTCATTTAAGTGTTTGATACTTATTCATTACAGCTTTATAATTGTGGTTCCCTTTTCAGAGTCTCAATTCCTCTTGTTTAATTTGACATTGTAAAATGGCCAGAATGTTAAATAATTTGACACAAGGACTGGAAAGGCCAACTTCAGGTGACTAATGCTGTTGTTTGAACTACCAGTTAATTGTCCTGGCAAGTTGTTATTACAATTTTGCTGCATGTCTTTTAACAATTTTATTACTTTACTTTTTGGTACTGACCATAATGACATAACCTGGAAAGACCAACTTCAGGTGACTGACAGTGATTCTTGTACTTACCTGTTAGTCTTCCTGACAGGTTATGATAATTACCATTATGCTTCAGGAAGTCCTTTACAATTTTGTAGACTGGATGTAAAGATTGGTTTTGTGCCATTTTCTGTTTTTAAATGCTGTTTTGTTTTTATCTTCATTTCCTTTTATGTATTTTACTACATTTACTTTACTTTTACCTTTTTACTGAACATTTGGCTAATTATTAAAACAATTTTACAACGTGTCTTTTAAAACTTTTTTTTACTTTATCTTTTGATACTGTCTGTTATGACAACATAACCTGAAACCAGGACTGGAAAGACCAACTTCAGGTGACTGATAGTGGTTTTTGTTCTTACCTGTTAGTCTTCCTGGTGGGTTATGATCATTACCTTTTTGCTAAAGTAAATACCTTACAACTTCTCTTTCTCTGCTAGACTTGGTGTCAACATTGGTTTTATACTTTTTCTGTTTTTCAATGCTGTTTTGTTTTATCTTCATTTTCTGTATTTTACTACATTTACTTTATTTTTACCTTTTTACTGGGCGTTTGGTGCAGATAGCCTAGCTGCTTTGTGCCATAAAACACTAAATCAACCAACTAGTCTATTGGGTTGAGTTTTATCCTGTCTCTTTCACTACACATGTTAGAAAAATTTTAACAATTTTAGGCTTTTTACTGTCTTGTCATTTCTTTCTTGTGTGACTATGGTGTAAAATTCTGTAAAGAAAGGTGTCCTGATGACATTGAGTGGACTCTCTTACAGCTTTCTTTTGTGTTTTCCTGTTCTGACTTTTAATTTGAAATGTATAACTATTGTATCGAAAACACCAATTTCTAATTCTGAAGATGTAATAAATATGAACATAGCTTTTCTCTACTCAACACTAATCTCTAAGTATTCCATGTTGGTTATGTTTGTGATATACTGAAGTAAAATTACAAGTTAATATTTATGGTTCTCAGCTATTTGTGTTTTTATATCATTTTATTATTGCAAGCCACCAGAAATAATGGGAGTTTGTAACAGTTGTTTTTATTGTACTTTAGGGTATCATTCCAGAGTCAGCAGTTGATAGTGTAAAGGAGTTATTTGTTTCTAAGAATCGAGAAAATTCGGCAAAGGACGAAGCTGAATCGCTTCCATTTGTCAACATTACCGATGTGGACTTACAGTGGGTTCAGGTTTTGTCCGAAGGTTGGGCTACACCCATGAAAGGATTCATGAGGGAGAGAGAATACCTACAATGCATGCACTTTGGCTGTCTTCTAGATGGTGGGTGAGAACACTTGCATGTCTTTGGTTTTATTTACTGACTACACATTTCTTTGCATTTCTTCAAGAGTTATATATTCACTGTGTAGCTTTGTGCTTAATAACAAACAGATAGAGAAAAATTAGGTGAGTAATACTCTTCAAAATGCTCCAAACAAACTGACAACTGACTTTTGTTTAGTGTTAAGACTGAACTTGAATGTATGATAGGGATTAGTTTCAGTAAGAACTGTATATTTGCCTAATTATTTGTTAATTGTAAACTCAAGAATTTCTTAAATAAACATTGGTGAAACTCCTTTGCATTAAGTTTATAGTCTTAATGTTTTCGAGAATAACTGGCCTGAGAAGTGGTAATAAGTTGTCAGTTAAGTTGTTTTTTTTAAAAACAATTGAAAAACTGCAATTGACAAGAGGTAGCAAGAAGAAAACAGGGAATTGACCCAGTGATCCTGATTAGTGGATGAGTTGTTGACAGAGTTGGTGTACTGATTATTTTCTTTGTTCTGAAAAGTTTCTTTAGCTACACATTAATTATGCTTAGAACCTCTAGCAAAGCTAGCTGGTTTAACTTCTTGCGAGTAAACGAATATTATGGTTGAAATTTTGCCAGAAAAGCAAGATATATTATGGATGTATTCTGTTTATAACTATTGACATGCGAGTTTTTAAAGAATAAGATGGGTTAAGATGGTAACTTTTATCTGGATGTAGTTTGGATGTCAAGAGGAAACACAAGCCCTAGTTTATTGTAAATATCAGTTCTAGTTAAACAAAGATTGAAAGTAGACCTCTTCTAGACACTAAGAAAATGAAATTCTTGTGGTTGGAGAATATTTTACCTTTAAGAACGTATAAAATGGCTCATATGTAACTGATAACAAAAATTTAAAATAATTGCCGTATTTGTCTGTTCAAATTTAATTATTTTGGTGGGGGGATCAGAAACTCCATGAGAAAGTTGTGTATTATTTTGGATAGAGAACCTGGTTATTATGGTGTAAGAGAACCTGGTTATTAGCGTGGAGCAGTGATATGAATTGTACTTGAAGCCTATGCAGAAAAATGTCATTGATGTGAGGTAAGATGGCCCTGCAGGTGACAGGTCATTTTAAATGAACATTAGCCTGGTGACAGGTCATTTTAAATTAACACTAGCCTGGTGACAGGTTATTTTAAATGAACATTAGCCTGGTGACAGGTTATTTTAAATGAACATTAGCCTGGTGACAGGTCATTTTAAATGAACATTAGCCTGGTGACAGGTCATTTTAAATTAACATTAGCCTGGTGACAGGTCATTTTAAATTAACATTAGCCTGGTGACAGGTCATTTTAAATGAACATTAGCCTGGTGACAGGTCATTTTAAATGAACATTAACCTGGTGACAGGTTATTTTAAATGAACATTAGCCTGGTGACAGGTCATTTTAAATGAACACTAGCCTGGTGAATAGTTATTTTAAATGAACATTAGCCTGGTGACAGGTCATTTTAAATGAACATTAGCCTGGTGACAGGTCATTTTAAGTTAACACTAGCCTGGTGAATAGTTATTTTAAATGAACACACACATGGTGATAGGTTATTTTAATAGTCTTCAGGAAAGAAATGAAAGACAATATAAAATAAATTATTCTTTTGACAGGACTATATATAGTATACAGTTATTTGATTGTTTTTTGCATCTTTGGTCCTTAAGTTGCTGAGATTGAGGAATTGCGTCATCCACATGTAGCCACAACATCATCTTATCAAATATTAAGATCTTTAAGCACAAAATTTATGTACATATTTTTGAGTGAATTTAATTTTTTCTATGATTCTAAAAGTTATAATAACAAACATTTTCATTAGATTTAATTTATTTTATAATTTCCTCTTTATATTTTGTTTGTCCAACAAATTTGTACACGTGTGTGTCACAACTCAGTTAATTTAATATCTTCATTTCCATGTGCTAATTAATTTATTATTGTTTCCTTGTTAAAACTTAATGATTGTTAAGCCATAGAAAAGAACCAACTCACACATTCATATATAACCTCAAGTAACCTTACTTGTCACCTCTTGTAACTAAATAAGGACAGAACACATATTTTCAATAATATTTTAAACCTTCTCTTTATTGTTATAATGCTATGACTATTTGTTTTCTTATTTCAGTACAAGCTGATTTTATGTGTAGTTTTAAAATCCTAAATGTTAAATTTGCTGAAATACATCAAGCAATGTGCTTGCATATTTCTTCAGTTTTTTTTTTCAGAAAATATGAAGAAATCCCTGTGAAAGGAAAAGATGTAATTGAAATTAAGTCATAAATATAATACATGCACAATAAAAACTAAAATTCATATTTTAAAAATTTCTTAAAGTTTTTATCTACTGATGTCAATTACCTGTATTCATTTTCATGTTTCTTTTCAAGTGAACTTGGACAAAAATTGAGGTGACTTGTTAATTAATGTACAAAATATAAATCAACATACATTTGAATGAAAGTGAAGGGTGAAAAAGGTGCTTTAAGTTTTGTAATGTGACCATAGTTACTGAACTATTCTGAAACCTTACTAACTTGCTGTTCTTGAAATCAGGTCCAGACTTTGATGGAATCTGAACAGTTAGTCTGAACTAATAAAAACTCTGGAAATTAAAATAAACTAGGTTTTGATACATGTGGTGAGCAGAAAAGAGAAAGCTTATTCTGTATCTTTAAAATAAGGTAGAAATAAATGGTAAAGTTTAGGAGTAGAAATGTCTTATTTATTAATGTCTTGTATAAAGGTGAATGTTTACTGATTATATATTATTAATTTTAATTATTACTTTCCTGTTAATTCCATTGGTTCTTTTTTTAAGTTAAAGCCACCACTAAACAGTCAGGAAATCTCTGTGTTCTGTAAAGTTGTTTCATTTATAATTGCATGGGTAGTTTGTGTAAATAATGGTTACTTTTACTTGAGCATGCAAACGCATTTTTAAAAACAGATGGTGTGACAAACCAGTCGATTCCCATTGTACTGCCAGTTTCTACAGAAGATAAGGAAAATCTGATAGACTCTTCGGCCATTGCTCTGAGACATAATGGCAAGTGCTACGCTATCCTTCGGCATCCTGAATTTTATGAACATAGGAAAGAAGAGCGATGCTGTAGACAGTTTGGTACAAATGACCTTGGTCATCCTTATGTAAAGGTCAGTAACTGTGGCATACATCGAGTAATATTATATGTTCCACTATCTAACATATTTCTACAATGTGAGATATTTATGGGCAGTCTGGACATTAAACCTCTTTGGAAAACATTCCAATTGAGTTCAAAAAGTGAAAAGAACCTAAACTTCAATAAGCACTGTGGTTGATGTGTTAGATTATTAGACCAAAGTGATTATAATCTGGAGTAACAAAAAAATAGTTTTAGTTGTATTTAAATATTAGACTAAAATGATATAATCTGGAGTAAATGTCTTTGAAGTTTTAGTTTCAAACTTTTTTATTATGATGTGCATTTTTATTGGTTGTTGATTTTGTGATGCCACATAATTTTATTACCTGTTAAGTTTGTGATGTAACAAGGTTTTTTCAGCTGGTAAATTTGTGATTTTTTTTAACTTAATATTTATCAGTAAATTTTGTAATGTAACAGTTTTTATCAGTTGCTAATTTTGTGATTAAACATAATTTTTATCAGTTGTTAACTTTGTGATGCAATATTTTTTCTCAGCTGTTTTTCTCAATATGTTTTTATCAGCTGTTGAGGTTGCGATGTAATATATATCTTTATTATAGTTATAAATTTGATACTTAGAATATCTTACTGTAAGTAATATTGCAGGAGATTATTTCTAAAAGATAACATGATCTTTACAGAAAACATAACATGGTAAGACCAGAAACTTGTATCTGTACAAGTCACAATAGCCCATTAAGTTACTATATAAATTAACAACCTATGTTACGTTGTTTTATATTAGATGATCTATGAAAGTGGAGACTGGTTAGTTGGAGGAGATCTGGAAGTATTAGAGAGAATCAGATGGAACGATAGCTTGGATGATTTCCGCCTCTCTCCAATGGAACTTCGAGCCAAGTTCAAAGAAATGGAAGTGAGAACCTTCATTTAAGTAACAGCCAACTCTGACCTAGCTTTACTATTTTTTTATAAAGAAAAAATTTTAATTTTGTTTGACTTTTAATTTCTCTTCAGCAAAACATGCTATAAATGGGCTTCTGATGTGTTAAATCTTTTCGGTATTTGTGGTGGTTTTTGTCATGTGATTATTAATCACACATTTGTCTACTTTCTTTGAGATAAAGTGTAGTATTACAATTATCAGAAGCTTCCAGTAATAACTGATCACAACTCAGTAATACACTTTCCTAAAGTATTTATAGAATAATTGAAAACGTGTTTAGTTCAGAATTATGTTTTTCTTTGTGTTTTGTTACAAAAGAAGTCACATTCTTATTGTTAGTGGGCATGATAACACAACTTTTGTCTGTTTGATGCTTGTACTGTGTAAAATATGTATTGTGCGTTGAAGGACAAATAAGTTGAGGTATTGTGGTTGACCATGTGTTTTCTACTTTCTGTTATGTATGACCCACAATAAAAGTTCGAAAGTAATGGACAGTTCATGTGTATTGAACTCATTTGGTGGAGTTTACAAATTCTATACTAAATCGTTGTTCATTTTCAACTACCTGACTTTAATAAAAGAACATAACCAGTTTTATCATCCACAACTAATTAGTTGTTCATTTTCAGCTACCTGACTTTAATGAAAGAACATAACCAGTTTTATCATCCACGACTAATTAGTTGTTCATTACAAAACTGTCTGATTTTAATAATGAATATAACTAGTTTTCTCTTCTGACAGTTTCATAAAGTTTTTCTCTCCTACCAACTGTGATTTGAAATAAATTCCAAGAAGCCAGAGGTTCATGAGATAATTAGTCAAATAGCCTTGCATATCATAAAACAACTGATGGAATAGTATTTTATGAGCAAACTATGGTTAAAAAGAATATTTTACAACACATGTTTAATATTATTTATGTGGTGTGTTCTCTAAATTCATCTAAGATTTTAGGATTAGTTTCTTCATGAAATTTATAGTGTATTTTCCAATTATTAAATGTTATTTTAATATTAACTGATGGTTACAGGTTAGGCAAAAGTATGAACTGGTGACATCAAAGTAACTATGGTTTTAAAATTTTAATCTTTCAAAAGAGTATTGCAACAACATGTAAGCCATATTATTTCATCATTCAACAAATAGAGCAACATTGTTAGATGACTTCTACTAATGTTTCTTTGTTTCTTCCAGGCAGATGCTGTCTTTGCATTCCAACTACGTAACCCTGTTCATAACGGGCATGCACTATTAATGAAAGATACCAAACGTAAACTGCTGGAGAGAGGTTACAAGAAACCAGTTCTGTTGCTTCATCCATTAGGTATGGGGTGTTATTAGTATTGACACAAGATTCACTAGAGAACTTTTAACAATAGTAAACGAAATATTAGCAAGCCTACAAAAGAATACTACTGAAGAGCTGGTCTTAGTTTTAAAGGAAATTCAAATAAGACAGAAAGAAAATCATTATATCCCAGATGATATGATGACTGAAAATGAAGTCTGATTTGAATTACAAATCACTATTGTTTTTTAATGAATCAGTACACTAGAAAAATAATTTATTTTAATTTTAATACGTCAAACCAAATGCAACCAGAGCCTTATTTGAAACCTTTATAGTTTGGCCTTTAACCTTGTTTTGATTGTATTAAATAGACAGTTTTTAGTAATCACTCATTTCATAACACTGGCTATAAATAGAAAAATAATTTATTTTAATTTTAATACGTCAAACCAAATGCAACCAGAGCCTTATTTGAAACCTTTATAGTTTGGCCTTTAACCTTGTTTTGATTGTATTAAATAGACAGTTTTTAGTAATCACTCATTTCATAACACTGGCTATAAAAAGTGTGTTAAATAAAACTTTATTTTCTAAATGAATCCTGGTTGTCTGGGATAAATTGTAATCAGTGAGGAGAAACATTTAACTCGGTTTTCTAGAATAAGGTTTGTTCTACAAAATGTGAACTAGAAGAAAACTTGAATAAATGATGATAAAAATAAATTAGTATGTCTAAATGTAAACGTTTTGTCGTTTATTTTATGTGCCGTTTTTGGCAGGCACCGTTTGTTGGGCAGTAATGACTGTGTTGCAGTGGAATTAAGTTCTGTCTGAGTGTTTGTCGATTATAAAATAGGTTGAGATTAGTTATCAATGTTATAATGAGAAGTTTAAAAATTAAAGGTATTTTATGTAAACATACTGTGGTTATAACTGAATTATTAATAAATTTAATATTTTATTGGTATGCAAGTTTCTGTGATTTCATAGACTAGGAGGTGATTGGCTGAAGAGTTGGAGGATGGTCTGATTGAGATATTTAAGATTGTAAATGGAATTGATAGTGTTGATGTATCATTTTTTTTCTCATGATTAACAGTGAGGATAGTAGGACTAGGGGTCACAAATATAAATTGTGATAGGGTAGGAGTCATCTTAAGTTAAGACAGTTCCATTTTTCTAACAGAGTTGGCCTTTGAAAGGGGTTACCTCTGGATGTTTTGGAGGCAGTAAATTTAAGTGAGTTTCAGAAAAAGCTTGATAATTATATAAATGATAAGGCTGGTTCTATGATTTTTTTGAAAAATTAATTTAGTTTAGAGGGTGGAACAGCCACAGGTCCCATGTTGTTTTAATATTAATTTCACAACTTTTGGTCTGAGTATCTCTGTCCTTTCAGGAGGGTGGATTAAAGACGATGACGTTCCTTTGTACGTGAGAATGGAACAGCACAAGGCAGTTCTACAGGAACACGTCCTGGATCCAAAGTCAACAGTACTTGCAATATTTCCTTCTCCAATGATGTATGCAGGTCCAACCGAGGTGTGTAAAACATTTTCTTTAGAGAAATTTGAAAAACAAAACAGTAAAAATCAGGATTACATAAATAGATACAATAGATTGAACCATCCACAATAAATGAGTTTTTTACTGAGTTTTTACTTTGTGTTCTGGCAAATGATACTTCTCGTAAAATACTTTTTTTAACATGGTAGTTTATTAAAAAATATGGACAAACAATACCATTTTAACTTCAAGCAGTTTTGTGTTCTTCGTGACAGTTTGACCTAACAGAAGAAGAGTTTGATAGTTTACCATGGAAGACAAAAACAAACAATGTCAGTAGATGCTCTGTTAGTAACAGATTTTACTAACATAAATCTAAACATACACACCATAATGTTATTAGTTAGCTTTAGTAAACACAGATTTCTCATATTTTTGTCTTTTTTCAGTTGTGTGATTTCACTGAAGAAAAATACTTGGAGAGCTTAAGCTCAAAGCAACTGAACTAAGTTATATAACACGTCAAATCATTTTGCCATTTCTTTGTCTTTTAATGGGACATGAGATGTTATTATTATTGTGTTATGTATTAATACAAACAACACCGTTTAGGTTCAGTGGCACGCTAAGGCTCGTATGGCTACTGGAGCTAACTTTTACATAGTAGGAAGAGACCCTGCTGGAATGCTTCACCCAAGCACAAAGACAGATTTGTATGACCCTACTCATGGTAGAAAGGTAAGAACTGATTTATTGAATATGATTTACATTCATAGAAGTATAAAATGAATGTTTAAAAATGAACTTGCTTAAAATTTTTATCTGTGTCCATTTTCATAACTGGAGAGGTAGATAAGTATTAGTGCTTTGTATTAATTTACTTTTAATCAATCAAGCCATCAATGTAAATGAAACCTTCAAATAAACCCATTAGTGGGTATAGCTAATTAAGTATGCTGTTATTACTTGTAACAACTAAAATGTAATGTATTGTTTCATAGATGGAATACTCTTGTTGTTACTGATATGTTTGGTTACAATACTTTCAAAAAACAAACTGAAAACCTTCCAATAAATCATTGTTTAACTTATTTTTCTTTACTACCTTTCTTGATTCTAAGAGATCTCTCTTCTTTCCTTGTGAAAGTTCTGAAGAATTTAATTAACCAGGCTGTGTGACCAACACAGTAAATATTACGTAAAATAAAGAGATCTGTAGAAAACAGTTGAATGATTTGTGACCTTTTAAGTTGTGTAAAACATTATCTATCATTTCATAATGTGGTATATTGCACAAGCATGAGTTAAATAACAGTACAGTTAAGTTCATCATATGTCATATCATAATGTATGCTATATGTTGTCTTAGCAACATTACATTAGATATATGTACTGTGTAAGTCATGAATTTTGGTTAATTTACATGGTATGAGACATGCTGTACAGACTTTGTTACACAGTTACCAACTGATGTATAAATACAGTTCATCACGTGTTTAAGTAATAAAATGCAGGTTTGGTACACATTATCATGATTTAGAGTTAAGTTTGTATTTCATTCTTTGTTTGATACACTGTTACCACGTGTTCATTAATAGACATGACTACAGTTTTGACTGTATATCTAGTGTTTAATTTTAATAACAGTTGCTGTCATTTTAACTTTACATACAGAACTACCACGTCACTGATTATAGGTATCATTAGTTTTAGTTTGGGTTTAGTTTTGTTACTTCTACAAAACGTCAAGACCCACTGTTAAACTCCCTAGTTTTGTGGATAAATGTTTGGAATATGGAATTAATATTCAACACAGCTGAAAGCTGTATAGATTGTTTAATGCTCCCCTTAAGAAGCTTCCCACCATCAAGCAACAACAAAACAACAACATCTCCATACTGGTGGAAGAGCGAAGCTGATAGGGCCTGTGAACTGTACAGTCAAACCCATATTGTGTCATGACCCGGGCCTGTGAACTGTACAGTCAAACCCATATAGTGTCATGACCCGGGCCTGTGAACTGTACAGTCAAACCCATATTGTGTTCTTGTGGCATGACCCGGGCCTGTGAACTATACAGTCAAACCCATATTGTGTTCTTGTGGCATGACCCGGGCCTGTGAACTGTACAGTCAAACCCATATTGTGGCATGACCCGGGCCTGTGAACTATACAGTCAAACCCATATTGTGTTCTTGTGGCATGACCCGGGCCTGTAAACTGTACAGTCAAACCCATATTGTGGCATGACCCGGCCGAGACAGAGGATATAGTGTGTAGTTCACACAGTATGACATCCTTTCTTACTTTCACTCGTAAGTGTTGAGCTTAGTCATTTGTCTAGTACAGGGCAGAGGATATAGTAGATATAGTGTAGTTCACACAGTATGACATCCTTTTTTACTTTCACTCGTAAGTGTTGAGCTGAGTCATTTGTCTGGAACTGAGCTCTGTAATAATACTTGAAGGGTAGATATCAAACTGTATACCACATTATTAAGTTTTAAAATTTTTGTTTGTGTTTTGTCAGTCTTGGAGTTTACCACTCAACTTTTAATATTGACCAAAACATTATTGAAAAACGGCTGTATTTTCAATCTTCTCTAATGCACACAAAATGCCTTGTTCTCAGCATTGTTATTAATAAGAACTACTGTAAAGCAGTACATAGGTTCTTCTTGTATTACAGCGACACCATAGGAGAACAGAGGTTGTTCTTCTGACAGCAATGCTCTTATGTTGCTGCCCCATTCTGAACACAAAAACCCAAAGCACACAGTATCTATTCTTTTAGCTCAGACTTGTAAATTCTTTGAAGTTTCATGAGATTAAATGTTTAATTGTATTTCAAAAGTTTGATGTTCATTTTTAGTTTTCTTCTAAAACAACTTTATCACTTCTACTGCAGGTGCTTGTAATGGCTCCTGGTCTTACTCAGCTAGAAATCATACCATTCCGAGTGGCAGCTTATGACAAAACAAAAAAGAAAATGGATTTTTTTGATCCAGAAAGGAAAGATGACTTTGAGTTTATATCCGGAACCAAGATGCGAACATTAGCTCGAAATGGAGAGGACCCGCCAGATGGCTTCATGGCCCAGACTGCTTGGAAAGTTTTAGCTAATTATTATAGATCTTGAGAACCACGAACTTTAAATGAAACACGGCATTTGTCATCTCTGTCAGCACTGCAAGAGAAACAATTTGTGATTAAAGCTGTTTTTGGTGGACCAGTAAATTCTCTGGCTGTCTACATGTGTAACACAAAGGGGGAAAATTCGAACACGTAACGAAGCACATTAAAGAGTGAAGTAAAAAAAACACAAGCACGTATGAAGTGTGTGGGACCAAACTGTTGAGTAAATCTAGAATCTTTGTTTTTCCCTTTATTATTTTTTTTTCTTAATTAGTATGGATCTCTTAAAGTATCTACATACATTTTTATAATATTTAAAATAATTATTTTGGAGTTAAAACTTCAGATCTGATATTTTTTATCATTTAAATTTTCTTTCAATGAAATAATAACGTGCCTTAGGAATAATGTGTATCCAGATTGTACTGGACTGTGTTATGGTAAAATTATTACATGCTTTTTATGCAGTTTGAAAACTATATATTTATATGTATATGCTTCACAGAATACTGATTTGTTTATTGTACATTTGAGGAAGTTTAGACATATGGCAGCATAAATGTTACAGTATATATATAAAGTTATAACTTTAATAATATGTAAGAAAACCATCTCTAGTAGCATAGTGAAATTATCCACGTATAGTCTATGTTTCACTTTGACTGTACTATTCCAGTCTCACTGGTGATGGTGTGAAAACCTTGCATTTATTTTTGATCTGTTAATTGGTCTATCCTGTTACATCTGATTTCAGTGATTAAGTTGCATGCAAAATAAAATATTTCTTTTTGTCATTGGTTTGTTAAGCCTTTTCTCAGTGGAGTTTCATTAAGCCAACTGACACAAGTTTATTCACGAGTGTAAATGCCATGATTTTATGTATTGGCTACATCCAACTTGTTTCCTTGTTTATTTAATTACTCTTTAGAGTAATGTAAACATCCTTCTTACACTCACTCGTAACTGTTGAGCTTAGTCATTTGTACAATACACATTACTCTTTAGAGTAATGTAAACATCCTTCTTACTTTCACTCGTAACTGTTGAGCTTAGTCATTTGTACAATACACATTTGTCATTACTCTTTAGAGTAATATAAACACCATTACAATTAACTAAATCTACAATATTTGTGGAATATATTTTATATTAACCATAATGCCATCTTTGAGAGTCGGTAGAAAATTTGTTATGCTGTAATACACTTCAGGGCCCTGACTTACAGATATGTAAACAAATATATACTCTCACATACACATTTTAAAAGTTAATCCAAAAATATGCAAAGACAAAACCTAGCAGTAAAAAAATAGTTTAAAAACAACCTATTTATTCATGACTGGTATGTAAATTGATTTAACTTTTTTTTTATATGTTTTTTTCATGTTTCGGGATTATGTTAAGATAATTTCTCTTTATTTATTTGTTCTTGCTGATAACTGTCACACATGATTATGTTGGGGGCTCATTTTGTAATTACATATTTACTGTTATTACCACGAATATGTGGAGACTGAGTCAGAGTTCAAACTGAAAAATAAGATAAGTTAAATAATTCAGATACCATCACTAGTTTGTTACTGCTTGCTTCAGTTATTGTAGAACTGATGTTTGGGGAAAAAAATCAAAAATAAATAAACCAAAGAAGGATAGTGGTAGATTATAAGAACTTAATTTGAAATTAACACTATGGTAAGTGTGTGGCAATAACTGTAATTTGCCTTTTAAAATGAAAAGTGATCAAAGGTTTCCCAAGGTGGTGTTTTGCAGCTGAAGTGGTCTTGCTAGTTCGATAAATGGGGCTGTGATTTAGGTATACCAGTTTGAAGAAATAACCGATTCATAAAAAGATTTACAAATTGAAGATCATAAAACACTATATAATGAGATGTTGACTACAGTCTAGCAACACTTTGTTAATTAAAGAATGCTTGAATATCACTTGGATTGGTTTCTTTTCAGAGCTGGATTCATAGGATCCAACTACTCACAAAAATTTTACTCTAGGGAGGAATGAGAGTACCCCTTAAAAAATTCACTTTTAATTTTTACTGTAGGGGGGAATGAGAGTACCCCTTAAAAAATTCACTTTTAAATTTTATTGTAGGGGGGAATGAGAGTAACCCTTAAAAAATTCACTTTTAAATTTTACTGTAGAGGGGAATGAGAGTACCCCTGAAAAAATTCACTTTTAAATTTCACTATAGGGGGGAATGAGAGTACCCCTGAAAAAGTTCACTTTTAATTTTTACTGTAGGGGGGAATAAGAGTACCCCTGAAAAAATCCACTTTTACAGCCAGGGCACTTAATAAAATACTTTGACCATGCCTGATGGTAGCTGGAACAGAAGAAAAACAAGGTTACCAGTAAAAGGTTATCTATCTCATAAGTTAGCAGATCAATACTCTCAAATTCTCCTCTCAGATGCTGCAGTGGTGGGCTTTCTTATCAGACTGGAAAATCTATTTCATCATTGACACTATCTTGTTCATTTGGGTACTCATACCCAAATAACTCCTCTCAAGCTTCAAGCTACAGAAAGATCTGTCAGGCTATTAACTTACTTCTGTCTCTTCCCACTGCACAAATGGTTCTTTTTCTCTCTTGAGGATGTTGGCATCCCTCAAGCTTTTCATTCCTTTGGGTGTTATGAGTTTCCTTCATTGGTCACAGCATAATTAGTGGATCATGCATTCCAGTTCTTTGTATCATCCTGTTTCATTACATTAATTGTAACTGATAGTTGGATCTGAACAACACTATTATTGAGGTAGTCCCTCCACCACCCTCATCCAGAGATCTGGCTGTTCGCATACCCATCTTTTCAGGAAGAGGGGGACTTATCGTCAAGGTTTTTGGACAGAAGATGAATCTACCCTCCGTATCAACGTTCTCTGACTTCTTGTCAGTTGTTCAAGGCCTTCTGTTTTAAGGAATAAAACAAATAATACATTTCGATAGTTCCACACTTGTATCTTAGATTTCTCGTCAAGCGTTCTCTAGATCTTTTTATTGTTTTGTTGCTGGTTTTTTTACATCATTTGTCAAAGATATTTGCATTTCATGTACATAGGACTCTTTGTCATTCCACATTTGTCTTGCTTAACTCAATAGCTCTTCTCCTCCCAAGACTCTACTGCTAGAAAAAGGAATAGATCCTTCTCACCAATTCATTTGCTAGCCATTTCTAACCTTTAGACCTCTCCAGTTATGATTGCTTTGTTATGTCCTGTCAGGGCCCTTGAGTGTTATGTAGCTTGTACTAGAAACAGACTGCTCATTGGCTAAGACTCTTCTATTTCCTGTGACTTATCTCCCGTTATCCTCACAAGGTGGCTTCAGAAAATGATTTGCACACTATGTTATAAATCATCATTACAGGAGAAGGAACTTTTGCATATCACATCTACCAGGTTTGTCATCAGCTGCTCAGTTGAATTATCCTCTTTAAGACATTGGGCAGACTGATACGTGGACTATTCCTAATAATTTCCTATTTCATTACTTGCATAATCTGGCAGTTTTCTAAGGGTTTTCAGGTACTCCCTCTCACTATTTTGACAGTATATATATTAGAATTTAACCAAAGGTATTTTCTCAATCATCTACTCTTTTTATTTCCAGGATCCATTTATTTCTCACTGGATCCCACTTTTGAATAAGTGTTGCTCAGTCAGGTATGTTTTCTCTTCTCTATTCTGCACTAGCAACCAATTTCACTATAATTGTTGCAGGATGAAACAAGTTCTATCAAAATTGGTGTCTCATAAGACCATCTAGGCATTTTCTGGATGGTTTTTACCTTATTATAGACCACCACTCATGGATAATCATACGTAAAGCTAAAGGGGATCCTGACCGTTCATGATGAGTGTCAGATTGAACAAGTCGTAATCAGTTTGCTTTCAAAAATCTGATTGCACAGTTTCCAGAGCACTGTTCCTCAGAACTCTCAAACAAATTTTACCTCCATCCAATCCATGGCTACTATTGGTGATTGGAAGTTCTTACCACATCCAGTTTGCAATTACTGGGGTGACAAACAGAGGGTTTTTCTCCAGAGTGTTTAAGAGTGTTCTTCCACTGTGGTAGAAGAGAGTAAAGTTGGGGCCCTCCTAGGGTCCGTAGATGTTTTTCCCAGATGTGAGTAGTAGTGGCACCAGGAGCCTACACGTAATACCAGTTTAAATTTGACACAAGGCTATGTGGTTGGGGAATGCATGTCCATTCGCTTTGACCAATATAATGTGGTCCTTGTTTGAATACAGGTTCCATTTTGTTTGTGTTTTTCTTATAGCAAAGCCACATGGGGCTAACTGCTGAGCCCACCGAGGGGAATTGAACCCCTGATTTTAGCATTGTAAATCCGGAGACTTACTGCTGTACTAGCTGGGGGCTACAAGTTCGATGTCACCAACATATTTCTAGGGGCAAATGGAATACTCCTTGTCCAATAAATTGGGTAGTGAGGACAAATCTAAAAATTCTAAACTGGGTGATCCTTCATGTGTGGGGAGAAAGTATCTCCTCTTAGGTGTTGCTTTCTTGGTTCCGGTGGTGTGAAACACATCACTTTATGGCTACATTATGTGTTTGTGTTACTTTCATCAGTGATAACAAAATTACCAGCTTAAAGGAATAAACATATAATCATCGCCCTCTTAGCTATGGGTGGGGATTTCTAACCTATATAATATTTCCACTTGATTGGTTTTCATGGTTAATAAAACAGTAATATGTGTTTACGAATCTTGTCTACGTTAAATAATACACTTCTCTTCGTAGAGCCGTTCCAGGAGTGAGCTAATGTATAAAGGGTACATAATTGTTTGTTTCGATGATAATGATTTGTGTCCACTAAGTAGTCACTATAGAAAGATCCACAACCTGCAAAGATGCAACTTGTAATACAGGTAAAAAAACAAAAAAATTGTAATCATCTGCATGTTAGCCACGATAATGTATTAAATTTCTTCCCAGCCGTCTTACAATACATAATTGAATTTTCTGTGATGTAAGGTATAAAGAGTTTTCTAACTGTTTGTGCATTGTTAGAGATTACACGAATTAATTTAAAGAAATGAAATTTAAATAAAGATCTGGCTTAGAGTAAGGTCTGCCAAGTTGTTACTTGAAACACTTTTGTTTTCAATTCAATTACCATAAATTGTGAGTAAAGGAAGAAACCTCGAACCTCCATACTTAAACAAGAATAACAAACCTGGAGAAAAACAAAAAACATTTCGAAAGCTGCAATAAACAATGATTCAAAATGATATATTCAGAACAGTTCGCATGAAAGACGTCAATGTTATGAATATGATGCAGTCAAAACACACTGAACTTTTACCTCATATTTTTAAATTATAGTTTCACGTCAGAATAGAAATGATAATCGAATACAGTTCCATGTGAGTATGTGCATGGTTAACTAGTAGTTTAGTAAAATATGGAAAACTCGAAATACGTTTTTGTTACATTAATTAGCCTCACAAACTGGTACATATTTTACCTCGTTTGTCTTTCATCAAGTTGTTTACCAGTAACTTAGAGCTATAAAAAAACAGTAGAAGTGTCTGAAAACAGATCTAAGATGTGTTATATACTGATAGACGTGTTATAACTTAGAGCTATAAAAAACAGTAGAAGTGTCTGAAAACACATCTAAGATGTGTTATATACTGATAGATGTGTCATAACTTAGAGCTATAAAAACAGTAGAAGAGTCTGAAAACAGATCTAAGATGTATTATATACTGTTACTGTTATATTGGACTAGCTTAGAGGGAATTTTGGACTATAAAGACTGTGAAGGTATCACAAAATCGGCTTAAGATGTGTTATATAGTGTTATTTTGGACTAAGACGTAAATTTGGGCTAAAAAGACTGAAACTATCACAAAACAGCCATAGATGTGCTATATGGTATTATATTGGACTAGCTTAGTGATAAATTTGCACTATAAAGACTGTGAAAGTATCACAATACAGCATAAGATATGTTATGTAGTGTTATATGTGACGATTTTAAAGGTAATTTTTGGCTGTATAAACTGTGAAAGTATCACAAAACCATTCCAACATGTGTTATATAATTTTATTGGAGTAGATACCTTTAGACTACAAAGACTGAAAATATCACAGACCTGGTCTAAGATGTGTTATAAAGTATTATATTGGACAATTTTAGGGGTAATTATGGACTATAAAGACTGTGAAGGTATCACAAAATCGGCTTAATATGTATTTTATAGTATTACATGGACTAGTGTATAGGTAAATTTCGAGTATAAAGACTAAAAGTATGACAAAACAGCCATAGATGTGTTGTTTATTATTATCTTTCACTAGCTCAGAGGTAAATTTGGACTACAATGACTTTGAAAGTATGACAAAACTGGTCTACGATGTGTTATACTGTATTATATTAGGCTAGTTTAGACGTATATTTGGACTATTAATACTGTGAAAATATGACACAACCGACCTAAGATGTATTATAGAGTTATATATGACTAGTTTAGAGGTAAATTTTGACTATAAAGACTGTGAAAGTATCACAAAACCGATCTAAGATGTGTTATATTTAATTACCTCTGAGGTAAATTTGGACTATAAAGACTGAAAGTATCACAAAACCGACGTAAGATGCGTTATATATTATTGTATTGGACATTTGGAATATAAAGACTGAAAGTATCACAAAACCGATGTAAGATGTGTTATAAATTATTGTATTGGACTTGTTTAGATGTACATTTGGAATAAAAAGACTGAAAGTATCACAAAACCGACGTAAGATGCGTTATATATTATTGTATTGGACATTTGGAATATAAAGACTGTGAAAGTATCGCAAAACCAGTGTAAGATGTGTTATTTCGTGTTATTAACATATTAGATTAGTTTACAGGTATTTGTTTTACAGAGTGTAAAAATCTGGTAAACACTAACTTGTTATGTAGTGTTACTTCTTACATAATACTAAGTTAGAGATATATTTATATTATAAAGACACTATAAATCATGTTCCCCTAAAGTTGTTGTTGTTGTTTTTGAATTAAGCACAAAGCTACACAATGGGCTATCTGTGCTCTGCCCACCACGGGTATCGAAACCCGGATTTTAGCGTGTAAGTCCGCAGACATACCTCTGAGCCACTGGGGGGCTCCCCTAAAGAGTAAAGTTCTTACTTCAAATAAGTTGATGGTTATATCTTGTCAATTCCAGTATCGTAAGTTTGAAACGATAACAAAATCCTAGTATTTACTAAAACGTTTAAGCCTTTAGTAATGATATAGCAGTACATTTTACACCAGGTACTTGATTGTTTGTTTGAATGACATTCATTTTTTTTTTACTTGTATATGTTGAAATATATTACCATAAAAATCACGTTTCGAGTAATTGACGTAAGGCGGTCTAAGTTGCAATGCATGAACGAAACACGTGCTGCGGATGTGGCGGTTATTATGTGGTTAAAATAATGTTAAACATGATACGTTTATCCTTGAAAGATGCTGACTGAACAGAAGCATAATGTTATAAAGTATATAATAGGTCTGACACGAATGCTTAACTCATTTTTTAAGTTCTCTTTAATGTGAAATGGTTTCAAATTGTGTTGTTTTGATATCGTAACAGCCTATTTTGTCTCTCACGTATCAGTCCAGTATGCTGTAGGCTTAATTACACGCGTTATCTTGGAAGAAGGAAAGATGCGATGAGCCATGAATAATCTAGTCAAGCGAAACTTTTCTTTATCCAGAACTAGAATATCAGTTGAAGTCGCTGTCCTTTCAAGTGTTACGTTCTTTGTGAAAGATGAAATACTCGGAATGGTCAGAAGGCAACGAATCATGTCGTGTTAAACTTATTTTTATAGTTTCTTAGACAGTCTTTATTTATACTTTTTAAGGAACTGTGACTGATAAAAAATTGTTTACTTTGTTATTTGATATCTGCTCTTTACAACGAGTAAGGTCTATAAAATCAAATGACAGATGTTATAATATTAATAAAATACAACAAATTAAAACAAACAATAAAAATAATACTATTTTAAGTGTTGTGCACTTAACAAAAATAACTAGACTGCTGTTAGAAATTATCAAAAAACCTTAAAATTATACGGCAATAACACCCATTTCACGATAAATACCTTTGTTGGATAAAAATTAATTAATTACAGTAAAGAGAGTAATACTACAATTATTTATTTATTACAATTGAAAATGCTGAATGGGTTGAAGAGGAGTAGATGAATTAATGAAAGAAAACTAATTACTGAAGTAGAAAAGAATGTATTTTTTTACCCGAACGTATTTCTGGATAATTTCATTTATTGTACCTAGATGTCGCTGTGATCAATAACTAGTACGGTAGAATTAGAGCAGAACAGAATCGTTCATACGTTATACTATTATTATATTGTGTTATATTGTTTGGCTGGTTATTTAGAATATTAAAATAAAGCGAAGTACAATACTGTAAATGGTAATGAATTTATTTATTTCTTCAATATCGTTCTATGCAGGTTATAGGCTATACCTACTGGTAGGCCTAACTTTATAAACAACGTTTTCAACAAAAATTACAAGACTAATGCCATGCAAAACTAAAAATAAATTTACTCGCTAACCTATATATGTATATCCAACACACTAATAGTGACACATTGACCAGCTCACAGCTTCACTAACTCTCTTTCTCTCTCACTAATTATCACTAAACCGGTAATCTCACTAGTCTGACAATTGCATATAGTATTACTATTTTGCGGGAAGTTTCGAATTTTTACAGAGGCCTTGTAATTCGAAGAAAGTTTGAATGGATTAACTGGACCTTGTCATACTTTGTACAACATTAGAATCAGATACGTACCTGAAATCAAGAAAAGCTGCAAATAACCTATCGTTCTAGACTTTTCACACACCCTGCACCTACTCCAAGTTAGGCTTTTATATTAAATTAACTATATCATAACAGGAATTTGTTTGTTTAGACTTAGGCATAAAGCTACACAATGGGCTATCTGTGTTTTGCCCACCACGGGTATCTAAACCCGGTTTCTACCATTGTGTGTTCCCGGCATAGCCAAGTGGTTACGGCGCTTGACTCGCAATTTGAGGATCGCAAGTTAGAATCCCCGTCACACTAAACTTGCCCGTCCTTTCAATCATCGGGGCTTATATGTCGAGATAAATCCACTATTAGTTGGTAAAAGAGTAGCTCGAGAGTTGGCGGTTGGTTGTGTTGACTAGCTGCCTTCCCTCTAGTCTTACACTGCTAAATTAGGGATGGCTAGTGAGACATAACCACTGAGTCTTATTTCTTCATAATTCTTTTAACCCCTAAATAACATTTTATGGGTGTGCGAATGTTAGTCCAATGAATTTTTGTTTCTAATTTCACCATTTTATTAGTGATTAAATATTTCACGTTACATTCTAGAATTTGAATCATTTCTCTTTCATGATCGTTTCCAAAATGAGGATAATATTCAAATTGTTACAAGTATTCCTCAGTGCAGGGGCTACGATATGTGGGTGTTTCCTGGGGTTCAGCTTACCCCATAATGTGCACCTCCGTAGTCATAACACCAAATGAAGAATGTTTATATTAAAGTTGGTTCACTTCATAAATACAATAATATTTGTGCCCTCAAGACATTAACTAAGAACTTCTGTTTTTTGTTGTTTTGTCAACTCAAAGTCAACTTCTCCAAAAGGAAGAGACTGGCGTCTTAATATAAATCCTGTGTTATACAATAATATTTGTACACTCAAGACATTAACTAAGGACTTCTGTTTTTCTGTTGTTTTGTCAACTTCTCCAAAAGGAAGAGACTGGCGTCTTAATATAAATCCTGTGAACCTGACGATGACCGAAGAAGGTCAAAACGTTGTTCGCTCTTCTATTTAAAATATTTTCTCAACCCAAACGAGCCGTTTTTTGCATATAAAATCCTGTGTTATATAGAAGTATAGAAATCATGTGTTATATAGTTTAGAAATATTGTGTTATATAGGAGTTTAGAAATCCTGTGTTATATAAAAGTTCATTTAAACAGTACTTTGCTGAAAGTAAAATAAAATAAATCCTTAATGACGTATTCCATCATATTTTACCAATAATTTTATTTCTTACAATATTTTACATGTAGTAACGGTTGGAACGTTTCATGTGATTTCTCCGTACATCAAGTAATTTACTTTTTTTAAAAAACTGACTTTTGAAACAAGAAATGTGTGAGCTCTTCGGTGAGTCTTGTATTACTTTGGTGTTTATACCTCCATTCCCGTAAAAGACCGAACATTAAAATGCGATTGACTCAGACATCTGTATCCTGTGACTTTTAATTTTCATAAATTACTAGCTAGGCTTAGTTGACATATTACTTCCTTCAAATATTCTTTATCCCAACAACCGGGTCTGGTAGGCCTTATGGTTCAGACGGGTCTGGTAGGCCTAATGGTTCAGACGGGTCTAGTAGGCCTAATAGTTCAGACGGGTCTGGTAGGCCTAATGGTTCAGACGGGTCTAGTAGGCCTAATGGTTCAGACATCGGACTGTGGATCCGCTCTCAGAGTGACGTCAAGTTATGTCGGCTAGGTGTCTTTTGTGTTGTTGTTTTTTTTAATCTCGCGCAAAGCTACACGAAGACTATCTGCGCTAGCCGTCCCTAATTTAGCAGTGTAAGACTAGAGGGAAGGCAACTAGTCATCACCAACCACCGCCAACTCTTGGGCTACTCTTTTACCAATGAATAGTAGGATTGACTGTTACATTAAAACGTCCCCATGGCTGAAAGGGCGAGCATGTTTGGTGCTACGGAGATTCGAACCTGCGACCCTCAGATTACGAGTCGAACGACTTAACCCCCCTGGCCAGGTTAGGTATCACTATTCTATGAGTTTAAAATTAAGAACAGCCATGGGTAGTTTGCTCTTCTGTAATTTTGTACAAAACTTCTAAAACAAGCAAAAACAAAAAAAATTACGTTATTACTTAATAAATATTGATTTTAAATAATATTATTTAGTGTTTATGTTGGCTTGAAATTTCGGTTGTTGCGTAAAATGTTGAGAACATTTCTGCACTTCAAGTAATGCTTGAACAAGTCAAATGTATTTCTATAATGGGTTGAGAGTCTTGGCAACATTATCTAAATTTATCGGTATTTCGTTCGTGACGAGCACTCGTAATAAGGATATGCAAAAAGGTTGATCGATGTGTGGGGATAACACACATTGAACGTCAGCAAATTCATTTGTTCTTGTGTGTTGCTACTGGCAGTATTCGTAGCGTTACTATCCACTCCCAGCTATAGTTCAAGAACCGGACATTTATGATGTCACGGTCACGTTACAATAACATTTGTGCTTGTAGTACCTTCAGTAAAACAAAAGACAGCGTGACGCAAAAATGGAGTTGCAGTCGTAACGGGTTAATTAGATTGTTCGTTCACTGGCTGGGAGGTGTATTTAGAAACCAAAAATAATATTCAATATAGAATAAAATACGTAAAATTCACTTCCTTTACTTTGAAATTAATTTAAATCACATTGCCTGTTATAAAGAATCAAACCGAAAAATCAAAGAGGAAGGTCTGTCTGCGATGTAAGTCCACATTTGATTCAACACGACGCTGTTTAACCAACATATATCTCAATGTAAATAATGCAACTAGTTGTTTTCTCTTAACAGATCAGACCCCCGCTAGTACAGCTGTATATCTATGGATTTACAACGCTAAAATCAGGGGTTCTTTTCCCCTCGGTAGGCTCAGCACATAGCCTGCTGTGGCTTTGTTATAAAAAACACACATTGAACAGATAAAGTACAGTCTGTAATTTTGTATAATATTATCAACCGAATGTTGAAACCAAGGGTGGATCTAACGCGGAAACTGAAACCCAAGACACAAACAACAACTCACGTGAGAAACATGCGAAGTGAGGGATGTATTTAAGGTCAATATAAAAGACATATATATATATATAAAGCTTTAACACATGTGAAGATAGCAGTGTTTACATGTGAACTTAAAGTTTACCATTCTATGTAATATTTTGTACAGTAGAACTAGCACCTGTGAATACATTCTGCAAGACGATCATAACATGTCTGAGAGAACGAAGACAGTGTAAATTTGTAAAACAATCACAATTTAACTTAGTTGTTAAACAGTAATTTAAAGATAAAAGAATAATATTTCAAATGAATTTTGACATGAAATCTTCAGGTTGAATGTTTTCTTGATTCGAAAATAATTCAAGAGTTCGAAGTTTTACAACAATAACGAGAAACCCACTTGAAATAAAAATGTATCACAGAACGGCTGGTATGGGTATTAACACTTTTATTGATAAGCAGAGAACAACGTTTCGACATTCATAGGTCATCTTTATGTTAACAAATGTCGAAACGTTGTTCCCTGCTGATCAGTAAAAGTGTTACTACCCATACCAGCCGTTCTAATATTGTATATATAAGGCCTAAATAACTTGGGACGTAATTTAACTAAATTGGCAGTTGATTTCTGTTGTATTTTGCATATCAAATTCCAACATCAAATTATGTAACATCACTAAACAGATAAATGTTCAAATCAAGAAGCGTATAGTGTTGTTTGTGTAACTTCTCTGAACATTTTGAAAAATTCACCAGCATTACTCGGATAGAGCAAAAACAGCTTTATTTATTTATGGAGGTTTGAGTTCTTTAGCACGTATATTCAAACACAGTTTTGTTTTATCGCAGTAGAAAGTAAGACGCTACGGGGAAATTTCGAAAAAGTGAACTAGAGGTCACGTACGTATTAATAAAACATTGCATTTTTATACTGATTTATGTAAAAAAAAGTCCTTAATAGAAATCACCGATATCTTAATAAAGGCGTTAATTATTTCGCGATAAATTTCAGGACACAATAATTAAAGAAAAATTCTTATTTATCATTGACTAATTAAACATTTAGATAACAAGTAACAGATATGGATGGGTAAAAAAAATACAAAAGCAATGTAGATCTGTAGCCCAGTAATTACTTCTATTTAGACTAAGCTGATGGGATGTGTTATAGAATATTTAATGTTATTGTACTTACACATCGTTCCAGATGGTTAGGGCGCTCGACTCGGTACATCATAACCCTTTCACCCACGGGGGCGTTATATGTATCAGGAAATCCTACTAGTCGTTGGTAAAAAAAGAGTAGCCCAACAGTTGGCGGTGGGTGGTGATGACTAGGTGCTTTCTCTCTAGCCTTACATTGCCGAATTAGGGACGACGAGCGCAGATGGGCTTCGTGTAGCTCGGTGTGAAATTCAAAACACACAAATAAATGTATATTTCGACACTGATGGAAGATGATTAGTACTTCTTTTCGTGGTCCCTAAAACTATATAATTTTAAAGTTCTGCCAGGATGGATATTAAATTATATATATAGATGAAACAAAGATGTATGTAATATAAACATAAAACTCTTAATAAAATTATAATATATGTAAATATAGTACACTAAGTCTATTTACTTAAATTTGTATTGGTCCAGTTAAAGAATGGAAGAGAATATAACGTAGAAAAAAAACAACAACTTGCCACGGAACAACGAGGTATTACGAAATCAACGCAGCTCGAGCATACTTTGTGGAATACGACAGAATAAAGGAAGATTCTTTGAACTTGTCTCATGTTCATCTGTGTCATGCCCTACTTCCGTGGTCTAATTTCGGCCTCTTTTATAGAGTATTTTCACACAAAAAATGAAAGGTGATCGTATTCCATTAATAAAATACATTTAACGTATACACAGCCCTTTAAAATACAAAATTCTGGCCTTAAACTTGCTACCCTACTAAAGGCGAGACGACACACACACCCAGTTTAGCTGTCCTATTTTCAGTAATACTTTGTTTTCAGTTCTTTTAATCACGCAGTTTGATTCCGGAATTCATATTTACTCCTGTGTCTTCCTCACGTACTGAGATTTAGACATAATCCATTCGACCGCAAACAAAACCTATTAAAAAAACAGTTCAACTACCTGATACAATGTTTGAATTACGATAAGAGATCATAGCTTTAGTTAAAGCTTCCAGTTGTAATCTTGACAGAAAAAGGGATAAAACACGTTGAGACAACTGATGTTTCTGAACTAGCCTGAGATGGTGAGTGTATCTTTTATAATGTTTACTCTAGACGAGGGTTAGCAGCAATGCCAAGTACGATTTGCTAACTTCCAAATTATTAATTATTCTGAAACTGAAGCTTTAAGGGTATGCTTTACGTTATTTTACAGTAAATCAGGAAATACTATTAACTAAATAATTTATCCAGCTAAAAATTCGTTAGTTTTCATTTCAGAAATTCGCGAAATGCTACTCTAAGCCTACTTGCATTTTGCATAGCTCTTCGTAATTTTCAGTTGAAAGATTAGAGTAAAAAAGAATTCACAACCAACTCCCGAGTTATTTTTGCTGTTCTAATAGAATGATTTCGATATAAATAATTCCTGAGTGCTGAGCCCGATTTTTAGGGCAACGGATAGCTAGTTCTGACGTATTATAATTAATCTCGAACGATTGTCCGGTTTATCATGTTAACGTACGTTAGGTAGCACGATTTCAAAGAGCCGGAACTTTTAATTTTAATTTAGAAGTTATTTCCTCAACTCACATCCAACAATACACGTTACATGCATCAAACAGAAACAAACGTAGGCAGTAAAATAAATGAATAACCGTAAATCCGTCACATAGTTAACATCGCCCCTCACCAACTTCTGAGTGTTCGAATAGTAGGATTTGAACACATGACTCCAAAATACTGAGGGTGTTTTTAGAGAAATAGTTTGTTAACACACTACGCCAGCCCCATCAGAAAGAGTTATAGGTTGTTACGTTAGTGAACCCACTTCATCTTAAGGAACATTCACACGAAAGAACTGTTAAACTTTATCTTTTGTAGGCCTAGCTGGACTTCATACAATCGAGAAGCTGGCTCAGACGACAACCATGTAGAACGAGCACGTTCAGCAACGATGATCGATATCATTGATGGGGAGAAACCCATTTGAAATAAAAGTGTTCATACCCAAACCAGCCGTTCTGAGATACATTTTTATTTTGAAAGGGGCGTTATAATGTTACAGCCATTCTCACTATTCGTTTGAAAAAAAAGAGTAGCCCAAGAGTTGGTGGTGAGTGGTAATGACTAGCTGCCTTTCCTCTAATGTTATACTGCTAAACTAGGGACAGCTAGCGCAGTTAGCCCTCTTGTAGCTTTCCGCGAAATAAAAAACACAACAAATTATCGAAATCGTGATCTTAAGATTGCGTGTCAAGTGCCCAAACTACCAAGTCATCCCAAGCTTGCTTTAACACTTTTGTACTTTATTTAAAAACTTCACTGCCTATACGTTATTAAATACCGTTTAAAACTCATATAGCTAACAACGTACTTACAAAACAAACATACATACATCAATAATTTTAGTCGAAATGACGTTTTGAACAATTTCTTATGTGAGGCTTAATAATAACCGGTAGCTGATAGTTTAAAATTCGATTATAAAAAGGATGAAATATATATTTGATGTATAATTAAGAATAATTATGTTTTGAACTAACTAATGTTAATATATGAAATTAAGTTTTCCTATTTTAGTGAATTGTTAAAGCCCTAACTGTGGCAGAAGAAACGATTGATACAAACTCATCATTTAAGTCCAAGCTATGGTAGAAAGGACAACTGATACATTAACTCATTACTTACAGTCCAAGCTATGGTAGAAAGGACAATTGATACATTAACTCATTATTTACAGTCCAAGTTGTGGTAGAAAGGACAATTGATACATTAACTCATTATTTACAGTCCAAGCTATGGTAGAAAGGACAATTGATACATTAACTCATTATTTACAGTCCAAGTTGTGGTATGAAAATGATTGTTATATAAATTCATTCATGGAGAAGAGAAATATAATGGATAGCATAGAGATATGGACGGATTGGAGAACTTATAATGGGAAAAATACAACACCAAGTAGCATCGCCCAGTAGGTGGTACTGTTATTTATGCAATACCCTGCACATAGCTCCATGTTTCTATATATTTCACGTTTTTTTTTCTATTATTTATAAACTTATGTCTGATCATAATTTATTTTCGAAATATCTCCTTTAACATTTAAAAATTAGTAATTGCTTTAATGTAATATTTTCATCGTAAAATGTGGAGTTGTTGGACAGCTTAGGCTTCCTAGATTCTTTAATTCATTGCTTAGTTGAAATGACATTAAAACTATTAATTTATGTTCGATTACGTTTTCCAGTATTCTATTCCTTTGTATCAACATATTTCATTAAACAGATGTTTCCAGCGGGTCAAAACATAGTTTAATTAAGTCATTTACTGAACCAGTTCACTAAAAGTTCTGTTACAAACTGGTCGTGTCATTCCAGATAAAACTGACGATTTTGGTGGTGTGCATGGTCATCACGGTGGTAGACCACGGAGGAACTGTGTTTGCATCGCCATCTAACGGAACGACCTTAAAAAGGTTTCAAGTGGAACCACAATCCAAGGCAGAACCGTCGAACATAGCCTACGAATCAGTTCCACCAAGGGACAAAGAATCCCTTGTGCCTTATCACGACGCGGGACGAAATACATATCACGAGGGAAGACAGGAACCCAAAGGAAGTAAAGATAGAAAACATATAAGGCGAGGTTACACTAAAACTCGTCACCGGATAATCGAACATGTCGAGGAAACCCATTTCCACGAAGAAAAATACCTAAAAGAAGGACGAGAGAAAGATGACCAGTATGATGAAGACTCACCATACGGAGAAGAACGTCCGGTGTTCCAATATGGAACCAACGGTGTCAGTCTTCCTTTTCCAACTTTCCAGAAAAATTTCCGTGCGAGTGACAAATTTCCAGACTGGGCCGTTACTCCTGATGACTTTGATAAAGACAACATGTTTGTATACGTTAAGGAAAAGAGTCCACCGGTGCCATCAAATAAAATGAAAGTATACTTGCATAATAATCCTCCACCAGATGGAGCCACATACCACCCTGGAAGTAAATTTGACTCTCAAGTAAACAACGCATTAGAAAACCCATCATCACATACAAACAGCTACAGGCTAGTCGAAATACCTGTTATTATAGAGGGGTTATCTTCTCACAGATATCCTGCGTCAAAAGGACATGAATTATTTCCAAAGAATTTTGTGAAACCGAATCCGGGACTCGAACCTCCTACTTTTGTCATCGTGCCAGTGCCTCTTACAACTCATACTGGTCCTTCATTCCCTATTGGAGGAGTCATAGATCCTCCTTTACTACGAAGACCTGGAGCTCATTTTGAAAGACTTCCCAACCTAAACAATTTGCATCCTCGTAAAAAAAACATTTTACGACCTCCTTTGAATAAGTTTGCTGGTCCTTCTCAAAATAAACCACCCAGGCTTCTGAATGTACCATATCAAGCTTTGGGATCATAGAATTAAACACGAGTACCAGGTAAAACTAACCCTACCGGATAGGCACAAATATCAGGTACGACTAACTCTACGGGACAAACGCAAATAACAACCCTGCCGGTCAGAAACAGATACAACTATATCTGTTGACCAAATACCAGATAAAACTAATCCTGTCGGTTAATTACAAATAATAGAAATAATTATTTCTGTTAATCAAACACAGATATCAGATACAACTAATAATTTTGATTAATTACGATTGGCCAATACGTACAATTTTGTTGACCAAGTACAAAGGTCAGGAAACGGTCAATACATTCAGAACGACCAGTTTTATATTGTGTGATTATCAGAGTCTAGAAGAAAGACAAATGTTGTATAATTATCCAGGCTTACGGTGGTTTTAATCGTTACATATTCTAGAGTAATTCCTGTACGTTGAATCTGAAAATGATATCCATTTTACTCCATTACGAACAGATGTTTCACAAAACATCATACGGGTCAATTTTGTTATGCTGATAATGTTCACAACTACTGGCTGTGGATTTCTCTGGACAAATCGCGACGTGAGAGTCTTACGGACCGTTTTCTAACCCAAACACATAATAATAATAAAAAAATCCATTGTAGTAAACTAAATAATTATATTATCTAAATAAGAGTTTTCTTCCCGATATGTAAAAAAATAAAATAAAAATCTTACGTGATAGAAAGAAAAAAGTATTATCTTCGAAATCTCCGTATCTGGATTATGAAAAAAAAAAACACTTTTATGAAAACGAAAACAATTATGAAGTTTAATTTTACAGTCCTGTGTTATTAGAGTCAAGAATATTGATAAATATTAATGAAATTTATATTCAGATTACCTACTAAGTAAGAAAATATATACTCGCGTATGTCAATAGAGATTATGTAAATAGTAATATAAATGACACATGTGTATATAGATTAATATACTAACAGAACTTATACGCACCTGCTTACATATATCAATGAAATTCATTAAGAGCTTAGTTTAGTTTTCTTTAGTGTTTGGACTTTTTTTTTCTAAGGTTTTGTAAGTTCGCTGGTCGAATAACCATATAAGCAAGGTTTATGTACTGTTTACCAAATTGGAACGGCAGTTGGTTTTAATAAAAGAAAACTTTATACATTTATCCTAAATGGTTTATGGTGTTTCATCCGGGACTTTATATTATATTCCATATATATTTTCCTCATTCATGTTATTATACAGATTGTCGTATGTCATCTTCTGAAAGAACTCTATACATACGGGCAAGTTAAGCCTCACGCAGTATGTACCTCGTGTTCAGATGTGGGAATAGTTCTAAACAAAACGCGGTTAAAATATTATATTTTAGTTGTTTTGAATAGCTGAATTAGCAAGCAAGGGCGTTTTATTGGTAGTATGTTACAAACGAAAATTCATCGCTTTTGGAATGGACAAGTAACAGTCCTACCTGACACAAAATATCCATACACTAACATCAAAAACATGTGTTTTGATCGAAGGCTTAGAATTTATAAATTTGAGATAATCTCTCATTTAATGGCATTGAAAAACAAAGAACATGGATCAACTTGGAGCAGCAGGACCATGCAAAAAAGAGACCTGTGGTCTTGGCAAACAAGGTACAGCGATTTATATCAGGTGAGAATTCATAACACAGAGGTCAATATCAAAAACCGTCCCTTTGTCTCAGACAACAGTACACAACATAATCAATAAGGATTTCGCTCTGAAAAGCAACACAAGCCGTCACTTGCACAACATATCCCTCAAGGAATTGGAGAATGAAGCGAAAATTCTAGATATTCTATACATAGACAATATGCCCAGTCCATGGAGAGCACATGAATCTTTGTACGATCAGACTGTTTAAATGTTCTTTAAGGACCAGTCAAGCACTAAGTGCAGGGAAGACTAGTGTGCTTTATATTGGTGCTTTTTGTGGTGGAAACTGCGTTTGAGGACTGTTTTTAGAAGACACGATCGGATAATGGAACGTGATCGGAGGTGTTGAATATGAAGCGTGTAATGACGTTCTGAGAAATATAGTGAACTGATTCTTTGTAGACGCTCGTGAAATTTGTAAAAGATGGAAAAAAGATAATTTGGTTTGAAGATTTCTTTTTACATAAGTTTGACAATCGTCACCAATAACAAATTCCAACGTTTTCTAAATCACTTACTTGTTTGTAGGTTAAACCAGTAGAGAACTTTAAGAAGACATTATAATGTCTACATTTTTGTTTAGTATTTTTCAACCTCGAAGTCAGGAAAAACATAACTCACACTTACAAACTTTTAAGTAAGAAAAGAAATAGGGTTCATATTTGTCAACTTCGAACTATGAACAACAATACATAATTCACGTTCGTTAACTTTAAAGTATGAAAAGAAACACAACCCTTATTTGTTAATTACTTATTATGAAAAGAAACATAACCCTTATTTGTTAATTACTTATTATGAAAAGAAACATAACCCTTATTGGTGAACTTCGCCTGAACTTCAAACGTATGTTAGTTAAACAGTAGTGAAGATTTCTCTCAGTTAAACTAAAAACGATAATGAAATGTAAGTAATGTGGACACACTTGATAATTTTAACATTTTTCAAGTTAAAAGTTTGTTTTGTTTTTCTAAATAATAAATGAGTGACAAATTCATTAGAACGTGAAATCCTTTCTGCCATTGCACAAAGCATGTTCCTTGATTACCAGTCCTAATCTATTTCTTGCTGTGGTGAACATGTCACAGTGTAGAATGCTCTATCTTATTTAATAATTATTTTTGTTTACTCCACAACATTTCTTGTGCATTATTCAGACATTATAAGCTGTTTAGATAGTAGCAGTTATGTGTGGTTATAATATGGAGGAAACAGGAAAACAATTACACATGGTTGTAAACGAAGTCAATTTTTTCCATAGAATGCAGAACTCGGAGCAAACAGTTTTAACGTTAATTTGTTTATTACGAGTGTTTAACACTTGGAATAGCCTCAGTTCTTATACGTCTCGGACTAATAACGTTTTTTCGCAAAGTTTCTTCATGATTTCTTTCACCATTCGAATAACTTATTACCCAGTTTAAGAGCAGTAAGTTGAAATTAATGTTAAATTTAATGTTTCTTTTTGAATTTACGTATTAATTATAAATATTTTCTTATCACAAGTTTTTACAGCAAGACATAACGTTTTAGTGTGTCTATACAAACAAACCTTTCTTGTCGTTAAAAGTTGTGTATTAGAGAATCATGATATCACTTATCAAAATGTCGAACCTGTTTTAGAAAACATTCTGTTAAAAGCTGTAGCTTGTCACCAACCAACACGGCCAGATGGTTAAGGTGCTCGACTCGCAATCTGAGGGTCGCGGGTTCGAATCCCCGTCACATCAAACGTGATTGCCTTTTCAGCCGTAGGGGAGTTATAATGTTTCGGTCAGTCCCACTATTCGTTTGTAAAAGAGTAGCCCAAGAGTTGGCGGTGGGTGGTGTTGACTAGCTGCCTTCCCTCTAGTCTTACACTGCAATAATTAGGAACGGCTAGCGCAGATAGCCCTCAAGTAGCTTTGCGCGAAACTCAAAAGGAACCGAACAACACGTGTCATGTACTTTCACGTCTAATATCTTAATTAACAAAATAGAAAACTGAGCCGCCAGCGCATTATATAATTCAAGATAATCAAAGAAAGTTAAAGTAGGAACAAATCACTTTACGTCAGCTGTGACAAGGATTTCAGTCTTCTGGTCACGCAAACAGTTCTGGTTGAATAAAGTTTCTTATGACAGTACGAGAAAATGTTTAAAATATCTCATAGTGGGAAAAACATAACTAAATGGTACAAATATTGACCAATTGATTATCTACTTCTCACTACAAACATTGACCAATTGATTATCTACTTCTCACTACAAACATTGACCAATTGATTATCTACTTCTCACTACAAACATTGACCAATTGATTATCTACTTCTCACTACAAACATTGACCAATTGATTATCTACTTCTCACTACAAACATTGACCAATTGATTATCTACTTCTTACTACAAACATTGACCAATTGATTATCTACTTCTCACTACAAACATTGACCAATTGATTATCTTTCCCCGAGTCGATCACGAAGCTTGACCACTTAATTAAGTTCTCCTTATATCTCTTTAAACCATTGTCTTTTGTATTATTTGTTATGGAGGGCGGACATGATTTTAAAAGTATTGGTTGTATAAATACAGAAATACATTGAGCAAGATCGTTGCTAAAATAACCTCAAACTATCATTCACAGATATCGTCCAGTTATTGATATCTGTTTGTTTGTTTGTGAGCAGGCCCTTCTGCAATAATTCTGGACTCTACGACTGAACAGTCAATAGCTTTCTGTAAAAGATCCGCGGAGGGTTACGACCAGCAAGAAGTACTGTATTTTACACGTAAGACGCTACATCGTGGAAATTGCACTCTAATTTTAGAAAGACAATTGTAAGAAAAACAAATTTGATTCAACAACCAACACCTTGACTTTTTTCAACCTACTGAGTAACTACAGTTAAATACATCACATCCTTCACAGTAAATGGACAATATAAGTTAAACTGAATGTTTTATACCTTTGAAAATACTTGTAATTGGTAAGTAATGAGATTACAATCTGTATGAGAGGCTGTTTTGAGTAGACCCTAAGTTTTATCCATCACATTTGTCTTGGAAGACACATAGGAATTTTTCAAGGTATTTTTTACAGAAAATGTGTATGTTGCAAGGTCTAAAAATAAGGCAGCTAGTCATTTTGTCTAAATTAAATAGTATTAAAAAACGTAATTATCCCTGGCCCTGGGCAGTTGTCCCCACCCTTAGGAGCTCTTCTAACGGGTTGGGAACAAATCACATGTTTATAATTAGTTGTTGTCAACTTCAAATAAAATGATAGCAATTCGCCGGACGTTCTTGACGGTGAGTGAATTTAAATAAATATAATTAAATAGTCACATGATTTTACAGTGAAATAATGCAGATGGCAGTAGTGGGTGCTCTTTTTTAGTGTGTAATTGATACATTTTTTTATTATTCAACATGTAAAAGTAATTCGTTGACAAACTTGCCATGCTCAGTTTTAGCAAACTACGAATCCGATGATGCATGGTTTGCGTGTCGTCACTACAGAACACACTCCGCATTTTGGAACGTTACTGCGATATAAAGGAAACGGCGAACTCCCACTATTCCACCAGACAAGAGTAACCAAACAGGTGTTGATAGGTGCTGTTTAGATGCCCTATTTTTAGTCAACAGCTTTCACAGGGCTCAAACGTAGGCCTCAACAGTTAGGACGCTAAATATTGAGTTATGATACCGGTGGTGAACATAGCACAAATAGCCCATTGTGTAGCTTTGTGGTTAATAACAATCAACTAATCTTTGGTGTTCGAAATTAGATACGAAAATGTGCAAATAACCATAGTGTATGTATTATCATGAGATAATTCTAATATTATTAAAATAATATTGTAATTATTTTGTTGAAAGTGCTAGATTCGGATTACATCTCTTCTTTTATGATTTTTGGCTCCACTCCGGTTTTACTCTAAGATCTGCGTTGTTACAAAGATATCAATGCCTGTAATTTAGGTTTTATATTTTGGAAAGTGGTATGAATTTCAATTTTTTTTAACGACCCATTGCATTTTCTTTCTATGGCTACTTTTATTAAATTTTGCTAGTTGCAATACTAAAAATAATTGTTTATGTATTCCTTTGGAATAATACTTAAAAATATGAAGATTGTTTTTCGTTATGGATTAGGATACACACGTAAGACTAGCCTAAGTCTCTTAAGACGTTTAAGGGATATTATTGGGATTATGGACGAAAATATAGTTAGCGACGAAGCTACCTGGCTAATGACTCGATGCATTCGAAACATTCAAAATTTAAGTTTTCCTGGTATAGGTTAGTCCTAATTACATGTACAATAACTCAATCTATTATTGTTTTAGTCAAAAAACCAAACATGTAACTATTTGTACTGTGCTCTTTATTAATAACCCAGTTTTTAGAATTGTAAACCTGCAGAGGTACCGAAAGAATTATTTTAGACGCTAAAATATAATTTTTAATATCAAATTTGAGTTCTTTAGCCCCCATAAATCCAGGTGTAGACGTCAAAATTACCAGTGTGTCACTCTTAGAAGCTATTTGCCAGTTTTTGACAACTATTTTGGACGCCATCTTGAATATCTCAAAGCTTTCAAGGATGTCGAAATGATGCCACCTGTATTAGTGAACGGCACTTTCGAGTGATCTGAAAACCGTAAAGAAACACATACCGAGGTGAGATTTAGGTCAAAAACACCGTTTGTCAGCTGAATTAATTACAAACCAATACGTCAACAATTTTTTAAAAAACAAATTTGGATAAATAAAATCGAAAATCTCAAAATGACAACTTGATTACATACTTTTATGACGATTAGTTTTACACGAAATACTCGAGATAAAATATTTCTCGAAAAGAATAAACGTAACATGTCATGTATTTCAGGACCGCTGGTGTGGGTATTAACACTTTTACTGATAAAGCAGAGAACAACGTTTCGACCTTTTTAGGTCATCTTCAGGTTAATACCCATATCAGCCATCCTGAGATACATAAATTTGTTTCAATTCGTATAAATAACAGGTATATTTTGAAGTGGGGCAGTGGAAAGTTTGTGCACTTATAACGCTGAAATTCGAGGCTCCATTCCCCAAGATGGACACGGCAGATAGCTCAATGTGCTTCAAGAGAAACAAACAAACAATATAATTTGTATTTATGAGAAAGTTTCTGAGTCTGTTCGCGATCTTTCATAATTTTCGTATTACATGTCAGATTTAAGGCAGCCAATCAGCAGCATCCTACCACTCACTAATCATTCTATGGAATTGAATTCCACCAATCAGCAGCATCGTACTTCCCACCAGTTACTCTTAGGAATTGAATGCCACTCTTATTGTCTACCCATAGTTTAAAGTGGAAAAAAAATATTTTTTGATATAAGAAAGATTAAAACACTTTTGGGCATTTTTGAAATCTAGACCTTAACAAAAGAACAAACCGGCGCTTTACTTAAAATATTTTTTTTACAATGTATATATTCTCACATCACCATTTAGACTTTACGAGAGACTTCAACAAACAGATTTACGTTGTTCCAACGCCATCTTCCGTCGGACAGGATATTTTGGATTATTCTGCGAGCAACAATGACAAAATAATGCAAAGTTTAGTCCTACTGATATCAACAAAATCGTTTTATTTCTTCAACTATAAGTTTTACACCTTTGCTGAGAAAAAGATCACTGATAGGCCTAAGTTCAAAAGAAACATTAAAACAATAATTTCACTTACTCGCTAACTTTCTCGCACATACAGACTTCATGAGTTGCTCATGCAAAGTCAATATTTACAAAACTAAAGTAAGAGACAAATAACTAAGAAACTCGCAAAATAAATAATCAATTCGTATTTCTTCTAACGTAGTTTGAGTTTTTATATTTTTGAAATATTTTCATAAGTTTAGTTGTTTTTTTAATTTTACGCAAAGCTACTCGAGGGCTATCTGTGCTAGCCGTCCCTAATTTAGCAGTGTAAGACTAGAGGGAAGGCAGCTAGTCATCACCACTCACCGCCAACTCTTGGGCTACTCTTTTACCAACTAATAGTGGGATTGACCGTCACATTATAACGCCCCCACGGCTGAACGGTCGAGCATGTTTGGTGCGACGAGGATTCGAATCCGCGACCCTCAGATTACAAGTCGAACGCCCTAGCCCACCTGGCCATGCCGGGGCCTTTTCATAAGTTAAAAAATAAAATGGGAAGTTGAGCTACACGCTCATCAGATGGCGTTACAAGGTTCTCTAACCGTCATCATCACAAACAGCTGTATGAAACAACAACAGTTTTACAAATAACATCAATATATCCAATTGATCCTCTAACCACGAAATAAAAACAGTTCATACATCACTCACTGAAAGAAACTGATTCGACGTACAAGTAAACACGTAAGAGACATTGTTAATGTATTACATCAGGCTTAGCAGCCAGAAATTGTCCATGCAACTTTCCAGACAGTTTACCAAAAAATCTTCTCAGGTGTTCTCTCCACTGTCCAAATTAGGCAAGACACACGCATATATACTAGGATTACGCTTGGAAAATGCACCTTGTAAGAGTACTTACACACGTACAGCTGTTTACGGTGTACGAAATGACACAAGTAGACACAACATATTATTTGGTCTTGGAAGATACTACAAGCCATGTCATTCTCTTTGTGTCTTCATAACACTAGACACATATGCCGAAACCAGTAACTGGGAAACGCATGAAACAGTTTCCCGATAAATCACGTGTCGATCGGGTTCCAAATCAGTAGACTCTAGTTGTACCGAATGATTACAGGTTCGAAACAGCCATCTGTGCTTGAGGAACGAGATATTTTCTCTCGAGGTTGAACTCTGCAATAAACCAAAAATAAGCGAAAACGTGGAACAAACAAATGTAAAAAAACTAATTGTTTAAATACGTCACAATTCATAAAAAATATAATTTTGATATAAGATTCCGTAAACTTAAATTTTCATTAGTTGGGCTGGCATGGCCGAGCGCGTTAAGGCGTGCACTCGTAATCCGAGAGTCGCGGGTTCGCGCCCGCGTCGCGCTAAACATGCTCGCCCTCCCAGCCGTAGGGTGTATAATGTGACGGTCAATCAAAACAAACAAATTCATTAATTATTTCTTGTTGAATTTTAAAAAAATATAGTTTGTTTTGTGAATTTCGCACAAAGCTACTCGAGGGCTATCTGTGCTAGCCGTCCCTAAATTTGCAGTGTAAGACTAGAGGGAAAGCAGCTAGTCATCATCACCCACCGCCAACTCTTGGGATACTCTTTTACCAACGAATAGTGGGTTTGACCGTTGCTATATAACGTCGCCGGGGTTGAAAGATCGAGCATGTTTGGTGTGAAGAGGATTTGAACCCGCGACCCTCAGACTACGAGTTAAGTGCTTTAACCACCGGGCCACGCCGGGCCCTCTACAATCTATGTTGAGATTGTTTCACGTATCTAACATTTCTTTACCAAATAAAAAGCAGTGAAAATTAAGATATAATTTTGTTACTGTTTGTTTCCTTCATCATATTTTAAATAGGAAGATGTCACAGGATGATAGCTCTATAACACTTCTCTTTTCTTCATCTGTAACTTATGTTTCTACAAACGTTATCAAACGAATGTGCGTCTTAAAAATTAATATGATCTTTATTAAACAACTAGACCCTCTAGAGGCCATTTGTAAAACTATTCATTTACTCAGATTAAAATGAGAGTATATACTTTTTTCTAGAACAAATCGGAAAAAAGTGACCCGTTTTTGCACACACAACACAACCTGTAACGAAAACACTTCTGAAGTGAAAACGCGAATCTACCAATCATAAGGCAGTACTGAAATGACAAACACTTTGCCCAATCCTGGATCCTCGGACCGAATGTCGCACTGAGAGGACCACAGTGTTCGTGTTGTCCAGTTCGAAGAACTCCTGTTGGCGGAGTCTGCGATGGCTGTTTCTGTGGAACTTGTGTTTGAATTCCCTCTTGAACCTCTCCTAACATAAGACACGAAACGAACAGAAATTACAATAACAAAACATACTGACGATAAACTTGCGACCTACAATCTATCATTGTGTTTACATCGGGTCAAGGTAAGTTCACTCCTAATCGCAATCACGGACGAAATACAAAAATTCGAAACAAAACAGAACTGTTGTACTGGAGATGATATTATACGTGTGATGTTTTCAGTTCCCTTGCTAATCTTATATTAATATAAGAATTTAACAAATACTCAGCACTAATACTGTTAATTTATACTTGTGAAATGACGAGACGTAAGCCTAGTGAAAATGATAAAAGAATAAAGGTAAATAAGCCTAAATTATTATTTAACTTACAACTTTTCATTGAGTAACATCGGGCTTGAAGAATTTTATAGGTCATAGCCGACGGTTCATTGGATTTCATATTTATATTTCAGTATTTAAACAAAAATATCTCGCTGAATAATTCACAAGCTACTATAAAACAGGATACGTATTAATGATATTCCTACATAAACATTACATAACCTCCAGAGTACAAGACATTTGAAAACATCAACTTATTATAATGGACAACTTGTGGTTGCAACAAAATTTCCTGCGCCATCTACCGAATGGCATCACAAATAAAAATCATTAATTATTTCACAAAGTGGGTATTCAAAATTCAGACGATAAAAGAAAACAGCTATACTATAACAACCATTTAAATAAATGTACAACAGGAACGTGTATAATTGTACGTGAGGGTTAGTTACAGTATTTATATCGTACATAATATATATATATATAACGTTTTATATTGTTACTTTACTTATATCTTATATAATGTACACATAGAACGTTTTGTGTTGTTACTGTACTTATATGATATACAATGTATATACAGAATGTTTTACACTGCTACTTTAGTTATATCATATACAATGTATATATAAAACGTTTTACATTGCTACTTTACTTACGTTGTAGATGGCGTATATGAATGGATTGTAGCAGGAATTGCTCATGGCCAGCCAGTGACAGGAGAACCAAATAACATTGATGTATTTATACCTGAAACACAATCACGTGAGAAAGAACATTAGTGAAAAACAAGTATCTTTCTTCACGAAATTAGTCGGTGATTCGTTAAAGTTTTCGACTACTTCTTTACTTCTATATATACTAAGATTATATGGAATATTTAGTGGTGAAAATAAGTGTTAATCCGTGATTACGAGAAAACCCACTTTTTTGTAGAGAAAAAAATATATATAAACGGCTGGAATGGGTGGGAAAAGCACTATATAGAGGAGCGAACAACGTTTCGACCTTCTTCGGTCATCGTCGGGTTCACAAAAAACGTTTTACATATATAAAATAAGTGTTATACTATTATGACACTTGCTTTAATGTAAACTTCCCATAACAAATGTGGATGTTCGTAGCTCAACATAAAAAAACACATTGAAATACAGAAATTGATACTAATTTAATTAGAGAATTATTTACAGTATATTAAACATGAAACATGAAACCTGAGTTTATCACAAGTTTATAAAATCCAGTACTGAGAGATAGTGACGTCATCCAGTTAGCTCGAGACCGAAAAATGATTGACAGCTGCGGTGGTCAACGTGGCAAATATACCTACATACAATATAATCACTAAGTACCAGCCATATCTACGTACAATATAACCACTAAGTACCAGCCATATCTACGTACAATATAACCACTAAGTACCAATCATATCTACATACAATATAACCACTAAGTACCAATCATATCTACATACAATATAACCACTAAGTACCAGCCATATCTACATACAATATAACCACTAAGTGCCAGCCATATCTACATACAATATAACCACTAAGTACCAACCATATCTACATACAATATAACCATTAAGTACCAATCATATCTACATACAATATAACCACTAAGTACCAGCCATATCTACATACAATATAACCACTAAGTACCAGCCATATCTACATACAATATAACCACTAAGTACCAGCCATATCTACATACAATATAACCACTAAGTACCAATCATATCTACATACAATATAACCATTAAGTACCAATCATATCTACATACAATATAACCACTAAGTACCAGCCATATCTACATACAATATAACCACTAAGTACCAGCCGTACCTACATACAATATCACCACTAAGTACCAGCCATATCTACATACAATATAACCACTAAGTACCAACCATATCTATATACAATATAACCACTATCTGAGTACCAGCCATATCTACATCTAATACAACCACCATCCAGGTGTCAGACATGTCTATATGCAATTACAACCACTAACTCCTCATTTGAAACCAAAACCCCAGAAATTACGAGTTCTGCTTCCATTATTTCGAAAATAAATGAAACCATTTAGGTTGTCTAGTGATTTGGAACTCTCTCTCATCCAGTGAACATGATATCCGTAACCATTTATGTTGTCTAGTGATTTGGAACTCTCTCTCATCCAGTGAACATGCGTAATAAAGAACTTGAGTTTGCACCTACAACGAGTAAGGTTGACCTTTTAATACAATGAAAGATATCGAACGTTTCTTTTATAGACTAAGACTGAAAACCCACTATACTAAAATATGTGAACCCAATTCTTCTAAAATTAACCCTTCTTGTGGTCCACTGTCTAAATTGTCTTCAAAATACTCGGCTTAGTGTAAAATGTGAACCATCTATCTATTGTCAGCAAAAAAATGTGAACTATTTATCAACAGACAAGCACGGAGTGAAGCACGTGAGGAAGACGGTTTACATTATTCCACACAACCTAACGATAAATCGTAGTTTTGTATCACTTCATTTGAAGTAGAATAGAACACGGGTATGTTTTCATTCTAAGTTGCATTAACGGATATTCGTAGCTGTCACGTGTCGCCGTCAGTACTCCATGTGCACCATTTGTAACAGAAAGAAACTCCAAGTACTGGCTGGCACCACAAAATCGATTTGACAACAAGAAATTGTCTTTCGAAGTGTTTGAAGACAAGAAATCTTTATATATTTGTAGATGATTTATTGAAATACAATTTAACTTTACCATTTCAACTTAAAATCGATCTAGAAGAAAATGAGTGGGCGAGAGTTTTAAACTTACTGTCTGCTGTTACGAAAAACCGGATGAAAGCGAGAAGGCTTAGATCTTATGAAACGTATTGAAACTTACATATACCTGTTGTTTATAACCTGTGATATTGTGCTTAGTCTATATGTTCTTAATTAGATAAAATATACTTAAGTCACGCAATTTACAGCACAGTCACATAAATAATACAATTTGCAGTTTTACAGTAGTTAGGTGTATTACATCCTACAGTTTTACATTATAGTCGTATACATAATCCACCTTACAGTTTTACAATAGTCACACGTATTATATTCTACACTTTTACATTATAGTCGTATACATAATCCACTTTATAGTTTTGTAATTATCACAAGTTTTACATCCTACAGTTTTACAGTATAGTCGCATACATACTTGGAAATGGTTGTCCCGAAAGAGGACAGGTTAATAGAACACTACAAGTAATCATAATTATATTGAGGTTAAGCCTTCACTTGGAATTTAAACATCATTTTGAAAACGTTGTGAAATGAAAAATCAGCGAAAACGAGTGACGTAGTTCAGCACGAGCTAAATGTGTGTTTGTTAATAGTTGATCCTTCAACTTCAGGTGAGTTCGTAGAGATGAATATCGTATTGATTACAGACCCCTATCACCAGGATGTGATACATACATCGTAAGATCTGAACCGTCACTGTCTGTAAATTAACGATACCGAATTGTGAGCACACACAACTAACGAGTTGTTAACGGCACAACGTTTCAAAACAACCACTTTGTCAGATAATTTTGTACGACCACATACATATATATATGGTTGGACAAGTTTCCTGAAGACACGTGTGATGACAACAAGAACTTAAGATATACAAGTTTGCAAGGTGTTGTCGGCAAGTTTTTCTAGAATGTTCTCCACTTGCTAATTTTGTTCGCAAATAAAATGGATGTGAACTACCAAATATTTTATTACACGTTAATTTACCATGAAATATAAAAATAGGTTTTAAACATATAATTAGATACAACACACTCTTTGTAAAAAAATCATAAAATAATAATAGGACAAATCTTGTTTATTAAACTTAACACTAAACAGAAACTCACTCGTGAAAAACGAACGCTTTATGGATATATGTTAACCCTACCTTGCTCTAGAAGAGCGAGTCGTTGAATATGGAATTATAGGTAATTTAACATCAAACGAAAATTTAATTTAGTTACAGAAAAGAAAAAAAAAGGTAAAGCATTTATTTTAGTAAACAAATCAAACCACTTACTTATTAATTTCAGGAAATATTTCTTGCAGAAGATTGTAGGTTTGGAAAGGTAACCAGCAGAGGGCGAAAAGAACCACAACGATAACAAGCATTTTGATGACCTGAAAATGTGCAAAATTTCGGTTAGTACTGTGCAGTGTAATAACTCCGTTTAGAATAGTTAATCGATATCAGTTTGAACGACACAGGCACGTGAAAATATAACTTGAACTGGGTTTGATTACAACTTTGAAAAACGAAACAAAAATGGGTTTATGGATATTTTCCATCAAGCCTTACACGTACGTAACTTCAGAAAACAAGTTTCCTAATTTACTTTCTAACTCTAAGAAAACAACACAGCCACATCAAAATAAACAAAACAAGGCATTGCTTGCCATCAATTGATAGATTTACTTTTTAGTCAAAATAGTACTCTTCATATACGATAAAACGAGCTTGTCTTTCAATGAAATCTTCAATAAACTACATTATTCGAACTCGGTCACTAAAAGTGTTCAATAAAAACCTTTATTTCTCTGTCTGAAAGATATTCATGCTTTAAATACTTAAACTTTTGAATGTTTAGGTTGTCTTTTATAAACGCCAGCAAACATAGATTCATTTAATTAAGAATACACACACAGTTATATATGTATATATACTGTATTAATTACGTATATATTTATATTATATCAATCACGTACTATTATTAACATTTGCAAGTCTTAGCAAAAGCTGTTGTTTAATTTCTATTGTACTGGACCACACCGTGGACAACATTTAGGTGTTTTAAAGCACATACACCATTCTTGTTTATACCTTCTACAGTACTGGACCACACCGTGGACAACATTTAGGTGTTTTAAAGTAAGTACATACACCATTCTTGTTTATACCTTCTATAGTACTGGACCACACCGTGGACAACATTTAGGTATTTTAAAGTAAGTACATACACCATTCTTGTTTATACCTTCTATAGTACTGGACCACACCGTGGACAACATTTAGGTGTTTTAAATTAAATACATACACCATTCTTGTTTATACGTTCTGTAGTACTGGACCACACCTTGGACAACATTTAGGTGTTTTAAAGTAAATACATACACCATTCTTGTTAATACCTTCTATAGTACTGGACCACACCGTGGACAACATTTAGGTGTTTTAAAGTAAATACATACACCATTCTTGTTTATACGTTCTGTAGTACTGGACCACACGGTGGACAATATTTAGGTGTTTTAAAGTAAATACATACACCATTCTTGTTTATACCTTCTAAAGTACTGGACCACACCTTGGACAACATTTAGGTGTTTTAAAGTAAATACATACACCATTCTTGTTAATACCTTCTATAGTACTGGACCACACCGTGGACAACATTTAGGTGTTTTAAAGTAAATACATACACCATTCTTGTTTATACCCTAAACTTATTAGTCGGGTTCATTTGCTTCTTTATTCGACTTTTTAACAAATGTTTAGGATCCCTCTGTTATAACCATGTGGTTAGGGTGCTTGACTCAAAATATGAAGGTCGCGAGTTCGAATCTCCGTTCTACAAAACATGCTCATTCTTTCAGTCGTGGGGACTTTATAATGTTACTATCAATCCTAGTATTCGTTAGTAAAAAAGTAACCGAAGAGTTGGTGGTGGGTGATGATGACTAGCTGTCTTTCGCTACTAAATTAGAGAGGGCTAGTGCAGATAGCCCTCGTGTAGCTTTGCACAAAATTGAAAAATAAGCCAAACATTTCTCTTATGGCTGTATGAGTTACCTACGTATCTTACAACAGCAGTGAGTGATTCATTTCAATGTACTTGGTCAGATCTTTACTACACTTAGTATAATCCAATATTGGGTGATAAACGGGTTAAGAGCACACAATGATTAGAACGGAAATAAACCCAGGATAGTAACTAAGAGATTGTGGTGTAGTTTGTAAAGTTACCAAACCGGTGAGAAGAAACAAAACTATCTATACCTTCTAGACGAGGTAAGTCTCAGCGATTAGATGAAGAAATACTTAAACATATGGAACTGACAAAATAAGTAACTTATTTTAGGGAAACAAAATACAAGAAATATACACAAATAATTAGCAACATAATCCCAGAGACTATCTTAGTATGCAACCAACTTACAGAGAATGTTTAGATATGTGACTAAAATCCATAGACGGTCCATATAAACTGGATTATATGCTAAAGAATGGACTTTTTGCGAGTTTATTATATAGTGACGTAAAGACAAAATAAAATATTTTTTCAACTTCACTTAAATCGGATAAAAGAAAACATAACAGTGAAAAACATGTACATTACACAGCAGTGACAAACATGTATATTAATGATGTGATGTTGCTGTTGAAATCGTCCATCAAGGTTTACACGAAGATAACACCATTAACACCATTTCCTACTAACAAAAGTTTCTTGTGTACTACACCTTTTCACATATGTCTATATATTTATATATAAACTTGAAACGTTCAGAATACATCGCATAACTGAGTTTTACAGATGTTAACTATCATATTTAGGACCATTTAATATCCTGTAGCTAACCATCTAACGAATTATTGAATATTACGTGTTCAGCCTTCAAGCAGGGCCATTAAGCGTATTAAAAATCCCCAATCATACATTCAATATGAAATTACTTAATATGTTACAGCGAAAATAGAGTTTAATAAAAAGCTTCTATAGAATATAAGTAAAATTATTTTTAAATTCGTAACTACAAAGTTCAAGATAATTCTTATGAATCGTCAGTAAATGCATTATAACGCTTTAGTAATGTAGCAACAAGAGACTTAAAACGTGTAATAAATAAATTATGATATTAACAATTCTTGTTGATCACTTTTAATCCGATTATAAATTCCATGTTATATTATTTTCGCTCAAGTTGTTTCAGTTGCTCTTTGGGAAACGTTTATAATTTATACCTTAAGCTGTTATTTCAAGATGTTTCAGCTGATGTTTGTTATAATGAAACTCCTCGGGCGCAAATCTTTTAGCGCTCGTGACTTAGTCGAGGGACTGTCATATCTCCTCACACGACGAATAATTTGGATTGGGGCTAGCACTGTTTGTTCATTTTATGCTAATTGAACGGTGCTACCGCGCATGCGCCATAATAGGCAACTCGTCCCCAAACAACCGTGGTAACCAAAAATAAACCCGAGGAGTTGTTAGAATCAAGTTACATACAGTAATAATCTATTGCAGATACTTAATTTGAAGAGGTTATTACCCTTTTTAATGATAACCGTACTTGAAAAAACACGCTAAGGAATTATCTGTCAAAAGGATATAGTCTTACATTAATCTGTTGAAAAATTATCTGTCTGAAGGATACAGTCTTACATTAATCAGTTATAGAATTATCTGTCTAAAGGACAGTCTTAAATTAATCAGTTGAAAAATTATCTGTCTAAAGGATACAGTCTTACATTAATCAGTTATAGAATTATCTATCTAAAGGATACAGTCTTACATTAATCAAATATAGAATTATCTATCTAAAGGATACAGTCTTACATTAATCAGTTATAGAATTATCTGTCTAAAGGATATAGTCTTACATTAATCTGTTGAAAAATTATCTGTCTAAAGGATATAGTCTTACATTAATCAGTTATAGAATTATCTATCTAAAGGATACAGTCTTACATTAATCAGTTATAGAATTATCTGTCTAAAGGACAGTCTTACATTAATCAGTTATAGAATTATCTGTCAAAAGGATACAGTCTTACATTAATCAGTTGTAGAATTATCTGTCTAAAGGACAGTCTTACATTAACCAGTTATAGAATTATCTGTCAAAAGGATATAGTCTTACATTAATCAGTTATAGAATTATCTGTCAAAAGGATACAGTCTTACATTGATCAGTTATAGAATTATCTGTCAAAAGGATACAGTCTTACATTAATCAGTTATAGAATTATCTGTCAAAAGGATACAGTCTTACATTGATCAGTTATAGAATTATCTGTCTAAAGGACAGTCTTAAATTAATCAGTTATAGAATTATCTGTCTGAAAAATACAGTCTTACATTAATCAGTTATAGAATTATCTGTCTGAAGGATACAGTCTTACATTAATCAGTTATAGAATTATCTGTCTAAAGGACAGTCTTACATTAATCAGTTATAGAATTATCTGTCAAAAGGATACAGTCTCACATTAATCAGTTAAAGAATTATCTATCTAAAGAACAGTCTTACATTAATCAGTTATAGAATTATCTGTCAAAAGGATACAGTTTTACATTAATCAGTTATAGAATTATCTGTCAAAAGGATACAGTCTCACATTAATCAGTTAAAGAATTATCTATCTAAAGAACAGTCTTACATTAATCAGTTATAGAATTATCTGTCAAAAGGATACAGTTTTACATTAATCAGTTATAGAATTATCTGTCAAAAGGATACAGTTTTACATTAATCAGTTATAGAATTATCTGTCTAAAGGATACAGTTTTACATTAATCAGTTATAGAATTATCTGTCTAAAGGATACAGTTTTACATTAATCAGTTATAAAATTATCTGTCTAAAGGATATAATCTTACATTAATCAGTTGAAGAATTATCTGTCAAAAGAACAGTCTTACATCATTCAGTTATAGAATTATCTCTCAAAAGGACAGTCTTACATTAATCAGTTGAAGAATTATCTGTCAAAAGAACAGTCTTACATTAATCAGTTATAGAATTATCTGTCAAAAGGCAGTCTTACATTAATCTGTTGTAGAATTATCTGTCTAAAGGATACAGTCTTACATTAATCAGTTATAGAATTATCTGTCAAAAGGATACAGTCTTACATTAATCAGTTATAGAATTATCTGTCAGAAGGATAAATTTATTGCTTTAATAAGGTAAAGACTTGTCTACCACAGAATTAAAATATTGTTTTTAAGGTAAAGAACTATCACTTTGAACGATACAATGTTGTTGTAATAAAATAATGGAATATTTGTTAAAAGGATAAAATATTTTTAATCAGAAAAAGATTATGTAAGAAGTATACAATCTGTTTTTTATCAGATAATAGATTATCTGTCAGAAAATAAAATCTTGTTTTAATCAGATTACAGATTATTTGTCAGAATAAAAAATATTGTTTTAACCAGTTAAAGGATAATGTGTAAGAATTAAATCCATTATCTGTCAGATAAACACAATCTTGATTTAATCTGGTAATGGATTATCTGTCAGAAAGAAACAATCTTTTGTTAATCAGATAATAGATCATCCATCAGAAGAATAAAATTTTGTTCTTAATTAATTAACATGTTGTCATTGAAAAAGGTACAACCTTCTTTTAATTAGAAGATTATCTGTGATAATAGTAATGTTTTGTTTTAATCAAATAATGGATTATCTGTAAAATGAACACTGTATTGTGTTAATCAGATAATGAATTATCTCTTAGAAGAATAATGTCTTTTTTAATCATGTAAATGATTATTTACCAGAAGGATAAAATCTAGTCTTAATCAGATAGTAGATTATCTGCCAGAAGAATAAACTCTTCTTTTACTCAGATGAAAGGTTATCTATCGTATGGATACAAAGATAAAGAATATCTGTCAGATATATATTGTATGTTTTAATTATGTAATGAACTATCTGTCAGATATATACTGTATGTTTTAATTATCTAATGAATTATCTGTCAGATATATACTGTATGTTTTAATTATGCAATAAATTATCTGTCAGATATATACAGTATTTTATCTGCAAAAACAGCTCGTTTGGGTTCAGTGGGTTTCTCGACATCACTGATTATATACAGTATTGTTTTAATTATGCAATGAACTATCTGTCAGATATATACTGTATGTTTTAATTATGCAACGAACTATCTGTCAGATATATACTGTATGTTTTAATTATGCAACGAACTATCTGTCAGATATATACAGTATGTTTTAATTATGTAATGAATTATCTGTCAGATATATAGTGTATGTTTTAATTATGCAATGAACTATCTGTCAGATATACACTGTATGTTTTAATTATGCAATGAATTATCTGTCAGGTATATACTGTTTGTTTTAATTATGTGATGAACTATCTGTCAGATATACACTGTATGTTTTAATTATGTAATGAACTATCTGTGAGATATATACTGTATGTTTTAATTATGCAACGAACTATCTGTCAGATATATACTGTATGTTTTAATTATGCAATGAACTATCTGTAAGATATATACTGTATGTTTTAATTATGTAATGAATTATCTGTCAGATATATACTGATTGTTTTAATTATGTGATGAACTATCTATCAGATATATACTGTATGTTTTAATTATGTAATGAACTATCTGTCAGATATACACTGTATGTTTTAATTATGTAATGAACTATCTGTCAGATATACACTGTATGTTTTAATTATGTAATGAACTATCTGTCAGATATATACTGTATGTTTTAATTATGCAATGAACTATCTGTCAGATATATACTGTATGTTTTAATTATGCAATGAACTATCTGTCAGATATATACTGTATGTTTTAATTATGTAATGAATTATCTGTCAGATATATACTGTATGTTTTAATTATGTAATGAATTATCTGTCAGTTATATACTGTTTGTTTTAATTATGCAATGAACTATCTGTCAGATATATACTGTATGTTTTAATTATGTTATGAACTATCTGTCAGATATACACTGTATGTTTTAATTATGTAATGAACTATCTGTGAGATATATACTGTATGTTTTAATTATGCAATGAACTATCTGTCAGATATATACATTATGTTTTAATTATGCAATGAACTATCTGTCAGACATATACTGTATGTTTTAATTATGCAATGAACTATCTGTCAGATATATACTGTATGTTTTAATTATGCAATGAACTATCTGTCAGATATATACTGTATGTTTTAATTATGCAATGAACTATGTGTCAGATATATACTGTATGTATTAATTATGTAATGAATTATCTGTCAGATAAAATACTGTTTGTTTTAATTATGTAATGAACTATCTGTCAGATATATACATTATGTTTTAATTATGCAATGAACTATCTGTCAGACATATACTGTATGTTTTAATTATGCAATGAACTATCTGTCAGATATATACTGTATGTTTTAATTATGTAATGAACTATCTGTCAGTTATATACTGTTTGTTTTAATTATGTAATGAACTATCTGTCAGATATATACATTATGTTTTAATTATGCAATGAACTATCTGTCAGATATACACTGTATGTTTTAATTATGCAATGAATTATCTGTCAGGTATATACTGTTTGTTTTAATTATGTGATGAACTATCTGTCAGATATATACTGTATGTTTTAATTATGTAATGAACTATCTGTCAGATATACACTGTATGTTTTAATTATGTAATGAACTATCTGTCAGATATACACTGTATGTTTTAATTATGTAATGAACTATCTGTCAGATATATACTGTATGTTTTAATTATGCAATGAACTATCTGTCAGATATATACTGTATGTTTTAATTATGTAATGAATTATCTGTCAGATATATAATGTTTGTTTTAATTATGTGATGAACTATCTGTCAGATATATACTGTATGTTTTAATAATGCAATGAACTATCTGTCAGATATATACTGTATGTTTTAATTATGCAATGAACTGTGTGTCAGATATATACTGTATGTATTAATTATGTAATGAATTATCTGTCAGATAAAATACTGTTTGTTTTAATTATGTAATGAACTATCTGTCAGATATATACATTATGTTTTAATTATGCAATGAACTATCTGTCAGACATATACTGTATGTTTTAATTATGCAATGAACTATCTGTCAGATATATACTTATGTTTTAGTTATGTAATGAACTATCTGTCAGATATATACTGTATGTTTTAATTATGTAATGAACTATCTGTCAGATATATACATTATGTTTTAATTATGCAATGAACTATCTGTCAGATATATACTGTATGTTTTAATTATGTAATGAATTATCTGTCAGTTATATACTGTTTGTTTTAATTATGTGATGAACTATCTGTCAGATATATACATTATGTTTTAATTATGCAATGAACTATCTGTCAGATATACACTGTATGTTTTAATTATGCAATGAATTATCTGTCAGGTATATACTGTTTGTTTTAATTATGTGATGAACTATCTGTCAGATATATACTGTATGTTTTAATTATGCAATGAACTATCTCTCAGATATATACTGTATATTTTAATTATGCAATGAACTATCTGTCAGATATACACTGTAAGTTTTAATTATGTAATGAACTATCTGTCAGATATATACTGTATGTTTTAATTATGTAATGAATTATCTGTCAGTTATATACTGTTTGTTTTAATTATGCAATGAACTATCTGTCAGATATATACTGTATGTTTTAATTATGTTATGAACTATCTGTCAGATATACACTGTATGTTTTAATTATGTAATGAACTATCTGTGAGATATATACTGTATGTTTTAATTATGCAATGAACTATCTGTCAGATATATACTGTATGTTTTAATTATGCAATGAGCTATGTGTCAGATATATACTGTATGTATTAATTATGTAATGAATTATCTGTCAGATAAAATACTGTTTGTTTTAATTATGTAATGAACTATCTGTCAGATATATACATTATGTTTTAATTATGCAATGAACTATCTGTCAGACATATACTGTATGTTTTAATTATGCAATGAACTATCTGTCAGATATATACTGTATGTTTTAATTATGTAATGAATTATCTGTGAGTTATATACTGTTTGTTTTAATTATGTAATGAACTATCTGTCAGATATATACATTATGTTTTAATTATGCAATGAACTATCTGTCAGATATACACTGTATGTTTTAATTATGCAATGAATTATCTGTCAGGTATATACTGTTTGTTTTAATTATGTGATGAACTATCTGTCAGATATATACTGTATGTTTTAATTATGCAATGAACTATCTCTCAGATATATACTGTATATTTTAATTATGCAATGAACTATCTGTCAGATATACACTGTAAGTTTTAATTATGTAATGAACTATCTGTCAGATATATACTGTATGTTTTAATTATGTAATGAATTATCTGTCAGTTATATACTGTTTGTTTTAATTATGCAATGAACTATCTGTCAGATATATACTGTATGTTTTAATTATGTTATGAACTATCTGTCAGATATACACTGTATGTTTTAATTATGTAATGAACTATCTGTGAGATATATACTGTATGTTTTAATTATGCAATGAACTATCTGTCAGATATATACTGTATGTTTTAATTATGCAATGAACTATCTGTAAGATATATACTGTATGTTTTAATTATGTAATGAATTATCTGTCAGATATATACTGATTGTTTTAATTATGTGATGAACTATCTGTCAGATATATACTGTATGTTTTAATTATGCAATGAACTATCTCTCAGATATATACTGTATATTTTAATTATGCAATGAACTATCTGTCAGATATACACTGTAAGTTTTAATTATATAATGAACTATCTGTCAGATATATACTGTATGTTTTAATTATGTAATGAATTATCTGTCAGTTATATACTGTTTGTTTTAATTATGCAATGAACTATCTGTCAGATATATACTGTATGTTTTAATTATGTAATGAACTATCTGTCAGATATACACTGTATGTTTTAATTATGTAATGAACTATCTGTGAGATATATACTGTATGTTTTAATTATGCAACGAACTATCTGTCGGATATATAGTGTATGTTTTAATTATGCAATGAACTATCTGTAAGATATATACTGTATGTTTTAATTATGTAATGAATTATCTGTCAGATATATACTGATTGTTTTAATTATCTGATGAACTATCTGTCAGATATATACTGTATGTTTTAATTACGTAATGAACTATCTGTCAGATATATACTGTATATTTTAATTATGTAATGAACTATCTGTCAGATATACACTGTATGTTTTAATTATGTAATGAACTATCTGTCAGATATATACTGTATGTTTTAATTATGCAATGAACTATCTGTCAGATATATACTGTATGTTTTAATTATGCAATGAACTATCTGTCAGATATATACTGTATGTTTTAATTATGTAATGAATTATCTGTCAGATATATACTGTTTGTTTTAATTATGTGATGAACTATCTGTCAGATATATACTGTATGTTTTAATTATGCAACGAACTATCTGTCAGATATATACTGTATGTTTTAATTATGCAATGAACTATGTGTCAGATATATACTGTATGTATTAATTATGTAATGAATTATCTGTCAGATAAAATACTGTTTGTTTTAATTATGTAATGAACTATCTGTCAGATATATACTGTATGTTTTAATTATGTAATGAACTATCAGTCAGATATATGCATTATGTTTTTATTATGTAATGAACTATCTGTCAGATATATATGTTTTAATTATGTAATGAACTATCTGTCGGATATATACATTATGTTTTAATTATGCAATGAACTATCTGTCAGATATATACTGTAAGTTTTAATTATGCAATGAATTATCTGTCAGGTATATACTGTTTGTTTTAATTATGTGATGAACTATCTGTCAGATATATACTGTATGTTTTAATTATGCAATGAATTATCTGTCAGTTATATACTGTTTGTTTTAATTATGCAATGAACTATCTGTCAGATATACACTGTATGTTTTAATTATGTAATGAATTATCTGTCAGATATATACTGTATGTTTTAATTATGTAATGAACTATCTGTCAGATATATACATTGTTTTAATTATGTAATGAACTATCTGTCAGATATATACATTATGTTTTAATTATGCAATGAACTATCTGTCAGATATACACTGTATGTTTTAATTATGTAATGAGCTATCTGTCAGATATATACAGTATGTTTTAATTATGTAATGAATTATCTGTCAGATATATAGTGTATGTTTTAATTATGCAATGAACTATCTGTCAGATATACACTGTATGTTTTAATTATGCAATGAATTATCTGTCAGGTATATACTGTTTGTTTTAATTATGTGATGAACTATCTGTCAGATATACACTGTATGTTTTAATTATGTAATGAACTATCTGTGAGATATATACTGTATGTTTTAATTATGCAACGAACTATCTGTCAGATATATACTGTATGTTTTAATTATGCAATGAACTATCTGTAAGATATATACTGTATGTTTTAATTATGTAATGAATTATCTGTCAGATATATACTGATTGTTTTAATTATGTGATGAACTATCTGTCAGATATATACTGTATGTTTTAATTATGTAATGAACTATCTGTCAGATATACACTGTATGTTTTAATTATGTAATGAACTATCTGTCAGATATATACTGTATGTTTTAATTATGCAATGAACTATCTGTCAGATATATACTGTATGTTTTAATTATGCAATGAACTATCTGTCAGATATATACTGTATGTTTTAATTATGTAATGAATTATCTGTCAGATATATACTGTATGTTTTAATTATGTAATGAATTATCTGTCAGTTATATACTGTTTGTTTTAATTATGCAATGAACTATCTGTCAGATATATACTGTATGTTTTAATTATGTAATGAACTATCTGTGAGATATATACTGTATGTTTTAATTATGCAATGAACTATCTGTCAGATATATACATTATGTTTTAATTATGCAATGAACTATCTGTCAGACATATACTGTATGTTTTAATTATGCAATGAACTATCTGTCAGATATATACTGTATGTTTTAATTATGCAATGAACTATCTGTCAGATATATACTGTATGTTTTAATTATGCAATGAACTATGTGTCAGATATATACTGTATGTATTAATTATGTAATGAATTATCTGTCAGATAAAATACTGTTTGTTTTAATTATGTAATGAACTATCTGTCAGATATATACATTATGTTTTAATTATGCAATGAACTATCTGTCAGACATATACTGTATGTTTTAATTATGCAATGAACTATCTGTCAGATATATACTGTATGTTTTAATTATGTAATGAACTATCTGTGAGTTATATACTGTTTGTTTTAATTATGTAATGAACTATCTGTCAGATATATACATTATGTTTTAATTATGCAATGAACTATCTGTCAGATATACACTGTATGTTTTAATTATGCAATGAATTATCTGTCAGGTATATACTGTTTGTTTTAATTATGTGATGAACTATCTGTCAGATATATACTGTATGTTTTAATTATGTAATGAACTATCTGTCAGATATACATTGTATGTTTTAATTATGTAATGAACTATCTGTCAGATATACACTGTATGTTTTAATTATGTAATGAACTATCTGTCAGATATATACTGTATGTTTTAATTATGCAATGAACTATCTGTCAGATATATACATTATGTTTTAATTATGCAATGAACTATCTGTCAGATATATACTGTATGTTTTAATTATGTAATGAATTATCTGTCAGATATATAATGTTTGTTTTAATTATGTGATGAACTATCTGTCAGATATATACTGTATGTTTTAATAATGCAATGAACTATCTGTCAGATATATACTGTATGTTTTAATTATGCAATGAACTATGTGTCAGATATATACTGTATGTATTAATTATGTAATGAATTATCTGTCAGATAAAATACTGTTTGTTTTAATTATGTAATGAACTATCTGTCAGATATATACATTATGTTTTAATTATGCAATGAACTATCTGTCAGACATATACTGTATGTTTTAATTATGCAATGAACTATCTGTCAGATATATACTTATGTTTTAGTTATGTAATGAACTATCTGTCAGATATATACTGTATGTTTTAATTATGTAATGAATTATCTGTCAGTTATATACTGTTTGTTTTAATTATGTAATGAACTATCTGTCAGATATATACATTATGTTTTAATTATGCAATGAACTATCTGTCAGATATATACTGTATGTTTTAATTATGTAATGAATTATCTGTCAGTTATATACTGTTTGTTTTAATTATGTGATGAACTATCTGTGAGATATATACATTATGTTTTAATTATGCAATGAACTATCTGTCAGATATACACTGTATGTTTTAATTATGCAATGAATTATCTGTCAGGTATATACTGTTTGTTTTAATTATGTGATGAACTATCTGTCAGATATATATTGTATGTTTTAATTATGCAATGAACTATCTCTCAGATATATACTGTATATTTTAATTATGCAATGAACTATCTGTCAGATATACACTGTAAGTTTTAATTTTGTAATGAACTATCTGTCAGATATATACTGTATGTTTTAATTATGTAATGAATTATCTGTCAGTTATATACTGTTTGTTTTAATTATGCAATGAACTATCTGTCAGATATATACTGTATGTTTTAATTATGTTATGAACTATCTGTCAGATATACACTGTATGTTTTAATTATGTAATGAACTATCTGTGAGATATATACTGTATGTTTTAATTATGCAATGAACTATCTGTCAGATATATACTGTATGTTTTAATTATGTAATGAATTATCTGTCAGATATATACTGTTTGTTTTAATTATGTGATGAACTATCTGTCAGATATATACTGTATGTTTTAATTATGCAATGAACTATCTGTCAGATATATACTGTATGTTTTAATTATGCAATGAACTATGTGTCAGATATATACTGTATGTATTAATTATGTAATGAATTATCTGTCAGATAAAATACTGTTTGTTTTAATTATGTAATGAACTATCTGTCAGATATATACATTATGTTTTAATTATGCAATGAACTATCTGTCAGACATATACTGTATGTTTTAATTATGCAATGAACTATCTGTCAGATATATACTGTATGTTTTAATTATGTAATGAATTATCTGTCAGTTATATACTGTTTGTTTTAATTATGTAATGAACTATCTGTCAGATATATACATTATGTTTTAATTATGCAATGAACTATCTGTAAGATATATACTGTATGTTTTAATTATGCAATGAATTATCTGTCAGGTATATACTGTTTGTTTTAATTATGTGATGAACTATCTGTCAGATATATACTGTATGTTTTAATTATGCAATGAACTATCTCTCAGATATATACTGTATATTTTAATTATGCAATGAACTATCTGTCAGATATACACTGTAAGTTTTAATTATGTAATGAACTATCTGTCAGATATATACTGTATGTTTTAATTATGTAATGAATTATCTGTCAGTTATATACTGTTTGTTTTAATTATGCAATGAACTATCTGTCAGATATATACTGTATGTTTTAATTATGTTATGAACTATCTGTCAGATATATACTGTATGTTTTAATTATGTAATGAACTATCTGTCAGATATATACTGTATGTTTTAATTATGTAATGAATTATCTGTCAGATATATACTGTATGTTTTAATTATGTAATGAATTATCTGTCAGATATATACTGTATGTTTTAATTGTGTAATGAATTATCTGTCAGATATATATATTTTAATTATGTAATGAATTATCTGTCAGATATATATATTTTAATTATGTAATGAATTATCTGTCAGGTATATGCAGCATTGATTTATGCACAGCTTTTATTCAAAACAATAAAAGAAAGCTAGTTTTGATATAACAGTGAGAACTGGAGTACGTATGACAGTAAACAAGCTTTTCAGTTCCCAAATTACAGCAGTGTATCGATACACACCTCTCGTGTGAACAAAGAATGTTCATTTTTAACAACATGGAACACCTGGGGGTACAAATACAAAAATCATAAATTCTTAATTCTTCAATGTACATCATATATGTATGGTCCTGTTTAGCTGACTACTTCTGGTTATGAACGAAAGACCTCTTTGGCAGTGACATTTGGTACGTAAAATACAGATGTGAAATATCAAATAGATAACAAGGGCGTGGAAAGAAACATTTGAAACGGGAGTTATTTTTATCACAAATGTTAGGCCTATTAAATTTGTACCTCTAGAAAGATATAAAATTTGTTTTAAAATCTAATTAGACGAGTAAAACTGTAAAATAAGAAGACAGAGACTTTGTTTAGGATCTTATGAACTGTACGATACTATTTTAATTTCCCGATGTTTTAATACACGTCGCCATCTGATATATACAGGTCTTGTAAGAAATGCTACAAAAATTATGATTTAATAAATACACTTATTTATCAACTAGGAAACATAATTTTATTATCTTAAGCGCGTTTTTAATATTTGTACACTTGAACTTACTTATATGGGTGAATTTTAAATTGTAGAAATGTTTCTACTGGTGCACAGTTTATGAACAACTGTATGTTAGTAAAAACCCTACATAGATACCCGATAGTAGCAGTGTTCTCTGGCACCTGCTTTTAAAATACCTAACCCCAAATAAAGCTTTCTTTCAAACTTCTCACTTTATTAAGATATAGCATTCAGAAGATAAGTTAAAATTTCGACATGTATTTGTGAGAAGACAGATGAATATTTTTTAGTGAAACAATGTTTACCATTCAAAACGTTATCTTTTTGTCAAATTGCGAGCGTAAATCTCCGTCATCGAACATGCATTCACTTTAAAAGGTAAGAATCGTGTTCATTTAAACAATTATTGCAACACTCAGTGGATGTTTGTTGTTGCAAAGTCCTGTATACTTTAGCCAGAAGTGTTTAGTGTAATGTCCACTTTCACTAACTTTTATACCTCCTTGAGGAATTTTTAAGAGACACCCTAAATAATGCTATCAAAACAGCTTTAGAAACTATTGTAAATTATCTCAATCTATTATAAGGTGGTACCTTTTGAAATGTTTATTTTTATATATATATATTAGCGGGTGAGAGGTACTTAACACCCTCCACATCATGCGTGCAGTGGAGATTTAATTCACGTAACTGGTCATTCTGTGCCAACTTTGCGCAAACTAATTTAGTAAATAATATATGTGTCAGTCAATGTCTTTGTATGTTGACATATTCTTTAAGAAATTTGATGAAACGGGTCTCGGTACTCTGTATGTTGTGGTTAATACTAAATTATGTAATCTTTATAATTTGTTTTTCTTATGTAATCTGCTTCTATGTTTATCCATGTCAGACACGCATATTCTAAGACTGGGCAAATGTATGCTTTGCATATTTTAATTTTGTTGTTCGGTGAGGTTATGTTGCTAAAAACCGTTCACATAATTCGAAAGTTGCTTGCTTTTCCTTTTGCATATTATTTACATATGATTAGCCTACGTTAATACCTGAATTTGGTTGTTGTTGTAGTCTGTTCCTTTCACATACAGTTTTGATGGATCTTTCTTAATTTTCGAAGACTATTAATCGGTTTTCTGGGGTACATTAATTTTGATACAATATATTTGACAATATTCTTCAATTATTTTTTAATGTGGTTTCAGTTTCCTTTCTGCTATGGATAGGGTAACAGTGAGCAGGTAGTCCTCGAGTAACCTCGAGCTGAGTTCAAAATAAACCAAACCAGTTCAACTAATCACACGTCACAAAGACCTAATTGTATTTATTATTCGTTTTTTTCATACGTCAGAAGCACAATTTTCTGGGTTACGTAAGTGCATTGTGTTGAAAAACAAACACGATTGTTAACTTCTACGTGACACTAAAAAGAGTTCTTGCACAGCAATCACCAATAAAATATAATTTGAAAACTAGTGTGCTTTCAAATAGTCGACTAACCTTCTTCAGGATCTACGTACGTTTCGTTGTACTAAAATATATTAATTTAAATATTCATATAATAAGACAGAAACACCCATCTGCGTGTGGTTGTAATCAGTAATTACACATAATTCCTGTTTTAATAATCTATTCAAATTAAACACTGACAAGAATGAATGTCTGATACTTTTTTATATGCAAAAACGGCTCTTTTGGGTTCAGAAAATATTTTAAATAGAAGAGCGAACGTTTCGACCTTCTTCGGTCATCGTCAGGTTGACGTTCGTATTATATTATATTATATTATATATAATATATATTATAGATAAAATTATATATTCAAACATCAAACCGCGCCCTCTACATTGCGACACTCAGTTACACAACCCCTTCCAAACATGTGGTCAGCTTCCGGCCAGTTACCTCTTTCTTTGTGAACCTGACGATGACCGCAGAAGGTCGAAACGTTGTTCGCTCTTCTATTTAAAATATTTTCTGAACCCAAAAGAGCCGTTTTTGCATATAAAATTCTCAACAAGTAGGTTTCTCGACATCACTGAATGTCTGATACTAAATAGTGTTTTGTCTTCTGCTTACGGTAACTTTAAATAATATTGTTAGTGAAGGCCCTTTGGTGACCGTAAAGGCCTAAACGACCGCTGAACTTAATTCTTAAAAGTATTTTTGGTATAGTTTTGTATGACTGGGAATGTGGTTACAATAAAAATTTCCAAGGCAAAAAGTTTACAATTATCGTTAATATTAAATGCCTAACATTATTTACAGATTGGAACAAACTTAGAAATTTGAAATTTACGATACAAAATGTAGGTTTAATTTTACTCACGTTATTCACAGCTTCCTGCGTTTCCGCCAATAGAGGGAAGGGAACAGGAAAAAAATAAAAAAAATAAATAATGAATATCGACCATAATCGATGTTTAATTTTTTTTTACATAGATTAAGCTCAGAATTTTTATTAAATAAAGAAAACTATATAAACATACTATTATTCTTTGTGCATGTCGTGACTCAACTGTTTGTGTTAATAACGCGCATTAAGTCAAGCCTCGACCAGCTACAATTCTGTTGTCATAATTTATTTCATTTTCAACTTACAGGTAACTAGCAATTGGAATAAGAATTTGTAAGTTTCTCCTCAATTCGTGCGGAAACCCGAAGATTACACTAATGAAACGTTATTTAATATATATATATATTAAGATGAGTAAATAATAGTTTTGTTTTTGCTTTCTTATTAACCAAAACTGTGGTTATCCAACAATCTCGTGCTGCTATGTCACGTGATGCTGAGAAATTACACTCTCCATAGTTACACGTTCTTTGTAAAGAATTATGCGAGTTAAAGTATTAGATTCTGCGATATTTTGTATTTTAAACTATTCGTTACGGGTCATATTGAGGCAGAATGGCTTAGAACGTTGATTCGTGGGTTGAAGATTCAAGCTTGTAGCGTCCATGGTCTTCCGATTGCAAAATCCCAAGTTAACTACAGAATTCATGCGACTACCTAATTTTAACATGTTTGATGTTGTTGTTGTTTTGAATTAAGCACAAAGCTACACAATGGGCTATCTGTGCTCTGCTCACCACGGGTATCGAAACCAGGATTTTAGCGTGTAAGCCCGCAGACATACCGCTGAGTCACTGGGGGGCTAACATGTTTGAATATCGAGGAAAAGAGTTAATATGAAACTTTTTATTATTTACATTACAAAGCAACACGTGGCGTTGATTGTAATTATTAGATTAGCAATTTAACTGAGAAAGAACCTAAAATCTTAAAGAGATGGTTCTAGCAGGCGAACCCTGGCTTAACGTGGTATCTTTTAAGAATGAAACCGTATTACCATAGATACAGAAAATGGTTGAACATGTGTCCGAGGTCACTGTTAATAAGCTAACTACACACAAAGAGAAACAAAAAGTCACATAGACCAGTTATGTTAACAAACCCAAGATATATGTGTATGTGTATTTATATATAGATAAACTAGCAAAGACCGTATATACATACTACTGATAAATAACCCAGGTCATATAAGCAAATAACTAAATAGTACTATATGTTGTATGACCATACAATTACTGATGTATAAAAATGTAATAGTAATGTTTGCTGTATGCCCATGTAACTACTTATCTATATAAATAGTACAGTACTTACTGTTCTGTTTCCATATAACTAGAGTGGTACCTCGGTTTTCCAACAATTTGGTTTCAGAACCTGTTGTTTGAGAAAAAATGTCTCGGTTGTCAAACATAAACTCGGTTCCCGAACCAAGCTGTCGTGGCCCGAACCCCCGAAATAATCCGAATGATGACCCTAACGACCATTTTCGGTCCACGCCAAGCTTGTCCAAAACATTTTACCCACACCTGTCGCTTAGTCCACACCCCCACTAAAATCTCCTGTGAACGTTCTCGTTTTTGTTTTTGTTTTGTTTTCCTAAATATTCTGATTAAATAAGCCACTTTGGGGTCAAAGAAGGATAACGAAAGCAGTAAACCAAAAAGAAAAGTTGTTAGAGCCACAATAGAGGTGACAAACAAAAAGATCTCATAGCGAAGTATGAGAGTGGTGTTCACGTGTCTGACCTTGGTACACAGTTTGGTATGGCGAAGTCTACAGTCTGCACCATATTGAAAAATAAAAAGGTCATCAAAGGAGCTGATGTTGCAAAAGTAGTGACAGTGCTTATGAAACAAAGATCACAAACAATGGAAGAGGTAGAAAAACTTGTTGATTTGGGTAAACGAAACATAGCTGGTGGTAGCATTTGTGAGAAAGCAAAACAGTTGCATGCTGACCTCCTGAAAAACGACCCTGCAACGAGTGCTGATACAAGAGATGCCTTTAAGGCTAGTTAGGGTGCCTTGAAAAACTTAGGAAGAGAAGTAGCATACGCAGTGTGGTGAGACATGGGGAGGGTGTCAGTTCTAACAAAGACGCTGCTGATACATTTGTTAGGGAATTTAAGGACTATGCAGAAGTTGAGAGATTTATTCCTCAACAAGTATTCAACTGTGATGAGACAGGCTTCTTTAGAATAAAAAGGCCAAAGAGGACCTACATCACCTAGGAGAAGAAGTCACTACTAGAGCACAAGGCAATGAAGGACAAGCTAACTCTATTGTTATGTAGTAATACAAGTAGGGACTTAACACTTAAGCCTATGTTTGTGTATCATTCTGAGAACCCGAGGATTTTTAAGAAAAATAATGTCCTGAAAAGTAAACTAAATGTCATGTGGAGGGCTAATAGTAAATCATCGGTAACAGGCATTTTTTTATGGAGTGGGTCCATGAAGTGTTTGCTCCAAGTGTAAAAAATTACCTCACGGAAAAACAGTTGCCACTCAAGGCCCTTCTTGTGATGGACAATGTACCTGTTCACCCACCAGGCTTGGAGGACGGGTTGGTGTAGGAGTAGAATTTTATTACGGTGAAGCTCTTACCCCCTAACACGACTCTTCTCATTCAGTCCATGGACCAGCAGATCATATCGAACTTTAAGAAACTCTACACCAAAGCACTCTTTCAAAGGTGCTTTGAAGTGACCTCTGACACAGAGTTAACCCTTAGAGTTCTGGAAAAATCACTTTAATATCCTCCATTACTTGAAGATCATAGACAAAGCCTGAAGGGAAGTGTCTTTGACAACCATGAACTCAGCCTGGAAGAAATTGTGGCCAGACTCAGTAGTAGATAAAGATTTTGAAGGCTTTGAGGCTTAGCCTGTTGTCGAGAATATTGTCTCACTAGGCAAGTGTATGGGCTTGAATGTGAGTGGTGATGATGTGGAGGAGTTGGTGGATGACCACAACACTGAACTCACCATGGAAGACCTTCAGAAGGAGCAGCAACTGAAGACAACTGAGGAAGTGTCTTCAGATGAGGAGGAGGGAAGAGAGGATGTTCCCAGTTCAGTAATCAAGGAAATGTGTGGAAAATGAGGAGAGTTACAAAGTTTTGTGGAAATTTTTCACCCTGACAAAGCTGTAGCAAACTGCAGTATAAACCTTTTAAATGACAATGTCATGTCTTACTTCAGAAACATTTTAAAATGTAGACAGAAACAAACATCATTAGACAAGTTTTTAGTGAGAAATAGGTCTAGTGAGTCTCGAAGAGACAGAAAAGAGAAAGAACCACAGAAGGAGAGTTATCTGACGTTTTTATGGAAGATGACTCCACTTCCAAACAATGATAACCCTCCTACTCTCCACGTTCCTCACCACCTTTCACTTGCGTCATCAGCTCTCCTCAGCACAGGTTAAGTGAAGTGAAATTTTCATTTATTGTTTTTTATTGTGTTCATAGGTTTTGTGTTTGACGTGTACGTATTATTATATAGATATAAATAAGTAATATTTTACTTAAAATGCTTCATAATACGTAATATTTTAAGGTCTAAAACGGATTAATTTAATTTACAGTATTTCTTATGGGAAAAATTTGATTCGGTTTTTGAACAGCCTTCTGGAATAAATTGAGTTTGAGAACTGAGGTACCACTGTACTTATCTATATAAATATAATAGTACTATCTGTTGTGTCTCCACCTAACTATTTAGCTATATAAATACAATAGTACTATCTGTTTTGTCTCCCTGTAACTACTTATCTATATAAATACAATAGTACTGTTTGTTATATGTCCATGTAACTCTTTATCTATATAAATACAAGAGTACTGTTTGTTATATGTCCATGTAACTATTTATCTATATAAATACAATAGTACTGTTTGTTATATGTCCATGTAACTATTTATCTATATAAATACAATAGTACTGTTTGTTATATGTCCATGTAACTATTTATCTATATAAATACAAGAGTACTGTTTGTTATATGTCCATGTAACTATTTATCTATATAAATACAATAGTACTGTTTGTTATATGTCCATGTAACTATTTATCTATATAAATACAATAGTACTGTTTGTTATATGTCCATGTTACTATTTATCTATATAAATACAATAGTACTGTTTGTTATATGTCCATGTAACTATTTATCTATATAAATACTATAGTACTTCGAAGTTTGTGGATAGATCTTCACCTAAGTTGGAGGTTGACAATTTTTCCGTTTTTGTTCAGATGGATCTCTACTACATCTTATACTGAGGTTTGTTAGATCCACACGGAGTCACATGAAAGCTTGTGGTGGCTTGCAGACGTTTTCTCGTTTTTTTTACAATTACATATAAAGTAACCTTTCATTAATCATAAATTTACATAATTTCCGTCTAGAGGACGCGTACTCCAACTAGTGCTAATAAACCAACATGGGTGATATATATACTAAAAGCGAACTCAGTCCATTTATATTAATGGATCAACGTAGGTTCTATATGGTATAAACCTACACATGCCAGAACAAACTTATGCAACACACAAACACGTATATTTATGTATATATGTACTAATAAGCTAACATAGACCATAAAAACTATCAGACTAATACAGGTCATACATATGAATAAAACAACACATTACATATATGTACTAATAAACATACGTAGACCATATATAGTAATAATTCAACATAGTACATGGTTTTGTTTACTTACTTTGTTTCACTTGTATGTAATTATTTAATATCACTAATTTTTACTCAATGTATGGTAATGGTCACTGACTACGCCGCACCTTCTGTTGTATTGGTCAAACTTTATGAAGTTAAGTATAATAGTCTTAACGAGTGACATAATAAATTGTAACTTAGCCAAGCAAGTTGGTTATGGTAATTATATTGCTGGTAATGTAATAAAATGTAACATCAAAAGATGTCTCACATGTCCTGTTATAAATACTTTTCATCCAATTTCTTATATTTTGTAAAATAAAAAATAAATGATTTATTTGCTAACATGTACCAAATGTAATATGAAATATGTGGGTCAAACTTCAAACTCATTACATACACATATAAATTTACATAGATCTCAAGTTAAAAACAATTTAATGAATTATGTTGAATTGAAACACTTTAGGATTCATCTTTTTACCTCGGTTGAGATAACAATATTAGAAATAGTTAATGAAGACACCAACAGACTTCAAAGTAAAAACTTTTACGTTTTAAAATTAAAATCATTATATCATATGAATTAAACCAAAATTTCAATAATTCTACTGCTTTGAATTTGAGTAATGATTATTGTGTTGTTAATTTTTTCTTTATAGATAACTTATAAAAATAGGAAACTAGAGGTAAAGAAAATACAGCTGTGGGACATTGTGGGCTAGAGTACCCACATCCACTAATTTCTGATCTTCTTATGTAAGACTAGCGAATTGGATGTTAAGACTGATAGACTGTGTATCCCCACTGCAATGTAGGTCCTACTTCTTCAGTCACCTCCAAAGCCAAGAATACATTTTATAATCCCACGTTGTAGCTTGTACCATAGGATGTTTTTTTAAAAATATGCAGCATATTTTGTGTAATTTTAATGTGTTTTGTTTATGACTTAAAATTTATAATATACATATATAAAGATAGATAGATAAAGATACGTAGACCATATATGTTAATAAATCAATATAACATAACAGGTAACGTAATGCTTATGTCCAACAATGGACCTATTGGTCGATTTAGGTTGTACCAAAAATAATTAAGTAATGAATAAATAAACAAATAAAATCTTCCAAGCTAGCCCTTATAATTTATATTCTTATCAAGGTTATTCATAGACTTATTGCCTCAAAAATATCGAACAGAACCATTTCTAAATAGCAATCACCCTGTTAGAAAAACAAAACTGTTTCAGCTAAAGATGACACCTACCGTGCTATAATCTATATTTGTGTCTCCAAATTCTACTGTTTTCTGTGTTACAGTTACAACAAAAAGTGTTCGTACCCCTGTGTTGTGAATAGTGTTTTTTCCTCATAACTTATAAAGTATCACGATTAGGATGATGAAATTCTGGTATGTTATACATATACTAACACACATGTACATAAATTGTTATATAAATTGAACGACAAATAAACTTTATAAACAAATAACCAACCATAGGAGAAGCAGAAAGTGTTCGTGGGTCTACTTTAATGGTCAGTTGTGTAGCCTTACTTGGCGCAATTTCTCCTCATAGCCCTCCATGATCGTTTGACAGTACTCGACTGGTATTTTCTTCTATTCGTCTTCACAGAAGACCTCCAACTCTTGCAAGTTTTTCAGATGATGCTGATGAACCCTGGTCTTCAACTCATGCAAACATTTTCAATTAGGTTGAGATCAGGTGACTGCGATGACCATTCCAGAACGTTTATATGGTTCCTCTGCAACCAGGATTGTGCATATTTCAATGTGTGCTTAAAATCATTGTCGCGCTCAAAGATTCAACGAAGCTCAAGCCGCAAGTTCCGAGCATCATTCTTGGTATAAGTACCTAATATATCAACGTACTCTTCTTTTTTCATTCCGTTTACACTGTGAAGGCTGCCTACACCAAAAGAGCTAAAGGAACCCCATAGCATGATCGAGCCACCTCCGTGTTTAACTGCAGGGACGGTGTTCTTTGGAAGATTTCGTTCTCACTTCTTGAAGAAAATATTGCAAACATCATTGTGTTCGAAAAGCTAGATTTTAGTCTCGTCTGATCAAAGAATATTCTTCCAATAGGTAAAGGGTTTATCTACATGCTTTCTTGCATACCTTAATCGTGCTTCTAAATGAACAAGCTTTGCATATGGAGTTCTACGAGGACAGCATGCTTTGAACCCAGAAGAGCATAACATGTTTGTAACTGTAGAGGTGCTTACTTCAACACCAGTTTTCCTTACCAGTTTCTGTATGTCATTACGTGTTAAACGAGGGTTCCTACTAACTTCTCTGAGAACCTTCCTTTTGGTTCTCTCTGGAATTTTGGTGGGGCGTCCGGAACGAGGGAGGTTATCAGTTGATCCTGTAAGCTTAAACTTAAAAATTTTGCTTTGAACAGTGGATTTCGGCACATTAAGTTGTGTAGCAATACCGGAAAGAGACAGGGACTTGTATTTTACAATAATTCGGTTTTTTCAATCACCGGACAGTTGTTTTCTGTTCGCCATGATGACTAAGCATATAATGACGGAGACGGCGCTAAATTGCCAGAACTATATTTTTTTCTGGCTAAATTTCAATAATTATGAACCCAGTGTCTAGTTCTGGAATGGTATAATGTAGTTTATTCACCAAACTAAACAACGGGAATATCAGTTTTTTCACACGTTCTGAACTGTACGAACACTTTCTGCTTCCCCGATTTTTGGTTATTTGTTTATAAACAGTTTATTTGTCTTTTAATTTACATAAAAATGTATGTAAATGTGTGTTAGTATAATATTTATAATATACTTACCTCTATTAGCCTAATCGTGATACGTGTTTAGTTATGAGCAAAAAACCACTCGGTACACAGGGGTACGAACACTTTCTGTCGTAACTGTAAATGTGAAAACAATAATGCACTAACATTATTAATTCCCTTTACAATCTTAATCACCTCAATCACACCCTCTCTAACTTTTAGTTATTGAAGAGAAAACAATGACAGATTTCAGTCTCTCCTCATATGACGACCCTCCATCTCTGGCACCATTATAGTTACCCTTCTCTGAACCCTTTCCAACAATTCAATGTATTTCCTAAGGTAAGGAGCCCAAGACTGAACACAATATTCCCAACGTGGCCTAACCGGTGACATGTACAATGAAATTATAACCTCTTTAGACTCGTATCCAATATTCCTGTAGATATAATCTAAATTCCTGTTTGTCCTACCACTAACAACAGCACATTGCTTGGATGATTTCAGAGAATGATCAACCAATACACCAAGATCCTTTTCTATCATGATACTGTTAAGGTTTTACCATCCAAATTATACTTATAATTCAAATTATGATAACCCACATGCATTATCTTACATTTTTATTATACACACATCTATCATTCATCTGTTCAACTCACTAACTGATCTAAATTAATTTGTAAATCAGCAGCATCCAATTCATAGCCACCAACATCCAAGGCCTTGATATCATCTGAACATTTAACTAATGTACTGGCTGTTCCTTCATCTATGTCATTGATATAAATCAAACTTAGCGAAAGACTCAATGTTAAATTCTGAGGTTCCCACTTGTTACATTAATCTATGTGCTCATACGCTGGCTAGTATTAGACTACGCGTACTAATGCAGCACAGTAATCATATATATTAATAAACTAAAGGAAAATTAAACCATAGCAAAATCTTTAATAGTCCAGTTACTTTATATCTCAGTTACAAGTCTCGACTATTTAAGTTGATATCTTGAACTGTTTATTGGCGTTCAGGTTCTGTGTTGATTTGTCATGGCCTTAAAAACCACACGAGCAGGAAAAGAAACGTAATGAAAAGTAAGGGGAACGTAAGCCGTATCCTAACACTAGATTTCAAAATAATGAGTTCGTTAAACTGTAAGACAAATAGTCCTGTCACAAAAGAACTGTAGTGTGGTGCATCATAGCTAACGGTTGTATGACTTTCCGTCTTCCTGAAAATTCTCCATCTGTTCCCGACAAGTTGTGTCAGGTCTTTTTTTGTTTACTTATAGTTTAAAATTATAAGTTTAGTAAACAAGCAAACAATTCAGATTATTTACATACTGTGTCAATAACAAATTCTTTACCTACTCTATCGACGATGCCCCCCAGCGGCTCAGCGGTATGTCTGCGGACTTACACGCTAAAATCCGGGTTTCGATACACAAAATGGATAACAATAAAATTTAATCGCAGTGTAGTAGAATGTTGAAGATACAAAATGGGTAATGATAAAATTTAATCGCAGTGGTGGGCAGAGCACAGATAGCCCATTGTGTAGCTTTGTGCTTAATTCAAAACAACAACAACAACTCTATCGATAACTTATTCTTTACATACTGTGTCAATAACAACTTCTTTACCTTCTCTGTCGATGACTTATTCTTTACATACTATGTCAATAACATGTTATGAGATAGTTTTTGTTATGGTATTGTTTGTTTACTACCACTTCTATCATTTAGTTTATAAATTAATTTAGTTACAGTGAAACACTGACTCACCTCGAAGATAATCACGGTTATTTTGAATAAATACGGGTTTTGAAAGTGACACCAACTTCCCTATTGGTAGCTACAGACATTATCAATGTAGAAAAATATTATGTAAATATATGATCGTAGAAAATATATTCTCGTGAACTAACGAGTAAAGGCGTAAACAACATCTTAAAAAAAAGGAAGTAAATGTATTGACGGCTGATATGAATGTAAACAAGAAACGGAGTTTGCGCGTTCCTCATCCAGTAACACAGTGTCGTAGAATGTTTAAGACACAAAATGGATAACAATACAATTTAATCGCAGTGTAGTAGAATGTTCAAGATACAAAATGGGTAATAATAAAATTTAATCGCAGTGTAGTAGAATGTTTGAGACACAAAATGGATAACAATAAAATTTAATCGCAGTGTAGTAGAATGTTGAAGACACAAAATGGATGACAATAAAATTTAATCGCAGTGTAGTAGAATGTTGAAGACAAAATGGATAACAATGAAATTAAATCGCAGTGTATTAGAATGTTGGAGACACAAAATGGATAACAATAAAATTTAATAGCAGTGTAGTAGAATGTTGAAGACACAAAATGCATAACAATAAAAGTTAATCATTATTGAGTACTTATATATATTGCTCAATGTTGATTCATGTCTAGACAATTACACAAAGATGACACAAATACCATCCTCATGATCTCGTTACATTGATTGTAAACGAGTGTAAAAACTACACTGACAAACACCACACCAACATTATTTATAAAATACAACATGATAACTGCCACGACTTCTATATAGGAGAAACAAGTAGAGAAATGGAAACCAGATTCAAAGAACATAAAAAGTCACCTTCACACGTTTTCAAACACTGTAAGTCAAATAAACACAACATAACCATAGAAAACACTCAAATACTAAATAAAGAAACAAACATAAACAAACGCAAAATTAAAGAAGCCTCACTTATACAAAAACTTAAACCCAAAATAAACCAATATAAAGGAACACCTTTATATTTATAGTAAAAAATAATATAATAAATAATATAAAATTATATATTCAAACATCTTAGCACGCCTTCTACATTCTGACACTCAGTTATACAACTCCTTTCAAACATGTGATCAGCTTCCGGTCAGTTACCTCTCCCTTTCTTTGTGAACCTGGCGATGACCGAACAAGGTCGAAACGTTGTTCGCTCCTTAACGTAAAATATTTTTTTAACCCAAACGAGCCGTTTTTACATATCTATTTCTCCACAAGTGGGTTTTCTCGACATCACTGAAAACTGTGTTCTGCTGCATACCATATGTTTTCGACATCAGAAAAAAATAACCAACATTTGGAAAACAAACACAACTTATAGCAAAACTCAACACTAAATTTATTCATAAACCAGGCACAAAACTAAAGTCCATATTATGTAAAAATTACCCTGACAAACACAACACCAACATTATTTATAAAATACAATATGATAACTGCCACGACTTATATATTGGAGAAACAAGTAGAAAAATGGAAACCAGATTCAAAGAACAGACACACACAAAAAAACACCTTCACACGTTTTTAAACACTGGAAATCAAATAAACACAACATAACCATAGAAAACACTCAGATACTAAGAAACAAATGTAAACAAACACAAAATCAAAAAAGCTCTATTTATACAGCAACTAAAACCAAAATTAAACCAATATAAAGGAACACCTTTACAGCTATACTAACTGAAACGCCCCCTACAATCCCTCAAACGTTTATACTCTCGTCCCTAAGACATGTCCAGCATTGATCCATTTCAAACTGTCTCTCTCTTAACCTGAAGATCACCTAGGAATGTCGAAACAGTGTCCTCTCCTTATCAGTAAAAGTATTAATACTTAAACCAGCCGTTCTGAGATACCGTTTAATAAATTATTTTATTGTAGTTGGAGCAATGTGTAACTTTTGACTTTTACACCACTGTCTGTATCTGTGTATCAAGAACGTGTGTACTGCGACTGTATCTACCGTGTGTAATGCGACTGTATCTATCGTGTGTAATGCGACTGTATCTATCGTGTGTAATGCGACTGTATCTACCGTGTGTAATGCGACTGTATCTACCGTGTGTAATGCGACTGTATCTACCGTGTGTTGTGTACCTACAGTGTCAGCAGTTAGAACACTTACTGCTAAAAATGAACAAATTCGTTCTACATGAATAATTATTATGAAATGCTGAAGGGATGTTTAGAAATAAATTACTGATGTCTGTATTATATTATAGCACGATATGTCAGTATTATATTATAGCACGATATGTCAGTTGTACGGTCAGTTGAGAACCGTTGTATGAATGATCTGAGATGGTTTTAAAACAATATTCACTTTATTTTTAAACCAATAGTTCAAATTCGGACATTAAACTACTAAAATGCAGGTGGCGTTTCACCGCTTGATGTTACCATCCCACATATTTATATTCCCACGTCTTTATTTATCCAGGGAAATCTGAAAGAAATGATAACTTAATTTTCAAGGAAAAATATACTTGAAACGAGGAAATTAAGATCGTTTGGAAATAACTACAAAGCTACACACCAGGGGTAGCGAAATCTGGTTTTTGGCGTCGGAAGTGCACAGACATGCTGCTGTGTCACTGGGGAGCATTTAGTTCTGTTGTAACTTTGCTTTCATATTTATTGGTATAAATAATACATTATATGAAATACATACTTTCATCATGTCGTACGATCCATTTCAACATGATAGATCGTATATTATTTGACATTCATGGATCTGGAAAGTAGTTTTACAGCATACTTTGCTCTAGAAAAAAAAATTCATTGTAATAATGTCATGTTCAGTGCACCACTCTTCTCTGCTGCTTTCCATAATCCATCCAGTGCATGTTTCAGTACTCTAATGACATAGAAATCAATGTGCTTGGCGACTTGACCAGTATACATCGTATGGTATAGCAATAATATCAGTTTCATTCCACAGTTGTTTGAGATATATAACAGTTTAACTTAAAGCTTTAACCATACCTCGTTGTCTTTGTTTGACGGATATTTTGATTACATTGTACTCATTTGTTTGGGCACGTAGACGGACTTACCTTTGCATTTGTGGATTTTCTCATGTTACAAGGCCCTGCACTTTGGCAATGTCCGTGGTACGTCCAGTTGCAGGTCTTTGTTTTATTTATGTCAGACATTCAACAACAGGTCTGAATGTTAAGGCTTAAAGGGTTAAGCATCTTTCGTATTCTGACATTTCAAAACCCGGTACACAAACTACTCGGCCACGCCACGAATACGGAAAAATCTGATTAAAGTTTTAGCACAAAAATCAGAGTAAGTTCCCGCCATTACGTTCATTGGATACCTAAGATTAACAGATTTGTCTTTTAACAACATTAGGGTTAGTGATACAGTTTGACAGTTTGTTTCTCAAAGCACTGGAAACAGTAACTTTCTAAGCGCTCAAAATTTTGATGTTTTATTACGAAGATAAAACAGACTCGCACCAGACTGACAGAGGTAATTACTTCCCGTTTATGTCTAACTTGTCAAAATTATCAAAGGAAAATCTCGCCTTTTATAAATGAATATGTTCCCGGCCGAAAGTTACGCGTTATTACAAGTTGATTTTAGGGACCATTTACTATATTAGATTGTATAAAATTGTTATAAATGTAGTTTCTAACTCGTTTAAATAACGTTAAATAAAATTAGCAAATTTCCTTCCCTCAGAAAATTCGTTAATTATTTGTATTTGACAAGGCACATTTTGTGTTTTGTTATTCATGTTTAGAAAAGTCTAATAAGAAATTTTAATTAAGTTTAATGACGTGTGACGTAAGTTGAATAACACATTTAGAAAGTTTAATATCTAAGTTTGTTAATATTAAAAGAAAGCTCAGTAGTTTGCTAGAAAATTTAATGGTATATCAGAGAAGAAAAATTCACGATACGTTTGCGCTGTTTGTTTGTTTGTTTTGAATTTTCACGTAAAGCTGCACGAAGGCTATCTGCGCCAGCCGTCCCTAATTTGGCAGAGTAAGACTTAAGGGAAGGCAGCTACTAATCACAAACCACTGCTATCTCTTGGGCTACTCTTTTACCAACTAATAGTGGGATTGACTGTCACATTAAAACGCCCTACGGCTGAAAGTGCGCGCACGTTTGGTGAGACGGGTATTCGAACCCACGACCCTCAGATTACTAGTCGAGTTCCTTAACCACCTGGCCATGCCGGGCCGTTGTCCTGTTAAACCTGAGTAAATAATAAACACTGGAGTTAATGCTTGTTAGGATAATACATAGAACTGAAAAAATCATATAGGTGTTCTCGTGGCACATAGGTCACAAGAGTAAAGATAATAAAACATGACTTTTAACCTACTGAGACACAGCTAACACTTACAGGAAATCATTTATAGATGACAAATGTAACTATCAATAAACATAAGATGCAACCTGGTGAGACACGAGGACGATTGTAAACACAACGTACAATCTAGTGCAGTTGTAAATGTGGGTGTCTTGAGGTTAAGATAAACTTTTTTATTGTTAAATTACAGTATATGTTACAGAATGTAAAATGATGTATAATGTTCAGGGGTTGAGTTCCCTTTGTTTACCCACATTATGTAAGGATCGTTCTCTAATCATTCCTCTTTCCATCCTTTATTTTATTTTAAGATATAAATATAAAAAAATGTGGTAATAACACTGGTGTTGTTACTGGTTACTTACTTAGTCGTTAAATCACTAGAGTAAACTGAGTTAGACATTACATACTGGTCTGTTGGTTATGTTTTGCTCTGAATGAACGTTTCCTGTTATTCAAATGATTAGTGAACTAATTTGTTATCCTAATTTGGAGCTCCAGTAGAAGAAGTAGTAATTCTGTTTATCCTCGTAGTGTACGGTTATGCCTTACGTGAAAACAATGTCGGTTATATCCTATTATTGTACTTATAAGAAAGTCCGTATTTTCCTCAGTTCTTAAGCAACCTAGCATCCTATATTAACTTCTATATACTTGAGTTATGTGTGTGGGAAAATAAAGATTCACTGGTGGTACTCGAACCTGGAACTTGTGTACCTTAGTTGGAACACTACTTTGAAGAATAAAACTCAGCTGTCACTTCCCTGTAGATAATGAAACTTTGAAGTAAAACCTTTTTCCAGATGGACGTATGACATGCATGTGTTTCTTTGATGTAATTTTCCAATCACTTGTCTTCAAGACTGTTTTAGTTGGTTTGGCTTGATTGGTGCATTTGTTGGAAGTCTGCAAACCAATAACGCATTCCATTAAAGAGTGTGACAGATAGAAAAGACAAAAACTGTGAGCAAAAGAGTAAAACGACCGTGAAAAAACCCCAGACACAATCATCATTAGAAAGTTCCATTGGTCTCATACAGCAGTTAACAGTTTTGATATCAACTCCTACACAGACTCTCGAAATTATTATGAAAAGAATCGACTGACAAGTTTGTAAAGATAACAAGAGGTTTTGCTGTGTAGGTTATATATCATCTTTAACTCTTTATTGTTGTTACCGGTGTTAATTCTGCACTGTTTCTGTCAACACCTGTTACCGGTGTTAATTAATTCTGCACTGTTCCTATCAACACCCAAGACGTTACTGGTGTTAATTACTTTTGCATTGTTCCTATCACCACCCAAGACGTTACCGGTGTTAGTTAATTCTGCATTGTTCCTATCAACACCCAAGACGTTACAGGTGATAATTAATTCTGCACTGTTCCTATCAACACCCAAGACGTAAGTGATGTTAATTAATTCTGCATTGTTCCTATCACCACCCAAGACGATACCGTGTAAATTAATTCTAAACTGTTTCTATCAACACCCAAGACGTTACCGGTGTTAATTAATTCTGCATTGTTCCTATCACCACCCAAGACGTTACCGGTGTTAATTAATTCTGCATTGTTCCTATCAACACCCAAGACGTTACCGTGTTAATTAATTCTAAACTGTTTCTATCAACACCCAAGACGTTACCGGTGTTAGTTAATTCTGCATTGTTCCTATCACCACCCAAGACGTTACCGTTGTTAATTAATTCTGCACTGTTTCTATCAACACCCAAGACGTTACCGTTGTTAATTAATTCTGCACTGTTCCTATCAACACCCAAGACGTTACAGGTGATAATTAATTCTGCACTGTTCCTATCAACACCCAAGACGTAACTGGTGTTAATTAATTCTGCATTGTTCCTATCACCACCCAAGACGTTACCGGTGTTAGTTAATTCTGCATTGTTCCTATCAACACCCAAGACGTTACAGGTGATAATTAATTCTGCACTGTTCCTATCAACACCGAAAACGTAACTGGTGTTAATTAATTCTGCATTGTTCCTATCAACACCCAAGACGTTACCGGTGTTAATTAATTCTGCACTGTTCCTATCAACACCCAAGACGTTACCGGTGATAATTAATTCTGCACTGTTCCTATCAACACCCAAGACGTTACCGGTGTTAATTAATTCTGCATTGTTCCTATCACCACCCAAGACGTTACCGGTGTTAATTAATTCTGCACTGTTCTTATCAACACCCAAGACGTTACCGTGTTAATTAATTCTAAACTGTTTCTATCAACACCCAAGACGTTACTGGTGTTAATTAATTCTGCACTGTTCCTATCAACACCCAAGACGTAACTAATGTTAATTAATTCTGCACTGTTCCTATCAACACCCAAGATGTTACTGGTGTTAATTAATTCTGCACTGTTCCTATCAACACCCAAGACGTAACTAATGTTAATTAATTCTGCATTGTTCCTATCAACACCCAAGACGTTACTGGTGTTAATTACTTTTGCATTGTTCCTATCACCACCCAAGACGTTACCGGTGTTAGTTAATTCTGCATTGTTCCTATCAACACCCAAGACGTTGCAGGTGATAATTAATTCTGCACTGTTCCTATCAACACCCAAGACGTAAGTGATGTTAATTAATTCTGCATTGTTCCTATCACCACCCAAGACGTTACCGGTGTTAATTAATTCTGCACTGTTCTTATCAACACCCAAGACGTTACCGGTGTTAGTTAATTCTGCATTGTTCCTATCACCACCCAAGACGTTACCGGTGTTAATTAATTCTGCATTGTTCCTATCAACACCCAAGACGTTAACGGTGTTAATTGCTTTTGCTTTGTTCCTATCAACACCCAAGACGTTACCGTGTTAATTAATTCTAAACTGTTTCTATCAACACCCAAGACGTAACTGGTGTTAATTAATTCTGCAATGTTCCTATCAACACCCAAGACGTTACCGGTGTTAATTAATTCTGCAATGTTCCTATCAACACCCAAGACGTTACCGGTGTTAATTAATTCTGCACTGTTCCTATCAACACCCAAGACGTTACCGGTATCCCTTATAAGTTACACTACACTACGGCACTTACTAATTCATTGTTTCTTTAAATATCAACCACAATACATACAACTTTGTACAGAAGTTGTAAACAAACACCTGTAACACATACAACTTTGTAAAGAAGTTGTAAACAAACACCTGTAACACATACAACTTTGTACAGAAGTTGCAAACAAACACCTGTAACACATACAACTTTGTACAGAAGTTACAAACAAACACCTGTAACACATACAACTTTGTACAGAAGCTGTAAACAAACACCTGTAATACATACAACTTTGTTCAGAAGTTGTAAACAAACACCTGTAACACATACAACTTTGTACAGAAGTTGTAAACAAACACCTGTAACACATACAACTTTGTACAGAAGTTGTAAACAAACACCTGTAACACATACAACTTTATACAGAAGCTGTAAACAAACACCTGTAAAACATACAACTTTGTACAGAAGTTGTAAACAAACACCTGTAACACATACAACTTTGTACAGAAGTTGTAAACAAACACCTGTAACACATACAACTTTGTACAGAAGTTGCAAACAAACACCTGTAACACATACAACTTTGTACAGAAGTTGTAAACAAACACCTGTAACACATACAACTTTGTACAGAAGCTGTAAACAAACACCTGTAACACATACAACTTTGTACAGAAGTTGTAAACAAACACCTGTAACACATACAACTTTGTACAGAAGTTGTAAACAAACACCTGATACACATACAACTTTGTACAGAAGTTGTAAACAAACACCTGTAACACATACAACTTTGTACAGAAGTTGTAAACAAACACCTGTAACACATACAACTTTGTACAAAAGTTGTAAACAAATGGATCTTTATTGAGACATTTGTTTAACTTCGTGATGCACATAATTATGGTTCTTACAGGTTATACAAGAACCAGGTTTCAGAAAATTAATATGACTCCATTCGGTATATACTGTATAAGTTTACAAGTGGATTCTTTCCCACCAAGTCTTGTTCCTGAGTTAACGACCCGATGGAAAGTAATATAGTTATATTTACCAGATGCCATCACTTTTGTATCTATAAGAAACGTCACTGTCCGAGACGCAGTCCACCCTTATATTGGTATCCCAGCGTGCTCCATGGTAGATGTTGTTTGATTTGGTTGTTTCTTCTCAATAAATGTTTATTGTCAATTTGCAGGTATGAATTCTACTTCAGAGAACAATAAGATAAAGAAGAGAATTCACACGTCCCAATGGCCTCTTTTCTATTGTCGTGTTCAAAAGGCATGCCCTAAGTTTCTTAATACTCCTCTCACAAAATTTGAGTTTTCTACACTTCGACCTCTTCTATTGTGATTAGTTAGTACTGGTCTCACGTTTTTTATTCAGCTTCTGTATAGCTTTTACTGAAATATAACACTTTCTCTTCATTCTATCGCATTTTTAAACGTTTGCTGTGGGCACTTGTATCGTTGGAATCATGAGTGTAATCGTCACACTACTGCTGGGAATAGTATGTTTGCCTAATCGTCACACTACTGCTGGGAATAGTATGTTTGCCTAATCGTCACACTACTGCTGGGAATAGTATGTTTGCCTGTATTTCTACAGGTGTTACGTTAGTGTGGCATTGTCTTGTAAGATGTATATAACATCTAGCTACAGTGTAAATTGTCAGCATCTAATTCTTTTCTTTTGAGGTTAATTTTCGTACACTGGTGGGGAAGTAACCCCATGATATTTGAATCTTGTCCATATTTTATTTAACATTTTCATAAGTATTTGCAATACTGTATATATCAGATTTTTTATAATTCAATTTGTATATGTGTTTACCTAAAAAACCTTAAGTGTATTTGCCGCCTTCCCAAATTTTAAACTATTGACCGAGGGAAGTGTACCATACCACTCGCACTAAGGGCTTGTTTGTTTTTGTATTTTAAACTATTGACCGAGGGAAGTGTACCATACCACTCGCACTAAGGGTTTGTTTGTTTTTGTATTTTAAACTATTGACCGAGGGAAGTGTACCATACCACTCGCACTAAGGGCTTGTTTGTTTTTGTATTTTAAACTATTGACCGAGGGAAGTGTACCTACCATACCACTCGCACTAAGGTCTTGTTTGTTTTTGTATTTTAAACTATTGAGCAGAGGGAAGTGTACCATACCACTCGCACTAAGGCTTGTTTGTTTTTGTATTTCACGCAAAGCTTCATGAGGGCTATCTGCGCTAGCCGTCCCTAATTTAGCAATATAAGACTAGAGAGAAGGCATCTCGTCATCATCACTCTTGGGCTATTTTTTTCCAAAGAATAATGCGATTGACCGTCACATTATAACGTCCCCACAGCTAAAAGGGCGAACATATTTGGTGCGAAGGGGATTCGAAGCCGCGCTCCTCAGATTACGAATCGATAGCCTTAACCAACAGGCCATGCCAAGCCCACACTAAGGAACTGGCTGTTACTCTTATATCGCACTTAGTACTCACACTTTTAGGAATATAGTTGTATAGAAACTATATTTTTTGTACTCGTATTTATTTCACATCTCTATTTTGAATATTTCATGTCTTTTCCACTAATAGACTGTGTACAATCATGCGTAGAGTAACATGAGAAAATAAAGATTTTGAAATATATTTTATGTTGACAAGAAAAATACAAACAAAAAGCTTTCACAATTTAATTTCCGTAATCTGTTAAAATAACTTATATTTACGACTTCCGAGCTTACTTCTTATATCGAAATATTTGCTTGTTGAATTTCGGCATTATTCGAGATTAAAATCACTTCAAATGAATTTTTAATAGGCAGTTTTTAAATTCACAAAGTATAATATTTAGGTTAAAAACGTATATAATTGTAAATAAATATATAAGTATGAAACTAATATAATACGTTTTATAAAGAAGATACGATTAAGCAACTTTTCACTAAGACCTTCAAATTAACAATGTTTCAAATGTTAGTTAGTTAGTAGTACAGAGTAGCATAACGCCGGTATAAATAATATTTATTGAGTGCATTATAAAGCTCGTGGCAGTAAGTTTTCAGTGAAAAGTATAACGTATTGCATGATGAAAGCATCGTATTACCTTATTTAATTCCTCTGGTATTCAGGGATTCTAAATTGTTCGTTTATTATAAGAGTCTATTAAAGTTTAAAAGCAAATGAAGAGGCTTACGAGCTGCAGGGCAAAAGGAAGGGTTTACATAGAGATGGTTACTAAAGGCAACGATTTGAGCGCAGAAGATACGGAACCTTTTCTCGAGCGTGATAAAACTTTGTTCCGGTTTTGGTTTTCTCTCGCGACAGCGAAAATTGGTTTACGGTATCTCCCAATTTTAGTTCCTTATCTCCACTCTAACATTTACTTTCTCACAGTCCTCCGGGGACGAGATTACGTTTCCGTGCTGTAGTATAATACACAGCCTTTCTGTTATGATTGTATTTCGATATATCATGAAACAAATACGTTTTAAAAACAAATGATTGTTTGTAGTTTAGCACACAGGTACACAATAAGTTATCTGTGCTCTGTCCCCCCTGGGTATCAAAACATGGTTTCTAGCGTTGTAAGTCCGTAAGCATATCGCTGTGCCGCTAGGGGGTAAAAATAAAACAACAGATAATTTTTTTGATTTTAAGTTTATTTATTGGTAAGTGCAAAGCTAGACAAGAGGCTATTACATTTTGCTCTCCGTAGGTAGCGAAAACTGATTTCAGCTTTATTAGCCTTCAGACTTATCACAAAGCCAGTGGGGAGCTAGTTATATGTCTTATGTGTTCAGAAACCAATGTTACTAAGTTACTGACATGATGTTCGGACACTGAATATTCTCAAATATGTAGTTACCTTTTCTCTCTCTGTCTTCTTGTCAATCTATTTATGTACTCGTTTAGGTACGTGTTTTCTCTACCAACAAGGCTGCATATTTGCTATTTCTATCTATATGCCATACATCTATCTTTCGGTTTGTCATTCATTTAAGCCTATTTTCTTGCTTATTTTATTCGATCTTTATTTAACTACGAATTCGTATTTTCACACAATTATTTCTCTCTATGCATCAATACATTATTTTGTTTCTTTCCATATATCTATTTACCTATCTCTATCTCGAATATCTTCGTGTGAAGAATTAGAAAAAACAATGTTACAAACGATTATTTAGACACTTTTGAGAGAGCTTTAGCTGTTACGGATCATCTTTCTTTTAACTCAAGAGATGGCGCTAAGAAGCATGAGTGAAAATTTCAAATGAATTTTATTTTAAGCTGATGTAAGAGAAGGCTGCAAAATATATCGTTTTTTGTTTGTTTTTTTGGGGAGCGAAGTTTAAACATCTCTTATCTTGCCAACTTGTGTGTGTATGTGGATATCTGAAAGATCTAAATATAGAAAACGAAGTAATTTTAACTGTCACAATTTATTTACATAGCTTATAAAACATCAGCCTGAAGGGAAATTAGTCTAAAATATATAGAAGAAAAGCGTCCAAGTTTAAAACGATATTACCAGAGGGACACATTCATTAGTATGCTTAAATACACTATAATTAAAGAAAGTTATAAAACGGACGTGACGATAGTAACTGAAATCCTTACAGAGAACCTTAACCTACGTAACGAAACACAGGTTAATATTGTGTAGCTAACTTAAATAATTATTTTTAAATGCAAGTTATTTGTGAGTTTTGAGTTAGGCCAACGAAACCATATTTATAATTTTTAAGTTGAGGCTTACGGAAAATCACAAGCGGATGTTCTGACGATAGTTAACTAAAACTATATATAATAATATAAAATTTACACGAAGCGTGTTTGAATCTTGCTTCAAATCAAAAAAATAAAATTTGATGTTTAGAAAAACGGCTTTTTCATACTTCTATTCCTGAAGATTTTGTTGAGAACATAACGTTATTGTGAAAGAGAAAAAGAAAGAGGACGTAATCCTATGTCACATACAGGGAAAATAATTATTCAACAGTGTTATTGAGTTGGAACTTCGATTTTTAGGGTAAACATTAATGAATGATGGGTGAAAATCAGGATGAGAATTATGAGAATGTAAAAGTCAGGTTACCCTTGGGAATAACGTTTTGAATCAGGTTAACAACTATAATTGCGATTTTGTGTTTTGTTCCGAACTATTTAAAGGCTAAGTTACATGAAGTAGTTTTGAAACTACAATCTCAGACTATGAGATCTGTAATTCTTTGTAAAGAGTTTTACTCTTTATTTAGTTTTTTCTTTAAAAAAAATAAACATTTTCCCATCGAAATTAGTTTAAACACCGCTTATAACCATTTACAATGTTTATGATGTTGGTTCCAGTAGGAAGGTTGTGTTACAATGACCAGTGTTGTGTATCATCTGGAGTAATGTTGCATGACAATTGTAATAACGCCGTGTATCAATTGTAAAACGCTATCTTTCACTACCCATTTGGCGTTTCAAGTCTCTATAGTTCTGAAAAAAGTTTGATCGACTCCATTTTCAAAGTTTCTTTAGAGGATGGTTACACAGTGTAATATGATGTAAACATTTTACACTTTTCCATCACTAGAGAGGTACTTTTGAGTCACGTTAAGAAAATATTTTAAAGATTGGACACAGAGTAACGAATATTTCAAAGATTGGACACAGAGTAACGACAGCTTTAGTTTTATCTTTTGTCTACATTATTTGAAAAGTTGAATAACTTATACTTGTGAATCAATGGTTCGAAAAATTCATCTGCTGTTTAACTTTCTCTTTCGTATTAAAAACAGCGATCAACAACTCACTCACTGTGAAGTTTTGAGACAGCTATTCGAGAAATGATCGATTTATTTTGCACAACTTTTTGTCCCTAGTTGTGAAACACGACCACGTGCAGCAGGTTTTAGGGTTTCATCTTGTTCTTGTTAAGCACAAACTGCGAGAATCCAGCCCTGCAATCAAGCACAATAAACTCTGGAGCTTGTGACTGGACCACAAGAGGTAAAGACATTCTATTAGTAAATGTCCAGCCTGAAACCATTAAGTGTCTCTGACTGTCTTACTAACATAGTAAATGTGACAGCTAAAACAGGACTCGGTGTTGTCGATTGTTTGGTTTACTTTAAGCCTTCAACTTACGGTCGAAATAGCTGATTTTTTTAAACCTTGTATTAAACTCGTTTTTCAAACTCTGTTTTTAAAAAAGAACATGCTAGTAGTCGAAGCTCAGTTTAACGCGCACATTTCTGGCATATTTTGAATGCTATCACCAGTAATAACACGAGCGTTGCGCTTTCTATGCTCGTGCAGTATTTCCCCCCATGAAATAATTTCAAACCGAAATAAACATGCCAGAAAAAGATGTTAGAAAATATATAGCTTTCACTATAATCGGTGAGCATTCAGGGTGTGGCAGCTTCGCCTCCGAAACACCTACTGGGGTATGAAAACATTAGGCGTAAAGCTAATAATATGTTGTTCACGTCCGTCTCTTAATGTTATTTGTTACTCCTAAAATACTTGATTAAATATTTCACCTTACGAGATAGACTTAAAAACAAAATATAACGTCTTACGATGGAAAATTAAGAGAAACTAACATCCAGTTAATATAAAAATATATTAATATTTCTCTTAGTATAAAATAAATTAATATATTTATCTTTCTAACAAGGGAAGAGAGTATTGAGATACTCATCTTTTTAATGAGGGAAGAGAATATCTAGGAATTCATCTTTACAACGAGGGAAGAGTGTCGAGGTACTCATCTCTACAAGGAGGGAAGAGGGTATTGAGATATTCATTTCTATAATGAGGGAAGAAGGTATTGAGATATTCATTTCTACAACGAGGGAAGAGGGTATCGAGGTACTCATCTCTACAACGAGGGAAGAGTGTCAAGGTACTCATCTCTACAACGAGGGAAGAGTGTCAAGGTACTCATCTCTACAACGAGGGAAGAGGGTATCGAGGTGTTCATGTCTATATTGAGGGAAGAAGGTATTGAGATATTCATTTCTACAACGAGGGAAGAGGGTATCGAGGTATTCATCTGTAACTCAAGAAGCCATCATTTATGTACTGCTTAACTTTAGAATAAGGAAACCTACCGTACTTTCTATTATGAAGATAAACTGGTATCTACGTATTTAAGTTTTTACTAAGAAGAACCAACAGCTACGTGCAGAAGTTAATATAAAGAATATTCAATACTTAAAAAAATATCTTTGTATCTTGATAAATATGTTATTCACGTTTCTTTGTATTACGAAGAAAGAACTTTTATAATTATAGTTATCGAACACCAATAACTATCCAAAGAATTTGATATTTTATATAAATAAACCAATATCCATCTATCATTCCATCTAAACTAACAAAGATGTGCTTAATGACTTCATATTTATGTGTTTTATTTGTTTTGGATATTCGTGCAAAGCTAAACAAGGGTTATCTGATATTAAATTAAACTGATAACCTAGAAGGAAGACAGCTAGTGAATAAACACAGCACCAACAGCTACACAAGGGTTATTTTATGAAGCTGTTTTTAATTTTAAACTGATAAACTAGAAGGAAGACAGCTAGTGAACAGTAAACACCACCAACACAAGGGTCATCTGATGTAACTGTCCTTAATGTTAAACTTTGAGAGGTACTATAACCAAATTGTAGCATTTCACTTTCACTTTTATACCTCTATACAGTTGCAATGAAACAGAAGGTTATCACACTAAAGAAAAGGTTACGCAAATCATGTGGACACAGGCCACGTGGTACAACACCCAGTTAACACTGACGGCTGATATTGGATTAGTATTTTCTGCACTTCTGTACTATTGGGAAATCATACAATTAGAAGCCAGGATATAAAATGAGTTATTCCTAAAGTAGAGGAGGACCATTTGTGGAATATGAGAAAAATGGACAAGAACTACCTAAACAATAAGATTGAAACCAACACGTGTGTAACACTACTTTAGGAAAGATATAGTACCGCCGCCATCTTGGTTGACTTGATTTGGATATAGAATGTATTAACATCTTACGTTAATTAATCATTGTTGACTTGATTTGTATATAGAATGTATTAACATCTTACGTTAATTAATCATTGTTGACTTGATTTGTATATAGAATGCATTAACATCTTACGTTAATTAATCATTGTTGACTTGATTTGTATATAGAATGCATTAACATCTTACGTTAATTAATCATTGTTGACTTGATTAGGATATAGAATGCATTAACATCTTACGTTAATTAATGATTGTTGACTTCATTTGGATGTAGAATGTATTAACATCTTACGTTTATTAATTATTGTTGACTTTAGTTGGATGTAGAATGTATTAACATCTTACGTTTATTAATCATTGTTGACTTGATTAGGATATAGAATGTATTAACATCTTAAGTTAATTAATCATTGTTGACTTGATTAGGATATAGAATGTATTAACATATTTACGTTAATTAATCATTGTTGACTTGATTAGGATGTAGAATGTATTAACATCTTACGTTTATTAATCATTGTTGACTTCATTTGGATGTAGAATGTATTAACATCTTACGTTTATTAATCATTGTTGACTTGATTAGGATATAGAATGTATTAACGTCTTACGTTAATTAATCATTGTTGACTTTATTTGGATATGGGATGTATTAACGTCTTACGTTAGTTAATCATTGTTGACTTGATTTGGATATAGGATGTATAAACATCTTACGTTAATTAATCATTGTTGACTATGTTTAGATATAGGACAGTCCTATATGTCCTGAGTTGTCCAAACTCCTGTTACAGCCTTACGTAACTGACACATCAACTGTTACAGTCTTTAGTTTTCTCATGTTCTCCTTTCACATTTAATGTTAATATAAATATCGTACCGAACTGTTTCAAATAGCATTTCAGTTGAAATATTAGCGGAAGATAAAATATGATCATAAGAAATTAAACTAGGAAACTAAAAAAACTTATTAGGTGAATTCATCAGTATTATAATATAATATTTAGTTTAAACTTACTTCAACGGTTCAGAAACTAAAACCACAAGTAGAACGTACCTAGAATTTCACAGACGTATTTTCTGGAAGTTCGTTTCAGACAGCTAATGTGTTTTACAATCAGAATGTTTCTTATGAAAACTAATTTTAACAAGACGAACGGGCTGCAGTAGTGTATTCCAGGAAGACAGAAAATTCAACATTCAATTTTTAGCTCTGATACATGTAGGTATAACAGGAGTAAAAACCTAGTTTTAACTTAAACTGTGTGATGCTATTGAAGATGGTCGTGAGGTTTAAAATAATAGTTTTAATGAGGGAACCTACGAGACGCTAACTTTAAAACAATCACAAAGTGTCATGTGTGAGTATAATTAAGAGTAGAAGTTAAATAATTACTGATATTAGATCAATAGTTTGGAACAAACCAGAGTAAAAAATAAGTTTAATAATTTCCTAAACATTCAAGTAAACTGACGTTTCGGCAACTATGATTCAAGCAAACTGACGTTTCGGTTCTAAATGTGCTACATATCTTTTAAAACTTCGGGAACAACTTGACTGACCATTATTCTGGTATCAATTACATCTTGCCACATCATTACTGATGTCTTTATATTGGACTGATACATCACCATTGATGTCTTTATGTTGGATTGTTACATCATTACTGATGTCTTTTTATCGATTGTTACATCACCATTGATGTCTTTATATTTGATTGTTACATCATTACTGATGTCTTTTTATCGATTGTTACATCACCATTGATGTCTTTATATTTGATTGTTACATCATTATTGTTGTCTTTTTATCGATTGTTACATCACCATTGATGTCTTTATATTGGATTGTTAATCATTACTGATGTCTTTATATTGGATTGTTACATCATTACTGATGTCTTTTTATCGATTGTTACATCACCATTGATGTCTTTATATTGGATTGTTACATCATTACCGATGTCTTTTTATCGATTGTTACATCACCATTGATGTCTTTATATTTGATTGTTACATCATTATTGTTGTCTTTTATCGATTGTTACATCACCATTAATGTCTTTATATTGGATTGTTAATCATTACTGATGTCTTTATATTGGATTGTTACATCATTACTGATGTCTTTTTATCGATTGTTACATCACCATTGATGTCTTTATATTGGATTGTTACATCATTACTGATGTCTTTTTATCGATTGTTACATCACCATTGATGTCTTTATATTTGATTGTTACATCATTATTGTTGTCTTTATATTGGATTGTTACATCATTACTGATGTCTTTTTATCGATTGTTACATCACCATTGATGTCTTTATATTGGATTGTTACATCATTACCGATGTCTTTTTATCGATTGTTACATCACCATTGATGTCTTTATATTTGATTGTTACATCACCATTGATGTTTTTATATTGGATTGTTACATCATTACTGATGTCTTTTTATCGATTGTTACATCACCATTGATGTCTTTATATTGGATTGTTACATCATTACTGATGTCTTTTTATCGATTGTTACATCACCATTGATGTCTTTATATTGGACTGATACATCATTACTGATTTATTTTATATTTGTTTGTTACATTACTAGTTAAGTCTTTATATTTCAATAATGTTCAAAAATACGTTGATTTATTCCAAATATAAATTTTCTCCAATATTCTGAAAGTTTCTAATGATTTAAGTTTCAAGATAGTGTAAAATATTCACTATTATAACATTTAATCAAAACTATTTATTGTATTTTAAAGTTGAATATTTACCGTGACGTTAAGTACTGAAAGGTTTTATATTTACTGTTGCGACTGTTCTTAAGCTTTGAATAAAAAACGAAATAAAAAGTGTGTGCTTTTTTGTACCAAAGCCACACCTGGCTGTCTGCTGTGTCTACTGACAGAAAGAAAGAAGATTTTTGTCATTGAAGCTCTAGACCCTTATTAAATTTGAGAAATCTCGTGTCAGTGGAGCGATTACTTCCAAAGCGATTTTTTCGCATCGATAAGGTTTTATTTGAATAGCCTTACGACAACAATTATAAGTAAGCAAATCCTTTTAAAACAGACTATTATATTTTGTTCATGTCAGTCCTGTGCATACTGTTTGATGTATCGCCAATGGAGGAATGGAGCACGTGACGAGATACAGGACAAATAAAAGATAAAGAAACCAATACGGCGTAACGCGAGCTGATTAGAGATGCGTAAATCAATCTTAAACTACGAGTGACGTAATAGGCTTTTCAAAAGCCTTTTTCATCAAAACTCGAAGTTCACTTTATAACATAAGAAGATTTCGTTAGCTTTCTGTTTCGTTTAACACATAAAATCAAATGGGAAAATATCTAATCTGGTAAAATATTAAGTTTATGGTAGATTTGTGAAAATAGCGTTTTTACACCGTAGAATATTTTATGACGCAAGAGGAAAGGCCGTAAAAGTATTTTCTCATAAAATAAAAAAAGAACACTGTAATTACAATATATATCAGGTGAACATAAAAATAACTAGAAATGGTTATGGTATTTGTTAGATAAAACCAAGCATAACGAACACAGTAATTATATAATGCATTAAGTAAGCCTAAAAATAAATAAATTATGTTGTGTATTAGGTGAAGAATTAGTAAATAATAACCACGAACTTATAAACTTCTAGTATTTAACAAAATCTTTGTCAGTTCTAAACACTGCTAGCAAACGATCCACTCACAACAACCACTTCTCTGATCCCTGTACTTCGCTAAGCTGCCAATAGGTGGAAGTTTATTCTCTGTGTATAAAAGCAAAAATGTGAAAAAAAAACGTGGATGGCGAAAATTTTCAAGTGCCTTTTATTTCGTTTTCGTCGAACAAAATATCATTTTATTTTTGTTAAAACTATAATACAGAAACATGAATTTTAGTGTCACCTCACTTATATCGCTAGAGGTCTCTAACCACTGCTTGTGAATTTTGGCGTTATAAAATAAATAACACTGTTTGTAGCATTTTGAGCTTACTTGTTTCAGTTACTATGGGATCTACATGGCGGTAAAGAAACTGAAACCTAAAGTTTATCTATCTCAGTAATACTTGTCACCTAAAGTTATTGACTGTTTATTACAGAGAAAAACGTGATGAAACGAGTGCAAAGTGCTGTTGTAAATTAGATCTCAAATTTCAAAATATAACACATTTGAATTCAGTTGACAGTTCGTTGATTTCACTTGCACGTGCCATACTTCTAAATTTAGTTAAACAATTTTTAACCGAATAATTAAACAGAAGAACGAATTCATTGAGGAACCGTTTTAATACCCGCTTTTATCCACGAGCCACAGACGCAGTGAGTGTTTTACCTGTGTTTTCTGACCAGAGGGTAAATGGTGAAATGAAAATGCGTCTACTTTAGAAATGCGTTTGGACATTTCAAGTCATATTATATAGAATGATATATATTATATAGAATCTAGATCACCGAAACAGAACTTTAATAATTATTTATTGCTTAGAAAAGAAAAATATTGATCTATGAAATAATTATGTTCTCTTTTAAATAGATCGCCGCGAGAAGACAACGAACAGAAGTGTATCAAACAGATAAACTTACCTTGCGTTTGTTGCGAAGAATACCCGCGTCCCGGACGCCTTCTGCGTTCCCAGGTGCTTGTGAATCCTTAAGTTTCAGACACATTTTTCCGTATGCGTAGCTGATGACAAACAAAGGAAAGAAATACTGCAAACAAACCAGTATGGGGTTGTACGTTTTCCACACCCAATGTGGAACACCTACGCTGTCACAGAAGGGCTTGGTATAATTCTCAGTCATGGGGTCGTACACGTAGGTTACTCTTAGGGCTAGCGCATAGGGTACACTAGCGGTCGCGGCGAACGCCCAAATGCCCAGGATAACAAACTTAGCCCTGAGTTTCGTTGTTCGGGCTTTGAGGGGATACATGACGGCACGGTACCTATCGAGAGCGATGGCCGCCAACGTGAAGATACTGACGTTCACTGACAACGTTTGGACGAAAGGACAGAAAGCACACATGAACTCAGGTAGGACCCATCGCTGTAACAGCGCCGCCTGGAATTGGAATGGGATAGAGAAGAGTCCGATAATTATATCCGCACAAGACAGATTGGCGATGAAGAAGTTAGTGACCGTTTGCATGCGGAGGCTAGTAGCCACGATCCATAAGACGCAAAAGTTTCCCAGAACCGCCAAGAGAGATACCGCACCGTAGCCCACGGACAGCAAGCTAATGACACCCACAGGGACCTCGTATATCTCAATACCAGCTTGCTGAGAAAGGGTTACGTTGTCCTGGGAGAGCGAGGTCACGTTTTCGGAGGGAATGGTAGACGGGACATCTTCCATCATGCAGTGATCGGAGGATTCGTGGAGTTTCTTGCTTTCCTTTGTCTCTGCTTTAGGAGCACGTGACTCCAATTTCCACCCGATGAAATTGATCGAAAGTTTTATGAACGAACTGTTTAAATAGAGATCTGATCTCGCGCGCATGAGCATTCGCGTAAATGAGAGCTCAGAGCGCGCTCATCAATTTCCACGTTCGACAAACATTTTCACGTATCTCATTGAGACCGTGAGCTCAGTACAACCTGTACACAAGAACGTCTAGTGTATTAGTTTTCCTCACTCTTACGTCATCAAACTTCATGTTATAGTGTCGTAGTTTTCCTCACTCTTACGTCATCAAACTTCATGTTATAGTGTCGTAGTTTTCCTCACTGCTACCTCATCAAACTTCATGTTACAGTGTCGTAGTTTTCCTCACTCTTACGTTATCAAACTTCATGTTATAGTGTCGTAGTTTTCCTCACTGCTACCTTATCAAACTCCATGTTACAGTGTCGTAGTTTTCCTCACTGCTACCTCATCAAACTCCATGTTACAGTGTCGTAGTTTTCCTCACTGCTACCTCATCAAACTTCATGTTACGGTGTCGTAGTTTTCCTCACTCTTACGTCATCAAACTTCATGTTATAGTGTCGTAGTTTTCCTCACTGCTACCTCATCAAACTCCATGTTACAGTGTCGTAGTTTTGCTCACTGCTTCCTCATCAAACTTCATGTCACAGTGTCGTAGTTTTCCTCACTGCTACCTCATCAAACTTCATGTTACAGTGTCGTAGTTTTCCTCACTGCTTCCTCATCAAACTTCATGTCACAGTGTCGTAGTTTTCCTCACTGCTACCTCATCAAACTTCATGTTACAGTGTCGTAGTTTTCCTCACTCTTACGTCATCAGACTTCATGTTATAGTGTCGTAGTTTTCCTCACTGCTACCTCATCAAACTCCATGTTACAGTGTCGTAGTTTTCCTCACTGCTACCTCATCAAACTCCATGTTACAGTGTCGTAGTTTTCCTCACTGCTACCTCATTAAACTTCATGTTACAGTGTCGTAGTTTTCATCACTGCTACCTCATCAAACTTCATGTCACAGTGTCGTAGTTTTCCTCACTGCTACCTCATCAAACTTCATGTCACAGTGTCGTTGTTTTCCTCATTGCTACCTCATCTAGGTTCATTTAAAAAAAAACACAAGAAAGTATCCGTAACATAATGTATGTATTTGAATACTTTCACATGATTTTAATAAAGCTTTTTTGTCATTATATATCTTTAATTCTGTTATTCACATATCATTAATTAAGTTAAAATCCATTTGTTGGATGCTACACTACAGCGTTAATATAAAGTAACGCTTGTCTTCTGGACGTTACTGAACAGTGTCAACAGGAATTAACGTTTGTCTGTGGGATGTCACTGTTCAGTGTTAACAGGAAGTAACGTTTGTCTGTGGCATGTTACTGAGCAGTGTTAACAGGAAGTAACGTTTGTCTGTGGGATGTTACTGAACAGTGTTAACAGGAAGTAACGTTTGTCTGTGGGATGTTACTAAACAGTGTTAACAGGAAGTAACGTTTGTCTGTGGAATGTCACTGAACAGTGTTAAAAGGAAGTAATGTTTGCCTGTGGGAAGTTTCTGAACAGTGTTTCTAAACCTCTCTTTGTTACTTTTGTAGTGACAATATGAAAAAATAAACGTTAATAAGACGAGGATTTGTTGGTTTTTTGAGTCTCGCGCAAAGCTACACGAGGGCTATCTTTGTTAGCCTTCCCTAATTTAACTGTGTAAGACTAGAGGGAAGGTAGTTAGTCATAACCACCCACCGCCAACTCTTGGGCTACTCTTTCACCAACGAATAGTTGCTTTCCCTCTAGTCTTACACTGCTAAATTAGGAACGGTTAACGAAGATAGCCCTCGTGTAGTTTTGCGCGAGACTCAAAAAACCAACCAATCCTCGTCTTATTAACGTTCCTTACTTAAACTGTTTAATATTTTACTTCGTTTTTTCTCGTTTTGTCGCAGTGTGCTGAAATGTAATATCGACTTAGAGATTGAATCTTCGTGTCTTAAGGCAGAAGTGTTGTCTCATACCTTATGTTAATGAAATAGGTTTAATACGATGAACAAAACTTCTGATACACGTTCTACGTTTGGTTTCAAACCTTAAGAATATCAAATCAGAAACATTTTATTTTTTCATATTGTCACTACAAAAGTAACAAAGAGAGGTTTAGCAACTAATAATAATCTAAGGACGTTTAAATGCTTCCTAGAAGATTACTAGTAAAGCGGAATATTTATTAGCTCGTGGGCTTGTAGGATAAAATCAGCTTTATATACCCGCGATAGGCAGAGTACAAGTAGCTAGAGAAAGAGAAAAATTGGACAGACATTTCGTTTTAATATGAGGTATTTCACTTCCCCAACTGCGCGTGGCCAGCGCGTAGCCTTGCTCTTACAAACAAATATTGCGCCATCTAGTTGGTGTTTCTTCAACTGCCGTAATTGAGAAGTGTGCCGTGTCCATGTTCGCCCCGCAGTGGCACAGCAGTATGTCTGCGGACGTACAATGCTAGAATCCGGATTTCGATACCCGTGATAGGCAGAGCGCTGAAAGTCCAATATCAACAAGAACACCCGTCATGAGAAATACACGATTAACTTAAAGTCATTATAATAATTGTAACGTTTGGTTAAAGCTAAATGTCTCACTTTAGACCATTCCAAATGTCCAACCTAAAAAAACAGTTATATATATATATTATAATTATTGTAAGGAAAGTCTCTTTCGGGCTCATCCCTAAAATTCGGGGTTCCATCGTCGTTGTTGGCACATAGAAGATAAGACAGTGTTTATATTTGTTTGTTTCGTTAGATAAGAATAAGCTAAATTGAATATAGTTAATTGTGTTTCATATTAATATAACAAACATCTGTTGTTCTTCGGGAAGGTGGTAACTTTGAGGCTCATAACCCTAAATACAGACTTTGGATTAGTCAGTGAATTTTCAGTTCATATAGAAATGTATTTAAATTATAATTTTGGAAAAGTACAACACAAAATTGGTTTGCTTTTTCTTTTTCGTAAGAGACGTTGGTAGATACAGTAAATATAAACAGATTAAATCTGATAGCTCAATGTTTCCAAATATGTATCGTAGTAGACAGTATTTTTAAAAAAAATAATTCTCATGACCTTCGAGTTAAGCAGGCTTATAACTGTTAGCCTTGTTCTAGTCCTTGTACAGTTATGTTTAGACTGATGTTCGTTCTTCAAATAGACAGTCGCCAGTAAGTATACGGTCTCTCTGTATGTACACTTATGTTTTGTTGTTTTAAAAAAAAAATTCTCAACGTAGTCATCAGGAGAAGCAAAGAAAACTTAACTGCTTGTTTCAACAACCAACATAAAACTAGTTTACTTAATAAACACATGTTTACAGGAAAAATTAGATTGGCGTTCGTTTTTTTTTAAAATACACAGTCGTCAAAATGTCTTTACCTTCTTAAAATATTTCATTTTTGTTTTTCACTTTTCATAAACTCAGCCACAAGAAGAAGCAATATGAACTAAAACCTTTATAAGTTCATTAAGTGAACAAGTGCATTTATTTATACTAAAGTTGTGTCATTCCTTAGAGTCCTTGTGTGTTTGTTTATTCTCAACTTCAGTGTTATAGAGCATTAATTTTAACTGACAGACATTCAAAACTCCATTCGGCGTCTTACCAACCACGTGATATTCAGAACTCTAATATTTATTGTCTTACGAACCACTTAATATTAAAAACACCATTTGCGTTTATCAACCATTTGATATCCAGAACTCCATTCTTTATTGCTTTACACATCATTTGATATCAGAACTCCATTCTTTATTGTTTCACACATCATTTGATATCCAGAACTCCATTCTTTATTGTTTTACACATCATTTGATTTCCAGAACTTCATTCTTTATTGTTTTACACATCATTTGATATCCAGAACTCCATTCTTTATTGTTTTACACATCACTTGATATCCAGAACTCCATTCTTTATTGTTTTACACATCACTTGATATCCAGAACTTCATTCTTTATTGTTTTACACATCATTTGATATCCAGAACTCCATTCTTTATTGTTTTACACATCACTTGATATCCAGAACTCCATTCTTTATTGTTTTACACATCACTTGATATCCAGAACTCCATTCTTTATTGTTTTACACATCATTTGATTTCCAGAACTCCATTGTTTATTGTTTTACACATCATTTCATATCCAGAATTTCATTCTTTATTGTTTTACACATCATTTGATATCCAGAACTTCGTTCTTTATTGTTTTACACATCATTTGATTTTTTATTGTTTTACCAACCACTTGAGACCCAAATCTCTATTCTTTATCTTCTTACTAACTAGTTAACACTCAGATCTCTATTCTTTATCTTCTTACTAACTATTTAACACTCAGATCTCCATTCTTTATGTTCTTACTAACTAGTTAACACTCAGGTCTCTATTCTTTATCTTCTTACTAACTAGTTAATACTCAGATCTATATTTTTATCTTCTTACTAACTAGTTAACACTCATATCTCTATTCTTTATCTTCTTACTAACTATTTAACACTCGAATCTCTATTCTTTATCTTCTTACTAACTAGTTAACACTCATATCTCTATTCTTTATCTTCTTACTAACTAGTTAACACTCAGATCTCTATTCTTTATCTTCTTACTAACTAGTTAACACTCAGATCTCTATTCTTTATCTTCTTACTAACTAGTTAACACTCAGATCTCTATTCTTTATCTTCTTGTTTTTCTTACACGTTTAAAAATATCCTTGAACGTCTCTTTACTCGCTGAATTTCGATAAAAAATATTTGATTAAAAAGTTTGATTTAGTTTTATTTTAAATGAAAAATTGGATCAATGTAGCACTTGTGCTTTTGGAATGATTAGTTTGATCTGGTTTTTAACTGTATTTTGTTATTTTTTAGTAAAAACGGTTGATTTGATGAAGTTACAGTTACTTTAAGTAGTTGTTTTGATTACGTTGTAATCTGTGTTTAAAAAAATGTTTAGTTTGATGTAATTATTCCTCGTTAATTCAAAGTTAGGTCTACAGATGTCGTGTACATTATAGTAAAACGACTTTGAAACCCTACCTGTCGTTTGTGTTCATCTTAACACATTTATTAATCTTTCTCTCTGATGACTGCGAATCTCGAGAGCATAGTTCTTACTATAAAATGTTCCATCGCAAAGGTGTCATGTCAAAGGTACACCACTCTTCCCTGTCGACTTTCGATATTCCACCTCTTATAAGAAGACGGCGGTTTCTTAGCGCCCATTTTTACAATCAGATAGTATAGAAATAGCTTCTCGCTAGTATAGCGGTAAGCCTAAGGATTTACAACGCTAAAATCAGGGGTTAGATTCCTCTCGGTGGGCTCAGCAGATAGCCCCATGTGGCTTTGCTATCATAAAACACACAGTATAGAAATCCACAGGTGTTGCGTCATGTGAAATAGCAACAATACCGTTTGCATTATTAAAATGATTGAGGTATGTGAGTTTTGAACGGAATTGTCATTTAAAGAATATAGCATCCTTGGTTTGTGTTGCTTTTTTAAATGGAGACTATTTTTGGTTATATATTCCCACTGTTGCCTGGAGCATGTGGATACTTTTTCTCACTGACTTTTGTGTTCGTGGATTTTCACCTGTTTGAAAACACTGCATTTTGCTTATCATAACTGCAGGTCATTTCTTGATTATTGAGACGTCTCACACTGATCCACATTCTTAGTTTTTCTATGCCATTACGAACAAGGGATATCTCAGTTCTAGAAATTCGAATTTCAAGTCATACTTTTATGATCTGAACGTAACAATATTTATCACTGGAAAAGATTGTTATATAACCTTCAAGAAAGCATTCAGTTTCTGGTAACATTACAGTACCTACATATCACATACAAATGTTAAAATGTAGCTCTGATACATAAATGTTGCAAATTGGTAATCTCTGATTACGTGAACCTGAAAACTGTAAACATTCAGTCCCAGAGTAATCTTGTTTCCACGATACTTGCATGTATACTTAGGCCTACTGACTGATACTTACAAACTGTCGCTTAGATCGAAAAGCTTAGAAGCACGCCTATATTAAAGATGTACATTCTGGCTACTGAAAAAGCCTTCATCTAGGCCTAATTATGTAATTCTATTAGTGAGAACACGTGAATCACAAAAACAAACACACAATTTGTAGGCCTGTGATGCAATAAACAACTCAACAAACCAAACTGTAGGGGTGGATGGTTGCATGCTCTATAACTCCCATCTAAAATGAAGGGGGGATGTATACCCTCCATCCTCCCCATGATCTACGCCCCCTGCTTATATGCTACACATCTTAGAGCCCTCTTATTTTGGGGCCACCCTTTACGAAATCCTCATTTGAAGGTCCAGTCTTAGGCCGTATTAACTTTAATAGTATTATATCTATTAAACTTCATATACATTACAGTTGTTTTCTCAATATAATAAAATGACGTAAGTGTGTAACGCTCAAGAAACTCGCTGAAATGTTTAAAATTAAGAATACGTGTTTATCATTGAACCGATATTTTATTGATATTTTGGGAATTCTTATGAAATAACTAAAATTAACGAGATTAAATATCGGGTAAAGCAATCTGCGCAAACGTCACAACTGATAAAATGAGAATATCCAATCATTTATAGCAGTGAAATTAGATTTTCTGTCACGTGATTTTTAGCACGTAAGAAACCAGTTATTAGACAGTTTTTAAAGGCATATAGTCTGAAAAACAAACCAAATCCTCATTACTTACAAGAAAGAACAGTTTCTACGTACGTAGCTTCTAACGATTCCCACGTGAAGAAGATTTGTGTGATGAAAAAAACTACAACTAAACATTTATGCAAATTGTGCCAATATATTGTACATTGTGAAAGATTTAAGTTAATATTGTACATTTGCAGTTAGCTTAAAGACCTAGAAATAACCAAGATTGTTACATTTAGATTGGCCTAAAAGCAGCTTTATTCTTTTTAGATTGGCCTAAAGACAACTATAACTCTTTCCTTTGGACTGACCTATAGGTAACTCGACTCTTTTAGTTAGCCTAGATATAATACCAAAAACAACAATAACAACAACACACACACATTCTAAAAGTGTGTCTCTGAACATTTCTAATAAAATGTTTGGTCAAGTATCATATATTAGTCACTCCGAAGACCAACCGTGATATACTCATTTCTTCAGACAAGAAAAGAATTTCATTTCTGAGTATTATTGACACAATATAGCTGACTAAATTTTAAATAACTTTTAATGGACATATTAAACTTCGAATCAATATTTTTACTCACCACCTAAAGTAGCGTGACGGACAACACCCACGCCATCTTTCTCACGAACACTTAATTTCTTCTTTTTTACTTCTATATCTATAAAGTTTTTTGAGAGAATACGCCAATTATTTCTCGTACTTTATCCACGTGTTATCTTTCCGAACTTGTTCTACTGATTGTTATTATTCACAATTATTTTGTTACAATACCAAAAATAAAAACATCCGCGTTTCAATTAGCGTTTATTTTTTATAATAAAGCGCCATCTGTGGCCAGAATAACAGAAAATAATAAATTATGATATATATCATTTTCTTTACACATTTATATATAAATTTTAAAGTGATTGCAGTTCCGGAGTTCTGTTTCAAATCGTTCTTGTTACGTGTTTAAGCTATATTTTGTAAAAAACTTGATTATGCTCATACAATAACTGTATTTTTTTCAAGTAATATGTTTAGTACCTTCCGTTTTTTAGTTTTTACAAAAAAGAAAGTTAAGTTCTTTGGTTTTCGCAATACCTCTGTATAATTACTGTAGGTCTCATCAGGTTACAACTTGTAAACAATGTCTTTTTATCGTTTGTTAGGTTACAACTTGTAAACAACGTCTTTTTATCATTTGTTAGGTTACAACTCGTAAACAATGTCTTTTTATCGTTTGTTAGGTTACAACTTGTACACAATGTCTTTTTATCGTTTGTTAGGTTACAACTCGTAAACAATGTCTTTTTATCATTTGTTAGGTTACAACTCGTAAACAATGTCTTTTTATCGTTTGTTAGGTTACAACTCGTAAACAATGTCTTTTTATCATTTGTTAGGTTACGACTCGTAAACAATGTCTTTTTATCATTTGTTAAGTTGCGACTCGTAAACAATGTCTTTTTATCATTTGTTAGGTTACGACTCGTAAACAATGTCTTTTTATCATTTGTTAGGTTACAACTTGTAAACAATGTCTTTTTATCGTTTGTTAGGTTACAACTCGTAAACAATGTCTTTTTATCATTTGTTAGGTTACGACTCGTAAACAATGTCTTTTTATCATTTGTTAGGTTACAACTTGTAAACAATGTCTTTTTATCGTTTGTTAGGTTACGACTCGTAAACAATGTCTTTTTATCGTTTGTTAGGTTACAACTTGTAAACAATGTCTTTTTATCGTTTGTTAGGTTACAACTCGTAAACAATGTCTTTTTATCATTTGTTAGGCTACAACTTGTAAACAATGTCTTTTTATCATTTGGTTAGGTGAGAACTTGTGAACAATGTCTGTTTTTTCTCGTAGACTATTAGTGGATTTTAAATCATTTTAAGAAAGTAGAGAAAAATCTTAATTTAATGTTTGTTTTGTGGTATTGGTCTCTTTATTGTAAACGTCATATATCATAAAATGGACAATGAAAAGACGCATTCTGCTCTCTTTTGTTAAGTGTTAGGATAAAATTCTTACATTAAATAGTGGTCAAGATGCTTCCTTACATGAAGTAATGGTCAAAATATCTTCTCACATTAAATAATAAGCGAAAATACTTCCTTACATTAAAAAGTGTTGTATTAACTGAACACCGGGTTGTCTTTACACGAATAACCGTGATTCATGTTTCTAAGTGAATCAAATTTCTTGAAAAAAACAAGAACATAGAAGTTTCACATGTGTACGGAATACAAGAAACATGAACATTCTCACAGTTATCGATACTTTACTCTTTCTAATGCTCACCTTCATTCACTGTCTAGTACCATACGGAACTACTGAGACAACGACCGGCTCTCCAGACCGTCAGAAAATTTTATAACCAGTTTGCTGACCTTTCCCTCCTCCTTCGCAAAATTGTAAGAACCTACTGGACAAAGCCCGGCATGGCCAGATGGGTTAAGGCGTTCGACTCGTAATTTGAGGATTACGGGTTTGAATCCCCGTCGCACCAAACATGTTCGCCCTTTCAGCCGTGGGGGCGTTATAATGTTTCAGCCAATCCCACTATTCGTTGGTAAAAGAGTAGCCCAAGAGTTGGCGGTGGGCAGAGATGACTAGATGCCTTTCCTCTAGTCTTACATTGCAAAATTAGGGCCGGCTAGCGCAGATAGCCCTCGTGTAGCTTTGCGCGAAATTAAAAAACAAACAAAGAAGCCTACTGAACAAGCTCGACAGTATAATGCAGAACTATCAGCTAATACATCACTTATATTTGACAGACATATCAAAGTACAACGTGCAAATTTTGGATTATTGCAGAAGGAATTTTGGTCGTAACGTTCTTATTCTAAGCCTAGTGGCCGTGACGCATTACGAGTTGCAGTAAGTTATATCAATAACTTGGCTGTTAAATTTTTGTGTCAGGGACTGGCATGTTATTCTCTTTTTATTGGAAAGTTGTCTCGATTTGGTGCTCTTTAAGGGTATTATTGTAAGGATATTAAGAAAGTGTTCCGTTTCCATAGATAACATATTGAGTTGTTTTTTCTCCTAAAACAGTGAAAATAACTCCAGGTATCGTCAGCTTGTTTATATTGTTATATCTGACTATATTAAGATAAAATATGATAAAATTAAATTTAAAAAGCATAGTTAGAAACAGCAACGATTAGTGAGGGGTGGAAGTGAGGACGAAAGAGCAGGTTTAGGGTTAAAAAAAACGTTATTGATGAAACTTTACACTGAATAAGATGGAGAAAGTATATAGATTTCAAGTCTTTTTCTCCTTAAATTGAAGATATAGTTTGAAGCAAAACGAAAAACTTACGTAATAATAGCCGGTTTCATTTTATAATCTGGTCATTGTTTAAACAGTGTTATCTTATAGACCAAACATAATTTCACCACTGTTCTCTTGTAAATTGGACATTAATTAACTACTGTTTTCTTGTGAATTGGACATTAATTAACTACTGTTTTCTTGTGAATTGGACATTAATTAACTACTGTTTTCTTGTGAATTGGACATTAATTAACTACTGTTTTCTTGTGAATTGGACATTATTTATCTACTATTCTCTTGTGAATTGGACATTAATTAACTACTGTTTTCTTTTGGTGTGGAAAGTGTTTAACAGAATTCTCCTCAGCCGATGGTGCGGACTATATCTAAATATTCTTATATACATAAGTACTTCATTGATCTGGTGAAATCTTGAAATGTACGACCACTGAATAGTATCAAAATTGTTTATTTAGGTTTGACACACAGCAGACAGGTATCGTGTAAAGTTAAAAGCGTGTGATGTTATGTTTTACACAAGTTAAATAGCCAGGTGTGGCCGATGGGCTAGTGCACCGAAACTTTTCTTCCGATGGCTCGTGGTTCGAGTCTCTGTGTCGTAAAATAGCGTGCATTGGGGTCGCTGGTGCGTCACAGGAATGAACCTCATTTGTTGTATTCACTATAACCTTCGACTTCAGAAGTAAAAACGGCTGGAGTAGATTTGTTTAGGCTTGTTTGTTTTTTTGAATTTCGCTCAAAGCTACACGAAGGCTAACTTCGCTAGTCGTCTCCAATTTATCCGTGTGAGGCGAGAGTGAAGGAAGGCAGAGAGTCATCACCACCCACTACTAACACTTGGGCGACTACGAATAGTGGGATTGACCGTTACATTATAACGCTCCAATGGCTGAAAGGCCAAGCGTGTTTGGTGCGTTAGTGATTCGAACCAGCGATTTTTAGATTACGAGTCGAGTGCCTTAATCACCTGGCCATGCGGGAACCTGGTGTAGGTATCACTGATAATGTTCTAGAACCGAATTAAAACAAGCTAAGCTTCAAGTACTTTACTACCTGAAGTTATGTAAAATTAAACTAATTTCCAGTAAACAAATCACGTCAGTTATTAATAACATCATATCAGTCTTCTCCTATGAGTTCCTGTATCGTGGCTCTGATCAGAGGTAATTCAGTTCGTGAATGTTTATAATTTGTCATTTATTAATTACATTCATAGTGTTGTGCATACATTAACAAACATCGCCACGTATTTTGAATTCAACAAAGGTGGAGCTACTTTAAGTGTAGGAATTTCGGAACTGTTTGTGTGTTTTTCTTATAGCAAAGCCACATTGGGCTCTCTGCCGAGCTCACCAAGTGGAATCAAACCCCTGATTTTAGCGTTATAAATCCGTAGACACACAGCTATACTAGCGGGGGGCATTTCGAAACGACGTGATGTTTGAAAGGAAAACATATCAATGAAGTTTAGAGTTTGTCACCTCTTAGTTGAAGAAGATCTTTGAAACTCCATTCATGGCCTCATATTTTAGTCTGAGTGATACAAGATACTTCAAATCTGATCTGGAGGACTTAAACTGTCTTCTGGATTTTCTCCTGTCATCAGCCGTACCAGACTTTTATGAACTTTGTGATATTATCGGTTTTTATATGAACTTTTTGTCGATCATAACTTTTTCTATATAAACATGTCATGCTGATTCACTCACGAGTAGCTGCGAATTTTGGAACTACGAGGTCACAAATTGAGGTATATCTTACACTTTACAAACAGAAATAATAATACTAAAAATAGTTTCTTAATATTTTACAGCAGAAAATTAGTGACTGTGTGGAATCTTATTTCACGTCGCTATATGATAGCAGCATTGTTACAATATCTAAAACTTACTAGCCACAGTTTTCACACACGTAGTTGTTATCAAGTCTGACAATGTTAAACCTATTTTTGTCAATTCATTTAAAACGAGCATGTGACCAGAAAGGTATTTAAATAAATAACGAATTTATGTTGGCATTATTGTTGTATTACATCTTCAACATCTTTTGGTAGTCTCTAGTTTATTGAAAATATATATATATGTTGAATAATTTGGTTGAGCCTTGTGAGATATTGTTGGGATTACGGCCGAATATGTCGTTAACAGCAAGAGAACTGATGAATCAATGTATTCTAATGATAAGAATGTTTGTTTTATGACATCACATACTTCAATTTAGAGTATTATCTCAAATTATTTGCATTGCTAACTGAGGACGTTCCAAATTTTTACTTGAACAGAAGCTAGTGTCAACAGAAACCATTTTGTGTGACTTTCAAGCCTGCTTGTCAAGAAAAAACAAGCGAAGTCAGGATTTTCCAAAACATATTTTCATTTCTTTCATTAGAAAGTTTAACTAGCCTATGCGAAACTATTATCAACTGTTCTATATTGTAACCCAATTGAAATAACAACACTATTGTTACTTTATCTAAGCGATATATCTATCAATTATTGATTTATCTTATATTGTAATCAGCTATTGTTTTGTACTGTATTGTGACCCATTTCAAATCTGAACATTTAGTGATGTCGAGAAACCCATTTGTTGAGAATTTTATATGTAAAAACGATCCTGGCGATGACCGAAGAAGGTCGAAACGTTGTTCGCTCTTCTATGTAAAATATTTTCTCAACCCAAACGAGCCGTTTTTTCCATATCAAAATCTGAACGTTATCATTGTTTTACCTTTATAGTAATTTCTTTCTGTTTAAGTGTAAAGTAACATCAAAACACTGAAACTTTTAATGTAATAGCACATATTCTAATGCTAAGGATAAGTTCGCAGCTTGGTACAGAGCTAATACTTTAATTATAAAATACAATATAACTGTCTTATTATTCAGTAGAATACACAGCCTAATGACTATATATTGTTTCATTGCTTTTAAATTCTAGACGCATGAAAAAAGAAGGAAAATTACAAAAGTAGAAATTCAGCTAGGCCCCGGCATGGCCAGGTGGTTAAGGTGTTCGACTTGTAATCTGAGGGTCGCGGGTTCGCACCCCGGCCGCGCCAAACATAGTCGCCCTTTCAGCCGTGAGGGCGTTATAATGTTATGGTCAATTCCACTATTCGTTGTTTAAAGAGTAGCCCAAGAGTTGGCGGTGGGTAGTGATGACTAGCTGCCTTCCCTCTAGTCTCATACTGCTAAATTAGGGACGGCTAGCACAGATAGCCCTCGAGTAGCTTTGCGCGAAATCCACAAAAAACAAACAGAAATCCAGTTCTAAATCACTTACAGTATGTTTTCATGTCAAAAAGTGCTGCTACCACGTGTACAAGTCACGTGGAATAAAGATCTGTTGTGACACTTTGTGTTGATTTGACACATTGAACTATAGAAGTTGTTTTATTTAAAATAGATTGTTTGGAATAATAAGGTGTGTGAGAATCGAAACAAAGTTAAATGTGACGTTTTGGTTCTAATAGTAAAATATGTGACTACAACTCGATAAACTCTGACAATTTTTCAAAAGAGTAGATAATTATATTACTAAATTACCTCCAATCAGAAATTAAAATAGAAGATTGTATGGAATATAGGAGACTGAAGTGGGAATGTGTGTGGGGTATAGAAAACTAAAGTAGGAGATTGTATGGAAATGTATGAATGTATATGAAATATAATAGTCTAAGGAAAGACGATATGTGGAATATATCATAATCGGAGTTGTTAGAGACTAACACATATGATTCTAGATTAACAGTGTTGGAACGTCAGAAGAACGTATTGCTTTACTTCATGTGAACATATGTCCAGCTGTTGAGCGTACAGTTCTCTGTTACTTCTGATCTGCTCACTGTTTACCAACGAACTGACTACACATAAAAACTTGTGGTACATACTATATAAGGAAAGACATATTATATATTAAATGGATTTGGTAATGGAACGCCAACAAGTAATTTTTCTCACACTACTGACTCAATACATACATGTATAAACAGAAATAATAATAAAAATATTAAATCGATAAAAAACACATTTGTTAGCGGAGGTACGTGGCTAGCTCTATATATAATGAAAATTGCAGCTACAAAAAAACAACAACTAAATAAATGGAACTGTTCTAAAGCTGTAGGCTAATTAGGCCTAGACATCAGCAACTTGAAATAATTTCTTTTCCCGAAGTGTCTCATAACATTTGCATTTTAATTACAGTTTCTATTATTATAATTTTAGTTTCGTTCTTTTACAGTGTATTGAAAAGATTTAATAATATGATGTCTTAATCGTTGTATGCATAACAAAACACATTAGTTTTTACTTTTTCACGAAATAGTTTTTATACCATTGATCGTGTCACGAGCAGTGACGTCCTCACGTGGACTAAATGGAAAAGTGTTTCAGTTGATGAGAAGCAGATGATTTCTTCGTTTTGAAGACGTCAGACAAAAGTCATCTTAAACATGTACCGCACTGAAAATAATGTAATTAGAAAGGCCACGAAACATTGAAGCTCATGTCACTCCATGATACATTAGGCCATGTTTGGCTCGCTTTAAAACAAATCTAGCGGATGTGCCACGAGGCGAAGTGGGCGTGCAAACATAAGTCACACAAGGTAAGCAAAATGACGATAGAAGGTGAAGAAAAAATATGGATATAATTGGTCAGTCGCACAGTTTACGTTTGAACAAGCTAATAATGTGTGTAATGTCGGCTGGCAATTGTCTTATCTTTCTTTATACGTGAACGTTTCAATAGTTTTATATTACAATGTCATCAGATACATGTTAATGTCATGAAACTGGGACAAAGTTGAGAGCCTTGAGTATTGTTATATAGACTATATACAATAGTAAATACACAATTAAATGTTAACCAATATTTATTTTTCAACTGATGTAAATCTAGTTTCAGCTGATGAAACCCCGATACTATACTCTGCGCATGCTCCGTGTATTACTAAGTGGACTTTAGGACTGAAAAAACAAACAAAGTTGGGGACATATTTCGATAGTCAGTATCATAGATCTGACATTGTTATGTTTCGTCTTGACATCTCTAGTGAAATTTAATAAATGTTATAGACGTGAAGAGTAAATAAAACAGACACTTATTTGTTCACGTGGTAAAACAAACATTTTGATGAAATTTCAGTTTCAGTTGTTACTGACCTTAAATGGGTACTGAAAATTCTCTATTGTACTTAAAACACGATCTGTGCTTACCCTGCATGTTTGTTGTAACTGAAAAGCTGATCTGACACGCCTATCATTCCTGTTATTGGTCTGTGAAGAGCGTGATATGCAACTAGCATGAACCAATCTCTTCTCTCTTCTGATATACATTAAACACTGCCTCTTTCTTTAATTTCAAGTTGTGTTTTTGTACATCAAATTGTCGTTTATAATCAAAGCCTGGTTTCAAAAGTGTTCACTGGATATGTGAGAGCTGTCGGACGAACTTCATTTATATATATATGAGAGCTGTCGGTCGAACTTCATTCATATATATGAGAGATGTCGGTCGAGAGTTATTGATATAAAACTTGCCCAGGCCATTTGTCTTTTTTTAAATTTAAGTGGACTCGTGTGCAGAGAAATCTTCTTTTCTTTGGAAATATTTCCACGTCATAAACAACACAGCAGAACCCATCCCTGCTTACGTCCTGTAACTACTTATGGATAACTGTTTTCACGACGACTCGTAAGTGAAATTTGTTCTGAGGACTACTTTCACACAAAGAAACCGTCAGTTTTTCACGTACAGAGAACAAACCGACAGCAACTGGTCAAGTTTAACTTGACTGACTTCACTCACGTCTGACAAAAATGTTTAGCCACGTCTTCCCAACGGCTGCTTTGGGAGCTCCTTTGGACAGGACAGGAGTAAATTATCGCCAGATAGCTTGACAGTAATTTGTAACTTGTATTTCTATGGTACTTAATTAAATATAAGCTGTCCGACGTCTTCAATTATAAAAATATTTGAAATGTTCCTAATGGATTAACGATTTTTTTGCAGAAGATGAATAGATATAAGAAAAATAAATTACAAAAAGGATTTTTTTTTAATTTTGCACAAAGCTACTCAAGAGCTATCTGTGCTAGCCGTCCCTAGTTTAGCAGTGTAAGACTAGAGGGAAGGCAGCGAGTCATCACCACCTACCGCCAACTCTAGGACTGCTCTATTACCAACGAATAGAGGGATTGACTGTCACATTATAACGTACTCACGGCTGGGAGGGCGAGCATGTTTGGCGCGACGGTGGGATTGACTGTCAAATTATAACCCTCTTAGGTTAGGGTGAGCATGTTGGGTGTTATGAGGACTCGAACTCGCGATCTACCACTTTGAACTGCCGGACATAAATTATCTTTTTTATTCTTTTTGAAGATGACTCCGTGGTGAACCAAATTAGTGGAGATTAACTACAGCCTACTATTGCAGGCTACTGTGCATAACGCTGGTTTATTTTATGGTGTAACAGGATACAGTGTTTACTATTACCATTCAGTACAACCAATACAACACCAGTTTTACGATTGTCAAAATAGAACTTGAAGTGAAAAATAAAGTCAAATCAGCGTAGACACAAACACAAATATATATAAAAGACAGATTGTATTAAACTGATAAATTACAGAAGTAAAAAAAAGCAGAAGTGAAACAAACTCGATCTATATTTGGATTATTTTTTAAAACGAACAAAATCATAAAATCTTCACGTGCTTTGCGTCCGGATACAGAGAACAACAACGGCTGGAATTTATGGCCTCTTAGTGGCACATCACCTTCTAACGGTAAAAATGAAATTTGTTTCGAAATTTGCATTTCTACCCGCTGAGCAAAACGATAATATAAAACTGGAGAACTCGTTAGGCTTAAAGATGTCATTCCGTGCACAGAAATATTCTTCCCACATTTATTTTCAACTTCCAACTTACACCCGGTGACACAGCGGTAAATATGACAGCTGAGGATGCTAAGAATCGATTTCCAATACCCGCAGTGGCTAACACAAAGACAACCTATACGTGTGATTTTTCTTTTCGTTGGTTTCTTGTGACATTCGCGTCAGAGGCTTAAAAGCAAACACCATAGAGAGTCTTTTTACCAATCTCTCTCGAGACACATGGGAAGTTTTTCGCTCGATACCGCAATCTACCGGCTAGGTGGTACCTGTGGGAGTGAAAATAAATTTGTAATGTTATTTGTATGTAGTAGAAGAGACTGGTTGTTATAACTTAAGGCAAAAAAGTAAGTGGACAAAAGAAATTTTCCGGTCTAAAACTGAGACCTAATTTATCAACTCCACGTAGATTTCAAATCAGAGATCTACAAACCAACCCTTAACTAAAATCACATTTATCAACTCATCGCATATTTCACATCAGAGATGGGTAAATTATTATTCCGCATTTGCTTTATCAAAATGTTGGTATAAACAGTTTGGTAGGCTGTAAAACAATGAGAGATTATCAAAGTCACAGTTTGGATTAATCACAGTAATAAACACAGATCAGTGGTTGAAGACAGCTGGTATGGGTAATGAAATTTTTTATTAAAATACAAACGTACTGTATATTTAACTGTCCAACATCTTTAATTAAAGAAATATATCAAATGATTCATCAGAAAACATAGATTAGCATTACCATATCCCTTAACAACTGATTAGCATTACCATATCCCTTAACAACTGATTAGTGTTACCACAGTCCTTAGCTACTGATTAGCATTACCATATCCCTTAACAACTGATTAGTGTTACCACAGTCCTTAGCTACTGATTAGTATTACCACAGTCCTTAGCACCTTATTACTGTTACCTTCATCTTTGATCTGATATTGTTATCACGGACGTTTCTTCCATTCGCTCACATGTTGAATGTGTAAGATTTTTTTCAATCACGATTTATTATTTACTTCCCGTTCTCTGATTGAGCTTTGCGAGAAATAATAAGATCAAGATGGAATAAAATAAAACTCTTAGAGTCTCGTGCGACCTTTGACTTCCGAAGGCTGTGTCGATATATGTATGTGTGTTGTTGAAAGTAAGAGAGTTATTACTTCTATAAACGAATTCAGACAGTTATTATACGAAATAACAACTGATAAATAAATGTGTGTATATTGCAAATATTGAAGTTCTTACAAATCTTTCTCACTGGTTCTTTTGTTGTTAATAATGAGAAATTTTTTTATGTGGGTAAATAATGTTTGATTTTTATTTTGAATTTTGGGCCAAGCTGCACAAGAGCTATCTGCGCTCGCCATCTTTAATTTAGCAGTGTAAGACTAAAGGGAAGGCATCTAGTCATCTCCACCCACTGCCAACTCTTGGGCTACTCTTTTACCAATGAATAGTAGGATTGGCGTAACATTATACACCCCAACGGCTGAAAGGGCTAATATGTTTGGTGTGATGGGGATTTGAACCCGAGACCCTCGGATTATGAGTTGAGTGCCTTAACTACCTGTCATGTCCAGAATAAATAATGACATTTAAAATCACATTGTGACAGTTGTGTAACGATTCCTACCAGATGATTACAAAAAATTGTTGAAACGTTATACGTTTGTTACTCTGGGTCCGGCATGGCCAAGTGATTAAGACGTTCGACTCGTAATCCGACGGGCGCGATTTCGAATCCCGGTAGCACCAAATATGTTCGCCCTTTCAGTCGTGGATGTTATAAAGTGACTGTCAATCTCACTATTCGTTGGTAAAAGCGTAGCCCAAGATTTGGCGGTTGGTGGCGATGGCTAGCTACCTTCCCTTTAGTCTTACACTGCTAAATTAGGGACGGACCATACATGATACTATATCTATTTTAAGTTTTTCATATTTTCTATAAACTATAAGTATTTCATCTTTTCTATAAACTATATACACCTTATACTATATTTACTTTAAATATTTCATATTCTCTATAAACTATATATACCTTATATTATATCTTCTTTAAATATTTCATATTCTCAAGAAACTGTTTTTTGTTTGAGTCATGTATGGTTGTAACAATTGTTATTTTTCAAGTTCTACGTATTTGTAGCATTTGATGCTGTTTCTATTGTTAAGAGGCATTCTTTGTTTTAACTCAAGTCGTTATTGTTAATGGATATTTGATGTAATAAAGGTTTATTTTATAATTAATTACGTTGTAAGATTATTTTAGTATCAAATAAATGACAGGATTATTCCCCAATGAATTATGTTTTTGGATTCTTTCAGAACAAAAAAAAATATTGTGAAATTTTCCTTGGTATAAGGAAGCTTGTAGAAGAAATAGCTGGTAATATTGCGTAACTACAAATTATGGTATTTTGTTTGGTTACTTGTGGATTGACCCATCGGTCAGATCAAGTTTTATAAAATTCGGGAATATTCTTTCTTGATTTATAACTTCTCTCCAGGGAAGAGGGAAACAACTAATAAGAAAATTATATTTAATAAAGAACAGGAAAGATAGTTTTGATTACGGCACGACCTCCGTCTACAATTTGGACCTCATCATAACGTTGGAGCTATCATTTAGATGTTAAATAGTTACCATACTGGCTTCTCATCATAACGTTGGAGCGATCATTTAGATGTTAAATAGTTACCATACTGGCTTCTCATCATAACGTTGGAGCTATCATTTAGATGTTAAATAGTTACCCTACTGGCTTCTCATGGTATTGTGGATATAAACTGTGAGTCTTGGTTCCAAAAGTATGTGATTTATTATTACAAAATATCAGATTTATTTGTCACCATTCACATATATTTCAATACTATAGGGCCACATCTTATCCAATTAATAGTAAAAACTAAAAGTACTGAATGAAGAAACATATTTTTTGAATATATACCAAAAATCAACAAATTGTATAAGAATGTGCTTGGGGTCCGAATGGACCCAGGGGGGTCGAACTACATCAAACTTGGTTTGAGAGCTAAACGTATGTCAGATTTTTGACAACATGTAACCAGAACTTATTCTGAGTGAACAAAGGGTGTTTCTCATATCTCTTACCAGTCATTTCACAAACACTCATCACACCGTATATTGGGTGTGAAGTGATCAGTTCAGACATGGTTTACACATGGTGTGTAGGTTTGACGGACTTTCATGTCCACGATTCTTGGGCAAAGATAACATCGTGGTTTTGTTGCTGGAACACCTTGTCTTGTGTCTAGCAATCCTAGATTTACAGAAGTAGATCTGATGCTTTTCTGCATTACACGGAGATTCTGGAGACGTCTCTAAAGGTCTAAATACGTAAACACTGTTTATCACAATGGATAACCTCTGTGAGTCCATACACACAATGCCTGATGAAGGCACAGAGCTCCAAATCTGGTAATTACTTGAGGTTAGAACAGATCACATGGAACTTTTTATTCGAAAATATTATACGAATGCAAAAATATAAAAATATAGCTGGTCAATAAAAAATATTAAACAAATATTTATCGTCGGGGTCCATATGGACTCCAGGTGGACTGATGAAAGTTAATGTTTAACATTACTTATAATCAAATGTACATGTTTTATCTACATGTATTAAAATTATATCCTTTTCACAATAACATTTTCTAACATTCAACTTTAAGGTTCTTGATATTTTGTAGAAGAAAATGTTTGAAGGTTTTCCTAAGCCGACAGTTATTCTGGAAAGAATTAAATATGGATAACGTTTCGCACACCATACATACAATTCGTACCCGGACATCTGACGGTTAAGACGAACACGACGATTTAAGATATGTTTTAAGAAAATATAATCACATGCAAAGATACATTTAACTGATGTTTAGATGAGTAATGAAAAAATAGTCACAACCTACCCATCTCCACCCCAACTAGTGTGTTCGTAAGAAATGTAGTCACAATCCACCCATCTTCACCCCAACTTGTGTGTTCTTAAGAAATGTAGTCATAGCCCACCCATCTCCACTCCAACTAGTATGTTCTTAAGAAATGTAGTCATTACCCACCTATCTCCACCTCAACTAGTGTGTTTTTAAGAAATGTAGTCACAACCCACCCATCTTTACTTTAACTTGTGTGTTTTTAAGAAATGTAGTCAATTGTGTAACTGATTTCCAATGTCCTTTTGGAAGACGAATCCATTAGTTTTTGAGCTTGGTAAGGCCTGAGATTTAGGGCACTTGACTCGTATTCTGCTGGTTGTGGGTTCGAATTTCCCATCGCACATTCGTTGGTGAAGACTTTATAATATCACGATAATTTCTATGATTAGTTTGTTGAATAGCAATTCGAGAATTTGCAGCACGTGGTTTCACTGTTAAGATAGGAACGATCACCTAGAGAAGACGTGGACACCACCATGTAAATCTGACCTATTGCCCTTTCGTCTATCTTTGTTCATTTATTGTAACACCTTTATTAACCATTAAAACTTTCTTATCATTGTTAACTTTCGCCCCTTACATCTCTCTTTGTTCGTTTATTATAATATTTTTGTTTACCATTAAAACTTTCTTATCATTGTTATAATTTATTCCTTCAATCCATATTCCTGTATCCCATTTTTCTCCCAGATCTTATCATGTCATCACTAGAAGGACAGTAATAAAAGTCTCCTATACAACCTTATTTCCCGTTGAAGTTGAGTTTTCAGTTACTTCCACAGTACATTCTGTTGTTGTAATTGGTGGTGGTCGCACAAAACACAACATAATGTACGGTGGAGACTTACATAACAAAACGTAATGTATCTTAGTAGTTACCCAAAACATAAGAAACTGGATTGTTGTCTATGAAGCACCTAACATATGTAAACGAGTAACTTGAATCGTAACACCAAACGTTACGTTTGGTTTATTATGAATATATATAGCTACACGAGGGCTATCTGCGCTAGCCGTCCCTAATTTAGTAGTGTAAGACTAGATGGAAGGTATTTAGTCACTACCACCCACAACCAACTTTTGGACTACCCTTTTAACAACAAACAGAGGGATTTATCGCAAAATTATAACACCCTAATGGTTGAAATGACGAGCATGTTTGATGTGACGGAGATTCGAGCCCTTGACCTTCAGATTACGTGTCGAGCGCCTTTTAACCAACTGGCAGGATTTTCAGCACTTCTCTAATATTTTCTGAACATGTGTTTTTAAGATTAGCTGATATAACACATTTCTGACAAATTTCACACCAGTTTGTCATCCTCTTACCGGTTCTGTTCGTCCTCTTCTTGTCATCAATACGTTTAGTACGGTTTAACTTTTATGGATATTTAAACAAATTGTTTAATAACTTTTGCAAAGTTTTAATGCCAAACCGTTAGAGTTGGTATAAAAACTGCCAGCTACAACGTTCCACGCCATCCGTTTGTTCCCGTGTCCTGTAATAGGTGTGTGTATGGAATCAGTTTCTTACCTTACAAATGTCTTCAGTCAAGCTTGCTAATAACGCGATGTTTCATTTTTTCTCTTACCTTTCTGTAATGGTGTCATGTCTTCCTCACCTTGGTATCTCCGTAATTCATTTATTTATTTATTACCTTTTCTTGTTCTTTGCCTGATGGTGAGTTTTCTTCATCAAAGTAAATTTTCATCTTCCTCTGACTTCTTTGTTTTATTTTTTTTGTCAACTTCCTCCATGTTATGTAGTTTCGTATAATTTATATATATATGTATTTCTTTTTCGAATGTCTCTATGAAATTCGACATTGGAATAACTATATGGTTTATTCCAATTCATATTTTATCCGGAGCGTTTTCTTATTTTCTTTTTCAGGGCCCGGCATAGCCTAGCGCGTTAAGGCGTGCGCTTCGTAATCTGAGGCTCGTGGGTTCGCCCCCGAGTCGCGCCAAACATGCTCGCCCTCCCAGCCGTGGGGGCGTTATAATGTGACAGTCAATCCCACTATTCGTTGATAAAAGAGTAGCCCAAGAGTTGGCGGTGGAGAGTGATGACTAGCTGCCTTCCCTCTAGTCTTACACTACTAATTTATGGACGGGTAGCACAGATAGCCCCCGAGTAGCTTTGTGCGAAATCCCAAAAACAAAAACAAACTTTCTTTTTTCAGTATCAGATAGTGGGGTTAGGACTAAAAAGTTCAAAACAGATACAAACAAACACACAGTTCCTTACTTACAAGTTGGGTTTGGTTAATTCAAATTTCGCGCAAAGCTACTCGAGGGCTATCTGCGCTAGCCGTCCCTAATTTAGCAGTGTTAGACTAGAGGGAAGACAGCTAGTCATCACCATCTACAGCCAACTCTTGGGCTACTATTTTACCAACGAAAAGTGGGATTGACCGTCACGCTATAACGTCTCCACCGCTGAAAGGGCGAGCATGTTAGGTGCGACGGGGATTCAAACCCGCGACCCTCAGATTACGAGTCAAACGCGTTGACCCACTTGTTGTCCTTGTTAACTAATATTTCTTACAAACTAATATTCTTAATAAAGTATCGTTTTCACTTTATGACTCAATAGTTTAGCTAGTTTTTGAGCTAAAATGCCTTGTAAGAATTCCGTTTAATGTTGTCCAAAGTCTATATGGAACACAACCTGCCGATCAATGATAAAAACGATTTTTGTTCTTAGTCGATGTGACCACAAAATACGAAACTCCTTCTTCTATTTCTCTGCGGGTTTTTTGTACTAATCAGAAATAATAATTTGCTGATGTCTGAAAGATGTGTTTGTTTTGAATTTCGCACAAAACTACACAAGGGCTATCTAAACTAGCCGTTCCTAATTTAGCAGTGTAAGACCTCAGGAAAGGCAGCTAGTCATTACCATCCACCTCCAACTCTTAGGCTACTATTTTACCTGAGAATAGTGGGCTTGATCACCACATTATAATGCTCTCACAGCTGTAAGAGCGAGCATGTTTGGTGTGATGGAGATTCGAACTTGCGATCCTGGGGCTACGTACGTATCGAGTATCTTAACCACCTGGCCATGCAAGCCTTTAATTGCAAGCCCAACGTTGTCAGGGAACTTCACACAGGTGAGGCTGTTTGTTTCTTGTTAAACTACACGATTAGCTGTTTGTAATGTGCTAGCCACTAATGGAAACCAGATTTTTAGTCTTAACTCCTTCTGGGTTGCTTCTGAGCTGGTGATTTATAAGCAGTTCAGATGTAACGGAATTAATTATTTTATTTCCCGAAAACAAAATCTAATCCCATGAAATAGTAGTTAAGCCTAAACGGTAAATTAAGTCTTCATTATGTCTGTAGCACGAAACTCTTTAGTTGATTACACGATCTAATTACTTTACTCATTCAATCATTGTTTTCTCTAACATTAGTCCAAATTGAATTCTAAGAGCGTTAGTTGACTCAACATTCTTCTATCAGACACCTCTTCTCCTTTATCGCTGTTAAAAGTGTTACCTTAAACACCTCAACTTTTAACATTTTAAACGGGCTTGGACAAAAATTGCGAAGCTCTTTAAATATTTGTGGGGCTCGTTTACCCTTTGTGGACTCAGCAGATAGCCTGATGCTTCGCTATAAGAAAACACACACATATACTTTGATGTTTGAACACTATACACTTAACAGCAGGCTCATTTCTTAACACTAACTCTGCATGAAACAAACAAAAACAACTAAACAACGAAAAAGCAGGTTCATTTATTAACCCTAACTCTGTATGCAAAAACAAAACAAAAAATAACAAACAAACAATGGAACAACGTACAGCAAGCTCATTAATTCAGTTATTAACCCTAACTCTGTAAACATTAACAAAAAATAACAAACAAACAATGGAATAACGTACAGCAAGCTCATTAATTCATTTATTAACCCTAACTCTGCATGCAAAAACAAAATAAAAAATAACAAACAAACAATGAAACAGCGTACAGCAAGCTCATTAATTCATTTATTAACCCTAACTCTGTATTCATTAACAAAAAAATAACAAACAAACAATGAAACAACGTACAGCAAGCTCATTAATTCATTTGTTAACCCTAACTCTGCATGCAAAAACAAAATAAAAAATAACAAATAAACAATGGAACAACGTACAGCAAGCTCATTAATTCATTTATTAACCCTAACTCTGTATACATTAACAAAAAAATAACAAACAAACAATGTAACAACGTACAGCAAGCTCATTAATTCATTTGTTAACTCTAACTCTGCATGCAAAAACAAAATAAAAAATAACAAACAAATAATGGAACAACGTACAGCAGGCTCATTAATTCGTTTATTAACCCTAACTCTGCATGCAAAAACAAAATAAAAAATAACAAACAAACAATGAAACAACGTACAGCAAGCTCATTAATTCATTTATTAACCCTAACTCTGTATACATTAACAAAAAAATAACAAACAAACAATGAAACAACGTACAGCAAGCTCATTAATTCATTTGTTAACCCTAACTCTGCATGCAAAAACAAAATAAAAAATAACAAACAAACAATGGAACAACGCACAGCAACCTCATTAATTCATTTATTAACCCTAACTCTGCATGCAAAAACAAAATAAAAAATAACAAATAAACAATGGAACAACGTACAGCAAGCTCATTAATTCATTTATTAACCCTAACTCTGTATACATTAACAAAAAAATAACAAACAAACAATGTAACAACGTACAGCAAGCTCATTAATTCATTTGTTAACCCTAACTCTGCATGCCAAAACAAAATAAAAAATAACAAACAAACAATGGAACAACGTACAGCAAGCTCATTAATTCATTTATTAACCCTAACTCTGCATGCAAAAACAAAATAAAAAATAACAAACAAACAATGAAACAACGTACAGCAAGCTCATTAATTCATTTATTAACCCTAACTCTGTATTCATTAACAAAAAAATAACAAACAAACAATGAAACAACGTACAGCAAGCTCATTAATTCATTTGTTAACCCTAACTCTGCATGCAAAAACAAAATAAAAAATAACAAACAAACAATGGAACAACGCACAGCAACCTCATTAATTCATTTATTAACCCTAACTCTGCATGCAAAAACAAAATAAAAAATAACAAATAAACAATGGAACAACGTACAGCAAGCTCATTAATTCACTTATTAACCCTAACTCTGTATACATTAACAAAAAATAACAAACAAACAATGGAATAACGTATAGCAAGCTCATTAATTCATTTGTTAACCCTAACTCTGCATGCCAAAACAAAATAAAAAATAACAAACAAACAATGGAACAACGTACAGCAAGCTCATTAATTCATTTATTAACCCTAACTCTGCATGCAAAAACAAAATAAAAAATAACAAACAAACAATGAAACAACGTACAGCAAGCTCATTAATTCATTTATTAACCCTAACTCTGCATGCCAAAACAAAATAAAAAATAACAAACAAACAATGGAACAACGTACAGCAAGCTCATTAATTCATTTGTTAACCCTAACTCTGCATGCCAAAACAAAATAAAAAATAACAAACAAACAATGGAACAACGTACAGCAAGCTCATTAATTCATTTATTAACCCTAACTCTGCATGCTAAAACAAAATAAAAAATAACAAATAAACAATGGAACAACGTACAGCAAGCTCATTAATTCATTTATTAACCCTAACTCTGTATACATTAACAAAAAAATAGCAAACAAACAATGGAATAACGTACAGCAAGCTCATTATTTCATTTGTTAACCCTAACTCTGCATGCCAAAACAAAATAAAAAATAACAAACAAACAATGGAACAACGTACAGCAAGCTCATTAATTCATTAGTTAACCCTAACTCTGTAAACATTAACAAAAAATAACAAACAAACAATGGAATAACGTACAGCAAGCTTATTAATTCATTTATTAACCCTAACTCTGTATGCAAAAACAAAACAAAAAACAAAAAATAACAAACAAATAATGGAACAACGAACAGCAAGCTCATTTATTCATTTATTAACCCTAACTCTGTATACATTGACAAGAAAACAAACAATGGAACAACGTACAACAAGCTCATTAATTCATTTGTTAACTCTAACTCTGCATGCAAAAACAAAACAAAAAAACAAAAAATAACAAACAAACAATGGAACAACGTACACCAAGCTCATTAATTCATTATTTAACCCTAACTCTGTATGCAAAAGCACTTGGCCATTTGTCTCTCTGTGTTATACACGAATACTGTTTATATTCATTGGGTATTTGTCAGTCTTTGTGCTACACATATTTCCTTTCCCTAACATAAATGTATTTCTACATTGACCTAAAGCGAACGAAAACAAAACAGTATACTGCAATGAGATACATAGTTTTCACCTCATTATGTTATTAACTGACCTAATGCTTGTCGTTATTGCTTGAGAAATTCCTGAACTTTTAAAATAAAGCATTTAGAACTCTACACTAGTGTTAACCTGGTTCCATGGTTCCTTTGATAATCTCCAAGTTTCCATATTATACGGTTATTAATATTAACTGTAAAATATGTTAAAAACTTCACTGGAATTTTAATTACCTAACTTTGTAATAGAGTTAAAAGAACTATTTAACGAAGTATTTACAGTATACTAACATTAGCCATCAAATAATACAGCTTTCTTGATGATGAGAAACGCACTTTAAATAAAACTTTATCTCAGAACGGCTGGTATGGGTATCAACACTTATTGATAAGCAAAGAACAACGTATTGACGTGTTAACCTGTAGGTGGCAAAGGAAGGTCGAAACGTTGTTCTCTGCTTATCCATAAGTGTTGCTACTCATACCAGCCGTTCTGAGATACAAGTAAAACAGCTGTCGATTCGACTGTTCACATACATTCAGCTGTTCTCAGGTGGGTCAGTTCACTTTGACAGACCAAGAATTGAACCTCAAACACATAGACTTCTGGTGGCTTTGCAATAAGCCTGAGAGATTATAACGTTAAACAATTGGCTTCGACACCTGCAATGGTCACAGCCCATTTTGTAGCCTTATGCTTAACATTAGAAAATAAACAAAAATCAAACATAGATATGTAATATCAGTAGACCATTAAAATTGTTTATCTCCAATGGATTGATACTTCTTGTTTGAAATAATAGCGAAGGTCAGATAAATGAATCAAATGGTATTATTATTATGTGTAAAATTATAGTTAGGTTCCCCATATGTGAAACTATCGCAAGAAAAATACACCTTGGAACAGAGAAAGATGTACTATAACGTTAATTTTACAGAACAGTTACATCCCTGGTCCGTAAAAATATGCCCCCCAGTGGCTCAGCGGTATGTCTGCGGACTTACACGCTAAAATCCGAGTTTCGATACCCGTGGTGGGCAGAGCACAGATAGCCCATTGTGTAGCTTTGTGCTCAATTTAAGACAACAACCGTAAAAATATATATTTATAAATTGAACGTAATTCATCTCTAATCCGCACAAGATATAAAATGTATACAATAAATTAATCAACTACTTATGTAAAAGATTTATAAGTTTAATAAAACAAATAAATTGAATCATGTGTTACTAAAATTCTAATGATTCTAGCATCGGCTAGCGTACTCGAGCAGTACATTAAGGAACTGTTTTGCGGATAAAAATTATTTAGATATAATGAAATATGTAAGTAATTTAAAACAAAATTGCGATAAAACAATATATACTCTTCAAAAAAAGAAACGCAAAAGGTAAAATTTGAGACATATTTTTAACAAGTTTATTCCGGGTAGTTCTGTATGACATGTGTGAAACTTTGCACATTCACTGCTGAACATCTAAAGTCTGCAAAGGCGAAGGAAGTCCACGCTCACTAGTTGAAGTTTAATGTCACTCAAAGTCAATAACGAGTATGCCCCCCATGAGCATCAATAACTGCTTGGCATCTTCTGCAAAGCTGCTGCAAGCCGAGGTAGAGTCTGCAGTTGAGGTTGTCGCCGTCGCAGACGTCGGTCCAACTCGTCCCAAAGATGTTTGATGGGGTTTAAATCTGGTGATCTGGAGGGCCAGAAAAGAACGTTGATGTTTTGGTGTCTCAAGAAGACAGTGGTGAGTCGGACTGTGTGAGGACGGGCGTTGTCATGCTGGAAAACATTTTTGACGTTCACCATGATGGGTTGCACATGGGGCCTAAGAATCTCGTGAACGGTTGCGTACGGTCTGATCAGAAATCCTACGCAGCCCTGGTATGGTTGAGGTAATAGACGTTGCAGTGGTGGTCCTATCCCGTAGGTGACGTAACCGGATGTAGCGATCTTGTGCAGGCGTGGTCACACGAGGTTTGCCAGATCGTGGACGGTCACGAGTTGATTCGTGTTGTTGGTGACGATTCCATAGTCTTGTGATGGTGCTTGGGTAGACATTTACAGCTCTGGCAACATCTGATCGACATTCGCCTGCTTCCAAGAGATCAATGGCTTCAGTCAGACTTGGCGTAACTGTATTGCGTGTCGGTGGCTTAACAATGAGCTATGGAAACCGAGAACCCGTCACTTTTATAGGGATTTTGCACATGTTGCACTTGTAGAACATGCAGATCTATCAAACAAATTTATTGGACACGCATGCGTTTTGGTGAAAAATCTGATGTTTTCCTCTGTTTTCAAAGTGCACAACTTTTATTGTCATTTTGGTCTGACAATCAGTGCCTTAACACGTGTAACATCACATACTCTAAGCTTGTAACGTTATTACATATATTTATCTTTAAAATAACAAAAATCCCTTTTGCGTTTTTTTAAGATTATATAAATATAAATATATATGTATATATATATATATATATATATCAGTTTTTTATGACCAGAAACAAGCTGATACAAAAATAATAAACGCTACACTAATTGACAAGATCCCAGTATACATGCTATAACAGGGTTAGCCAAACAGTGGCTCTTTGATATATAATGTAAAACTCGCAGAAGTATGTTGGCTGAGATCCTTTTTACATCACAAGTGATATAAAAGGTGAATAAAAAAAATCCAAGCTTTATAATTATTCACTGAGAGTCCTTTGGATTAAACCGTAAGTTTACTGTTCATGGTGAGTAAATATATTTGAGAATTTAAATCCTAATTTTAATTAGGGATAAATGAAATTTTGGATCAGCAAGGATTACAGAGGAATTGTACTGGAGAATAAGTAATCATACAAGCAAGGATTACAGAGAAACTGTGCTGGAGAATCAGTAATCATACAAGCAAAAATTACAGAGGAATTGTGCTGGAGAATCAGTAATCATACAAGCAAGGATTACAGAGGAATTTTACGAGAGAATCAGTAATCATACAAGCAAGGATTACAGAGGAATTGTACGAGAGAATCAGTAATCATACAAGCAAGGATTACAGAGGAATTGTACGAGAGAATCAGTAATCATACAAGCAAGGATTACAGAGGAATTGTACTGGAGAATCAGTGATTGTACAAGCCGGTACCGACAATGTTAGTTTTAGTGGGCGTGGCTTGCGATTGCATGATTGTGGCATGTGTGGCTGTATTGCGAGCAGTGAATTTGACGGAGTGTTAGCGTGATGCTGGGCGCTGTAGAGTTTGGTTATGTTGTGCACATTGGAGTTTATTGTTTCTTTTCATTTTAAATTTTTAGAAGTGTCTAAAAAAAATTTTGTGAAGGAAGATGACGTCATCAAATTGTAAGAAGAGAAAGTATGAAGATGAAAAAAAAATTTAAGCCAGAGTGGGAGGAAGATTTTACATTCACCGTTAAAGTAGGTAAAACTTTATGTCTTATCTGTAATGTGTTAGGGCCCGGCATGGCCAAGCGCGTAAGGCGTGCGACTCGTAATCCGAGGGTCGTGGGTTTGCACTCTCGTCGCGCCAAATATGCTCGCCCTCTCAGCCGTTGGGACGTTATAATGTTATGATCAATCCCACTCTCCGTTGGTAAAAGAGTAGCCTAAGAGTTGGCGGTGGGTGGTGATGACTAGCTGCCTTCCCTCTAGTCTTACACTGCTAAATTAGGAATGGCGAGCACAGATATCCCTCGAGTAGCTTTGTGCGAAATTCCAAAAAACAAACAATCAAATCTGTAATGTGTTACTTAGTCAGGTAAACCTTTGTGTCTTATCTGTAATGTGTTATTTAGAAGGTAAACCTTTGTATCTTATCTGTAATGTGTTACTTAATCAGGTAAACCTTTGTGTCTTATCTGTAATGTGTTACTTAGTCTGGTAAACCTTTGTTTCTTATCTGTAATGTGTTACTTAGACAGGTAAACCTTTGTATCTTATCTGTAATGTGTTACTTAGACAGGTAAACCTTTGTGTCTTATCTGTAATGTGTTACTCAATCATTACAAAGCCAGTAACTTGAAACGCCACTATAAAACAAATCACAAAAACGTGTCGTCTGATTATCCACCTAACCCGTAATTACAGATAAAAGAAGTTAACTGTGTTAAAATCATCAATAAATAGCCAGCAGACACTGTTTACAATGTTCAGTAAGGAAGTTGATACAACGACTGAAACTAGTTTTGTTATATCGTGGAATATTTCTCGTACTAAACGTCCACATTCTGATGATAAATTTGTTAAGAATAATATAGCTGAAATTGTTGCAGTGTTAGATCTAAATAACACAAAAGTTCATTGACCAGTTTCATCCCAGACTACAGAGAGACATATCTCCCAGATCAGTGCCGATGCTGAAGGAAAAATGCAAAACGATTTAAAGAATTCCCTTGAATTCAGCTTAGCCCTTGACGAATCTACAGTCATACAAGACAGCCCACGACTGACGGTATTTATTCGTTATGTTTCCTCTGATGTAACTGTGAAAGAAGAGATGTTGGACTTACTGGCACTAAAAGAAACAACTCGTGGTGATGACATCAGAAATGCGCTTGACTAAACCTTAACAAATGCTGATATTTCACTGGATAAACTCATCAGTGTTGCAATTGATGGATCATCTGCAATGATGAGGAAAAATGCAGGATTAATTGCACTTATGAAAAGTGATTCCAATTTTCCAGAGTTTCTCCCCGTTCATTGAATTATTCATCATGAACACCTGACAGCCAGTTATTTCAAGTACGAACTTGTTATGGAATTGGTTCTTGAAACTGTCAATTTCATACGCTTAATTGGAGAGACCCAGTGACTATTAAAGTTTATATTGAAGGACTAGAGCTTGAAGATAAATCCAGTGATGTCTCTTTCTACTGTATTGTGAGGTGGCTGTCAGCCAGCAATGTCTTAAATAGTTTTGTGGATCTGTTAGAGCATGTTGTTTCTTTTCTTGAAGAAAAGAAAAGATTCTATCCTCAACTGGGGTATGACGAATAGATGAAAGATTTAATGTTCTCTACTGATATAATGAATCATCTGCAAACTCTCCACTTGGCACTCCAGGGGTTGGTTTGGTTTATTGGTTTGTTTTGAATTTCGCTCAAACCTACTCAAAAGCTATCTGCGCTAGCCGTTCCTAATTTAGCAGTGTAAAACTAGATGGAAGGCAGCTAGTCATCACCACCCTCCGCTAAAACTTGGGCTACTTTTTCACCAACGAAGAGTACGATTGACTGTCACATTATAACCCCCCACGGCTGAAAGGGTAAGCATGTTTGATGTTATAAGAAGCATTCCAGGGGAAAGATTAGATTGTTTATCATCTAACTCAGACAACTTTTAGCTTTCAGAGAAAAATAAGACTTTTTCAAAGAGACTTACTGTTAAGAAACCTCAGTTACTTTCCCAGTTTCAAAAGGAGAGTAAATACAGTCCCTGATATTGAAATAAAATACCACAAATTAGAAGAATACAAAGATAAGTTACAAGGACTGCTTGATAATATCCTACACACGTTTAAGGACTTGCAGAAGCTGAATTCATGCTTCAACTTTCTTGTAAATCCATTCATAGTTGATGTGATGAATGATGGTTATCCAATTCTTGGACCTCTGGTTAGAGAATCATCTGCTGTGGAAATGTAACTGATATAACTACAGGAGGACCGGGGTCTAAAGATGATCCATAAATCCCATTATACAACTGAGTTCTAGAAGAAAGTTCCAGAAATAAAATATCCTAAACTGAAGAAAACTGGTGTGCGGCTCATCTCAGTTCTCAGCACAACATACTGCTGTGAATCACTGTAATCCGTAATGAAGTTTGTGAACTCAAAGTATCCTTACAAATCAATACCTGACGGAGCTAATTCGTACAGCCTTAACAACATATCAGTTAGCCAGAAATTCAACGACTCAACCAAGATTGAAACTCACAAGACCTCTACTGGCAGTAAACAGCCTGATAATTGTATTAATGTCTGTTTGTGTGAGGAAAATATTATGACAAGACTAAAATTTTGTAAGGTGGTATCTGATTAAAATATCTCTAATTTTGTTTTAAATATTTTTCTTTATGTTTTGACCAAATATTTACTAAGACAAATAAAAATTATGAAAAATATCTGTTTTATTTCTATTTTTGGTTGTCTCATTTAATGTTAATTACACGAAAATTTGGATATTTTTCTTAGATGTTTCCCGAGTTTATTACCATATTAAACACGCTCAATACAGTTAAAACAATAATCAGCCAGGATTTTGAAAACATTTTGTATACATATGTGTACTTTGTGGTTATTGTAACTGATACAGATTAACAGTTAAAAAACTACATACATTACTAAGCATTATTACATACATGTATTTACTAATATTTATATATAAATATGTAACAAAATGCACATGTAACGTGTGTGTAATATTTTCATGTTTTCAAACATCTCAAGTTTATCGTATGTAGCTCTTATATTAAGCAAGTTTGGCCGTCCCTGGTTTATAGTGTTACGTTAACCCATCAAATTCAGTCGTGAATGACTTATAGTGTTACGTTAACTCATCACTTTCAACAGTGAATTAATTAAAGTGTTATGTCGACTCATCAGTTTAAATAGTAAATGATTTATAGTGTTACGTCAGCTTTTCAACTTCAACAGTGAATAATTTATAGCGTTACGTCAAGCTACTAGACGGAAAGTTTGTGAAAATTCACATATCCCTATACTTGTTTGTTTGGAATTTTGTGCACTGCGACTCAAGGGCTAAATGTAAGTTGTAAACATTTAGCGAAGCCACTACCTTACGAGATAACTTATTTCATTGGTTTGAGAATTGCGTGTATTTGACGTAGAAAACGTGTCACGTTCTATCCTTGGATTAATTCAATATTAAACTTGTAAGGTAAACACCAGGTGCTCTAGTAATTATGTAATTTTTTTATACGTTGAACCATATGATTTATAGGTGACCCTTATATTTGTTATATATCTTCAGAGCGTGCTTTTTATAGAATTATTTGTCAACATGAAAAGAACCGAATAAAATCTCCAATAACAGGTTGAACAATAACCACGCATTTTAATTTTTTTTTATAAGAAGGATGACGATTCGAGCCATTTACCTTTGTCAGATCGTACAATTCACAACAAAGGTGCATGTCGAGAATTCAACAACCTTGTGTACCTAGTGTGTGGAATGTTGATCGTGGAAATTCTAAGCAAAAATACATATACGAGTTGAAACTTACAATCATTAAAAGATCAAACAGGTATAAAATAAAATTGATGTAAAAAATGGAAAAATACTTATCTAGATAAAAGAAAACCAATGATTTAAACCAGATGGTTGTAGGGTCCTCAGATTTTAGATTGATCATCTTTACAATAGTTCTCTTTTGTAATGTGTATTGGACCAGTAACAAGTCAAAGAATCGAAAAGTTCTCAACTTCACGGTTGTTGATGGTGAGATATTTGCCTATAGATGTAACTCAATCCTGCAGTTTAATATGGATTAGATGTTCTTGTGCTCGATCAATGAGTCGCCGGCCTGTTTGTCCAATGTATAAACTATTTATCTTTTCTAAATTATACGATCAATGATACATGCAGTGGTGTATGTAAAATAGTGCCTTATGTCTGAAGTTTGTTCTTTACTCGTATGTGTGTAATCTGTTTATGTGTGGACAAAAAGCAAACACAAACTAACGTGGCAGGGTTTTAGTTTAGAGAGAGAGAGAAATCTGAAGAATTCTCTCTCCAACTGGAATGTTCAGGAACGTTGTAGTTCCTCTTCGTTCCCTCACGTGAGAAATTGTTAAAATTTTCATGGGTTTTTCCTTCACTTTTACTTTGATGTTTTTAAGGTGGAGTGGGGGTATTTGTAAGTGAGAGGAAAGACGGGAGAACTGGACGAGAGCAGCATAAATGAAGTGAGCCATACCTTGGCCCGCGGCCGGAGTACACCGGAGGCTGGCAAGTTGATTTAATATTTACTATAGCTGGATTACCTGTGACTGAATAAACGGCTCTTTTCAGGATCAGGTAAGAATGTGGCCTACAGATCCGATGCCAGAGATTTTGCTGTGGGGGGAAACGAGAGTACCCCGAGAAAACTCACTTTCACGGCCTGGGCGCCGAAAAATCTGCGCAGACCGTGCCCGGAAGTAGCTGGGAAGAAACATAAGGAGAAAAAAGAAGAAAAACTGATGGAGGGTAGTACACGTGGAACTGTGACGGTAGTACACATGGAACTGTAACTGTAGTACACATGGAACTGTGACTGTAGTACACGTGGAACTGTAACGGTAGTACACATGGAACTGTAACTGTAGTACACATGGAACTGTGACGGCAGTACACATGGAACTGTGACTGTAGTATACATGGAACTGTGATTGTAGTACACATGGAACTGTGAATGTAGTACACATGGAACTTGCTAGCTGCGGTCTTGTAGATCAGGCGGTAACTTCGTCATGAAGACACTTGAAGCCCATTGGTGCAAGTGAGAAACGTGGTCTGTGTGGTAAAACAACTGGTTGTTCCTGTGATGCTTTGTTTCTTCTTGCAATTTTGGTTTGAGTTTTCTGGGTGGAGGAAGATTGTTTTTCTGGTTGAACTGACACATAGATAGCTATCTTGTTAATGGTTTGAGTCTGGCTGGTTCTTGAATTCTGTAGATCTGGGGCTGAAGTCTGGCATGATCTGTCACTGTTCTTTCTTGGACTGCTGAATCTTGGCGCGTTGTTATCAGAGGAAGTTAACGTCTTCTGAGTCGAGTTATCTGTATCTGTATTCGTGTTTCTTCTAGTTGGATCTGGACTCTGCGGTATCTTTGTAGTCTATCGTTGAAAGTTGTCCGTTGGTTGTTTCTGATGTCTGGGTGCTTTGTTTGACCAAGTGTTGAAGGGTCGTCGATGTGGGCGTTCGGCTCTAAAGTGAAATATGTAATAATAACATCCGTCACGTAAAATGCAGTCAATACTGTACTTCGACGTTGTTACTATCTTCTTGAAGTACATAGGAAGGTTAGTGTTCTTATAAAAAATTCGATGAACAGCATATACATTGGCTTGGATTTGAGGACCTATGGCTTATTTGATTTCTTCTGGTTCTATTGATGGGTCGACGTCCCTGAGGAATACCGAGTAAAGACTGACTGGACTTTTAGTGGGGGAAAAACCTACATTGAATTCGGTGTTCCATGGCTGGCACAGATAAATTTGGTGTGCAGTAGTGGCTGGTTGGATGAGAGTTCCGCCCCGGTGTAAGATTCGGGTCCTGGACGGTTCAGTAGTTGCCCCTGGCTTAGCTTGGGCGATCAACGTGGTGACTTGAAGCAGCGTGATGTTCGACGGTAGACCGTGGACGATTACCGGCGGTACTAACGGCCTGATTGGCGTGGATGAACGTTTCGTCTTAAAAAACATGTTGACAGAGACATCAGGACGTCTAACTTGCTCAGTGACCAGATCTGGACTCCTATGTTGTGAGGTGACACACACCTGTTTATATGTGGTCAGGTGACATCTGTATACATGTGGACAAGTGGCACACCTATTCATATGTGTGTCTGAAGTATTCTGGTTGTTTTTTTTACTGTGCACCAGGATTTTTATCAGGTTTTCATCGTGTCTGTAGAGATGGATCGGTGGATCGATGAAAAGGTATTTAGTAATATTTTGTTACTGTATGGGAGGGAATATTCGAAATGTACATCAGTAAATGTGTTTCTTTATAGCTTCAGATGGTTGTGTGTACAATATAATGTCCAGCAAGCGGAGCAGTGTGTCGGATCTTATTAATTACAAGTGGAAAGAAGAAATAATGTGTAGAAATGTTTATTTCAATTTATTTACGGGTGCAGTTAATGTGGCGACTAATTCATTGCATTGGTTAATATAAGATTTTACTGTATCCAACAAAGAGACTGGCAGAACTTTGGTCCATTTAGTCCCATAGCGAACACATCGCCTACTGGATACAACAAATACAGTATAATTAGTTTTAACAAAACTAAGGTAAATGTTAGTATTTCTTTCAAGCTTGGCATGGCCTAGCGCGTTAAGGCGTGCGTTTCGTAATCTGAGGGTCGCGGTTCGCGCCCGAGTCGCGCCAAACATGCTCGCCTTCCCAGCCGTGGGGGCGTTATAATGTGACGGTCAATCCCACTATTCGTTGGTAAAAGAGTTGGTAAAATCAATTAAAACTGAAGAGCACTTATATGTAGTAATTTAGTGTAATATATGGCGATATCAGGGTTTTTTTGTATTTAAATACAATCAGTAGGTCAGCATAGTTTAAGTGTCCAGTTTAACGCATTAAATAACACTGAATAACAGATATGGTAATGACCATGTCTAAACGCATGCACTTTTCTGATATTGTTAATTATATCCTATATCCAATATAGCCAGGTGGTTAGAGCACTCGATTCATAATCGGAGGGTCTCGTGTTCTAATCTCTGTCACACCAAACATGCTCTCCCTTTCGGCCGCGATTACGTAATTATGTAATAGTCAATATCTCTGTTCGTTGGTAAAAAAGTAGCCAAAACGTTGGCGGTGGGTGGTAAAGACTAGCTGGCTTTCCTCTAGTTTTACACTACTAAATTAGGGACGGCTGACGCAAACAGTTCTCGTGTAGCTTTGCGCGAAATTCAAAATACAGAAACAAATGTGTATCCTCGCTCGTTAACGATACTTTTGTCCGTAAACCCACTAATATCTTATAACGTTTAGTCAGATTAAGAGGTTTATGTAACTCCTATACATCAATAACGCAACACTCAAACACTAGCTGTAGATTTAATATTCACGAAAAATTTAGCATCAATATAACGGTGTGTCAGCAAAATTTGTCACAATTCTTCCTTAATCACGTTTTGAAAAACATTAAAATTGTTAGTAATAAAGATACAATTTTGAACAACTTTAGTCATCAGTAATCATTGGTTCGTTTAATGATACATAGTTTTTAAAAACCGGTTAATATGACTGTCGTCGTTTTATGTTTGGAATCTGATATAATCATAAGATGAATAATGTTCAGAAATTATCTCGTTTCCTGTGATATAAAAATAAAATGTGTATAGATCGGTGTTATATTTCTTCCAAGCACCATCTTAGCTAATAATTCTTCATATAAGCCCGCTAGACAATATTAATTATTATGTAATGCATGTATAGAGATAGATGTTATGTTATACCAATATTATTGTGTTCAAGATAACACTCAACAGTGTACTTACTTTAATGTAACTACAAATATTTGTGTTACGTGCTCTTCTGTATCAGTTAAAATACGTGAACAGAGCTCTAATTATTTCGGCTCGTTTGACTTTTGAAGATGAGCCGACGTTCTATTGCGTAGGTGTTTGTGATTTGTTGGCGATAAATGTCAACAATAGGCACACAACACATAATCCATTTATTTTAAAATAATATATTTGAAACAAGTTAAACAGATGTACAAAAATTTGTTTCACTATTGATCATCAGAGTTGTGTCTAAAGCTTTAAATAATTCTCTTTTTTAACGAGAATAATTTTAAAGCTTTGAGTAATATGACATCAACAAAATTACAAACGTTCAATACAACAATTAAACTGCATATAAAACAAAACTTGCCACAACTATTGTTTTTAAAGTACTCATCTTTTAACAGTTTTGTTATGAAACTAAATAATAATTACATATTAAATAAACTAAGTAATAACTCTTAAATTAAACTGTTTTATATATCCAATAAGGATACAGGTAAAAAAACAATGCCTGTTACACTCATTGGAAGCTTAAAGAATGTTTCTGAGATTGTACTCGAAAAAGGATTTTATATTGAATAGCGCGAGCCCATAACTACTGAAACAAAAATCATTCTAATACTTATAAGCATAAGAAATGAATATTTATTTATCTATTACACTCCACAACAAAGTTTTTGCTTCTTGAACACTGTTGGTATTCCTTATAGATTTTTGGCTGCTGATCACGAAAATCACATCCAGATTTTCTCATCACTTACCGTTTCATCGAAATTTTCAGTTTGACCAGAACATTGCTGCAATGGACAAACGATATCAGAGCAACTGTAATCCGTCAATGCTTGCTGACCACTGTTGGACACTGCAACGTGATGTACCGGACATTGATACAAACGAAAATCAGAAGCAAAACACTTTTAATTATGTTGAACTTAATAGCGTATTAGAAACATAAACGCAATTAAATACGTTACTGCCGGTAAACAGTTAACTGTGTATTTCTCTGAGTCCCTATGTGATGAAGCAAAACGAAAACTATATTTGTGCATACCCACCAGGTATCTGTCACAATGGACAAAAACATTGTTGTTCAGTGTTATTATCACCAGATGGAGTCTCAGTTCGATCTTAAGTTAGTATTAACTTTTGTTCAGTGTTATTATCACCAGATGGAGTCTCAGTTCGATCTAAAGTTAGTATTAACTTTTTATCACTTGTTAAGGTTCCACTATAAAAAATGTGACATTCAAAGTTAGTTTTGATGCCAAATGTCAATGATATAATGGCAAAATAAGTGTTTTTTTTGTTTTTTTTACAAAACACAATGATATGGCATGTAATAAAATTAATGGTGTAGCCATCTCTACATTCACGCACTCGTGAGAAACTCGAAAAAATGTGATGTTTTCATAACATAGACTGTGATACAAATTTTTAATGTTATCTATTCGGTAATTACATAAACTCAGAATGTAAAACTATTGAAAGCAAAAAGAACTTTCCATGTTACGTGATTTACGAAAGAAGTGCGAAATTCACATCAGATACTCTGGACGACAAGACATTCATTTTTGTATGAGAATGGTAGCGATACATTTGAATGAATATTGTTTTGTTCTAGAAAACTGTTTCAAAATGGTTCATCGTGTAAGTAGGAAAAAAATTATATTAATATTTCTGCTACTATAGATTTACATTTTATTCCACAGTTGGTCTAGATAACTGCGCCCTCTGGTGACTTATATCATTACAGTCAGCTTCTGGATACTGTAATATTTAATGTCAGTTACCTCAAGAAAGTTTGCGACAAAAATATTAAACGGAGACAATTTGGCGTTTTATATACTAAAATAATTTCCTGAAAAAACAACTAAATCCGGTTTAATAAAGATACAGTATCCGAGAAACAAGAAGTTAATTTAGTGTCTGTATGAATCTCTGCCATCGAGAGTAGTGTAGTGACGTCAGCATTAATCTTGGAAATTACAGCCATTATTTCTTTCATGGTTATCATCCCACCGATGACTATGATACCTTACAAGCAGAGGTAAAACAAAGATATAGCTGCCTGAAGGGAATTGTGAAATAAACAGACTGAAGGTAAATATATAGCAAAAGTAACCTGAAACTTTAAACTTCATATAACAACAGCATTAATTTTATTTAGAAAATACCGGTTTGGATTCTAAAATTCTTATGTAGTGAGTCATTTTAATAAGATATTGATTTGTGTAATAGATAACACAATTATCATTACTGTGCTGAATCACGTGTTAAGGTAAAAAAATATAATAACAAAATACTTTACTTAATAACGTGTTTAGGTAACTATTGTATAATAAGCACTATTCTATTGAAAAACGTGTTTAGGTAACTATAGTATAATAAGCACTATTTTATTGAAGAACGTGTTTAGGTAACTATTGTATAATAAGTACTATTCTATTGAAGAACGTGTTTAAATAACTATTGTATAATAATCACTATTCTATTGAAGATCGTGTTTAGGTAACTACAATATAATAAGCACTATTCTATTGAAGAACGTGTTTAAGTAACTACAGTATAATAAGCACTATTCTATTGAAGAAACGTGTTTAAGTAATTATAGTATAATAATTACTATTCTATTGAAGAACGTGTTTAAATAACTATTGTATAATAAGCACTATTCTAAAGAAGAACGTGTTTAGGTAACTACAGTATAACAAGCACTATTCTATTGAAGAACGTGTTTAGGTAACTATTGTATAATAAGTACTATTCTATTGAAGAACGTGTTTAGGTAGCTACAGTATAATAATCACTATTCTATTGAAGAACGTGTTTAGGTAGCTACAGTATAATAAGCACTATTCTATTGAAGAAACGTGTTTAAGTAATTATAGTATAATAATTACTATTCTATTGAAGAACGTGTTTAGGTAACTACAGTATAATAAGTACTATTCTATTGAAGAACGTGTTTAGGTAACTACAATATAATAAGCACTATTCTATTGAAGAACGTGTTTAAGTAACTACAGTATAATAAGCACTATTCTATTGAAGAAACGTGTTTAAGTAATTATAGTATAATAATTACTATTCTATTGAAGAACGTGTTTAAATAACTATTGTATAATAAGCACTATTCTAAAGAAGAACGTGTTTAGGTAACTACAGTATAATAAGCACTATTCTATTGAAGAACGTGTTTAGGTAACTATTGTATAATAAGTACTATTCTATTGAAGAACGTGTTTAGGTAACTACAGTATAATAATCACTATTCTATTGAAGAACGTGTTTAGGTAGCTACAGTATAATAAGCACTATTCTATTGAAGAAACGTGTTTAAGTAATTATAGTATAATAATTACTATTGTATTGAAGAACGTGTTTAGGTAACTACAGTATAATAAGTACTATTCTATTGAAGAACGTGTTTAGGTAGCTACAGTATAATAAGCACTATTCTATTGAAGAACGTATTTAGGTAACTATTGTATAATAAGCACTATTCTATTGAAGAACGTGTTTAGGTAACTACAGTATAATAAGCACTATTCTATTAAAGAGCGTGTTTAAGTAACTACAGTATAATAATTACTATTGTATTGAAGAACGTGTTTAAGTAACTACAGTATAATAATCACTATTCTATTGAAGAAACGTGTTTAAGTAACTATAGTATAATAATTACTATTCTATTGAAGAACGTGTTTAGGTAACTATTGTATAATAAGTACTATTCTATTGAAGAACGTGTTTAGGTAACTACAGTATAATAAGTACTATTCTATTGAAGAACGTGTTTAGGTAACTATAGTATAATAATTACTATTCTATTGAAGAACGTGTTTAGGTAACTATAGTATAATAAGTACTATTCTTTTGAAGAACGTGTTTAGGTAATTATAGTATAATAAGTACTATTCTATTGAAAAACGTGTTTAGGTAACTATAGTATAATAAGTACTATTCTATTGAAGAACGTGTTTAGGTAACTACAGTATAATAAATAATATTTTATTGAAGAATGTGTTTAGGTAACTACCGTATAATAGACGGTATTATATTGAAGGACGTGTTATGTAACGACGGTAGTTCCAATGTTCAAGTTATCGGTCCTGAAAATTCGAAGCTCTGGTGACAGCATGTTGACATGTCTTGAACCTAAAGCATTTTGGACAGAATTAAACAAAATAACAGAATATTCTAGTAAAGGAAATTCTGATATTAAGATCATATTTTACTAATAGTGGCATATATGATACTATAGCATGTCGCGTTTAGCGTCAAAGCTTACAAAACTGAAAATTCGAGAGCATTTATAATGGTATATTGCACGGTTAAAATTTTTTACCGTTTTATCAACTGAAAATATTGTAAGTATATTATTAAAAACCACCACTAGGAAAATAATTTGTCAATAGTAGAATGACAGATACTTTGATAATTCAGAAATGTAGATAGGTTACCTTAAGTACTGAAAGCAACAGTTCCAATGAAGTGTAACCAGCACCAGCCAATGTTCTGATCTGTAAAGTAACCATCACCGACAAGTTATGTTTTATTGTAACGTAACCACAACCAAATCAGGTTGTTATATCAAACGAAATCAATACCAAGCTATGGTTTTAGGTGTGGTGTAACCACCGCGAAACTGGTTTTGTTAAATTTTGACAAATATTTGGAATTAAATAGCATTTCGTGTAATATTATGGTAAAAAATAATTATATCCTACTAACCACAAATTTAATCACGATGGTAATAAAATAGCAGCTGTTTTTTTATGTTCAAAGTTTTTTTTGTCACCACAGTGGCACAAGGTAACTCACACCGCTGTAAACCTGATTTCGATACCATTGGTGAGCAGAGCACAGTTTGTCTATTGTGTAGTTTTGTGCTTAATTCCAAACAAACAAATGTTTTGTTGTTTGTTAATATATTTTCATGATCTAAAATGGTGTAGATAAATAAAAACACGATACTTTTGACATAAGAGAGAGTATCTTCAGATAAACCATCCCTAGTAATACTGTGAATAGTTGCATTTATTAACGCATTCAAAAATTACTGTCACCATCACAGGGTTGTTGTTTTGAATTAAGCACAAAGTTACACAATGGGCTATCTTTGTTCTGCCCACCACGGGTATCGAAACCCGAATTTTAGCGTGTAAGTCCGCAGACATACCGCTGAGCCACTGGGGGGGCCATCACAGGGTAACAGTTTACTATACCAAATATTTATGTAAAAACGGCTGGTATGAATAGATAAAGCACAATCTAGAGGAGCGAACAACGTTTCGACCTTCTTTGGTCATCGTCACGTTCACAAAGAAAGAAAGAGGTAACTTAAAGGGGTTGCGTAACTGGCGAGTGGTGGAATGTAGAGGGCGTGCTTAGATGTTTGAATACATAATTTTATATTATTTATTTTATTATTATTATTTATTATATTATTTTACTATAAGTATAAAGGTGTTTCTTAATATTTGTTTATTTTGGGTTTAAGTTGTTGTATAAGTAAGGCTTCTTTAATTTTCCGTTTGTTTATGTTTTTTCTTAATTAAGTATTTCAGTGTTTTCTATGGTTATGTTGCGTTTATTTGACTTCCAGTGTTCGAAAACGTGTGAAGGTGACTTTTTTATTCTTTGAAATTTGGTTTCCATTTTTATACATGTTTCTCCAAAATAGAAGTCGTGGCAGTTATCACATTGTATTTTACAAATAATGTTGGTGTGATGTTTGTCAGTGTTTGTCTATGTAAAAACTACATGAAGAAGCCATAATACTAATTATTGTACTGGCATGGTCTAGTAACCAACGTTTTGAACTGGGAATCCGAAGGTCCCCAGTTTGCGTCCTTTATTGGTAAGAGTTACATAAATAGGTGGTTGACAAGATACCTTTTCTCAAGCTTGTTCAGCTCAAACTAAGAAGGATCAGCACAGTTAAGAATATTTAAAACAGTGACTGTCACTGTCAGGAACAGTACAGTTAGGAAAAAATAAAACAGTGACTATCACTGTCAGGAACAGTACAGTTAGGAATGTTTCAAACAGTGACTGTCACTGTCAGGAACAGCACAGTTAGGAATATATAAAACAGTGACTGTCACTGTCAGGAACAGTACAGTTAGGAATGTTTCAAACAGTGACTGTCACTGTTAGGAACAGCACAGTTAGGAATATTTGAAACAGTGACTGTCACTGTTAGGAACAGTACAGTTAGGAATGTTTGAAACAGTGACTGTCACTGTCAGGAACAGCACAGTTAGGAATATTTGAAACAGTGACTGTCACTGTCAGAAACAGCACAGTTAGGAATGTTTGAAACAGTGACTGTCACTGTTAGGAACAGTACAGTTAGGAATGTTTGAAACAGTGACTGTCACTGTTAGGAACAGCACAGTTAGGAATGTTTGAAACAGTGACTGTCACTGTCAGGAACAGTACAGTTAGGAATGTTTGAAACAGTGACTGTCACTGTCAGGAACAGTACATTTAGGAATATTTAAAATGACGGCTCCAGTACCGTTTAGTTGAACATTATCAAAATGACATCTCTATAGGAACCAAGCAAAATTCCCTGCTGTCATGTGATAAGTTTTACACTGTAATACAAGCAAAATTCCCTGCTGTCATGTGATAAGTTTTACACTGTAATACAAGCAAAATTCCCTGCTGCCATGTGATAAGTTTTACACTGTAATACAAGCAAAGTTCCCTGCTGTCATATGATAAGTTTTACACTGTAATATAGACAACAAATTTAGCTTAAATTTTAAACGTGAATAAAGAAACAGGGAACAGATTATTCCACCATTTAAACAAGATATTCTAAATTTAGTTTTATATTCATCTTTTCTTTTGTCTACAGAAACAGAACATGTCTTTAACACTAGCCTTCCAAGCATTACGGAGCACGATTACTTATCGTTCAGTGATCGCTGCTATGAAGGCCTTCTTACAAGATTTTAATATGAGTGACGACTGGAGTGTGACTTATGACACTCATGTTCCATGAGGGTTTTCTAATTCATACCTCCGACCAAGATTGCTCAACATAATTAACAAAATATTTGTTTATCGTAACCATTTTGCCATGAAGCGTAAACAATTAGTTTTAACTTAAAATTCCATCGCCACATAAATATTTGTAGGTGTAAGGTGTGTTTCTTTCCTCACCCTTACGTAAATAAGAATAATCGATGATATAATAATGTAGATTTGGGTTCGTGTTTCAAGACATAATGAACTATAGATGATGTCTTATAGTAACAATAAAGATTTAAAATACTATTATTTAGTTTTCTAAGTTAATTCAAAGATAAAAGTGTAGGGAGTTACAAAAATATTTGATGTTTGCCAGAACATTCCGAACCACACACTCAGGTATCAGCTGGATTTTATTTGATAAAAAATATCTGCTTTTCTGTTAATTATGTATAATTAATATATCCAAAGATATCAAGATGATTTACATCTAACGATGTAGAGATGTTCACATCTGAAGATACGGAGAGGTTTACACCTAAAGGTACAGAGTGGTTTACATCTAGCGATAAAGAAAGGTTTACATCTAAAGATGCAGAGAAGGTTATTTCTAAAGATACAGAAAGGATTCACATCTAAAGATACAATGAGGTTTACATCTAACGACACATGGATGTTTACACCTGACGATAAAGAGAGGTTTACATCTAAAAATGCAGAGATGTTTACATCTAGCGACACATAAAGGTTTACATCTAAAGATATATAAAAGCTTATTTCTAAAGATACAGCCTGTAAATAAACTCTAAATAAATAACTTTGTTTGCAAATCAGCTCTAAATAAGTTACCTAACCAGTAAAGCAACCATAAATAAGTTTATTTATAAGTTATTACAAGCTTCCTAACTTGTAATGTACATATTCTTGTCCCTAAAACTCTACATGTGATCCAGTGGCAAGTGTGTATGTCTAGAATTCTAACAATCAGGGTTCACAATCAAACAGTCCACTAAGTAGCTTTGTAGTAAAACAAATTTAACTCGAAACGGTTTTATCACATGTGTACAGTTTCATAACATTCTAGCAGAGAACCTTAATCTTACATATGACTAAAACGATATGGTAAGCAGATTACCTAACTTATTGATGTTTGCGATTACTCCAAACAAACGAAACTGTTGTCGTTCACAGATTTATGCCATCTGAGAAACGTTGGAAGACCAAATGAAATAGGTAAATATATTATTACACAAAATGAAATTAGTTGTTAAAAAAATAATGAAAATTACGTTAGTCTAATGAGTACACTTTAGTAAAAAGTCGATACAAATGTTTATTAAATAAAGCGGGTTGTTGTTACAGGTGTTGCCTTCTAATGAAACGAGTTGGGACATGAACACTCTTTGAGTTACTGCTGTAATATGAACTAGGATACAATTCATGCTTCGAAACAGAAGGATTTAGCTAAGCCTAAGTACATTGAATCTATAGATTTCAGTCTTTAGTTAAAATCGAGTGTTCTGTCTACAGTGTTTTGCATAAATATTAACAAACATCAACTCTGCAAAGTTTCACATTTTGTTGTCATCTTAGGTTGCAATTATAAAACTTTGAAATGGGACTTCATATTTAGAATCCACACAATCTAGTCCAAACTGAAAAAAAATGTTGTCATTCTGTTACTAAGCTGAATCACCTAGAATTAACACTTACACACAGACGAACGACACTTATAAACGTGTTGCAAAATATTGAACAAAATATTTCAACTAAGCTTCTCACAAGCTGAACTATCGCTTTAAAATAAACACATGCTTTGACTAAGTTTTCTCACGAGCTGAACTCTAGTCTTGCGGACAGGCTGTAAAATATTAGAGCGAAATGTTAACGAAAGGCGAACATATCTATCAAATATAAGTAACATTTAAAAAAAACACTGAGAGGACGTAAGGTGATTCAAACTAGACGGCTGTGTAAGTCTAAACAAGTGTGTTCACAGATATTAAAGTATTCATAAAGCACCAACAATGTCAGAAGACAAGACTAGAGAGGGTGAACAGCGGTATACCCAGGTAACTTTTTATGTTATTTGGCTCACTGAGCACCAATCACTAAAGCGAGATGAGTCCACTCTAATTACTGAACCAATCGCCTCAAAGTCTATCACAATACTTTGAATATATAAAAATTATTGTTTCTGGGCCATCAGTGATTGGTTGTAATTATTGATCTGGACCATCAGTGATTGGTTGTAATTATTGTTTCTGTATCATCGGTAATTGGTTGTAATTATTGATTCTGGACCATCAGTTGTTGGTTGTACCTAACATCAGTGTTCCGGCTTCGAGGTTACTTCAGAGGTTTACGGGTTTTTCAGTGGTTCCAGTTATTTTAACTAAGTTCCTAACATCTACAGAGAGAAAATAACAGTTTGTCTACATGTGCACAAGATGGACCTTCTTAACTCCGTCAATGTTATAATTGCTACTGGCCTTTCATTAATAATATTGTCACGTGAAAATGTGACGTATAATAAAAAGTCGTTAAAGCTATATAATTAATCTTGATAAACTTAGAAACTTTATGTAACTAAAACAGCTTACTGAAAGTTTTACACATTCATGTAATCGGTGTCATTAGTTTTCATTAATTAGATGCCTTCATATCGCCATATTAATAAAGTCTATATTTTTAGTGTAAATATTATTGGTGGAAGGAGGCTGATCTGAACTATTGAAATGGAAGTACCGGTGTAAATATTATTGGTGGAAGGAGGCTGATCTAAACTATTGAAATGGAAGTACCTGTGTAAATATTATTGGTGGATGGAGGCTGATCTAAACTATTGAAATGGAAGTACTTGTGTAAATATTATTGGTGGAAGGAGGCTGATCTGAACTCTTGAAATGGAAGTACTTGTGTAAATATTATTGGTGGAAGGAGGCTGATCTGAACTCTTGAAATGGAAGTACCTGTGTAAATATTATTGGTGGATGGAGGCTGATCTAAACTATTGAAATGGAAGTACCCGTGTAAATATTATTGGTGGAAGGAGGCTGATCTAAACTATTGAAATGGAAGTACCCGTGTAAATATTATTGGTGGAAGAAGGCTGATCTGAACTCTTGAAATGGAAGTACCCGTGTAAATATTATTGGTGGAAGGAGGCTGATCTAAACTATTGAAATGGAAGTACCCGTGTAAATATTATTGGTGGAAGAAGGCTGATCTGAACTCTTGAAATGGAAGTACCTGTGTAAATATTATTGGTGGAAGGAGGCTGATCTGAACTATTGAAATGGAAGTACCCGTGTAAATATTATTGGTGGAAGGAGGCTGATCTAAGCTATTGAAATGGAAGTACCCGTGTAAATATTATTGGTGGAAGGAGGCTGATCTAAACTATTGAAATGGAAGTACCCGTGTAAATATTATTGGTGGAAGGAGGCTGATCTGAACTCTTGAAATGGAAGTACCTGTGTAAATATTATTGGTGGATGGAGGCTGATCTGAACTATTGAGATGGAAGTACCTGTGTAAATATTATTGGTGGAAGGAGACTGATCTGAACTCTTGAAATGGAAGTACCTGTGTAAATATTATTGGTGGATGGAGGCTGATCTAAACTATTGAGATGGAAGTACCTGTGTAAATATTATTAGTGGAAGGAGGCTGATCTTAACTCTTGAAATGGAAGTACCTGTGTAAATATCATTGGTGGAAGGAGGCTGATCTAAACTATTGAAATGGAAGTACCCGTGTAAATATTATTGGTGGATGGAGGCTGATCTGAACTCTTGAGATGGAAGTACCCGTGTAAATATTATTGGTGGATGGAGGCTGATCTGAACTCTTGTAATGGAAGTACCTGTGTAAATATTATTGGTGGATGGAGGCTGATCTAAACTATTGAAATGGAAGTACCCGTGTAAATATTATTGGTGAAAGGAGGCTGATCTGAACTCTTGAAATGAACTACTTGTGTAAATATTATTGGTGGAAGGAGGCTGATCTAAACTATTGAAATGGAAGTACCCGTGTAAATATTATTGGTGGAAGGAGGCTGATCTGAACTCTTGAGATAGAAGTACCCGTGTAAATATTATTGGTGGATGGAGGCTGATCTGAACTCTTGAAATGGAAGTACCTGTGTAAATATTATTGGTGGATGGAGGCTGATTTAAACTATTGAAATGGAAGTACCCGTGTAAATATTATTGGTGGATGGAGGCTGATCTAAACTATTGAAATGGAAGTACTTGTGTAAATATTATTGGTGGAAGGAGGCTGATCTAAACTATTGAAATGGAAGTACCCGTGTAAATATTATTGGTGGATAGAGGCTGATCTAAACTATTGAAATGGAAGTACCTGTGTAAATATTATTGGTGGAAGGAGGCTGATCTAAACTATTGAAATGGAAGTACCCGTGTAAATATTATTGGTGGAAGGAGGCTGATCTGAACTCTTGAAATGGAAGTACCCGTGTAAATATTATTGGTGGATGGAGGCTGATCTGAACTCTTGAAATGGAAGTACCCGTGTAAATATTATTGGTGGAAGGAGGCTGATCTGAACTATTGAAATGGAAGTACCCGTGTAAATATTATTGGTGGAAAGAGGCTGATCTAAACTATTGAAATAGAAGTACCCGTAAATATTATTGGTGGAAGGAGGCTGATCTAAACTCTTGAAATGGAAGTACCCGTGTAAATATTATTGGTGGATGGAGGCTGATCTGAACTCTTGAAATGGAAGTACCCGTGTAAATATTATTGGTGGAAGGAGGCTGATCTGAACTATTGAAATGGAAGTACCTGTGTAAATATTATTGGTGGAAGGAGGCTGATCTAAACTATTGAAATGGAAGTACCCGTGTAAATATTATTGGTGGATAGAGGCTGATCTAAACTATTGAAATGGAAATACCTGTGTAAATATTATTGGTGGAAGGAGGCTGATCTGAACTCTTGAAATGGAAGTACCTGTGTAAATATTATTGGTGGATGGAGGCTGATCTAAACTATTGAGATGGAAGTACCTGTGTAAATATTATTGGTGGAAGGATACTGATCTGAACTCTTGAAATGGAAGTACCTGTGTAAATATTATTGGTGGATGGAGGCTGATCTAAACTATTGAGATGGAAGTACCTGTGTAAATATTATTGGTGGAAGGAGGCTGATCTAAACTATTGAAATGGAAGTACCCGTGTAAATATTATTGGTGGATGGAGGCTGATCTAAACTATTGAAATGGAAGTACCTGTGTAAATATTATTGGTGGAAGGAGGCTGATCTAAACTCTTGAAATGGAAGTACTTGTGTAAATATTATTGGTGGAAGGAGGCTGATCTGAACTCTTGAAATGGAAGTACCCGTGTAAATATTATTGGTGGATGGAGGCTGTTCTAAACTATTGAAATGGAAGTACCTGTGTAAATATTATTGGTGGAAGGAGGCTGATCTAAACTATTGAAATGGAAGTACCTGTGTAAATATTATTGGTGGAAGGAGGCTGATCTAAACTATTGAAATGGAAGTGTCTGTGTAAATATTATTGGTGGATGGAGGCTGATCTGAACTATTGAAATGGAAGAACTGGTCATCTTGTTTACATCGAGTACTTGTTGTCAACAAGAGTACCAATCATAAAATACACAATATTAAGTAGAAAAGCAATTTGCTGACGGGATCTTTCTAACCGAAATTAGGGACTGCACCATCCTATCAGGATGTTTTTCCATGAAGTATTGGTTTAACGGTCAAACCGATTCGTGTCTGAAACGTGATCTTCGCGCGTGTTCACTGTACAACTCCGTCTCTTTCCAGCGCTGTCTCTGGAGTTGTTTGATGATGTATTTAAACAACGGTTTAGAAGACAGAAAGTATTGCTTAATATCCAGATGGTAGAAATTAACTCGTAACTTCTAGTTTACATTACCTTACAATGAACTTCATTTGCTAATAAAGTTTATTTGATTACATTAAGACATATCTTCTGGTTTACCAGACTTTCATTAAAGAGTCGACTGGACGGACTTATGACAATAAGTGCACTAAACATATTACATTGGTGATTAATGTGACAACGAGTTAGAACATAAAGTTTCTAACTGAACAACAGGCCTAATTTGTTTCGACTATTAGCAAAACCAGTCCCTGATTTCAAACTTAGAGACCTAATTAACAGCATTTGTCGCTCACTTTAAGGTACGCTAATCGAATAGAAGGATTTGACGGTCACTCTTATATCTCAAGCTATCCATTGCACAACAGTATGAAATAAACAGTGTGTTATTTAATTGTGTTATATAACACACTGGGAATAAAAAAGGTATCTAGTTACAATTTATTTATCATTTATTTGTTTATTACTACAACTGAGAACTATGAGGCAACAATGAACAATTTATCAGTTAATGACATCACAGATGTATGTGGTAACAATGAACAATTTATTAGTTAATGACATCACAGATGTATGTGGTAACAATGTACAATTTATCCCTTGATAGCATTACAAAAGTATATAGTAACAATGTGTTATTTATTCCTTAATGGAATCACACAAGTATACAGAAACAATGTGTTATTTATTTCTTAATGACATCACACAAGTGTATATAAACAATGTGTTATTTATTTCTTAATGACATCACACAAGTGTATATAAACAATGTGTTATTTATTTCTTAATGACATCACACAAGTGTATATAAACAATGTGTTATTTATTTCTTAATGACATCACACAAGTATACAGAAACAATGTGTTATTTATTTCTTAATGACATCACACAAGTGTATATAAACAATGTGTTATTTATTTCTTAATGACATCACACAAGTGTATATAAACAATGTGTTATTTATTTCTTAATGACATCACACAAGTATACAGAAACAATGTGTTATTTATTTCTTAATGACATCACACAAGTGTATATAAACAATGTGTTATTTATTTCTTAATGACATCACACAAGTGTATATAAACAATGTGTTATTTATTTCTTAATGACATCACACAAGTGTATATAAACAATGTGTTATTTATTTCTTAATGACATCACACAAGTGTATATAAACAATGTGTTATTTATTTCTTAATGACATCACACAAGTGTATATAAACAATGTGTTATTTATACCTCAATGAGCTATTAAAGCATCAACATGTTTTAATCGCCTAAAATTTGTTAGATGTTATAAAATAAAACTTGCTGAGTTAATCTCGTCCGACAAGATTCTAAAAAGAACATTCTTACAACTTAGGTGAATTACTGGAAGTCATCAGTTATTGGCAGGATCGAAAAACTAACCGTTTAACTTAATCCCAAAGGAAACTGGGATTATAAATTATCCAATATCTGGGTCAAATTATCCAGGTGGAGTTTTATCTTTCGTTTTGAAGCTTGGCACGATCTGTATGTTGTTATTTTCAAACATTATTCTCTACTCTGTTTGTTTTGTAAGCCAGGCAAACACTAAAGACGAGTCTCGTCTCGTGAGATTGTGTTCACTTATGGAACGAATATTTACCCTATGTTAAAGCTGAATTTAAAAGTTTTTATTTATACATTAGATGTGGTGATGCATAACTTGAATAGCTTCAATGATTTATAAAAATCTCATTGTTTTCTTTGGACTTACACGGGTTTCCACTTTGTTTACTCTCAGCCCAGGGAGCTCTACTGCTGAAAGAAATTCTTTCCGAACCAGGTTCTTTATAAAGTTCTTTAAACTCAAATAAATCCTATGATATAGGCTTCCGGGACACTTTACTAGACTTACTTTTCAATATTTTTCATTTTATAATTGGACTTGTTGAGAAAAAGATTGTTTTATTGTTAAAAGAAATATGACGTTAAGACAATTATAATCACGACCGCATGATGATATACAGTTGGAACTAAAATTGTTAAAGAATTGACATTTCATACAGTGTACCATCCATCAATGAAGGTTCTATATCACAGTGATTATTTATATTAGAAGTTCTGTATTCCATTAATTTTTGAGGTCTAAGTTGGATTTAAATTAGTGAAATTATACATTTTGAAAAAATCGTTAAGTGTATTAACTGGTAACGAAACAACATAACCAGAACTATTAATCTACAGACAGTTCGAGTTCATAAAACCAGAAGAACGTCACGCAAGTAACGTTTGCCCCGTAACCAGGAGATCAGATCCTAAAATCACTAGTGTCGTCGACTGGAGAACAGATTCGTTTCTGAACTAACCCTAACCACGAAGTTTTCATGAATCAATAAGCTAATGATATAGGAGTCTTCATGGACCAATAAGCTCATGATATGGGAAGTCTTCATGGACCAATAAGCTCATTACATCGGAAGTCTTCATGAACCAATAAACTCATTGTATGGGAAGTCTTTATGAACCAATAAGCTAATGATATCGGAAGTCTTCATGAACCAAAAAGCTCATGACATGGGAAGTCTTCATGAACCAATAAGCTAATGATATGGGAAGTCTTTATGAACCAATAAGCTTATGATATGGGAAGTCTTCATGAACCATTAAGCTAATAATATCGAAAGTCTTCATGAACCAATAAACTAATGATATGGGAAGTCTTTATGAACCAATAAGCTAATGATATGGGAAGTCTTCATCAATCAATCAGCTAATGATATGGGAAGTCTTCATGGACCAATAAGCTCATTACATCGGAAGTCTTCATGAACCAATAAACTCATTGTATGGGAAGTCTTTATGAACCAATAAGCTAATGATATCGGAAGTCTTCATGAACCAAAAAGCTCATGACATGGGAAGTCTTCATGAACCAATAAGCTAATGATATGGGAAGTCTTTATGAACCAATAAGCTTATGATATGGGAAGTCTTCATGAACCATTAAGCTAATAATATCGAAAGTCTTCATGAACCAATAAACTAATGATATGGGAAGTCTTTATGAACCAATAAGCTAATGATATTGGAAGTCTTCATGAACGAATACGCTCATGATATGGGAAGTCTTCATGAACCAATAAGCTGATGATATCGAAAGTCTTCATGAACCAATAAGCTAATTATATTGGAATTCTTCATGGACCAATGACCTTATTATATGGGAAGTCTTCATGAAACAATAAGCTCATTATATGGGAAGTCTTCATGAACCAATAAGTTCATTATATGGGAAGTCTTAATGAATTAATAAGCTAATGATATCGGAAGTCTTCAAGAACCAATAAGCTAATGATATGGGAAGTCTTCATGGACCAATGACCTTATGATATGGGAAGTCTTCATGAATCAATAAGCTAATTATATGGGAAGTCTTCATGAACCAATAAGCTCATGATATGGGAAGTCTTCATGAACCAATAAGCTCATGATATGGGAAGTCTTCATGAACCAAAAAGCTCATGATGTGAAATTCAAACATTCTTCTCCTTAAAAGATAATAACAAATAATTTTACATTTATATTTTAACGATACTGTAAAGGTTCTACATAAGCTGTTTCGTCTCCTAGGATGATTTTTTATCTTCTACTAGAGTAACACGCGCCATTTTCAACCCTAGAAGTTCTACATAAGCTGTTTCGTTTCCTAGGATGTTTTTTTATCTTCTACCAGAGTAACACGCGCCATTTTCAACCCTAGAAAGGTGTTGAGGTCATGTTTTTAAATATTTCTAATTAAACTATAATATTTGTTTGTAAACTTACTGGTGACGTAATTGACGGAAGTTAAGTAAATTATTCTGATCTAAGATCATCACAGGCACGTGACAACCCACCGTAAAGTCACAAACACACACACACATATATACAATTTCATAAATTATTCAATTTAAACATTTTTCGATCGGATATTCTCTTTTATTAATATAATTATAGTAAAAACACTAAACGGTGAGAAGGCTAGTAGTTAATGTAACAGCCTACAGGTCGATCGAAAGGCCTAGGGTTCAAGTGGTAAATCTGTCTGAACAACCTTCGGACACTGAGTTGGAAGCATTATCTAATCATCTGTTCGATTCAATGAGTTTTTGAGAAGAAAACCTATTGACTGCAGGTTCTCCTTACTGGTTGTCTTCCATCGAACCCGTCGTTCAAATTTAGGACAAGTGTATCTTATCCTCAGGAGAGGTCGCCCACGTGCGCATCACGCGTCATTGGAGTTAAGAATGTTCAATTTCAATGAGAAGGTGAAAACGTTTATAAATATTGCGTTGGCTACGATCCTTTGAAGCTCGTGCAATGACGGATGTACTAAAACATTAGGATTTCTGGGGTTTTAATGAGATTGTGCTGGTTAGTTAGTTTTAAGGAAACATACCACCACTGACCCTTCATTTAGTTTCAACATCATTAGTGCTACTGTTAATGATTTGTTATTGTTCCTATAGATTACAGCTACATACAATCCTGTTCAACTAATCTCTGTTCTGTTAGATTACAGTTACATTCAGTCCTGTTCAGCTAATCTCTGTTCTGTTAGATTGCAGTTACATTCAGTCCTGTTCAGCTAATCTCTGTTTTGTTAGATTACAGTTACATTCAGTCCTGTTCAGCTAATCTCTGTTCTGTTAGATTACAGTTACATTCAGTCCTGTTCAGCTAACCTCTGTTCTGTTAGATTACAGTTACATTCAGCCCTGTTCAGCTAATCTCTGTTCTGTTAGATTACAGTTACATTCAATCCTGTTCAGCTAATCTCTGTTCTGTTAGATTGCAGTTACATTCAGTCCTGTTCAGCTAATCTCTGTTCTGTTAGATTACAGTTACATTCAGCCCTGTTCAGCTAATCTCTGTTCTGTTAGATTACAGTTACATTCAGTCCTGTTCAGCTAATCTCTGTTCTGTTAGATTACAGTTACATTCAGCCCTGTTCAGCTAATCTCTGATCTGTTAGATTACAGTAACAATCAATCCTGTTCAGCTAATCTCTGTTCTGTTAGATTACAGTAACATTCAGTCCTGTTCAGCTAATCTCTGTTCTGTTAGATTACAGTTACATTCAGCCCTGTTCAGCTAATCTCTGTTCTGTTAGATTACAGTTACATTCAGCCCTGTTCAGCTAATCTCTGTTCTGTTAGATTACAGTTACATTCAGTCCTGTTCAGCTAATCTCTGTTCTGTTAGATTACAGTTACATTCAGCCCTGTTCAGCTAATCTCTGTTCTGTTAGATTACAGTAACATTCAGTCCTGTTCAGCTAATCTCTGTTCTGTTAGATTACAGTTACATTCAGCCCTGTTCAGCTAATCTCTGTTCTGTTAGATTACAGTTACATTCAGTCCTGTTCAGCTAATCTCTGTTCTGTTAGATTACAGTTACATTCAGCCCTGTTCAGCTAATCTCTGATCTGTTAGATTACAGTAACAATCAATCCTGTTCAGCTAATCTCTGTTCTGTTAGATTACAGTAACATTCAGTCCTGTTCAGCTAATCTCTGTTCTGTTAGATTACAGTTACATTCAGCCCTGTTCAGCGAATCTCTGTTCTGTTAGATTACAGTAACATTCAGTCCTGTTCAGCGAATCTCTGTTCTGTTAGATTACAGTAACATTCAGTCCTGTTCAGCTAATCTCTGTTCTGTTAGATTACAGTTACATTCAGTCCTGTTCAGCTAATCTCTGTTCTGTTAGATTGCAGTTACATTCAGTCCTGTTCAGCTAATCTCTGTTCTGTTAGATTACAGTTACATTCAGCCCTGTTCAGCTAATCTCTGTTCTGTTAGATTACAGTTACATTCAGTCCTGTTCAGCTAATCTCTGTTCTGTTAGATTACAGTTACATTCAGCTCTGTTCAGCTAATCTCTGATCTGTTAGATTACAGTAACAATCAATCCTGTTCAGCTAATCTCTGTTCTGTTAGATTACAGTAACATTCAGTCCTGTTCACCTAATCTCTGTTCTGTTAGATTACAGTAACATTCAGTCCTGTTCAGCTAATCTCTGTTCTGTTAGATTACAGTAACATTCAGTCCTGTTCAACTAATCTCTGTTCTGTTAGATTACAGTAACAGTTCAGTCCTGTTCAGCTAATCTCTGTTCTGTTAGATTACAGTAACATTCAGTTCTGTTCCGCTTTTTCGTTCGTTTCTGTTCTTCTGGGAGCACCGTTACAGATCAAAGATAAAAGAAACCAGAACCAACCGCGTTGATTGATGTCTTATGTTAGAGAGCTGGGAATCCTCGGAAGTTCGTCTCCTTAACAAATGGTTCAACTTATTGCCAAGCGTACTTAAAGAGCTGAACAACACAAGAGGAGGACCTTTACAGAATTATTATATTCCAGCTGGAATGTGACTGAGTTATTATCATATGGTGAAAAACTGAAAGTTAATCTCAAAAATATACTTGAGATACTGTTATATGGTATTGAAAGTTTGATGACGATGCTACCAGGTTTATGACTGAAAAAGTTTTATTAATGTAATAATTATATAACACATGAAACTCAAGTAAAACAAGAGATAATACCACTGTGTACAAAACACACAATACTACTGTTACTACAAAACATGTAGAAATACCACTGTGTACAAAACACACAATACTACTGTTACTTCAAAACATGTAGAAATACCACTGTGTACAAAACACACAATACTACTGTTACTACAAAACATGTAGAAATACCACTGTGTACAAAACACACAATACTACTGTTACTACAAAACATGTAGAAATACCACTGTGTACAAAACACACAATACTACTGTTACTACAAAACATGTAGAAATACCACTGTGTACAAAACACACAATACTACTGTTACTACAAAACATGTAGAAATACCACTGTGTACAAAACACACAATACTACTGTTACTACAAAACATGTAGAAATACCACTGTGTACAAAACACACAATACTACTGTTACTACAAAACATGTAGAAATACCACTGTGTACAAAACACACAATACTACTGTTACTACAAAACATGTAGAAATACCACTGTGTACAAAACACACAATACTACTGTTACTACAAAACATGTAGAAATACCACTGTGTACAAAACACACAATACTACTGTTACTACAAAACATGTAGAAATACCACTGTGTACAAAACACACAATACTATTGTTAATACTAAACATGTAGAAATACTACTGTGTACAAAACACACAATACTATTGTTACTACAAAACATGTAGAAATACCACTGTGTATAAAACACACAATAATATTGTTACTACAAAACATGTAGAAATACTACTGTGTACAAAACATACAATACTATTGTTACCACCAAACATGTTGAAATACCACTGTGTACCAAAAAGACAGGAGAATTGTTGTGTATTTCTAAATATTGTATTAGTTTTATATTTGATACTAACGTGAAAGACACTAAAGAATGAAGAGAGTCTTAGATTACGTCCGCATCGTGGTTACCAATGGTGTTCCTTGAAATTGATTTAACCGCTAACGACAGATGAAGCAGGTTTTTCGAATCAGTGTGAACAGGTGAAGAAACTTCCAGAAAATCTAATTTTGTTACGAGTGCAGGGAGGAACATCAGTGATCTCTGTAATATAAGTAGAACTTAAACATTGAAGTGGTGTTCCTTATTTCTTACGCGACCGAGGACATGGATAACTTCACGTTGTAGGAGACGTAGTTTATTTTAATAACAAACCACCACTCGACTTCGAGGTTAAATAATGCTGTTAACAGTGATGTCGACTATTTAACGGTAAAAAGTAAACAAGTAAAACTGCCGCGTGTTTTATTGATTTGAGAAACCTGTTTTTCTTTCGTCCCAGTATTTTCGTGTATCTTGAAAAAGGAAACGATGTGATTTATTGGAAGTCTCAATTCAGGGGCACGGACTTCATTATATGAAGACATATCAGTTAATATATATAATAAACAGTAATGAATAGAAGCTATCTTTTGTTTTACTATGTAGTTTTACTAGAATTTAACTTATTGTCATTTATTTTTTATTTTTTGGTAAATAATGTACAGGTTAAGACGAGTGTTCCTCAAAAGGAAATATTTATTTAATTGTGTTTTGTTTTTAGAGCAAAGCAAGTGTTATGAATAAATATTGTTATGAAGTACTTTGAAAGTAGATTTTATCTTTGAGGAATACCTAAACTTCAATAGCAAACATTAGTTTCAAATAATATATTAGTCAGCTATAATACGATAATAATATGTATATGTGTAAAGAAATAAAACAAGATATATATGTCGCTTCTCTCTTCTAGAGACACATATATCTTCATATTCTGTACAGTTCACTGACGTCTCTGTGTAACATCGTATCTGGAGACACATCTGTCTTCATATTCTGTACAGTTCACTGACGTCTCTGTGTAACATCGTATCTGGAGACACATTTCTCTTCATATTTTGTACGGTTCACTAGCGTCTCTGTATAATATCGTACCTGGAGACACATTTCTCTTCATAATCTGTAGAGTTTACTGACGTCTCTGTTTAACATCTTATCTGGAGACACATATCTCTTCATATTTTGTACGGTTCACTAACGCCTCTGTATAACATCGTATCTGGAGACGCATTTCTCTTCATATTCTGTACAGTTCACTAACGTCTCTGTATAATATCGTATCTGGAGACACATTTCTCTTCATATTCTGTACAGTTCACTGACGTCTCTGTTTAACATCGTATCTGGAGACACATTTGTCTTCATATTCTGTACAGTTCACTAACGTCTCTGTATAACATCGTATCTGGAGACACATTTGTCTTCATATTCTGTACAGTTCACTGACGTCTCTGTGTAGCATCGTATCTGGAGACATATTTCTCTTCATAATCTGTAGAGTTCACTGACGTCTCTGTTTAACATCTTATCTGGAGACACATTTCTTTTCATATTCTGTACAGTTCACAGACGTCTCTGTTTAACATCGTATCTGGAGACACATTTCTCTTCATATTTTGTACAGTTCACTGACGTATAATATCGTATCTGCAGACACATTTCTCTTTATATTCTGCACAGTTCACTAACGTCTCTGAATAATATCGTATCTGGAGACACATTTCTCTTCATATTTTGTACAGTTCACTGACGTCTCTGTTTAACATCTTATCTGGAGACACATATCTCTTCATATTTTGTACGGTTCACTAACGTCTCTGTATAACATCGTATCTGGAGACGCATTTCTCTTCATATTCTGTACAGTTCACTGACGTCTCTGAATAATATTGTATCTGGAGACACATTTCTCTTCATATTTTGTACAGTTCACTGACGTCTCTGTTTAACATCGTATCTGGAGACACATTTCTCTTCATATTTTGTACAGTTCACTGACGTATAATATCGTATCTGCAGACACATTTCTCTTCATATTTTGTACAGTTCACTAACGTCTCTGTGTAACATCGTATCTGGAGACACATTTCTCTTCATATTCTGTACAGTTCACTAACGTCTCTGTATAATATCCTATCTGGAGACACATTTCCCTTCATATTCTGTACGGTTCACTAACGTCTCTGTATAATATCGTATCTGGAGACACATTTCTCTTCATATTCTGTACAGTTCACTGACGTCTCTGTTTAACATCGTATCTGGAGACACATTTGTCTTCATATTCTGTACAGTTCACTAACGTCTCTGTGTAACATCGTATCTGGAGACATATTTGTCTTCATATTCTGTTCAATTCACTGACGTCTCTGTGTAACATCGTATTTGGAGCTATTTATCATTGCTCTCTTCTTAGTTGACTTTCAAAAGTATTTCGAGATAACTGTGCCTTTCAAGAAATGCGCATTTCACACAAACTCAATGTACTCGTTCTCACAGGACAGTTCCCGGCATGGCCAGTTGGGTTAAAGCGTTAGACTCGTAATCTAAAGGTGATGGGTTCGAGTCCCGTTAGCACCAAACGCGCTTGTCCTTTCAGCAGTGGGAGCGTTGTAAAGTCTCGATCAATCCCACTATTTGTTGGTAAAAGAGTCGCCCAAGAGTCGGCGGTGGGTGGTGATGACTACCTGCCTTCCCTCTAATCTTACACTGCTAAATTAGGAACAGCTAGCGCAGATAACCCTCGAGTAGCTTTGCGCGAAATTAAAAAAACAAAACAAACTTACATTGCCGGCGTAACGGTCCACGTAATTGTGGGAAACGAGATAAGATAATTGAGATAAAGTTCTTTGGTTATGTGTTTATTTTTGCAAAATATCGGTGTTGTGGAAACTGCTTTCAGACAAAACCACGTTTCTGTGTATTTATTTTATTTTTCTGTCGTCATGGTGTTTTGATCTGAAGAATCTCTTATTTTAATAAATTCTTTTCCAAGACGATTCACCAATAATAACCTAAGTACCAATTAACTGACGTATGAGCACCACGTGCTTTCTCTTTATTACAACCTTTGTTGTTCTACGTATTACCTAACTACCTTATTTGGTGAATATCTTTGTTCAACGACTCCTCCTTTCTACTCTGGTGTTCCTTAATTGGTCAATGAAACCAATAAAATAAAATACATTTAATGCAGTGTTGACGTAATCTCAACACATATACTAAATCAGCTTGTTTATACTAAAAAACAACAACTTAATTTATCGATTTTAGTTAACTTGATAACGTTTCACGAAAATAAACTCTAATAAAGTGCAGCCTTAACTAATATTCTCTCAGAATATTAAACATGTTAGCTGAAGTGTTTTATTTATCGAACGTAATTTCAATAAACAAAAATCTCGTGAAACTAAGGACTTGTCGTTGATGTAGAAATAGATTATTGAGTTCTCGAAGACGAGACATGGCAATATATTAAGGTTTATAAGGTTCCAAATTAACCAACGAAAGGAAGAACAAACATTACTTTCTGGAATTTAATGTTCATCGACTGGAAAAACGAAAACTAAACATGGAGATAGAATAAGAAACTACACGAGTCATCTGAATAAAATGATAAACACGTTTAGCCTAAAGCAGTATTACACCAATCAGTATGTGTATCGTCTGCAACAGACTGTGTTTTGTTGCTCAGCCCCTCTAACGACAAATTACGAAAATGATGAATTGTAAGTTGACGAACGACGTGTCCTGATTGGTCAATGTTTCTTTGTATCAACATTTCTTTCTGTTTTTTCTTTAATTTCCTTTCAATCCGACCACTTTTTTGGCAGACATATAAAACGTATCACGTGTTCGCTAAACTTGAAACAAAAGATAAGAAGTTTAATAAAACACAAACGTTACAGATCAAGACAAGAAGATTCCATGTGAAAAAAGACAATCGATATGCTTTGTCCTATTTCAAATTTGATTTACAATATTTTGTTTCACACTAATGTACAATGTTTTGTTTTACACTGATGAACATTGTTTTGTTTTACACTGATGAACATTGTTTTGTTTTACACTGATGTACAATGTTTTGTTTTACACTGATGTACAATGTTTTGTTTCACACTGATGAACATTGTTTTGTTTTACACTAATGTACAATGTTTTGTTTTACACTGATGTACAATGTTTTGTTTTACACTGATGAACAATGTTTTGTTTTACACTGATGTACAATGTTTTGTTTTACACTGATGTACAATGTTTTGTTTCACACTAATGTACAATGTTTTGTTTTACACTGATGTACAATGTTTTGTTTTACACTGATGTACAATGTTTTGTTTCACACTAATGTACAAGGTTTTGTTTTACACTGATGTACAATGTTTTGTTTTATACTGATGTACAATGTTTTGTTTCACACTGATGTACAAGGTTTTGTTTTACACTGATGTACAAGGTTTTGTTTTACACTGATGTACAAGGTTTTGTTTTACACTGATGTACAATGTTTTGTTTTACACTGATGTACAAGGTTTTGTTTTACACTGATGTACAAGGTTTTGTTTTACACTGATGTACAAGGTTTTGTTTTACACTGATGTACAATGTTTTGTTTTACACTAATGTACAGTATTTCATGTTGATGTATAATGTGAGAGAACAATGTTCTTAACCTCCACGTGTCTCTCTACTATAATGAATAGTTGTTGTGTGTTACTTGTTTATTTTTTAACTTAGCCCCAAACTTACATAATAGGGCATATGTTCACTGCACACCGTTTGTATCAGAATTTGGTTTCTTGTCTACTATTGAATCTTAATTTGTTTGTTTGTGAAAATTATATCAGCGCCATTTGTTAATTGGTATAAGAATTGTGTTCCAAGGAAGATTGTTTTGTTTGTTTGTTTGTTTTGGAATTTCGCACAAAGCTATTCGAGGGCTATCTGTGCTAGCCGTCCCTAATTTAGCAGTGTAAGACTAGAGGGAAGGCAGCTAGTCATCACCACCCACCGCCAACTCTTGGGCTACTCTTTTACCAACGAATAGTGGGATTGACCGTCACATTATACACCCCCACGGCTGGGAGGGTGAGCATGTTTAGCGCGACGCAGGCGCGAACCCGCGACCCTCGGATTACGAGCGCACGCCTTAACGCGCTCGGCCATGCCAGGCCTTCCAAGGAAGAATGCTCTTGTGAAGAAGTCCTGGCATGATTGGATATTAACACAAATTTGCAGGTCGTGGGTTCAAATAGCCATCGCCGAATGTACTCCCTATTCAACTGGAGGTGTTATAATGTTACGCTCAATCCCGCTATTCGTTGGTCAAAGAGAAGCCCAAGATTTGGCGGTGGGTGGTGATAACTAGCTGCCTTCCTTTTAGTCTATCACTATTAAATTAGGGACGTCTAGCACAGATAGCCTTCGAGTAGGTTTGAATGAAATTATAAACAAAGCAAACTTCGAGAAAAGTATTTTCACAACTTATGTAAAAGTTATAACTTGTAATGCGCTGTGGTCTTTGCCCTAAGTTTTGAAAACAGCAGTTTGTACGAAGCTTTGCCGTTTTTCGCCCATCACAATGAACCTTTGTTTTTACAGTGTTTCATGGTATTGGTTTTATTCAGCTGAAAAATACTATTGATAAATAACATGTCAATTGTGTTTTTACCGAAGAAGTCTCCACCCAGGATTACTATGTTATCAGAAATCGGTAAAACTATGACAAGTGATGAATGAAACGATATATGTTTCTAATATTTCATTTATAAAGTGAAGATACAAAAAAAACATGATAACTAAACCTTGCTATTAACGTGTATGTCTTATTACTGTTACCACAGCGCCCCCAGTGGCTCAGCGGTATGTCTGCGGATTTACACGCTAAAATCCGGGTTTCGATACCCGTGGTGGGCAGAGCACAGATAGCCCATTGTGTAGCTTTGTGCTTAATTCAAAACAACAACAACAAAGTTACCACAGCGGCATTCATGAGAAATATTTTTTTTAAACCGGAGTGTTATAAACAAGACAGTTCGAAACCAGATCTCCTTATAATGATTTCAAGTTGCTTTCGTTTACCGACTATGACAATGAAATTCAGCAATTTTCAGATAACAGAAGAAGATGAGATTATTTTAAAGCTATTTGTATTCGTCACTAATGTGTATTATGTATCATGTGTATTTTGTCTCCAGAGGAAAGAACCAAGCTGACCTAACTTCTCATTAAGTACCAGATTTGTTTTCTGAGTTAAGCTGAGAAAAGTTTGGGTTGTTATTCAAGTTACAGATTTTATTTATTTATTATTATTATGCCTCTCGACTCCATGAAGGAACATGGGGCCGCAATCACTTGGGGATTCATTAACAGTCTGGCTTTAGATTGTTAACCCACTGCACAACCCCCAACCATCAGGACAAACCTTAGCCGTCTTTAATTTTGCAGTGTAAGACTAGAGGGAAGGCAGTTAGTCATCACCACCCACCGCAAACTCTTGGGCTACTCTTTTACCAACGAATAGTGGGATTGACCATAACATTATATCGCCCCCAAGGCTAAGAGGGCGAGCATGTTTGGCGCAAGGCAGATGCGAACCCGCGACTCTCAGATTGCGAGTCGCACGCCTTAAGCGCTCGGCCATGCCGGGCCCAAGTTGCAACAAGCTAGTGAAAGTGTTATAATAAATGACAACAATAAAAATAAGGCTTAGGGATCACAAAAAAAAATCGATTTTGAAGTTTTTTTAACTTTTTGTATTTTTTAAAAAATAGAAACTTCATCGGATTTCCGACTAACCACTCAGAACTAATAAAAGATAAAACTAAAATTAACCCTAAATCTAAGCGCCAGCGATTACTTACTCTTTGGCAATTTTTGTTTCTCTAGATATTATCCATTGAGATATTTGCTTTTGTTTTGGGTCTTTCAAATGTTACGAATAAATTACAGCTGCAGTGTGTAAAACCAGTTATTTACATCACACAGATGACAACTACAGAACAATTACCCGCACTTTTTCTACATATCTGTGTAATATTGTGCTTTTGGTAACAAGAATATACTTTCGCGAAGCGAAGTTTAATATTTGTCTGTGTTTGAATAATACTTTGGCTAGTTTAGAATTTCGCGCAAAGCTACACGAGGGCTATTTGCGCCAGCTACTCTTTTACCAACGAATAGTAGGATTGACTGTCACATATAATGCCCCCACGGCTGGGAGGGCGAGCATTTTTGGTGTGATGGGAATTCGAACCTACGATTGTCGGATTACGAGTTGAGTGCCTTAGCCGCCTGGCCGTGCCGGGCTCTGTCTGAATAATGAATAACGAAACACATAGGACATGTTCAGATAATATTGGTACTCGACTCTAGGAGTACTTCAATATGTATCGTACTTGTTTCTATGTGACCAGTTTTTCTCTTATTTTGAGCTTGTGTCTGTAAGTGTTATGCGTGTTAAGGATGGTTGTTGTAGCTTGTGTCTGTAAGTGTTATGTGTGTTAAGGATGGTTGTTGTAGCTTGTGTCTGTAAGTGTTATGTGTGTTAAGGATGGTTGTTGTAGCTTGTGTCTGTAAGTGTTATGCGTGTTATGGATGGTTGTTGTAGCTTGTGTCTGTAAGTGTTATGCGTGTTATGGATGGTTGTTGTTAACGTTGTTAGAACTTCTCTATTATTATGAGTTTGGGTTTGCAAGTGTTACGTGTGTTATAAATATTTATTGTTTGTGTTTTTGTTATTCGACTTACTAAACGTGTCTGTAAAACTACATTCGACTTACTAAACGTGTCTGTAAAACTACATTCGACTTACCAAACGTGTCTGTAAAACTACATTCGACTTATGACTTCTCGCGTTTTCAGAAATCATTTTCACGCAAGCACTAAAAGTTGTCATGGTAACGCCTTGACATTCGTATAACTAATTAAACCAATCAAAAGACCCTTGACTGGTTCTACTACCAACACGTATTACTAAGTGTTATGATAAGCGAAACCTTTGCCTCCAGGCCCGGCATGGCCAGGTGGGTTAAGGCACTTGACTCGTAATCCGAGGGTCGAGGGTTCAAATCTCCATCGCACCAAACATGCTCGCCCTTTCAGACGTGGGGGCGTTATAATGTGAGTGTCAATCCAACTATTCATCAGTAAAAGAGTAGCTCAAGAGTTGGCGGTGGGTGGTGACGACTAGATGCCTTCACTCTAGTCTTACACCGCTAAGTTAGGGACGGCTATCGCAGATAGCCCTCGAGCAGCTTTCCGTGAAATTTAAAAACAAACAAACCTTGGCCTAAACGACCGAAGATGGACAAATATTACATTTTAACCGACTTAATATATGTGGACGACAACTGGTGCACATTTATAATATAACCAAACGCAAAAGTGGTTAATACTGAAGGGTAAAGTTTCGAGTTTTAAATATATCTGTAACTGTTAACAAAGAACCGGTTTGTTACAATATTTTTCTCTATAACTCAGTGAAAAACTGTCAAATATTACCAATTATCAATTAATGCCAATTTTCTGATAAGTTTTTTTTATTTCACAGTCACAGTGTGATATTAAAGTTTGTACTACTATTTATATATTATATAGACGATGTAGTTTGTACAATTCTGAAACATTCATACTATAAAATCTACATACAACACTAAAACTGACTGTACTATTCGTCACTAGACTTCGCTTCAGATCGTATGAACTAATTATATACAGATATTAAAGTACATCATGGATAGAATAGATGTATTTGACTGTAACTACTATGAAGTACAGATATTGATGTGTAACTTGAATACCATAACCATAGATGTATTGGACCGTAACTACTATGAAGTACAGAAATTGATGTGTAACTTGAATACCATAACCATAGATGTATTTGACTGTAACTACTATGAAGTACAGATATTGATGTGTAACTTGAATACCATAACCATAGATGTATTTGACTGTAACTACTATGAAGTACAGATATTGATGTGTAACTTGAATACCATAACCATAGATGTATTTGACTGTAACTACTATGAAGTACAGATATTGATGTGTAACTTGAATACCATAACCATAGATGTATTGGACTGTAACTACTATGAAGTACAGATATTGATGTGTAACTTTCATGTGGTAGAAATATGAGTTCGTAACTTGTATTCAGTATAGACTCACCATGTAAGTTGTGTGTGACATAGACGCTTATGTGTAATATGTATTTACTCAAAATATTATAATGTAGCATATATATAAATGATAGATATGCTCATGTGTAGCACGTATATATTAGGTGTATTGATGTGCAATACATATAATGTATATATTGGTGTGTACAGCAGATATACTAATGTATAAAATACATAAACATATCCATATGCAGCTGGTTTGTATATATATATCTTTATAGCTATATCATATAAAAGACGTGTGTTCGTGTTTCAACCGTTAATAAATACTGGAACTATGTTGTTGTATTCCTACCTATTCTATATTAAAGCCAGTGTTTGTCACGAAACGCAACACTTGGTTTTCGAAATGAGATGAGTTATAAAAGTCATAATTCATTGATCAAGCTAGAACGGCTTGATTGTTGTCTGCCTATCATGAGTTTAGTGACACTGGAGGGAAACAGAAGCGACACATTTTATGAGTGACTTTAAATTAATAAATATTTTTTTTCCAGTTTTGTTGTCTATACACTCCATTTTGTACTTTCATCACACAAACTAACTCCATATTAGGTTATAATGTTCTTGTTAAGTAACTTATTACGATACTGTTATAAAATAATTAAACATCTTGGAACGTATTGCTGTTAAACACTGGTTATTCCATGTATTCAATTTGTTTAGTCTCATTGACTCTTATCAATAATTGTCCTGTGAATATGTCACAAATTAATCTTGTTAATTGTGATTTGACACGCAAACATTTCTGTTCGTGTGATATCCTGTTCATTGTGAAATATTTCTTCTCGCCCTCTCTGATATAACACGAAGACATTTGAAGTGGTTTGATATTTTGTTTGTTTTGTAAATCGTTCGAAAGTACAATAGAAGAGATTGTATTTGTGTACTCGCTACAACAATACTGTCATCACACCCTTACAGTGTTGTATTGGTGTTCCCGCTACATAATACTGTCGTCACACTTTGTACATTGCTGTATTTGTGTACTCGCTACAACAATACTGTCATCACACCTTTACAGTGTTGTATTGGTGTTCCCGCTACATAATACTGTCGTTACACTTTGTACATTGTTGTATTTGTGTACTCGCCACAACAATACTGTCATTACACTTTGTACATTGTTACATTTGTGTACTCACTACAACAATACTGTAATCACACCCTTACAGTGTTGTATTGGTGTTCCCGCTACATAATACTGTCGTTACACTTTGTACATTGTTGTATTTGTGTACTCACTACAACAATACTGTCATTACATTTTGTACATTGTTGTATTTGAGTACTCATTACAACAATACTGTCATTACATTTTGTACATTGTTGTATTTGAGTACTCATTACAACAATACTGTCATTACATTTTGTACATTGTTGTATTTGAGTACTCATTACAACAATACTGTCATTACATTTTGTACATTGTTGTATTTGAGTACTCACTACAACAATACTGTCATTACACTTTGTACATTGTTATATTTGTGTACTCACTACAACAATACTGTAATCACACCCTTACAGTGTTGTATTGGTGTTCCCGCGACACAATACTGTCGTTACACTTTGTACATTGTTGTATTTGTGTACTCGCTACAACAATACTGTCATCACACCCTTACAGTGTTGTATTGGTGTTCCCGCAACACAATACTGTCATTACACTTTGTACATTGTTGTATTTGTGTACTCACTACAACAATACTGTCATTACATTTTGTACATTGTTGTATTTGTGTACTCACTACAACAATACTGTCATTACATTTTGTACATTGTTGTATTTGTGTACTCACTACAACAATACTGTCATCACACCCTTACAGTGTTGTATTGGTGTTCCCGCAACACAATACTGTCATTACACTTTGTACATTGTTGTATTTGTGTACTCACTACAACAATACTGTCATTACATTTTGTACATTGTTGTATTTGTGTACTCACTACAACAATACTGTCATTACACTTTGTACATTGTTGTATTTGTGTACTCACTACAACAATACTGTCATTACACTTTGTACATTGTTGTATTTGAGTACTCACTACAACAATACTGTCATTACACTTTGTACATTGTTGTATTTGAGTACTCATTACAACAATACTGTCATTACATTTTGTACATTGTTGTACTTGTGTACTCACTACAACAATACTGTCATTACACTTTGTACATTGTTGTATTTGTGTACTCACTACAACAATACTGTCATTACACTTTGTACATTGTTGTATTTGTGTACTCACTACAACAATACTGTCATTACATTTTGTACATTGTTGTATTTGAGTACTCACTACAACAATACTGTCATTACACTTTGTACATTGTTGTATTTGAGTACTCATTACAACAATACTGTCATTACATTTTGTACATTGTTGTATTTGTGTACTCACTACAACAATACTGTCATTACATTTTGTACATTGTTGTATTTGTGTACTCACTACAACAATACTGTCATTACATTTTGTACATTGTTGTATTTGTGTACTCGCTACAACAATACTGTCATTACATTTTGTACATTGTTGTATTTGTGTACTCACTACAACAATACTGTCATTACATTTTGTACATTGTTGTATTTGTGTACTCACTACAACAATACTGTCATTACATTTTGTACATTGTTGTATTTGTGTACTCGCTACAACAATACTGTCATCACACCCTTACAGTGTTGTATTGGTGTTCCCGCTACATAATACTGTCATTACACTTTGTACATTGTTGTATTTGTGTACTCACTACAACAATACTGTCATTACATTTTGTACATTGTTGTATTTGAGTACTCACTACAACAATACTGTCATTACACTTTGTACATTGTTGTATTTGAGTACTCATTACAACAATACTGTCATTACACTTTGTACATTGTTGTATTTGTGTACTCACTACAACAATACTGTCATTACACTTTGTACATTGTTGTATTTGTGTACTCACTACAACAATACTGTCATTACATTTTGTACATTGTTGTATTTGTGTACTCACTACAACAATACTGTCATTACATTTTGTACATTGTTGTATTTGTGTACTCGCTACAACAATACTGTCATTACATTTTGTACATTGTTGTATTTGTGTACTCGCTACAACAATACTGTCATTACATTTTGTACATTGTTGTATTTGTGTACTCACTACAACAATACTGTCATTACATTTTGTACATTGTTGTATTTGAGTACTCACTACAACAATACTGTCATTACACTTTGTACATTGTTGTATTTGAGTACTCATTACAACAATACTGTCATTACATTTTGTACATTGTTGTATTTGTGTACTCACTACAACAATACTGTCATTACACTTTGTACATTGTTGTATTTGTGTACTCACTACAACAATACTGTCATTACATTTTGTACATTGTTGTATTTGAGTACTCATTACAACAATACTGTCATTACATTTTGTACATTGTTGTATTTGAGTACTCATTACAACAATATCGTCGTCAGTAGACGTTTGTGTTTCAGCAACTTTTATTACAATTATTTTATATTACACATCAAAATAAAAAGTAAAGGTTTATACTGTTAAAACTGGATATAATAATGTGTTTGACTGTTACAACAAGCTCTAATAATGAAGAACACTGTTAAAACCAGCTATAATAATTGTGTATACTCTTACACCCAGGTATAATAACGGTGTAAACTGTTAAAACCAGCTATAATAATTGTGTATACCCTTAAAACCAGGTATAATAACGGTGTAAACTGTTAAAACCAGCTATAATAACGGTGTAAACTGTTAAAACCAGCTATAATAACGGTGTTCACCGTTGAACTCGGGAGTAATAATGGTGTATAATATTAAACTGTCATAAAGTAATGCTGTATATTGTTAAAACCAGTAATAATAATGGCGTATATCTTTTAAAAAAACATCTATAATAATGGTGTGCACTCTTAAAACCAGCAATAGTAATGGTGTATATCTCTTTTAAAAACAGCTAAAATAATGGTGTGCACTGTCAAATTTAACCAAAATAATGGTGTTGACTATTAAAGCCGGCTATAATAATGGTGTATACTGTCAAACCAAGCTATAATAATGGTGTGTACTGTTAAACCCAACTATAATAATGGTGTGTACTGTTAAAACCAACTATTATAATGGTGTGTAGTGTTAAACCAAACTATAATAATGGTGTATACTGTTAAACCCAACTATAATAATGGTGTGTACTGTTAAACCCAACTATAATAATGGTGTGTACTGTTAAAACCAACTATTACAATGGTGTGTAGTGTTAAACCAAACTATAATAATGGTGTGTACTGTTAAACCCAACTATAATAATGGTGTGTACTGTTAAAACCAACTATTATAATGGTGTGTAGTGTTAAACCAAACTATAATAATGGTGTATACTGTTAAACCCAACTATTATAATGGTGTGTAGTGTTAAACCAAACAAAAATAATGGTGTATACTGTTAAACCCAACTATAATTATGGTGTGTACTGTTAAACCCAACTATAATAATTGTGTGTACTGTTAAACCCAGCTATAATAATTGTGTATACTGTTAAACCCAACTATAATAATGGTGTATACTGTTAAACCCAGCTATAATAACGGTGTGTACTGTTAAACCCAGCTATAATAATGGTGTATACTGTTAAACCCAACTATAATAATGGTGTATACTGTTAAACCCAACTATAATAATTGTGTGTACTGTTAAACTTAACTATAATAACGGTGTGTACTGTTAAACCCAGCTATAATAATGGTGTATACTGTTAAACCAAACTATAATAATGGTGTATACTGTTAAACCCAACTATAATAATTGTGTGTACTGTTAAACCCAACTATAATAACGGTGTGTACTGTTAAACCCAGCTATAATAACGGTGTGTACTGTTAAACCCAGCTATAATAATGGTGTATACTGTTAAACCAAACTATAATAATTGTGTGTACTGTTAAACCCAGCTATAATAATGGTGTATACTGTTAAACCAAACTATAATAATGGTGTATACTGTTAAACCCAACTATAATAATTGTGTGTACTGTTAAACCCAACTATAATAACGGTGTGTACTGTTAAACCCAACTATAATAACGGTGTGTACTGTTAAACCCAACTATAATAACGGTGTGTACTGTTAAACCCAACTATAATAATGGTGTGTACTGTTAAACCCAACTATAATAATGGTGTGTACTGTTAAACCAAACTATAATAATGGTGTATACTGTTAAACCCAACTATAATAATTGTGTGTACTGTTAAACCCAACTATAATAATTGTGTGTACTGTTAAACCCAGCTATAATAACGGTGTGTACTGTTAAACCCAGCTATAATAATGGTGTATACTGTTAAACCCAACTATAATAATGGTGTATACTGTTAAACCCAACTATAATAATTGTGTGTACTGTTAAACCCAGCTATAATAACGGTGTGTACTGTTAAACCCAACTATAATAATGGTGTATACTGTTAAACCCAGCTATAATAACGGTGTGTACTGTTAAACCCAGCTATAATAATGGTGTATACTGTTAAACCCAACTATAATAATGGTGTATACTGTTAAACCCAACTATAATAATGGTGTGTACTGTTAAACCCAACTATAATAACGGTGTGTACTGTTAAACCCAGCTATAATAATGGTGTATACTGTTAAACCCAGCTATAATAACGGTGTGTACTGTTAAACCCAACTATAATAACGGTGTGTACTGTTAAACCCAGCTATAATAATGGTGTATACTGTTAAAACCAACTATAATAATGGTGTATACTGTTAAACCCAGCTATAATAATGGTGTATACTGTTAAACCCAGCTATAATAACGGTGTGTACTGTTAAACCCAACTATAATAACGGGGTGTACTGCTAAACCCAACTATAATAATGGTGTTAATTGTTAAAGAAATTATTACAACTAACCATTGAACTAAGTTTGTGACGTGTGCTTTAATTACCATTATATTTAAATAAAGAATATTTAATGTAATATCAGCACCTATATTATTCCCTTTCAATTATTTCCGAAAACCTCTCAGCCTCTCCATCAAAACGAACGTCAGATTTTGTTTTAGATTTTAAATTGAGTGAAATATATGAGAATACAAAGTCGAGGTAACCGGAAGAAACATCAGTTGAAGATGTACGGTGGTAATTAGCTCTTGTCTTTATTCTTCTGGACAAAGTTATTTGAAATTCTAATAAGAACAACTTCTGGATTTCGGACCCAAAAAATACAACTATTATAATTTGATTTAATCGTTCGTCTTTTTAGAAATAATTAACCGAAATTTTATGCAAAGTACGTAAAACTTTACGCAGTCAAAAAATAACTCTTTAATAACAAAAAAAAGAAAAAAAGATTGACCCCCAAGTTACATATACGTGACCCCTGGCGTCGTTAACCAAACTTAAACTCCAAAATTTTTAACCAAACACTCAGTTTTTCGGGCCCCCCAGTGGCTCAGCGGTATGTCTGCGGACTTACACGCTAAAATCCGGGTTTCGATACCCGTGGTGGGCAGAGCACAGATAGCCCATTGCGTAGCTTTGTGCTTAATTCTAAACAACAACAACAGTTTTTCGAATTCTAATATTCCCAAAAAAAATTGTTGTAATGTTTTTTTTCTTTTACTGCGCACGACTCATTAGATACAAAATAATTAGTTTAAAGTTAAAAAATGTTAGACCGACCTGATAAACAAGTCCTCGTTTGTGAATATTTTCCTATAACATTGCAAACAGGTTGAGGTAGTTTCACAGCCTTTCTCTTATCGATTACAGGATTGACAGTTCTCATATAATACTTTACAAAACGATTATGGTTATAACCTTTTAGTTTCTGAAGGATCTGTTTTGAAACAAAAATGAATAAATTCATGATGGCGCCCACAATAAGTTTTGCCTCCGATTAGCTTAAGCCTACATCACAATTACTGCAAATTGTATGATGCTTCACAATACAGAAGAGCATTACGTCATAAAATTACTTCCGTTAGTGTAATAACTACCATAGTTACCACAGTTAAGACTTTTTTAGGTGTCTTCTGTGGTTCTTGGATGCCCAGTATGGCCAAGTCGTTAAAGCATTCGACCCGTAATTCGAGGGTTGCAGGTTCGAATCCCCGTTACACCAAACGTGCTCGCCCTTTCAGCCAAGGAGGGTTATAATATGACAGACAATCCCACTATTCGTTGGAAAAAGAGTAGCCCAAGAGTTGGCGGTGGGTAGTGATGACTAGCTGCCTTTCATCTGTCTTACACTGCTAAATTAGGTACGGCTAGCGCAGATAGCCCTCGTGTAGCTTTGCGCGAAATTCAAACAAACCGGCTCTCGAAAAGTCATTTCTAAGTTGACGGACTGAAAAAACTAAAACCAAGGGTTTGATACCCCGCGATAGACAGAACAAAAACAGTTTATCTCATTTCTTTGTGCATAAAATAAAACATCTGTTTACTAGTTACTAGCCTACTGTGAGTGTTCCACAGCTTACATGTAGTTATAGATATCAACTAGTCATAATTATATGTATTACTTCTACATGACCACTTTCTATACTGGTCATGCAGGTAGTAGCTGGATTAAATAAGTTGTTTTCAGTTTTATAACATTGAGCATTAATATTGATATTGATATAGCAACTGTAACACGTGCATCTAAACTGATAGATCTATTGATTTAACAACTGTAAAACATACATCTAAACTGATAGATTTATTGATTTAACAACTGTAACACATACATCTAAACTGATAGATCTATTGATTTAACAACTGTAACACGTGCATCTAAACTGATAGATCTATTGATTTAACAACTGTAACACGTGCATCTAAACTGATAGATCTATTGATTTAACAACTGTAACACATACATCTAAACTGATAGATCTATTGATTTAACAACTGTAACACGTGCATCTAAACTGATAGATCTATTGATTTAACAACTGTAACACATACATCTAAACTGATAGATCTATTGATTTAACAACTGTAACACGTGCATCCAAACTGATAGATCTATTGATTTAACAACTGTAACGCATGCATCTAAACTGATAGATCTATTGATTTAACAACTGTAACACATGCATCTAAACTGATAGATCTATTGATTTAACAACTGTAACACGTGCATCTAAACTGATAGATCTATTGATTTAACAACTGTAACACATACATTTAAAGTGATAGATCTATTGATTTAACAACTGTAACACGTGCATCTAAACTGATGGATCTATTGATTTAACAACTGTAACGCATGCATCTAAACTGATAGATCTATTGATTTAACAACTGTAACACATACATTTAAAGTGATAGATCTATTGATTTAACAACTAAACACATATCTAATCATATAGATATATTGATCTAACAACTGTAACACATACATCAAAACAGATAGATATAGAAGTTATATTGTGGTATAACCTGCGTAGTGGTTACACTTTATGTAACTATTGGTCGAAAAGTATTCTATTGCTAAAATTAGCGAAACATGATTAGACAATATATGTGTGTGTGTGTCGGCACGAAACTACGGTGTGTAGATATAGAAATATCTTGGATGCTAATGATAGAAAATAAATTTTAATTATCTTTTTCAGATAATATCACTTGGTCCAATTTTATAGAGTCAATTTTTTAAACTTCTTTCATTTGTTTTTGTTTTGGAATTTCCCACAAAGCTACTCGAGGGCTATCTGCGCTAGCGGTCTCTAATTTAGCAGTGTCAGACTAGAGGGAAGGCAAGTAGTCATTACCACCCACCCCCAACTCTTGGGCTACTCTTTTACCAACAAATAGTGGGGGTGACTGTCACATATAACGCCCCCACGGCTTGGAGGGCGAGTATGTTTGGCGCGACGCGATGCGAACCCGCGACTCTCAGATTACGAGTCGCACGCCGTAATGCGCTTGACCATGCTGGGCCGTTGTTTGATGTTTTTGGTTTTTTATTCGTAAAGTTATGAAATGGACAGTGACAGCTCAGTCCATCGGGGGAAATCAAGTCAAGAGCGAATTACAATAAGGACAACGTGATCTTAACGATGTCACGTGTGTATTGGAAACAAAGAAACCTTTCTGTAAAATAGAGCACCCTGTACCAGCAGTCTTAATGTAGCTTTTCGAGAGCCATTAACGATATTAAACTACATTAGTCTTAAGGTATAGAATTAAATTAGCTTACATTAGTGATAGAATCGTGTGATTGAAGAATGTTCAAATATAGGAACTTATTTTTAGTAGCGTGTGGTAAAAAAAAATCCATAAAAGTTTAGTAAAAAGAGCGTAAAATTTCAAACGAAAGACTGTAGTGGTAAGATAAATTATCTACCACCGTATTCCAACATTAAGGAAATTTCACAGCCCGAGGTTACTTTATTTTTTGTTATAAACGAAGCTCCACAGTGGATTATTTGTGCTGTTACCACCTCAGTATCGAAACCTAAAGTTCAGTGATGTATTATGACACCGGACTTACCATAGGACGACAGTTCCTACAGTTTGAATAGAACAAAATTCTAAACAATGCATAATTTCTCTTTCTTTTTTGTTTGCGTAATTCAACAAAGTTTCCCCTACGAGTCAGTGGTAAGGTTACGAACTTACACAATAAAATACAGGGTTCGATTCCACGCTTCGGACATAGTGCAGAAGACTTTGCAGTTTCTTCACCTTTGTTTAGGCTTAACATAACCGTGTAGGTTGTTTATTTCCACGACACATACCGTTTCATAGTCTAATTAACAATGGCGTAAAGATAATATTTTGCTAAAATCTTACAACATCCCAGTTACGAAACTCTCCGCGAGTTAAAAAAACAACAACAACCAACAAACATAAAAATCCAGTTAAACAACTCTTATTAATATCTGGTACCTTTTGATTCTGGTATAAAAAATATTTAAAATTTGACAAAGATATAAATGAACTCGTTCGATATTCATAAAGCGTTTGTTGTGAATTTTGTGGTCGTGATTTTGCTTATATAACGTCATATTGTTGATGTTGTCTTCTCGGGTGTTCTGGTGGTGACTAACTGATGATTTCTATATCATCTAGTATAACACTCCGCCATCTATTGGGCGGTAGGTGAAACTCCTCGGACGGTGGCATTTTGATGGCTAAATACATACTAACACAGTCTTTTCAAATGAAATGGTGACTATAGTCTCATGACTTTCTCTTAATACAACTCTACTTCGACGTCTTTCTCAACTGACAGTGGAAGTTCTATGTCCTATATGAAATTATACTTCAATTACTGTATTTAAAAATATATATAAATATTTCAACTGACTTTCTTACTTAGCCTAACGTTGTTGATCGTAAGTAAAACTGAAGGCTTTAGTCTTACATTAGCTGCAAGACAGTATATTTAGTGTTTCATTCAAAAGTCTTTTCGTTGTGTTCGTTTATTTTTTAATTAAAAATAGCCTCAATATAGATTTTAAACTAATAGATGGCGCTCCGGAGAGACTAAGAATAAGTTGAAGAAGCAACAGACTATTCTTGTACTTTAACTAAAATTTATTTATGGTTATACATAAAAACATTTCTACACTCAAAATTTTTGTATTTGTGAATATGGAAATAAAACTTTGAGAAAATATAAATGTTTCGTAAAAAGTCGAAAAATTAATAATGGAAAACTCTCGAAGGTTTTCTTATTATTTCAAGGTTTCTCTGCGATGACGTCACTTTAAAGATTAAATAACTCGGAAAAGTAAAGGTGGTTGAGAGATTATCAAACTTTATATCCTTTACTGTCTGATTCACCATAATCTGAACATATTCAGTATTAATAATTAAACTTTATATCCTTTGCTGTCTGATTCACCATAATCTGAACACGTTCAGTATTAATAATTAAACTTTATATCCTTTACTGTCTGATTCACCATAATCTGAACATGTTCAGTATTAATAATTAAAAATTATATCCTTTACTGTCTGATTCACCATAATCTGAACATGTTCTGTATTAATAATTAAACTTTATATCCTTTACTGTCTGATTCACCATAATCTGAACATGTTCAGTATTAATAATTAAAAATTATATCCTTTACTGTCTGATTCACCATAATCTGAACATGTTCTGTATTAATAATTTAAATTATTAACATCACAATAAAAACAAAATATGAAATGTTAAAAAAACTACAGACATTTATTTATAAGCAAACTGGTGTAACAATGTATCATCAAGATTGTACGTTCTTCATAAGTGAACTGGTGTAACAATGTAGCATCAAGATTGTACATTCTTCAGGAGTGAACTGGTGTAACAATGTATCATCAAGATCGTACATTCTTCATGAATAAACTGGTGTAACAATGTATCATCAAGATTTACATTCTTCAGGAGTGAACTGGTGTAACAATGTATCATCAAGATTGTACGTTCTTCAGGAGTGAACTGGTGTAACAATGTATCATCAAGATCGTACATTCTTCATGAATAAACTGGTGTAACAATGTAGCATCAAGATTGTACGTTCTTCATGAGTGAACTGGTGCAACAATGTATCATCAAGATCGTACATTCTTCATGAATAAACTGGTGTAACAATGTATCATCAAGATTTACATTCTTCAGGAGTGAACTGGTGTAACAATGCATCATCAAGATTGTACATTCTTCATGAGTGAACTGGTGTAACAATGTATCATCAAGATTGTACATTCTTCATGAATAAACTGGTGTAACAATGTAGCATCAAGATTGTACGTTCTTCATGAGTGAACTGGTGTAACAATGTATCATCAAGATCGTACATTCTTTAGGAGTAAACTGGTGTAACAATATATCATCAAGATTGTACATTCTTCATAAGTGAACTGGTGTAACAATATATCATCAAGATTGTACATTCTTCAAGAGTGAATTGGTGTAACAATGTATCATCAAGATCGTACATTCTTTAGGAGTAAACTGGTGTAACAATATATCATCAAGATTGTACATTCTTCATAAGTGAACTGGTGTAACAATATATCATCAAGATTGTACATTCTTCATAAGTGAACTGGTGTAACAATATATCATCAAGATTGTACATTCTTCAAGAGTGAATTGGTGTAACAATGTATCATCAAGATTGTACATTCTTCAGGAGTGAACTGGTGTAAAAATGTATCATCAAGATTGTATATAATACAGACATCAAAACAATAGAACGTAATATATTCTAGTCTCTTTCTTCAGAGATGAACCTTTAAAAACGTTAGTCGTGTAGAAATCAATTTTTTTTCTTCACAGTTTTCGTTTATTTCTTGTTTTTAGTGCAAAGCTGCATTATGGTTTATCTTTACCATGTTTACCACAGTGGGTCGAATCCCTAACTTTAAAAATATAAGTCCGTATTTTAAATTGTTACCTGGTGGAGAACGCTTCACATGCGGATAGTTTGTGAAAACTGAAAGATTGGGTAGTTCATTTATCTAGTTTCAAGCTATCAAGGTTTTCATCCTTCAACACATCAAAACTTTACGGATTCGCTTCTGCTTGGAAACTAGATTTTTTTCGAACAACAAATAATTCCAAGTAAAGTTGCGGTTAACATAATAAGAAATGTTTATCCCAGATGAAACTCGAAACAGTACAGTTATCACTTTTATATGCAAAAACGGCTCTTCTGGGCCCAGAAAACACTTCAAATAGAAGAGCGAACAACGTTTCGACCTTCTTCGGTCATCGTCAGGTTCACAAAGAAAGGGTTACTGGTCGGAAGCTGACCACATGTTTGGGAGGGGTTGTATAATTGAGTGTCGCAATGTAGAGGGCGCGGTTTGAATATATAATTTGTCTATAATATTAATATAGGTGTAATGGTGTTCCTTTATATTGGTTTATTTTGGGTTTAAGTTGTTGTATAAGTAAGGCTTCTTTAATTTTTCGTTTGTTTATGTTTGTTTCTTTATTTAGTATTTTAGTGTTTTCTATGGTTGTGTTGTGTCCATTTGACTTGCAGTGTTCGAAAACGTGTGAAGGTGACCTTTTTATGTTCTTTGAATCTGGTTTCCATTTTTCTACTTGTTTCTCCTATATAGAAGTCGTGGCAGTTATCACATTGTATTTTATAAATAATGTTGGTGTGGTGTTTGTCAGTGTAGTTCTTACATAGTATAGACCTTAGTTTTGTGCCTGGTTTTTGAATAAATTTAGTGTTAACTGGAATGTTATATTTTGTTACTAGTTTTTGCCAAATGTTGGTTATTTGTTTGCTGATGTCAGGAATATATGGTATACAGCAGTATATGGTTTCGTGATTTTTTGATTCGTGAGATATATTTACTTTTGTTGGTTGATTTTGCTTTCTGTCTAGGTGTGTGCGTATAATGTTTTCTACGGTTTGTGGAGGAAACTTATTAATGTTGATGAAGTGTTGTTTTATTTTATCTAATTCATCGTTAATTTTATCTGGTGAGCATAGTTTTATGGCTGTGTTTATCTGGTTTCTTAGTATGTTGAGTTTTTGTTTTGTTTCATGTGCTGAGTCCCAAGGAATGTATAGTCCAGAACTACACTGACAAACACCACACCAACATTATTTATAAAATACAATGTGATAACTGCCACGACTTCTATATAGGAGAAACAAGTAGAAAAATGGAAACCAGATTCAAAGAACATAAAAAGTCACCTTCACACGTTTTCGAACACTGCAAGTCAAATGGACACAACATAACCATAGAAAACACTAAAATACTAAATAAAGAAACAAACATAAACAAACGAAAAATTAAAGAAGTCTTACTTATACAACAACTTAAACCCAAAATAAACCAATATAAAGGAACACCATTATACCTATATTAATATTATAGACAAAATTATATATTCAAACCGCGCCCTCTACATTGCAACACTCAATTATACAACCCCTCCCAAACATGTGGTCAGCTTCCGACCAGTAACCCTTTCTTTGTGAACCTGACGATGACCGAAGAAGGTCGAAACGTTGTTCGCTCTTCTATTTGAAGTGTTTTCTGGGCCCAGAAGAGCCGTTTTTGCATATAAAAGTTCTCAACAAGTGGGTTTCTCGACATCACTGAGTACAGTTATCACGTTAACATAAGTCTGGCTATAAGGTATTTTGTTTGTGTTCGTGTGTATGTGACTCGTACTTCGTTCTTGACAAGAAATAGGTTTCAAGTTTGATTGTGATAAGTCCAAACGAGAAAACAAACAAAGAAACAAAAAGCACAAGATAAAAACGACACAAGAGAAATTTACTCGTTTTCAAATTGTTCCATTAGATAACTATTGTTTATTAAATGTTTCACACCTGCAGGTCTTGGTAATATAACCGAAAGTTTGTGTATCGATTTTTAAAAAAAGTGTTACAAAACGTGGTGAAATTTCAAATTAATTATTTAGTATGGAAGTAAACTCATCTTTGTCTATACTAAACTGAATATCAGCTCGAGTTAGTCAATACAGTATGTCCAAGCTAATTTTCACCAAGGTCAACATCGACAAGCAACTTTTCACACAATTGTTTCTGATTCAATTGATCATGGTTGAAAAATCCATACAAGGTATACACCAACATTTTACTTTACTTGAAGATGAAAACCACAGGGTAGACACCAACATTTTATTTTACTTGAAGATCAAAACCACAGGGTACACACCAACATTTTATTTTACTTGAAGATCAGAACCACAGGGTAGACACCAACATTTTACTTTACTTGAAGATCAGAACCACAGGGTAGACACCAACATTTTATTTTACTTGAAGATCAAAACCACAGGGTACACACCAACATTTTATTTTACTTGAAGATCAGAACCACAGGGTAGATACCAACATTTTACTTTACTTGAAGATCAGAACCACAGGGTAGACACCAACATTTTACTTTACTTGAAGATCAGAACCACAGGGTAGACACCAACATTTTACTTTACTTGAAGGTCAGAACCACAGGGTAGACATCAACATTTTATTTTACTTGAAGGTCAGAACCACAGGGTAGACACCAACATTTTACTTTACTTGAAGATCAGAACCACAAGGTAGACACCAACATTTTACTTTACTTGAAGGTCAGAACCACAGGGTAGACATCAACATTTTATTTTACTTGAAGATCAGAACCACAGGGTACACACCAACATTTTACTTTACTTGAAGATCAGAACCACAGGGTAGACACCAACATTTTATTTTACTTGAAGATCAGAACCACAGGGTAGACACCAACATTTTATTTTACTTGAAGATCAGAACCACAGGGTAGACACCAACATTTTATTTTACTTGAAGATCAAAACCACAGGATACACACCAACATTTTATTTTACTTGAAGATCAGAACCACAGGGTAGATACCAACATTTTACTTTACTTGAAGATCAGAACCACAGGGTAGACACCAACATTTTACTTTACTTGAAGATCAGAACCACAGGGTAGACACCAACATTTTACTTTACTTGAAGGTCAGAACCACAGGGTAGACATCAACATTTTATTTTACTTGAAGGTCAGAACCACAGGGTAGACACCAACATTTTATTTTACTTGAAGATCAGAACCACAGGGTAGACACCAACATTTTATTTTACTTGAAGATCAGAACCACACGGTAGACACCAACATTTTATTTTACTTGAAGATCAGAACCACAGGGTAGACACCAACATTTTATTTTACTTGAAGATCAGAACCACAGGGTAGACACCAACATTTTATTTTACTTGAAGATCAAAACCACAGGGTACACACCAACATTTTATTTTACTTGAAGATCAGAACCACAGGGTAGACACCAACATATGACTCTACTTGAAGATCAGAACCATCAGTATCAGAAAGTCCAACATTACAAATAAAGGTTATTTTATTTTTATAGCTCTAGCTTAGGAGAGTTTACTTTTGTCCCTCACCAGGTGTCTAGAATAAAATCACTTCTTTCTTTATAGTTTCTTCTTATAGTACTCTAAATATGGATTTCAGTGTTGAAGTTATACAGAAGACTAAAATTGGTAAGCTAGTAAGCTTATAACAGTAAAAAGAGGGGGCTCGATACCCTCGCTGGGCTATCTATGGTAGCCCATTGTTTAACTTGGGCTTAAGATTAAACAACCTAAACATGGTAGAAGTGTTATATTCTTTTGCGGTTTATTTCGAATGTTCGCACTAAGCAACACAACCGCTAGCCATTCCCAACTTGAGGGATGTCAGATAGTCAAGAGCATCCACCTCCATTTGATTATTCTGATCCAATAATGGAATTTAATAATCGCTCTTATGACGTTCCTATAGCCACAAATTTCAAAAGATGATTTTGAGTTTCCAGTAACGAGATGGGAACCATGGATCCTCAACCTAACACGCTGACCTCTAGACCGTACCGGGCTCGTAAACTTTCATGTGATACATCCTTATTGGTTTTGTAATACCTGGTATGTAATAAGTGGATTATCGAACAGAATTTTGTACACCTGAATTCATACCCGTATTTTACTCCTTGAAAGACGCACTTTTTTCTGTAAAAATACGTTGAAAAATTCCCATACATCTTCCAAGACAAAAGTAATGGATGAAGACAAGATGTTACATTAGGGTCTTTTCAAAACGGCCTCTCATACAGATCGTAATATGATTACTTACGAGTTGGCCTGGCACGGACAGGTAGGTTAAGGCTTTCGACTCGTATTCTGAGAGTCGCGGGTTCAAATCCCGATCACAACAAATCATGTTCGCCCGTTCAGCCGTGTGGGCTTTATAATGTGACGACCAATTCCACTATTCGTTGGTAAAAGAGTAGCCCAAGAGTTGGCAGTGGGTGGTGATGACAAGCTGCCTTCTCTCTAGTCTTACACTACTAAATTAGGGACGGCTGGCGCAGATAACCCTCGAGTATCTTTGCGCGAAATTCAAAACAAACAGACTTCCCAATTACAAGTATTTTTAATAGTATAAAACATTTAAACTTACTGTGAATGATATAATGTATTTGACTATATTTACTCAGCAGGTTGAAAAAAGCCAACGATTCATCAAAGTGTTGGTTGTTGAGTTTAAATATTTTTTTCTTAGAAATGTCTTTAAAAAATTAGGGTGTCTTCCACGATGTAACATTTTACATGACGTAAAATACTGTAAGCGTTTTACGACTAAATTTATGGAAAGAAGTTAACACAGTAAAACATCCACGGTTATTTTCTTGTTAGAAGTAAAAAAAGTGTTAAATGTTTATTTCAGCTGTCAGATACAAACAAGAACATAGAACACACTGTTTATTTCAGCTGTCAGATACAAACAAGAACATAGAACACGCTGTTTATTTCAGCGGTCATATACAAACAACATAGAACACGCTATTTATTTCAGTTGTCAAATATAAACAACTACATAGAACACACTATTTATTTCAGCTGTCAGATACAAACAACTACATAGAACACACTGTTTATTTCAGTTGTCAGATACAAACAACAACATAGAACACACTGATTGTTTCAGAACCTTCCGCTATTCTTCACGACACTTTGAATGACCTTAAAGTAAATATATCGGTTGACTCAATCTTGACTGGGTTCCTCTTACGTAAAACGAAATTACACACAACATATCAAACCTTGCATAGAAACAGCAATTCAAACACTAAGACCTCACATGTTCTTATGTTTTCTGGTTCTTACGTTAAACCGATTCTAATCACCACCACCCCATGAGAAGGAGAAGGTATTTTAAACCGAGATTTTGTGTATGCGTGTGTGTCTATCTATATAACCGCGCGCATATCTCGAAAACTGGAAGAGAGGAACATCCGACTAAATGTTACAAACACCTACCCCGAATCAGTCAGTGGTACTGACACAAAACACAACGGAATGTACAGTGGTACTGACACAAAACACAACGGAAGGTACAGTGGTACTGACACAAAACAACGGAATGTACAGTGGTACTGACACAAAACACAACGGAATGTACAGTGGTACTGACACAAAACAACGGAATGTACAGTGGTACTGACACAAAAAACAACAGATTGTACAGTGGCACTGACACAAAAAACAATAGAATGTACAGTGGTACAGACACAAAAAACAACAGAATGTACAGTGGTACTGACCTAAAACACAACGGAATATACAGTGGCACTGACACAAAAAACAACAGAATGTACAGTGGTACTGACCTAAAACACAACGGAAGGTACAGTGGTACTGACACAAAAACAACATAATGTACAGTGGTACTGACACAAAACAAAACGGAAGGTGCAGTGGTACTGACACAAAAAACAACGGAAGGTACAGTGTACTGACACAAAAACAACAGAATGTACAGTGGTACTGACACAAAAAACAACGGAATGTACAGTGGCACTGACACAAAAACAACAGAATGTACAGTGGTACTGACACAAAAAACAGAATGTACAGTGGTACTGACACAAAAACAACAGAATGTACAGTGGTACTGACACAAAACACAACGGAATGTACAGTGGTACTGACACAAAAAACAACAGAATGTACAGTGGCACTGACACAAAAACAACAGAATGTACAGTGGTACTGACACAAAACACAACGGAATGTACAGTGGTACTGACACAAAACACAACGGAATGTACAGTGGTACTGACACAAAAAACAACAGAATGTACAGTGGTACTGACACAAAACACAACGGAATGTACAGTGGTACTGACACAAAAAACAACAGAATGTACAGTGGCACTGACACAAAAACAACAGAATGTACAGTGGTACTGACACAAAAAACAACAGAATGTACAGTGGTACTGACACAAAACACAACGGAATGTACAGTGGTACTGACACAAAAACAACAGAATGTACAGTGGTACTGACACAAAAAACAACAGAATGTACAGTGGTACTGACACAAAACACAACGGAATGTACAGTGGTACTGACACAAAACACAACGGAAGGTACAGTGGTACTGACAAAAAACAACGGAATGTACAGTGGCACTGACACAAAAAACAACGGAAGGTACAATGGTAGTGACACAAAAAACAACGGAATGTACAGTGGTACTGACACAAAACACAACGGAATGTACAGTGGTACTGACACAAAAAACAACAGAATGTACAGTGGCACTGACACAAAAAACAACAGAATGTACAGTGGTACTGACACAAAACACAACGGAATGTACAGTGGTACTGACACAAAACACAACGGAATGTACAGTGGTACTGACACAAAAAACAACAGAATGTACAGTGGTACTGACACAAAACACAACGGAATGTACAGTGGTACTGACACAAAAAACAACAGAATGTACAGTGGCACTGACACAAAAACAACAGAATGTACAGTGGTACTGACACAAAAAACAACAGAATGTACAGTGGTACTGACACAAAACACAACGGAAGGTACAGTGGTACTGACACAAAAACAACAGAATGTACAGTGAGTGGTACTGACACAAAAACAACATAATGTACAGTGGTACTGACACAAAACACAACGGAATGTACAGTGGTACTGACACAAAACACAACGGAAGGTACAGTGGTACTGACACAAAAACAACATAATGTACAGTGGCACTGACACAAAAAACAACGGAAGGTACAATGGTAGTGACACAAAAAACAACGGAATGTACAGTGGTACTGACACAAAAAACAACAGAATGTACAGTGGTACTGATACAAAAAACAGAATGTACAGTGGTACTGACACAAAAAACAACAGAATGTACAGTGGCACTGACACAAAAAACAACAGAATGTACAGTGGTACTGACACAAAACACAACGGAATGTACAGTGGTACTGACACAAAAAACAACAGAATGTACAGTGGTACTGACATAAAACACAACGGAAGGTACAGTGGTACTGACACAAAAACAACATAATGTACAGTGGTACTGACACAAAACAAAACGGAAGGTGCAGTGGTACTGACACAAAAAACAACGGAAGGTACAGTGGCACTGACACAAAAAACAACAGAATGTACAGTGGTACTGACACAAAAAACCACGGAATGTACAGTGGTACTGACACAAAAACAACAGAATGTACAGTGGTACTGACACAACACAAAACGGAAGGTGCAGTGGTACTGACACAAAAAACAACGGAAGGTACAGTGGTACTGACACAAAACAAATCGGAAGGTACAGTGGTGCTGACACAAAAAACAACAGAATGTACAGTGATACTGACACAAAAAATAGAATGTACAGTGGTACTGACACAAAAAACAACAGAATGTACAGTGGCACTGACACAAAAACAACGGAAGGTACAGTGGTACTGACACAAAAACAACAGGATGTACAGTGGTAGTGACACAAAAACAACAGAAGGTACAGTGGTACTGACACAAAACACAACAGAATGTACAGTGGTACTGACGCAAAAAACAACAGAATGTACAGTGGCACTGTCACAAAAACAACATAATGTACAGTGGTGGTAACACAAAACACAACATAATGTACGGTTGTGATAGCACAAAACACAATATAATGTACGATGTTATTAACCAAAACACAAAATAATGGTTAGTAGTTGACGTCTGTGAATCACCTTAGATTTGTAAACAGCTAACTGGAATGTAACACCAAACATTACATTTGGTTTGGTATGAAGAATTACGCGCAAAACTACACGAGGGGGTATCTGTATTAAACATCTCTAATTTAAAGCGAAAAACTAGAAGGAAGGTAACTTATCATTACTACCCATCGCCAACTTTTTTATCAATGAATAGCGGGATTGAATGTCGCATTATAATGTCCCCACGGCTGAAAGAAAGAGCAATCATGTTTTGTGGGACATGAACGTCGAACTCGCCAAAAAAATTACCTCAGTTAACAGTGTTTAGAAGTTGATAGTTTAGGGGACCAGAAAATACTGCGCGGTTTGGATGTTTTAAATATTAAACATGTCGGTGAATCTAACCGTAGCAGTTTATCTGTTCTGAATTAAAAACGATTTTTTGTTTAAATCCTGTGTACCATTTCGTTTTGTACATTACGATTTTTTGTTTAAATTCTGTGTACCAGTTCGTTTTGTACATTACGATTCTTTGTTTAAATTCTGTGTACCAGTTCGTTTTGTACATTACGATTCTTTGTTTAAATCCTGTGTACCAGTTCGTTTTGTACATTACGATTTTTGTGTTTAAATCCTGTGTACCAGTTCATTTTGTACATTACGATTTTTGTGTTTAAATCCTGTGTACCAGTTCGTTTTGTACATTACGATTTTTGTGTTTAAATCCTGTGTACCAGTTCGTTTTGTACATTACGATTTTTGTGTTTAAATCCTGTGTACCAGTTCATTTTGTACATTACGATTTTTGTGTTTAAATCCTGTGTACCAGTTCGTTTTGTACATAACGATTTTTGTGTTTAAATCCTGTGTACCAGTTCGTTTTGTACATTACGATTTTTGTTTAAATCCTGTGTACCAGTTCGTTTTGTACATTACGATTTTTGTGTTTAAATCCTGTGTACCAGTTCATTTTGTACATTACGATTTTTGTGTTTAAATCCTGTGTACCAGTTCGTTTTGTACATAACGATTTTTGTATTTAAATCCTGTGTACCAGTTCGTTTTGTACATAACGATTGTTTTTAAAAACCAAAAGCATCGCTTCACTTCCATGCTGTGTTTCCACACAATAAATTACTTGAGTGCTCAGAATTCCGAACCTCTCTTAGATTCTCCTCTATTAACTCTGCAGATAGTCCAATGGGACTTTGCTATAATAAAACAAACACACATACTGTTAAAGCGACACCTAGTTTTGTGAAACAGAGATGAACTTGAGATGAATATTCTCTGTGGGTGTTGTACCACGGGTTGAATTACTCCAAGCTAGGCCTGACCACTTCATTGGAACAAAGCCAGAACTTAGATGTTGATGGAAACATAATTTGTTACTCCATTGTTTAAACTCAACAACAATATTGTAAACTTTGCAGCAATGATATGGAACTGAAGTTTACATTTCTGTTGATCGAACATGGTGATAACATTCCAAAGATTAACAGTTATATCTCGTGATATGTTTTTTATTTATTAAGATATATAAATAAGGCCATGCAACGTTTCATTAGGTCATCGTCAGGTATAAAAATAAAATAATAACTAAGTACAAAAGCTGATAATTGTTCATTACTGATTGAAGTTTTCACAGTAAAGAAAGTACGGCGTTTCGGACATTTTGTACTTTAAAATGATCGACCCAGTGATCGAAACGTCCAAAAAGCTGAAACTTATAATAAAATAATACTTATAATCATTGATTTAAGTGAAAACGAAACTATTGAGAAACGTAATTTAATCGTGTGAAAGATAAACTTAACCAACAATATTATTGTATAACAAGAAGTAACTATGCGGGAACAAAAATACAATAAAAAACACTTAATATTGTACATAAAATTATGTTTTCACACTTGGTTATCAAAAGCTGTTTTGAAACATATAATTGTTTTAAACAGCGATAATATAGTAGGTGGTAGGATGAGCTGACGACGGCCGTCGTTTAAAGATAGACTTCTATTTGATTAACATATCAAATACGAAATTGCCTTTATATGTAACGTCGAACTTTGGAGATCCAGTTTTATAGCTGTGATTGTGGTACAACCGAAGTGTATGGACTTCAGAGTTTGTGGCCGAGCCTCGTTGTTGCTCTCAACGGGTATCATGGAATAAACGACAAAAATCACAAAAGCTTACGAATGGTTAAACACAATATCATTAGAATTTTATATTGTTTTGTTAAGCACCTTCCGTGTAAAAAAATCTCGCCGTTTGAATTTTTTTTTGTAATTACCAAACAGTCATCTGTTGTTATGCTGTTTGTGTTATAAAGATCAAACTGTGAAACGAAATGTTTGGGAACACGAACAAACATTTCCTGTAGTTATAAGGTCTGTTTTAATATCATTAATTACCAAACATTTCCTGTAGTTATAAGGTCTGTTTTAATATCATTAATTAACAAACATTTCCCCTAGTTATACGGTCTGTTTTAATATCATTAATTACCAAACATTTCCTGTAGTTATAAGGTCTGTTTTAATATCATTAATTACCAAACATTTCCCCTAGTTATACGGTCTGTTTTAATATCATTAATTACCAAACATTTCCTGTAGTTATACGGTCTGTTTTAATATCATTAATTACCAAACATTTCCTGTAGTTATACGGTCTGTTTTAATATCATTAATTACCAAACATTTCCTGTAGTTATACGGTCTGTTTTAATATCATTAATTACCAAACATTTCCTGTAGTTATACGGTCTGTTTTAATATCATTAATTACCAAACATTTCCTGTAGTTATACGGTCTGTTTTAATATAATTTATTAACAAACAATTTGCTTTAGTTATACGGTCTGTTTTAATGTAATTAATTAACAAATATTTTCTGTAGTTATAAGGTCTTTGTTTTAATATAATTAATTAATTCAATTACTTACAAAATTACTATAAAATGTTTGCTTTAACGAAAAGCTACACAATAGGCTAACTTTACTTTGTGAACTACTTGGATCAAACGTCGGATTTTAGCATTGTAGGTCGTAATAGCTTACTCGACGGGGGGGGACTAAAATAATCGAAAATAAAATATAATTCTCATGAAAATGTTGATGTCATCAGCAAGTATTTTCAAAGTTTAAATCATAGAAATCGATTATTGATAATAAATATCTCGTCACGTCAACAGTATCCAACACGGTTTTGTAGATATATCCCAAGATTTATTGTATCATTTGTAAACACGGGCACACATCTTTAAGTGAAAAAACTCAAAACTTCAAGCCCAGTATAGTGGTGAGTCTAAAGAGTTATAATGCTGAAATTCCAGTTTCAATATTCAGTGTTTAGAGGCCCGGCATAGCCAGGTGGTTAAGACACTCCATTCATAAACTGAGGATCGCTGGTTCGTATTCCCGTCTCACCAAAGATTTTTTCGCTTTTTCAGCCGTGCGGGCGTTATAATGTTTCGGTCAATCCCACTATTCGTTGGTAAAAGAGTAGCCCAATAATTGGCAGTGGATGGTTATGACTAGCTGCTTTCCCTGTGGTCTCACACTGCTAAATTTGGGACGGCTAGCGCAGATAACCCTCGTGTACCTATGCGCGAAGTTCAAAAAGAAACCTAGTTTTGATTTTAACTAAAAAGAAACTTAATCAGTAACTATGTTGTCTCTGACTGAGTCAAAGATATTATTTCAACAACCATTGACGTGTTTGTTTCTATGTTTTCTTGTTAGGCTCAAAACTTCATGGGTGGCTATTTATACTCTGACCACCATGTTTGTTTTATTTTGAATTTCGCTCACAGCTACACGAGGGCTACTCGTTTCTAATTTAACAGTGTGAGACTAGAGGAAAAGTAACTAGTCATCACCCTGTAACGGATTTAATATTATGTATTTATTTTAATACTGATGTTAGTTTTAGTTAAACATATATTTGGAAATGTATGTGACTTGTACTGTTAAATCTGTATTGAGAAATTTCCGCCTGTTTACTAATTTGTAGAAAATACTCTCAAATATAAGAATCAATAACGTAATATATGTTAGTAAAATATTAGTTACTGCCAGTACTGTTGTTAATTGAACCTTCTAGAACCTCGCCTTAGCGTTTATAAACTGACGCGCCAAGAGACAGAGTATCATAGTTAGTTTTGCTATAGTTAATACACTATAAACCTCAGAGACTATAACTGTGATAAACGCTTATTAATCAGGAAACTACAGATACTTAACCTGGAACGTTTATAGATTTCAAACATTACAAACAGTTTAATTTCAGTGGATTAACATCAGACGTTCGTGTTTCTACGAAGACATTAGACAGCTTCGTCAAAGAAAAGTCAACTTGTTAACGGCATGAGACCAGCCAAGATGAGAGAGCTACCTAGTTTTCCCGTCAAGAGAAGTGTGCATGTGTACCAACACAGAATTAATTCGCTCTCTGTGAACTGTCGATAAAATATTCACTTTCAGACCAGAGAGAAGACTTGACATTGTTTGTAAAACTTTTATATACAAGTCTTTATTTGAAACAACCATTATTATAAATTGTATTGTTGTTTGCATATTAAAATATATTTAAGTTAAGAAAGAAAAGTGTGTACGTCATTCTTGTTAGCAGATATTATAAATTTAACTCATATCGACATTCGATTAGCTTCTTAATTAAAATTAAAGTTTCAAACTATTTCAAATTGCAATATGTAACATACTAAATCATAGACTCGACCGAGATAAATTATAATACGTAACAATTCTCACTGCCAACTCTTGGTCTACTCTTTTACCAACGAATATTAGGATTGATATCCCATTACAACACCTCCACGGCTAAAGGACCTAACACGTTTGGCTGGACGAAGATTCGAACCCGCGACCCTCAGATTGCGATAGAAACGCCCCTAGTGAAATCAGATGATTTGAGTATAATGCCCAGAGCTGGTAAAAACCAACAACAAACGAGTTTTCCACACCAAAAGTTTTTATTAGGTTTTGAAATAATGAACATAGACTTGTACGATTCAAGTCACCAAAAATATCCTAGAATATGTAAAGAAATTTGAACTTAAATCACTTCTTGGCACTGTTCGAAAGCAGGGCTCAGATACGCGATACAGCGCCACCTGTTTCTAACGTGGAGTTACTATTCGGGAAGAACTTTGGAGCGAATTCTACCGGTAGATTATAGTATCTAGCAGTTCGTTTCAACACACTGACTGATTTAAAGCATAGACAGCAGTGGGTGGGGATAAAAAACAACCAGATAGAATCGACCGTACACAACTAATTTTAATGTCGGTGATTTCCTCACAGTTCTGATCAGAAACATGGGGTCATTCTCTACCAACAGGATGGTCCAAATTAGGCATGGCACCTCTCTAAAGTGTCTTGTTTTTAATTCTTAAACTAGCTACTATAAAAACCGCTAAATATTTTATAAAACCAGAAAATGGAAGGGGAAAGTATATTTACCCTGTTTAAGTCGATAATCAAAAATCTTTTAACGGAACCAGATGGTCACCTGTTGTTTTTTAACTAGACACAGCTCAGTTAACGTGACTGTGTTGTTTTACCACAGAGACGAGGATGTTGGTAGAGCTGGACATGTTATGAGAAATCGAATTAGACATTGGTTTGCTACCAGTTCGATTAGAGGACTATATATAAATAAACCTAAAGACAACAGAATGGGCGATTAGAGGAACATGACATGACCGAACTCTGACCGTAAGGGGACATCATTATCATTCACAAAGTAAAATATTAAACAACCTGAGCTTGGACTTGGGACTGTACACATATTGCAAATTCCAGATGCTGGATCTCAAAACTTTTTTCGGACTTAAAATCGAATTATAAATCAAATATGGGCATTTTTTTACCAGAACTGTGGGAAGTCACGACCGCATCTAGTAACTGCTTTGGCCAGTGAGTAGTTTGGTCGTCAATGTGTTGAAACTGCCTGATTGGTTGATCTTATCTTTGGGCATGCCAAATGCGTTAATGTCGTGACTCACAGAATCAGGAATTGTGTACAGCTGGTGGTGAATCGGCTTATGTTCTTTTGGTTGTTTGTTTCTTTCTTCTTCCTGTAGCATCTGGTACGTAGGAGACAGGGTGATGTCAGAAGCTTTCTGTATCTTGGTGCCAGCCTTGGTACCTGCTTGACCGCTAGCAGAAGTAAAGCAGAGTTACACTCACGGTTATATTTTATGAATGAAACAACACTTTTAACCTGCAACTGTCTAGAAATAGTTTCTTTTCTTACTGTTGTATAGGTTTATATACTTCTTCGAACCTGCATTTTATGGGGAAAATAACCGTATTGACGAGGAGTTTTAACTAAGTTTTAGATAGCACAGAACTTGTGAGACTTGGATAAGATGATAACACAAACGGTTGAAACAATTGTCAATAAAAATACTTATATTTCTGTCAAGTGTTTATAGAGTGTATCAAACTAAAGTTCTTTATCAGATGAACAACTTGTGATGGCGTTTCGGTCTTCAAAAATACAAGCATCATCAAACCTGATTAACAGAAGAACTCGTTATAAACTCACAATATCCACCGATACGCTGACTTACTTGTCAGACTTTGTAAAATCACGAATGTTGTAAAAACACACGGAGAAATGTGTCTCGCAATAAACATACAGTTACTTATGTATGATACTTACAATATGATAGTTTTCATAAAACTTGAAGGTGTAACCAACATTAGGGGGCATGTGTCTGTGTCAACGTTCGTGTATCATATCCAAACATTACTAGAAACTCGAAACGTTGTTCGCTCTTCTTTTTAAAATATTTTCTAAACACAAACGAGCCGTTTTTGCATATAAAATTACTAGAAACTATAAATACTTTATAATATTCAAAATACTTTGATTTTAGTCTATGTAAAAACTGAAATAAAGATATAGCACTAACGTATGTAACAACTGAAATAAAGATATAGAACTAATGTATGTAACAACTGAAATAAAGATATAGAACTAATGTATGTAACAACTGAAATAAAGATACAGAACTAATAAATGTAATGACTGACCTAAAGATATAGAACTAATGTATGTAACAACTGAAATAAAGAGAAAGAACTAAATTATGTAACAACTGAAATAAATATATAGAACTAATGTATGTAATGACTGAACTAAAGATATACAACTAATGTATATAACAACTGAAATAAAGATATAGAACTAATGTATGTAATGACTGATCTAAAAATATAGAACTAATGTACGTAAAAACTGAAATAAAGATATAGAACTAATGTATGTAACAACTGAAATAAATATACAGAAAAAATGTATGGAACAACTGAACTATAGATATAGAACTAATGTATGTAACACCTGAAATAAAGCTATGGAACTAATGTATGTAATAACTGAACTACAGATATAAAACTAATGTATGTAACAACTGAACTACAGATATACAACTAATGTATGTAACAACTGAACTACAGATATAGCACAAATATATGTAACCACTGAACTACAGATATAGAAGTAAAGTATGTAACAACTGAACTACAGTTATAGAACAAATATATGTAACAACTGAAATAAAGATATAGAACTAATGTATGTAATGACTCAACTAAAGATATACAACTAATGTATGTAACAACTGAACTCAGATATAGAAAAAATGCATGTAACAACTGAACTACAGATATAGAACAAATATATGTAAAATCTGAAATAAAGATATTGAACTAATTTATGTAACAATTCAACTATAGATATAGAACTAATGTATGTGACAACTGAACTACAGCTATAGAACAAATATATGCAACAACTGAAACAAAGATATAAAACAAATTTATGTAACAACTGAAGTACAGATATAGAACTAATATATGTAACAACTTAACAGCAAATATAGAACAAATGTATGTAACAACTGAAATAAAGATATAAAACTAATGTATGTTACAACTAAACTACAGATTTAGAACAAATGAATGTAACAACTGAACTAAAGATCAACAACTAATGTATGTAATGACTAAACTATAGATAAACAACTAATGTATGTAACAACTGAAATAAAGATAAAGAACTAATGTATGTAACAACTGAACTGCAGATATAGAAAAAATGTGTGTAACAACTGAACTACAGATATAGAACTAATATATGTTACAACTCAAATAAAGATATAGAACTAATGCATGTAACAACTGAACTTCAGATACAGAACAAATGTATGTAACAACTGAACTACAGATATAGAACAAATATATGAATACTGAAATAAAGATATAGAACAAATTTATGTAACAATTGAGCTATAGATATAGAACAAATGTATGTATGTGACAACTGAACTACAGATATACAACTAATGTATGTAACAACTTAACTACAGATATAGAACAAATATATGTAACAACTGAACTATAGATATAAAACTAATGCATGTGAAAACTAAGCTACACATATGGAAAAAATATATGTAACTGAAATAAAGATATAGAACAAATATATGTAACAACTGAAATAAAGATATAAAACAAATGTATGTAACAACTAAACTACAGATATAAAACTAATGAATGTAATACTGAAATAAAGATATAGCATAAATGTATGTAACAACTGAAGTACAGATATCGAACAAATATATGTAACAACTGAACTAGAGATATAGAAATAATATATGTAACAACTGAACTACAGATATAGAACAAATGTATGTAATGACTAAACTAAAGATATACAACAAATGTATGTAACAACTGAACTGCATATATAAAAAAAATGTGTGTAAACCCTGAACTACAGATATAGAACTAATACATGTAACAACTGAAATAAAGATACAGAACAAATGTATGTAAAGACTAAACTAAAGATATACAACTAATGTATGTAACAACTGAACTACAAATATAGCACAAATATATGTAACAACTGAACTACAGATATAGAAGTAAAGTATGTAACAACTGAACTACAGTTATAGAACAAATATATGTAACAACTGAAATAAAGATATAGAACTAATGTATGTAATGACTCAACTAAAGATATACAACTAATGTATGTAACAACTGAACTCAGATATAGAAAAAATGCATGTAACAACTGAACTACAGATATAGAACAAATATATGTAACATCTGAAATAAAGATATTGAACTAATTTATGTAACAATTCAACTATAGATATAGAACTAATGTATGTGACAACTGAACTACAGCTATAGAACAAATATATGCAACAACTGAAACAAATATATAAAACAAATTTCTGTAACAACTGAAGTACAGATATAGAACTAATATATGTAACAACTTAACAGCAAATATAGAACAAATGTATGTAACAACTGAAATAAAGATATAGAACTAATGTATGTTACAACTAAACTACAGATTTAGAACAAATGAATGTAACAACTGAAATAAAGATAAAGAACTAATGTATGTAACAACTGAACTTCAAATATAGAACAAATGTATGTAACAACTGAACTACAGATATAGAACAAATATATGAACAACTGAAATAAAGATATAGAACTAATGCAGGTGACACTGAACTACAGATATAGAACAAATATATGTAACAACTGAAATAAAGATATAGAACAAAAGTATGTAACGACTGAACTAAAGATATACAACTAATGTATGTCACAACTTAACTACAGATATAGAACAAATATATGTAACAACTGAACTACAGATATAAAACTAATGCATGTGACAACTGAACTACATATATAGAACAAATATGTGTAATAACTGAAATAAGGATATAGAACAAATATATGTAACAACTGAACTAAAGATATAGAACTAATATATGTAACAACTGAAATAAAGATATAGAACAAATGTATGTAATGACTGAACTGAAGATAAACAACTATTGTATGTAACAACTGAACTACAGATTTAGAACACATGTATGTAACAACTGAACTAAAGATATCAAACTAATGTATGTAACAACTGAAATAAAGATATAGAACGAATATATGTAACAACTGAACTAAAGATATGGAACAAATATATGTAACAACTGAAATAAAGATATAGAACTAATGTATGTAATGACTGAACTAAAAATATACAAGTAATATACGTAACAACTGAACTGCAGATATAGAAAAAAATGTGTGTAACAACTGAACTACAGATATAGAACTAATATATGTAACAACTGAAATAAAGATTTTGAACTAATGTATGTAACAACTGAAATAAAGATATAGAACTAATGTGTATAGAAACTGAACTACAGATTTAGAACAAATGTATGTAACAACTCAACTAAAGATATAGAACAAATGTATGTAACAATTGAAAAAAAGATATAGAACAAATATATGTAACAACTGAAGTACAGATATAGAACTAATATATGTAACAACTGAACTGCAGATATACAAGAAATGTAGGTAACGACTGAACTAAAGATATACAACTAATGTATGTAACAACAGAACTACAGATATAGAACAAATATACGTAACAACTGAACTACAGATATAGAACTAATGCAGGTGACACTGAACTACAGATATAGAACAAATATATGTAACAACTCAACTAAAGATATACAACTAATGCATGTAATGACTGAACTACAGATATACAACTAATGTATATAACAACTGAAATAAATAAATAGAACAAATATATGTAACAACTGAACTACAGATATAGAACTAATACATGTAAGAACTGAAATAAAGATATAGAACAAATGTATGTAATGACTGAAATAAAGATATAGAACTAATGTATGTAACAACTGAACTACAAATATAGAACTAATGTATGTAACAACTGAACTACAGATTTAGAACAAATATATGTAACAACTGAACAAAAGATATACAACTAATGTATGTAATGACTGAACTACAGATATACAACTTATGTATATAACAACTGAAATAAATATATAGAACAAATATATGTAACAACTGAACTAAAGATATGGAACAAATATATATAACAACTGAAATAAAGATATAGAACTAATATATGTAATCACTGAACTAAAGATATACGAATGATATATATAAAAACTGAACTGCAGATATAGAATAAAAATGTGTGTAACAACTGAACTACACATATATAACTAATCTATGTAACAACTGAAGTATAGATATAGAACTAATATATGTAACAACTGAAATAAAGATATAGAACAAATGTATGTAACGACTGAACTAAAGATATACAACTAATGTATGTAACAACTGAACTACAGATATAAAACTAATGCATGTAACACCTGAACTACAAATATAGAACAAATATATTTAACAACTGAAATAAAGATATAGAACAAATGTATGTAACGACTGAAATAAAGATATAGAACTAATATATGTAATGACTAAACTACAGATATAGAACAAATATATGTAACAACTGAACTAGAGATATAGAACAAATATATGTAACACCTGAAATAAAGATAATGAACTAATTTACGTAACAATTGAACCATAGATATAGAACTAATGTATGTGACAACTCAACTACAGATATACAACAAATATATGCAGCAACTGAAATAAAGAAAAAGAACAAATGTATGTAATAACTGAAATACAGATATAGAACTAATATATGTAACAACTGGACTGCAGATCTAGAGAAAAATGTGTGTAACAACTGAACTAGAGATATAGAACAAATATATGTTACAACTGAAATAAAGATATAAAACTTACGCACGTAACAACAGAACTGCACATATAGAACAAATGTATATAACAACTGAACTAGAGATATAGAACAAATATATGTAACAACTGAAATAAAGATATAGAACTAATTTACGTAACAACTGAAATAAAAATATAGAACTAATGTATGTAACAACTGAACTACAGATTTAGAAGAAATGTATGTAACAACTGAAGTACAGATATAGAACTAATATATGTAACAACTGAACTGCAGATATACAAGAAATGTATGTAACAACTGAAATAAAGATGTAAAACTAATGTGTGTAGCAACTGAACTACAGATTTAGAACAAATATACGTAAGAACTGAACTACAGATATAGAACTAATATATGTAACAACTGAAATAAAGATATAGAACAAATGTATGTAATGACTGAACTAAAGATAAACAACTATTGTATGTAACAACTGAACTACAGATTTAGAACACATGTATGTAACAACTGAACTAAAGATATAAAACTAATGTATGTAACAACTGAAATAAAGATATAGAACGAATATATGTAACAACTGAACTAAAGATATGGAACAAATATATGTAACAACTGAAATAAAGATATAGAACTAATGTATGTAATGACTGAACTAAAAATATACAAGTAATATACGTAACAACTGAACTGCAGATATAGAAAAAAATGTGTGTAACAACTTAACTACAGATATAGAACTAATATATGTAACAACTGAAATAAAGATATTGAACTAATGTATGTAACAACTGAAATAAAGATATAGAACTAATGTGTATAGAAACTGAACTACAGATTTAGAACAAATGTATGTAACAACTCAACTAAAGATATAGAACAAATGTATGTAACAACTGAAAAAAAGATATAGAACAAATATATGTAACAACTGAAATAAAGATATAGAACAAATGTATGTAACGACTGAACTAAAGATATACAACTAATGTATGTAACAACAGAACTACAGATATAGAACTAATGCAGGTGACACTGAACTACAGATATAGAACAAATATATGTAACAACTCAACTAAAGATATACAACTAATGCATGTAATGACTGAACTACAGATATACAACTAATGTATATAACAACTGAAATAAATAAATAGAACAAATATATGTAACAACTGAACTACAGATATAGAACTAATACATGTAAGAACTGAAATAAAGATATAGAACAAATGTATGTAATGACTGAAATAAAGATATAGAACTAATGTATGTAACAACTGAACTACAAATATAGAACTAATGTATGTAACAACTGAACTACAGATTTAGAACAAATATATGTAACAACTGAACAAAAGATATACAACTAATGTATGTAATGACTGAACTACAGATATACAACTTATGTATATAACAACTGAAATAAATATATAGAACAAATATATGTAACAACTGAACTAAAGATATGGAACAAATATATATAGAACAACTGAAATAAAGATATAGAACTAATATATGTAATGACTGAACTAAAGATATACGAATGATATATATAAAAACTGAACTGCAGATATAGAATAAAAATGTGTGTAACAACTGAACTACACATATATAACTAATCTATGTAACAACTGAAGTATAGATATAGAACTAATATATGTAACAACTGGACTGCAGATCTAGAGAAAAATGTGTGTAACAACTGAACTAGAGATATAGAACAAATATATGTTACAACTGAAATAAAGATATAAAACTTACGCACGTAACAACAGAACTGCAGATATAGAACAAATGTATATAACAACTGAACTACAGATATAGAACAAATATATGTAACAACTGAAATAAAGATATAGAACTAATTTACGTAACAACTGAAATAAAAATATAGAACTAATGTATGTAACAACTGAACTACAGATTTAGAAGAAATGTATGTAACAACTGAAGTACAGATATAGAACTAATATATGTAACAACTGAACTGCAGATATACAAGAAATGTATGTAACAACTGAAATAAAGATGTAAAACTAATGTGTGTAGCAACTGAACTACAGATTTAGAACAAATATACGTAAGAACTGAACTACAGATATAGAACTAATGTAGGTGACAACTGAAATAAAGATATAGAACAAATATATGTAACAACTGAAATAAAGATATAGAATAAATGTATGTAACAACTGAAGTACAGATATAGAACCAATATATATAAAAACTGAACTGCAGATATACAACTAATGTATGTAACAATTAAAATAAAGATATAGAACCAATATATGTAACAACTGAAGTAAAGATATAGAACTAATATATGTAACAACTGAAATAAAGATATAGAACAAATGTATGTAATGACTGAACTTAAGATATACAAATAATGTATGTAACAACTGAACAACAGATATAAAACTAATGTATGTATTAACTGAAGTACAGATATAGAACTAATATATGTAACAACTGAACTGCAGATATAGAAAAAATGTATGTAACAACTGAAATAAAGATAAAGAACTAATGTGTGTAACAACTGAACTACAGATTTAGAACAAATGTATGTAACAACTGAAGTACAGATATACAACAAATGTATGTAACAACTGAAATAAAGATATGGAACTAATATATGTAATGACTGAACTACAGATATAGAACAAATATATGTAACACCTGAAATAAAGATAATGAACTAATTTATGTAACAATTGAACCATAGATATAGAACTAATGTATGTGACAACTGAACTACAGATATAGAACAAATATATGCAGCAACTGAAATAAAGAAAAAGAACAAATGTATGTAATAACTGAAATAAAGATATAGAACTAATGTATGTAACAACTGAAATAAAGATTAACTAATGTATGTAATGACTGAACTATAGATATAGAACTAATGTATGTAACAACTTAACTGGCAAACATAGAACAAATGTATGTAACAACTTAACTGGCAAACATAGAACAAATGTATGTAACAACTGAAATAAAGATATAGAACTAATGTATGTAACAACTGAAATAAAGATTAACTAATGTATGTAATGACTGAACTATAGATATAGAACTAATGTATGTAACAACTGAGATAAAGATATAGAACAAATATATGTAACAACTGAACTACAGATATAAAACTAATGCATGTGACAACTGAACTTCACATATAGAACAAATATATGTAACAACTGAAATAAAGATATAGAACAAATATATGTAACAACTGAACTAAAGATATAGAACAAATGTATGTAATGACTGAACTAAAGATAAACAACTATTGTATGTAACAACTGAACTACAAATATAGAACTAATGTATGTAACAACTGAACTACAGATTTAGAACACATGTATGTAACAACTGAAATAATGATATAGAACAAATATATGTAACAACTGAACTACAGATATAAAACTAATGCATGTGACAACTGAACTACACATATAGAACAAATATATGTAACAACTGAAATAAAGATATAGAACAAATATATGTAACAACTGAACTAAAGATATAGAACAAATGTATGTAATGACTGAACTAAAGATAAACAACTATTGTATGTAACAACTGAACTACAAATATAGAACTAATGTATGTAACAACTGAACTACAGATTTAGAACACATGTATGTAACAACTGAAATAATGATATAGAACAAATATATGTAACAACTGAACTAAAGATATGGAACAAATATATGTAACAACTGAAATAAAGATATAGAAGTAATGTATGTAATGACTGAACTAAAAATATACAAGTAATATATGTAACAACTGAACTACAGATATAGAACTAATATATGTAACAACTGAAATACAGATACAGAACAAACGTATGTAACAACTGAAATAATGATATAGAACTAATGTGTATAGAAACTGAACTACAGATTTAGTACAAATGTCTGTAACAACTCAACTAAAGATATAGAACAAATGTATGTAACAACTGAAATAAAGATATAGAACAAATATATGGAACAACTGAAATAAAGATATAGAACAAATATATGTAACGACTGAACTAAAGATATACAACTAAAGTATGTAACAACAGAACTACAGATATAGAAAAAATATACGTAAGAACTGAACTACAGATATAGAACTAATGCAGGTGACACTGACCTACAGATATAGAACAAATATATGTAACAACTGAAATAAAGATAGAGAATAAATGTATGTAACAACTATAGTACAGATATAGAACTAATATATGTAAAAACTGAACTGCAGATATAGAACAAATATATGTAACAACTGAAATAAAGATATTGAAGAAATATATGTAACAACTGAACTAGAGATATAAAACTAATAAATATAACAACTGAACTACAGTTATAGAACAAATATACGTAAAAACTGAACTACAGATATAGAACTAATGCAGGTGACACTGAACTACAGATATAGAACTAATGCAGGTGACACTGAACTACAGATATAGAACAAATATATGTAACAACTGAAATAAAGATATAGAATAAATGTATGTAACAACTATAGTACAGATATAGAACTAATATATGTAAAAACTAAACTGCAGATATAGAACAAATATATGTAACAACTGAAATAAAGATATCGAACAAATATATGTAACAACTGAACTAGAGGTATAAAACTAATAAATATAACAACTGAACTACAGATATAGAACAAATATACGTAAGAACTGAACTACAGATATAGAACTAATGCAGGTGACACTGAACTGAAGATATAGAACTAATATATGTAACAACTGAAATAAAGATATAGAACTAATGTATGTAACAACTGAACTACAGATTTAGAACAAATGTATGTAACAACTGAACTAAAGATATAAAACTAATGTATGTAATGACTGAACTACAGATATACAACTAATGTATATAACAACTGAAATAAATAAAAAGAACAAATATATGTAACAACTGAACTACAGATATAGAACTAATATATGTAACAACTGAACTAAAGATATAGAACAAATGTATGTAATGACTGAACTAAAGATAAACAACTAATGTATGTAACAACTGAACTACAAATATAGAACTAATGTATGTAACAACTGAACTACAGATTTAGAACAAATGTATGTAACAACTGAACAAAAGATATACAACTAATGTATGTAATGACTGAACTACAGATATACAACTAATGTATATAACAACTGAAATAAATATATAGAACAAATATATGTAACAACTGAACTAAAGATATGGAACAAATATATATAACAACTGAAATAAAGATATAGAACTAATATATGTAATGACTGAACTAAAGATATACGAATGATATATATAAAAACTGAACTGCAGATATAGAATAAAAATGTGTGTAACAACTGAACTACACATATAGAACTAATGTATGTAACAACTGAACTATAGATATAGAACTAATATATGTAACAACTGAAATAAAAATATAGAACAAATGTATGTAACGACTGAACTAAAGATATACAACTAATGTATGTAACAACTGAACTACAGATACAGAACTAATATATGTAACAGCTGAACTACAGATATAGAACAAATATGTAACAACTGAAATAAAGATATAGAACAAATGTATGTAACGACTGAAATAAAGATATAGAACTAATATATGTAATGACTAAACTAGAGATATAGAAGAAATATATGTAACACCTGAAATAAAGATAATGAACTAATTTATGTAACAATTGAACCATAGATATAGAGCTAATGTATGTGATAACTGAACTACAGATATAGAACAAATATATGCAGCAACTGAAATAAAGAAAAAGAACAAATGTATGTAATAACTGAAATACAGATATAGAACTAATATATGTAACAACTGGACTGCAGATCTAGAGAAAAATGTGTGTAACAACTGAACTAGAGATATAGAACAAATATATGTTACAACTGAAATAAAGATATAAAACTTACGCATGTAACAACAGAACTGCAGATATAGAACAAATGTATGTAACAACTGAAATAAAGATATAGAACTAATTTACGTAACAACTGAAATAAAAATATAGAACTAATGTATGTAACAACTGAACTACAGATTTAGAAGAAATGTATGTAACAACTGAAGTACAGATATAGAACTAATATATGTAACAACTGAACTGCAGATATACAAGAAATGTATGTAACAACTGAAATAAAGATGTAAAACTAATGTGTGTAGCAACTGAACTACAGATTTAGAACAAATATACGTAAGAACTGAACTACAGATATAGAACTAATGTAGGTGACAACTGAAATAAAGATATAGAACAAATATATGTAACAACTGAAATAAAGATATAGAATAAATGTATGTAACAACTGAAGTACAGATATAGAACCAATATATATAAAAACTGAACTGCAGATATACAACTAATGTATGTAACAACTAAAATAAAGATATAGAACCAATATATGTAACAACTGAAGTAAAGATATAGAACTAATATATGTAACAACTGAAATAAAGATATAGAACAAATGTATGTAATGACTGAACTTAAGATATACAAATAATGTATGTAACAACTGAACAACAGATATAAAACTAATGTATGTAACAACTTAACTACAGATATAGAACAAATATATGTAACAACTGAACTACAGATATAAAACTAATGCATGTGACAACTGAACTACAGATATAGAACAAATATATGTACAACTGAAATAAAGATATAAAATAAATGTAAGTAAGAACTGAAATAAAGATATCGAACAAATATATGTAAAGACAGAACTACAGATATAGAACTAATGTATGTAACAACTTAACTAAAAATATTGAGCTAATTTATGTAACAATTGAACTATAGATATAGAACAAAGGTATGTTACAACTCAACTACAGATATAGAACAAATGATTGTAACAACTCAACTAGACATATAAAACTAATGTATGTAACAACTAAACTACAAATATAGAACTAATGTATGTAACAACTGAAATAAAGATATAGAACTAATGTATGTAACAACTGAACTACAGATTTAGAACAAATGTATGTAACAACTAAAGTACAGATATAGAACTAATATATGTAAGAACTGAACTTCAGATATAGAAATGTATGTAACAACTGAAATAACGATATAGAACTAATGTATGTCACAACTGAACTACAGATTTAGAACAAATGTATGTAACAACTGAACTAGAGATATACAACTAATGTATGTAATGACTGAACTAAAGATATACAACTAATGTATGTAACAACTGAAATAAAGATATAGAACAAATATTTGTCACAACTGAACTAAAGATATGGAACAAATATATGTAACAACTGAAATAAAGATATAGAACTAATATACGTAACAACTGAAATAAAGATATACAACAAATGTATGTAATGACTGAACTAAAGGTATACAACTAATGTATGTAACAACTGAACTACAGATATACAACTAATGTATGTAACAACTGAACTGCAGATATAGAAAAAAATTTGTGTAACAACTGAACTAGAGATATAGAACTAATATATGTAACAACTGAACTAAAGATATGGAACAAATATATGTAACAACTGAAATAATGATATAGAACTAATGTATGTAATGACTGAACTAAAGATATACAAGTAATATATGTAACAACTGAACTGCAGATATAGAAAAGAATTTGTGTAACAACTGAACTAGAGATATAGAACTAATATATGTAACAACTGAAATAAAGATATAGAACAAATGTATGTAATGACTGAACTAAAGATATACAACTAATGTATGTAACAACTGAACAACAGATATAGAACAAATATATATAACAACTGAACTACAGATATAGAAGTAATGTATGTAACAACTGAACTACAGATATAGAACAAATATATGTAAAAACTGAAATAAAGATATAGAACTAATGTATGTAATGACTGAAGTACAGATATAGAACTAATATATGTGACAACTGAACTAGACATATAAAATTAATGTATGTGGTATAACACCACGAAATAAATTACTTTCTTGTATAAGTATTTGAGCAAAATGTTTTACTTACAACAAAATTCCTGTCTGGCCTTGTAAAGTATCTGCTAAAGACTGTTTGGAGTACATGTTGATTGGTGTATTATACTGACGATGTAAGACTTTAGAACCCGAGTTTGAACCAGAAATTCCCGAATCAGGAGTTGGTGTTCGACCAGGGCTTAACGAAGCGGGTGAAAATCCAGCCCCTTTCACAGTTTCCTGTACCTTGATTGGATCATAAACTGATAATATATTAAGCATAAAATTAAATTGAAAATGATATATACATACTAAGAAGCTTGGAATCTTGAAGGAAGATCTGTAGATTAAATTGAAAATGATATATACATACTAAGAAGCTTGGAATCTTGAAGGAAGATCTGTAGATTAAATTGAAAATGATATATACATACTAAGAAGCTTGGAATCTTGAAGGAAGATCTGTAGATTTATCTGTTTGGTAAAAATTGTTCTAGAAACACACGAAATGTACAAAATATTATTTAAAAAAATTTTTTGAATGGCATATAAACAGAAGACTAAATGATATTGGTAAAGAAATCGCTGTGATTGTGTTTTGGACATTTTAGTAAAGAAGACATCAGCACGGATACTAAAACAAAATAATTACTAAAAACACATCTGCAAATTGTAATTACGTCTGTCCACAAAAACCACACTTCAAGAAAACATTTACACTAACCAAAATAAATGTTCATCATAGAATACCCTAAACGTAGTGATCACTGTCTGAGATACAGATCCAGGTGTTTAATATCGTGGAACATGTTAAGTATACTTATCAGTGTAACACATCTAGTTCCTAGTGTCTAATATCATATAACTTGTTAAATATACTAAACAAGTGTCACATACCTAGCTTCAGTTGTTTAATATCATGTGAAATGTTAAATATACTTATCAGAATTACATATCTAGCTCCAAGTGTCAAATATCATGTTACATGTTAAATATACTTATCAGTGTGACACATCTAGTTCCTAGTGTCTAATATCACGCAATATGTTAAATTTACTTATCAGTGTGACACATCTAGTTCCTAGTGTCTAATATCACACAATGTTAAACATACTTATCAGTGTGACACATCTAGTTCCTAGTGTCTAATATAATGTGATATGTTAAATATACTTATCAGTGTGACACATCTAGTTCCAAGTGTGTAATATAATGTGATGTGTTAAATATACTCATCAGTGTCACACATCTAGTTCCTAGTGTCTTATATAATGTGATATGTTAAATATGCTTATCAGTGTGACACATCTAGTTCCAAGTGTCTAATATCATGTAACATGTTAAATATACTTATCAGTGTGATACATCTAGTTCCTAGTGTCTAATATAATGTGATATGTTAAATATACTTATAAGTGTCACACATCTAGTTTCAAGTGTCTAACATCATGTAATACGTTAAACACACTTATCAGTAGCACATATCTAGTTCCAAGTGTTTAATATTACCATTTCATTACTAACAATTCTAAAACCTTTACGTTCTTCATTCATTACCTTAGCCAGCATCACGGCATCGTATATACGATTGGGAGATGGAGTGGGTTTCTTCCAATTCGGGTCGTGAACATGTCGAAGGTATGAGCCAATGGGGATATCGTGTCTCGGTTTGGCTTTAGGGAAGACCAACTGAACTGTTCGGTAGGCCTGACGTGAAATTAAAACTGCTTAATGTGATATCTTACTACTCATGAGAATTAAAAGGTTTGAAAACCATACCTTTTAAGTTAGGCGGAAAAACTTATTTTCTATGTGTGTTTACTTAAAGTAAAGAGGGGTTTATTAAAGAAACTAACAGTTTTGTGACTAAACATTATAGAATATAAAAAATGATTATAAAACTTGTCAACAAAAGGAACCCCATAGCCATATTCTATGTCACTGGTATTTTCTCTAATATAGCTTATATTAATAATTTCAACATCGTATAACCAGTACTTCTGTATTTTTAGATACAATAACTTAGTGAACTCGGACAATACAATAAAATCACCTTCATTAAAGCTATTTTGTTTCATGTCTTAAACAAAAAAAATATAACTTTAAGTCAACATTTCCCAAGTTAAGAGCTAAACCAGATATAGCTTATACAGGGTGTTTGGAAAGTCACTGAGCACTTACATATACATATTAACAGACAAAACTGCACAGTGACTTTCCGAACACTCTGTACAATTACTATAATTAAATACGAGTAAATATGATTATTCTGTGTTTTTAAATCAGATTATCTTACAGATTAACAAATTATTTTGTGATAACTAGCATTTCTCCCTGAATACTCACGATATAAACAGCTGTATAGTATGTACAAACCTGATGTGTTATGTCTATAATAAGGATATAAACAGTTTTGTGATATATACAAACCTGGTTCCATATTATATCTATAATAAAGACGTACACATCTGTGTGAAATATACAAACCTGGTTCTGTAATATATCTATAATAAGGATATAAACATTTTAAACATATATTCAGACTTTGTTCTATATTATTTCAATAATAAAGATATAAACATCTGTGTGATATATACAAACCTGGTTCTGTAATATATCTATAAGGATATAAACATCTGTATGATATATACAAACCTGATTCTGTATTATATCTATAAGGATAAAACATCTGTATGATATATACAAACCTGGTTCTGTATTTTATCTATAAAGATATAAACATCTGTATGATATATACAAACCTGGTTCTGTATTATATCTATAAGGATATAAACATATGTGTGATATATACAAACCTGGTTCTGTATTATATCTATAAGGATATAAACATCTGTATGATATACACAAACCTGGTTCTGTATTATATCTATAATAAGGATATAAACATCTGTATGATATATACAAACCTGGTTCTATATTATATCAATAAGGATATAAACATCTGTATGATTTCTACAAACCTGGTTCTGTATTATATCTATAAGAATATAAACATCTGTGTGATATATACAACCTGGTTCTGTATTATATCTATAAGGATATAAACATCTGTATGATATATACAAACCTGGTTCTGTATTATATCTATAAGGATATAAACATCTGTGTGATATATACAACCTGGTTCTGTAATATATCTATAATAAGGATATAAACATCTGTATGATATGTACAAACCTGGTTCTGTAATATATCTATAAGGATATAAACATCTGTATGATATATACAAACCTGGTTCTGTATTATATCTATAAGGATATAAACATCTGTATGATATATACAAACCTGGTTCTGTATTATATCTATAAGGATATAAACATATGTGTGATATATACAAACCTGGTTCTGTATTATATCTATAAGGATATAAACATCTGTATGATATATACAAACCTGGTTCTGTATTTTATCTATAAGGATATAAACATCTGTATGATATATACAAACCTGGTTCTGTTTTATATCTATAAGGATATAAACATCTGTGTGATATATACAACCTGGTTCTGTATTATATCTATAAGGATATAAACATCTGTGTGATATATACAACCTGGTTCTGTAATATATCTATAATAAGGATATAAACATCTGTATGATATGTACAAACCTGGTTCTGTAATATATCTATAATAAGGATATAAACATCTGTATGATATGTACAAACCTGGTTCTGTAATATATCTATAAGGATATAAACATCTGTATGATATATACAAACCTGGTTCTATATTATATCAATAAGGATATAAACATCTGTATGATTTCTACAAACCTGGTTCTGTATTATATCTATAAGAATATAAACATCTGTGTGATATATACAACCTGGTTCTGTATTATATCTATAAGGATATAAACATCTGTATGATATATACAAACCTGGTTCTGTATTATATCTATAAGGATATAAACATCTGTGTGATATATACAACCTGGTTCTGTAATATATCTATAATAAGGATATAAACATCTGTATGATATGTACAAACCTGGTTCTGTAATATATCTATAAGGATATAAACATCTGTATGATATATACAAACCTGGTTCTGTATTATATCTATAAGGATATAAACATCTGTATGATATATACAAACCTGGTTCTGTATTATATCTATAAGGATATAAACATATGTGTGATATATACAAACCTGGTTCTGTATTATATCTATAAGGATATAAACATCTGTATGATATATACAAACCTGGTTCTGTATTTTATCTATAAGGATATAAACATCTGTATGATATATACAAACCTGGTTCTGTTTTATATCTATAAGGATATAAACATCTGTGTGATATATACAACCTGGTTCTGTATTATATCTATAAGGATATAAACATCTGTGTGATATATACAACCTGGTTCTGTATTATATCTATAAGGATATAAACATCTGTGTGATATATACAACCTGGTTCTGTAATATATCTATAATAAGGATATAAACATCTGTATGATATGTACAAACCTGGTTCTGTAATATATCTATAAGGATATAAACATCTGTATGATATATACAAACCTGGTTCTGTATTATATCTATAAGGATATAAACATCTGTATGATATATACAAACCTGGTTCTGTAATATATCTATAAAGATATAAACATCTGTATGATATAAACAAACCTGGTTCTGTATTATATCTATAAGGATATAAACATATGTGTGATATATACAAACCTGGTTCTGTATTATATCTATAAGGATATAAACATCTGTATGATATATACAAACCTGGTTCTGTATTTTATCTATAAGGATATAAACATCTGTATGATATATACAAACCTGGTTCTGTTTTATATCTATAAGGATATAAACATCTGTGTGATATATACAAACCTGGTTCTGTTTTATATCTATAAGGATATAAACATCTGTGTGATATATACAACCTGGTTCTGTAATATATCTATAAGGATATAAACATCTGTATGATATATACAAACCTGGTTCTGTAATATATCTATAAAGATATAAACATCTGTATGATATAAACAAACCTGGTTCTGTATTATATCTATAAGGATATAAACATATGTGCAATATATACAAACCTGGTTCTGTATTATATCTATAAGGATATAAACATCTGTATGATATATACAAACCTGGTTCTGTAATATATCTATAAAGATATAAACATCTGTATGATATAAACAAACCTGGTTCTGTATTATATCTATAAGGATAAAAACATATGTGTGATATATACAAACCTGGTTCTGTATTATATCTATAAGGATATAAATATCTGTATGATATATACAAACCTGGTTCTGTATTGTATCATGCTCCTTTTGTTGCTCGTTCAGATATTCTTGTCGTTCGTATTCAGCAAAGGTTTGTGGTTCAGGATGTTGTGTTTGGTATTCTGAAATTATTTTAGTCGTGGGTAAACCGATAGGGGTCGTTGGAGTGGAAGAAGCGAAGAATCCTGCTGGTTTGGGCTGAAAAACAGGGGAAACAGCATTGGCCAAAGGATGACCAGTGTCCATAGGATTAGATGTGCCGGGGGTTGTGACAGGGGAACAAGCTCCCCCTGCCAACCTGAAGAAAAAATATATAACGACTTTCAAATTACATGTCTATTGCATACGATAATGTAAGTATGTAATCAAATAATAAAGAATTGTGTGGGTAGCTGGTAAACAGAGATATACTGAGAAATCAAATCTCATGAAACTCTAATGTAACATACATAATTAAATAATGAACACATAATTGTTGTAACTGACAAAGTGGACGTTGGGTATATTATTTTTATACAAAAACAACCTCTCACTCTACAAAATCAAGATACTTTTGGTAATAGTTCTTAACTGTCAAGGAGAACATCACTACAGAGCAAATGTGAGTCCTGAAAAATTTGGAAATTGTTACACATCACAAGCTGTAGTGAATATTCCGATATGGTACTTGTTACACACCACAAGATGTATTAAATGTCCTGGTGTGATATTTGTTACACACCACAAGCTGTATTGAATATTTCAATATGGTACGTATTACACACCACAAGATGTATTAAATGTCCTGGTATGATACTTATTACACACAACGTGATGTATTAAATATCCTAGTGTGGTAATTATTACACACCATAAACTGTATTAAATATTCGGATATGGTGCTTATTACACACCTCAAGATGTATTAAATGTTCCAGTGTGGTACTTGTTACACTTCACAAGATGTATTAAATGTCCTAGTGTGGTACTTGTTACACTACACAAGATGTATTAAATGCCCTAGTGTGGTACTTGTTACACTACACAAGATGTATTAAATGCCCTAGTGTGGTACTTGTTACACTACACAAGATGTATTAAATGCCCTAGTGTGGTACTTGTTACACTACACAAGATGTATTAAATGCCCTAGTGTGGTACTTGTTACACTACACAAGATGTATTAAATGCCCTAGTGTGGTACTTGTTACACTACACAAGATGTATTAAATGCCCTAGTGTGGTACTTGTTACACTACACAAGATGTATTAAATGCCCTAGTGTGGTACTTGTTACACTACACAAGATGTATTAAATGCCCTAGTGTGGTACTTGTTACACTACACAAGATGTATTAAATGTCCTAGTGTGGTACTTGTTACACTACACAAGATGTATTAAATGTCCTAGTGTGGTACTTGTTACACTACACAAGATGTATTAAATGTCCTAGTGTGGTACTTGTTACACTACACAAGATGTATTAAATGTCCTAGTGTGGTACTTGTTACACTACACAAGATGTATTAGATGTCCGAGTGCAGTACTTGATATACACCACGTGACGTATTACATACCTACTGTGGTACTTGTTACACATTACAAGTCGGAATTGCTCAAGGCTTCTAATTGCACGAGGCTTTACCCAATACTTAAAAGAGTTTCAGGTCGTATCTAAATTAAGTAATATATTAATACTAAAAATTTGGTCTGATAAAATTGACATAAAAATTGTACTTCATGTTGTATATTTATTATAGTAACAGTTTACGTTACATGTATATGTACTCACCGTCACAACTACAACAGTTCACGGAATGCAACACATTCACCATCGCAACGGTACACTGTTACACTTCGCGAGAAAGCTGACAAATATTGTGAACACCCCGTCGCTGTCTACGTGTAACGTTAAAAACTATCCACTTGTGAGAATAACAACACCATTCACAGTGTAATAAACTAGAGGCACTTGTTCGAGTGCTTATGAAATGTGCAGCACAGAAAGCGTCTTTTAACGACACTATAAACAAAAGTATCTTCAATTAAGTCGATTAGGTCACTCCAAAAACTTTTGAAATATTAAGTGTTCTATACCAATGTTTACCTAGCACGATTAAGTCGAGTATTTACGGTACCAAACAAGAGCAAAATGTAAGCAAACAGGAGTAGACATTCGAACATATACTAACATATATGCAAAAACGGCTCGTTTGGGTTGAGAAAATATTTTACATTCAAGAGCGAACAACGTTTCGACCTTCTTCGGCCATCGTCAGATTACTTCAATATTTAAAATTACTTTATTTTTAAAGTACCCATCTGTGGTACTTTAATATTTTAAATTTTATTTTAATATGATGTGACACGTCGCTCATCATTATTATTACGTTTTGTGGAGGGGGTAGATATTGTTACGGGGACGAAAGTGACATTTTTTTACACATGTTTAACGATTAAAATATGTAAAACGACTGACTGAATGTATTGACTCACATAAATCTTCAAGTCTTGATATTAATTTTCTGTAACCTTAGCAAACACTCAAATACTGGTGTTAATAGCAAACACTCTAATACTTGTGTTAATAGTAGACATTCAAATACTAGTGTTAATAGATATTGTTTTATTTGGATGTTATTTTTCTTTAACTAATTATTCTTAAATTAAGTACTAGTTTTAACAGATATTATTATTTTTTTAAATTCTGGTTAACATTCAGCTACTGGTGTTAATAAATATTATTTGTATTTAACTCTGGTAGACATTTAAGTACTGGTGTTAACAGTTATTCTTTTATTTGGCTATTCTTTGTGTTTGGGTCTTGCAGACTTTAAGGTACTGGTTTTTTATATGCAAAAAATTTCTCGACATCACTGATTAAGGTACTGGTGTTAATTATTGCGTTTATCTCTGGTAGGCATCAATTTACTGGTGTTAATAAATAGTTTCAACCAAAAAGTTCTGTCTTTACCTCTGAACGACCAGCTTCAGTGTGTTACCAGACTTGACAATGATGTCATGAGCCTCTTGGTGAGTAAGTCGATTAGCATCTCGACCCCCTATCCTCATGATAACATCTCCCCTGTGAAGTTCCCCTTCTGATGGGCTTCCAAGAAAAACCTGTAAATAGGAACAAAGTCTTCCAATCTAAAAAAGAATACAATTGCCAATCAAAACAAGAATATCACAAGTCACAAACCACCATATTGTAGTTTATATTGTCCATTAAACGAAATGTTATGTTTTCAACAGTGGTTACAAAACCTGGTCTCCCGGGAGACTCTTTGTTTCATAGTTTTTCCATGTAAATGTGAAATATTCACATACACTGTAGAATATCTGGCTGTGAGAGTTACTTTGCTTTACAAATGTCTTAATGTGATTCGTTGGTGAAAAACTGAAAATCAAAGAACATTCGATAATAGATAATTGGTTTTATTCAATTAAACTAATACAGTCTTAAAACCTCAGCAATACAAGTAACGATTTTAATATGTTAGGCCTAACCAATATTAAATTGGAGGCAATACTCACCGAAACAGCTATAGAACATTTACCACCTAACACTTTAAGAACTGAACATCCAACTGTTATTTGTCCTTACATGAGGACTTTTGGCAATAGATTGTTTAATTATAAGAAAATAACATGAAACTTAGCAAATCAAGAATCATAAAACCGTGTCGTCTAAATAAGTATGTAACTAATATCGTAACTGACGAAGGTTTACGAGAAGAGGTCCTAAGTTTCTGTAATCTTCTAAAATGAACTTAAAACGCGTGAAAATAAATAATAATTGCATCACCTGGTCATGTTTTGCATAAATGAAGTAAGGAAGAAAACTTAAGACTAATAGTACTTACTAAATAGCAAAATAACGGTTAATAAGTAATTAGTAAAGCCTGATATACATACTTCAAAAATTCATCATTAAGAAGTTATCGCTCAATTTCATTTTTCAAATATTAACTATGTCATTACTACAACAGGTAAATCAAGTAACAAGTTTGTTTTTATGTGTAAACGTTTCATATTTTTATGTTAAGAACTAGATATTAATTTCACATATTGAAACTTTCCAGTAAAAATATTTTATAAATACGTTAAAATCGATGTAGAAAGTACGACACATAACAAACACTACAATTTTATCAACAAACCCCTAGTGTACATTTGGTTAAATTAAAAAAATGCAATACCTGAATTATTTCAGATTTTCATGCTACATAAAACAGATAAGGTTAGCAGCAACATTAGAAGATGAAACTTTGTATCTATCAAAGAACGTTAGAAGATAAAACTTTGTATCTATCAAAGAACGTTAGAAGATGAAACTTTGTATCTATCAAAGAACATTAAAAGATGAAACTTTGTATCTGTCAAAGAACGTTAGAAGATGAAACTTTGTATCTATCAAAGGACGTTAGAAGATGAAACTTTGGATATATCAAAGAATGTTAGATGAAACTTTGTATCTATCAAAGAACATTAAAAGAAGAAACTTTGGATATATCAAAGAACGTTAGATGAAACTTCGTATCTATCAAAGAACATTAGAAGATGAAACTCTGTATCTATCAAAGAACATTAGTAGATGAAACTTTGTATCTATCAAAGAACATTAGAAGAATTGAATTATTTTTATGAAGGTAATGGTCTGAAATACGTTAAAAAAGAAGTTAAAGAAATACCGTAGTGTTATCAAACTGAAAACAGGTTTTAATCACTTTATTTTGTTTGTGTTAGAGCGAAGCCTCTTTGGGCTATCTGCTATGTCTACCCTGGGGTATTGAACTCCGATGTTAACGCTGTTCCACCGGGGAGGCAGTAATCCGCTTGTTGTAATCGGTAATTAAATTAAAAGTAAAGAGGAAATTACAAACTTTAAAACATCCGATAGATTAATAGAAACATCCGACGTTATTAATAATTTTGCTTTACAATTTCACAAACACTATTTGTTAATGATACATATTTTGTGTTACGATGTATACCTTTGTTGTTAATAATAAATATATTTTTTTCTTCTTGTACTTGAGATAAAATATTCGATGGGATTAAGTTTTAAATTTCCACCAAGTCGAGCAATAATTGTTTTATTTTAGTTTTACCTCGAATTTAAAGTGAATGTTTTATCATAAATTAGGCTAAATACCACCCATAGCCACCTGTGATTCTTTATAAAATATTTGGAGTCCAGGAAGACATGTAGTACTGATTCTTGCTGCGAGTTTTGTATTTTTATCGACAGAAATGATTGAGGCAAATACTAAAACAGCTTAACGTAGCCTTAACGGTGTAGAGAACACCAGTGGAGTAAACACAAAACATGATCTCGCATAAGTAGCACTTTGAAAGTTTCTATTTATTCCTTTGTCGACAATTCTTATGTTTGTCAGGCTTTCCGACAGAAAGCTATTGTTAAATCTTAGAAGCTTGTGTTACATAGACTACAGAAGGCTGCTGTTAAACCCTAGAAGACTGTGTTACATAGACTATAGAAGGCTGCTGTTAAATTCTAGAAGACTGTGTTACATAGACTACAGAAGGCTATTGTATAAGCTAAGAATATTGTGCTACGGAAACGACAGAATGCTATTGTCATAGATTAGAAGCTTGTGTTACATAGACTACAGAAGGCTGCTGTTAAATCCTAGAAGACTGTGTTACATAGACTATAGAAGGCTTCTGTTAAATCCTAGAAGACTGTGTTACATAGACTACAGAAGGCTGCTGTTAAATCCTAGAAGACTGTGTTACATAGACTATAGAAGGCTGCTGTTAAACCCTAGAAGACTGTGTTACATAGACTATAGAAGGCTTCTGTTAAATCCTGGAAGACTGTGTTACATAGACTACAGAAGGCTATTGTATAAGCTAAGAATATTGTGCTACGGAAACGACAGAATGCTATTGTCATAGATTAGAAGCTTGTGTTACATAGACTACAGAAGGCTATTGTCAAAGCTTATAAGCTTGTGTTACGGAAACTACATAGAACTATTAGTAAATAATGTAAGTTTTTATTTAAGTTATTGTAACATTTATTGATTTACATCAGAGAAAACTGTGTTTATTTATATATGTAATAATGGCTGCTATGAATAAAGAAAGCACAATGTAGAGGAGCGAACAGTGTTTTGACCTTTTTTGATCATCGAAGAAGGTCGAAACGCTGTTCGCTCCTTTAAATAGTGCTTTCTTTATCCATACCAGCTATTTTTAGATATGTAATCTCCTGTACAAGTGGGTTTTCTCGTCATCACTGATTGCTTTATTTTGAAATAATTAAGAGTGTTTTCTTCAAAAGTGGTTGTTTTCGTTAGGGTAGTGGAAATTATGTTTCCATTAAAGACGGTTATCTTTAGATTACATTTGCACAAAATAATCTTTATTTACAGATATGCTTTATGAAGAATTGATTAGTGCTGGAAGATGAAGGATAAAAAATATTCCACAGTTGAATATAAAAAACATATTTCAGTCTCAGAGTTTATAATTATACGAACGTGAAACAATACAACAATGATATTTTATATGCAAAAAACGGCTCGTTTGGGTTGAGAAAATATTTTACATAGAAAAGCGAACAACGTTTCGACCTTCTTCGGTCATCGTCAGGTTCACAAAGAAAGAGGTAACTGACTGGAAGCTGACCACATATTTGGAAGGGGTTGTGTAACTGAGTGTCGCAATGTAGAGGGCGGGGTTAGATGTTTGAATATATAATTTTATCTATGATATTAATATAGGTATAATGGCGTTCCTTTATATTGGTTTATTTTGGGTTTAAGTTGTTGTATAAGTAAGGCTTCTTTAATTTTGCGTTTGTTTATGTTTGTTTCTTTATTTAGTATTTTAGTGTTTTCTATGGTTATGTTGTGTTTATTTGACTTGCAGTGTTCGAAAACGTGTGAAGGTGACTTTTTATGTTCTTTAAATCTGGTTTCCATTTTTCTACTTGTTTCTCCAATATAGAAGTCGTGGCAGTTATCACATTGTATTTTATAAATAATGTTGGTGTTGTGTTTGTCAGTGTAGTTCTTACATAGTATAGACCTCAGTTTTGCGCCTGGTTTTTGAATAAATTTAGTATTAACTGGAATGTCATATTTTGCTACTAGTTTTTGCCAAATGTTGGTTATTTTTCTGCTGATGTTGGGAATATATGGTATACAACAGTATATGGTTTCGTGATTTTTTGATTTGTGAGATATATTTACTTTTGTTGGTTGATTTTGCTTTCTGTCTAGGTGTGTGTGTATAATGTTTTCTACGGTTTGTGGAGGAAACTTATTGCATATAAAATTCTCAACCAGTGGGTTTCTCGACATTACTGATTATTACAACAATGATATGTTTCATACAAAATATTACTTTTAATATGAATTTTAATTATAAAGCATTTAAATTTTATATTAGTTGGATTAAAATGTCGTGAAATATAATTCATAAAACATAGCTAATCAAACCATAAGAGGACAGTTCCTTACTTAAGAACAGGTAATATATGTGTAACAACATTTGAAAGAGTTACAAAATGGAACTTAAAACCAGGGAAATTCGAGTCATTTTGAAACGTATAACTGAAGAAAGTTCGAGTCACCTTGAAATATAGAACTGAGGAAAATTCGAGTCATCTTGAAATATAGAAGTGTGGAAGGTTCGAGTCATCTTGAAATATACAATCATGTGACAAAGTTAGGACACCCTATGAAAGCCTGTGTATTTTTGTAACATTTTTGAATATACAAATATTTAATTTCAATTTTAAAAATACTGAGAGATTAAAGGAATATGACTAAACAATTAAAACTGAATAAAAGACTTTTCAAGATCTTCTGTAAATGTAATTCTACAAAAATTCACATTCTAACTGAGGAAAAAGTTAAAACACTCTACTCCCTAATAGCGAGTGTTACCCCCTTTGGCTGAAATAACTACAGTGAGATGCTACTTGTAGCCATCTACCAGTCTCTGACATCGGTCTGAAGAAAGTTTGCCCCACTCCTCAATGCAGAATTCTGTCAGCTGTGAGGTGTTTGAGAGGTTTCTTACATGTACAGCCCGTTTCAAGTCACCCCACAGCATCTCAATGGGATTACGATCTGGGCTTTGACTCGGCCATACCAAGACTCTCCATTTCTTAGTTTTTAGCCAGTCCTTGGTGGATTTACTGGTATGTTTTGGGTCATTGTCGTGTTGCAATGTCGAGTTCCGTTTCAGCTTTAATTTTCGTACAGATGGTCTCACATGATCCTCAAGCTTCCTCTAATACACAGTACAATTCATGGTGGATTTTATGATTGTGAGCTGTCCAGGTCCTGCTGCAGCAAAACAGCCCCAAACCATGACACTTCCACCTCCATGCTTCACAGTTGGTATGAGGTTCTTTTCCTGTAATGCTGTATTTGGTTTACAGCAAACATGCCTTCTGTTCTGGTGTCCAAATAATTAAATTTTGGACTTATCTGTTCAAAGAACATTCTTCCAGAAGTCCTGGTTTTTGTCTACATTCTCTCTGGCAAACTTCAGTCTGGCCTTGATGTTTCTCTTAGAGAGCAAAGGTTTCCTCCTTGTACACCTCCCATGTAAGTTAAACTTGTGCAGTCTCTTTCTGATTGTAGAGACATGCACTTTAACATGAACAGTAGCCAGAGCCTGATGTAGGTCCCGTGATGACATGTTAGGGTGTTTGGAGATCTCTTTTAGCATTTTGCGGTCTGCTCCCGGAGTGAACTTGCTTGGATGACCAGGTCTGGGCATGTTAGTAGTTGTTTTGAAAGCCCTCCTCTTGTTGACCATTTTCCGTACAGTGGAATGGCTGATTTAAAAATATTTTGGGATCTTTTTAAATCCCTTACCAGACTTATAAGCTGCTACAATTTTCTTTCTGAAGGCCTCAGACAGCTCTTTTGCTCTCATCATGGTGCTCACTCTCACTTCAACAGTCAGGAGCACACCAAACTAAATGTCTGAGGTTTAAATTGGGCAAGCCTCATTCAAAATGCTGAGTAACGACCTTCTAATCATGTGCATCTGGTGTGATACACCTAAGTGTGAGTTGAGCCATTTTAAGTGGGAATAAATGTGGGGGTGTCCTAACTTTTTCCTCAGTTAGAATATGCATTTTTCTAGAATTACATTTACAGAAGATCTTGAAAAGTCTTTACTTCAGTTTTAATTGTTTCGTTATATTCCTATAATCTCTCAGTATTGTTAAAATTGAGATTGAATATCTACATATCCCAAAATGTTACATAAATACACAGACATTCATTGGGTGTCCTAGCTCTTTCGCATGACTGTAGAAGTGAGGAAAGTTTGAGTCATCTCACTTTATCAACATCATGACACTGTTCTTTCTCTTAAAAAATATCTTCAACAACGTGTAGTTGTGCTTTCTCTTTTACAAAGAAATATCATCACCAACATGTCGTTGCGCTCTTTCCTATAAATAGGTATCGTCACCAATATGTCATTGTGCCCTCTCTCCTTTAAATACGTATCGTCACCAATATGTCATTGTGCTCTTTCTTCTTTAAAAAATATCCTCACCAATATGTCATTGCTTACTGAAACCTTCTGAATAATTGCATTCTGCTTGACCAATTCTATTATTAATAGTTATAGTTTTATATATTCTCTTTATCGTTTACATACAGCTCCTAATAAACGTTTAAAATTCCCTCAGTATGTTTATTTCTTCATATTTGTTGTGTAGCCTTTTGGCTACAAGTGAATTACCTCACTACTTCTGGGAACAGTATGAATGTTTGTACTGGTGTCAGTTCGGTTTGATGGCTGCCAGTCGTAATATAAATTATAAACAGGTGAGTGTATTACGTTTCTTTTTATTTTCATTCAATGATGGGGTAAAATCCCCTTGATTATATTCTCTGTTTTCATAACTATTTCCAGATATATTGTGGCCGAAGGAGCAGCTGTTATTTCGGATATTACGTCGTTAAAACATGTTTAGTTAAATACACTAATTGTTGATGACCAATACGTCAAAACATGTGGAATTTAACAGTCAGAGAGACACAAACTTAGCGGGCGTTAAGTAAAGATTCATTGTGGTCAAACAGTCACATGCGTAGTAGCCAATGGTCAGTAAAGTCGAAAGAGCAAAAAGGTATGATTCTGAGTGGGACGTAAGGACTAGTGAAAGGTTATCAAAGAGTTAGCTATTTGTCAAAACATCTGTGTTCGCTATTCCTTAGGTCATAACCTGTAGGCACAAAGAGAATATGGTTAGTTACTGTTATTAGAATACCAGCATCAGACGTCAATGGTCAAAATTATAACTATTTCACGTCATAGAGAAATTACATTATGTAACACAAATTTTGTTCCTGGATAGTATGTGTTATTTCTTAATTGCTTATGTTGTAAAAGTACAGAAAATGCCATTATTCTATTCAAACTTTGCTTTTGTGATCTGGATAATGAAATTTAGAAATTAACCTATTTTATATGTAAAAACGGGCAAATTTGTATATTTTCATTCACATAAGGTCTGAATAAAACAGCATATGAATCAAGATTTATATGTATTTATACTGAAGTTATACAAAAATGAACAAAAACGTGTAGAAGTGAGAAGTTTTTCGAAATTTGCGACTGTAATATAAATTACTTTCACGTAATTTAGTCTCCCATCGTGTCTTCGTTATACGCTCCCAGGTCACAAAAGCAAAGTGTGAATAGACAAATAGGTCTTTTCCATTTACTTTAGGCATAAGCAACTGGGAAATAACACTTTCTGCTCAGGAACAAGAAAAAGTAAAAATTGTGTTACATGGTGTTAGTCGTCGAAGAAATACAAGTACGTGGTTGAGTGAGAAGATACGAGTCGTTGAGCGAGTTGAAATCAGTATAAAATAGGATACCGTTACAAGTGTAACTGAGTACCGAAAATATTGTGGTCTATTACAGGAGGCACTGTGACGTCATTGCTGAACCATAATGATAATTCCTATATAAAGTTGCAAATCAATAAATGTATTCAAAATGTGCTCACTGCTCATGCGTAAACTGTTAGTTCTGTAAACTGGGTGAATATGGGTGTGTACGTGTGTTCTTTTAAAAACAAAGTCACATCGGGTAATCTGCTGTGTTCAGCGAAGAGAACCGTTGTAAATCCGGAGACTTACCTCTGGCCCAGCGGAGAATGGTTGGATACGGAGGGTTAAGAGAAGGTTTACTCACCTCGTAAAAACCTAGAAAACACTTGAAGTTATTCCACGGATAAACCTTTATTTAATCTGTGTGACTTTATATCAGTGACTGACATAAAAAATGGTACATACAGAATGACATTGTAGCTTGTCTCCAATTTAAGTTCTGATTGACTTATTTCTTTATATGTTTATTAAACTCGTGTATAATATGGGAAGTTTCAGCTAAGTATATAGTTTCTACTAACTACAACTCTCGATGCTTGTGTTTTGACATAAACTATTCCGATGACAGATTAATCGAAATCTGGGTCAGTGACCTCTGGGTTATGAGAAGAGCGACCAGTATTTTGGAGTTCTGGAGAGGTACCAGGCTGCGACACGCTAGAATCGTATTGTATTCACGAAATTCGAGATGCAAAACATTCGTGACGTTTATTCGAATTAAATTAGTAAAGTGACTCTTGTCTCGATAGCGTTTATAATATAATGTTGCTTTTAAACTCGCTGCTAAGATATTTTTTGTTATGCTCAAACCTAAAAAGAAAAAGGGGTTTTTAAAATTAGCTTACACAGCGCGTAATCCTTTTAAGGTTAAAACAAACTTTTTACGTTTAAATTTCCGTATTTCCTTTCACAAACACCGTCCTCTTCAGTGGCCACTCCATATTTTGCCAGTTTCCAGTTCTTGTCTATAAACTGATCTCTTTAGCAGCCTCTCTTCTTCAGACTCATATTAAGAACCGCTAGAGAGCGCTATTTTTACAGCATTGCTTTCAGTTAGTCATCTGTAAGCTTGAGATAATATAACACCCGAATAAGGGGTTTGATCCCTCTGGTGAGGACGTTTCAGATTTGAGTTTAGGACAAATAAACGTCTTACTTTAATGACTACCTGGTAAACAAACATTTTTTTTTCCAATGGAAAACAGCTACAACTATTTGATTAAAACAGAAAAGAAACTTTGTGTGAGAACTCTGCTGCCATGGTTAAAATAAAACTGGAACGATGACATAAGTATTCACAAATATCAACTACTCTGTCTCTAATTCAGAAGAAAAAGAGAAGAGAGAAGGCAGCTAGTCATCATCACCCACCGCCAACTCTTGGGCTACTCTTTTACAAACGAATAGTGGGATTGAACGTCATATTTTTACGCCTCCACGGCTGAAACGGCGTTCGTGTTTGGTAAGGCGGGGTTCCAACATGTGACCCTCAGATTTGGAGTCAAGGGCCCTAATTACCTAGCCCAATAAACTCGACTAGCTACATCAAACAATAAATCGATAAAATGTTTGTTCTTATCTAAACAACAATAACAAAAATGCAGTTTGTCTTTTAAAATATTAACATGATATTTTACTTAAACTATCCGGAAGTGTCACACTAAGGGGGTTGGAAGATGGAATGGGAAGCCTCCCCCTATAGCACGGAAGTTTCTGGTCAAGCTGTATTAACTTCGTTTGTTTTGGAATTTTGCATAAAGCTACTTGAGGGCTATCTATGCTAGCCGTCTCTAATTTAGCAGTGTAAGACTAGAGGGAAGGCAGCTAGTCATCACCACTCACCACCAACTCTTGGGCTACTCTTTTACCAACGAAAAGTGGGATTGAGTGTCACATTATAGCACCCCCACGGATGGGTGGTCGAGCATGTTTAGCGCGACTCGGATGCGAACCCGCGACCCTCAGATCACGAGCGCATTCCTTAACGTGCTCGGCCATGCTGGGCCTAAGTTGTATTAGCACAAAAAACACACAAGTTACTTCATAACTTAAATACACCAAATGATATGCCTCCTCCCACACACACCCTAAAAAAAGTGAAATTACGCACCAAAACAAACTTGAACATTTTGATCAACTGGGTTTCAAAACGGGCTTTGCATGTTAAGTTGCTACTTCAATTAACTGATTTAAATATTTTCACTTTTTATTTTTCGAAGACGTTTTTGTATGTTTAAAAAATCGATTCGGGCAAAATGAAGTTTGGTCGTTAGTTTATAAAGCGATACCAAACCTTTATGAAATAATATATGTATACATATACATTGCGAACCTTAGTGTCTGTCTCAGAGTTCCTCTCCGTCCCGTTCCAAAAGCTGCGCACGCAAGCTAAACTCAAGATAAATTTTTGAAATGCCTGTAGAACAGACATGAATAACATTGGTATTAAATTATATTTCGTCAGCAGGGTATGTACACTAAATTGTTAGGACTTAATCTTACTATCATTCATATTTGAAAACGTGATATAACTAAAATAATAAAAAATGCAGACATACTGTGTGTTTATATTGAGTGACTCCCAGCATAACTTAAATGTGTAACATTTAATTTTCGCAGTAGCCGGTATAAATAATTCAGAGTTTTTTATTTGAGTGAAACCAAAAATACAACACAGTTAACCTTTTTAAACTGATAGATTAACCTAAATTCTTGTCGATACTGAGAGGCCCGGCATGTTCAGGTGGGTTAAGGCGTTCGACTCGTAATCTGACGGGCGCGGGTTCGAATCCCCGTTATAATGACATTTTAATGTGACGGTCAATCCCACTATTCGTTGGTAAAAGAATAACCCGAAAGTTGGCGGTGGGTGGTGATGACTAAGGTGCCTTCCCTCTAGTCTTACACTGTTAAATTAGGGACGGCTAGCGCAGATAACCCTTGTGTATCTTTGTGCGAAATTCAAAAACAAAATTCTTCTCGGCACTGGAGACGGTTACTTTTACTCGTGAAAAACCAAGAAGAGAAAAATCTTATTCCATAAAAATTTTTATTGAACCAAATTATATGGAAATAAAGTGAATCGTGATTTGTGATCATTCTGCAAAATCTATCAGAGAGATCGGTTTATTTTGTATGTCTGTATTGGTTCAGAACAGCTGATACAAATAATTTCTCAAAACTTTAATTATGAAAGCAAATAAACACAGAACTAAACGTGCTGAAAGAGCTTGAGTTTCGTCATTCTGAAAAGCTTTTTAAGTTTAACATGTTTATTTTACCTACAAAGTTTCGCAACGTTTCCCTCGCATCTTCAGGTGAGAAACAAGAACTGAGGATAAGCCTGGCGAAACGTTGTGAATGAAATAAAAGTTTTAAAAACACAGTTTATTAATTTGTTTTCGAACGCTTATTAATTGTATAGCCTTTTGTAATCAGGTAAAAAAATTGTTACTTTCACACATGGCTAAAATATATTGTACAATATACAATCTGGCGACACAACTTTTGTTTAAAAACTGGAGAACATGTCTCCCGTGAAAACACGCCTAATCAATATGCATATTACGAAGCATAAAGAGTCACATGTTCGTAATCTCTCAATGTGAGACAAGTAAAGTACACGTTTGTTCTGTAAAATATTTCGAACAATCAAATATAACACAAGTAATTGACTCTGGTTTTGCAAACCGTAAGCAACAAATTTTAACTGATGTTGGCGAAGCCACATCTTGGTCTAGTAGAATATAATTTTACGAATAAACTTAGTACCAAAACTGTTAACTTTATTAAGATATGCACAGACGTTTATCAGAGTAATTTTATTTAGAATTACCCTCAGTAGAGACATCCAGATCTCTCAAAGAATCTCACGCATGCGCAACGAAGGAAATCACGAACGGTTCAAGTTACTATTAACGTTATTTGGCCATGGCATCGTCGAGAGCATGCGCACTGCTAAGCTAGAGATCGAATACATCCAAAAATAGGTTACTGTACTTTGTAGCTGTAGAGGATATCCTGTTAGTAAATAAGTTTTAATGGAGATGTGATTCAACTTATTTGACATATATAAATGTTTTAACTAAACCGAACATAAACAAAACATTTGGTCAGAGAAAGGTTGTTTGTGAGTGTAGTAACTTAATAATCATTAAGCCTAATCTCGTTGCTGTACGAAAACAAAAAAACAGATGATTAATCAAACTAAAACGTGAACAAAATTAAAAGTCAAATTCCCAAATTAAGTGTAATCAGGTTGTTGAACCAAAAAATACGGTTAAACCGCAATGAATCCGTATCAAGCTGTAGTACGTATAATTAAAACTGACGTATTATACGTAGTACGTATAATTAAAGTTTATACCAAATAAAGTTAATTTGTAATCCTTAAAAATCAGTTTTTGAAGTTTTCTAATGTGTAAATTAGCTAAAGTCAATTTTCTTGTCTAATAAATAGAAATACAAAACCAGTTAAATATGATAAATATGAAAAAAACCCAAAAATAACCAAAAATTTATTAAGAAAAAATATCTACTTTACTTTTGAAAGTTTTCTGCGGTGAATTGAATCTTGGTTGTTTGTTTGTTTGTTTTTGTTTTTTTAATTTCGCGCAAAGCTACTCGAGGGCTATCTGCGCTAGCCATCCATAATTTAGCAGTGTAAGACTAGAGGGTAGGCAACTAGTTATCAGCACCCACCGTCAATTCTTGAGCTACTCTTTTACCCACGAATAATGGGATTGAACGTCACATTATAACGTCTCTACGGCTGAAAGGGCGAGCATGTTTGGTGGGACGAGGATTCGAACCCGCGACCTTCAGATTACAAGTCGAACGCCTTAACCTACCTGACCACGCTGGGCTGAATTTTGGTTGAAATATCTCCTACGTTGGCTTGCCTTGGTCACTTTCACAGGCGTTTTAAGGTCATTGTTTGGTCATCGAGAGACCACACTTTCTGCAATGTCTCAGCGGCACGTCTGAAGTTTTATAACACTAAATACAAACATAAGATATAAACAGTTGACTGGATTGATTTTGAAAATGTTTCTAAATTTATGGATGCATATTTCTTTGAGTAGCAGAGAGACAAACGTTCTCGATTCGTTAAAGACATAACTAAAATATATTGGTCGTTATGAACCAAAATATTGACACTAAACAGCAAAAACAGGTTTAACATTTCGCAAAGGCCTCAATTTCAATAACGATAGAAACTTAACTTTTATACTAGTGACTTGTTTTCAGAAACCTGATGCGTCTGCATGTTATTTAACCCAATATGAAAGGTTAGAGTCAAGGTGCAACTGCCACCATCCTTTACAGTGTGCCACGAAACATGTAATCGGTGTATCAACTATTTACTTTGTTCGATATTGTTGATTTATCGACTGTTACTTATCGAGAGAAATTAATAAGATCCAGTAATGTCCAGGAAAAATATACAGAACATAGCTGTGGATATTCTGTGTTCTATGACATCTAAATATAACACTTCAACAACCATTCTTATGTTTTATAGCATCCAGATATGAGCCTTCAACAACAATTCTTATGTTCTATTATACGAGATATAACGCTTCATCAACTGTTTTTATGCTCTATAACATCAGGTATAACACTTAAAAACAATCCTCATGTATTATAACATCCAGATATAATGATTCAACAACGGTTCTTACGTACTATAACACCCAAATGTAACGTTTCAACAACAGTTTTTATGTAATATAACATTCATATATAACACTTCAACAGCAGTTAATATGCTCTATAAGACTTCAACAACTGTTTTTATGTATTATAACATCCAAATATAACACCACAACAATACTTCCTATATTCTATAACATCAAGTATAACATCTCAAGAACGGTTATTATGTACCATAGCATCCAGTATAACACAACAACAACAGTTCATGTGTCCATAACATTCCTGTATAACACTTCAACAACTATTTTATGTATTATAACATCCAGATATAACACCTAAACAACAGTCCTTATGTTCTATAACATCCCTGTATAACACTTCAACAACTATTTTATTTATTATAACATCCAGATATAACACCTAAACAACAGTCCCTATGTTCTATAACATCCCTGTATAACACTTCAACAACTATTTTATATATTATTACATCCAGATATAACACCTAACCAACAGTCCTTATGTTCTATAACATCCCTGTATAACACTTCAACAACTATTTTATGTATTATTACATCCAGATATAACACCTAAACAACAGCCCTTATGTTCTATAACATCCCTGTATAACACTTCAACATCCGCTTCATGTGCTATACCATCCAAATATAACACCTAAACAACAGCCCTTATGTTCTATAACATCCCTGTATAACACTTCAACATCCGCTTCATGTGCTATACCATCCAGATATAATGCTTAACAACCGTTCTAATGTGTCATAACATCCGAATATAATGCTTCAACAATCGTTCTTTTATTTTATAAAATTCAGATACAACACCACAACAATAGTTATTATCTGCTACAACATCCAGATATAACACTTGTTGTTGTTGTTTTGAATTAAGCACAAAGCTACACAATGGGCTATCTGTGCTCTGCCCACCACGGGTATCGAAACCCGGATTTTAGCGTGTAAGTCCGCAGACATACCGCTGAGCCACTGGGGGGCCCAGATATAACATTTCAATAACATTTATGTTCTACATCATCTCTCTATAACACTTCAATAATTGTTCTTACGTATTATAACATCCAAGTATAACACTTCAATAATCGTTCTTATGTTCTAGAACATCCAGATATAACAACTCAAGAACTGTACTTATGTTCTATAACATCAATTTTTTACACTTCAAAAGCCATTCTTATGTATTATTATATCCAAATATAACACTTCAACAACGTTTTTATGCCCCATAACATCCAGATATCACACTACAAAAACAGTTTCTAAGTATAATAATAACCATATTTAGAACAACCGTTCTTAGGTACTAAAACATGTAAATGTAACTCTCAAATTACAGTTATTTTGTGTTACAACAGCAAGCTACATTGCTTGAAGAACAGTACTTACGTTCAATAACATCCAGATATAGAATTTCAACAATAGTTAGGTGTTTTATAACATCCAAATATAAGACTTCAAGGACAGTTCTTACGTTATATTACATATAGATATAACACTTAGCAAATTTCTTACGTACTATACCACCAAGATATAACGCTTCAAGACAGGTTTTGTGTAATATAACATCCCACTGTAACAACATTTCCTAAATTCTATAACGCCCTTCTATATATAAAGATAAAGTCAACAACAGTTGTCATGTATTACAACACCCAAATATAGCATTCGTATAATCTATACCATCCAGATATAAAACTTCAACGATATAATACTCAAACACCGTTTTTATGTTCTATAACATTCCTCAATAAAACTTCAACAACTGTTCTGTGTTCTATAACTTCCAAATATAACACTTCAACGGAAGTTCTGATGTTCTATAACTTTCATATATAACACTTCAACAACCGTTTTTATGTTCTACAACACTTTAGAAAGAGGATTTATGTACTATTCATCTGGACATAACACTTCAACAACAGTTTTTACGTACTATAACATCCAAATACAGTGCTTAATAACTGTTCTAAGGCACCGTAACACCAAGATATAACTTTTCATCTACAGTTCTTTTGTTCTATAATATCACTCTGTAACACTTCAACAACCGTTTCATATGCTATGGTGTATATAATGATATATAGTGATACAATGCTTAACACTCCTTCTTAAGTATCATAACATCTACAGGGTGGTCGCTAGAAAAGCGGAAAATTTGAGGGTCAGATGAGATCATGAATAAAATGCGTGCTTACTCATTTCTATTTTGATTTCTTTACATCATGAATAAAATGCATTTTGAGCATCTATGAGTGTAATATAACATATGCCTTTAAAAAACTTTGTAAAAGTTATTCTTTGTAAAAATAAATAGCTGTTTGACAAATTTTCCGCTTTTCTAGCGACCACCCTGTAGATATAACTCTTCAAATACAGTTTCTATGTTTTACAAAAGCCAGCTATATTGCTTGAATTGCCGTTCTTATGTTCTATAACATCCAGATATAACACTTCAACAATCGTTACATGTTCTATAACATCCAAATATAACAGTTCAACAACAGTTTTATACACTACAACATGCAAATATAATACTTTAAAAACCGTTTTTATGTTCTATAACATTTGAACAACCGTTCTTATATATTATAAAATCCAGATATAGCACATCAATAACTGTCCTAATGTATTATAACATCCAGACATAACATTTCTACAAATGTCACATGTTCTATAAGATCCAAATATAATACTTCAACAACAGTTCTTATCTTCTATAAAATCCCTCATAAACACTTCAATAACCGTTTCATGTACCGCAACATCCGGGTGTGCTGCTGACCAAAATCCAGTTAAGGCCAATGAACATAAAGAAAAAAATATGCATTTTGCGTTGTTAGACTCAACAATTTATTTGAGTAGAGCTTCGAAAGATGAAAATAAGAAAAGGGAAAAATAAAAATATAAAAATGTTTTAGTATTTAATAGGGAAGATGTGAACACTATGAAATTAGCCTAAATACTAGCTGATCAAAAGTTTAAGACCATACCAAAAAGAAGTCCTAAACAGGGCAGGAAATGCCCCATAAGAAGCCTCAGTAGTGAGTTGAACGGCCGTCACTGCGAACAACTTCAAAATTTTGCTTTGGCATGGTCGACATAAGAGTTTGCAGAAGGCTGGCTGGAATGTTATTCCAAGTGGTGAAGATAGCTTCATGAAAATCATGCACTGTTCGGAATTGACGTCAATTTCTGTGGACTTCCCTTTCCATCCATCCCCAAACATTTTCAATGAGTTCAGTTTGAGCGAACTCGCTGGATGGTCCAAAAGAGTCATGTTATTCGCCATAAAAAAGTCCTTTGTACTGCGGCCATTGTAGATTGCAGCGTTGTCCTGCTAAATATCCAGTCATTTATACACAAGCAATGGCCTTCAGTTCATAAAGATGCTCTCTCCAACATGCCAATATCACCAGCTGTGTTTTACGCCTCTGTATAACCTGAAGCTCCATTGTTCCATGGAAGGAGAAAGCATCCCAGATCATGATGGAGCCTTCTCCACTGTGTCGTGCAGAAAATGCCCTTGGTTGGATGTGGGATATCCGTATCGCGCTAGTAACGTTGGAAGCCATCTGGACCACCCAGTTTAAATTAATTCTCATCAGAGAACAAAACCTTCTTCCACTTTTCTCTGTCCCATGTTTAGTGCTTCTCAGCAAAGTTTAACCGAGCTGTTTCATGGTGTGGAAGGAGGCGTGGCCTTTAAAGACGTTTACGTTTTTTAAAGCCTCTCTCTCGTAGAAGCCGTTTTTTTGTTTTTGAGCTACATTTTGTGTCCGTAAGGGCCTTAATCTGGTTCGACGATCGGCTGATGTCTTTTCGGACAAACCATCAAATCCTCCTGCCCAACTACGGCGAACTTTTCTTGGGCCGACCACTTGAAATTCTCTTTTCCGTATCCCTCAGGGCCTTTTAAGAAATTTTCAACAGCAGTATTACCACCCCGGATCTCACTAATGGTGGCACGTTGAGAGAGATCTTGTATTTGCAGCTCGACAATTCTGCAACGTTCAAACTCTGTCAACTTTTTATCCTTTGCCATGTTTTTATCCTATTTTAAACATGAGATGTCAGTGGGACGTGTTGAAAATGCTAATGCATGAACACAAATGACTAAATTTCGCGTTTACCGATTAACGCTTCATTTCAGTATGGTCTTAAACTTTTTACCAGCTGGCATATAAGATAATTTTATAGTGTTCACATTTTCCCTAATAAATGCTAAAAAAGTTTTTTTTATTTTCCCTTTTCTTATTTTCATCTTTCGAAGTTGTTTTCAAATAAGTAGTTGAGTCTAACAACACAAAATGCATATTTTTTCTTTATGTTCATTGGCCTTCAACAACTTCAACAACTATTTTATGTATTATAACATCCAGATATAACACCTAAACAACAGTCTTTATGTTCTATAACATCCCTGTATAACACTTCAACAACTATTTTATGTATTATTACATCCAGATATAACACCTAAACAACAGCCCTTACGTTTTATAACATCCCTGTATAACACTTCAACATCCGCTTCATGTGCTATACCATCCAGATATAATGCTTAACAACCGTTCTAATGTGTCATAACATCCGAATATAATGCTTCAACAATCGTTCTTTTATTTTATAAAATTCAGATACAACACCTCAACAATAGTTATTATCTGCTACAACATCCAGATATAACACTTGTTGTTGTTGTTTTGAGTTAAGCACAAAGCTACACAATGGGCTATCTGTGCTCTGCCCACCACGGGTATCGAAACCCGGATTTTGGCGTGTAAGTCCGAAAACATGCCGCTGAGCCACTGGGGGGCCCAGATATAACACTTCAATAACATTTATGTTCTATATCATCTCTCTATAACACTTCAATAATTATTCTTACGTATTATAACATCCAAGTATAACACTTCAATAATCGTTCTTATGTTCTTATTTTGGCCAGCAGTGTATAATGTTAAACAACCGTTCTTTGATATCATAACATTTAGATATTACGCTTTTACAGCAGTTAATGTGTGCCATAACATCCAGACATAACACTTCAACGACCGATACGCTTTCTATAAGATCTAAATACAACACATCAACAACAGTTCTTATGCTCTATAACTCTTGAAGAATTGCTCTTATGTGTTATAACTTCCAGATATAAGACGTCAACAACCGTTTCATATTCTATATCATCCACATATAACACCTCCACAACTGTTCTTATGTTCTATAACATCCACCTTTTACACTTCAACAAATGTTTCATGTTCTATAACATCCAGATATAAATCTTCAACGACAGCTCTTACGTACTAAAATATCGAGATATAGCGCTTTAACAACTGTTTTTATGTTCTACAACATGCATTAATAACTATTCAATAACCATTCTTATGTTCTATAACACGAAGTTTAAGAATTTTAAAGTTCAATAATATCTAATTATAACACTTAAACGACAGTTCTTATGTTCTGTAATATACAAATATAACACATCAACAACCGTACTTATGTTCTATAACATCCATTTTTTACAATACGAAAGTCGTTCTTATGTATTATACCATCCAAATATAACACTTCAACAACAGTTCTTACGTATTACAGCATCCAGATATAGTGCTTTTTATGTGATATAATACCCAGATATAACGCTTTAACAACAGATCTTATGTACTACACCATCTAGATATAACACCTCAACAACAGTCCTTATGTACTATAACACTCAAATATAACAGTTCAACGATGGTTGTTATCCTCTCTGACAACAAAATATATCTCTGGAAGAACTTTTATGAAATAACATCCAAGTATCACACTTAACAACAGTTCTTAAGTTTTATAACATCCAAGTATCACACTTCAATAACCATTCTTATGTTCTATAACATCCCTCTACAATACCCAACACCCATTCTTATGTACTATAACATCTAAATATAACATTTCAAAAACTGTATTTATGTGCTATAACATCCAAATATAACAATTCAATAACAGTTCAAATGTTCTCTAAGATACAAATATAACATTTCAATGTCAGTTCTTATGTTTTATTAAACCACTCTGTCACATTTCAACAACCGTTATTATACATTATAGCATCCACATACCACACTTCAAAAACAGTTCTCATGTTCTATGACATCAAGTATAACACTTCAACAACTGTTCTTATGTACCATAAGATCCAAGTATAACAATCAAATAACCGTTCTTATATTCTATAACATACGTCTATAAAACTTCAGAAAACATTCTTATGTTCTATAACATCAAGATATAACACTTGAACGAGAGTTGTATAATTTCCAGATATGACTCTTCAACAATCGTTTTATTTTCTATCATATCCTTCTGTAACACTTCAGCAAAAGGTGATGTACTATAACATTCAGACATAACACTTCAACAACAATTCTTTGTGTTCTATATTCTCCAAATATAACACTTTAACAACAGTTCATACACACTGTAACATCCCTCTTGAACACTTCAACAACAGTTTATATACACTATAACATCCCTCTAGAACACTTCAACAACAGTTTTATGTACAGTAGCACCAAATAGAGTGCTTAATAGACGTTCTTAGGAACCTATTATCCATATACAACTCTTCAATACAGTTATTTTGTGTTACAATAGACAGCAATGTTACTTGAAGAACCATTCACATTTTTTATTTAACTTCAACAACCGTTACATGTTCTATAACATCCATTTATAACACTTCAAAAACAGTTTTATGCACTACAAAAATTCCAAACATAATAACTGAGAAAAACGTTTTTATGTTCTATAACATTCCTATATATCACTTCAATAACCGTTCTTATGTATTAAACGTCCAGATATAACACTTCAACACTTTTATGTACTACAACATCAAGTGTAACACTTCAGTAACAGTTTATAATACAATGATATCCAAATATAAAACTTCAACAACCATTTTATCTTCTGCAACATCTCCATATAACACTTTCAACAACTGTACTTATGTATGATAACATCAAAAATAACACTGTAAGAACTCTTCTTAAGTTCTGTAACATCCGTCTACAATACCTCATTACCAATTCTTATGTTCTATAACGTCCTGATATAACACTTCAACAACTGTGGTTATGCACTATGATATCCAAGTATGACAATCAAGAACAGTTCATATGTTTTTATCACATCAGACTATCACACTTCAACAACCGTTCTTATACATATATAGCATCCAAATATCCCACCTCAATATCTTCAATAACATTAAGTATAATACTTCAACAACCATTTTTATGTTACATAATATCCAGATATAACTCTTCAACAACCGTTCTTATGTTACATAATATCCAGATATAACTCTTCAACAACCGTTCTTATGTTACATAATATCCAGATATAACTCTTCAACAACCATTCTTATGTTACATAATATCCAGATATAACTCTTCAACAACCGTTCTTAAGTTCAATAACATCCAGATATAACACTTCAAGACCCGTTACATGTTATATAACATCAAAATATAACAGTTCAAGAACAGTTTTATGTACTACAACACATAGATATAACACTTCAATAATTGTTCTTATATATTGTAACATCTAGATATAACACTTGAACAACCATTTCATGATCTGTAGCATCCTCAACAATAATTATTATGCTCTATAACATTCCTCTGTAGCACAACAAGAATTGTTTTTATGAATTATAGCATACGAATATAACCCCTTAACAACAATTTTTATGTTTTATTACATCCATCTATAACATGTGAAAAACAGGTTCATGTGTCATAGCTTCCAGATGTCACACATCAGCAAGAGTTCTTATGTTTTATAACATTGAAACAACCGTTTAATTTACTATAAATTTCAGATATCCCACTTTAACAACAATTCTTATGTACTATAACATACAGATATAATCCTTGCCAACCGTTCCTAGGTACCATAACATATTCAACAATAGTACTTATGTCCTATAATATCCAGATATACGAGGGCTGTTCAAAAAATACGCGGACTGACGTCATAAAACAAAATGTACTTTATTTAGAAGTTACAGGTCTGGGCACCCATCAAAGTACTCTCTTCTCCAACGCACACACTTATCCCAATGGTGTTTCCACTTGTTGAAACAGTCCTAGTACGCTTCTTTTGTAATGTCCTCCAACTCCTTCGTCACATTTGCCTTAATCTCGGGAATTGTCTCAAATCTTCTTCCTGTCAAGGGTCTTTTGAGTTTGGGGAACAAGAAAAAATTGCAAGGAGCAAGGTTAGGTGAGTAGGGGGGGTGATGAAGAACAGTAATCGAGTGTTTGGCCAAAAACTCACGAGTTCTGAAGCACAAATTTCGCAGCAACGCGGTGCATCTTCAATTTTTCGGTCAAAATCCTGTAATAAGATCCAACTGATATACCAAACTCTTAAGCAAGCTCTCTGACAATCAGGCGTCGATTTGCCCGCACCAGGGTGTTTATTTTGTCGACGTGTGGGTCGTCAGTTGACGTGGAAGGACGTTCAAGACGCTCATCATCTTCAGTGGACTGTCGACCATCCTTAAAACGTTCATGCCACTTGAAATATGCCGTATGCTTCATAGCAACATCACCGTAAACCGGTTTAAGCATAGCAAAAGTTTCAGTCGCAGATTTTCCAAGCTAAACACAAAATTTCACAGCAAGTCCTTGCTCCTTCAGGTCATCCATTCTGAAATCCGCCAAACGAAAAAAAATCGCACTTCACTTAAAACCGCGTACCTAATACACAAATGAAGATATCTGCAATCGGGAAATGGCGTTGAAATCAGCTGATCTGTGCAAACCTAGCGACACCAAGCGGATTCCCCTGGAACCAACAGGAACCGCGCAATTCAAACAGTCCGCGTATTTTTTTAACAGACCTTGTATATGACTTCAACAACAGTTCTTATGTACTACAATATTCAAATATAATGTTTCAACAACTGTACTTACGTTCTATATCATCTCTCTATAATACTTCAAAAACAGTTCTATGTACTATAACATTCAATTATAACACTTTAAGAGTAGTTCTATGCGCTATAACATTCAAGTATAACACTTGAAGAACTGTTTTTATTTAGTGTAAATTTTCAGAAACAATTCTTACGTTCTTCACTTTAACAACGGTTCTTATGCTCTATAATATCCAGATATATCTAATCAACGACACTTTGTATGTATTGTAACACCCAAAAATATAATACTTCAATAACAGTTGTACATACCATAGCATCCAGACATAACACTTCAACAACAGTTCTTCTGTATTATAACATCGAGATATAACGCTTCAAGAACAATTAGGATATATATGATTTCAACAACAGTTCTTATGTACAATAATAATTCAACAACCATTGTTATTTGCTGTAACATCCCTACACTATCTTTCAACAACCGTCATAAGAACTGTTTGAAATATTACACTTCAAACAGTTCTTATGATCTACAACATCCAAGAATACCACTTCAAAAAACGTTCTTACATCCTATAATATCCTGATATAACACATTAACAACAGTTCTTTTGCAACATAATATCCAGATATTACTAACAAATAACAGTACATAAATACTGTAATATTACATTTATGTTGTATAACATCCATATATAACACTTCAAGTCATTCTTACGTACTATAACCGCCAAAAATAACACTTCAACAACAGTTCTTATGTTCAACAACGTCCAAAAAAACACTTTGAAAACAGTTCTTATGTTCAACAACGTCCAAAAAAACACTTTGAAAACAGTTCTTATGTTCCGTAACATTCTTCTATTAAACTTTAGCACCGTTGTAAGGTATTATAACATTCAAATATAACACTTAAATAACAGTTCCTGTGTTCTATAATATCCAAATATAACACTAAAATAGGCGATCTCATGTTCTATAATATTAAGATACAGCCCTTCAACAACAGTTTTATGCAGCATAACATCCAGATATGACCTTCAACACCCGTTCTAATAATCTTTAATATCGAGATATAATGCTTTAACTCCCGCTCATATGTTCTACACAATCCAGATATAAATCATCAACAACATTTCTCATGTTCTCTAATATACCTCTCTTACACCTTAACAACAGTTCTTGTGTTGTATAACATTCCACTGTAAGACTTAAACAAAGGTTCGTATGTTCTATAACATTCAGATATAATACTTCAACAAGAGTTTTTATGTGCTACAAAATCCAAACATAACACTTCATCAACAATTCTTATGTACTACAACATCAATATATAATGCTTCGAGAACCGTTCGTATGAATACAACATCCATATATAATGCTTCGAGAACCGTTCGTATGAATACAACATCCATATATAATGCTTCGAGAACCGTTCGTATGAATACAACATTCATATATAATGCTTCAAGAACGATTCGTATGAATACAACATTCATATATTATGCTTCGAGAACTGTTCGTATGAATACAACATCCATATATAATGCTTCCATAACCGTTCGTATGAATACAACATTCATATACAATGCTTCGAGAACCGTTCGTATGAATACAACATTCATATATAATGCTTCGAGAACCGTTCGTATGAATACAACATCCATATATAATGCTTCGTTCGTATGAATACAACATCCATATATAATGCTTCGAGAACCGTTCGTATGAATACAACATTCATATATAATGCTTCGAGAACCGTTCGTATGAATACAACATCCATATATAATGCTTCGAGAACCGTTCGTATGAATACAACATCCATATATAATGCTTCGAGAACCGTTCGTATGAATACAACATTCATATATTATGCTTCGAGAACTGTTCGTATGAATACAACATCCATATATAATGCTTCGAGAACCGTTCGTATGAATACAACATCCATATATAATGCTTCGAGAACCGTTCGTATGAATACAACATTCATATATAATGCTTCGAGAACCGTTCGTATGAATACAACATCCATATATAATGCTTCGAGAACCGTTCGTGTGAATACAACATCCATACATAATGCTTCGTTCGTATGAATACAACATCCATATATAACGCTTCGAGAACCGTTCGTATGAATACAACATTCATATATAATGCTTCGGGAACCGTTCGTATGAATACACCATCCATATATAATGCTTTGAGAACCGTTCGTATGAATACAACATCCATATGCGAAGCTGGAACAACAGTTCTTATGTACTATAACCGCAAGAATAACACTTAACAACAATTCTTATGTTCTACAACGTTCAAAAATAACACTCAACAACAGTTCTTGTGTACTATTAAAACAGTTCTTACACACTACTTATACCTAATATATTGCTTAACAACCTTTATCATGTTCCATAACATCAATATATAACGTTTAAACAACAGTTGTTAAATACTACAACACCAATATTTAACGATCAGGCAACAGTTTTATGTAACATATGATCCAAATACAATGCTTCAACTAAAGTTCTTTTGTTCTACAACATACAGATATAACACTTCAATAATCGCTCTTAGATTCTAGAAAATCCAGATAAAACACTTCAACTAAAATTCTTATGTTCTATAATATCCAAATATAACACTTCAACACCATTTCTTATGTACTATAAGATGCAGACATAACACTTCAACAACAGTTCTCACATACTATAACATCCATTTGTAACCCCTCAAAAACCATTGTTATGTACTATAACATCCATGTGTAACGCGTCAAGAACCGTTCTTATGTACTATAATATCCATGTGTAACACTTCAAGAACCGTTTTTATGTACTATAACATCCAAGAATAACATATCAACAGATATAATACCTCAATACCGCTCTTATGTACTACAACATCCACATATAACACAATAACAATAGCTTTTATGTACTTTAACATCCATGTGTAACACTTCAAGAACCGTTCTTATGTACTTTAACATCCATGTATAACACTTCAAGAACCGTTCTTATGTACTTTAACATCCATGTATAACACTTCAAGAACCGTTCTTATGTACTTTAACATCCATGTATAACACTTCGAGAACCGTTTTCATGCACTTTAACATCCATGTATAACACTTCGAGAACCGTTTTCATGCACTTTAACATCCATGTATAACATTTCAAGAACCGTTGTTACCGCAACTGCCATGTATAAAATTCAACGAAAGATTTTATGTTCTACAATATCGAAGAATAATATTTGAATAACAGTTATTGCATACTATAACATTCAAATATAACACTTCAACAACCATTCTCATATTTAATAATATATATATATATAGCGCTTAAACATCAGTTCTTATGTACATCAGCATCCATATATAACAATTCAACAACCATTCTCATATTTAATAATATATATATATAGCGCTTAAACATCAGTTCTTATGTACATCAGCATCCATATATAACACTTCAACAACCATTCTCATATTTAATAATATATATATATATATATATATATAAAGCGCTTAAACTTCAGTTCTTATGTACATCAACATCCATATATAACGCTTCAACTGAAGTTTTTTATTTAAAATAACATCAAGATATAAATCTTCAACAATTTTCTTACGTTCTACAACATCCATATATAAGTCTTTAACAACAGTTTTATGTAATAGAACATCCAGATATAACTATTCAATAACCATTCGTATGTTCTGTAACATCCCTCTATAATACTTCAACAACAGTTCTGATGTTCTATAACTTCCAGATACAGCATTGTAGAGACAGTTGATACATGCTATAACATCCAGATATAACCCATCAACATCCGTTCCTGAGTACTAAAACATCCAAATATAAAATTTCAAAAAGCAGTTGTTACGTACTATAGCGTCAAGATATGCCTTTTCAAACAGTTCTTATGTTTTATGATGTAAAATTATAATACTTTAAGAATAGTGCTTATGTTTTGTAACATCTTTCTATGACACTTCAACAACCACTCTTATGTATTATAATATCCAAATATAACATTCAAACGCAGTACTTATGTAATATAACATCCAGATATAACGCTTCCACAACAGTTACTATGTTCTATAACATCCAGATATAACACTTCAACTAGAAATCTTATGCGCTATAACTTCCAAATATAGCACATCAACAACAATTCTTATGTTCTATATCCAAATATAATACTTCTACAATAGTTCTTTCATACTATAACATCCAGCCATATCACTTCAACAACTTTTCTTATCCACTATGACATCCAAATATAACGTTTGAAAAACAATTCTTATACACTGTAAGATCAAGATATAACGTTTCAACAACAATTTTCGTGTTCTATAACATCTCTCTGTAACACTTTAACAACCATTCTTATGTATTATAACATCCATATATAGCACTTCAATGATAGTTCTTACACACTGTAACATCCAGATATAATAATTGAAAAAGTTATATGTAGTATATAATGTCAAGACATAACACTTGAAAAACAATTCTTATGTTTTAGAACAACCAAGAATAATAACCGAATTATATCTTACAACGTCCTTCTATAATACTTCGAAAGCCATTCTTACGTATTATAACATATAAATGTAACGATTCAGCGACAGTTCCTATGTATCATAGCAACCAGATATAACATTTCAACAACAATTCTTATGTTCTGTAGCATCCCTGTATTACACACATTAACAACCGTCCTTATGTATTATAACATATAATATATAACACTACAACAACATTTGATATTTACCTTAACATCCAGATATAACGCTTCAACAACATTTCTTATGTACTATAACATATATGTATAAAACTTCAAGAACCGTTTTTATGTACTATAACTGCCCAGTATAAAACCTCAACAAAAGTTCTTATGATCTTCAACGTCCAAGAATAACCCATCAATAATAGTTCTTATGTACGATAACAAACAAATATAACACTTCAATCACAGTTCTTACGTCCCATAACATCCAGATATAACACTTTAACGATTGTTTTTATGTTCTACAATAAATAGATGTAACGCTTCAACAACTATTCTTATGTACAACAACATCCATATATAACTCTTCAACAACAGTTCTTATGTTCTATAATATGCCACAATAACACTTCAACAACAATTTTAATCTTCTATTTACATCCAGATATAACACTTCAACAACCATTTTTATGTACTATAGCATCCAAACATTACACTTCGAAAACTGTTATTGTGTATAGCATCATCATATATAACACTCCAACAACTATTTTTATGTACTATAACATCCAGATATAACACTTCAACAGCTGTTCTTATAATATTTAAGATCGAGATACGATGCTTTAAGAACCACTCATATGTTCTAAAAATCCAGAAACAACACTTTAATAACCTTTTTGTGTTCTCTATCATACTTCTCTAACACTTCAACAACCGTTCCTACATTCTATAACATTCCAATATAACAGTTAAACAAAGGTTCGTCTATTCTATAATATTCACATATAACAGTTAAACAAAGATTCGTATATTCTATAATATTCAGATATAACAATTCAAGAACAGGTTTTTATGTACTACTAAATCCAAACATAACACTTCACCAACGCTTCCTACGTAACGCAACATCTAGATATAATGCTTTAATACCATTCTTATGGACTACAACATCCACATATAATGCCAGAACAACACTTTTTATGTAATCTAATATCTATGTATAACACTTCAACAATATTTCTTATGTATCACAAACTGACAAGTGTAAAATTCAACAGCAGTTTTTATGTTCTGCAACATCCAAGAATAATACTTTAAAAACAGTTATTGCGCACTATAACATCCAAATATAACTCTTAAACCACAGTTCTTACATCCCATAACATCCAGATATAACAATTCAGCAACTAGTGTTATATTCTATAATATATAGACATAGCTCTTAAACATCAGTTCTTATGTACATCAACATCCATATATAACGCTTCGACAACAGTTTTATGCAACAGAACATCCAGATATAAAACTTCAAAACAGTTGTTACGCACTATAGCATAAAGATATGACTTTTCGAACACAGTTCTTATGTTATACAATATACAATTATAATACCTCAACAAGAGTACTTATGTTTTATAACATCTTTCTATAACACTTCAAAAACCATTTTTACGTGTTATAACATTTAATATAACACTTCATCAAGAGTTTTTATGTACTGTAACATCCATATATATAAAGCTTCAAATATAGATTTCGTGTAAAATAACATGCAGATATAAATCTTCAACAACTTTTTTGACGTTCTACGACATTTATATATGTCTTCAACAAGAGTTTTATGTAATAGAACACACAGATATGACTATTCAACAACCGTTCTTATGTTCTGTAACATCCCTCTATAATACTTCAACAACAGTTCAGATGTTCTATAACGTCCAGCTTTAATGTTGTATAAACAGTTGATACATACAATAGCATCCAGATATAACCCATCAACATCCGTTCCTGCGTAATATAACATCCATGAAAACATTTGTATCTATATGACCGTCTGATTGACTTGAATTGTTTGTATCTATTTGACCGTCTGATTGACTTGAATGTTTGTATCTATATGACCGTCTGACTGACATGAATTGTTTGTATCTATATGACCGTCTGACTGACATGAATTGTTTGTATCTATGTGACCGTCTGATTGACATGAATTGTTTGTATCTATATGACCGTCTGACTGACATAAATTGTTTGTATCTATATGACCGTCTGATGGATTTCAATTATTTGTATCTATACAAAAGTATATTTGACTTCAATTGTTTTTATTTTTTGTAACAGTCTGATTGGCATGAATTGTTCGTATCTATACAACTGTCTAGTTGACTTATGTTGTTCGTATCTATACAACTGTCTAGTTATTATTTGTATCTATCCGTGATGGCGAGAAAATCCACTTGTTGAGAAAAATTTATATGTAAAAACGGATAATTATTTCATAACGGCGATTTTACAAGAAGTGTAAGTCTTTGTGTATTTGTACTTACCTGTTACATTACGTCTGAACTAACGTACCTTGTACCACTATTAACAGTACAGGCTCATACGATCATTAATAAACTAAGAAATTTAAACCAAAGAATTACCAATAGAAGAAATGACATCTATTTCATTCAACAATGTAGAAAGGAACAACTAACCCCTAATTTTGTAAAGGTAAAACTTTCCAAAAATTGTAATAAATACACAAATATTATCCAAAATTTACAGAAAAAACTACTTAAAGCCATGTTGAACACAAAATACAAAGAACTACATGACTTACAAAAACAAAAAATGAACCTAGACCAATAACTAGCATGTTGTATTAAACCAGAGATTTACGGACTAATACAATGAAACATAAACCAAATCAATACTAAGAACGATAGAGACAAAAAGATCCGCCACAACAAAAAACGAGAAGAACTAAGATGTAAACAACAGAAAAGACACCAAAACGACAAACCGTTGACCAACCTCATAATTAACAGATCAGACCGACAATTAAACACAGACGAGATACATCTACTTAACAAAGGACTCAACTTCGCAATAGCACCTAGGTACATTCCAACCATAGAAATCAAAACATGTTTAGAACATCTAGCCAGGAGACTTGTGATACTTTCTGCAGGAAACAAAAACAAGGAAACAACCAACAGAAAGAAGACAACTTAGACAATTTTATTGACATTCAACAGCTAAACTTCCCAGAAAAAAAATTAAAATTTGTATTTTCCAGAAACACCTAAAAACTTCTTAAACGATTTTTCAAAGAAGTTTCTCACAAAAACATCAACGTAATTTCACAAAACAGAAAGTTAATGAATAATCTTACAAAAGAGACATTAATTCCATTAAAAACCTAAAACAAGACAAAATATTAAAATTCTAAAACCAGATAAAGGAAACTTGATGGTTATAATGAACACGAATGAATGCATCCAAAAAATGAAGAACGTTCTATCAGACACGAACAAATTTAAACCAATTCACACAAATCCAACAAAGACACACGAGACGTAACTAAACAAAACACTACTAAAAATGAAGAAAAGCCAACACAATTTTACGAACACTTTATTACAACCTACGCAAGAATGACTCACGCACACCACAAATATACGGCATCTCCAAACCTCATAAACCAAATTGTCCACTACGATCAATTATGTCCACATATGAATCATTTAATTACAATCTGATAAATTCATAGCATGGGCATTCTACAAATATCAGCCAGCTAATTCATCAAAGACTCTTATAATTTCAAATCTAATCTAAACCAACTTAATCATAAAGCCTTAATGGCCAGTTTCGATGTTATATCCCTCTTTACAGAAGTTCCAACCACTGAAGCCTGCAAGATAGCCTTAGAACTCTATATCCGAGACCATAACCCATCTATAGACATTCCCAGCAACCAATTGGCAACCCTCATAGAATTCACCACGATGAAGACAAACTTCAAGTTCAACAACCACAACTATATACAAACAAATGGCCTAAGCATGGGCAACCCAGTATCACCCAAACACTAAATAAAGAAACAAATATGAACAAACGCAAAATTAAAGAAACCTCACTTTTACAACAACTCAAACCCAAAATAAAACAATACAAAGGAACACCTTTATACCTATATTAGTAAATATAATCAAACATCTATGCACGCCCTCTACATTCCTACACTCAGTTACACAACTGCCTTCAAGCATGTGGTCAGCTATCGGTCAGTTAACTCTTTCATTCTTTGTGAACCTGACGTTGACCGAAGAAGGTCAAAACGTTGTTTGGTCCTCTACATAGTGCTTTCTCTACTCATACGAGCCGGTTTTACATATATATATATATTTGTATCTATGTGATCGTCTGATTGACTTAATTATTTGTATCTATACATCTATCTGATTCACTTGAATTGTTACATCTATACAGCCATCCTTTTAATTGTTTATCTTCATGCACCCATGTGACTTACATTGTTTCTCAAGTGTTTCTTACCAGTAAATTCAACCACGTCAAAGTACGATTTAATTTTGTGATACATTTGTTGCCGAATCTGATGCGCTCTGGGTTTAGCAAAACGCGTCGTAAAGAATGAAGTGACTGGTTATTTTGTTTGATAGTTTAATCGTCTCATTTATTCTTTGACTCACTATTTCGTCTGCAACTGACTAGTTTCGCTGGATTCCAAAGGATTTGTTATCAAAAGCAAACTAACTATTTACATTTCATTTTCATGCAAGACCTTTTACACATATTTGTTTCGATCTTTCAGGCAGCACTGAGATGCTGGGAATTCAGTGAAACTAGTCTGTTTCAATAGAAGTGTTGAATCAATATTTTGTTCGAATTTCGCGCAAGGTGTAAGACTAGAGAGAAGACGGCTAGTCATCATTACCCATCGCCACTTGGACTACTATTTTACCAACGAATAGTGGGATTGACCTTCATAATATAGCATCCATGGGTGAGAGGGCGAGCATGTTTGATATAACGGGGATTCGAACACGCAACTTTTAGATTACTCGTCAAGCCCCTTAACCATCTAGCCATGACAAACCGTGTCGAATTAAATAAGAGATTAGGCATTCACGCCATATTTTATAAAATCCATGATCTGAGCTACTTTACGTCATCATAAGACGCGTATTGGTGACGTCACAAAGCAGTGTCTGTGTTCTTCCTTCTGCCATGCGTGAGCCGCTGAGTCACCTATTTTCCACCTTCTCGACAAAGCGGAGTTTTCACTTTCATTATAAAGTTTGTTTAGTTTCTAACCTTACTTCGTAGCCATCCTTTCCGAAGATTCTATGGAGTTTTTATCCTGTTCTTCTGAACATTAGAATGTCCAAGAATTTTAGAAAGACTTTTGAAAAATCCTATTGGGAAAACGTCTTAACACAGACACACATTTGTTGCACGTCCAGTAATAATAACATTTAAAGTTTTTACAGCATTTGAGAGTCAGTTTAAAAGTAACCATCTGGAACACAATAATCCAGAACATTGTCTGCTCTTGGTCCGTCATTCCTTGCAGAGGTTTGAGACGCTTCAGAACTTCACTAGCCACAACTGGAAAGTTAACAGTGTAATGTGTTTTTCCAGCAACACAGCGGCGCCCTCATTGTTACGATTGAAATTGAAATTGGACCAACGTAACTTCACACAGGTTACTCCAACAATGTTAGTAGTGGAGTGGACTGAGCGTAAACATTTCGAAAGCAGGTCGCGGTGCATCTATTGACCGATTGGTCACTGCACGCTGTCAAAAACTCTCAGACATCATACTTGCACGTGCACAGACAGCGTGTCACTATTTTAAACGGTTCTCCTGGTACGGTTTTTAAAATGTTTCCAAAACTGTCGAACACTATGTATGTTAGAGATGTGTATTTTGTGGTCATAACTTATGGTGAGTTGATCCATTTTACTTCTGATAATACCATTGTTATGTCATGTTAAAGTAACCGGTTCTCCGTTTATGAAATTCCTATTTCAGTTGGAAAACGTTACGTATTTTGTCCTGTTTGCCAAACGTTTAAATTTTTGTAATTGTGTTGCCACTTATGTTTGTTTATATTTTTACAAGTCCAGAAATGGATCATGTCACTCGACTTCTTACAGATATCCAATTCTACTCTCGCAGACGGCCAAACTACAAATAAACTTCGGATTCATTTTCTTTTCCAGAGTGATCTATTGCAGGACAAGGCTGTAAGGCGTGATCTAATATAGAATAAGGTTCTGTATGGCATTACATTGGGATAATATTGACAACACTTGTTATATAATTTAACGTATTGTTTAATTAAGTATTGTACTCGGAGACGTCTAAGCCCTAAAACCAATAATTCAAATGTAGTCGAACACTACGATTGAATAAATACAATATATTTTAAACTTAGATAATTTCTATGTAAATTTTGTCACCTTTTAATTAACATAGATTACAAGCTGCCCCCCGCTAGTACAGCTGTGTGTTTCCGGATTTACACCGCTAAAATTAAAGGTTCGATTCCCCTCAATGAGCTGAGCAGAAAGCCCGATATGGCTTTGCTATAAGAAAAACACACACACGGATTACAAGCTTTATACGGCTTAATTATTTTCATTGTTTTGTTTTATCTATAGAGAACTGTTCTAATTATTATTATTCTCATAATTTCACAATTCAGATACTTTAGTTTGTTATGTAGTTTTCATTGTTATCTTGTTCTTCGATAATTTGGTTCAGTCTTGTGTCCTACAGTAACCTGGTTCTATTCTGTGATGAACAGTTTTGGTTATTATTTTATCCTTCAGTAACCTGGTTCTATCCTGTGATGAATGGTTTTCATTGTTATTTTGTTCTACAATAATCTGGTTCTGTCCTATGATTAACAGTTTTCATTGTTATTTTGTTTTACAATAATCTGGTTCTGTCCTGTGATGAACAGTTTTTATTGTTATTTTGTTCTACAATAATCTGGTTCTGTCCTGTGATGAACAATTTTCGATATTATTTTGTCCTTCAGTAACCTGGTTCTATTCTGTGATGAATAGTTTTCGTTATTGTTCTGTTCTACAATAATCTGGTTCTATTCTGCGATGAACAGTTTTCGTTATTGTTCTGTTCTACAGTAATCTAGTGCTGTCCTGTGATGACTAGTTTTCGTTATTATTCTGTTCTACAGTAATCTGGTTCTATTCTGTGATTACTAGTTTTCGTTATTATTTTGTCCTTCAGCAATCTGGTTCTATTCTGTGATGAATAGTTTTCGTTATTATTTTGTTCTACAATAATCTGGTTCCATTCTGTAATGAAAAGTTTTCGTTATTGTTCTGTTCTACAGTAACCTGGTTCTATCCTGTGATGAACAGTTTTCGTTATTATTTTGTCCTTTAGTAACCTGGTTATATCCTGTGATGAATAGTTTTCATTGTTATTTTGTGCTACAATAATCTGGTTCTATTCTGTGATGACTATTTTTCAATATTATTTTGTCCTTCAGCAATCTGGTTTTATTCTGTGATGAATAGTATTCTATTCGTTATTATTCTGTTCTACAATAATCTGGTTCTATTCTGTAATGAACAGTTTTCGATAGTATTTTGTCCTTCAGTAACCTGGTTCTATTCTGTGATGAATAGTTTTCGTTATTGTTCTGTTCTACAATAGTCTGGTTCTATTCTGTAATGAACAGTTTTCGTTATTGTTCTGCTCTACAGTAATCTAGTGCTGTCCTGTGATGACTAGTTTTCGTTATTATTCTGTTCTACAGTAATCTGGTTCTATTCTGTGATTACTAGTTTTCGTTATTATTTTGTCCTTCAGCAATCTGGTTCTATTCTGTGATGAATAGTTTTCGTTATTATTTTGTTCTACAATAATCTGGTTCTATCCTGTGATGAATAATTTTCGTTATTGTTCTGTTCTACAATAATCTGGTTCTATCCTGTGATGAATAGCTTTCATTGTTATTTTGTTCTACAATAATCTGGTTCTATCCTGTGATGAATAATTTTCGTTATTGTTCTGTTCTACAATAATCTGGTTCTATCCTGTGATGAATAGCTTTCATTGTTATTTTGTTCTACAATAATCTGGTTCTGTCCTGTGATGAATAGTTTTCATTGTTATTTTGTTCTACAATAATCTGGTTCTGTCCTGTGATGAACAGTTTTTATTGTTATTTTGTTTTACAATAATCTAGTTCTATCCTGTGATGAACAGTTTTCATTGTTATTCTGTTCTACAATAATCTGGTTCTGTCCTGCGATGAACAGTTTTCGATATTATTTTGTCCTTCACCAATCTGGTTCTATCCTGTGATGAATAGTTTTCATTGTTATTTTGTTCTACAATAATCTGGTTATGTCCTGTGATGAACAGTTTTTATTGTTATTTTGTTCTACAATAGTCTGGTTCTATCCTGTGATGAACAGTTTTCATTGTTATTCTGTTCTACAATAATCTGGTTCTGTCCTTGATGAATAGTTTTCATTGTTATTTTCTCCTTCAGCAATCTGGTTCTATTCTGTGATGAATAGTTTTCGTTATTATTTTGTTCTACAATAATCTCGTTTTATTCTGTAATGAACAGTTTTCGTTATTGTTCTGTTCTACAGTAACCTGGTTCTATCCTTTGATGAACAGTTTTCGTTATTGTTCTGTTCTACAATAATCTGGTTCTATCCTGTGATGAATAATTTTCGTTATTGTTCTGTTCTACAATAATCTGGTTCCATCCTGTGATGAATAGTTTTCATTGTTATTTTGTTCTACAATAATCTGGTTCTGTCCTGTGATGAACAATTTTCGATATTATTTTGTCCTTCAGTAACCTGGTTCTATTCTGTGATGAATAGTTTTCGTTATTGTTCTGTTCTACAATAATCTGGTTCTATTCTGCGATGAACAGTTTTCGTTATTGTTCTGTTCTACAGTAATCTAGTGCTGTCCTGTGATGACTAGTTTTCGTTATTATTCTGTTCTACAGTAATCTGGTTCTATTCTGTGATTACTAGTTTTCGTTATTATTTTGTCCTTCAGCAATCTGGTTCTATTCTGTGATGAATAGTTTTCGTTATTATTTTGTTCTACAATAATCTGGTTCCATTCTGTAATGAAAAGTTTTCGTTATTGTTCTGTTCTACAGTAACCTGGTTCTATCCTGTGATGAACAGTTTTCGTTATTATTTTGTCCTTCAGTAACCTGGTTATATCCTGTGATGAATAGTTTTCATTGTTATTTTGTGCTACAATAATCTGGTTCTATTCTGTGATGAATAGTATTCTATTCGTTATTATTCTGTTCTACAATAATCTGGTTCTATTCTGTAATGAACAGTTTTCGATAGTATTTTGTCCTTCAGTAACCTGGTTCTATTCTGTGATGAATAGTTTTCGTTATTGTTCTGTTCTACAATAGTCTGGTTCTATTCTGTGATTACTAGTTTTCGTTATTGTTCTGTTCTACAGTAATCTAGTGCTGTCCTGTGATGACTAGTTTTCGTTATTATTCTGTTCTACAGTAATCTGGTTCTATTCTGTGATTACTAGTTTTCGTTATTATTTTGTTCTACAATAATCTGGTTCTATTCTGTAATGAACGGTTTTCGTTATTGTTCTGTTCTACAGTAACATGGTTCTATCCTTTGATGAACAGTTTTCGTTATTGTTCTGTTCTACAATAATCTGGTTCTATCCTGTGATGAATAATTTTCGTTATTGTTCTGTTCTACAATAATCTGGTTCTATCCTGTGATGAATAGCTTTCATTGTTATTTTGTTCTACAATAATCTGGTTCTGTCCTGTGATGAATAGTTTTCATTGTTATTTTGTTCTACAATAATCTGGTTCTGTCCTGTGATGAACAGTTTTTATTGTTATTTTGTTCTACAATAATCTAGTTCTATCCTGTGATGAACAGTTTTCATTGTTATTCTGTTCTACAATAATCTGGTTCTGTCCTGCGATGAACAGTTTTCGATATTATTTTGTCCTTCAGCAATCTGGTTCTATCCTGTGATGAATAGTTTTCATTGTTATTTTGTTCTACAATAATCTGGTTATGTCCTGTGATGAACAGTTTTTATTGTTATTTTGTTCTACAATAGTCTGGTTCTATCCTGTGATGAACAGTTTTCATTGTTATTCTGTTCTACAATAATCTGGTTCTGTCCTGTGATGAATAGTTTTCATTGTTATTTTCTCCTTCAGCAATCTGGTTCTATTCTGTGATGAATAGTTTTCGTTATTATTTTGTTCTACAATAATCTCGTTTTATTCTGTAATGAACAGTTTTCGTTATTGTTCTGTTCTACAGTAACCTGGTTCTATCCTTTGATGAACAGTTTTCGTTATTGTTCTGTTCTACAATAATCTGGTTCTATCCTGTGATGAATAATTTTCGTTATTGTTCTGTTCTACAATAATCTGGTTCTATCCTGTGATGAACAGTTTTCATTGTTATTCTGTTCTACAATAATCTGGTTCTGTCCTGCGATGAACAGTTTTCGATATTATTTTGTCCTTCACCAATCTGGTTCTGTCCTGTGATGAATAGTTTTCATTGTTATTTTGTTCTACAATAATCTGGTTATGTCCTGTGATGAACAGTTTTTATTGTTATTTTGTTCTACAATAGTCTGGTTCTATCCTGTGATGAACAGTTTTCATTGTTATTCTGTTCTACAATAATCTGGTTCTGTCCTTGATGAATAGTTTTCATTGTTATTTTCTCCTTCAGCAATCTGGTTCTATTCTGTGATGAATAGTTTTCGTTATTATTTTGTTCTACAATAATCTCGTTTTATTCTGTAATGAACAGTTTTCGTTATTGTTCTGTTCTACAGTAACCTGGTTCTATCCTTTGATGAACAGTTTTCGTTATTGTTCTGTTCTACAATAATCTGGTTCTATCCTGTGATGAATAATTTTCGTTATTGTTCTGTTCTACAATAATCTGGTTCCATCCTGTGATGAATAGTTTTCATTGTTATTTTGTTCTACAATAATCTGGTTCTGTCCTGTGATGAACAGTTTTCGATATTATTTTGTCCTTCAGCTATCTGGTTCTATCTTGTGATGAATAGTTTTCATTGTTATTTTGTTTTACAAGAATCTGGTTCTATCCTGTGATGAACAGTTTTCATTGTTATTCTGTTCTGCAATAATCTGGTTCTGTCCTTGATGAATAGTTTTCATTGTTATTTTTTTCTACAATAATCTAGTTCTGTCCTGTGATGAACAGTTTTCGATATTATTTTGTCCTTCAGTAATCTGGTTCTATCCTGTGATGAATAGTTTTCATTGTTATTTTGAGTTTCGATAATTTGGTTCAGTCTTGTGTCCTACAGTAACCTGGTTCTGTCCTGTGATGAACAGTTTTCGTTATATTTTGTCCTTCAGTAACCTGGTTCTATCCTGTGATGAATAGTTTTCATTGTTATTTTGTTCTACAATAATTTTGTTCTATCCTGTGATGAATAGTTTTCATTGTTATTTTGTGCTACAATAATCTGGTTCTATTCTGTAATGACTAGTTTTCGATATTATTTTGTCCTTCAGCAATCTGGTTCTATTCTGTGATGAATAGTATTCTATTCGTTATTATTCTGTTCTACAATAATCTGGTTCTATTCTGTAATAAACAGTTTTCGATAGTATTTTGTCCTTCAGTAACCTGGTTCTATTCTGTGATGAATAGTTTTCGTTATTGTTCTGTTCTACAATAATCTGGTTCTATTCTGTGATGAATAGTTTTCGTTATTATTCTGTTCTACAGTAATCTGTTTCTATTCTGTGATGAACAGTTTTCTTTATTATTTTGTTCTGTATATTTAAATTAATGTTTTCTCTAATTCACTATTCTATTATGTAATTTTTTTTTCAGTAAAGTGTCTTTGTTATTCATTTTTCCACATCGAACTGTTGTAACTAGTATGTTGTTTTGCAGTTTAACACTCCTACGAAAATTGGGGCCTAATAGGCCCCAGAGCAACTTGAAAGGTTATTAATATTAGGCTAATAATTTTGCATTTAAATGAAATTGCCATTAACTGACCCTATCCCTTTATATTTTAAGGAGCAATAATATTTTGACTTTTCAGACATTTGCGAAATAATATTAAATTATTTTTTTAAAAACATCCACTAAAGTCATACCCTCAGTTATTTATTATTGCTTTGTTTATGATGTGTTTTTTAATCATTATTAGGGAATTTCTCACTTGTATTATTACTTTGTTCTGTGTGGTAAGTCGTTTTAATTATTGTATTTCTTCTTCAGGGAACTGCGACGAGTCTGAGAACTTATAACGATACATGTTACGCGTCTCACGATTGACTCGTAGCAGATTGTAAAGAAACAGAAGGTCGGATAGTCGTGTTATAATCTAAGTAGTCTAATCCATTTACACCAGAAACGTTAGCACGTAAATAACCTTTGATCAATTTATCTTTTTGGCTGAAGTTTTAAAGACAAATCAGTCATTTTTTTAGTCCATTCTTTCTTAAAACTCACATACGCTTTATGTCAGAAAAGCTTTAGGAGCCTTCCTCGAGTCTGCCCCATGAAAAAAGTTAAAGTAACATACACCTACTCTCAAACACCAAAACATTAAAATAATTATTACCCGTTGTATGGTCAAGGGCTGATCAAGGTCACTTCCTCCTTGGAGGCGGAAACCCCACGGTGTGTTCGGTCCATCTCGATCGAGAGTCAATGTTAATATTCCTTGGCTCATCATGTAACCCTATACATTACACAGATATGCTCAATACTATCACAGACTAGTGGCAGTAATCGTTTAGAAGTACTAAGTCAGTAACAGCCACTCTCTGTTCTGCCAAGCCCCCGAAACCTGCCGCTTTTTTGAACGCCCTCTAAAGGGCGCAAACACTCGTAACAAATGATTCGGTACATGCATCTAGCGTTTCGAAACGTTTACTTTTGGGCCGAATATAAATAGAATCTACTGCTCAGTTGGCTCTAGCTTGGGTTATTCTGTATGTGTAAAGAACTCGAGCCATAAACACCGCGCATGGTCACTAAAGTACGTGACGTATTGATTAGGCTTAGCTTTCGCAAATTAATCTAAGCATTTGTTAACATGAAAAATCAGTCGTTGTTGCAGCGTATTCTGAGTACTTATTTATCCATTTATCTAGAATATACATAGTAACACAGATTGGTTTTGGTTTCTTTTTATTTAACACTGATTTCTTAATTTAGGTTGTTGTTTTGAATTAAGCACAAAGCTACACAATGGGCTATATGTGCTCTGCCCACCACGGGTATCGAAACCCGGATTTTAGCGTGCAAGTCCGCAGACATACCGCTGAGCCACTGGGGGGCTCTTAATTTAGGAAGATTTCAATTGCTGTCGAATTGGTGTCGGTTTCGGTTTCCTTTCATGCTGTTCGTCATTCGAACAACACTTTACTTCAAAGCTCTTTCAATCTTCTGTCTATGCGAGTTCGAATACTGCCAAAGAATTTAGTAGTTAGATATCTATCCAGGAAAATTTAAACTTGATAGAACAATAGTAAATTTATTATTTAATCTAACAAGTTTACAGTTGATGAAGAGAACAACTTAAGTATATCGTTAGTTGTACCTTCAGATTTACAACTTGCTTGTGACTTGAAAGCGGTGTCATAAACTAACATAAAATATCTTTGTGAGAAATGAGTTTTTGTTTTTCTTCTATCATTACTCAACAAAATTTTAGAATGTTTCTTAAATGGTGTAAAACCCTCTGAAAGGTAGTTAGAATGTTCAAAAACTGACATTTGACACCAGTTTTCCATTGATTATGAAAGACAGTTATTTTTTCAGAAATTAAATTTAAAATATTCTGAAATCAAACTGTTCTCAGAGTTAAATGTGTATAGCTTTGAAAACTTAGTTGGTATAGAGGTCCTTTTCAAGATAAAAGACAGAATTAATAAATAATAGCTTTTAATCACAGTTAACTGGGTACCTAGAGAGAAACTAAAAGCAATAGATATGAATAATTAAGTCCCCCAGTGGCTCAGCGGTATGTCTGCGGACTTACACGCTAAAATCCGGGTTTCGATACCCGTGGTGGGCAGAGCACAGATAGCCCATTGTGTAGCTTTGTGCTTAATTCAAAACAACAACAACAACAACAACAAATGAATAATTAAACGTACGTTCCTTACATTACTATTTATAAATATTAGAATGTATTGTTTTATCAGATAAGTACTTTCTCTGTTAACGATATTTTCGACCATAAACCCAATAGTATCTTCCGAGGTTCAGCCAGCTTAGATTTAGGTTAGGTTTAAATAAAAATTCTTATCTCACAATGCGTGTGAATCTTTATACCAAAGGTAAAGTAATAATAAACGACTAATGAAAGTGAATGTTTCTTTTCATACAGAAACTTGTGTAACCAGTATTATTAATGAAAGAAATAATAAATAAACAATATATTATGCCTCACTTAGAGAACTCTCAAACACTAGTCATTGTCTTAAACAATGCCATTGATGTATATTTCAATAATAGAGTTCTGCTAATGAATTAACAATAATTGAATTCTGCTAATGAATTAAAAATAGTAGAATTCTGCTTATGAATTAATAATAATAGACTTCTGCTAATGAATTAACAATAGTAGAATTCTACTAATGAATTAACAATAATAGGGTTCTGCTAATGAACTAACATTAGTAGAATTTTTAATGAATTAACAACAGTAGAATTCTGCTAATGAATTAACGATAGTAGAATTCTGCTAATGAATTAACCATAATAGAGTTCCGCTAATGAATTAACAAGAGTAGAATTCTACTAATGATTTAACAATAGTAGAATTATGTTTATGAATTAACAATAACAGAGTGCAGATAGTTAATTAGACTTTTCATAACTACATCTGTTGACTTCGTTTGTGATAACAAAGTTATGTAGCAAGGGCCGTAGAAAGTTTACAACCACTACAATAACATTTCTTTTGACAGGTGTGATATAACAAAAACAAAGGAAAGAGAAGCGATTTGAACCTACCAACCTAGTTTCATGTTGCAACCTACCGACCTACTTCTATCTTTTTCCGTCCTTAAAGATGCTTACGTCTGTAGAATGAAGAACGGTTGAAACATAAAAATAATCTTGTAGGGGTACGTGTAGAATTCCACAAGTTGTCATTTTGTTGTGACCCTTAAAATACTCTCAGCCCAGAATGCTTCCAAAAATAAAAATAGTCATAGAAATAGTCTTCTTACCAGTTGTTACACACACAAGATCATTGTAGTGATGTATTTAAACAAACCTGTAGCTTACATGGCAACACAAGGCTGAAACTAATCATTGTTAATACATGACAAACAAATGGTTGAACAAAGCAGCGTTACAAAAATACATTACAAACATATGGTTGTACAATTAAGTGTTACAATATTACATTACAAACAATAATAGAGTTCTGCTAATGAATTAACAATAATAGAGTTCTGCTAATGAATTAACAATATTAGAGTTCTGCTAATGAATTAACAATAGTAGAATTCTACTAATGATTTAACAATAATAGAGTTCTGCTAATCAATTAACAATAGTAGAGTTCTGCTAATCAATTAACAATAGTAGAGTTCTGCTAATGATTTAACAATAATAGAGTTCTAATTAATTAACAATAGTAGAGTTCTGCTAATCAATTAACAATGGTAGGATTTTGCTAATAATTTAACAATAATAGAGTTCTGCTAATCAAGTAAGAATAGTGGAATTCTGTTAATGAATTAATAATAATGGAGTTTTGTTAATTTCAAACATGTAGTTGAATATTTTGATATCATTCTACACCATTATTTGAGTAACAAAGTTTGCTCACTGTATTACCGTAAAGGAAATACTGTTATTCGAGAAACCTTCACAATAGTAACGTATAACGAAGTACTGCGCTAACCAATAGAAAGTTACCTTGCAAAGCACGAAGTAGTGCATAAAGTTTCTTTGCTCACTCATTAACATATCATAAATGTTACCTAATGTATCGAGTACTATTCAGATATTTTTACCCAAATTATTAATAACAATTATAGATTGTTCAACTTACAGGTACTTCCTGTAATATTACTCGGGTATTGAGATACTCATCCCAAGCTTGCTGGAACTCTGTTGAAGCGACACCTGTAAGGAAGACGAGACCGATACAACATTCATCAAGTGACCGACATTAACACATACTTTACTGTCACTGCCGTAATGTAAGGGAAACGTTAAACGTCAACCAGACAACCTGGCTGAGCTGTGAGGATAATCATAGACGGCTGCAAAAATACGCGATATCTGAGATAATATATCACAATACAACATTAATAAACTAGTTGCGGCCTTAAAACATGTCACACTGCTCTGAATACAGTTTATTCATTTAAGTGCTACATTGTACAATGGAGAAATTATTCAATCGGTTTTGTGGCTAAGTGTTAGAATATTTCTATTTATTGACACGAAGTTTTCTTCTTACGCTTTGTTAAAATCTTAAACAACAAGAGTTGAGAAAACTTATTTTACCAAACTTATTTAACTAAACTTATTTTACCAAACTTATTTCACTGAACTTATTTTACCAAACTTATTTTACTAAACATATTTTACTAAATTTATTTTACTAAGCATATTTTACCAAACTTATTTTACTAAACATATTTTACCAAACTTATTTTACTAAACATATTTTACCGAACTTTTTTTACTAAACATATTTTACCATTGAATTAACCTGCAGAAATGGAAAATAATTAAACGACCTAGAACGTTCGATAAATAACACGATGTAACAATGATACTACATGACACTATGTAACAAAAATTTTACTTTTTCTTGTTCCTGGACATAAAGTGTTATTTCCCAATTTGTTACACCTAAAGTAAATGGATAAGACCAGTTTTTCTCTTCAAACTTTGCTTTTGGGACCTGGGAGCGTATAACTAAAACATGATGGAAGACCATATTTGGGTTTACATTACAGTCACAAATCTCAAAAAACTACTCGCTCCTAAACATTTTTATATAACTTTAGTATAAAAACATATAAATTTTGATTCATATGTTGTTTTATTCAGACCTTATAAAAATGAAAATGTACAAATTTGCCCTTTTTTACATATAAAATAGGTTAATTTCTAAATTTCATTATCCAGGTCACAAAAGCAAAGTTTGAAGGGAATAATGGCCATTTTCTGTACTTGTACAACATAAGCAGTTAAAATATAACACATACTATCCAGGAACAAAATTTGTTTAAGAGATGTTATTCGTCAGTTCGAGCTTTTGATTCTATTTATATTATATGACTTCTTCACTCTGCAGTGCCACCTCTCTTCGAAGTGGTGAACGAAAGTATTTTGTTTTCACTTAATAAATTTATATTTTTAATTGTTAAGTTGAAGGTCGGGCTTCTGATTCAAAGCAAATAAAAGTTAATAAACCATAAGCTATAAACTGTAAAATTGTTAAAGTAATGAATGAACAAGAGGCTTTTAACAATTATATTTTTGAGGTGATAAATAAACCAAGGGACCGTTATATTGTTGAGGTAATAAATGAGCCAGAGATTGTTAACCGTTATATTGTTGAGGTAATAAATGAGCCAGAGATTGTTAACCGTTATATTGTTGAGGTAATAAATGAGCCAGAGATTGTTAACCGTTATATTGTTGAGGTAATAAATGAAACAGAGGTTGATAACCGTTATATTCTTCAGGTAACGAAAAAAACAGAGGTTGTTAACCATTATATTGTTGAGGTAATAAATGAAGCAAAGGCTGTTCACCACGATAATTCCAGTCTGGATGGTCAAGTTTACAGCTTACCTCTGTAAGAACACAAGTGACAAATTAATTATTTTTTGTGTATAATACTTCTGAGGTGCAATAGTATTTGTGTAACACTGATTATAATTTTCTAATATAAAACGAACACAATAATTTTCTGCTGTTTTTAATATAGATTAACACAATTCACGTTGGGTTTGAGGTGAATTAATAAATTTCAAGTTGTGTTTGAGGTGAATTAACACATTTCACGTTGTGTTTGATGGAGATTAACACAATTCACGTTGTGTTTAAATTAATTAACACATTTCACGTTGTGTTTGATATAGATTAACACATTTCCCATTGCACTCAGTATGGGTAAGCTGTCCAAAACTCAATACACCAATTAGGTGCAATTGAAACCATGACCAGTGTGTGACAAAGTTTTTACGTTCTCAAAATCGCTAGACAATGAAGTCTTTGTGGACTTAAGTTGTGTGATTAAACCACGTCTCCAGTGTATGTATCCGTAATATAAGTAAGTGGCAACGAACCATGAAGTCTTTCTTTAGACCTGAACCTCATCACAGTAATCGTACTGCTGTGTATTGTTGTTATTTTATATCTTAATTTCAACGTTCTCTTCTTTGACGAATATTTTTAATTGTTCTAAAACTTACCAAGAGAAGAAAAATATTGTTTGGTAGAGGAAATATCTAACACTTCAATAGAAACCAATAAGATAGTAATAAAGTAAAGTCTCCACATCAATAAGACAATAATGAAGTAAAATCTCTGCACCAATAAAACAATAATAAAGTCTCTACATCAATAAGACAATAATAAAGTTTCTACATCAATCAGACAATAATGAAGTAAAATCTCTGCACCAATAAAACAATAATAAAGTCTCTACATCAATAAGACAATAATAAAGTTTCTACATCAATCAGACAATAATGAAGTAAAATCTCTGCACCAATAAAACAATAATAAAGTCTCTACATCAATAAGACAATAATAAAGTTTCTACATCAATAAGACAATAATGAAGTAAAATCTCTGCACCAATAAAACAATAATAAAATCTCTACATCAATAAGACAATAATAAAGTAAAATCTCTTCACCAATAAGACAATAATGAAGTAAAATCTCTGCACCAATAAAACAATAATAAAGTCTCTACATCAATAAGATAATAATAAAGTAAAATCTCTGCACCAATAAGACAATAACGAAGTAAAATCTCTGCACCAATAAGACAGTAATAAAGTAAAATCTCTGCACCAATAAGACAATAATGAAGTCTCTACATCAATAAGACAATAATAAAGTAAAATCTCTGCACCAATAAGACAATAATGAAGTAAAATCTCTGCACCAATAAGACAATAATGAAGTAAAATCTCTGCACCAATAAGACAGTAATAAGGTAAAACGCATACTATTGTTAAAAGGAGAATAACCAACAATAACTACATATTGTTAAAATCGATACGTGAATAATATTCTAACGAATGACGAAGTTTAAAATTTACAACGATTTTATCTGAGCCTTAAAGTCTGTTTGTTTGTGTAACACAGTTTGTTGAAGGGCTTCTGCCTGAAACACTGGAAATAATGAAAACACTGGAAATAATGGTAAAATATTTGTTACAAACGCCTGTTTTACCTATTTTGAACACTTTAAAAATTTAGGATAGCAGCTCAGTAACATTATTTTTCATTGGCTTAACTCGTATGCGCATGTCGGCAAAAATGTGAAGTGTTTCTGAGAACCGGAACCTGATCTCTGTTACCATAGGAAACAGGCGCCTTACCCTAAGTACAGATAAACAGTTTAGTAGAATTACTTTAAATTGACTTGGTTATTAAGTGCTAGTTATAGTAAGAATGGAAAATTCTAATACCATTCTTCAATGTCTGGTTAAACTAAACACTCGTCAGCAAATGTTTCACTTGACGTAATGAGATATTTTGTTTTAATATCACGTTCTATAATATTATTTCAGTTTTATAAAATTAGTTTATTATTGTTCTAAATAATTTCTTAATTTTAACTTGGTTCTATTTCATGGAAAATTCTTTAAATTTTATTTGAAGTCACTTCAATTTTGTCTTGAAATTTATTTTCATTTTTAAATGAAACTTCCTTTCATTTTACTTAGTTCCGTTTTATCCGCTTTTTTAAAGCTCAGATTAAATGTTTCAAATTCATTAAAAGTACTACTTTGAATAGAAAACTCACGTAACCTCATTTAACTTTAACTTCTCTTATCAGATTGTGTTCGATGTATTATTTTACTTATCGAATCGTACGACTAAAACCCCTTGTTTACACGCTTGGTTGTGTTTAGTGTCTTACTTCACTTGTCAGATCGTACAAGTAAAACCCTTTTTATCAGCTTGGTTGTGTTTAGTGTCTTACTTCACTTGTCAGATCGTACAAGTAAAACCCTTTTTATCAGCTTGGTTGTGTTTAGTGTATTACTTCACCTATCAGATCGTACAAGTAAAACCCTGGTTTACACGCTTGGTTGTATTTAGTGTATTACTTAATGGAACTCTATGTTATTAACAATTCCTTTTTTTTTTCTCGTCTTATGTTTATTAAGTATTTCTAGTATCACACACACACACACACACACACACATATATATATGTAAGGTTTACTTATTTTATCAGGAGTTTATAATCATATCATGTACCTTTTATTTCCAGAGAGTCACTCTATAGTTATTAGTAATTGGTGTGCCCGGACTATGAATCTGAAAATTTATGGTTCGATTGCTGTCTACGAAAAGACAAGCCTTGTGTTTCATAACAATATATGTGTGACAGTAAGTGCAGTGCAAGTTGTTAGATGCATTCTGTCTGTTTATTACTCTAACAGTTAGAGCAGCACAAATAGTTGTGAAAATTGTAGAACAACAAACCTCACGAAAAACTTAACTTTGTGAGCTCAACTAAATATTTGCACCTTCGTGGTACAGACATATGTGTTTGTTTTAAATTTCACGTAAAGCTACTCGAGGGCTATTTAGCAGTGTAAGACTAGAGGGAAGGCAGCTAGTCATCACCACCCACCGCCAAGACATACATGCGAAGTGTTCGTTCTGTTCACTACTTTCTTTATATTGGTACATGTACCTCATTCAAGTGTTGTTTAACAAATATTACGTCACAGCCTTTCCGAGAAAAGAATTTGTAAAACGTGATTATTAAACATTTTAAAACCGAATAAGAACAGTGAAAAAAAAGTCAGCCCTTTGTGTTGTCTGTGACAGTAGAAACCTGTGCATCAGAACGTTTAAGACAGCAGCATGACTGTAGAAACTTCTATATCAGAACGTTTAAGACAGCAGCATGACTGTAGAAACTTCTATATCAGAACTTTTAAAACAGCAGCATGACTGTAGAAACTTCTATATCAGAACGTTTAAGACAGCAGCGTGACTGTAGAAACTTCTATATCAGAACGTTTAAGACAGCAGCATGACTGTAGAAACTTCTATATCAGAACGTTTAAGACAGCAGCATGACTGTAGAAACTTCTATATCAGAACGTTTAAGACAGCAGCGTGACTGTAGAAACTTCTATATCAGAACGTTTAAGACAGCAGCATGACTGTAGAAACTTCTATATCAGAACGTTTAAGACAGCAGCATGACTGTAGAAACTTCTATATCAGAACGTTTAAGACAGCAGCGTGACTGTAGAAACTTCTATATCAGAACGTTTAAGACAACAGCGTGACAGCAGAATCCTATATCTCAGAATGTTTAAGACAGCAGCATGACTGTAGAAACTTCTATATCAGAACGTTTAAGACAACAGCGTAACAGCAGAAACCTATATCTCAGAATGTTTAGGACAGCAGCATGGCTGTAGAAACTTCTATATCAGAAAGTTTAAGACAACAGCGTGACAGCAGAAACCTATATCTCAGAATGTTTAGGACAGTGACGTAACATTAGAAACTTGTACACGAGAGCGTTTAGGACGCTATGAACAACCCAATCCAGAACAACACCCTCACCCACAACGGTGTGAATATAGTTACAAAATATAACCTTTATAACCATAAATCTACCAGTGGTTGAGCCGGATATTACTCTCGATAGTCTTAACAAAGTAATAAATAATAATTTGAAGTGAGCAAAATCTCCCGAACTTTCAATCACACCTTAATATCAAAGAATGTCTTGATAAGAAATATGACCAAAGAAACAGTGCATCCTCCAGGCTCATACCCATTGAGTTCCATTAAACATTTGTACTATTGGTCTCAGCGACAATGTTCTTGGAAGCCAACATCCACGTGCAGTGATAGATTAACATTTTCTCTTGTTGAGATCGTTGATGTTAGATTGACCCTGCCTTCTGTTAAAATTTTTTATGTCAGATTACCCTTCCATCTTGTTGAATTGGGAACTCAAGTGTCAGGCAATATTCTTAAACATGGCTGACAGATCAGATCGATGGACAACAGACACGGTAAAGACTTCAGAGAAACACTCACCAGGATTCGCTCTCTTCACACAAAACAACACAAGAAGTTTATATTTCTTCACGAGCTGCTTGCAGTCGTTGTGTTATCTGATTCTGTCAGCTACTGACAGTCGTTATCTTGTCTGAATCTGTCAGCTGGACCAAGTAGTTGTGTTATCTGATTCTACCAGCTGGTTACATTCATTGTGTTATCCGAGTCTATTAGTTGGATATAGTTGTTGTGTTATCTGATTCTACCAGCTGGTTACATTCATTGTGTTATCCGAATCTATTACTTGGATATAGTTGTTGTGTTATCTGATTCTACCAGCTGGTTACATTCATTGTGTTATCCGAGTCTATTAGTTGTATATAGTTGTTGTGACACCTGATTCTACCAGTTGGTTTTAGTCACTGTGACATCTTATTTTACTAGCTGGTTATAGTAGTTGTGTTATCTGATTCTACTAACTGGTTCCAATACTTGTGATACCTTATTTTACCAGCTGGTTCCAGTAGTTGTGACATCTAATTCTACTAGCTGGTTCTAGTTGTTGTTGTGACTATCTTCACCAACTGGTTTCACTTGTTATGACAACTAATTTTATCAAGTTGTTCTAGTTGTTGTTGTGACTATCTTTACCGGTTAGTTTCAGTTGTTATGACAGCTGATTGTATGAACTTGTTCTAGTTTTTGTATCATGTGTCTCCATCAGCTGGTTCTATTTGTTGTAGCGACTTATTATATCATATAGTTCCAGTTGTTGTAACGACTGTTTTGATAAAGTTAGTATTTAGAGCAGTCAATGTGTTAGTATTTAAAGCAGTCAATGTGTTAGTATTTAGAGCAGTCAATGTGTTATTAGAACAGATTCTTTTGTTTAGACTGGCCTAGGATTCTTCATTGTTAGTTAATTAATTGAGATCTCCATGTTAGAAAGGCTTTATTTTAAAAAGTATTTGTTTAGAAAAGTATATTTAATAAATAATACTTGTTGTCTCTTTAATGATAAAACTATCTCCGAGAGTCTAGAATTAGTTTAGCGCCCCAATAAGAGCTTATAATAATAATAATATAAAGTTCGGAATTCGATATCTGCAAATGCTCCTTTAGCTCTGAAGTCGGAGACCAACATGGCTATACAGTCTTCTTTGCTGCTGCTGCCATCTATTAGTAAACATTATATATATATCTTTTTTTTAAGTCTCTCCCACACTTAAGATCACGCTATGGTAGTTAATCCATAACCAGCCCCTAGGCCTGAAGCTAAACTGCGAAAACAGCGCGAAATCTAAATTTCAGTTTTCGTATATCAGTTTTCATTAACTAATAGCAATAATTGTTGTTTAATCTTTGTCTAACACCTAAATGTTTTTGTACGTATTTCTTTATGGACTTTGACTATTCACAAATCTCTTTATCCAACTTTTATTATTTAAAAATAACGGCGGTATGTTTCGTTATGTTACCGATAGGGGTTGTTTCAAAGTAAATTGTCTAAACATTCTTATAATCTGGTTCCACTGAAAACATATTTTAGGTTTTATTTTCGCAAAAGCTTTTATTACGTTTTCGTAGCGAGTATGCAGTGTATATTTATGAGACTAATGAAGATAAAGGATATGACAATTAGTACGCCATTGTGCACATTGTAAATCTTAAAGTGCTGCCACCTATGGAATAACCTTTACACTATAATGTGGAAATTCTGGCTCAATTATCCAAACATTTTTAGTGTAGTGTGGGGAATTTTTGTTCCTAACCCTTGTCGTGACCTTTCCATTGTGATTTGGGTGAAACGTTGTGAAAAATCTCCTTTCATTTGTTTTATATTTTACAATGTACTGACCCTGTAGCTGCTATTCGAGCCATTGGTCATCCTAGCTTGGTTAATAGGTATTTACGCCATTATGCAGTTTCGTGTTAAAATTATCATTGTGGGCTGGCCAGTTTACTGACCTCCCGCTTACCTCATAGGGAGCATTTTGAAGATTTGCAACATCAACATTCCGAGAACTGCTGAAAGTTATCAGATATCAGTCCACGTTTCTGTCACTCGGGTATACTCGACACTCTCGTCCTCAGCTGTCATAAAATGATTTTCTCTGTAAACGTACAGTTTCTCCCACTGGACCCTGGTGGTCTCTTATTTGCTGTCTTTAAGTCAACATTCAAGTTATTTGGTTAACAGAACGATCGATCGTTCAACCTAGTGGATCGTTTGCCATTTATCGTCTTGGACTTCAAAAGTTATATTACTATAGTACGACGAGTCTTGTTATATTTGTAATAAAATTATATACATCAGAAATATGGTGTTAAGTTGCATAACAATACTGTGTTGCACACGTTGTCTTTCACTTACGGTTTTTGACATCAAAGCTCGTAATTCTTAAGCGATGACGTGTTCTAGAGATTCTGGTTACTTTCAATATAAGTTTATTTCAAAAGAACAGATAAACCATGGAAAGGTTCCCTAACATATCAATGTTTAATCACAAGATAAAAGATGTTAAGACTTTCATTGTTACTGTAAAATTAATATCATGTTTATCTACATGTACACTTATCACACCAATGCACTACTTTACGTAACGTAGAGATAAATGTGTGATCAGAATCATCAAATATATTAATTGGTGGATCTTTAACTTAAAATTGATCCACTCTTTTGTCTTTAAGATTTCCAAAAGATATTAGTTATTTCCATAAAGGGAATAATTTTGTAAGTCTTGCTATATTTGTGACAAACATACAACACTTAGTTTTGCATTAGGGTAAGGACTCACGTCGAGTTTCAAAGTTTTTCTTCGTCAGTTACCCAAACAAACTTTTGTATCATTAAAATATCTTATAATCTTTTCTTGCTAGAAGGCTCAACGTGGTATAATGTTTTCTTTTTTAATCTTTGTTCATAAAACTCTCAAGACCATGATGTTTCTTGGATATTTTCTACCCAAGTTTGATATTAAAGTCACTGAAAGGCTTTTCAAGAAATGAATTTTAAACCAAAATTTTCAACTCTACAAATCAATTGCTGTTCACTTTCAAATACTTTTTAAAGTAATCTTAGTGTCATATTATATACAGTTAACCACTAACCCACTGATATTATATACAGTTAACCACTAACCCACTGATATTATATACAGTTAACCACTAACCCACTGATATTATATACAGTTAACCACTAACCCACTGATATTATATACAGTTAACCACTAACCCACTGATATAATATACAGTTAACCACTAACCCACTGATATTATATACAGTTAACCACTAAACCCACTGATATTATATACAGTTAACCACTAACCCACTGATATTATATACAGTTAACCACTAACCCACTGATATTATATACAGTTAACCACTAACCCACTGATATTATATACAGTTAACCACTAACCCACTGATATTATATACAGTTAACCACTAACCCACTGATATAATATACAGTTAACCACTAACCCACTGATATTATATACAGTTAACCACTAACCCACTGATATTATATACAGTTAACCACTAACCCACTGATATTATATACAGTTAACCACTAACCCACTGGATATTATATACAGTTAACCACTAACCCACTGATATAATATACAGTTAACCACTAACCCACTGATATTATATACAGTTAACCACTAACCCACTGATATTATATACAGTTAACCACTAACCCACTGATATTATATACAGTTAACCACTAACCCACTGATATTATATACAGTTAACCACTAACCCACTGATATTATATACAGTTAACCACTAACCCACTGATATTATATACAGTTAACCACTAACCCACTGATATAATATACAGTTAACCACTAACCCACTGATATAATATAAGTTAACCACTAACCCACTGATATAATATACAGTTAACCACTAACCCACTGGTATTATATACAGTTAACCACTAACTCACTGATATTATATACAGTTAACCACTAACCCACTGTTAACCCACTGATATTATATACAGTTAACCACTAACCCATTGTTAACTGTTATTTGTCTGATGACCAGTTTGACATCCATGTGGTACAAACAGCCAAGATTCAGGCTTCAGATATTTATATTAGTCTCTTGACTAAGAATACATCTGGCTCAAGATGGCCAGGTGATTAGAGTATTCGACTCGTAATCTGAGAGTCGCAGCTTCGAATCCACGTCACACCAAACATGCTCGCCCTTTCAGCTGTGGAGCGTTGTAATGTGATGGTCAATCACACTATTATTTGTTAAAAGAGTAGCCCAAGGATTGGCGGTGGGTGATGATGACTACCTGCCTTCCTTCTAGTCTCACACTGCTAAATTAGGACGGCTAGCGCAGATAGCCCTCGTGTAGCTTTGCATGAAATTCAAAATAAACAAACAGTACAACTACTTGTACAGTATTTTGTTAGAACGTCTTCACAGCATGCATATTTCAACACTATAGTAAAACTTCACTGATCACTGTTGACTTATTCATTAGAATTACCAGAAACTTGTATCATGTGTGTTTGGGTAAGGGAATGTCACCATGTTACTGTCATGGTTTACTACGGTTAAGACAAGCATGTCTTGATGGAGGATATCACTATATTACTGTCATGATTTATAGAGTTAAGAAATCACTAGGTGAAACACAAGATATGGAACTTAATAAAGAGATGTCACAAAAAATTGAAAAGGCAAACAGAAAAGCCATAAAATTGAAAGAGTATTATAAACGGTATATCGAAGCTCGAACCTTGGTGTACATGTTTATGTCATGAGTTGGTGTCCATGATGGTGTTGTGTTCCCACGTGAACGTACAAACTCTGGCTGTGCAATATGAGATAAATGTGAATCATTTTCCAAAAATGGTTTGTTTGTTCTGTTATTAGGCACGAAGCTACATAAATGGCTATCTGTGCTATGCCCACCACTGGTATCGAAACCTGGTTTTTAGTAAAACGAGTCTACTCAGAGAAAGAATCTCATTCCTCAGATGTCACTTGTCCCTTCTTCTGGCCCCCCAGTGGCTCAGCGGTATGTCTGCGGACTTACACGCTAAAATCCAGGTTTCGATACCCATGGTGGGCAGAGCACAGATAGCCCATTGTGTAGCTTTGTGCTTAATTCAAAACAACAACCTTCCGACAGAGCTAAGACCAGCGAGCACGTAGTCGAGTCGTCATGGGAAGGATATGACGTGTGTCTGTGTTACGTATGCACATGTGTTTTTATCACATCGTCTTTATGTTTGTGTTTATGTATCCATACCAGAGAACTACTAGTTATACTATGAATGGTTAGCTGTCTGCAACTGATGTGTACGTTTTTTATATGCAAAAACGGCTCGTTTGGGTTGAGAAAATATTTTGTGAACCTGACGATGACCGAAGAAGGTCGAAACGTTGTTCGCTCTTCTATGCAAAATATTTTCTCAACCCAAACGAGCCGTTTTTGCATATAAAATTCTCAACAAGTGGGTTTCTCGATATCACTGATTGATGTGTACGTTACAATGCGAAAATATTTATTGTACAAAATCGTGCGGACAAGTATTTTAATCATGTATGAGACAACTATTCTGTGTGAGTTTATATGTAATGGTATCATTACTCAATTATTCACAATATAGCTTCTCAGATGGTATTTAAACATATCTGACGTCTCAGTTCTCAGAATAGCACGTGAGATAAACAACACACAAGAGTTTCAATGTCTTTCAATATGCAGGAGACAAAGTCAAACAAGGCCTTCATCGTGGTTTCAGTTTCCTTTTTTCTGTGATGTTCTTTTTCTTTAACTTTACACTAATTTTTACAGTTTTTGTGTTGTGTTATTTTGCTGTTTACAAACTACAAACTTTAGAAGATTTTAAAGAACGCATTGAATTTATTAATCCTGAAGAAATTGTACGAAACAAATTTGGCTATGTATGGTTCATATTTGTATTATGATTTGTTAGATGTGTTTGGTCAAACTTACTTTCAAACCAGACGTGCAAAAACTCTAGAAAAAAAAAACTGGTCGATATACTTTTCGAAACAAGCTTTTCTCGCCACGAGGAATCGAATTCAGGATTTTAGCGTTCAAAGTTCGTGACCTTTTCGCTGATCCACAGAGGAACCGAAGAATAGATAGCCAACTAAGCCTAACGACAACTGTGCTATGCCCACCACAAGAATCGAAACCTAAATGTAAGCTTTATATACGTACTTTAACATAACAGTGTAATAATAAACAGAACTTGTTTTTGTTTCAATCTCACACAAAGCTTCACGAAGGCTATCTGCGCTAGCCATCCAGATTTTAGCAGTGTGATACTAGTTATCGCTACCCACCGCCAACTCTTGAGCTACTCTTTTACCAACGAATAGTGGGATTGATCGTAAAATTATAACGCCTCCACGGCTGAAAGGGCTAGCGTGTTTGGTGCGACCGGGATTCGAACTCTCGACCCTCAGATTACGAGTCGAACGCCTAAACCCACCTGGCTATGCCGGGCCACAACAGAACTTGTAAGTAGGACAATCTACAAATTAAATTACGAAACTTAGCCTTATGGTAATTAAAAGTGTATTGTTGTCAAGTGATAATTTTGTTCCTTTGATGTGTATTCAGTTCCAATGCATTTTGGAAAGTTTTTCATACAGCTGATGTTTGATTACTTTTAACGAATTAAAACAAAAATTACAGGTCACAAATATATATATATGTAAAATTGGCTCATTTGGGTTGAAATTTTTTTTACGTAGAGGAGTAAACAACATTTCGACTTTCTTCGGTCATCGTCAGGTTCATAAAGAAAGAGGTAACTGACCGGAAGCTGACCACACGTTTGAAAGGGGGTTGTGTAATGAGTGTCAGAATGTAGAGGGCGTGCTTAGATGTTTGAATATATAATTTGATATATTTTTTATTATTATTATTTATTATATTATATTTTAATATAGGTATAAAGGTGTTCCTTTGTATTGGTTTATTTTGGGCTTGAGTTGTTGTATAAGTAGTAAGGCTTTAATTCTACGTTTCTTTATGTGTTTTTCTTTATATAGTATTTGAGTGTTTTCTATGTTGTGTGTATTTAACTTGCAATGTTTGAAAACGTGTGAAGGTGAATTTTGTGTTCTTTGAATCTGGTTTCCATTTTTATACTTGTTTCTCCAACATAGAAGTCGTGGCAGTTATCACGTTGTATTTTATAAATAATGTTGGTGTGGTGTTTGTCAGTGTAGTTCTTACATAGTATAGACCTCAGTTTTGTGCCTGGTTTTTGAATAAATTTAGTGTTAACTGGAATGTTATATTTTGTTACTAGTTTTTGCCAAATGTTGGTTATTTGTTTGCTGATGTCAGGAATATATGGTATACAACAGTATATGGTTTCGTGATTTTTTGATTCGTGAGATATATTTACTTTTGTTGGTTGATTTTGCTTTCTGTCTAGGTGTGTGCGTATAATGTTTTCTACGGTTTGTGGAGGAAACTTATTGATGTTGATGAAGTATTGTTTTATTTTATCTAATTCATCGTTAATTTTATCTGGTGAGCATAGTTTTATGGCTGTGTTTGTCTGGTTTCTTAGTATGTTGAGTTTTTGTTTTGTTTCATGTGCTGAGTCCCAAGGAATGTATAGTCCAGTATGGGTAATTTTTCGGAGGATTTTTCTTTTGAATTGTGTGTCGGTTCTTATAATTTTGAGGTTAAGAAATGATATTTGATTGCTTTCTTCCTGTTCACATGTGAAGTTAATGTTGGGATGTATAGAGTTAATGTGAGTGAAAAAATTAAGTATGTGTTCTGTAGATTTGAATCCCGCAACCGTGTCATCTACATATCTGTACCAGTATAGTGGTGGATGTAATGCTGTATTAATTGCTTGTGTTTCAATTTGTGTCATAAAAATATTGGCTATAATTGGGATACTGGGTTGCTCATGCTTAGGCCATTTGTTTGTATCTAGTTTTGGTTGTTGAAGATGAAGTTTGTCTTCATCGTAATGAATTCTATGAGGGTTGCTAATTGGTTGCTGGTAATGTCCATAGTTGGGTTAGGGTCTCGGATATAGAGTTCTAAGGCTATCTTGCAGGCTTCAATGGTTGGAACTTCTGTAAAGAAGGATATAACATCGAAACTGGCATGATAAATAATAATAAACAAATAAGTAATATAAAATGGTATATTCAAACATCTAAGCACGCCCTCTACATTCCGACACTCATTATACAACCCCCTATCAAACATGTGGTCAGCTTCCGGTCAGTTAACTCTCTCTTTCTTTATGAACCTGACGATGACCGAAGAAGGTGAAAACGTTGTTCGCTTCTCTACGTAAAAAAATTTCTCAATCTAAACTAGCCATTTTTACATATATATATATCTCTACAAGTGGGTTTTCTCGACATCACTCTGGTCACAAAAATTTTATTGTTTTAATAAAGAAAAAAAAATCACTACCTCTAATAACAATCTGGTTAATTCACAAAATACACTAAACTTCGAACAGTCGCCTTAGTCCCCTCGTGGGACAGCGTCATGTCTTTGAATTTACAACGTTAAATAAAGGGTTCTATTCCCTTAAGGTGGAAACAGCCGATAGCCCGATGTGGCTCTGCTGAAACAAAACACGCGCAACACACATTCGTTACACTTCATAATGTTTGTTTCAATATTTGTCGCTAGAGGACACCATTAAGCAGCAAGGATAGCACATTGCTGTAATAGTTTATCAAGCACCAAGGAAACTATTCGAGACATAATTCACTGATAATTACTCTTGATACTAAGTTTTAGATTCCACTTTATTCAATTATCTATAATTATTTTTAAGTGCAAATTGTAAACGGTTTGTTATAAGAATAAATAATTCTTTAAAACCAAACCGAGAAGAACGGTTTTAACCCAGATTGGAAGCTTCATTTAACGTTTCTCATTGCTTCAACGTTTCTTACTGGTTTAAGGTTTCTTATTGGTAAAATGTAGTTCATTATTCACGTGCAGAAGTGGGGTAAAATACTTCTGTTTTAAGAGAACATAAAAAAATTTGCTGTTTACATTGTTTTTAATGTGATAACATTTTGAACTAACTTTTCATTCGTTGGATTGGGAAATGACGAAGAAAATAAGGTTAAAATATGCCTGTACGTTAAAGATAAAACATTGCATCAAACAATAACCATGAACTAAGACTACACAAAGGACATTCCTATCTCTATCCTGAACTAAGACTACACAGAGGACATTCCTATCTCTATCCTGAACTAAGACTACACAGAGGACATTCCTATCTCTATCCTGAACTAAGACTACACAGAGGACATTCCTATCTCTATCCTGAACTAAGACTACACAGAGGACATTCCTATCTCTATCCTGAACTAAGACTACACAGAGGACATTTCTATCTCTTTCCTGAACTAAGACTACACAGAGGACATTCCTATCTCTTTCCTGAACTAAGACTACACAGAGGACATTCCTATCTCTATCCTGAACTAAGACTACACAGAGGACATTCCTATCTCTATCCTGAACTAAGACTACACAGAAGACATTTCTATCTCTTTCCTGAACTAAGACTACACAGAGGACATTCCTATCTCTATCCTGAACTAAGACTACACAGAAGACATTTCTATCTCTTTCCTGAACTAAGACTACACAGAGGACATTCCTATCTCTATCCTGAACTAAGACTACACAGAGGACATTCCTATCTCTATCCTGAACTAAGACTACACAGAGGACATTCCTATCTCTATCCTGAACTAAGACTACACAGAGGACATTCCTATCTCTATCCTGAACTAAGACTACACAGAGGACATTCCTATCTCTATCCTGAACTAAGACTACACAGAAGACATTTCTATCTCTTTCCTGAACTAAGACTACACAGAGGACATTCCTATCTCTATCCTGAACTAAGACTACACAGAAGACATTTCTATCTCTTTCCTGAACTAAGACTACACAGAGGACATTCCTATCTCTATCCTGAACTACGACTACACAGAGGACATTCCTATCTCTATCCTGAACTGAGACTACACAGAGAACATTTCTATCTCTATTCTGAACCATTCATTCCGTGTATTTTGCTCTACGCTGGTCTCTGTAATAAAGGCATTGGCGAGAATCGAACTCTCGATCTCGTGTTTACAAGACAGGCGCTTTAACCAACTTCGTCTCTGTAATGTCTTTAAAACCAACCATGTTTATTTCCAGCTGTGCTTGTTCTTCCATCCGATTGTGTAATTCATTTTTTGTATTAGCGTTTAGGTTTATTTATTACTTTATCTCAGCTTTGTGCTACATAATGGTCAATCGATGGTATCAAAACCCGAATTTTAATAACGTCTCAGACTTATCGCCCAAACACAATGTTGCAATATTTATTTAGCTTTTTCCTTGACCAACTGACACCAAAAAGTATTATATTAATGTCCAGATGGCGACACATTTTATCATAGAACGTGACGGTGTGTGTGTTTTCTTACACCAAAACCACATCTGGCTATCTATGCTCTCACTTCACCGAAGGGAATCGAATCCTTGATTCTAGCGTTGTAAGTCCGGAGACTCACCGCTGTACCAAGGGGGAGAATAGAAAATAACAGTTATAAATGAGGAAATATCCCCCTCCCCGACAGTAATTAACCAAAGAATGAATTCCTTGTCCAATATCATTCTGTTATTTATTGAAGATGATACATTATTCGTCTTCTTACATCTTGCTTCATAAAATCACTAGACGACTGACTGGTTGAAACTCCACTAGAACAGTGTACTGTTAAACAGTGACGGCTGGTATGAGCATTAGAAAGTTTAATTAAAATAGAGAAAAACGTTTCGACCTTCTTATGTGATATTCAGGCCAACAAAGACTGAGAAACATTGTTTTGTACTTTATTTTAATTAAAGTTTTCAATACCTGTACCAGATGTTTCTCCAATTTATTTTCACTTCACGTGAATTTATCGTCTTCATAAACTGACGAATTTAATCATGACAAACTACGACTGTGAAAATGAAAGTTAAATCGTACTTGTGACATTAATGATAGAGTCTCCAGTGAAAAGCCACACATGACTACCTCGATACACAATTCAATTAAGTATAGGCCTTTGATAAATGAGAAATAACGTGTGGTGGTCCTATTTTGTTAATCTCAGACTTCATTGGCTAAGATCATTTGAACGTACAATTACGTCACATTACTAGGTCAGACAGATACACTTGGCATGACTGGAAGTTTACGGTTTATTCCACACAAATTGATTAGTTTATTTTTATGGACTCAGAATAAACTTGTTGGTAAGGTGTAGTAAAGTGATAAACTACATTTGGTGGTCTTAATGCAGAAATAAGGTAGATAAATCAAAAGAATACGTAAGTAAAAATTAGGTTTAAAAGTCTGCTTTAGTTCTATTAGACAATATATCCTTGAATAACGTTTCAAAACTTATTTTCAAAAACTGAGGAATGCGCTATTGTTATTAAGAAAGGCTGTCAATACTTGGGTAGTTTCCTTCCTAAATTCCTTTGTGTACTCTGGAAACATTATTTAAATAAAAAAAGTTCGAAACTAGAATATTATGTTTGGTTTCACTATGGAAAAAATATATATAAGTTTTTTCACGTAAACCACGCGCTGTTGTGATCACGAGCCAATCAGTCTTTTTACTCGTTGTAATTTCCTCCAATCACTTTAAGGTAGCTTTCACAGTTTCCATGGTTTAATCTCTTTCCTGTGGCACATATCATAGATTCCCTTCTCCTCAAAGTAATTTTATACAGGAAGTGACGTAAAATATTAGAGTTACTACGACACTGAAAGGTGAATATAGGCGATTCTTGATGGATGTTCACGTGTACGAAACACACGGAAATTGGATTACATTGAATGCAAACAAAATACAATTAATTATGCTGTAGTTATAGACACGGCGTAGTCCATGAAACACCGGCTAAAATAAATTACCTTTTCGTTCTGTCTTTCCATTTGTTGCCGTCTATTTTAATAATTCACGGTTTAAAAGGAGTGATGCACGTGCTGTATAGATCTACACGTGCCCGTGACTGTTTCCGATTCCTCTGTCGCCGTAAAAACAAAGTAAAACGTCATATTTGTTTATCAGTTTTACCGAAACAAAGTGCAAAACCATGTGTTCAAAGTTACCAACACTTTCATATACTATTTCCTGAGCACCAGGATGAAATAGGATACTCTAAAAAACGCCTTAGGGGAGACGTCAAGTTTTAGAGTAATTATTATAAAGTTTAATTAAGAATAATAAGAAACTGCACGTCATTATTATTGTTTCATAAGTGAAATGACACAAGTTAAAATAATGTCAAAACGTGAGATTAAATTACGTAATATTTTGTTGTCGCTTTATTATTAAACTTGTAAAACGAAAAAGTTTCAGATAACTTGTTAATTTAAGCTGTTCTGGTCTATAGCTAGTAGGAAATAAACCTAACATTTGTAATGTATCAATACCGTTACTACAGTATCAATACTTATGTATTAATATCGTTACTACAGTATCAATACTTGTGTATAAATACCGTTACTACAGTATCAATACTTGTGTATAAATACCGTTACTACGGTATCAATACTTGTATATAAATACCGTTACTACGGTATCAATACTTGTGTATTAATACCGTTACTACGGCATCAATACTTGTGTGTAAATACCGTTACTACAGTATCAATACTTGTGTGTAAATACCGTTACTACGGTATCAATACTTATGCATTAATACCGTTACTACGGTATTAATATTTGTGTATAAATACCGTTACTACAGTATCAATATTGATATATCAGTATTATTACCAGGCTACCGTTACTAACAAATTAATGACGTGAAATGAATGTAAGGTATTTTTTTTATATATAATTGGGGTTGGAATGAAGAAGTGATGGGGTATTTGGGGAACTAGAATGGTTTACCGATCAGACTGAGAACCAGTGAGGGCTGACATTTAAGATATATTGTTAATGACTGATTAGAATGTTGTTTCAGTGTTAAGTACATGTTAAGTGTTAAGTGAGACGACTGATCATTCATAATTCAGCAGATGGCCCGACATTGCTTTGCTATAAGAAGAATAAACACACGTATTTAAATGAAGTTTTAGTTTCTAACTTTGATAAATCAAATTGTGAGGTCGCCAAATGAGAAGCACGTTTATTTATTTATTTATTAATTTCAATAATTAATTGTAATGTGTTGTGGAAAATTATAAAAATAAGTTATTTTTATTCAATAAATTATGATCCTAAAAAAACGAAAATAGCAAAAGGAAGGATCGAACCTGATTAGTTCTACAGAAAAACCACCGATGATCAAACCTGATTGGCTTTTTACAGAAAAACCACCAAGAATCGAATCTGATTGGTTCTACAGAGAAACCACCGAGAATCGAACTTGATTGGCTTTCTACAGAATAGAAGAAACCACTGAGAATCGAACCTGAATGTTGTTGTTGTTTTGAATTAAGCATAAAGCTACACAATGGGCTATCTGTGCTCTGCCCACCACGGGTATCGAAACTCGGATTTTAGCGTGTAAGTCCGCAGACATACCACTGAGCCACTGTGGGGGTCGAACCTGATTGGATTTCTACAGAGTAGGAGAAACCACCGATATATGGCATGTTTTTAAGAAGTATTGATAGATATATTTTAAGACTTACAGAACTAAAGGTGAAATAAGAATTTCGTTGCGAAAGCAACTGACAAATCCAAAACGACGCTAAATGAAAACAGCCTGGCGGATGCTGTGAAAACTAATTTTAATGTGTTTTTTTTAAATAACGTTAGAGGTAAGCACTGTTAAAATGAGGATTGAACTGTCAAAGGACGCTGGTGAATAATTTGTTTATTATCTCATGGCTCAATTTTTAACTTTTCCACTTCTTCTAGTTCGAATGTTTGTACAACCACCATCAATATTCAATTTCCTGACCGTTCTCTGTGAAATACTATAATATATCAACAATGACATTCTCGACTTTGAGTATTCTGTTCGAAAATTGGAAGTGTCCTAATTTTTATGGATACTAATTCATGATAGTACGTTGAAAGATTGCAGAGATTTAAAATTATAAAACATTATGACTATACAAAGCTTTTCCCAACAGTTTCATAGGAGGTCAAGTATAAGATACTCGAAATCCGTTTTCTAACGTTTTAAATCCGCTAACGTACAGCTGGGCCACTGAGTTGAATCATTTAGAGAAAATGATATCGTATAACAAGTTAAAGTCAACACGAATTCATCCAAATTAAATCTCACCTCATTAATACGACTTGTGTTTCCAAGGTTTGGTTTGAACTGTTTTGAATTTCGCGCAAAGCTACACTAGGGTTATCTGCGCTAGTTGTTCCTTATTTAGCAGTGTAAGACTAGAGAGAAGGCAGCTAGCCACCACCACCAACCGCCAACTCTTGGGCTACTCTTTTACCAACGAATAGTGGGATTGACCGTAACATTATAACGCTCCATGGCTGAAAGGGCAAGCACGTTTGGTGTTTCGGGGATTCGAACCCACGACCTTCAGATTACGAGTCGAGTGCCCTAACCACCTGGCCATGCCGGGCCTAACATGTGTACAGTTTTGATCTTTTCGAAGGGTATTGATTTATCAGATATTCTTCTTTATGAAAAAGCGTTGTTCTGTTGACATATTGCCCCTAAAAATTAAAGGGTAAGGGTTAACCTTGTGGAAGTTTATAAGAGTGTCTTGGAGTTCTACAGGTTAAAGAGGTCTAATTGATTTCTATTTGATTCGTTAGATAATATAACATGAGGACACAAGTCTAGAATTTTGATAAGAGAAGCCAGTCTCCATTTGAGACAGTTTTATTTCTCTAACAAAGTGATCGATTCAAGAAGTATTGGAGGACAACACTTTACTGAAGTTTAGAAAGGGAATTGATGATGACTTGTAATATAAAGGACATGGAAGGAAAGCTTTGAACGAACAAATGACCTCTTCGTGCACATATGATAGGTTCAAACAGCACGTTTCAACTCTGTTGAAGAAATAAATGAAATGTAGTTTTAAATTTTAAAAATAAAATACACAAATTAACGATCTTACAGGTAGCGCCATCTTTATAGTAGTTATTGCACAGTAATAGTGAAACATATCTTATATTATTCGGACATGTTCACCAACATGAACGTTAAGGACCTAACTAAACATGGTTTTTTACTTCAGTTGATTTCTTGGATCGTGTTGTAAGGACACTCCACATCAGAGTGCCAGGAATACATTTGGATCGTGTTGTAAGGACACTCCACATCAGAGTGCCAGGAATACATTTGGATCGTGTTGTAAGGACACTCCACATCAGAGTGCCAGGAATACATTTGGATCGTGTTGTAAGGACACTCCACATCAGAGTGCCAGGAATACATTTGGATCGTGTTGTGAGTGACACTCCACATCAGAGTGCCAGGAATACATCATCCTTTATTCAATCTTACTGCAGGATTAGGTGCAACAGTGTTCGGGTTTCTGATTACTGCAGGGTCAGGTGCAACAGTGTTCGGGTTTCTGATAAAAGAAACTCATAGAAATTTGGGAGGAAACAATCCACTGAGTGAATAACAAATACAATGTATTGAATAATTGTTCATTTTGGAATAGCACGCCGGGTCATTACCATAGTAATGTGTAAAACAAAGACCTGGTTAGAGATTACAGTGTGTCCTTACCTAGGATACCAGCCGTGGTAAGGAAGAAACGTTATAAGATTTTTAAACACTTAACATGAAAAAGACTTCTGATTAAATTTAGGGCACACTTCACGCCCTCTATAGTCTTTGTGTCGAAGAAGGGTGGAAAAGTTGGAAACTTCTTGTTACGTGCGGACGAACACAATTCTTACAGTATAAACGTACATAGTAACTGTGCTTGTGATTGGACGAAAGTTTAGTGTAACCTTGGATAAGGTCTTATTAAATTCTTCGTTGTTACGGAATACAAATAGGATCTTATCAAACAATTATAGATTCCAATAACTTATTTTATCGCGTAATATCAGTTATTACTATCTTCACAGACACGTGTTAGTGTCTAGACGTAAAGTGGTCATCAGAGTTACTAAGTGTTAAACACAGTTATCTGTGTTACAGTATTTAAATTAGTTTTCCTGGAAAAAGATTGTATTTACCAAGAGCAACAAAGCGAGATGAGAAAATATCACGTGAATCCACGGTAGTCAGTGATAACGGAGCATGAAGTGTGATTGATATATTGTGACGTCATATTTTCTATTTTCGCTCATAGAGTCTTAGAAATACTTTTCCCGAGAAATTTTAAAAGAAAACAAAAAGTTGTTTTTATTTATATCCATACCCGCTTTTTCTTGTCACCTGTTTTATCATAATAGACAAATTATATTGTTAAACTGATTAGATCAATTTTGGACTGTGGTCGGTGGGCCAAAGGAAACGTGCCAAAAACGGGATTCGAACAGATCTGTTATTATCTTTTAAACCTTGATGTTAAGATGCCATGTAGTATTAATGTTGTACACTATATGAGGCCCTGATTCAAGTTCTATATGTTTCTTTAAGTTAAAACAGTTATCTGTAACAGAAGACATGATGTAGTTCTGTACAGTCGAAACAGTTATCTGCAACAGAAGACATGGTGTAGTTCTGTACAGTAGAAACAGTTATCTGTAATAGAAGACATGATGTGGTTCTGTACAGTAGAAACAATTATCTAAAACAGAAGACATGATGTAGTTCTGTTCAGTAGAAACAGTTATCTGTAACATAAGACATGATGTATGTCCATACAGTAGAAACAGTTATCTGTAACATAAGACATGATGTATGTCCATACAGTAGAAACAGATATCTGTAACAGAAGACATGATGTATGTCCATACAGTAGAAACAGTTATTTGTAACAGAAGACATGATGTATGTCCATACAGTAGAAACAGTTATCTGTAACAGAAGACATGATGTATGTCCATACAGTAGAAACAGTTATCTGTAACAGAATACATGATGTATGTCCATACAGTAGAAACAGTTATTTGTAATGGACGACATGATGTATGTCCATACAGTAGAAACAGTTATCTGTAACATAAGACATGATGTATGTCCATACAGTAGAAACAGTTATTTGTAATGGACGACATGATGTATGTCCATACATTACAAACAGTTATGTGTAACAGAAGACACGATGTATGTCCATACAGTAGAAACAGTTATTTGTAATGGACGACATGATGTATGTCCATACAGTAGAAACAGTTATTTGTAATGGACGACATGATGTATGTCCATACATTACAAACAGTTATCTGTAACAGAAGACATGATGTATGTCCATACATTACAAACAGTTATTTGTAATGGACGACATGATGTATGTCCATACAGTAGAAACAGTTATCTGTAACAGAATACATGATGTATGTCCATACAGTAGAAACAGTTATCTGTAACAGAAGACATGATGTATGTCCATACAGTAGAAACAGTTATCTGTAACAGAATACATGATGTATGTCCGTACAGTAGAAACAGTTATCTGTAACAGAAGACATGATGTATGTCCATACAGTAGAAACAGTTATCTGTAACAGAATACATGATGTATGTCCATACAGTAGAAACAGTTATTTGTAATGGACGACATGATGTATCTCCATACAGTAGAAACAGTTATCTGTAACAGAATACATGATGTATGTCCATACAGTAGAAAGAGTTATTTGTAATGGACGACATGATGTATGTCCATACAGTAGAAACAGTTATTTGTAATGGACGACATGATGTATGTCCATACAGTAGAAACAGTTATCTGTAACAGAATACATGATGTATGTCCATACAGTAGAAACAGTTATCTGTAACAGAAGACATGATGTATGTCCATACAGTAGAAACAGTTATTTGTAATGGACGACATGATGTATGTCCATACAGTAGAAACAGTTATTTGTAATGGACGACATGATGTATGTCCATACATTACAAACAGTTATGTGTAACAGAAGACATGACGTATGTCCATACAGTAGAAAGAGTTATCTGTAATGGACGACATGATGTATGTCCATACATTACAAACAGTTATCTGTAACAGAATACATGATGTATGTCCATACAGTAGAAACAGTTATCTGTAACAGAAGACATGATGTATGTCCATACAGTAGAAACAGTTATTTGTAATGGACGACATGATGTATGTCCATACATTACAAACAGTTATCTGTAATAGACGACATGATGTATGTCCATACATTACAAACAGTTATCTGTAATGGACGACATGATGTATGTCCATACATTACAAACAGTTATCTGTAATGGACGACATGATGTATGTCCATACATTACAAACAGTTATCTGTAATGGACGACATGATGTATGTCCATACATTACAAACAGTTATCTGTAATGGACGACATGATGTATGTCCATACATTACAAACAGTTATCTGTAATGGACGACATGATGTATGTCCATACAGTAGAAAGAGTTATCTGTAATGGACGACATGATGTATGTCCATACAGTAGAAAGAGTTATCTGTAATGGACGACATGGTGTATGTCCATACATTACAAACAGTTATCTGTAATGGACGACATGATGTATGTCCATACATTACAAACAGTTATCTGTAATGGACGACATAATGTATGTCCATACATTACAAACAGTTATCTGTAATGGACGACATAATGTATGTCCATACATTACAAACAGTTATCTGTAATGGACGACATGGTCCCCGAAATTGTATTTTAAAAGATTGGATTTAAATTCGCTAGAAACTGATTTCTTGATTTTGTTAACACCAGAAAAGTAATTCACTTTATTTGTGTGTTTATTATTATTATTATGATATTTATTATTATATGTATTATTAGTATTATAATACCTATTACTGTATGTATTATTATTATACCTATTATTATTATTGTTACACTTATTATTATATGTACAATTATTATTAATATTTCACGTAATATTGATTGCTTGGTTTGAGTATAAGAATTCCAACTCACACATAACTCGTCATGGCCAGGGGGGTTATGGTGTTTGACTCGTGATCCGAAGTTCGCGGGTTCGAATCCCTGTTATACCAGACATGCTCGCCCTTTCAGTAGTGGGTGTGTTATAAGGTCACGGTCAATCCCACCATTTGTTGGTGAAAGATTTGGCGGTGGGTGGTGATGACTAGCTGCCTACCCTCTTGTCTTCCACTGCTAAATTAGGGACGACTGGCGCAGATAGCCCTTGTGTAGCTAACACATGAATACAAAACAAACAATCCAACTTACACATGAACGATCCAACTAACACATGAATATTAAAGAAACAATCCAACTTACACATGAGCCATCCAACTAACACATGAATACAAAACAAACAATTCAACTTACACATGAACCATCCAACTAACACATGAATACAAAACAAACAATTCAACTAATACATGAATGCATTTTGCGATTGACACATTATTTCTGCTCTTTAAGAGAACGTTCACTGTTTATTTTTTGGCGCGAAAGATGAAAGCTGTCGGTGCTTCGAGCATAATTAGAGATTGAACCAAATCAGTTATAACATGAATAGTTCCGGTAATCGAAGCCATTAATAACGAACAAAGTACGTTATTCTCGGAAAATTTGTCGAAACCAGGTCCCATTACTAGTTTTTAGTGAAATTAAAAGAGTCCCAGAAAGTTTGCTTCGAGGAAAAGTCGTAATTACGAGATTTTTTCTGAAAGTCACGGTTGGCCTTGATTGTCACTCAGTTTTCGCCCGCGAGCTGTTAATACGTGATATTATATGTAACGTGACAGCCCAGTGACCGGGATAGGCCCATGGCAATATTTTATCGAAGTAATTACTGAGATGTGTCTAAACACCCTTAGATGTGGGTTGTTGACAGACAAGGGAATAGAAGGGGAAGTCCTTTAATGACTGGCTCTCGCGCACTCTTCTGGAATATCATAATGCTATTGGATACGTGTATCTGTCTGTTTACTTTTACACGAATTTATTCGTCTGTTTCTTCCTTTCCTTTGTCAATAATTCGTTTATGCCTTCTGATCAACGCAGACTAACTACATGCACGAGGACTGAAAAATAAGTTTGTGTAACGAAACAGAGAATAATGTGTGACGCCATAAATCGAAACACGAAGGAACACGTGCCAAAAACGATTGGAGCGTATTGATTCACTGGTTGGATGTCTTACCTGTTATCGATATATTAAACTGCAAAATCAATATCTGTGTATCTACTTGAAATCAATCCCGTGATTTCACATGGCAGATAGTTATTATCATTAAGTCTAGATTGTGGTACTTAACACCAGTCACATTCGGGTTTCATACATATTTATCAGCGGATGAAATCTAGCCTTAATAGTGACAAATAAGTCAATTGCAGAAAAAAATGATAACTACTCCACTTTGAGAATAATCCGACAGTATAGTTCTGGTTTCACATGCTAAGCACGTGTTCTGTAGAACGCGTGTTATTATAATTTCAAAGATCAAACCATTCCTGGACCCCTCGTCTCCACTAGAAAATATAATCTCAAAGCCAAATTACGTTTGATCGAAATTGATGAAAATCAATTGATAATATTATATTTTTTTAAAACGGTTGGTATGGGTAGAGAAAGCTCTAGTGATTACAGCAATTTATAATACATTTTTACATGAAAAATAATTTTAATAATATATTTTCGCACGATATACTATTCCTAATAATATATTTTTACACAATAAATAACTTCTGACAGTATATTTTTACATGTAATACAATTTCTAATAATGTATTTTTATACAATAAACAATTACTAATAATATATTGTTACACAATAGAAAGTTTCTTACAATATATTTCTACACTATAAACAATTCCTAATAATACATTTTTACATGAAAAACAATTTATAAGAAAATATTTTTGCTCAATAAACAATTCCTAGTAGTATATTTTTACATGATAAACTATTTCTAATAATATATTTATATATGAAAAACAATTTTCAATAATATTTTTTTGCACGGTAAAGAATTCCTAATAATATATTTTTACATGTAAAAACAACGTTCCCGAACGTTTACCAAAAACATGATTATTTAAAATAGGATTCTAGAAAAGTGATTTTAAAAGATTCGTTCAGCTGAGTCCTTTATATTTCATTCTGAGACTTGAACTGCTGTATTGTCCCGTAAGGGTTACATCAGTACGTATTTGTGGTGTTCTGTTTTAAACGAACAAAGTTATCACAAAATGGTCTTCTCTTTGTTTTGTTGAAAATGGTAAGGTCCAGTTGCTGAACAATGAGCATATGTACTGAAGATGATACTAATAAAACATGTATTTATTTGACAGAGGATAGCATCTGGAACCTAGAAAATATTGTCGCCATGCAAGATATCAGATCATTGGAAGTAACAGTGAGAAAAACTTTGTTTGTTTGTTTTGAATTTCGCACAAAACTACTCGAGGGCTATCTGCGCAAGCCGTCTCTAATTTAGCAATGTAAGGCAAGAGAGGAGGTAGCTAGTCATCACCACCCACCGCAAACTCTTGGGCTACTCTTTTACCAGCGAATAGTGGGATTGACCGTAACATTATAAAAAAATATAAATGACAGGAAAAAAAACTTTCTACACAGTTTTATGAGGTACCTCTGATTGGAAGAAACCTTGCCAAACAACTTTGACTAACAGCCAAATTGCAAAGGAGTAATAATTATTTATTGTCTCCATCTCAAACTCTTATAGGTAGCAGCAGTGTCACTACAATATGGATGAATGGATGACGTTCTCAAAATTAAATATATCAGTGACAATCTGGGAGCGAGAGTTTAAGATCTCGGGCATTTTAAAGTATAAAAGAAATATTTCGTTACACTTTTGTTTTGTTCTTTTTCTTTTAATTTGCGAAAAGAGAAAAACAAAACTTTACAGAGACAGAAATATCTTTTTTATTGGATATCTTACTCGGCAAGTTCTACTTTTCTTGTTAGACCGGCTCTGTATCAGACAGAGAAATAAGACACGTAGACTGTGTTAGACTGGGTGTATATCAGACAGAGAAATAAGGCACGCAGTCTGTGTTAGACTGGGTATATATCAGAAAGAGAAATAAGGCACATAGACTGCGTGAGAGTGGGTGTATATCAGAGAGAGAAATAAGACACGTAGACTGTTTTAGAGTGGGTGTATATCAGAGAGAAAAATAAGGCACGTAGCCTGTGTTAGACTGGGTGTAATCAGTTGAGAGTTATATATTATCCAATACAAAATGAATCAGGAAGTCAGCGAAAGGGAACAAAAAATTCGCTTTCTGTGTTTCTAACGTGTTACATCTCATGAGGCGTTTGACACTTTGTCAATGTGTGACTCACATTTTACTTTCTGTGTTTCTAACGTGTTACATCTCATGAGGCGTTTGACACTTTGTCAATGTGTGGCTTACATTTCACTTTCTGTGTTTCTAACGTGTTACATCTCATGAGGTGTTTGACACTTTGTCAATGTGTCGGTCATATTTCACTTTCAGTATTTCTAACGTGTTGCATATCATGGAAGTTTTGACACTTTGTCAATGTGTCGGTCATATTTCACTTTCAGTATTTCTAACGTGTTGCATATCATGGAAGTTTTGACACTTTGTCAATGTGTCGGTCATATTTCACTTTCAGTATTTCTAACGTGTTGCATATCATTGAAGGTTTGACACTTTGTTAATGTGTGGTTCACGTTTCATTTTCCGTGTTTCTAACGTGTTATATATTCATGGAAGGTTTCACACTTTGTCAATGTGTAGTTCACATTTCGCTTTCTGTGTTTCTAACGTGTTACATGTCATGGAAGGTTTGACACTTTGTCAATGTGTGGTTCACATTTCATTTTCTGTATTTCAAACGTGTTACATGTCATGAAAGGTTTAATACTTTGTCAATGTGTAGTTCACATGTAACTTTCTGTGTTTCTAACGTGTTACATGTGACAAATGGTTTGACACTTTGTCAATGTGTAGTTCACACTTCATTTTTTTGTGTTTTTAATGTTCAAAACGAGGTCATTAATTGTGCACAACATACTGGGAGATTTGAGGTTGTGCAACCTTAAACAATTACAGGTACCCGATATGATACCTAAAGATTCAGGGACCAACAACAAATAAATTACGTTCATTCATTTCATTAGACAATAGATCTATTTTGTTTTCCATTCAATCTGTCAACAAATGGATCTAGGTTTCCATTTACTGTGTGTCGAAATGGATCTCTGTTTCCATTAACTGTGTGAAGAAATAAATCTCTGTTTCCATTTGCTGTGTGGAAGGGTATGATTTGTTCTTTTGTTATCAACTGTGTCTCTTCAGAAAATTTTAAATTGCCAATTTAATAAGTCCAGTATTCATGTCGTGTTATACTGACTTGTACAACTAATAAGTCTAGTATTCATGTCGTGTTATACTGACTTGTACAACTAATAAGTCTAGTATTCATGTCGTGTTATACTGACTTGTACAACTAATAAGTCTAGTATTCATGTCGTGTTACACTGACTTGTACAACTAATAAGTCTAGTATTCATGTCGTGTTATACTGACTTGTACAACTAATAAGTCTAGTATTCATGTCGTGTTATACTGACTTGTACAAATAATATTTATGATTATTTTATTCTACTTGTGATATAAACCAATCCCACTATTTGTGTAATGTATTACTTTACATCTGAGTTGTTATTTTATTCTACTTGTGATATAAACCAATCCAACTATTTCTGTAATGTATTACTTTACATCTGAGTTGTTATTTTATTCTACTTGTGATATAAACCAATCCCACTATTTCTGTAATGTATTACTTTACATCTGAGTTGTTATTTTATTCTACTTGTGATATAAACCAATCCCACTATTTCTGTAATGTATTACTTTACATCTGAGTTGTTATTTTATTCTACTTGTGATATAAACCAATCCCACTATTTCTGTAATGTATTACTTTACATCTGAGTTGTTATTTTATTCTACTTGTGATATAAACCAATCCCACTATTTGTGTAATTATTACTTTACATCTGAGTTGTTATTTTATTCTACTTGTGATATAAACCAATCCCACTATTTCTGTAATGCATTACTTTACATCTGAGTTGTTATTTTATTCTACTTGTGATATAAACCAATCCCACTATTTCTGTAATGCATTACTTTACATCTGAGTTGTTATTTTATTCTACTTGTGATATAAACCAATCCCACTATTTCTGTAATGCATTACTTTACATCTGAGTTGTTATTTTATTCTACTTGTGATATAAACCAATCCCACTATTTCTGTAATGCATTACTTTACATCTGAGTTGTGAACACCTAACGATTGTATACAAACTTGTCTTTGAAAGCACACCGAAAATCTATCGATCCAGTCGGTTGTTCTAATTTTCTTTCGACCATTCGAGCCCGTGTTTAAATTACTTACATCTCAGGGTTGTCTGTTGGAGGAAGACTGAATGAACGACTTGCCTTATGTGTGTGTGTGGGGGGGGGGAGTTAAACCGCAGGTTGAAGTTGTGCTCTCGCCCGGTGTATTTTCTGAGATGTTAGCTCACGATTAACAATCCTTCGGTGGCTTTCAAATCATAGTTCTGGAAAAACTTGGAAACGACGTAGATCACGTGTCATGTCGTAATGACTGAAAGATAAGACTTAATGTGGATTAAACATATCTAGGCTAACGTATATCTAAATGATATACATGGTTGAAGCTAATAAACTGAAATAAATTACTAAATATTTAATACTACGTGCACATCAGTTAACTCTGAAATACGATTGCAATCTTTCGTTGTTTAATTAAATTTGTTTGAAAATACTAAGCTTTCCTTCATCGCGTTATAAAATATCGAAACATTAAGCAAAGAAGGGACTTGATGAACAGTGATGTGTAATATAACAACGCCGAAAAAATTAGAACATTGAATTTAAAACAATATAATTAAAGCTTGTCTAGGAATTTTCGCGCCAAACGTAACTAAAAAGCTATATGAACATGTTGAACTGTAATAGATACATATAGAACCACACGCTGAACTGTAATAGATAGATACATATAGAACTACACGCTGAACTGTAATAGATAGATACATATAGAACCAGATGCTGAACTGTAATAGATAGATACATATAGAACCAGAAGCTGAACTGTAATAGATAGATACATATAGAACCAGAAGCTGAACTGTAATAGATACATATAGAACCACACGCTGAACTGTAATAGATAGATACATATAGAACCAGATGCTGAACTGTAATAGATAGATAGATATAGAACCACACGCTGAACTGTAATAGATAGATACATATAGAACCAGATGCTGAACTGTAATAGATAGATACATATAGAACCAGATGCTGAACTGTAATAGATAGATACATATAGAACCAGAAGCTGAACTGTAATAGATACATATAGAACCACACGCTGAACTGTAATAGATAGATACATATAGAACCAGATGCTGAACTGTAATAGATAGATAGATATAGAACCACACGCTGAACTGTAATAGATAGATACATATAGAACCAGATGCTGAACTGTAATAGATAGATACATATAGAACCAGATGCTGAACTGTAATAGATACATATAGAACCACATGTTGAACTGTAATAGATAGATACATATAGAACCAGAAGCTGAACCGTAATAGATACATATAGAACCACACACTGAACTGTAATAGATACATATAGAACCACACACTGAACCGTAATAGATACATATAGAACCACATGTTGAACTGTAATAGATAGATACATATAGAACCACACGCTGAACACGTTCATATATGTTACGTACTTTAGTTTCACGACATTGTTCATATATGTTAAATACTTTAGTTTCACGACATTGTTCATATATGTTACATACTTTAGTTTCACGACATTGTTTATATACGTTATGTACTTTAGTTTCACTAAATTGTTCATATATGTTCAATACTTTAGTTTCACCACATAATAATTTAGTTTTACTGAATTGTTCATATATTTTATGTACTTTAGTTTCACTAAATTGTTCATATATGTCAAATACCTTAGTTTCACCAGATTGTTTAAATACGTTCAACACTACATTGTTAATATATGTTATGTACTTTAGTTTCATTAAATTGTTCATATATGTTACGCACTTTAGTTTCACTAAATTGTTCATATATGTTATGTACTTTAGTTTCATTAAATTGTGGTCAGTGTTTTAGATACAGAGAGTGACACTTTAACACAAGTTGAGAGGTTTAAAAGCTATGTTGGTTAATGGTTTAACGACAGGTTATCAGGTATTAAATGTTGTTGTGGTTAACACCCCATGAAATTACTTGTGTAATTATTAATTAATTATTCCATAATTAGAAATAAGTGATGACATAGTAGTACGAATGAGAATGAAATCTGGATTAACATTTCAAAAGTAATTTGTTACGTTAGTGTTATAATGAATTACAAATATAACATCTTGCACATGACCTTTTAACATGATCCCCCATTTTCCATTGGTATAGATAGTTGAGTCTTTACAAACTATTAATTGAAGCATATTATTCATTATTGAAACCCACAAATTTACCCTCTTACCCTTTTATTTCCCTTCTGCTTTTGCTACCTTGTAACCTTACAAGATGATAGACGTGAGGTCTGCTGGGAAGACTGTAATGGTTGAGTCTGGTAGTGGCTGGTCTCGGATGCACCTACTATTATGTATTTGTACCTGAGCTTTTAACTTGGGGGACGATTTGGCGTCGTGTAGTTAAGTTAAAAGTTGAGAGTTTCGCGATGTGTTTTTATACGGTCAGTTCTCAGCGAACGAGTATTTCTTGCGTTGTAACGTGGAATTAATTGTTCGCAGACTTTATTTTGGGTGAAATACAGACGTATAGACTTGAATCTGTTTATGTGGAAAATCAGTCTTAACTTAAGCCTAAATGTCCCATTCAAGCCCTCGAGAAGTCGACGGGCGGTGGAATTCGTCTTCGAACAGGTAGGTAGCGATGTGTGATTTAGGGTTAAGGTTGTATTCGATTTACGTACTGTCTTAAGTACGTTATAACACGCGAAAAACAAATCATATTGCGAAGTGAACAGAGGAAGAGGTAGAAATTTAAAATACGAATTAACTGGAGTTGAACAAATTATTTTACTATATATGAAACTGTATGCATGTAATAGACCGTATTATAAATATAGGGTAGTTGGAAATTCGAAAGTCTGTATCATGAAGCCGTTGTCAAGAGATTCCAAAATCATAATATTTATTTTTTATTAATTTGATTTGTAGGTTTTTATTCCTCTGAAAGAAATAAAACAGGTAATGTGTTAATTAACCCTGGATTAAGGCAAGGGCTTACCGGGCTGAAGCCTCGTACCTTGCACTTATTAGGGGGCTTCAAGCTATGACTAAAAACGTATTGCATGTAGAGATTCTGTCCCAAGGAGACCTCTATAAGTTGAAAGGCTAGGGATAATAAAGCCTTTATTTCGGATTGAACTGTAATTTTTGTATCATTAGCACGTGTTTACTGCAAAAGAATAGACAGAATTTTAGTTCTATACCTCCCCTTATCATATGTTGTAATGGAAGAAATACGATATGAATAGAAATACAATGAGAGCAACTTTAGAAAGTTTTGATTATAATATTTTCGACGTTTCGACCAATGATGTTGAGTCATCATTACGTAAAAGGCACGTTCAAATTAATGTCTACAATCAAAGCATTTTGAATCCCAGTAATAATATAATATCTTTTGATTTCGTATGAAACCTCAAAAATCATTTATTAAGTGTACCATTTTATCGGTTCTGCAGTTAATAACAAAGTATCTGGAACTTTTGTGGGCTTTTAGACATAACCAATCATACGAACATTTCTCACTGACGTCACTCACCTGAAGATCTTTGACAGAGTTTCCACACAAGATGTCATTTTTATTTAATACTAATTATTATTAACTGTAATTTTTTTTTATTTAAGATTCTTATCAAGTCTTCTGGTAGAACGATTATCATTACATTGCAAATCTTGTTTTAGGTTCCTCTTTTCAGCGTGAAATTTACACAAATATGTTGGAAGACTTAATTATTAGTGTTTAACCAGAATATTGTTAAATAAAATTATTTTGAAAACCGTTTTTTTCACTGCGGGGAAGACTCGTATATAGAAGATTTTTAAAATGTATCATTGTCGCATTACGACTTCGATTCTTAGTTAACATTTCTCAAATATTATCAACTGTCAAATAAACAATATTTCTAGAATCGCATAACAAACTGGAGGTTCGTAAAATTAATTTCAAAAACACAGTGAAATGGTTTTTACTTTCATTCAAAACAAAAAAATTAAAACAGACTTACAGACCAATGTTTTTTTCGCAGTTCCACATAATTAGGCTTTAGACCTACATACTCTGGCAATTACCAACCTACAACTAGTCTACTTGGCGATAAAATAGCCCCACCTATCAATTTTAATAAAACATTTCCACATGCACCCACCTGACAAAAAGTGAAAAGATCTATACACATGGCGTAGTATAGTTTTATAATTTGTAGGAGTTTCCACCCACAGTACACCCACAAGGTTGGTGCATCTAAATCTAAGGTTGTATCTTCGTGACTTTCAATGTTACGTGTCTGATGTCATTCAAAATAGTTTCCATAAATCGGAGATCAGGTTGTGCGTGTGTGTATATCATTTTTTATGATATATATCTATTTATTCCGAATCATAACTGAGAGCAAATTTCTGAGGTGCTAACGGTACGATAGTTAATGTTTAGTTTCTGAAGATATAAAAAAATGCTTTGTATAACCTTAAAACGAAAGAAGACAGATGACGATTCGCGTAAGGGAACACCAAAATAACGGTAAGTTACCCTGTGACTGTCTGATCTGTAACTTACCCCGTGTTATTTACTGTCTGACGTGTAAGCTATGATAACCACTATCATTATTCTCTGTGTTAAACTTGCATGGGTTTCAGATACTTCTGTCATCTTGGTAACACTCTGTCGTCTTGGTAACACTCTGACATGACTGAGATGTGTTTTAACCAGTAATCTTTTCACTTGTTTAGTGATCAAATATTTATCGAACTTAGCCATGAAGTATAAATAATATATATATTTCCCAAGACATGTATTACTTAGTTCGGTCAGTGTAGTGTACTGTAAGGTTTGTATGAGTGTTTCCATCCGTGAATTCTAAAAAGTAAACAAGAAGGAATCTTTAATAGCCGGGGCATTTGAAATTCTTTTGGCCAAGATTAGAGTAAGTTAATTTATCAGATTTTGGATGTGGTCAAAATACGTCAGCAGAAAAGGTTTAACCTATTGAATCCGAAACTGTAATTAGATCTTCAATCGGTCAAGAGATGTTGGAGTTATGAACCAAAATTTGTTCTTCATAAGCTCGGAGCTATTCTGTGAGTAGCTGTGTTGAAGCTAGAAGGACAGTTTAGAATGAAACTACGTTATTTAAAACTACTGTGGTTGAACCTGGATTGCATTATGGAGATAAACGGGGAATTCAATAATATATGCACGTGAAACTCGTGTTTCTTTCAGTTACGAATTGTTGACTCGGCGCAGATTGAAATGGAAACTCATTTCATCTAATTTTGTACCAAACGTTAACACGCATGTGTTCGCGTGTGTGTTTATTACAGAAACTAGACTTTTAGAGTGAAATCGTCTTGAGAAGCTATGGTACTAATTTATTTACTTGGTAACATTTTGAGCAAATGTTCTACATCACGGTAGATACAATCCACCTTTGCATGATCTACTTATGACTATGTGTGTCTGTATATGGGGGGGCCCCCAGTGGCTCAGCGGTATGTCTGCGGACTTACACGCTAGAATCCGGGTTTCGATACCCGTGGTGGGCAGAGCACTGATAGCCCATTGTGTAGCTTTGTGCTCAATTCAAAACAACAACAACAACAACTGTATATGGGGGTGGAAAACAACAGTGGCGCCCTCTAAAATATTGTTAATTTGTTGTATCTTTTACATGATAGCAGAAAAAACAAAACAATATGTTTTTAGAACGCATTCGACGAGATCTCTTCAAGTATGATCTCAGATCATAATTTTACTAGTAGATTTAGTAAATACCTGAAATTTTCCTGATTTTAGTTAAATATTATCGTAACAAGTGTTGTGCACCTGCAGTAGTTTCTTATATCTTATTATTCCAATTAACCCACAAAATGATCAAACAAGTTTATCTGTAATAACTGAAAGTAAAAATGAAACTCTAAACAACCAGTTTCGTAAGTTAATATTTAGTCAGCATTACATTGCATTTCAGTGTGTACAGTTATTAATTGACTGTAATGTTTCACATCAACATGGCATGCTGTCAATAAGTGTGTACAGTTATTAATTGACTGTCACGTTTCACATCAACATGGCATGCTATCAATAAGTGTGTACAGTTATTAATTGACTGTAATGTTTCACATCAACATGGCATGCTGTCAATAAGTGTGTACAGTTATTAATTGACTGTCACGTTTCACATCAACATGGCATGCTATCAAAAAGTGTGTACAGATATTAATTGACTGTCATGTTTCACATCAACATGGCATGCTATCAATAAGTGTGTACAGTTATTAATTGACTGTCATGTTTTACATCAACATGACATGCTATCAAAAAGTGTGTACAGATATTAATTGACTGTCATGTTTCACATCAACATGACATGCTATCAATAAGTGTGTACAGATATTAATTGACTGTCATCTTTCTTTGTTTGGTTTATGACCTTTTCTTAATCGGTTTAACTCGGCTTATAAACTTTCCTTCTGATTGATATCAGGTGACTGACCAAACCATTCAATAACACGAGTTCTGTTATTTCTAAGATATCTTTTAACGCCTCCATAATTACAGAAACTTGTTTGATCAGTTTCTAGGTTAATTATAATAATAAGATATAAGAAACTACTGTAGGTTCACAACATGTTTCATGATGACATGTAACTAAAATCACGAACAATTCAGGTATTTACTAAATCTAGGGTTTAAATTAGGATTCGAGACCATATTTGAACAGATCTCGTTGAGTATGTTTTGAAAACATGTAGTTTGATGTTTTTAAGGGGTGCCACTATTTCGTCAACCCCCCGTGTGTGTGTATGTGTACATTTTTTTTAATGCAGCATAAAATGATCATCTAATCTCGTTATACGTCTGACAGAATTCAGATGTCATTTGTAGATAACCCGTTACATGGACAGCTGAGCTAGCTTACCAATCATACGTTAACCTATATGTGGAAGGTGTTCTTACTGTGGGAAAGAAATGATTTTTAGGAAGTGAGGAAACAGTATGGTATTCCTTGAAGCTTCTTTGATTAGTTCAGTTTATATAAAACTCGGTGAATCAGTGCACGGTCTTACTGGAACTAAGAAAAAAAAAACGTATGTGGACTTCCTTAAGCCTTAAAACATTCGAGAACTAAGAAACATATTTTTTGTGTTATTGTAACAAATGATTACTTTACAAGTGAAAAGAATATAAATTTATTTAATCAGTCGAGGGTTTCACCTTGTTACGAGAAAATCGGTGGATGTATACCCCCCTTTTCTTCCAAGGGGAGGGGAAAAGATTTCAACAAATGATTTATCAAAATCTTTTGCTTCTTCTTTGGAATAACGAAGATTTATTTAGAACTGTTTCGGAAAGTTCTAATAGAGATGTAGGTCCTAATATGATGTCATTCAATAACAGTGTAGGTCTAACTTCTAGTATGATGTTGTCATTCATTAACAGTCCAGGTGTAGGTCCTAGTATGATGTTGTCATTCATTAACAGTGCAGATGTAGGTCCTAGTGTGATGTTGTTATTCATTAACAGTCCAGGTGTAGGTCCTAGCGTGTTGCTGTCATTCATTAACATTCGAGGTGTAGGTCTTAGTATGATGTTGTCACCTTCATTAACAGTGCAGGTGTAGGTCCTAGTGTGATGTTGTCACCTTCATTAACAGTGCAGGTGTAGGTCCTAGTGTGATGTTGTCACCTTCATTAACAGTGCAGGTGTAGGTCCTAGTGTGATGTTGTCACCTTCATTAATAGTGCAGGTGTAGGTCCTAGTGTGATGTTGTCACCTTCATTAATAGTGCAGGTGTAGGTCTTAGTATGATGTTGTCACCTTCATTAACAGTGCAGGTGTAGGTCTTAGTATGATGTTGTCACCTTCATTAACAGTGCAGGTGTAGGTCCTAGTGTGATGTTGTTATTCATTAACAGTCCAGGTGTAGGTCCTAGCGTGTTGCTGTCATTCATTAACAGTCCAGGTGTAGGTCCTAGCGTGTTGCTGTCATTCATTAACATTCGAGGTGTAGGTCTTAGTATGATGTTGTCACCTTCATTAACAGTGCAGGTGTAGGTCCTAGTGTGATGTTGTCACCTTCATTAACAGTGCAGGTGTAGGTCCTAGTGTGATGTTGTCACCTTCATTAACAGTGCAGGTGTAGGTCCTAGTATGATGTTGTCACCTTCATTAACAGTGCAGGTGTAGGTCCTAGTATGATGTTGTCACCTTCATTAATAGTGCAGATGTAGGTCCTAGTGTGATGTTGTCACCTTCATTAATAGTGCAGATGTAGGTCTTAGTATGATGTTGTCACCTTCATTAACAGTGCAGGTGTAGGTCCTAGTGTGATGTTGTCACCTTCATTAACAGTGCAGGTGTAGGTCCTAGTGTGATGTTGTCACCTTCATTAACAGTGCAGGTGTAGGTCCTAGTGTGATGTTGTCACCTTCATTAACAGTGCAGGTGTAGGTCCTAGTGTGATGTTGTCACCTTCATTAATAGTACAGGTGTAGGTCCTAGTATGATGTTGTCACCTTCATTAATAGTGCAGATGTAGGTCCTAGTATGATGTTGTCACCTTCATTAACAGTGCAGGTGTAGGTCCTAGTATGATGTTGTCATCTTCATTAATAGTGCAGGTGTAGGTCCTAGTATGATGTTGTCACCTTCATTAATAGTGCAGGTGTAGGTCCTAGTATGATGTTGTCACCTTCATTAATAGTGCAGATGTAGGTCCTAGTGTGATGTTGTCACCTTCATTAATAGTGCAGATGTAGGTCCTAGTGTGATGTTGTCACCTTCATTAATAGTGCAGATGTAGGTCCTAGTGTGATGTTGTCACCTTCATTAATAGTGCAGATGTAGGTCCTAGTGTGATGTTGTCACCTTCATTAATAGTGCAGGTGTAGGTCCTAGTGTGATGTTGTCACCTTCATTAATAGTGCAGGTGTAGGTCCTAGTGTGATGTTGTCACCTTCATTAATAGTGCAGGTGTAGGTCCTAGTGTGATGTTGTCACCTTCATTAATAGTGCAGATGTAGGTCCTGGTGTGATGTTGTCACCTTCATTAATAGTGCAGGTGTAGGTCCTAGTATGATGTTGTCACCTTCATTAACAGTGCAGGTGTAGGTCCTAGTATGATGTTGTCATTCATTAACAGTGCAGGTGTAGGTCTTAGTATGATGTTGTCACCTTCATTAATAGTGCAGGTGTAGGTCCTAGTGTGATGTTGCCACCTTCATTAATAGTGCAGGTGTAGGTCCTAGTATGATGTTGTCACCTTCATTAATAGTGCAGGTGTAGGTCCTAGTGTGATGTTGTCACCTTCATTAATAGTGCAGATGTAGGTCCTAGTGTGATGTTGTCACCTTCATTAATAGTGCAGATGTAGGTCCTAGTATGATGTTGTCACCTTCATTAATAGTGCAGGTGTAGGTCCTAGTGTGATGTTGTCACCTTCATTAACAGTGCAGGTGTAGGTCCTAGTATGATGTTGTCATTCATTAACAGTGCAGGTGTAGGTCTTAGTATGATGTTGTCATTCATTAACAGTGCAGGTGTAGGTCTTAGTATGATGTTGTCACCTTCATTAATAGTGCAGATGTAGGTCCTAGTATGATGTTGTCACCTTCATTAATAGTGCAGGTGTAGGTCCTAGTGTGATGTTGTCACCTTCATTAATAGTGCAGGTGTAGGTCCTAGTGTGATGTTGTCACCTTCATTAACAGTGCAGGTGTAGGTCCTAGTGTGATGTTGTCACCTTCATTAACAGTGCAGGTGTAGGTCCTAGTGTGATGTTGTCACCTTCATTAACAGTGCAGGTGTAGGTCCTAGTATGATGTTGTCACCTTCATTAATAGTGCAGGTGTAGGTCCTAGTGTGATGTTGTCACCTTCATTAATAGTGCAGGTGTAGGTCCTAGTGTGATGTTGTCACCTTCATTAACAGTGCAGGTGTAGGTCCTAGTGTGATGTTGTCACCTTCATTAACAGTGCAGGTGTAGGTCCTAGTGTGATGTTGTCACCTTCATTAACAGTGCAGGTGTAGGTCCTAGTATGATGTTGTCATTCATTAACAGTGCAGGTGTAGGTCCTAGTGTGATGTTGCCACCTTTATCAACAGTACTGGTATGATTCCTAGTATATTTTTGTTGATAACACAAGGTAGTAAGAGTTTAATGTACGTCATCAGAATTATTCAAACGTGGATAGAAGCCTGAAATCTGGTACATTTGTAGGTTTCCACATGGATTCATATTCAAGAAAGACCCATTTAATATCTTCCTCATAAAGACCTTGTTTTCATGTTTAATAACGAACCGGTCTACTTCATGGAAAGTGCCAGGCGTCTCATCGGTATGCATGATAAAATGTCTTTATTTTCTTACTCTCAGTCTGAGACATTGGGAACAGCTTATTCAAGATGTTTGATAACGTTTCAGGAGACGTAATTGCATTTATTTTCTCAATCCTGTAAAGCGGACCTTGTCTAATTGAAGTTTCAATTGTCTGAGTTTGCCATCTAAATCATAAAACTAGTACAGCTGAAGCTCATGCAAGAACCATGATCTGTTTTCTTTCACAAATATCAAAACCAGTTGTCTTCATCAAAATCCAAGACTATTTTTCTTCCAATATTTTATGCCATCAGACCAGGTACACGAGAAAGGATAAAATTCGACAAGACTTAAAGATGTTCCTTACATCTTGTTGAGTTTATCCAACTCGGACACAAGACTGTTACTGATAACAAACGGGAATCATACAGTTTACTTCATTTGATAATTTTACAGAAGGTATCATCTCATCGTTGTTTTTTTGTCTCTTCAATATAAAATTATAAATTAGCCTGAGCAATACCTCCATCTTTACTGCAGAACACTGTCTTATTTAACTTCTCTCCTGTTTTATCCTCCAGCTTTTTTGTGGAAGGATGCATCTAGTACATGCCCATCACCTGGAACAAGTTTTGTCATCAGTTTGGTATCAGAAGGTTGTGTTGCACACCATCTATCATGTTTGTCACACTTATTCCATCATTGCTCTTGGAGCTACACTAAACGTGTCTTGTCTTTACAAGGCTTCTATTCAAGGTATCATACTAGTTTTTTTCTTTTGTGCTCTTTCAAGTTTGAAGTTACCAAGTTTATTATAACGTGACTTATGTTAAGAAGCTATTTGAGCCTTTCGTGTTTCTTCAATACCTTGTCTCTTATTTAAGTACAGTTACATCAACCTTCATTGCTACACACCTAGTGTCATATTTTGACTATGGTTCCTGACTATAGTCTCGCACGCAGGGCCGTAACTTTGCTTCGTATCGTTTGCTGGACATATAAATTTTTTTTACAAGTCTGTTTTATGTAGAGAGCACAAAGTCTGTATCATTTCCTGGTTTGTGTATAGTTGTAGATTTTCATTGTTTCTACGGTACAATTGAGCCACAAACAACTTCGGAGCTTCGCCTTGATTTCTTTATAAACACACAAACGCAGAAAATAAACAGATTCCTCTGACTGTTATCTCCACTGATTTTATGAATTTGTGATACTGTATGAAGTTCAACTGGTTTTCTTTGATAAGAACATCCGTTATGAAGGTTCGTCCATGAAACGTGATGTCGATAAATTGGGTGCAGTTTATCGAGGTTCTGATTTATTTAGTCATCATCTCAGTTACGACAAAGTTACCAGTTTTAACGCAAGAGAATAAAGGCCTCTTTGTGGATAAGATCCTAATCAAGTCTTGCTTGTATATGAAAGTGAAAAACTACAAATATACTCACTTTCATGCCTCTATTCAGATTTGAACAATTCTAAGCTTAACTACTGGACTATATGCTAGATTTTGTTTCTTTATTTGTTTGAATTTCACGTAAAACTACATGAGGGCTATCTGCGCTAGCCGTCCCTAATTTAGCAATGAAAGCTCGGAGTGAAGGCAGCTAGTAATCACCATACATCGTCAACTCTTGGGTTATTCTTTCATCAACGAATAATGAGGTTGACCATTACGTTATAACACCCTAACCACTTGAACATGCCACATCCACAATTTAGATATTGGGTTTCCTGGTGACAAATGTAGAACATCGATTTAATTTGTCAGAGGCCACATTATTCTTCAGAAAAACCACAATATACATGTGTTATGGTGACTGATGGTCATCCCGTGTCGAGAGGTTTATATGTCGAGGCTCGCGTTATCAAGATCGGAGAACGAGTGCTATTGCACTTGCTATGTCTGGATGGTACGGACATCAGAAGTGGAGCAACAAAAATGTCATCTGTATTTTCTTCTCTACAGATCATCAGCAGTTTGGTATGAAGAGCTAACTGTTCTATCTGAGCTGCTTTACAGCTCGCCCCAAGGTCGAAAACAGTGGAACCCCTCTAATCAGGCCAGTTTGTCTCAGTCTCGAAGATGACTGTCTTAGAGGGTTCCACTATAACCAAAAGCGAGATTTCTTATCTTCGTGGCGGAGATAACCACCAAGTTGTTTTGCGCTATAAAACATCAAACCAACCAACCAACTTATTTTCGTTCGCTGTCATCTTTCATCAATAGGCCTAGCACTTGCCTAGTTCCAGAAGTAACTATAATCTTGTATTCATTTGATAGAACAAATTAATTTCCACGATCTTTGACAATCTATTTTATTATTATTTTATGTGAAATATATAAAGCTTTAGAAAATACACTGTAATCTATTAACCCCCGTATGTTATATTATTGAAAAAGAAAAGATAAAAAACAATTAAGGAAAAATGTTATCGCTAAAAAACTCCAGGTGAATCTGGCTACTGAATTTGTAAATAGTAACCAAACAAGACAGAGATGGAAATAGACAGATCACCTGATTGGCTAAGGATCATATCGCGGACTAAACTGTCTTGACTTTACTTTAAGAATAACATTTCTACGTTACTGGCTTCCTCAATGATAAAACAAACAGAGCCAGAATTTCCAATCGCAAAACGTTACTTTATTATAAAATAGTCCTAAAAGTAATATTTTATAATAAAGTTCGCTAAAACAAGGGTATAATAATGAAAGTTGAAGCTCTGTAATATAATCAGACTTTCAATAGACTAGATAGAGTGGTGTAGATATTTTATTCTCCAGCTAACGTCAAGACTGTTTAGTCTGCTGACCATTAGCTGAATCAAGAGACATATTCTTTCCCACCTCGGGTTCGCGTTCCCGTCGCATCAAATATGCTCGCCCTTCCAGCCGTGGGGGCGTTATAATGCTACGATCAAACCCACTATTTCGTTGGTAAAAGAGTAGCCCAAGAATTGACGGTGGGTGGTGACGACTAGCTGCCTTCCCTCTAGTCTTACACTGATAAATTAGGGACGGCTAGCACAGATAGCCTTCGAGTAGCTTTGTATGAAATTCAAAACAAATAAACAAACAAAACAATTTCCACCTCTCCTTATGTGATTACTTTTCTCAAGTTTACTAGTCATCCATCCATACTTTAATTTTAAAACAAACAAACAATGCTTATTAATTGACATCACAACAAGATGGTTCACTTAATGCTATTGATTGAGAGTTTTTGAGTTAATAATGAGATAGGTTAACAATACATCTTTTCAGCTGGACACCAAGTTTCTCCCTGCACATGGTGGTAGTTTTGTTGTTTTCACCGTCTATTCTAACGTTGATGATTGTTTTTAATTTCGCGCAAAGCTACACGAGGGCTATCTGTGCTCGCCGTCCCTAATTTAGCAGTGTAAGACTAGAGAGAAGGCAACACCCACCGTAAACTCTTGGATTACTTGTTTACCAACGAATAATGGGATTGACCGTACATTATAATTCTCTCACGTTTGAAAGGGCGAGCATGTTTGATGTGACGGGGATTCGAACCGCGACCCTCGTATTACGAGTCGAATGCCTTAACCACTTGGCCATGCCGGGCTAATGTTAACGAAATGTACAAAGGAGATTACGAACTGATAATTAATTTAGATTAACAGTTCGTATAATGTTAAGCGTTAATTATCGCGAGCGTAGTTTACTTTGTACGTCATCAGAAGTGAGCTCGTGTCTTCACTATCTGCGTCGACACGATATTAAAAATCGAGCACGTGATAAATTGATTTTAATTTTTCAGAATGGCAGCTTTCAGATCAAACAGGTTCCGAAGTATCATATTGGTGTTCTGAGTTTTTGTTTATTTAATAAATATTAATATCGTGTGTTTGAAGAACTAAAAACTGCAATATACATTAGGTCCTACTGACAAGTGGAGAACAGACTGGACTACATTATTGGAACAATCTCTGTGTTGAAATACGCTGGTAAAGGGAATATTTTGTTCTGAACAATGTGTCGCTGGTGTCAGTGGTGTTTATCTCTTTGTTTGGGAAACTGGCTTAATTAAAGCTACTGGGAATACGAGAACTGTTGACTGTGTTCCAACTATCACGTGATGTGTACAATAACTGTTGACTGGGGACCCACTATCACGTTATCTATATCATAAATGTTAACTGGGTGTCCATTCTTGAAGTTTCCAAGAAATATAACATCAAAATGCACGTTGTTAGCATCAAATATAAATATTTTTGTCATATTTGTGTTAGTTGTTTTAATAAATACAAGAGGTAAAAAGGAGGTGAACATTCTCAAAGTTTGTAAGGCCAAGTAAGATCGATCAGACGTGAATGTTAGACAATTTTTCACATTTGACTTGATTTGTATATTAAATAACCCCATATATGATATTGAAACCCCGCATTGTTGTAACGAAGCGCGTGACGTTTATTGTTATCATTATATTGTTGTTTGTTTTGTGACATTACTAATGTTTCAAACATAATTAACACTAACTATCGTACAACTATCTTTTTGTTAAAGATAATCGAGGAACTTTTTAACATGATATTTATTATTTACTATATTAGTTTGTCAATTTCTAGTATTTAAGCCTTTATAATAAATTCAATTTTATTGAAGTAAAAGATTAAAAAACAACCGTTGCTAATGTTAATTGATAACTTATAAACATGTTAAAATAAGAAACTCTTCCTGAAATTTTTTAACTTGGAACACGTGTAGGAGCAGGCCTTGATTTGATCTACACGAGTTGTAGGTCAAGTCACATTTAAGGAGATTAGCATGACCTTTGGTCCACCGTGAGCTTATGTCACGATTCTATGTTTACGAGCACGTGTTTCTGTTTTGAGGGATCGTTCTTCCATTGCAATTTGCTAGTTTTCTTCGGTTCTCTGCTCGTCGCAGTTAAATGTGAGTACTGCAAAGATACTTTGTTTTTAACTGTTATGACTTCCGTAATTTTCCATCCATTTTAAGAATGACAAATTGCGAAATTTAACTAATAACGTAATATTTTAAGTTGAAAGTTGTACGTAGATTTAGGCCTATGTCTCAACTCATCTAATGCGTCTGCGTGCCTACTTTGTAAACCTAGGAAATCGTGAATCAAATAATTTAAATTTTGTGCAAATTACGTTGCCGTAATTACACAGTCTTGTGACTATAAACATCATGATAGCTCTTTGGGTTTTGATAACGGATTTTCTTTTTATCTATCACACACACAAATATATATATATTTGTATTTACAAATAGGGAAGAAAAGAGAACTCCTGCTCAGGTGAACTTGTTATTTCGTTTATCACAACGAGTATTTTTGTTTATTATTATCCTTGTTATGTTTGGTTTCCAGAACGATCGAGCGGTCCGGCATGGCCGGTGTGTTAAGGCACTCGACTCGTAATCTGAGTTTCGTGGGTTCGAATCCCTGTCACAATGGCATTATAATGTGACGATCAATCCCACTCCTTGTTGGTAAAAGAGTAGCCCAAGAGTTGGCGGTGGGTGGTGATGACTAGTTTTTAAAAATTCAGAGTAAATCGAACTAGATCGATCTATAAGATGTGCGTCGCGATTGTTCTAGAGAAATCTATAGCCAATGGTTGTCAACATTTTAAATATAACGAAATGTAACCCGATTTCAAAGAAAGTGATTTACATATGACGATTTGTGAAATATGTGTATGAAACGAAGAAAAATGATATAATTGTCAGATTCAGCGTACAGTAATTACTGTAGAACATGTAAAATTTCGAGACAATAAAACGATCGTAAGCCTATCTTACTTAAAGTATATATATCATATGAAGTAGGTTGTCATTTCCTACCGAATTATGCAAGTTTGAGAGGATGTTTGCGAATATCACAAAATTGGATAATCTTAAAACGTAAACGAAATTATTTGTAAGAACCAAATATTTCAAAGTTTTTTTTATTATTATTTTTTTTCTCTTGGGAATTTGACCATCTGATTAGGGCCTGATTTTCAACATTCGGGTCGCGAAATTTAATGCAACATTCCTTTCAGTCGTGGGACCATTATGACACGATGGTCAGTCCCACTATCTCTGTAAAAGCTGCCTAAGTGTTGATGGAGGACTGTGATAGCTAGCTGCCTTACCGTTTGTCCTGTACCGCCAAAGATAGCGCAGACAGTCGTCGTGTAGCTTTGCAAGAATTCCAAACTAAACTGAGATCAGAAAGACGAAAATAGTTATTTTTTATATAGTGCAACCGTAAAAAAATAAACTCGCGTTAAAATTCATTTTTCAAGACTAGACACCTTCAGTAAACTACATAACTCTACGAAGAATGCAAAATTCTCTTCTAATCGAACAAATCTCCATGGCAACATCTTCTAAGATCGTATTAATTAACAGTGAATCTTGTTTTGTGTGAATCAGGACGAACTGATAAAAAAAAAATTGCATTTGTTACATCATCTGTCTTCATAACAGATACCCTAAAGGGTCTGTCTTTATGACGTAAATACCCTAAAGGGTTTGTTTAATAAAAAAAACACAAAAATATTACCATGTCACCATATCGGTTATAAGACAGTAATAAACATTTCACTATGGGAGTAAATTCGAAGCACACGAAAGCTGTTAAAAGTAGCTGGATAAGTTAGCTACAAGTACGAAAGGTTGAACCTTGCCATAACTCGTAATAAACTAAACCTAAAGGATAACTTTGGAAACAATAAAGTTGGGAAACTCGCACTTAAACTGTTCGGAGTAAGATATCCCAAACATGGCTAGAATAAAGTGTCTACAAACTATTGTAAGAAGTCTGTCACCAAACTATCACTTCCAGCAGTCCTGTGTGTTTGTTTGTTATGAATTTCACACAGAGCTACTCGAGGGCTATCTGTGCTAGCCGTCTCTAATTGAGCAGTGTAAGGTTAGAGGGAAGGCAGCTAGTCATCACCACCCACTGCCAACTCATGGGCTACTCTTTTACCAAAGAATAGTGGGATTGACCGTCACATTATAACGCCCCCATGGCTGAAAGAACGAGCTTGTTTGGGGCTACTGGGATTCGAACCCACGACCCTCGGATTACGAGTCACACGACTTAACACACTTGATCGTACGTTAAGCCGAATTTAACGTAAAGTAATGAGGGGGAAGGAGAGGCCACTCGAGACGCTGAGCTTGTGTTATTAGTATAATCTGCAAACACCTCTTTAATTAGGGACCGGTTCTGTATGATAAACTGTCGAATATTATTTTACAACAAACAAAAATCGACTGAAGTGTATGAAGTTAAAAATCACGTGATTTTTAATGTTTGGGATGAATCTGTTGTCCGTCGGTTAAACGGTGGGGTCAACGTGAACTACGAACGTCATTAATGATGTAATTAAAACTAATGAGAGCTGTGTGAAATGATAAAGATCGTCCACATCCGCTTATGTTGCACTGAAGTGTCTAATATATGTAGAAGGAATATTACTATGATGGAAACTTTACCTATTATAAAATAGTTTTAAGTTTGCCATTTTTGTTGGTTTTTTTCTGTGTCCTTTGTTCAATGTCGGGATTGTAGGGACAACGTTTTTTTGTTGTTGTTGTTGTATCCCCTCTCTCTGAGCGGAGTGGTGTCTCCCCTACTTTTAGGCTTAATTTGGACTGAAAGGTGGCGTGACCTTGGTTTAGTTTGTTGCTTTATTACATGTAGACATGTTGTTGTTGAAAGATAAAAACCTGGTTATCGTGTGAAATAAACACGTAGAGGACACACAGCTCTGTTCGTACAGGGCCTGGACACTGTCAACACGGTTTTGTGACAACCCAGTGAATTAAGTTCTGGAAAGCACGAGCAGGACACGATTTTGTGTGTGGCATTGAAACAGTAGTTTCAAAATGGAGGAAATCTGTCTTGTGTTTATACACAGACACGCATCTTTAGATAGGCCGTGTAGTCTGACAAAACTAGTAGTGAAGTTAATGAAAAAACAACACATAATAAAACAACGCTGTCTGTGACATTGAAACAAACCAGAACCTTTTGTGATTCAATATTTACTTTATACTAACTGGTATAAACTGAAATGTTTGATGTTTCTGGCCTGTAACGCGCCGAAGCAATAAAGTTATTGGTGGAAGATGACGACATGAAGTCTTGTACTGTTTGTCTGTTTTAGATATAAAAGTGAAATAGCAATATGGAACTACTTATTAGAGTGTATGAATATATTCCATTAGTGCAATAAGGAAGAAAACCTTGGTGACTTCACACAAGACGTGAAGAAGATGTTAACTTGAGGTATCGGACTTTGTTCTCTCTGACTATAGTTCGTTTCTCAGAGAATAATCAGACATTTATCCCTTCGCCTGTTTAATACTTAATAAATTTGAAAATGTTAAGAAGGTAGTTTTAACGCAGACTTTCAGAACAATTCCAACCTATTATTTGTCATTAGTTCTGTATTTAATTTAAGCGTAGATTTAGTCAGTTTTGATAAAATCGGGTATGATACAAGTTTTAGTAAAAGGTTCTTTACAAAGTGTACGAAATGTTTATACAGATATGATGCAAACGCCATGTGGTGTATTTCTGTGTTTGGTTTGAATTTCGCGCATAGCTACACTCGAGGGCTATCTGCTCTAGCCGTCCCTAATTTTATAGTGTAAGACCAGAGGGAAGGCAGCTATTCATCAGCATCCACCGTCAACTCTTGGGCTACTCTTTTACCAACGAATAGTGGTATTGACTGTAATATTGTAACGCCCCCACGACTGAAAGAGCGAGCATGTTTGTGACGGATATTCGAACCCGCGACCCTCAGATTACTAGTCGAGTGAGTTAACCACCTGGCCACGCCGGGGCACTTCGGCATTTCTCTGTTATAACACCTAGAGCACAAACTACGAAGTTTGTTTTCATTGTTTGTTCAACCCCGCATGTTTGGTTTTTGATTTAGAGACGTTCCACTCAATTCGAGAACGTTCTATTTTAGCAACTCGAAACGTCAGAGCGTAATTTGTAAGAAAATGCAACACAAGTAACATTGGTTGGATACTTCATTTTGGCATCATTAAACGGGCGAGTCTTTCTTTCTCGTATTTATAAACTCCGTAAAAAAAGAAAATTCGCTGTTCTCTTTATTCCTTCATTCAAGAAAGCAGAGGATATGTCAACGGCAGTGGGTTTGGTCTGGAGGATACAAACCAGCAGGATTATACAACATCTCTCTCTCTCTCTCTCTCTCACACACACACACACACACACACACACACACACACACACACACACACACACACACACACACACACACAGAGGTTTGTATCCTTTCGTCGGCAAGGTGAATGAGCACAGATAGCCCTCGAGTAGCTTTGTGCGAAATTCCAAAACAAAACAAAGCAAGGTGAATGATCTGGATGAATGAAGTTTTAAGGGTGTATAGGCACGTGCAAAGTAAACAAAGAAATATAAATTACGTGCTCGGTTATCCCGTGCTGGACAGAGACCAGATAGCTCGCTATGAAACTTTGTGCTTAAACACAAACATCACTACAGAAGATACCATGGGATTGTCGATACTTTATTACAGATTAAACTGTGTTGAAATGCTTGTCTCTACAGAGAGGAGTACTGGTGAATATACGGCCACGAACTGAGAGGGCTGTTAATTAATACGTATTTCGTCTCTCTCCTTACGTACTCTTGAAAACAAAAACAACAAGAATACGGAAACACGTTACTTGGAATATGTTAATATTCTTCCTTTTATTGTATAACCGTTCTAACCGTATCCAAACTTGGATAAATCTGTGTCAGACAGAATTATGTTTGTTTAGAGTTACCTTACTTTCTTTCATTTGACGTCTAACATCGAGGAATGTCCAAGTGCAACTCCATCTGGACTATATCCCTAGCGTATAGAAGTATGTCCAAGTGTAACTCCATCTAGACTATATCCCTAGCGTATAGAAGTATGTCCAAGTGTAACTCCATCTAGACTATATCCCTAGCGTATAGAGGAATGTCCAAGTGTAACTCCATCTAGACTATATCCCTAGCGTATAGAAGTATGTCCAAGTGTAACTCCATCTAGACTATATCCCTAGCGTATAGAAGTATGTCCAAGTGTAACTCCATCTAGACTATATCCCTAGCGTATAGAAGTATGTCCAAGTGTAACTCCATCTAGACTATATCCCTAGCGTATAGAAGTATGTCCAAGTGTAACTCCATCTAGACTATATCCCTAGCGTATAGAAGTATGTCCAAGTGTAACTCCATCTAGACTATATCCCTAGCGTATAGAAGTATGTCCAAGTGTAACTCCATCTAGACTATATCCCTAGCGTATAGAAGTATGTCCAAGTGTAACTCCATCTAGACTATATCCCTAGCGTATAGAGGAATGTCCAAGTGTAACTCCATCTAGACTATATCCCTAGCGTATAGAAGTATGTCCAAGTGTAACTCCATCTAGACTATATCCCTAGCGTATAGAAGTATGTCCAAGTGTAACTCCATCTAGACTATATCCCTAGCGTATAGAAGTATGTCCAAGTGTAACTCCATCTAGACTATATCCCTAGCGTATAGAAGTATGTCCAAGTGTAACTCCATCTAGACTATATCCCTAGCGTATAGAAGTATGTCCAAGTGTAACTCCATCTAGACTATATCCCTAGCGTATAGAAGTATGTCCAAGTGTAACTCCATCTAGACTATATCCCTAGCGTATAGAAGTATGTCCAAGTGTAACTCCATCTAGACTATATCCCTAGCGTATAGAAGTATGTCCAAGTGTAACTCCATCTAGACTATATCCCTAGCGTATAGAAGTATGTCCAAGTGTAACTCCATCTAGACTATATCCCTAGCGTATAGAAGTATGTCCAAGTGTAATTCCATCTAGACTATATCCCTAGCGTATAGAGGAATGTCCAAGTGTAATTCCATCTAGACTATATCCCTAGCGTATAGAGGAATGTCCAAGTGTAATTCCATCTAGACTATATCCCTAGCGTATAGAGGAATGTCCAAGTGTAACTCCATCTAGACTATATCCCTAGCGTATAGAGGAATGTCCAAGTGTAATTCCATCTAGACTATATCCCTAGCGTATAGAGGAATGTCCAAGTGTAATTCCATCTAGACTATATTCCTAATGTATAGAGGAATGTCCAAGAGTAAACCTTTAACGTATATACTAGCGAAAGTACAAGGCTTCGCTCGGGCTATTAGGTTGGGGGTGTGTGTATTCTGAACCCATTTTAGAGTAAAACATAACCTATTAACCTATATCATTTTGTTGGTAAACAACATGTCGTTGAAACCGTTTTTGAAAAGCATTGTTACCAAAACGCACTGGCTTTTCTATATATTGGATGTTGTGATGTAAGAAATTCTAGCTCGCTTCATTAAATAGATGTGCATTCGCACTTGCCCGCGGATAAGCAATAATATCCACGTGTACACCCTCGGAGACCACATAGTATGAGTGAAAAATTTCATGTTACTTGTTAGGGTTCTCGTGGAGTTATGATGGTCACATACAGACAGACACTCAGTAATGCCCGAACGCAACCCAAACTTAGCAACATCATTTAGCTACAAATTCGTAAAAAATCTTTGTTAAACAAAAATATAATATTGCAACTCAAATTTACAAGGGTACTCCCCCATCCATAACAATGTACTGTTTTACCAACGTAGTTGTGATATTTTTTGCACATCTAATATCTGTGTTAATGTAACGGTTCGTTCGACTAGTAAATGGCGAGGGTAGGAAACCGGTTATTTATTATTGTTAATTAATATCAGCGCGTGTAACGTGATGTCGTGTAAACGTATGAACTGCCGTACTCTAAGTTCACGTAGTTTGGTCAACAACTGTTTGTTTGTGTGTATGGGCGGGGATACGACAAGAACATACCAGGTGTGAAGAATGGAAGTTAAGATAATTACTATTAACCAAGAGATAAGTCGATCACTGGAGATTGTAAGTTAATATAATTACTGTTAACCAAGAGAGAAGTCGATCACTGGAGATTGTAAGTTAATATAATTACTATTAACCAAGAGAGAAGTCGATCACTGGAGATTGTAAGTTAATATAATTACTGTTAACCAGGAGAGAAGTCGATCACTGGAGATTGTAAGTTAAGATAATTACTGTTAACCAAGAGAGAAGTCGATCACTCGTACCAGAGTTGGATTAACTACAGGAAACTATTCTCTTCCCCCACCTTTTCGCAGCCCTCTCTCTACACCCCTGACTGAGAGTTAGAAAAAAAAAGTTGAACCCAAGCATGCAGCTTAGAGTTCTTTAGGCGATGGCTACGCCCTCTGCGTCATTCAATTCCCTTTTACGTTCTGAACTACGGATAATCGGTTCTAGTTTCATTTCCACAAAAGACCGGATGTCTAGTCTGTTACCACAACTCCAAGTGTGCAGGAAAAGCACCACACACACAAACACACTCTCACAGTCAACTATAATCCAATGTCTTACCGACGTGACCACTATACGTCTTAGGATGTTGAAAACTTAATTTTCTACGTTTTCGAAGAGGTACTCTTACCTGTATAATGTAAGGGCTCCAAATATTCAGATGCATTAATTTTAACATGACCTATACCTGACAAGTCACGTTATTGACTTAGAACCGGTGGTGAAGTGACCTCAGTCAAATCGCACGTGGTAATCGATTTCCGACATAACTACTTTGCTTCTGGCCCTGGAATCTCGAAGGCTCGAGTGTCGTTTATTTGTTTCTTGAATTTTGCGCCAAGCTATTTGCATTAGTTGTCCTTAATTGTGAATTGACAGACCAGAGAGACGGCAGCTGGTCAATACCATTCACCTCCGACTTTTGGATTACTTCTTTTTTACCACCTAATAATTGGGTTAACTGCTATGGGACGAGTATGTTTGGGGAGTGGATTCGAACCCGTGATCCTTACAGCTTGCAAGTCAAGTGCCATAAACTTGGTGGTGATGAATTACAAAAATATTGTTTTAATTTCACGAGTTCTTGAACGAAACCTAAAATCTTCGTGTAATTTGTTTTAAATGATTTCCCAGAATCGTTTATCGCACATTGAGAATATTAATATTTTCAGTTTTTTATATTCGTTACGTGTACTGTTACCCATTAAAGCACTTGTTCAGACTTTGATAGACAGCTGTTTTTTCAAGGAATTGTTTGTTGAACCACAATTCCCCCACCCCTTCTTTAGACTATCTATTTAAGTCGTGACCGTCACAATTCTTGAAAGGAAAAAACAACAACAATGATTACAGTCATGTCTTCTTTTCAACCTGTTTTCACTACGTAGTTTAATTTATATTATTACTTCACCGTTAACTTGAATATAAAATGTTTTCAATTATCTTTGTACACATGAACTCTAAGCCTACATTATGTTATGTCTGTGTCCCTAACGTGAATTGTAAGACTTGTCTAAACAATATCTCAATGCTAAAACAACATTTACGTTCGCTGAATTCTTGAAAGTTCTTGACAAACCCCGACTATTTTGATTCGTAATGGGTCTTCACTTGCAAACCCATCCTCTTAAAACCGGCTCAGTTTGTACTTCACAAGTAACAATAAATTCCCAAACACAGAAATTTAAAAGGAAATCTGCTTAGAAGTTTGTGTAGCCAATAAACATACTAGTATTACTGGATTATTTAAAGAAAATAAAGAGTTGGTTAAACAGGAATGATTTAACAACAAAATTAATAGCCATCACATCGGTAATCGGTAAACCTGCTTGGAAAATAAATAAATAGCTCAAAGTATCATTATGTGCAACGTTTATCCACTAGCAGAACTTCGAGTCGTGACCCTGCATGGCCAGGTGGTTAAAGCACCCGACTCGTAATTTGAGGGTCGCGGGTTCGAATCCCTGTCACACCAGAAATGCTCGCCCTTTCAGCCGTGGGGGCGTTATAATGTGTCGGTCAATTCCATTATTCGTTGGTAAAAGAGTAGCCCAAGAGCTGTCGTTGGGTGGTGACGACTAGCTGCCTTCCCTCTAGTCTTACACTGATAAATTAGGGACGGAATTGTGGGAGTGATTTTTTTCATTTATTGAATGAATTATTTATTTATTTGTGTGTATGAATATTGAATACCATCTATGGGCCCTCGTATTCAAAGAACCTGAATTTCTATTAAAATACCAACTCAATACCAGAACAGTTTCCCATTTAGGGATAGCAGAGTTGATAAATGTACTGTGAATGCAATCATTATTCCCGTTTTTTTGTATAAGGCTAACAATGATGTCACATACCTGGTGAGAAAAGCATTATAAAACTAGATTTCGGATTAAGCTTATCATAACAACACATGCACGATGAAAACCAATATTATGATAACAGTTTCCTGTTTAGGCTGAGCAATGGCTCTTAATACAACGAAAAATGGTACTATAAGACATGTTTCTTCCTTATGGTTAGTAAGGGCAGTACATGTAGAGTTAGAACGAGCATTGAAATCAAAACAGTTTCAGGAACGTCAGTAAAACCCTCGACAGTGTTTCGTGATGACGAGAAATCCACTTGAAGTAAAAATGTGTCTAAGGCCAGCTGATATGGGTATTAACACTTTTACTAAAATAAAGCAGAAAACAGCATTTCGATCTGAAGATGACCTAAGAAGGTCGAAACGTTGTTCTCTGCTTTATTTTAGCAAAAGTGTTAAAACCCATATCAGCTGGCCTTAGATACATCTTTACAATGTTTGTCAATGTGATAATTCTGTGACATACAACATATACACCATTCCAAATAATGTGCACGTGTTCTATATATTCGATCACGTGTCTTCTAACGTCATTAGGACTCGTTTTGTATAATCCACGAGACCATCTAAACTATGGGTCCGGCATGGCCAATAAGGTTAAGGCGTTCGACTCGTGATCTGAAGGTTGCGGGTTCGAATCCCAGTCGCACCAAACATGCTCGCCCTTTCAGCCGTGGTGGCGTTATAATGTAACGGTCAATCTCACTATTCTTTGGTAAAAGAGTAGTCCAAGAGTTGTCGGTGGATGGTGATGACTGGCTACCTTCCCTCTAGTCTTACACTGTTAAATTAGGGACGGCTAGCGCAGATAGCCCTGGAGTAGCTCTGCACGAAATTAAAAATCAAACAAACAAACTAATCATCTAAACTCTGAGTTGACTTCCATGTCCATTATCTTTTCAGCGTTACCTCAACTACATAACAATGATGTTGTTATCATCATGTCTATCATCATGTGAGGAAAGATAGCTTGGTGGGCGTAACCCCAACTACATAACTATGATGTTGTCCATCATCATGTGAGAAGAGAGAGCTTGGTGAGCGTAACCCCAACTACATAACTATGATGTTGTCCATCATCATGTGAGGAGAGAGAGCTTGGTGGACATAATCAATTACATAACTATGATGTTGTCCATCATCATGTAAGGAGACTGTGCTTGGTGGGTGTAACACCAACTACATGTATTTCAGCCTTTTGACAATTGCAATGATTGCTTATAGTAATAGGACAATATTAAGACGTAACTTAGCCACTGGTAAAACGTGTACCAATAAATGCATATCCTCACATTCTTCCCCAACAATCAGTTGGTGAACTTCTTACATGATCATTAAGTCCGGTATGAGACTGTGTCCATACTTTAAGTCCCAGAGACTTCTTCACAGTTGATGAACTTCTTACATGATAATTAAGTCCGGTATGAGACTGTGTCCATGCTTTGGTCCCAGAGACTTCTTCACAGTTGGTGAACCTCTTACATGATCATTAAGTACAGTATGAGACTGTGCCCATACTTTGGTCCAAGAGACTTCTTCATGTTCATAGCTAATAAAAGAAATTTTTGGTAGTAAGAAAGAAAACACGTGCAGTTTAGTCGGAAGCTGTTATTATTATCATAAAGAAATAACAAGTAGACTGTGGGTCTGTAGAGAAGCCAAGATGCGAGGCTTCAAGTGAGCTGTAGTTTTGTGGAGAAGCCAAAGTACGAGGCTTCAAGTGGGCTGTAGTTTTGTAGAGAAGCGAAGGTGCCAGACTTCAGGTAGACTGTAGTTCTTTGGAGAAGCCAAGGTGCCAGACTTTAGGTAGACTGTAGTTCTGTGGAGAAGCCAAGGTGCCAGACTTTAGGTAGACTGTAGTTCTGTGGAGAAGCCAAGGTGCCAGACTTCAGGTAGACTGTAGTTCTGAAGAGAAGTCAAGGTGCCAGACTTTAGGTAGACTGTAGTTCTGTAGAGAAACCAAGGTGCCAGACTTTAGGTAGACTGTAGTTCTGTGGAGAAGCCAAGGTGCCAGACTTTAGGTAAACTGTAGTTCTGTGGAGAAACCAAGGTGCCAGACTTTAGGTAGACTGTAGTTCTGTAGAGAAGCCAAGGTGCCAGACTTTAGGTAGACTGTAGTTCTGTAGAGAAGCCAAGGTGCCAGACTTTAGGTAGACTGTAGTTCTGTGGAGAAGCGAAGGTGCCAGACTTCAGGTAGACTGTAGTTCTGTGGAGAAGCCAAGGTGCCAGACTTTAGGTATACTGTAGTTCTGTGGAGAAGCCAAGGTGCCAGACTTTAGGTATACTGTAGTTCTGTGGAGAAGCCAAGGTGCCAGACTTTAGGTAGACTGTAGTTCTGTGGAGAAGCCAAGGTGCCAGACTTTAGGTAGACTGTAGTTCTGTGGAGAAGCCAAGGTGCCAGACTTTAGGTAGACTGTAGTTCTGTGGAGAAGCCAAGGTGCCAGACTTCAGGTAGACTGTAGTTCTGTGGAGAAGCCAAGGTGCCAGACTTTAGGTAGACTGTAGTTCTGTGGAGAAGCCAAGGTGCCAGACTTTAGGTAGACTGTAGTTCTGTGGAGAAGCCAAGGTGCCAGACTTTAGGTAGACTGTAGACTGTAGTTCTGTAGAGAAGCCGAGGCACCGGACGTAGATTGTAGGTAATAATGTTGATAGAAAGTGATATGCTGGAGATTTGTTCCGTTTAGAAGAACTGTGATGATTCTTGCGTAGAATTTGTTTAAAATATTCATGTTCTAGGACGGAAGCTCTTGTTTGTGGTTTATAGCAAAGCCACTTTGGGCAAACTTTATCTTCTGTGTTTACTGCGGGGAATCGAATCCCGGATTTTATCGTTTTAGATACGTAAATGTACAATTATCCCACTAGAAAAGAAATAAATACACTCTTCCTATGTCATCAGTTCAATGGTTGGCCTGGTTATACTTTGTATCTTTAACATTTACTGTTTCACGTCAACAGATCCACTTAAAATACGTATAGGAAACTTTGTACGTCACCCACTATTGTGAGATGGTTTTCAGGTTTCAGGGCTATGAAAGCTTTAGGTAATTTTGAGTATATGGTTTGAAAGATATTGGTAAAGCCACGTGCCTTTCGGCCACATCTTACCATGCGTATCAAACACCACCACCTCTCTCATTTCTTATTCTCCTGTGTTTATTGTCCATGAGGGCGGTGCAGCAAATGTCTTCTTTGTACCAAGCTCCACCATGTGTGTAAGATATGTTTGCCAAATTTTATGATTTAATGTAGCTGCGATTTCCTGATAAAAAACAAACAAAAGAAATCCACCAAGAATTCGGGAAAGTCTTCATTTAGTTATTTGCAAAATAAAACTTATTTTAATCCGAAACCAGTAACCGGATATCTTGTAACAGTAATGGAAGTTATTTCAATTTTATGAAGTAAGATTTTAGAAGCAAGACACGTTAAAGATCACAGTATCCGGAACTTTTACTGTCAATACGTTTATGACAGTATTATAACTAGAAATTTAACCAGAACATTTTAAAGACCACAATATCCATCACTTTCATTGTCCTTAAGTTTATGATAGTATTATTACTAGCAGTTTGATCAGGACACTCACTGGTGAGATGATGTTATTACTGAAGTTTATGATAGTATTATTACGAGACGTTTGATCAGGACACTCACTGGTGAGATGATGTTATTACTGAAGTTTATGATAGTATTATTACGAGACGTTTGATCAGGACACTCACTGGTGAGATGATGTTATTACTGAAGTTTATGATAGTATTATTACGAGACGTTTGATCAGGAATGATAACAATATCCGATGTTATTACTTTTAATATTATTTATCGCTAGAAATTTGATCAAGAAATTATTAGCATTACAACATACAGCACTGTTATCACCTGCATTTTCATAATCTACACTATTTTGTAAGCCCTAATTAAATTTCTTGCTAAGCCTTTTTCACACGTTATTTCAGCAGACCAGTGATACGTCAATGAAAATTTGAAAAAGAACGCTTTTAGTCATGTTGACAAAAATTTAAAATACAACAAAACTCGGTGTTTGATGTTAATAATGGCTTTTGACGATTTGATTGGGAGGGCCTTAACTCGAAATCTACAGATTGAAGGTTTGAACCCCTACGCTGAACGGCCTGGTCCTTTCAGTTGTAGGAGCGTTTAAATGTGACGGCCAATCTTACCTTTCATTTATAAAAAGTAGCTCATGACTTGGTAGGGTGTAGTGACTAGATTCCCTCTCTATAGTATATCACTTTTTATTTAGGAACGGCTACCGCAGATAGCGCTCGAGTAGATTTGCGCGAACTACAACAAAACAAACAAAATAGTTATTTGTATTTTAATGGGAGGAGTAGTCAACTTATCCAGTAAAAGGTTCTGAAGTGTGAGTAGGATGGCCAGATGCAAACAAACAAAAAAGACACTCCAGACGAAGCATTTTTCTGGCTGTTTAACATTCATTAGAGTATTTTCTGCTTGTTTAACTTTTGTCAGTGGTAAGTGTATGGATACACTATTTGAAACAGTTACTATGAAGACTACTCCGGTAGCCATCTTGTATTTGACACAGTTACTACGGACCCTATTGTGGTAGCCATATATTTGAAAGTTTCCATGAAGCCCGGTCCGGTAGCCATATTGTATTTGAAACAGTTACTACGGACATTACTCCAGTAGCTATGTCTCTCAGTGGCAGAGCAATATGTCTGCGGTCTCGTTATGCAAGAAACCGGGTGTCGACATCTGTGTTGGGCAGATCACAGGTAGCTCGTTATGTAGTTTTGTGCTTTAATACAAATAACCGGTACCTATTTTGTATTAGCACGAGAACATTTGTAAAATAGTATTTTCACGCCCTCTGGGAAAAACTTCCATTGTCTTATTTATTTATTTATTTTGTCTTTGAAAGTAGTTCTGTCGGTTGACGTTCCATTTGTCATAATTTCACCTTTGTTTCTTGAGGTAATAAAAATTCACTATTTCGTTCAGTCTATTATTATTTAACTGTAAAATTCTTCCCTTACTGGTATTCATTCTTTATCTTGTATTTTTTTAGTTTTATTGACGATTCACTAACTTTGTGTTTTTTTACCGTGATGTTCAAGATAAGAGTTTATTTTTATTACTTCCATGTCTGCAACCCGGGGTTTGATTCTTCGCCGTGCTGAAAAAGAACATTTGAAATGTGTTAAGTGATTATCGTGTACATTTTTAGAACGGATACATTTTCAACTGAAAATATCGAAGTTAAAGAAGGGCCCAACATGGCCAGGTGGTTAAGGCACTCGATTCGTAATCTGAGGGTTGCGTGTTCGAATCCCCGTTACACCAAACGTGCTCGTTCTTTTAGTCGTGGGGACGTAATAATGTGACAATCAATTCCAGTATTCGTTGGTAAAAGAGTAGCCCAAGAGTTGGCGGTGGGTGGTGATGACTAGCTGCCTTCCCTCTAGTCTTACACTGCTAAATTAGGGACGGCTAGCACAGTTAACCCTCGTGTAGCTTTGCGCGAAATTCAAAAACAAACAAACAATTTGAAGATTGCACTTCTGGTAAGGTGGTTAAATACAGAAACTACATTTCTTTCATCAAACGGGTTGAATGGATAAGAAAACTTTAAACGTACAACGTTCCGACAACATTATTTTACAAGTTGTTTGTAGACGTACAACAGGTGTATCGGTACCCTGAGGTTTAGGGTAGGGGTATTTTGTTCACTTAGGAACAGCGTTTTTATTTTATTTTACATTTGTTAATGTTTCTTTTGTTGTTTATTTAACATTAGTATTTTCTATGGGTACGCTGCACTTTTGTTTAGTCACAATGGTGGTAAACTTCAGCGTTTTTTTTTAGTGTTTGGTGAATCCGGTTTCGAAACGTTGTACTTTCATAATTAACAATAGAAACCTTCCTAGTTACCCCTTCAAGCTTTTATTTTCGTAACAAAAAGTGGGTTCCTCGCCATCACACTTCTTTCATTTCTGGTTACTGATCATGGATCAGTTCCAAATACGATGTCGTAACGTGAACCATTCAGAGTTTATACTGTGGATTTACTTATCGCTTCAGAAGGTGTTTTATACTAGAATCAGTATAAATCTCATATTATTCCACATTCTTATCACGTAACTTGTTTTTCATCGTTTTATTTTGTATAAATGAAACAGCACTAGTTACGTGACGTAAGGAAAATACTTTCTTCGTCTGGAAACCTCAGAAGTCGCTGGTATTTCCAAAAAATAATCTCGTGTGCTGAAAGACAGATTTTTTAAATGCACGTGTGGACGAGGTGTGGAGGGGAAAAGGGGCGACCGAAGGGGCTTTTATTTAAGAAAGTGACCGCAGTGGACCTTGTCTAAAGAGTAACTAGAGAGTAACCCATAGTGGTCTTTCTTTGTCTGAGAAAGGGACTCTCGGTATCGAATAGATGTTGACCAAAGTTATTAACTGTTGATGGCTGCAAGAATAGTTATGAAGTAGTTATTATCTTTTGTAAATAACTGTGTGTGTGTGTACACATAGGAAAATTAGATTATGTATTTTATTTATGCATCAAATAAAAACCTGCTTGATGTCGCATGCACGGCTATCTTTGTAGTGTGTACTTACATATTTTCTATGAAATTTAAGCCAGGATTACCGGATGCAGTTCAGTCTTATGGGAAGTTTTTGTGCCCAGTGTAAGCCAGTGTTATATAGAGGTTGTTTATTTCGTACCAGATGTAAGCCGGTATTATGTGTTTAACCCATTTTTTTTCTTGTCCTTGTTTGGTTTTACGTGTCTCACGTTGTACAGAAAGGACACCCAACAAGATACTGTATTTATTTGTAAGATTCTCTGGAGTAAACTTATAACAAATATAATTAGTTACTAATAGAAATCCAGATCAAAAGTGTTAATTACATATTAAACCACAGACTTCCAATGTTAATTACATGCTGAACCAGAAGCTCCCAATGGTAATTACGTGTAAAAACACAAAATTCTCGTATCCTCTATCAGTTTCGAATTGTTCGTTTTATGTTTTTTAACTTTTTTGAAAAGTTAGACAAAATAAGAACACATAATATTATGTAGAAGTTTGGAGAAACAATGTTTCGTTGGTTTTTTTACAGTGTTTGAATGATTTATATAATTAATGGTTAACGAAGTTTTTTGATGTTTTTGTTTAGAGCTCAAAAAGACCCTGGTAATCGACCATGGTTTCTGTTGTTTCTGAACAGAAATGGACAAAGAACTATTATGTAACTTTACGCCGTAAAACATTATAAAAGAGAGAAAACTTGTTTTCATCGTCAGTTATTTTAATAATACTTAATATAAAATTATATTATTAGGTTTGGTTTGCATTTTCGCACAAAGCTACACGAGGGCTATCTGCGCTAGCCGTCCCTAATTTTGCAGTGGAAGACTAGAAGGAAGGCGGCTAGTCATCACCACCCACTGCCAACTTTTATGCTACTCTTTTCCCAACGAATAGTGGGATTGGTCGTCACATTATAATGCCTCCACGACTGAAAGGGCGAGCATGTTTAGTGTGACGGAGATTCGAACCCACGACCCTCAGATTAGGAGTCGAGTGCCTTGAGGTGTCGTAAGGTTTGACCTTCCTAGACCAAAACTGTAATTAGATTTTAAATACGTCAAGAGATGATGGAAATATGAACGAAAAGTTTGTACTTAAAACTGGGAGTCATTCCTTGGTCTAAAATCAGGGGTTCCATTCCTCTCAGTGGTTTTGCTTACTGAAAACACACACACATTCCTTTTACCCTTCATCAGCAGTTAAAAAAATGTATTAATCGCTATGACTTTTTATAATTATATAATAGAGTGTTTAAATTGTATTTGTTCGTCTTTTTTCATACTATTTATCAATAGTCAATTACACTATTGGTTAACTTTATTGTTCTCGCTTCACGTGATTAGAGCACAATTGCAATATTGTGTTCTATAGTGCGACAAATAATTTTTTCTCAGTTTGATGATGACGTAAGTAAATAGTCGTAACGTTGCATTTTGACCAAAGTAAAACATGATTTATAAAACAGAGATTACAGACTGACAGACAGACAACACTAGAACACGTTCGATTACAGAACTAGGGTTCCTGGTAGTAGGCGGCTTTTCACGTAATTATCACTGTCTTTAAATAATTCTGGAAATCTGGAAGACAAATAAGGGTAGATTCCTAAGCTACAAAGATCGATCGTAGCCTGACTTCAAGTTGATAGGGGTCTCAGGTGAGAGAGGTAGCTATGTGTTACAAATCATGGATATGTAAACACTTTCTATCCTTCTCTGTGTTGTGTTCTCTTGTTATTTCTTATTTCGCATTTCAAATCCCGGCGTATTCTCCCCCCATTTCCAGTGGTTTAGCGTTAAGTTTGAAGGCTTATAACGCTTAAAATCAGATTTTGATACCCGCAGTAGGCAAAGGGTTGATAGCCCAGGTAGCCTTGCGATTAACAGCAAATACCTTGTGACGTCATCCACAAACAAGTAACAGGGAAATATTTTTATTCTTGTTGTGTTGAATAAATATAAACGTTTAACAAACTCATTACCTCTAGGCCTACACCACGTTTTTTGAATGGTTGTCGTTATTAAAGCCAGACGTCGGATATCATTCTATCGTAGCCACCAGAAGAAATAATACCATTCTATTCAATTAAGGTTAATAAGACACAAAACACCTATCATATGAGTTGGTGTGAACCTGGAAGAAGTTGCTGAAAATTACTTCGTTTGTTTTATCGAATTTAACGTGAAATTGCTCGAGGTTCATCTGTATTGGTTGTTCATAAAGCAGTTGAGATAAACCAGAGAGAACGCAGGTAATCAATACCGCACACCCTCTAACTCGTGTGCTGTTTTTTACCAAGGAAAAAGAGGATTGATGGTACCATTATGACGCTCCTACAGCTGAAAGGGCGGACGTGTTCGATGACTGGGTTTAAGTTCGCGATCCGGAGAGCTGCAGGTTAATTGTGACTTATTTAGACAGCTAATATAACTGTTTACACACCTAAAGACACTTAAAACACATCGACTTCAGAAGATTTTATTGACTAAATCCTTTATTTTGGGTCTGACCTTTCATCGTATTTTTAAGGATTTTCTTGGGTCTTCATAACTTTGATCGCTGTAGCTTATTGTCTAAACCCGTAGAAAATGGGTGCTACATCATAGTTTACACCTTACAACGTTCAGTGGGGTAGAAGAAGGGGTGTTGTATTGATAGTTTACGTCTTATCACGTTCTTTGGAGTCGAGAGAGAGGGCGCTACACTTCAGTTTACGATCTTGCATGTTTGGTTAGTTTCTGTTAGATTCAGAGATTGTTATAAATAACTTTTAGCTACTTTTCTCTTTACGACGGGTTGTGTTACTCTTTTTGTTTAGTTTGTTGGTTACACCCCTTAAACCATGCCGCATATACTCACATCTATCCCATACTCTGTATACTAGTATACATACTATTACTGTACTTTGTTTTATTATACATGCAATTTTATTATATAAGGTTGTGTACATGACTTTGCATTTCTTTTTTTTCCAAACAGACCAATATACATTGGTGTAACACAAAGTGCCTTCAAGAAAACGTAGCACAAATACTGTGCTTGAATATGATAGAATAAGGAAGTGTTGGGCTTAAAAACTAATGCTAATGTTTTGCGGGTCGCCCGTTTAATATATTTATCAGAAGTATCCATAGAGACTGTTCTTTAAGTTCTGATGAATATCTGTGAGGTAGACGGTTCATTAGCTTAGCAACGAGTAGACATACGCTAGCTAGGCGTTAAGGCAGCAACAAAGTTTATAGCATTCGACTAAATATTGTTATTTGGTCCGCTAGTTGTCACTTGTGAATTTAAAATATGGAACATTTCAGGCCTAATAAGAATGTCGTTAATTACACTTCAAAGTTTAAATGTTATATTAGTTTTTCGTAATAAAACGTGTAAACCATTGATAAGTGTTAGAAACAGATGTTAAATGTTGGTTCCTTGGATAAAACTATATTAAAGAAAAGGTTTCACACGCTAATATATAAGATTGAATATATTGTAATGGCCGCAAACACTGTCGACAACGAAGATGTTCACCTCACGACCCAAGACAGAGTGACTAAAGGCACTTACCATGGTCTGAATGTAAGTCTTAAAAACAGTGACTGTTAATTGTTATTTTGAAGGTTTCTAGCAACTATTTTGGTAGGAGTAATTACATAATTAGTGTTAAACACTAAAAGACAACATGTTTGACACAAACACGTAACGTGGAGTTTATTGAAGCTAAACACCAAAAACAATGTGTTTGACATGCAAACAAGTAATGGTGTTTATTGATGCTAAACATTAAAAGACGAAATGTGTGACACATCAACATTGAAGATGGCGTTTCTTGCACTTCTATCTAAAAGTAAAACTATTAAAATAAATAGAAAATCAAATTTTATCGTTTCGTCTCTTGTGCTCCCAGGATTTACATTTGTTTTATAAATGTATGATTGTGTGATATTATATAGTGAAAATATTTTGTTTTCCTTAACTCTGTAACAATGTTCACTAAAAGCTGTTACAACCTTTATAATCACTTGATTTGTTCTTGTGGAGATTGAAGACGCTTGTCTTAATAAAAGAATTCTACTTTTTAGTTTATTCATTACTGAAAATCGTGAGTAAGGAACAAACTGTTCAGTAACTGTCATAAATAATTTAAATAATGAAATATTTTAGTAAAGTTTTATTTTTTAAAGGCATGTGATTTTGTAGATTTTACAGTTTTGTTCTCCGAGGGCTTTTCATTTCAACCTATGTTTGATTCTTAGAAACTTGATGAAGGTTCAAACGTTAACTGTTCGAATAAATCTTCATTAGACGCCACGTGTCTCCCAACGTGCAGAAATTACTTTGTTGCTATGGCAACAACTATACTGGTAACACGTTTTGTTTTATCACATTTTTTCTGTTTCAGCTATCACATCCAAGGCACGTGCATATTGTGCTCCTTTTTAACCAGTTAGTTTCGGAACGTGCGTTTTTAACATCATCAAATCTTGATTAATTTAGACCTTTCAAACTAACAACACTTTTACCAGTTTGTAAAATTGGGTTGTACAGCCTCTATATTCATGTTGAGTTTATCAAAGAACGTCAAATCTGTACGAAGTTAACCACTATATATGGTATTAATATATGTTCCTTAAGTAACATGCACCCTGTTCTTTCTTTGCTCCTACTTTCATTAAGAGTAATTGTTACAATATTTAATGTATATGTATTTTTATTAGAGACATTATTTTGTGTTAACTGAATGTATGGGTTCCGGAATAACCTAAACATTCTAATCTGACTCGACCCGTTACATTATTATTGGGATTACGGCCGAAAGTATAACTAAGAGAAAGATATATTTATTTAGTTATACTGGTTACCAGATTGTATCTTATTTTTAATTTTAGTTCGTGGCATGAAATTTCATATTCGATACACTTTGGAGATTAAGAAACGTAATCACTATTCATTGTAAACCAATTTCAAGTGATTTATTGTACAATATTTAATTTATTATTGTTTTCAAAAGATGAAACCTCACTACTTAAGTGATTGCAAAGCAAAAACGCTCCAAGACTGCCTGTTCCATTTCATCACCAATTCTTCCCCATCAAAGACACCCAGAAGACGAATAAAATCGGTCAGTGCGTGCAAAACCTTCCTCCACTCCCCCCTCCATCTCTCGGCTTCAAATGGTAATTATTAGTCTACCCCCCCCCCCATCCACAAGAAACATTGGTATATATTTTGAATTTGGGCCATGTAAATTATTTGGTTATGTTTGTTGATACTTGGAGATTTGTTCTTCCATTGCTGTGTTTGCTTGTTGATTAGTTTTTAGAATGAAGACACGCTGAGCCATCTTCTGTGTCCCGTGCACATGCGTAGGTTTGTGATTAACAAACAACATCAAAAGTGTTTGTACACGTGTCCCTGTTAGTCCTGAACTCACCAATTTGTTTAGGAACCGTCCGCCACTGGTGGATTACATCACGTTGAATTGTTTCTGCAACAGTTGGTGTAAAGAACTGATAAACAAAATGTTTAAATGTCAGCATGCATAAGAAAATCCAGTAATTAACAGAGAAATTAAGTGCAGTATGGGGAGAATTTTGGATTATTGGGGTTAATTGAATTATTATTAATACTTATTGCCGTCGTGTCGCGTGTCTCGAGGACTAACAGACCGATATGCAAGAAAACTATGCATAAGGTGAGAAGTCAGCTCGGGACAGACTTCCCCAAATTTGGTCTGGATCTAAATATTGATTTGGATTCTGGATCACCAGGAGGTAGGGCAAATTCGCGTTTTCATGTGAATTCTGTAAAGTGTGATCGTGTTTGTACTTAATTAAAGTTGTATCTTCTCATCAGGAAAATGGACCGGATTGTCGATCATATTTGTATCCGAGAAGAATTTCTTGTGTTTTTCAAGGTGTAGTTGACTTTATTCAATATGAACACTTGAAAAGGAAAAGCAGGGTGGATTTATGTAATTTCTCTAACTGATGCTCTTATTGGCGGAATTTTAGATTACTAGAACTGACTGCAATATTAACGATATGTTGAATTAGCAGATGCTAATATAGTGTTAATAGTTAGTGGGATGATTTAATACATTTTAATTTTTTTTTAGGTTAAAGTAACGTATAGTTTCAGATTGCTGCGAGTTCTGAAGTTAAACTAACGTATAGTTTCAGATTGGTGAGAGTTCTGAAGTTTAACGTATTGTTTTAAATTGCTGAGAGTTCTGAAGTTAAACTAACGTATAGTTTTAGGTTGCTGCGAGTTCTCTGGTGGCTTATTGGTAAGCTTCGTCCTTAATCCGTAAAATTTTGAGTTCGATCCTATCGGTGGGCAAAGTGCTAATTGTGCAGTTTGTGCTTAACAACAAACGAAAATTTTAACCCTTTTCAATTGATATCAATTTAAAATATTTGAGTATATATGGCAGAATCACTTTTTACCACTATTTTTACAATATTGTGGTTTGTAATTTAATTTTGGTTGTTATTAAGAAGTTAGATATTTAACAAATGATGTCAGCATCAGACCAATGATATAACTCTCTTCTAATCGTCTTGATTTCTCGTGAAAAATGAAACACAACACGAATTTTTATAAACTGTCTTAAAGAGATTACAAAAAAGGTTTTATTTTCTTGGTGATGTGTTTTTTTTTCAGTTGAAAGAGATAACATTGAATTCATAAGCTTCCATTTTGGTTTACTTCTGGCAAACTGTCCAGATGAAGACCAATATTTTGTCTTGTTTCAACAGAAGACTCAAACCCAGTTATATTGTTGGACGAAAACCTCGTGACAGCGTAGATCTTTCTAAACTAGAAACCACACTTTGTTTCGGTGGTTTTATAAAGTTAGATAAAAATACAAACCCTGTTAGCAGCAGACCTGTATTACAGTTATGTTGTTACTGCTTTACCCTTGTTGAAATATCAAACATGAATTGTTTGTGGAAAGTAAAGCCTGGATGACTGTTCAACAGTGCAGAAGATGGTGATGGTTCCTCATTGAAACACCCGATTTTCCCAGTAATAATAGTGTTAACTGTCTGAAGGTACAGAGAAGAGATGGGTCGAACCAGGATTGTGAGTTTTTTGATTACAAGAAAACATATTAAACAATCACAGTCTTTGTTTGTTTGTTTCGTTTTGGAATTTCGCACAAAGCTACTCGAGGGCTATCTGTGCTAGCCGTCCCTAATTTAGTAGTGTAAGACCAGAGGGAAGGAAGCTAGTCATCACCACCCACCGCCGACTCTTGGGCTACTCTTTTACCAACGAATAGCGGGATTGACCGTCACATTATACAACCCCACGGCTGGGAGGGCGAGCATGTTTAGCGCGACCCTCGGATTACGAGTCACGCGCCTTACGCGCTTGGCCATGCAATCACAGTCTTACAAACATAATTTTTGTTCCTTACTGGTTTGGCAGTTAGACCAGCGCGCGCGGAGATAATGAAGCTGTATACAGACTAAATATAAAACATTAAATTATTTTGTTTATAACACAATCCAAGAGTGACGATATTTACCTCTAGCGACCTCTACATTTTAATAATATTAATGAGGTGTTACCGTAACTTTTTCAAACATGTTTCTCATCCTTTATTTTACATTTCATACATTATGGTGTTACTATGAATGCGAAACCAATAAAGGACCACATGAAGAACTATATACTGTCGTTATGGATACCGTCGGTACAGTTTAAGAACCGTGAAGGATTGTTATGAATACCTTCGGTGGCCCTTTCAGCTGTGGGCGCGTAATAATGTGACGTTCAATCCCACTATTTGTTGGTAAAAGATTAGCCCAAAAGTTGGCGGTGGGTGGTGATAACTAGCTGCCTTCCCTTTAGTCTTACTCTGCTAAATTAGGGAAGGCTAGTGCAGATAGCCATCGTATAGCTTTACGCGAAATTCAAAAATAAAGAAACAATACCTTAGGTCCAGTTGAAAAACCGTATAGTATCGTTATGGTGACCTTCGGTAAAATGTACATTATTGCAATGAAATTGAATGTATCTTGTCATAACGAAGAAAGACTAAAGTTGATGACTTGATGACATGCGGCTCAAATCACTGGATGTTTTCATGAGAAAAATGAAGAAACTGAATGTACATCAGTTCCAGCTGATGATGATAATAACACATCTGTAATCGGCTTTTTATAAATAATGAAGATGTTGCAAGCTATTTAATCTTGTTGTTTGTGTTAAGAAACTTTTACAGTTAAGAAATTTGGCTCTCAACTGAATTATTTCCAAAATAATTACTGGCGTGTTAAGAATTCTTTAATAAAGGGGTCAGCAGTGCACTTTCTGTAGGTAACCCTAAATCTCGTGGATTTTACTGGCATTGATGTAGAAGTAGGAATTTGGAGCTCTAATTTGCATCTCTTCATTGGAATGGTCATGTGGGTAAGTCTGTGGGAACAGTTTATTAGTTTTGGCAGGTTTTTTGGGCAGCTAGCTAGTTTCTTGGTAGTGATATAAATAAAAGAGTTAAGAGTGAGAAAGAAAAGGTGTATCTGATACATCCAACAAAATCTGATACAGTGAAACAGAGAAAGGTGTATCTGACACGTCCAACAAAATCTGATACAGTGAAACTGAGAAAGGTGTATCTGATACGTCCAACAAAATCTGATACAGTGAAACTGAGAAAGGTGTATCTGATACGTCCAACAAAATCTGATACACTGAAACTGAGAAAGGTGTATCTGACACGTCCAACAAAATCTGATACAGTGAAACTGAGAAAGGTGTATCTGATACGTCCAACAAAATCTGATACAGTGAAACTGAGAAAGGTGTATCTGATACGTCCAACAAAATCTGATACACTGAAACTGAGAAAGGTGTATCTGACACGTCCAACAAAATCTGATACAGTGAAACTGAGAAAGGTGTATCTGATACGTCCAACAAAATCTGATACACTGAAACTGAGAAAGGTGTATCTGATACGTCCAACAAAATCTGATACAGTGAAACTGAGAAAGGTGTATCTGATACATCCAACAAAATCTGATACAGTGAAACACTGTCTGTACAGTTTGGTCTGTGGGCTTCCTTCTTCCATGCCAGACGTTGTATACTCTCGTTCTCTTACTTTATCGCTACTTGTGTTCTATAGTGAGATAGCAGTTATTTTACGGACTTGCAACGCTAACATCCAGGGTTGGATTCCTCGCAGTGGAGACATCACGTCGGTCTGATCTAAAATCAAACAGGTTTAACCTTTCAAGGAAAATACGTCATTTTATTCTATTCGAGGTTTCAGTGGTGATAACCAGCTGTCTTCCCTGTAGTTTTTCACTGTTAAATTTGAAGCACAGCGCAGACAGTCCTTGTGCAGCTTTGCGCGAAATTCAACACAAACTAAACCTAGTTTTGTGTAACGAACTGTATGTAGTTTTTGTTTGTTCTCGTATTAATTATCTAATTAGTTAGTACGTGATGCTATTGAAATATTGATGTCGTACCTATAGAAAATGTTTCGAACAATACTTTCTTGAAAATATTGATAACTGAATTTTGATAAACGAGACTGATGTTTCTGAAACAATAGAGCTACCACACGTTGTCGTGGAGACAGCATGGTATCAGGAATGCATTGTGTCTGTTAATACAATTTGACGCAGTCAGTTTGGGTATTGCGTCTAAATTCCGCTAGGTGATTGTGGACTGCGAACGGTTTGTAAGCGGTATATTTTATATAATGGTTGGATGGTTGTGTAAAGAAAGAGTTTTTTTCTGAAGTTAACTTGAAATTTTGTTATTGGATACAAGCTTTTACGTCATTGCCCAGAATGGAAACCCCTTGTTTCCTTTTATGGCGCGACAGTTGAATTACTAAAGACGTTTTTATCGCCCAGCTGCAATGGACAAATTCTTGGCAGAGCTGAAGACGAACAAGGTTTATTTTTCCATGTACCCGTTTTTCAGTGAACATTTATCGATTTTCGATGTTTAATGGATATTGTCTTTTCTCGACGCTCCTTTAGATACATCTGTTATGTTCAGTTTTAAGGTCCTTATTTTATGAAATTTTCCACAGTTCGTCAAGACGTTTACATTAATTATTAAATAAATTAGATTATTATAGTAATTTTAAACTGAAATATGATATAGAAAGAGTACATAATTTGCTTAAAGATATTTTTTATACGTAGCTTTGGAAAACGTACTGTAGGTGGCGTACATCAAGCAGAAGAGTGTGGTCCTTTGGAATCGCCGGAAATGCTTGTGGTAAGCCCTAATTTTTATGATGTTATAATAATGCATATTCGATTCTTGTTTTATCATAGCTATCGAAATATCAATTTTCGACTCTCTTAAACCTAAGTTATTAAATAAATAAGAACATTATAAGCTAGAGCAGTGTTACAATATTTTTTTAATTCAGGGGGTAGTAAATTTTGAAGGGGCACACAGAAATGTTTTGAGGATTTCAAAGTTATATTTGTTAAAATCATACCTTATGAATTGGTTACGATTATCTTAGAAGTTTCATTTCACTAAGTTTAATAGTCTTAAACATTTAACAAATGGGGGCGCTGCGGTGAAAAAAGGTTTGGAGGCACTGAGCTCGAACGTCGAAAAAATTCAGTGTAATCCAATATAAAACACAACTGATGTCTTACAAGAAATTGAATAAATATACATTATTTTCGTTCGAACACTTGAACATAAAATAACAATGCAGAATATGTTATCTTATTAGCCATATTTCCACTTGAATTTAGTTGTTTTTTTCTATTGATTAATAGCAAACAGTTTCCTATCAAATTTGGTTCTATTCATTATGAATATTATTATTATGTTTTAGTATTTTTGTTCATTATAAAAATTATTATTTTAGAATTTCTGTTCATCATGGATATTATCGTTATTGTAGCAGTTTTTATCATTATTGCAAAATAGAAATAATGTACGGTGAAAGCATGTTTATTAATGATGAGATGCCCCCAGTGGCTCAGCGGTATGTCTGCGGACTTGCACGCTAAAATCCGGGTTTCGATACCCGTGGTGGGCAGAGCACAGATAGCCCATTGTGTAGTTTTGTGCTTATTTCAAAAACAACAAAACATGTAAAGCTACACAATGGGCTATTGACAAACTGCAAATAGCGGGTATCGAAACCCATTGTTTAACGTAATAAGGACACTGACTCACCGCTAAGCCTCTTCGAGGGGAGGTGGGTACAAGTCCAACTAGCTAATATATTGTGAAAGGCTAGAGAAACTTCCAGCAACAAACATTCCCAGTGGATTTTTATGTTTGTTTTTTGTGTGTTTTTTTCAAAAGCATGAAACGGCTCCACATTAGGTTTTCAGAATTAAACAAGGCTAACAGTCGCGAGCTTTTGTATCGGAACTAATGACATTCTAAAAAAGACATTCAAAACGAACGCCTGTGTAGCTCTTAGTAAGTTGTAACCTACACACTCGTTGCCTGGCAACCGTCAGTAGAAAGTTCATCTTGACAACACTAACGCGCAAGCATCAAGAGAATCACGAACTCACCCTCTACGGCTACGTGTTTAGAATTTCTATAAGATATCCAAATCTTATTTATTTACTTAACATACATTTGTGAACGAATCGAAACTAGAGATAAAAATTTTCAGTTTATTAGGAATCCACAAAACACAGTTTGTGGTTTTAGTTCCCACCTTTCGGGGTCCGTCTGAACATTCACACTTCCTTCTTTGTGTTGAATTTCTTGCAAAGTTATACGAGGACTGTCTACGCAAGCCGTCACTAAGGGACTAGAGAGAGAGAGAACGCAACTAGTTACCACTACCCACCGCCAACTCTTGGGCTACTCTTTTATCGACAAATAATTGAATCAATCGTGGCTTTATAATGCCTTTACAGCTGAAAGGGCGAGAACATATTATGTAACAGGGATTCGAACCCATGACCCTCAGATTCTGAGTCAAGCTCTCTTACCGGACCTTTTAGTTCTTTGTATCATCGAATATCCCTGAACACTGAAGAACCGTCTCTGTACAATATTAAATTAAAACTAACTCGTAGTTATCAATTTCTGACCCACGTGATGCCATTGTTATAACTCATTTTTTGGGACCGTCCATATAATAAAAGCTGTATTTTTATGTACTTTTATCCTTTTAATAATTCACACTGAAATAAATCCGGGTGTGCTTTTTTGCACTGGGTTCGAGACGTGAAGTCACTGAATGCATTTAGCGGCGGACGCGCTCCGAAAGTAACCGTCAGTTTCGTCATTCTCTTCAAAGACTCTTGTAACAACAAGTGTTGTTGTGTCACTATTTACCCTCCAAACTGTTGTTTAAAATTAGAGACCTGGATCTAGGAATCTCTGATCTACTCGTTTGGAAAGGTGCTTTTCGAGTTTAAAAATTCCCCATTGAAACAAAGACCAGTGTTTACTACAATTTTCCAACATGGCCAAGCGCGTTAAGGCGTGCGACTCGTAATCTGAGGGTCGTGGGTTCGCATCCCCGTCGCGCCAAACATACTCGCCCTTTCAGTCTTGGGGGCGTTATAACGTGACGGTCAATCCCACTATTCGTTGGTAAAAGAGTAGCCTGAGAGTTGGCGGTGAGTTTTTCCATATACTTTCCCCTTAATAATCAAACAGAATATTTTGTAACTTGACAAAAGTTACTTCCTTAGGAATGGAAAGATCTACTGATCTGAAGGTTAAAAGGTCACAGGGAAAGGTCAACATTAAAAAAATGTAAATTTGGTTTCTGTGTAAATTCTAGTATAACCACAGAGTGAATATACAAAATAAAATCCACCACCAGGTGGATCATTCATTCTATTGATGTCTCTTCATAATTTTATAGAAAACTTAATGCAATTTATAAATCGAAGCTGAAAACAGGTTAATGAAGTTTAACCAAAAATAAATACACGATGTGCTGCCTGAAATTTAATTTGTTTGTTTATTTATGTGAGGTTTAGAAAGACTACCATTAGAGATGTAATACGAAGTTCCTACGTTTGTCTCCCGTCTTAAATTTATCAGGCGATTTTCAAATTGCTTGTGTAATACACTATACACAAAAGTCATATGTTTGTTTATTTTTATTATCAAATACGTACTTTTTCTAGTAAAAACTTACTGTAGTACAGAAAAGAGTAATTTGGAAGAACGTAGTTATAATATTAATCTTATTTGGCAAAATAAAAGGTGGAAGAACCTTCCGACAATTATCATGCTGTTCGTTCTTTGTTACAACGGTAACCCGGCCAATAACATGGGATTATTTTGTTTGTTACTATGGTACCCAAGCTAATAACGTGGGATTATTTTGTTTGTTACTATGGTACCCAAGCTAATAACGTGGGATTATTTTGTTTGTTACTATGGTACCCAAGCTATAACGTGGGATCATTTTGTTTGTTACTATGGTACCCAAGCTAATAACGTGGGATCATTTCTTTGTTACTACGGGGTCCAGCATGGCCAAGCGTGTTAAGACGTGCGACTCGTAATCTGAGGGTCGCGGGTTCACATCCCCGTCGCGCCAACCATGCTCGCCCTTTCAGCCGTGGAGGCGTTATAATGTGACGGTCAATACCACTGTTCGTTGGTAAAGGAGTAGCCCAAGAGTTGGCGGTGGGTGGTGATGACTAGTTGCCTTCCCTCTAGTCTTACACTACTAAATTAGGGACGGCTAGCACAAATAGCTCTCAAGTAGCTTTGTGCGAAATTCAAAAACAAACAAACAAACCTGCTACTACGGTAACCAAGACAGTAATAGGGGACCACTTATTTGTTGCTAAAGTAACCAAGCCACTAACGTGAGAGTAACAATTATGTCTATATGCTTTTAGCAATCTTTATATGTTACTCATTTCTCTAGTGAACTTTAACACATACATAGATACCGTCCATACATCATGTACACGTATCTTTGATGGTCAGTCTGTAGTTGACGTAGGTGTTACGTGTAATGAAATAACTTGTGTTGATGTACATGGGCGTAATACAGTCATTTGTGTGTGTTGCTGAAAGTGGGTATGGAGAAGTTTCGAGTTTTGTGTGTTATTATACGTGGATGTGTTGTGGCTTATGTGTTACTGTAAGTTGATGTAATGGTAAGTGTGCGAGTGTAATTACACATGTGAAGTTGGCTGTTACTGCTGACATGAGGCAAGTCGGTCTGATGAATGAAGGATGCTATCGGTAGTTAGGTTCGTTTCATAGTAACAGAACTCAGATGTAGCTAAATACCGAATTGTGACGTAATCAGCTGAAAGTGAAGTCAAAACAAGAACTGGTTACATGGCTGTTTCTCACAATAAATAACTACACTTCATGTGTCACTGTACAGACTCTGTTTGAATCACTTGATCAAGACCCTTAGAGGAAGTTAGGAGGCGTGTATAATAACCATTACCCAAACAGTTCCGGTAAATAGAGGAAGACAGATACAACAACTTCCTGAGCCATGATATATGGCCATTCTCATACGGGTCAGTAAAATTATACAGTAATCTAATATTCTGATATAAATATCACGGTACCTTATGCATGTACAGATTACAGAAATACTTTTCCATATCACGAACCCGCAATGATTATAATAACGATATAAATATAATGAATACAAATCTTTGAAAACATTTTGAAAAGAGAATGATCGTAGAATTTGGATTTTTTAAAAGCACTGGTGGTTAGTTATTACACTTATCAATATAGTTTCACACAGTGTCATGATCCTCGATGTGTTGAGATTGACGATTTATAATTTCCAAGATGGTGATATCTCCCTTGTACTCAACGGTATTAAAAAAAGACAAGAGTATGGATCAACTTGGGGCACCAGGACCATCCAGAAAGGAACGCACAACAACTCGTATCTACAGAGTTGTGTCTTTAAGCGCGCACTTCTGTCTCAGCCAATGAGTGATGCTATGTCGACGTGGAGAGTGACGTCCAAAATGGGCAATAAGGTGATAAACAAAAGCACCACACATGAGCATCAGCACCGCAACACTGCTGTAAGTCCTTCCGGGAATTTCGTTCACTAAACATTTGCCTAGAGAATGAACATAACTAAATAAAATTGTTTGTTTTACAAGCTGAGCACATTTAGTTATCTGATGTTATTCTCTGCAGGAAATCAAACCCCGGATTTTAGCGTTTAAGTCGGGAGACTTGCTGCTGTTCTTCAGGGAAGATAAAATCAAGTTATTCGATATACTTAAGACAGCTTTTACTTCTAATAGTTTCGTTTCGAGTTCACTTCCGGATAAACGTGTACATTGAAATAAAATTGTAATTATCTCTGCCCAAAAGATAGACTACGTGTTTCTTCCAGTGTCAGCAGATCCAACTGTTTCTCACTTTCAAGGTACTGTTCTTTAACAGCTTGTAAAAAAAATGTTCTTAATGTTTTTACCTGCACTTTGACGTTTCCGCTACGAAACGTCCAGCCTGTTTACTAGAGGAGGAGGAGTGAAACAGTATTCACTATCTGGGTGGGCGACCTTCGCTCGGACCACCAGCAACTGGTGTTTTTTGCTTCTGTTTTTGTTGTGATCCCAGTGATCATATCAGAATAATGCAGGACGTACTCGAGTGCTTCTGGTGTCCCACAGATAAAACCAGGATCGGTTGATTTATAAACGTAATGCTAACATTAAGGTCACATATTCGTAACCGCGAACTCCCAATACCTAGACATTATGGTTACACTCACGGTAAACTGAACTCTGAAATAATCCCCACCCCACCCCTGGTTTGTAGTAGGTCTCAAACTGGCATTCATTCGCCAACCATTTTGTGAGATCACACTTCCCAGAGAAAACCTGAAAACAAATCGTATATTTCTGTATGTGTTGTATTCGTATTCAAGATTTCCAGCGTATTTTTATTATTGCCAGTTACTGACTTTAATTATGTATTTTATTGTAAGTTCGATACATTCTCCTTTAACAGTCTTTATCTCGGAAGCAACACGTTACAATTTTAATCATGACATTGTACGTGGGTGTAACAGGGTGGTGAGAGCAACTGTAAATATTTATTTTCTGAAGCCCACTGTTTCCTAGCAACTGTAAATAGCCATATTCTGAAGCCAACTGTTTCCTTGCAAGTGTATAATCATAATAACACAATTAAAGAATGGTATTTACCCAGTGTGCTACAGACATACTGGATATGAGGCTGTGAAATAACAATGACCATATTAACACAGTGACATTCTTGTTAATAATGTTATACAATGGACACCTCAACACAGTGACATTCTTGTTAATAATGTTATACAATGGACACCTCAACACAGTGACATTCTTGTTAATAATGTTATACAATGGACACCTCAACACAGTGACATTCTTGTTAATAATGTTATACAATAGACACCTCAACACAGTAACATTATTGTTAATAATGTTACACAATGAACATTGTAACACAATGATATTCTTGTTAATAATGGACATCTCAACACAATGACATTCTTGCTAATAATGTTATACAATGAACACTTTACCACAGTGACATTCTTGTTAATAATGCTATACAATATAAACTTTAACATTTAGTTTAATGTAAAGTAAACCTCTGTTATTACGTTATGATATAAGTTCAGAATCTCTATTTCTGAGCACAGATCTCTCCTCACCCCACTAGGCTACATAAATTAATGTACATTTTCAGTTACAGTGTATTTAATAATTTCACTTCTGATTTTAATTACTTTATGACCAGTGGATTTGCGCAAAAATATACTCATTTGTGAAAAGAGACGGTCCCTCGGCTCTCGCGAATTTGAACAGACTCTGGTGATTTAATAAATGAATTTTTAGATGATTGATTGTAGGTGGCGTTGCTGTAATCTTTTCACACTTGCCCATTTTGATTATGACGCGGTCACACGATAAATCCTTGTTCTAGTGAAAAAATTATTGTTCTAGTAAAATACAACTTTACACTACACATAAGCGTGGTGAGAAAGGCGACCTTTTTAATCCACGAATATACAGATCGGTGCACCCCCCATTCAGTGCCACAGCGGCATGTCTGCGGATTTACACTGCTAGAAATCGGATTTCGATACTTGTGATGGGCAGAGCTCATATCGCCAATTGTGTGGCTTTGTGCTTAATTTCAAGCGAACAAAGCCGCCCACGTGAACTGGACAACAGTACATAATGAGGAGTGGTATACATTTGGGAAAGCGATATAAATTGCTTTCAAAACATATCCATTTCAATTGTCGTATATCTGACGCAACTAGAGAATGGAACAAGTAATCATTACATATGTAGACAGTGGTATTTGTGAAATCTCCTTTCTGTTCCACTAGACGATTGATGGACGACAATTCTTACAAAGTTGCGACTTCTTGTTTCGTTCTCTGCTGCCCCCTCAGCGAGAAGTCCGAGGAATTATTCGACTAAATTCAAGAAAGGGGTGCTTTGGGCACACCATAGGTAGCCCATTGTGTAGTTTTTCATTCGATTGCCAATGAACAAACAAAATTTTCATATTTTTCAAGAGAGGGGTGCTTTGGGCACAGCATAGGTAGCCCATTGTGTAGTTATTCGATTGCCAATGGACAAACAAAAAATTCTTATTTATGCAACCTTAAATGATTGAGGGGGGTCGAAACGAAGGAGAGAATGAATATATTTGTTCATTGAGCGACTCAGCACAAAACAAGGGATGGCTCAGATAAACGAAAACAAAACGCATCTTTACCCACGTGTTTATTTAGTAGTATTTAGTATAATGACCCGTCTCTACCGTTTAGTTTTAGGACAGGTCAGAGACGTAAAACTGTTCATGGAAACGATTCAAGTCTCGGTGTCTGGGCGTAAAGGTTTAAATCACAATAAAACAAAGACAAAAAATTAACTTATTATGCAAAGGTTATCATGGATGTATTAAATGTTCGTGTACTAAAGAACCTTTAGTATTTGTATCGAGTAAAATAATTTGTGAAAAAACAACAACAACATGAGATTGAAAATCCTGAATTTTGTAAAGTATTGTAACGTAGGCAGTTAACCTGTCTGTGACCGAAGTGTTATTGTCATTATTTATGTGAGTATGTGAGAGTAAAGCTGTCCTTTGATAAGCAGGAAATGAGTGGTCAACAAAAGAAACCACCAACCCACACACGGTGACTTTTCTCCGGCGTCGAATATAAATACAGTGAAGAAATACCGTTGTTAATACATTCCCGTAGTCGCCGTTTGGAGGCGCATTTAACAATATATGAAGTAAAGCTGTATTGGCGCGTTTTAGCTCGTCATGGCGTTCTCAGTGGTGAGGAACGGTTGAATGCATGAGAGAGAAGTGGTTGTCGCCTGTATAGGGACGTCTGTTTTAAATCGTATTAGTAATACGTATTTCCTGTTAAGAAGTAGTAATTTATTATACAGATACATATAAAACGTATTTGATTTAAAAAGTACTCCACCCCACACCCTCATTAAACTGATATAAGATGTCGCGTGAGAAAGATGTAGCCTTCCGTACTTACGTCGACTTAAGTGATTCTTCTAAGCCTTGAATAACAACAAAGTGAAAGGACAAGGAACTCTTATTGATCTGGATATCACTACACATTACGTATCGGAGCAAAAATATATTTCTCACCTGGATTACTGTGGAAAGAACTGCTTATTTCGGTTATCGAGAGTGCGCGTTTTAACATTTCTTGCTGTCAAGTTGCTGATTTGAGGACAGACTTCAACCGGGGAGAGGCGCCATCTACCGCAGTTCTTTTATTTTTTATGTTCACAAATGTTTATGACATTCGAATCTCTCTGGCTGGAAAGGATGCATTTTTGTAGAGATGCGATACCTGGCACAGAAGGGTGTTAAATATAAATGAAGTTTGCGAGTTTTAAAGGAGTTACGAACTTCAAGTAAGTAAATACGTGACGTGAAAACTGTCTCCTGTTGGTGCTTCTGCTATAAAATCAATTTCGAAAGTCTGGTTTGTTTAAGATAAGTTCACGACCGTAATGCATGTATCACGAAACGCTTTTTCTTCTGTTTTTTTAAGTGTCGTACAACTACCACTTGGTTGTTGTTTTTAGTGCCAACACCGGGCTACCGGGAATACTCAAACTCCGGACTTTATTTGGAACTTTGTAAGTCCAGAATATGACCACTGACTCTTCGGAAGCTCTCATTTGAAAGAAAATTTAAAATTCAGTAAATAACCGATCGGTACTTTATGAAGCTGTAAGGGTGATAACTGGTATATTCGTGACCGAGGTGTTAAATTACTGGGTAGTTAATTTTAGTTTTAATGATTTATGTAAGACAGCCATCAGACTTCGTGACAATAATTTAAATGGGGCATTCATTTTTTTTTTTAAGTTATGAGGTAGAAGCGAGTGTTTTTTTTTGGGGGGGGAATAGTTTTACTATTTGTTTGATTTGACGTAAAATGTCACAAGTACAAAGTAAACAAGGCCCGGCATGGCCTAGCGCGTTAAGGCGTGAGCTTCGTAATCTGAGGGTCGCGCCAAACATGCTCGTTCTCCCAGCCGTGTGGGCGTTATAATGTGACGGTCAATCCCACTATTCGTTGGTAAAAGAGTAGCCCAAGAGTCGACGGTGGGTGATGATGATTATCTGCCTTCCCTCTAGTCTTACATTGCTAAATTAGGGACAGCTAGCACAGATAGCCCTCGATTAGCTTTGTGCGAAATTCAAAAACAAAGTAAATGAAGGTCTTAATACGGAAGCCGAGAAGTCCATTCCTTTTATTCTAACAGCCATTTGCAGTCCATTAAAGTTCTTACATCTGCTAAGCCTACAAGAAACTGTGCGATATTGGTTTGTTGACAGTAACTGAAATTGTGTATTAAATTTAAAAATCTACCACGCAAACTTGTCCTCACTCTGAATGAATTGCTTATATCACAACATTTTGTATTCTCATTAACTGCTTCTAAAACATATGAGTGACGGTAAAGATGTACAGTAAAATGTCAAACACACAATATCTGATTTTTCCGGTGGTGACGAGGCCTTTCGCAAAATACCAGATTTCTTCAGATCGCTTGGCACACAGTGGACATAGTCATATATTTATTTTGAGGACCGGCATGACCAAGCGTGTTAAGCCGTGCGACTCGTAATCTGAAGGTCGCGGGTTCGTATCGCCGTCGAGCCAAACAAGCTCGCCTTTTCAGCCGTGGGGGCGTTATAATGTTACGGTCAATCCCACTATTCGTTGGTAAAAGAATGGCCTTAGAGTCGGCAGAGGGTGGTGATGACTAAGGTGCCTTCCCTCTAATCTTACACTGCTATATTAGGGACAGCTAGCACAGATAGCCCTCGAGTAGCTTTGTGCGAAATTCAAAAACAAACATACAAATTTATTTTATCATGATTGTTTGTTTGTTTGTTTTGGAATTTCGCACAAAGCTACTCGAGGGCTATCTGTGCTAGCCGTACCTAATTTAGCACAGTAAGACTAGAGGGAAGGCAGCTAGTCATCACCACCCACCGCCAACTCTTGGGCTACTCTTTTACCAACGAATAGTGGGATTGACCGTCACATTATACAACCCCACGGCTGGGAGTGCGAGCATGTTTAGCGCGACGCGGGCACGAACCCGCGACCCTCGGATTACGAGTGCACGCCTTAACGTTTGCTCTGGAATCAGAAATCTTAACAACAAATGTGGGTATTAATAACACTATTATTTAGCTATTTAATAGTTTTTTTTTAATGCACTTTTAAATTAATGTTCTTATGAATGGGTGAGAATATGGGACTGCTCATTGAATAGCGGTAAGCCTTACCTGAAATGGTTAACGCTGAATTGTAAACGCTTCAGCCGAATATCTAATCTTTTGAAGAAGACAGTATTTCGGTTTTTATACTGACGAAGGCCTCGTCTCTGTTTCTTTCGAAAAGCAGATGGAGCCATTAAAATTCTCAAACTTACAACGTTCTTTTCTGCCTAAATATCCACTGAAAGAAACAAAAACGATTGAAGAAATATTAAGTTGATAGAACATATAGGATTTAAAATAGAATTAAATATCAGGAAAACTGCTGAGATTTAAAACACCACGCGGCATCGCCAGGTGGTTAAGACACTCGATTCGTAATCCGATAGTTGCGGGTTCGAATCCCCGTCACACCAAACATGCTCGCCCTTTCAGCCGTGGGGGCGTTATAATGCGACGGTCAATCACACTATTCGTTGGTAAAAGAGTAACCCAAGAGTTGGCGGTGTGTCATGATGACTGGCTGCCTTTCCTCTAGTCTTACACAGGTAAATTAGGAAAGGCTAATGCAGAAAGCCGTCGTTTAGCTTTGCGCGAAATTCAAAACAAATCAAACCAACACGAACACACACATACACAAATATCGTACTAAACAAGGAAGTTGGCGCAATTTCTAGAAATAGTAAATTTTTGCACAAATGTTTTGTAACCGTATAATATTGGAGGTAGTGCCCTAAAGTGCCTAAACATGTTGATATGTAGTGTCTGACTTAGTGTTGATATGTAGTGTCTGACTCAGTGTTGATATGTAGTGTCTGACTCAGTGTTGATATGTAGTGTCTGACTCAGTGTTGATATGTAGTGTCTGACTCAGTGTTGATATGTGGTGTCTGACTCAGTGTTGATATGTAGTGTCTGACTTAGAGTAAATTTGTTTTTAATAACTATCTATTGTGTGAGATTTTTAAATGCATGTTTTACGCAAATGTAGTTTTTAAATTATTTAAATAAAAATGATTGTTTAAAGTATTAACTGTTTCAAACGGTGGGGTAGAGAAACATTGTTCGCGCTCTTTATTCGTTTAAGTCCCTACGATTTCGTTAGACGGTTATTAGAAATAAGCACATTAGTACAAACTTCAGTAATCTCTTCACAATTTTCTGTTCGTATTCGACTTATCACAGTAGAACGTTTATATAATATAGTATGTTAGCGAAGAACTTGGATATAGAAAATTTATCTTCTGATTTATTCTTCACTTAAATGGCGCAAAACACTTAACGCTACGTTGAAGGTGCCTTCTCCAATAAGAATTAGGCCTAGAAGCTTGAGTGACAAAGATTTTAATTTATTTCTCTATATCGGTAATCCATTCAAACAACACATTTAACTTACTATAATTTTGTATACCTGAAATTATATATTTCTTGTTCCCAGTTAAGAATAACTGAAGGAAGTGCTAATTTAAACGTTTTATGCGCACTTCGTGGTCTCTGAAGCATAATATCTCTGTGGAGATACAAGCATCGTCGCATTATCACCTGTTACTTGATGTCACGACCACTTTTGTTTATACCGTTGTGAGTAAGCAGACTTTCCGCTGTGTCACTAGAGGGCGCGACCACTTAGAAAATGTGATTTCGGTTATCCATATTTCTTGTACTCTGCTAACATCGCGGGTTCAAGGTGACCGTCATGTTACTGGTTGGGTTTTGGAGTTTATTGCCGCAAAGCAGTGTGGCTATCTGCGCCAGGTATGTGACGCCATGGCGCCCTTTTAAACATCTGTTTACCTAATACCAATACATTTACATTTTACCCGCTCGAGCAATGATCACATTATAGCACGCGCACCATGGAAACACAAGTAAGGTTGAGAAAAACGTGCTGTATCAATATCTCGCGCACTTGACTGCAGTACGTCACAAAATTTAATAACAATATACAATTTTTCGAAAGCACCAATACGGAATACATCAAATATCGCGGTTGTCACGTGCTAAGGTTCAGCCCAAAGTTAACAAGGCCCAATCACAGACACTCCTGTTTCCTGGGACAGTCGTATTGTGTCCTACTTTACTTTTTGTGTGGTGGTGGAGAGAGGGGTCGGAAAGGGCTGCACTGATATGAAACACTTGTTTCCGGGTTTTCGTGACCTGCGTGATCGTATTTTTAGTTACCCCGATCGGTATTGGGAATTTCGTGGATTTTCTCTGACCTGCTGCTGATTTTATGTCACTCAAGTTAACCGAACACTGTCACTTTATTTAGTTCATCTTTACACATTGGATTTCTGTAACAACTATTTTCAGTTTTATCTTTCTACTCAGATAACTTATTTTAACTGCCCTTTTCTACAACATGGTAGCCCTATATAGTAGGTCATAATATAAAAGTCGCCGATTGTCCAGTGCTTTATTACGGTTCATTTCCGTGTCGTTTTTTTATTTCATCTTTCCCCCGATAATTTCACTTGTTGGTCCAAATACCAAGTACTGAACCTGCCATTACTGTGAAGACGAGCTAGCAAGGCTAGGTCTTGAAAAATATCACGTTAATTACTGTGAAGACGAGGTAGCAAGGCTAGGTCTTGAAAAATATCACGTTAATTACTGTGAAGACGAGGTAGCAAGGCTAGGTCTTGAAAAATATCACGTTAATTACTGTGAAGACGAAGTGGCAAGATTAGGTCTTGAAAATTCTCACGTTAATTACTGTGAAGACGAGGTAGCAAGGCTAGGTCTTGAAAAATATCACGTTAATTACTGTGAAGACGAGGTAGCAAGGCTAGGTCTTGAAAAATCTCACGTTAATTATTGTGAAGACGAGCTAGCAAGGCTAGGTCTTGAAATATATCACGTTAATTACTGTGAAGACGAGGTAGCAAGGCTAGGTCTTGAAAAATATCACGTTAATTACTATGAAGACGAGCTAGCAAGATTAGGTCTTGAAAAATCTCACGTTAATTACTGTGAAGACGAAGTGGCAAGATTAGGTCTTGAAAATTCTCACGTTAATTACTGTGAAGACGAGCTAGCAAGGCTAGGTCTTGAAATATATCACGTTAATTACTGTGAAGACGAGCTAGCAAGGCTAGGTCTTGAAAAATATCACGTTAATTACTATGAAGACGAGCTAGTAAGGCTAGGTCTTGAAAAATCTCACGTTAATTACTGTGAAGACGAAGTGGCAAGATTAGGTCTTGAAAATTCTCACGTTAATTACTGTGAAGACAAAGTGGCAAGATTAGGTCTTGAAAAATCTCACATTTATTACTGTGAAGACGAGGTAGCAAGGCTAGGTCTTGAAAAATATCACGTTAATTACTGTGAAGACGAGGTAGCAAGGCTAGGTCTTGAAAAATCTCACGTTAATTACTGTGAAGACAAAGTGGTAAGGTTAGGTCTTGAAAAATCTCACGTTAATTACTGTGAAGACGAAGTGGCAAGATTAGGTCTTGAAAAATCTCACGTTAATTACTGTGAAGACGAAGTGGTAAGTTTGTTTGTTTTGAATTTCGCACAGAGCTACTCGAGGACTATCTGTGCTAGCCGTCCCTAATTTAGCAGTGTAAGACTAGAGGGAAGGGAGCTAGTCCTCACCACCCACCGCCAACTCTTGGGTTACTCTTTTACCAACGAATAGTGGGATTGATTGTAACCTTATACACCCCCACGGCTGGGAGGGCGAGCATGTTTAGCGCGACGCCGGCGCGAACCCGCGGCCCTCAGATTACGAGTCGCACGCCTTACGCGCTTGGCCATGCCAGGCCCTGAAGTGGTAGGATTATGTCTCGAAAAATCTCACGTTAATTACTGTGAATATAAAGTGGCCCCGTAAGTTCTTGAAAAATCTTACGTTAATTACTGTGAAGATAAAGTGGCCCCGTAAGTTCTTGAAAAATCTTACGTTAATTACTGTGAAGGCTACATGAGCAAGTTAATATACTCATCTTTGTTTTTGTAGTTTTTATTTTTACCAATAATTTTTTATCAATTTTTGTACATTATTGAGAAGCATGTTACGGCCTTGTTGTTTAGAAATGTAGCAACAAAATTTTATGAATGTTCTCGAACGTTATTATAGTAGTGACATTGAATATGCCATGGCAAGAAATAAACATGAACTCGTCCACTGTAGATTATTGACCAGGGTCGGATGACAAAAGTTTGTCATCACTGTTATGTTTATATTGTGAAAGAATCGCAACTCAAAGAAATCGGGTTTGAATCTCGTCACACCAAACGTGCTCGCCCTTTCAGGCGTGGGGACGTTATACTGTGATGGTCAATCTCACTATTCTTTGGTAAAAATAGTAGCCCAAGTGATACCTAGCTGTCTTCCCTCTAGTCTTACATTGCTAAATTAAGGATAACGAGCTCAGATAACTCTCGTGCAGTTTTGCGCGAAATAACTTTTCTTGTTATTCTAAGATAGTAAACTACGTTTTTTGTAAATAATTTACAGAGTTCGTGGGTGTTTACAGATGTAATCTGACAGCATGCTGAGACCTCAAGCACTGGCACACGTTGTTTGCGATACATAACCCGTACATAATGTTATAAATCTGATGTCCCAGCATGGCCAGGCGTGCGACTCGTAATCCGAGGGTCGCAGGTTCGAATATCGGTCGCACCAAACATGCTTGCCCTTTCAGCCGTGGGGGTGTTAAAATGTAACAGTCAATCCCACTATTCGTTGGTAAAAGAGTAGCCCAAGAGTCGGCGGTGGGTGGTGATGACTAGCTACCTTCCCTCTAGTCTTACACTGCTAAATTAAGGAAGGCTAGCGCAGATAGTCCTCGAGTAGCTTTGCGTGAATTTACAAAAACAAATTGATATGAATGTGGGTGAAACGAGACGTACAAAATACCAGTCATGTGTTGCTACGCCCTCTACGGTTGGCAACATTCCTACACGTATGTAAGAACTGGCTATTTCAGAATGTTTCCTCAAGGCTGCATGAAAGACTATCTGAACTAGCCGTCCTTTATTACAGAAGAGATAATGCAAACTAAAACACCCCAGCCATACTTCGGGCTACTCTTATTTGTGTGAATAGTAGGCTTAATAGAACAGCTGCGACCACAACACTAGTAACGTTTGTTATGTCGACGACCAGCCAGCCATGAAATATTGGATGTCCAATCTGTTTAATTGGCCTCGCTCCATCCTGTTTTATGCCTAAACATCTTAGAAGCAGAAACGAAGAAATGACAGCGAAATATACGAGCCATGTTTAACATTACAAAAAAGTAGTTTGTAGGCATCTAATCTTCACTCTGTTAATTACAAAGTGAGTTTGTATCCGGTTTATACACCTTGATAATCCAACTGACGGCTGGAGTTTGTATCCGGTTTATACACATTAATAATCCAACTGACGGCTGGAGTTTGTATCCGGTTTATACACCTTAATAATCCAACTGACGGCTGGAGTTTGTGTTCAGTTTATACACATTAATAATCCAACTGACGGCTGGAGTTTGTATCCGGTTTATACACCTTAATAATCCAACTGACGGCTGGAGTTTGTATCCGGTTTATACACCTTAATAATCCAATTGACGGCTGGAGTTTGTATCCGGTTTATTCACCTTAATAATCCAACTGACGGCTGGAGTTTGTATCCGGTTTATACACCTTAATAATCCAACTGACGGCTGGAGTTTGTATCTGGTTTATACACCTTAATAATCCAACTGACGGCTGGAGTTTGTATCTGGTTTATACACTTTAATAATCCAACTGACGGCTGGAGTTTGTATCCGGTTTATACACCTTAATAATCCAATTGACGGCTGGAGTTTGTATCCGGTTTATACACCTTAATAATCCAACTGACGGCTGGAGTTTGTATCCGGTTTATACACCTTAATAATCCAACTGACGGCTGGAGTTTGTGTTCAGTTTATACACATTAATAATCTAACTGACGGCTGGAGTTTGTGTTCAGTTTATACACCTTAATAATCCAACTGACGGCTGGAGTTTGTATCCGGTTTATACACCTTAATAATCCAATTGACGGCTGGAGTTTGTATCCGGTTTATTCACCTTAATAATCCAATTGACGGCTGGAGTTTGTATCCGGTTTATACACCTTAATAATCCAACTGACGGCTGGAGTTTGTATCCGGTTTATACACCTTAATAATCCAACTGACGGCTGGAGTTTGTATCCGGTTTATACACCTTAATAATCCAACTGACGGCTGGAGTTTGTATCTGGTTTATACACTTTAATAATCCAACTGACGGCTGGAGTTTGTATCCGGTTTGTACACCTTAATAATCCAATTGACGGCTGGAGTTTGTATCCGGTTTATTCACCTTAATAATCCAACTGACGGCTGGAGTTTGTATCCGGTTTATTCACCTTAATAATCCAACTGACGGCTGGAGTTTGTATCCGGTTTATACACCTTAATAATCCAACTGACGGCTGGAGTTTGTATCCGGTTTATACACCTTAATAATCCAACTGACGGCTGGAGTTTGTATCTGGTTTATACATCTTAATAATCCAACTGACGGCTGGAGTTTGTATCCGGTTTATACACCTTAATAATCCAACTGACGGCTGGAGTTTGTATCCGGTTTATTCACCTTAATAATCCAACTTACGGCTGGAGTTTGTATCCGGTTTATACACCTTAATAATCCAACTGACGGCTGGAGTTTGTATCCGGTTTATACACCTTAATAATCCAACTGACGGCTGGAGTTTGTATCCGGTTTATACACCTTAATAATCCAACTGACGGCTGGAGTTTGTGTTCAGTTTATATACCTTAATAATCCGACGGACGGCTGGTTGGAGTTTGTGTCCAGCTTAGAGGATTTAATAATCCGACTAACGGCTGGCTGGAGTTTGTGTCCGGCTTATACGTCTTAATAAACTGACCGATGGGTGGCTGGAGTTTTCTCTGGATTTGTTTGTTTGTTTGTTTTGGAATTTCGCACAAAGCTACTCGAGGGCTATCTGTGCTAGCCGTCCCTAATTTTGCAGTGTAAGACTAGAGGGAAGGCAGCTAGTCATCACCACCCACCGCCAACTCTTGGGCTACTCTTTTACCAACGAATAGTGGGATTGACCGTCACATTATACACCCCCACGGCTGGGAGGGCGAGCATGTTTAGCGCGACCCTCGGATTACGAGTGCACGCCTTAACGTTTGCTCTGGAATCAGAAATCTTAACAACAAATGTGGGTATTTGTCCCGAACCCTTTCTAAAGCATTAAAACATTTTTCAGCTGTCATTTTCGAGATAATTTAACTTTGGCCATCACACTCTAGTCACATATAAACTAATTCTACTGTAATGTTATAACACATGAATTTTTAATGGCTGTTTTTTCAAGGTTTTCTTTAATTTATCATTATAGAACCAGTAATTTTCTGTACTTTTCTATTTTTTTCCGGTTTTTTTATATAGGCTACAAGATGACGCATCTTATTTCTATAACACTGAGTAAGCGAAATCAGTTTCCTAAGGCTCTTTTTAATATTGACTTATGACTTGCCAAGCGAGAAGCCTTTGCGAGAGTCTGAAATGTTTCATTCCATTTAAAATGCTGTGAAACTGGCGAATTAGTGGTCACGGTTGGCCAGAATATGTACAGTACTTTACGTCTCAGAATACAAAGATGCTTACTATTACGATTTGTGCGAACTCATTACGATTTTGGTGTATACGTTACGACTATACGCTCATACAGACAAATATTATGACTTATTGCAACTCCCAAATTATTATATATTATATAGACCTATACAATAAAGTGATAAATTGTTCCCCCAAGGCTTGAAAGGGGTGAAAAGAAAATTTCTAGTGAGATACAAATAAGTTTTGATAATAAATAAAAGACATAGTCCAAATGGCTACTTGCGATTATCATGTTTGTGCTTGAAATAATGAAAACATATTTGTATCTTCAACATCGACTAACCGTTTGAGTGTGGTGCTTCTCCATACTGGGTACGTAGGGGAAACCATAGTTACGTCATCAGTGCTCGCATAGATGGGTTATTTCTCGTTTTATAAGCGACATGGAAACACCAGTGAGATCGTTCACACGATGGAAAAACAGAGGCCTCATTCACTAGATTGTCTTGTTTGTGGCAAATCTAAAAGGACAAAACTGTGAAACAATACAGGAAAGAGTACAGTGCAAAATATCCAGTCATTGCATCAAAAGTCAGTGACAGTCATGCGTTTTGTACAGTTTGTCACATCAATTTTTCTGTGGTACATGGTGAAACAAACGATTGTTACAAACATATAAAATCGGCATCTCACCAACAAAAGGCTGAGGTGAAGACAAGAATGATGCAGATAACGACATTTATAGTAAGAATTCAGAATATGAAACCATAAATACAGAAGTGACGTTCACACAATTCGTCATTCCTCATAATTTACCCCTAGCTGTAGCCGATCATGCAGGACATCTATTCAGAAAAATGTTCCCAGACTCTGATATAGCAAAAAAATATGGCTGTGCTGGAATGAAAACTACAGCCATTGTACAGATGTTGGGTTGTGAAGATGACAAAATGATTTCAAGCACACTTACTAACAGTGTTTACAGTTAAGCCACAGATGGATCCACAAACATGGATGACTCAAAACTCTATCCAATGGTTGTACGATATCTTGACCCTTTGCTTGGAAAAATTGTTTGTTCTCTTTTGACAATGGTAGAATGGAAAGAAGATTCAACGGGAGAGAATATTTTCAAGCTTTTGGACCACAAACTGACAAAGAGGAAAATTCCATGGGAAAACTGTCTTAGTTATGTCTGGTATAGGTAAAGTTGTGATGGGACACATCTCAAGACGACAGCCTAGCACTTACTTTATGGGGTGTGCCTGTCATCTCATGAATATTGCTATCTAGAAAGCTTCCAGAGAAATGCTCTGCCCAGTTTCTGATATACTGATATCTACTATTTACTGGACAAAAGTGCAAGCAGAAAACAACATTTCAAAGAGTGTCAAGAATTGTATGGCAAAGAAACAAGAAAAATTCTACAACTTGTTAACACAAGATGGCTATCATTTGGGGTGTGTCTCAACAGAATATTGGGCATGTGGAAGTTATTGAAGAAGTATTTTCACTATGAAAAGAAAAAAAAAACTAGATTCAAAAGGATCTAAACGTGCAGCTCAGTCAGGCAGCAAGATTTTAACAGTCAGGATATCCTCTCAGCCACACAGGGACACCAGGCAACAGTCTTCAAAAGCAGACAAAGAAATATTTGATATAACTCAATTTATATTTAGGCAGTCTGACCTTGAACTAATGTAGAGACAATCAATAAAACAAGAAAGAAAATGAAAGCTAGCAAGGAAGTAACCAACAAAAGTTAGATAAGTTAACAGTTTTCTTGGACAACAAAATAAACTTGTTATTTTGTCTTTTTCATCAGTCTGCAATTCCTCTATTTGAGCAAGTCAATTTGATATTGCAAAGAGAAGAATATTGCATACACATTATACATAGAACTCTGACTAAACAAGTTATAAATATACTTGTCAGATACATCAAGCCAGAATATTTTGAAGGCAACGTCACTGAACTTGACTACAACAATGAATCCTCACACAAACCTGATGAGGCAGTTTATATTGGAAATGCTGCTAAGGAATACATTGTTAAATATGAAAAGGACCTGGACCTGATCAGTTTCTATACCAGTGTCAAGAAATACTACATTAAAGCTACAAATTACATGATGAAACATCAAGAAATACTACATTAAAGCTACAAATTACATGATGAAACATCAAGAAATACTACATTAAAGCTACAAATTACATGATGAAACATCAAGAAATACTGTATTGTAGCTACAAATTACATGATGAAACATCAAGAAATACTGTATTGTAGCTACAAATTACATGATGAAACATCAAGAAATACTATATTGTAGCTACAAATTACATGATGAAACATCAAGAAATACTATATTGTAGCTACAAATTACATGATGAAACATCAAGAAATACTATATTGTAGCTACAAATTATATGATGAAACATCAAGAAATACTATATTGTAGCTACAAATTACATGATGAAACATCAAGAAATACTGTATTGTAGCTACAAATTACATGATGAAACATCAAGAAATACTATATTGTAGCTACAAATTACACGATGAAACATCAAGAAATACTATATTGTAGCTACAAATTACATGATGAAACATCAAGAAATACTGTATTGTAGCTACAAATTACATGATGAAACATCAAGAAATACTATATTGTAGCTACAAATTACATGATGAAACATCAAGAAATTCTATATTGTAGCTACAAATTACATGATGAAACATCAAGAAATACTATATTGTAGCTACAAATTACATGATGAAACATCAAGAAATACTATATTGTAGCTACAAATTACATGATGAAACATTAAGAAATACTATATTGTAGCTACAAATTACATGATGAAACATTAAGAAATACTATATTGTAGCTACAAATTACATGATGAAACATTTCTCTCTGAATGATGAATTTCTGATTCACACAGAGGTTGCTGATCCAAAACTGAAAGTCAGCAAAGATTTCTCTTCTCTACACTTCTTCACAGACAGGTATTCTGTCCTTGTCAATACACATGAAGCACGACACTATTGACAAGTTGGAAGGGAAATATTTGATTTATCAAATTGATACTTTCTCAGAAACTGTCCTTCAGTTGAATGTTGACAAGTTTTGGGTTCAGCTGTCTACAGTTAACCAGAAGTATGACATTCTGTGTAGGGTTATGTTTGGAATTCTTACAATCTTCCATTCTAATGCTGACAGTGAAAGGATATTTAGTTTAGTGACTAAAAACAAAAGCAAGTTCAGACCAAACTTGAGCACCTCAGTTTTAAGCAGTATTATAACACACAAGATGTGTATGTAGTCAGATGGACAATGTTGTTATAACTCTCAACCATCCAGAGACATTCTAATGAAACCAAAGGCTGTAACAGCTGCAGAACTATTATTATAGTGTTATAATCATGATATAAACTGGTTTTTACACAAAGGATTATTCTGCTTACTGTTTGTAATATTCAATGTTGTTTTACCAGTATGTTTGTTACTTTGAATTAAATAAAAAACATAATTTCAAAATAATTTTTATTAATTTATTTATTAAATACACAAAACACAGTCATGCAAAAGTGATGTTCACGCAGTCATAGTAAAAAATGATCAATCTATAGCAGTAATAAATAATAATAGTTATAATGATAATAATAAACAGCTTAGAGACATTGGTCAGGCCTAGTAGCCAGAAATGACATAGGGCTCTGTCTACAGTCATTACACTCAGTCATTTGATATAGTTGGCATCTCTGGGAATGGTATTAAAATATCTCCAAATCAGTAAAGTATCTTTTACACAAACTGTTTCTTACTGTAATTATAATTGTACACTTTTGTTGTTTGTTTAAATGTTCGGATCAAGATGTCAGTCATGATTGTGGGGGTCTTAGTTTAATTGATAAATAACAGAACTTGAACGTACGCGAGTGTGTAGATATTATTTTATCTGTGTTATAGGAAGTAAAATCTGCAGTTTCCGAGTTGTATTATCCACGTAATTAATTTGCGTATTTCTTAATCGTACTTTTATTTCTCTGTGTATATATATGTACATGTTGTTACCTGTATATGAATGTATGTGTATACTGTGACGTGGTAAAACTGTTTGTTGTGTGTTACATAGTTGTTGTTTTTCTGATTTAATGTGTCGACGTGTCTGTATTCATTGCTTTCCATAGTGGTGAAGTTCACGTTTACTAACCTGGACACCCTGTGTTGCTGCAAAACACGTGCGGATGATTGGATGTGAGAAAATATCTACCATTACTGTTGTCTGACTCGTGTTCACAGCACCAACTCAATCAATCAGTTCTCCTGGTGACTAAGAAATGTTTGTGTATGTTGACCGTTTGAGGGCTACAAGTCATGTTATACATAGAACAGTTACACTTACTGATTTGAAGGGGTGACCGACCGTATCGTGAAAGCCACAACAGTATTCACGTGAATCCAAGTGTGTGGTCATCACTCACGTGACCACTATTAATATTCTTCGCCTGTTCTTGGATATCTTTTGGTTGAATTAAGGTCGCTTTTAAGACTGACCCTTTAACATTCAAGACTTGGAGTTATCATTCGTATTTCTAAATGTTTTTTCTTCTGACAGTATGAATATTTAAATATGTTGTTGTTTTGAATTAAGCACAAAACTACACAATTGGCAATCTGTGCTTTGCCCACCACGGATATCGAGACCCGGTTGTTTGCGTTGTAAGTCCAAAGACGTAACGCTGTTTCACAGGGGGGGGGCAACCAGATTATGTAAACCAATCGAATATATAGCATCTAGTTTCAGTTCAAAATAATCCTGTAACCTGGAAATTTAGTTAGCAGAACATTCTGGAAAAACCATGTGGGTTTACAAATTTGAATTATTAGAACAAAAAGACGGATTTTAAAATGTTCGCCAAAGATTTCTCTTTGATATAGTCATTCATTTTCAACTTGGTAGCTGTTAACTTTAGATTTTACCGATTGCTTAAGTGACAACCTCCTGCTATAAATCGTCCAACAACCGATAGGGCGTAACCTTTCAAAATGAATCATATTATGTTTATTAACGACACGATTGGTCCAAACCAGCCCACTTTTATATCTGTACTACATTTTGCAGTAAGTCGCGTAGTTACGACAAAGATAACTGTAGAAAATAAAATGAAATTGTGTGAATTTCACAGTCGTTACCTTGATGCGTCGATAATAAGTATTTATAACGTGAGTATCGATTAACCCCAATTTTGGTTTGTTGGCACATTGAGATCCAGCCCTGCATGGCAATTGGTGATCGTGACACTCAGCTAACGATATGAGGATTACTAATTCATATCCGGTCATCGAACATGCTCGCCCTTTCAGCTGTGGGGGTGCTCTAAAGTTATAGTTAATTTTATCATTCGTTTGTTTATATTAAGTTAGGCACAAAGCACCACAATGTGCTCTGCCCACCACATGTATCGAAACCCAGTTTCTAGTGATGTGAGTTCCCATACATGCCGCAATGCACTAAGGGTAAAGGGTGTTATATGAAACTGTTATTATACGAAATACTGCTATTGTATCATTTAATCTATATAATATTTGTATCTTCTTGTCTTAAATTATTTACCTTTGTTTCCTGGTTTCGTGCTTTCCTTTATTTTATTAATTAACTTTACGTTATTTTTTTAGCAATAGAAAATATTATTGTCTGCTTAAGTTTTTTAGACCTACTACAAATTAAAAAAAATTCAGTTTAATTTCTCGCATTCCTGTAGCTGAGAACAGATTTTTAAAACTTCGGTTTTTCGATTTGTTTGTTCTGTCTAAACTCCGAAGTATAGTAATAGTTAAATTAGTTTTAATAATCGTTTTTATCTGCTGTTTTAATTACTGTCCTTCTGCGTGCAGTGGAAATGCTCTGAATACAAATACAAACTTAACATGCCGCCACAGCTAAAATAAAAACTTAACATGCCGCCACAGCTAAAATACAAACTAAACATGCCGCCATCACTAAAATACAAACTAAACATTCCGCCACCACTAAAATACAAACTAAACATGTCGCCACCACTAAAATACAAACTAAACATGTCGCCACCACTAAAATACAAACTAAACACGCCGCCATCACTAAAATACAAACTAAACACGCCGCCATCACTAAAATACAAACCAAACACGCCGCCATCACTAAAATACAAACTAAACACGCCGCCATCACTAAAATACAAACTAAACACGCCGCCACCATTAAAATACAAACTAAACACGCCGCCACCATTAAAATACAAACTAAACATGCCGCCACCATTAAAATACAAACTAAAGACGCCGCCACCATTAAAATACAAACTAAAGACGCCGCCACCATTAAAATACAAACTAAAGACGCCGCCATCATTAAAATACAAACTAAACATGTCGCCACCACTAAAATACAAACTAAACACGCCGCCATCACTAAAATACAAACCAAACACGCCGCTATCACTAAAATACAAACTAAACACGCCGCCATTACTAAAATACAAACTAAACACGCCGCCATTACTAAAATACAAGCTAAACACGCCGCCATCACCAAAATACAAACTAAACACGCCGCCACCATTAAAATACAAACTAAACACGCCGCCACCATTAAAATATAAACTAAATATGCTGCCATCATTAAAATACATACTAAAGACGCCGCCATCACTAAAATACAAATTAAAGACGCCGCCATCACTAAAATACAAACTAAACACGCCGCCATCATTAAAATACAAACTAAACACGCCGCCACCATTAAAATACAAACTAAACACGCCGCCACCATTAAAATACAAACTAAACACGCCGCCACCATTAAAATACAAACTAAAGACGCCGTCACCATTGAAATACAAACTAAAGACGCCGCCATCACTAAAATACAAACTAAACACGCCGCCACCATTAAAATACAAACTAAACACGCCGCCACCATTAAAATACAAACTAAACACGCCGCCACCATTAAAATACAAACTAAACACGCCACCATCATTAAAATACAAACTAAACACGCCGCCATCATTAAAATACAAACTAAACACGCCGCCATCACCACCTGTGTAGCAAATGAACTCGGGCTTTTTAAGTGATCTTTTATCTTGCACCATCTGTGTATTACTGATCGACGTTTTGTGATATGCTATTCGTCCACTCATAAGTTAAGAGTGCTCGTGACATGAGTAGGTTTGGTTCGTATTCATGTCCCACTTGGAAACATTGAGCTTAATGTTAATTTGAACTTTATACCAACATCTTGACGTATTTCTTCCTTTATTTTTTCACTATTCATAATTTGTTCATTTTTTATTACCCACACTCCTTTTCACTACATTTTTATAAAATACGTCGACTGTATTGAATTGTTTTCTGGAAATTTTTTCGTTGCTGGTAATAATAATAATAAACACCAGTGGCGCTGTTACAGTTTGTGATGTGAACCTGCAAGTCCTATTTGTAAATAGTTCGAGCACGTGCGAGGGGTCAGGTTGTCTTTGTTTATCTCAAATATCATGATTTTTGTACCGGAAACTGGTCTATTGAAAACTAACAAGTAATGGTGGAAAATACCAAACTCATTGTGGATTTCTTTATTATGACAGGACTAGTTTTGTGTGCGTCTTAGGTACAAACCAGTAGATTTATCTGTATGATGACACTGGAAAGCCTCAAATTTTTCATACTACCTAGGGTCAGTGTCAGCACTAATTTTACTGTATAGGTATTTATAAGAACCATTAAAAGTCGATTAACACGCAATTAAAATACCATCTAAAACGATACAAAATTATTTCAGCGGCCTCAAGGTAAATATAAGACCAGAATATGCATTCCAAAATGTTTCTAAATATAAGATTTAGTTTCGTATTTTAATCCTCCTTACATGTTTTCCATAAAAACATATTTTCATTAGATGTTATTTTTGTGCCCTTTGTTGTTTTTTTCCTCGATTTTTGTTTATTCATCGTATACATTAGTTTAGATATGTTTCTATAGTATATAAACAAAACTTTTTAATGATGTTTATTAGTTATCGTTTTTGACGTGGGAAGAAACCGTAAGCCTAATTTTTTTTGAGACACGGTGATTGGCTTTCCTTGTGGTAATTAACACTTTCTGTTTTCTTTAAAATCGCCATTGTCTTAAAACGTGTGAAAGTGAAGGAATTTTTAGACAACATTTGTGAGGTTTAGTTTTCTTTCGTACTAATTGTGTAAAACATAAACCAAACGGTGCATTCAGTTCTTGTACATTAAAGAAAAAAAAAGCTTTGTTAAATTTTCCAAAAATGTTTGGAGCCACAGGTCTCGAGGAAGTAAGGTTTCTCGAGTTTGTCATGTTATAAAAAAATATTTAAGTTCCATCTTCTCTTCATTTCTTACACCAGTTCTAATTTCTCGGTTCTAGCTGTACGGTTTTTTGAAAGTAGGAAATTATGATATTCGAAATACTTTAATAAAATGTTTTTGTATTCGATATTTCCTTTCAGATCAACTCTTTTGAAAGTAAATAAGTCTTTGAAAAACAGTAAAGGAATGTTAAACATAAACCTACTTTACTGTCATGGAAAGTAATCAGAGAGGAGTGGTGTGCTTTGAAGATGACATATTTACACTGGAGACACTTGTAAATGCTATTGATTTTCACGTAAAGCACGATCGGTCTTGGTGACATGAACTATAGCGGACTTTGTGAATATTCAGTGATCGATTTAAGATGACGAATGGATTCAACCTACTGTGTGGTATTTATTGATTTTGAATACATAGCTACATAATGGACTATCTGTGCCAACCGTGGGTATCGAAACCCGATTTTATACGTGAAGGGAGTAACAAGATGTCGACTTCTTTCACGTTCAATTTTAATACTAAAATATGTCACCTACTATATATGGTGATACATACATTACTAAAATATGTCACCTACTATATATGGTGATACATACATTACTAAAATATGTCACCTACTATTCATGGTGGTAAATTCATCACTAAAATATGTCACCTACTATTCATGGTGGTAAATTCATCACTAAAATATGTCACCTACTATTCATGGTGGTACGTTTATTACCAAAATGTGTCACCTGCTAAACGCGGTGATACGTTCATTACCAAAATGTGTCACCCGCTAAACGCGGTGATACGTTCATTGGAAAGGATTACAAAATTACTACAATAAATGTCGCTTTTTAAAGGGATACGTTTTATTACTTGTATAATACGTTTTTTCCAGCTGCATTTCTCTAACTTTCATAAAATTGCGTAGTGAATGAGTAATCGTTAGTTGCTTGAAAAACAGTTGTGTAAACGACTAGGGTTAATAGAGGCTGCTGTGATCTGTAAAACGACTAGGGTTAGTAGAGGCTGCTGTGATCAGTAAAACGATTAGGGTTAGTAAAGGCTGCTGTTATCAGTAAGACGACTAGGGTTAGTAGAGGCTGCTGTGATCAGTAAAACAACTAGGGTTAGTAGAGGCTGCTGTGATCAGTAAAACGACTAGGGTTAGTAGAGGCTGCTGTGATCAGTAAAACGACTAGGGTTAGTAAAGGCTGCTGTGATCTGTAAAACGACTAGGGTTAGTAGAGGCTGCTGTGATCAGTAAAACGACTAGGGTTAGTAGAGGCTGCTGTGATCAGTAAAACGACTAGGGTTAGTAAAGGCTGCTGTGATCTGTAAAACGACTAGGGTTAGTAGAGGCTGCTGTGATCAGTAAAACGACTAGGGTTAGTAGAGGCTGCTGTGATCAGTAAAACGACTAGGGTTAGTAAAGGCTGCTGTGATCTGTAAAACGACTAGGGTTAGTAGAGGCTGCTGTGATCAGTAAAACGACTAGGGTTAGTAGAGGCTGCTGTGATCTGTAAAACGACTAGGGTTAGTAGAGGCTGCTGTGATCAGTAAAACGACTAGGGTTAGTAGAGGCTGCTGTGATCAGTAAGACGACTAGGGTTAGTAGAGGCTGCTGTGATCAGTAAAACGACTAGGGTTAGTAGAGGCAGCTGTGATCAGTAAAACGACTAGGGTTAGTAGAGGCTGCTGTGATCTGTAAAACAACTAGGGTTAGTAGAGGCTGCTGTGATCTGTAAAACGACTAAGGTTAGTAGAGGCAGCTGTGATCAGTAAGACGACTATGGTTAGTAGAGGCTGCTGTGATCAGTAAAACGACTAGGGTTAGTAGAGGCTGCTGTGATCTGTAAAACAACTAGGGTTAGTAAAGGCTGCTGTGATCTGTAAAACGACTAGGGTTAGTAGAGGCTGCTGTGATCAGTAAAACGACTAGGGTTAGTAAAGGCTGCTGTGATCAGTAAGACGACTAGGGTTGGTAGAGGCTGCTGTGATCAGTAAAACGACTAGGGTTAGTAGAGGCTGCTGTGATCAGTAAAACGACTAGGGTTAGTAGAGGCTGCTGTGATCTGTAAAACGACTAGGGTTAGTAGAGGCTGCTGTGATCAGTAAAACGACTAGGGTTAGTAGAGGCTGCTGTGATCAGTAAGACGACTAGGGTTAGTAGAGGCTGCTGTGATCAGTAAAACGACTAGGGTTAGTAGAGGCAGCTGTGATCAGTAAAACGACTAGGGTTAGTAGAGGCTGCTGTGATCTGTAAAACAACTAGGGTTAGTAAAGGCTGCTGTGATCTGTAAAACGACTAGGGTTAGTAGAGGCTGCTGTGATCAGTAAAACGACTAGGGTTAGTAGAGGCTGCTGTGATCTGTAAAACGACTAGGGTTAGTAGAGGCTGCTGTGATCAGTAAAACGACTAGGGTTAGTAAAGGCTGCTGTGATCTGTAAAACGACTAGGGTTAGTAAAGGCTGCTGTGATCTGTAAAACGACTAGGGTTAGTAAAGGCTGCTGTGATCTGTAAAACGACTAGGGTTAGTAGAGGCTGCTATGATCAGTAAAACGACTAGGGTTAGTAAAGGCTGCTGTGATCTGTAAAACGACTAGGGTTAGTAGAGGCTGCTGTGATCAGTAAGACGACTAGGGTTAGTAAAGGCTGCTGTGATCAGTAAGACGACTAGGGTTAGTAGAGGCTGCTGTGATCAGTAAAACGACTAGGGTTAGTAAAGGCTGTTGTGATCTGTAAAACGACTAGGGTTAGTAGAGGCTGCTGTGATCAGTAAAACGACTAGGATTAGTAGAGGCTGCTGTGATCAGTAAAACGACTAGGGTTAGTAGAGGCTGCTGTGATCTGTAAAACAACTAGGGTTAGTAAAGGCTGCTGTGATCTGTAAAACGACTAGGGTTAGTAGAGGCTGCTGTGATCAGTAAAACGACTAGGGTTAGTAAAGGCTGCTGTGATCAGTAAGACGACTAGGGTTGGTAGAGGCTGCTGTGATCAGTAAAACGATTAGGGTTAGTAAAGGCTGCTGTTATCAGTAAGACGACTAGGGTTAGTAGAGGCTGCTGTGATCAGTAAAACAACTAGGGTTAGTAGAGGCTGCTGTGATCAGTAAAACGACTAGGGTTAGTAGAGGCTGCTGTGATCAGTAAAACGACTAGGGTTAGTAAAGGCTGCTGTGATCTGTAAAACGACTAGGGTTAGTAGAGGCTGCTGTGATCAGTAAAACGACTAGGGTTAGTAGAGGCTGCTGTGATCAGTAAAACGACTAGGGTTAGTAAAGGCTGCTGTGATCTGTAAAACGACTAGGGTTAGTAGAGGCTGCTGTGATCAGTAAAACGACTAGGGTTAGTAGAGGCTGCTGTGATCTGTAAAACGACTAGGGTTAGTAGAGGCTGCTGTGATCAGTAAAACGACTAGGGTTAGTAAAGGCTGCTGTGATCTGTAAAACGACTAGGGTTAGTAAAGGCTGCTGTGATCTGTAAAACGACTAGGGTTAGTAAAGGCTGCTGTGATCTGTAAAACGACTAGGGTTAGTAGAGGCTGCTGTGATCAGTAAAACGACTAGGGTTAGTAAAGGCTGCTGTGATCTGTAAAACGACTAGGGTTAGTAGAGGCTGCTGTGATCAGTAAGACGACTAGGGTTAGTAAAGGCTGCTGTGATCAGTAAGACGACTAGGGTTAGTAGAGGCTGCTGTGATCAGTAAAACGACTAGGGTTAGTAAAGGCTGTTGTGATCTGTAAAACGACTAGGGTTAGTAGAGGCTGCTGTGATCAGTAAAACGACTAGGATTAGTAGAGGCTGCTGTGATCAGTAAAACGACTAGGGTTAGTAGAGGCTGCTGTGATCTGTAAAACAACTAGGGTTAGTAAAGGCTGCTGTGATCTGTAAAACGACTAGGGTTAGTAGAGGCTGCTGTGATCAGTAAAACGACTAGGGTTAGTAAAGGCTGCTGTGATCAGTAAGACGACTAGGGTTGGTAGAGGCTGCTGTGATCAGTAAAACAACTAGGGTTAGTAGAGGCTGCTGAGATCAGTAAAACGACTAGGGTTAGTAAAGGCTGCTGTGATCTGTAAAACGACTAGGGTTAGTAGAGGCTGCTGTGATCAGTAAAATGACTAGGATTAGTAGAGGCTGCTGTGATCAGTAAAACGACTAGGGTTAGTAGAGGCTGCTGTGATCTGTAAAACAACTAGGGTTAGTAAAGGCTGCTGTGATCTGTAAAACGACTAGGGTTAGTAGAGGCTGCTGTGATCAGTAAAACGACTAGGGTTAGTAAAGGCTGCTGTGATCAGTAAGACGACTAGGGTTGGTAGAGGCTGCTGTGATCAGTAAAACAACTAGGGTTAGTAGAGGCTGCTGAGATCAGTAAAACGACTAGGGTTAGTAAAGGCTGCTGTGATCTGTAAAACGACTAGGGTTAGTAGAGGCTGCTGTGAACAGTAATTTAATAAATAATTGGTTCTGTGTGTGTTTGTTTACTTATAACAAAGCCACATCTGGTGAGCCCACCGAGGGGAATCGAACCCCTGATTTTAGCGTTGTAAATTCGGAGACATCCCGCTGTACCAGCGGGGGCATGATGGGTTCTGTCAGTGGAGAAAAGAAAACGAAGTCGTATTTTTACTTTCCAGATAAACTCTCAGATTCAGAGAAAAACCTTGAGTTAATAAATTCAACAACTAAGCATCCAAATTAATTACCTGTTTTCTTTTAAATTTATTGTAACTAACAGAGTTATAGTAGTTATAGCTGTGTTTGAAAGACACGAGTGAGCAAACTGTTGACAAAGTTATTTTTACTCCTGAACTGTTTGAAATGTTTCAAGTTCAATGTTCGTATAGTTACGTAACAAATAAACAACCGCGCTAAGCTTAACATGTAGTAATTTTGGTAGTTTTTAATCGCCTAGTTATTTTTTTCTCCTTCATATCCTGAATTAAAAACATGCTTAAAATAAAGTATAGCCAGATAAATTGTCATTAACAGTTTATACCATGCTTGCGTGGTGACAAAAACAAACGGTCCGGTATGGCCAAACGTGTAAAGACGTGAAACTCGTAATCTGAGGGTCGCGACAAACATGCTTACCCTTTCAGCTGTGGAGGCGTTATAACGTTACGGTTAATCCCACTATTCGTTGGTAAAAGAGTAGCCCAAGAGTTGGCGGTGGGTGGTGATGACTAGCCACCTTCCCTCTAGTCTTACACTGCTAAATTAGGGATGGCTAGCACAGATAGCCCTCGTGTAGCTTTGCGCGAAATTAAAAACAAACAAACAAACAACCACCTCAGTTTGAGGATTTGAAAGCGATGCCGGACAATACGCATGACCGAGTCCAGCTATTGTTAGTACAGAGCAGTTGATTTTATAAAATGAACCTGATCCGATGTGAGATGTTCTATGTTGCAGGGCAGTTAAAGAAGAAAACGTAGACTTACCAGATTGTATGGAATAAACGGTTGTTTTTTCTTACAGTGAAGCTACAATGGTTTACATCTGTTGTTACACCTTTGAAAATTGTATTTATCATTGTACTCTCTAACCTGAGTCCATCACGATGTGAAGATACAACATGTAGTAGTGAGTATCGCATGTGTAAACAGTTTAAAATGTCAGATCTAATTACAGATTTATTCCACGTTGACAAACCTTACTTCCAGTTTTATGTACTGATATCTGTGTGTGTTAATATGTTGTTCTTCTGCGACTTTTAAAAACATTTCAGCACCTGTCATCTCGCTGTCAGATAATAGTAATAATAACAGTTTTATGTGTTTAAAAAATACATATTTTTATATTTAGCGTCTCTTGCTATGTGTCAATAGTTTTTAGTAATGTTTCCAGTTTAGAGGATTTTTTTTTTCAATTTCGCACAAAGCTACGCTAAGACTACGTCCCCTTGAGAGATGCTAAAATACATTTATAATACATACACTGGCGTGTTAATTCAAAATATATTTACCTAGTTACCCGACCCAAGACTTTCGCTAATAATTATTATAAATCAAGCTGTTTTAAATTAACTTATTACACAAAAAGAGTAAATTTAATTTTTAAAAATTATTTTGGTCTAAGTATCTGAATATTTCCAGTTTGTACTGAAAGTTGTGAAAAAGATATTCCACTAAAGCTAGCCTGTATATAGAATGTCGTATACACATCTATGGATGTTGGTATATTAAATAATAAGGTAGAATACTCGTCGCCTGGACAAAGGTTATCTAAATACGTGATTAATGAAAGGTTATCTAAGGTTTGGTTTGTTTTGAATTTCGCGCAAAGCTACACGAGGGCTATCTACGCTAGCCTTCCCTAATTTAGTAGTGTAAGACTAGAGGGAAGGCAGCTAGTCATCACCACTTACCGCCAACTCTTGGGCTACTCTTTTACCAACGAATAGGGGGGATTGGTCGTCACATTATAACGACCCCACAGCTGAAAGGACGAGCATGTTTGGTCTGGCGGGGATTCAAACCCGCGATTCTCAGTTTGCCAGGTGAATACTTTAACCGCCTGGCCATGCCGGGGTTTAAATAGAGATAAGGAACGTGACGCCATATTTATACAAATCAAAAAGATTTATCTCATTGTGTTTTTATTGTTTCAGTCTATTGTTCTGTTTTGTAAACGACCCCATCTCTTTTTTTATTTATCCCTTCTTGACATTTTAAGATGAAGTCTACTAGGGTCGACACTTTCGAACTCTAATGGTGCAAACGGTTAAAAATGCTGACCTGTTTCACCTGGACAAGATACCATTCCATCGCATGTTAATCCCCTGCTATCGTACGCCTAGGTAGACTAAAACGAATCGAGTGAAGTGCCTAGCTCAAGGACGTGGGCAAGCCTCGAACTTGCAACCATCCGCCTACATATCGGGAAGAAAACAAACAACAAACGAGTGTCTCTTGGTTTACATCACACAGATTTAATTTTCACATTAGTTTGTTGTAAGTCACTTGAAACAGTGTCATCCCGTCTTACTCTGTAAGCACCAATACTTAAATAAGGGTTTTGTCTGGGGGAGTAATGCCACTGGGAGTGAAGTCATATTATGATATCTGCCATTCGATGATGTAAGGTTTCTTAATGGTTTTCTAGATTGATTATGCGGATGTCCAGCTCATGCGGCCTGGTCAACGACAGTCCTGCACCGCCATGAACCTGGAAAAGCTACTTGCCCTGGAGTGTGACGTCACTCATGAGGAACCCCGCCATCATCGACTGCACGAAGCTCACGAAACTCATCCATCTCATCATAATATTATACAGGTACTGTTTGACTGTCATCTTTTCTTTTTGTTCTCATGTGACATGTTGTGTCTTCCATTATTCTTTACAACGTCCGGTTCCTGTGGTCAACTGAGTTCACGACTCCTGTTAGCCAAGTTGAAAATGGGCATTGTTCATTACCGTCACTTCACGCTCATATTTAGCACGTGAGAATTTCTTCTGTGGTAAATACGTGGCATTTGTAATTGTTAGTGCTGATTTTCCAGACTTAAAAGAACAAAGTTGGATTGAAAACAGTTGTTATCAAGTAACTTTCACCATTAGCTGCAAAGTTACAGTTTAAACTCCAATATTCGACTGGTTGTTTGTTTGTTGTCTAAGAAAAAGACTTCGCAATGTACTTTTAGGGATAGAACATCTGACCTAATATCTCAGCAGGTAACCCTCCGCCGCCATTTTATAAGAACTACTGGAAGAAGAAAAAGTTTAGTTTCTTCTCTCTTTTAACCCGGTTCTTTCAGTGACGCAGTAAGCAGAGGGCGCGCTTCACAATCTGTCACAGTAAAAATGTATCAATTTAGGAAATGTACCGACAGGAAAAGCAGGAGTTTGTTAGTATGTTTTGAATTTCGCGCAAAGCTACTCAAGGGCTATCTGCGCTAGCCGTCCCTAATTTAACAGTGTAAGAGAAGTGGATTGACCGTACCATTATAACGCCCCCACGGCTGAAAGGGCGAGCATGTTTGGTGTGGCGGGGATTCTTACGAGTCGAGCGCCTTAACCACCTGGCTATGCTAAGCCTAGCTTTAACAGAAACAGATAATATGTGTGTGTTATCAGTGGGTTTGGTGAAGCAAATTCGGTGTTATTTAATGGCTTTAGAAGAGGGTAGCTCACTGTTGAGGTTTATTAGATTATTTAGTGTTTTTCCTCACTTAAATCTTGACTGTTTTTTATTATATATAGTTGTTCCTGATGACTTTTTACGCCCTTTGCTCGACTTCTATAATTCAGTGTATTAAATAGATGGATAGTGTAATGGACCATAGTTCACAGTATCGCATTAACACATGTAGAAACGAGGTATCGCCATACTGAATTGTGTAGTTTGTGTATACACACTAGGCCTAGTGGTTAGGGTGCGGAATCGTAACCCATTGTCTAATATAAGCGTCCTTTCAGTGGTGGGACATTGTAATGGATCGATCAATCGCGCTATTCGATGGTAAAGAGTAACTCAAGATATGGCTCTGTGGGTAGTGTTAATTAGTTCGCTTCGCTGCCATCTATCACTTTAACATCAGATATGGCAGCAAGGAGATAATCCTTGAGTAGCTTTGCGTTAAGTTCCACAAACGACCCTGCATAACCATTAAATTCATGACTACTAATGTTCTACATTGATTATTTCTACTTGTTTTATATAAATAAATGTCCATTTTATGATTCTTGGGACTTCTGAAATATCACCAAGTTAGAACTTTTTAAATTAAATTTCTAATAAACTTCTACTGTTTATGTATGTCAGTTTGTCACCCATTTCCACATTTTTATCACCAGTTCATTAATTAACTATGTTTCCCAAAATAAATAGAGGGCGTTGCTTAGTGGTGCTTTTGTATAAAACTCACGCTTCAACTTTGCTGCTGTGGAAATGTTACAAGAATGATGCTAAGTCCGCTATTATATTAGAGTATGTCAACAGTTTACACTGGGTGGTGTTTACTAGCTACATTCTGTCTAGTTTATACGTTCAGAATAAGAGATGGCAGATAGACTTTCATGTAACTTTATGTGAATAGTCTGAGAAAAGTCGAAACAAGTCATTTTCCAATTATAAATACATGTAGGCCTAGCTGTTTACAAATAAGTACTAATTTTAAAACATACTTCGAACCAGAACTGGAAAACTCTACCGTTTTCTTGATTATACTTACAAAAGTATATCTCGATTTAGAACGAACACATGGGGTCGCTTCTTATACAGGTCAGTACCGGATTATCTCAAATGGTTTAACTCTAAATGGTGTTACATACTTTCGGTATATAGGCAACTAACTTTAAAAATAACTTGCTGAACATTTGATATTTTAAACCCACTTTTATGTCGAAAGATTATTGATCAAAAGGAAGCTACCGATTTCTAAAAGCTCGTGGGCCCGGGATGGCTGAGCGTGCTCGCCCTTTCAGCCCTGGGGGCGTTATAAAGTCACGGTCTATCCCACTATTCGTTGGTAAAAGAGTAGTCTAAGAGTTGGCGGTGGGTGGTGACGACTAGCTGCTTTCCTTCTAGTCTTACATTGCTAAATTAGGGACGGCTAGCACAGATAGCCCTCGAATAGCTTTGTGCGAATTTCAAAAACAAACAAACAAACAATCCAAAAGCTCGACCCTTTTATGGACTGAAAAAACAACAATCTATTCTTCAGTATAAACCTGTATAGAACCCCCTCATCCTTAGTTATTCCAAACAAGATGTATGTTTGTGGGGTATACACGATTGAAACTGTGAATTCAGATGTTTTTAAGAGCTTCCCTTGTATTGATATATGGTTTACTTTGTTTTTAAGAGTATAAACGTAGAACACACATAAACAGTTTGAATACATCATTTGTTGTAATTGCTATGAGTAAATAAGAGTCTAAAGTCTGTTTGAATACGAAACGTTTAAAGCATTGCTTATCATGTAGTGAATGAACAATGTTTGTTAGTGAAAAACAATTAAACAAACTTTTAATAAAACAGTTGGATAGTTCCCAGACATCTGGTCTCCACGTGAACATACATTTTAGTTTTCACACTTAATTACAGGCTTTGTGATTACGTTCTATAAACCGTGAGAAACCTTAAATAAGTACCATTTTGTCGGTATCTGCGAGTTGTTTGAGATTACATTATATAATTATATCTATTATAATAAACCAGTGAAAACAGTCGAGTAACAAGGTTCCGAAAACAACTGTTTGTTGCCGATTAAATCTTTAAGTATCATTCAAAACTGTAGTTTGAGGTAGACAAATAGTTACACAGGGGTTAATCATTTAATTAATAAGTCACTCAGTTAATTACTACAGTTTATCCCCTACGAATCTGTTGCAGACTGTCTGTTTGTTTGTTTTTGAATTTTCCCCAAAATTACACAAGTTGAGCAAGGCTAGGAGGAATGGAGCTAGTAATTACAACCCACCGCCAACTGTTGGGCTTCTGTTTTACTAACGAATATTGAGATTGACTGTAACATTATAATGCCCAACTGTTGAAAGGGCCGAGCATGTTATATATGACGGAGATTCGAATCCGCGATCTTCATTATCTGGTTATGCCGGGCCGAGATGTTTTAAGTAGACTGTACGTGGTAGCGAAACTGGGATTCGATCGTCGTCTTCTGTGAAAGGTAGTTGTGATATCGTCTGTACAGGATTGAGTGTGATCACGTGGATAGCAAGACGACATTATGTCGAATTCCTGCTCGTGACAACAAATACGTGCATTCTCAGGATTTTCCACACGATATGCGGGGTCGTGAGTTCGAATGCTTTCATCAAATATGCTTGCTCTGTCAGTCGTTGGGTCGTTATAATATACAGTCAATCGCATTTTTAGTTGTTAAAATGAGTAGCTCTGATGTTAGCAGTTGGCTCTAACCTATCACATCTAAATTAAGGACAACTATGCAAATACCCCTGTAGTAGTAACATGCTCCCCCTCTCCCCGAAAACAACAACACAAGCCTGAAAATGATATCATATTAACAGTCCGAACCTTATCGTATATATTAGTAGCTATGGCAACGTAACGTTTATTTTCAATTAGATAGCTTATAGTATTGCAAAGTTTATATAATATACTGGTCTGCCACCTGCTGAAAAGTTTTCAAATCAAATTATGTACAGTTCAAACTGAATAAATTATTTTATTTCATTCGAGTGCATGATGATGTTAAACATTTATTAGATTTTGTTTTACTTAAATACGAAACGTTTTCTAACATATATTAATATGCATAAAAAAAATGTTTTGTTCCCTTACCCCTGCAGCTTGCAGAATATCAACAAGTACAAACCATATTACAACGAGGAGAACTGCTACATTTCAAGTCCAACAGAAACTCCCATGGTAGTGATACTTCGTCAGCCTACTCTGGGTCTGATACCATGCAGTCAGTGCAGTCCTCACTGGAGGACCAAGAAGTGGACCTTTCAGGACTCGCAGAAAGTGCTGTGGATTCTGATGACGAGGAGGACCTTGCTGAGTTAGTTGATGTAAGGTTATTTCATCTTCTTAATAAAACCCAACAACAAATAAGATCACATTCTACATATTTAAAATGACCTGAAATATTGTAGTTGTATAAAAAAAATGTTTCTGGAACTCTATGCAGGTAATTTATTTTTAACGTGAGACAAAATATAAGTTTCAATAATGAGTCCATGATTTGTAACAGATGTGTAACTTTTGTTATTTTCATAAAGTTTTACGTTTCTTTGTTTGCATGCTTAGTGATGAAACCCTAACTCAAACATTTTTTTACAAAACCATGTTTATTAAACAGTGGATATAATATTACAAATTACTCGCCTTTCATGAATGCTAGTAACTTATTATTTACACACATTAAACCATCTCTATCTAAATAGCATATCTTTCACTTGTCACACTGTGTAAAGTAATTGGTGCCATATAATGTTTTCTACACTTTTATGATGTGTTATTATAAGTTTGAAAATGCAACAAGAAAAGTACGTGTGTATTCCTGAACAAATAAATGCTATCTAGAAACGTTTTATGTAATTTCATGGATAAAATTGATTGTGCATGACTTGTTTTAGAAGATATATTTGTTTGAAAGTTTTATGTACAGACAGAGTGACTCAAAAGTGGGTATAAACATATTTAATGAAGCCTTACATGGTATTACGGGAAAGTTAATCCTGCAGGTGTTCAAATTGAAACCTATCTACTCTCACACAATCATGAAATCTACCTTCTATGTCCTGTAAATTTTCTGATGCAAGTCTGTCTGTCCAACAGTTTCTGTAAATGTGTCTGTGATATACCCTTTTCATTATTCAACATTTGACAATTTCTTACTGCAAACATTATCCTTAAGTATTCCTCAGAAGAAAAAGTCCATAGGGTCACAGTCTGATGAATGTGGAGTAATCTCGATTGTTTCTACTCGACCTATGCATCAATGAAGGAAGTTTTCGTCATAACAATTGAAACTTGGTAGATTTAATTTAATCTGCAACTTAAAACAGTTCCAAAGATTCAAAGATGTGGGACTATATGTATACATGACAAATATTTTGAAACATTTATTCACTCATGAAGATGATTCAATATATTTGGCAATCTCAGATTTGAGGTTCTCGAGCTGAAGTTCCATGAAATTGTCACGTGAAAGCTATTTTAAACAAGTCATTTTTCTAGTTGTAGTGCTTGTGATAAAGCAAGTTTCTGGATTAAAAAAAAACAGACTTCATTCGATGTTACTCATAGAAATGCTGACTAATGGAGACCAGTGTTCATGGGATACTTATGTACCAATAAGGACAACTGTTATAAATAATTCACTATCGTCTTGTGCTTGCAGCTCACCAACCTGTGCCTGTCATTGCTGGCAGCCTCTCCTGCTGGTAAGATGCACAGAAAACACAAGAAGGAAGTTTATATCCTTTTGGTTTTCAGATTGGCTGACAATGACTTCTTTTACTGTTGGCAGTGTTTGACTGTTCGAGACACTGTACGAGAATGTCTGGAAAAGGATTCCTCGGAAAGGACAGAAGATGATATTCAAGTATTATTGGAATTCTTACAGCATTTACCAGTAAGAATGTTTTTAAGTTGTTTATTCTGTCCTGTTTAATAGCAGAATCTACAGTTTAATGGTTGATAGTATTGTTTTCACACTACAGTACCCACGGTTTTAACCCTTACAATAGTTTTTTTTTAAGTTTATAATATTAATTTTTGGTTTCACTTGACCTCCAGATCAAAATTTCACACATAAGTTTCATTTCTTCAGTCATGATAAACCTTTAAATTCAGAACACAGTTAAATGAATGCCAAACAATAAAAAATAACTTGATTTAGGTTCATATTTTGAGAAAGAAACTGTTTAGTTATTATTTTATAATTGTTAGGCAAGTTTACAACATTACATTTTTTGTAACCTTTTTTTATTCTTGACCCTTGCACAAGTTTCTGTAGGTCCCTTGTAATTCTAAGGCCTGGGACAAGTACTCCATTTTGCCAATTAAGTTTTTTAATAATTATATTTTGTATTATTTTATGTGGACTGGTCCATATTTGTACAGTATATGTAGAATATTGGTATATAGAGATAAATGAAACTTAATCCAAACTGACTGACTCTACAATTGTTTGTTTCTTTTTAATGCAATGTTTTTTGTTTTTCTTTATATTAACTACTGTTAAAATCTCAATGGTTGAGAGAGGTCATGAGGTTTATAATTCTGATGTCATGTCATAACCTCTTTTGCTTTGGTTGTTTGTCATTAATTATAAGTTAGCCAAATTTGTGATTTAGTGTAAATCTGTACATCACTTTTCTGAATAATGTCTTCCTGACATTATGTATAACACTTGATGATTTCTTCTGTAATTTCTTAGCATTGTGCTAATTTTTCTTTAACATGCTACATTAATAAGTATCACATCAGATCGGGAGGTCTGTGGATCTTAGTAAATGGTGAATAAATTTCAGGACATACTTTTAAGTAATCTCCTGTGTGCAAACATGATTCTTTCACATTTCTGGAGTTTATTTGTCAGAGAACAATGTCTCTGACTGACATATCACAGTAGCAATTTCATAAATGCTTTTGATTAAAATAGAAAGACGACAAAGTTGTTCATGTAATCATCATGACACAACATCTATTTCATTTATGTCTCTAGCATGTAAAAGTAGCTATGCTCTTAATGTGTAACCAACACAGTACGGCAGCTATGCTCTTTATGTGTAAATGACTTAGTACAATAGCTAAAAAAAATAAAGAGAGAGAGAGAAATATATGGTTATCATATTAACAGCTGTTTTAATTGGTTGAAGGAATATTTCTGTTTATAATTAATGGTTTGTGTCTTTTGTTACCTATGTGTATGTGTAGGTTATTTTTCCATACAGTGAACACATAATATTTAACACTCTAAAACGAAGAAAATACTGCTAGAAAACTCTCTCCATAAACATTTAATTTTACTTTTAACAGTTAAAATATTTATCTTTTATTATTCAACCAATTAGTTAACTTGTATTTACTACAGGACAAGAAAATAACTACAGTACTTATAACTATTAAATAGAATATTTAATCATCCCATCAAAGTAACATTGCATAACATTTTCCTACATTGACATGAGAAATACAAACAGAATAATTATCTAAAGTAATTCTGAGTCGTAACAGTGTTCTTTATTTTGCTGCAGGCTTTTGCCAACATGACGCTAGCCGTGAGACGTGCTTTGTGCGCAGTAATGGTATTCGCTGTTGTTAAAAAAGCGGGAACAATTGTGATGAATGATGGTGAAGAGTTGGACTCCTGGTCTGTCGTTGTCAATGGTCAGGTCGAAGTTGATCTTCCAGATGGGACAAACCGTGAGCTACATGTTGGAGACAGGTATAGAACAGAGTGAAACAAGAGGGGGATGTGTTCTCATTCATAGTGTTAATAAAATGGCTTTTTCATATTCTAGTTGTTTTCATGTAAGGTTAAGTGAATAAAGAAAAACATATTTTGTTTTGTCTCTACCTATAAGTAATATTAAAATAGGATATTTTGTTTGTTAATATTATTTCAAATCATCGTTTCTTGAGATAACAAATACTTGTTCTGAATATTGAATAAGAGCATTGACAAATTGTGAAACAAACTGATTTATTTCATTCTCAGAATATTCTTTAATTAATTGCTGTCTTTTAGCTTTGGAATAACTGCCACAATAGAGAAGATGCATCAGGAAGGGGTGATGCGTACCATGGTGGATGACTGTCAGTTTGTTTGTATTGCTCAAAGTGACTACCACAGAATTCTCCACCAGGGGGAAGAGAACACTAGGAAACACGAAGAAGATGGCCAAGTTGTTCTTGTAACTGAACAAAGGGTCTTAGATGGAGGCAGTCAGCAGGGTCATGTCGTTATAAGAGTAAGAACATATAAAATTTCTTATTTTTAGTAAATTGCTTTCTTAATATTACAGAGACATGTACAGATAAAAGATAAAGAATTAATTATACTTGATGTAAGACATCAGTACTCAGTTTAGTAGATTCCTTAAGTGGCACAATAAAATAATGTGACGTTAAAAAATATAATTGGCCCAGTGCTATTATTTCATGACAAATATAATGAATTATAATTATGCGTTACCAGCTTGAAACAGGTGTTTACATTATAAAAGTTGATGATAAGTCAAAGAGTTGTCTTGTTGGATAATGAAAGAACTTTTATAATAGTAATCAAATAAGTTGTACAGTGTATGTAATTTTATGTTATTTGTTTTACTGTAGTAATGTTATTCTTTTGTATAGTTTGTGTTTAACAGTGTACTAAAAAAGGAATTGTTCTGAGTTTTCAGTAAATGATATAAATACATCTTTTAATTCAAGCTATAAACTTGTTAGATTATGTGCAACTGGAAAATTGAATTTGTTATATTTGATAAAATAACTATAGAAATAACAAAATATGTTGGACAATATTCATGTTCAGCAGTTTATTTTTTTAATTTTAAAAAGTGAATTTTTAACTTGGTATCAGATTTAGTTTCACTTAAGCCTAAAACCTGCTTATTTCCATCAATTCATACAGGTGAACAGGACTCTGTATGTATGTTTGTATTTATTTGCTTTGTGATAACTTTTCCTGGTAGTTGAATGAAATTTAGTTTTTTTTTATCTGAAAAAGGGAACGCCTGAGAGCCTAATGGCTCGACTAGTCGAAGAAAATACTCTTGATCCCAGATATGTAGAGGATTTCCTACTGACTCACAGGACTTTTATATCCTCTCCAATAACAGTGGCTAATAATCTCCTCACTTGGTTTAAAGACCCTCAGCTGAGAGATAAGGTGAATATCTCAGAGTTGGTTTTTATAAGGTGCACTACTTGTATTCCAATTTGTTTAACGTACAAATTTCAACTCATGAAAATAAGCTAAAATTAATTTTTAGAAGTTTTTTAAAGCTAAAACTTAATGTATTTAGTTAGTTTTTAAAGCTCAAACATAATGTATTTAGTTAGTTTTTAAAGCTGAAACTTAATGTGTTCAGTTAGTGTTTTAAAGCTGAAACTCAATGTATTTTGTTAGTTTTTTAAAGCTGAAAACTTCATGTATTTAGCTAGTTTTTAAAGCTAAAAACTCAATGTATTCTTCAAATTGAAGATTCTTTCTTAATTAAAACTGTTGCCGTGTTATTTAAAATTAATTTTGAATTACACCAAATATAAGAAACCTATATGTAGCACCAGTAGAACAACAGATATAAGAAACCTACATGTAGCACGAGTAGAACAACAAATATAAAAAACTTATATGTAGCACCAGTAGAACAACAAATATAAGTAACCTATATGTAGCACCAGTAGAACAACAAATATAAGAAACCTATATGTAGCACCAGTAGAACAACAAATATAAAAAACTTATGTGTAGCACTAGTGGAACAACAAATATAAGAAACCTATATGTAGCACTAGTAGAACAACAAATATAAAAAACTTATATGTAGCACTAGTGGAACAACAAATATAAGAAACCTATATGTAGCACTAGTAGAACAACAAATATAAGAAACCTATATGTAGCACTAGTAGAACAACAAATATGAGAAACCTACATGTAGCACTAGTAGAACAACAAATATAAGAAACCTACATGTAGCACCAGTAAAACAACAAATATAAGAAACCTATATGTAGCACCAGTAGAACAACAAATATAAGAAACCTATATGTAGCACTAGTAGAACAACAAATATAAAAAACCTACATGTAGCACCAGTAAAACAACAAATATAAGAAACTGAAATGTAGCACCAGTAGAACAACAAATATAAGAAACCTACATGTAGCACCAGTAAAACAACAAATATAAGAAACCTTTATGTAGCACCAGTAGAACAACAAATGCAAAAAACCTATATGTAGCACTAGTGGAACAACAAATATAAGAAACCTTTATGTAGCACCAGTAGAACAACAAATATAAGAAACCTATATGTAGCACCAGTAGAACAACAAATATAAGAAACCTATATGTAGCACTAGTAGAACAACAAATATAAAAAACCTACATGTAGCACCAGTAAAACAACAAATATAAGAAACTGAAATGTAGCACCAGTAGAACAACAAATATAAGAAACCTACATGTAGCACCAGTAAAACAACAAATATAAGAAACCGAAATGTAGCACTAGTAGAACAACAAATATAAAAAACTTATATGTAGCACTAGTGGAACAACAAATATAAGAAACCTATATGTAGCACTAGTAGAACAACAAATATAAGAAACCTATATGTAGCACCAGTAGAACAACAAATGCAAAAACCTATATGTAGCACTAGTGGAACAACAAATATAAAAAACCTACATGTAGCACCAGTAAAACAACAAATATAAGAAACTGAAATGTAGCACCAGTAGAACAACAAATATAAGAAACCTACATGTAGCACTAGTAGAACAACAAATATAAAAAACTTATATGTAGCACTAGTGGAACAACAAATATAAAAAACCTACATGTAGCACCAGTAAAACAACAAATATAAGAAACTGAAATGTAGCACCAGTAGAACAACAAATATAAGAAACCTACATGTAGCACCAGTAAAACAACAAATATAAGAAACCGAAATATAGCACTAGTACAACAACAAATATAAGAAACCTCTATGTAGCACCAGTAGAACAACAAATATAAGAAACCTACATGTAGCACTAGTAGAACAACAAATATAAGAAACCTATATGTAGCACCAGTAGAACAACAAATATAAAATTTTATATGTAGCACCAGTAGAACAACAAATATAAGAAACCTACATGTAGCACTAGTGGAACAACAAATATAAGATACCGAAATGTAGCACTAGTAGAACAACAAATATAAGAAACCTCTATGTAGCACCAGTAGAACAACAAATATAAGAAACCTTTATGTAGCACCAGTAGAACAACAAATATAAGAAACCTATATGTAGCACCAGTAGAACAACAAATATAAGAAACCTATATGTAGCACTAGTAGAACAACAAATATAAGAAACCTATATGTAGCACTAGTAGAACAACAAATATAAGAAACCTATATGTAGCACCAGTAGAACAACAAATGCAAAAAACCTATATGTAGCACTAGTAGAACAACAGATATAAGAAACCTACATGTAGCACCAGTAGAACAACAAATATAAGAAACCTATATGTAGCACTAGTAGAACAACAAATACGAGAAACCTACATGTAGCACTAGTAGAACAACAAATATAAGAAACCTATATGTAGCACTAGTAGAACAACAGATATAAGAAACCTACATGTAGCACCAGTAGAACAACAAATATAAGAAACCTATATGTAGCACTAGTAGAACAACAAATATAAAAAACTTATATGTAGCACTAGTGGAACAACAAATATAAGATACCGAAATGTAGCACTAGTAGAACAACAAATATAAGAAACCTATATGTAGCACCAGTAGAACAACAAATATAAGAAACCTACATGTAGCACTAGTAGAACAACAAATATAAGAAACCTATATGTAGCACCAGTAGAACAACAAATATAAAATCTTATATGTAGCACCAGTAGAACAACAAATATAAGAAACCTACATGTAGCACCAGTAAAACAACAAATATAAGAAACCTTTATGTAGCACCAGTAGAACAACAAATGCAAAAAACCTATATGTAGCACTAGTGGAACAACAAATATAAGAAACCTTTATGTAGCACCAGTAGAACAACAAATATAAGAAACCTATATGTAGCACCAGTAGAACAACAAATATAAGAAACCTATATGTAGCACTAGTAGAACAACAAATATAAGAAACCTATATGTAGCACTAGTAGAACAACAAATATAAGAAACCTATATGTAGCACCAGTAGAACAACAAATGCAAAAACCTATATGTAGCACTAGTGGAACAACAAATATAAGAAACCTTTATGTAGCACCAGTAGAACAACAAATATAAGAAACCTATATGTAGCACCAGTAGAACAACAAATATAAGAAACCTATATGTAGCACTAGTAGAACAACAAATATAAAAAACCTACATGTAGCACCAGTAAAACAACAAATATAAGAAACTGAAATGTAGCACCAGTAGAACAACAAATATAAGAAACCGAAATGTAGCACTAGAAGAACAAGAAATATAAAAAACTTATATGTAGCACTAGTGGAACAACAAATATAAGAAACCTATATGTAGCACTAGTAGAACAACAAATATAAGAAACCTATATGTAGCACTAGTAGAACAACAAATATAAGAAACCTATATGTAGCACCAGTAGAACAACAAATATAAGAAACCTATATGTAGCACTAGTAGAACAACAAATATAAGAAACCTACATGTAGCACCAGTAAAACAACAAATATAAGAAACCTATATGTAGCACCAGTAGAACAACAAATATAAGAAACCTTTATGTAGCACTAGTAGAACAACAAATATAAGAAACCTATATGTAGCACTAGTAGAACAACAAATATGAGAAACCTACATGTAGCACAGTAGAACAACAAATATAAGAAACCTACATGTAGCACCAGTAAAACAACAAATATAAGAAACCTATATGTAGCACCAGTAGAACAACATTTTGTTTTATAAAAACATCTAATAACTGTTGAAGTATTTCTCTTTTCATTAAGTTGTTTACTGATCAGACTCAGCCAGAATGTGTAAATTTTAATGGAATACAGCAAACAAAAACATTACAACATAAATAAAATCAAAACTTTTCTAACCTGTAAATCATAGTCACAAGATGTTCCAACCTGCACTATGTAATAATACGTAGTCAGTTTACAAGATGTTCCAACCTGCACTATGTAATAATACATAGTCACTTTACAAAATGTTCCAACCTGCACTATGTAATAATACATAGTCAGTTTACAAGATGTTCCAACCAACACTATGTAATAATATACAGTCAGTTTACAAGATGTTCCAACCTGCATTATGTAATAATACACAGTCAGTTTACAAAATGTTCCAACCTGCACTATGTAATAATACATAGTCAGTTTACAAGATGTTCCAACCAGCACTATGTAATAATACATAGTCAGTTTACAAGATGTTCCAACCTGCTCTGTGTAATAATACAGAGTCAGTTTACAAAATGTTCCAACCTGCACTATGTAATAATACATAGTCAGTTTACAAGATGTTCCAACCAGCACTATGTAATAATACACCGTCAGTTTACAAGATGTTCCAACCAGCACTATGTAATAATACACAGTCAGTTTACAAGATATTCCAACCTGCACTATGTAATAATACACAGTCACTTTACAAGATGTTCCAACCTGCACTATGTAATAATACATAGTCAGTTTACAAGATGTTCCAGCCTGCACTATGTAATAATACAGAGTCAGTTTACAAGATGTTCCAACCTGCATTATGTAATAATACATAGTCAGTTTACAAGATGTTCCAACCTGCACTATGTAATAATACATAGTCAGTTTACAAGATGTTCCAACCTGCTCTGTGTAATAATACATAGTCAGTTTACAAAATGTTCCAACCTGCACTATGTAATAATACATAGTCAGTTTACAAGATGTTCCAACCAGCACTATGTAATAATACACAGTCAGTTTACAAGATGTTCCAACCTGCATTATGTAATAATACACAGTCAGTTTACAAGATGTTCCAACCTGCACTATGTAATAATACATAGTCAGTTTACAAGATGTTCCAACCTGCACTATGTAATAATACATAGTCAGTTTACAAAATGTTCCAACCTGCACTATGTAATAATACATAGTCAGTTTACAAGATGTTCCAACCAGCACTATGTAATAATACACAGTCAGTTTACAAGATGTTCCAACCTGCATTATGTAATAATACATAGTCAGTTTACAAGATGTTCCAACCTGCACTATGTAATAATACATAGTCAGTTTACAAGATGTTCCAACCTGCTCTGTGTAATAATACATAGTCAGTTTACAAAATGTTCCAACCTGCACTATGTAATAATACATAGTCAGTTTACAAGATGTTCCAACCAGCACTATGTAATAATACACAGTCAGTTTACAAGATGTTCCAACCTGCATTATGTAATAATACACAGTCAGTTTACAAGATGTTCCAACCTGCACTATGTAATAATACATAGTCAGTTTACAAGATGTTCCAACCTGCACTATGTAATAATACATAGTCAGTTTACAAAATGTTCCAACCTGCACTATGTAATAATACATAGTCAGTTTACAAGATGTTCCAACCAGCACTATGTAATAATACACAGTCAGTTTACAAGATGTTCCAACCTGCATTATGTAATAATACACAGTCAGTTTACAAAATGTTCCAACCTGCACTATGTAATAATACATAGTCAGTTTACAAGATGTTCCAACCAACACTATGTAATAATACATAGTCAGTTTACAAGATGTTCCAACCTGCTCTGTGTAATAATACACAGTCAGTTTACAAAATGTTCCAACCTGCACTATGTAATAATACACAGTCAGTTTACAAGATATTCCAACCTGCACTATGTAATAATACACCGTCAGTTTACAAGATATTCCAACCTGCACTATGTAATAATACACAGTCAGTTTACAAGATGTTCCAGCACTGTGTAATAATAATTAATTGTTTGTAGTTTTTAAATTTTCCTTATAAAATGAAATCTTACCAGCATTGTATTTTGTTTCATGTGTAAGTTGTTAGTTCAGAAGTTTAAGAGCAATTTTATCTACATATAATTTGAACAAACATATTCCAGGTCACAAGGGTTGTCTTGCTGTGGGTGACTTACCACTTTCCAGACTTTGAAGAGGATGCAGACATGATGGAATTTTTGGAAAAATTTGAGTCTGTTCTTGAACAAGAGGTAATATAAATAAAATTGTTACTTTAGGTAAGATGTTTGTGTGATATTTCACAAAAATTAAACAAATATCCTTCTACATGGATGAATTTGTATATTTTTTTTATTTCTCATATAATAGTCTGATCTGTTGCTATTAAATTAGTTGAAATATGATATAAAAGTGGAATATTTAATTTAATGTATTTGAAATGTTTATTGTTTGTTTCAGAAAATGCAGAGTCAGTTACGGTTACTTAATATTGCTTGTGCTACTAAAGCTCGTAGTAGAACTGTTACTTTGGCTAGGTCCACTCGAGATGATGTCCTTTACTTTTCTATTCTTGGTGGCTATGAGCGGGGATTTGGAATTTTCATCTCTAAGGTTAACAAGGGCTCTAAAGCAGAAGACATGGGTTTACGACGAGGAGACCAGGTTGGTCAATGTTAAAGACTAATATAAACACAATGAAAGAGGTGGTCACAAATAGTACAGCAACTGTTGGAAAACCAGTTTGTTATTCTATTTTTGTCTTTTATTATTATAATAAGTTAAAATCAGTTTTATCAGATGGCTGTTTTTGAATAGTGTTTTAAAAGTAAATATTTTCAATGAGTATTAATGTTTCTGTCCTGTAACTTTCAGAAAACAAAAACTTGTAGATTTCTTTAACACTCCTACGAAAATTGGGGCCTAATAGGCCCCAGAGCAACTTGAAAGGTTATTAATATTAGGCTAATAATTTTGTATTTAAATGAAATTGCCATTAACTGACCCTATTCCTTTATATTTTAAGGAGCAATAATATTTTGACTTTTCAGACATTTGCAAAATAATATTTAAAATTTTTTTTAAAACATCAACTAAGAGTATCACTTTAGTGGATGCAAATGTTTTTTTCGTAGGAGTGGTAACTTAACTATTCAGGGATAATTTTAAACATAAAATAATTCATTAATTTTTAGATTCTGGAAGTAAACGGACAAAGTTTTGAACATGTAAGTCATGCTCGAGCTCTGGAAATCTTACGAGGAACGACCCATCTTTCAATTACTGTTAGGTCCAATCTGTTAGGTGAGGCTGAACATCTCTTTGTTTTATTTTTCTTGCCTTAACTTTCCATTCATGACACACAAAAATGTATCTTTCATCGGATCTCACTGTCTTAGTGCTAGCACTGCATTCACTCTTAGTTAAAAATAAGAATTTGATATTTTTTGCAAATAATCTTCAATTGTTTTGATGTTTCAAACTGTTTTATTACATGTAGATCTTAAAGAAATCAGTTTCTTCCCTAAAAATAATCACAATCTAAACAGAGTTGTCAGTTATTCAGTTGATTAAATTCAGTATTAAAACATTTATAAATTATGGTTTAAACGTGAAAAGCTGGCAAAAAATTAGACACCATTGGGCCTACAATATGTGACACACATGAACTGCATGCATTATTTTTTACTTTCCTTTTAAATTTAATTTGGTCATTTTGGATTTAAAATCAAAGGCATATAAAAATAGAACTTAAAAATTTTATGATTGGTGGGAAGAACGGAGGTGAACATAATGAGGACAAATGGAGATCAGTAACTTGAGTTTTGTTTAAATTCTAATTTGTCTTTGGCAGAATTTTAATTATTTAATACTTAAAAATTATTTCGAAATAATATGTATATTTTTATGATGTAACTGTTATGAAAACCATTCTAACTTGTCAATATAATCCTAGTTAAACTGGAGGAAGAAATGATCATTGAATGTTTGTAATATAAATTTCATTTTCTGTTATTTAGTACATTAAAGGTTTTGAAATTTAAGGACAAAGTTTTCTATGATAATAATTTTGGATCAGTAATTACCTCGTTGATGTGAAGTTAAATAACAGGAAATGAAATGTGGTAACTGTGTAAACTTTAAACATTCTGTTCATAGTGAAACATAGGTTTTGGTAAATCATTAGCTGCAAGCTAGATACAGAAGAACTCTGAATAACGAAAATAGATTACTGACTTACAGAAGGTATGGATTGTTTCTTGTCGCATGTTTTAAGAAAGTAAGGAAAGGAATTTTATGTACTTCCAAATTTGTGTCCAAACATGTTATTAATGTGATAATTCACAGAAAGTACCTGATATCAAACCCAACCTGTATTCTTAAATTTCTAGCCACTTTTTTCATACATAAAGGGAATCCTTAGGCCTAAATACTTATTTCACGTTTGCACACTATTGAGTTTTTTTTACCTTTTATGATAATTGACAGATTTATTAAATATTAACTAAGAAAAAAACTAAATTTTTAGAGGTTGTATTTGTTATTACTTTTTATTTTTAAGTTTTTAAAGAGATGCTCAACACCCCAGAAAATGTTCCTCGCCAACGAGGAAGAAAACTTTCAGAAATTCCTTGCCTACATCCTGATCCCAGAGCTAGGTTTTCTTCTCACTTCGACATTCCTTTTGAAGTGGGAGTGAGTGCGTTACTCCAGCTTCCCAGGTCTTCTCCACGCCAGTGTCTGAGAACTACATCTAGTCCTGTTGGGGAAATTAAAGAAGACAAAAAAGGATTCAAGACTCTTAACAACCGGGGAAAGATCAAAAGAGCTTTAGCAAAAATGAGCATAACTTCTAAGCCTGTCAAAAGGTTAGATGGCCTTCAATTTAAAGAAATGATTGCCTAGTTAATAATAAAAGAGCGTAACTTCTAAACCTGGCAAAAGGTTAGATGGCATTCAATTTAAAGAAATGATAGCCTAGTTAATAATAAAAAAAAGTTGTTGTTTTTTTAAATATGAATATTGTTTTCAAGTCCATGGGTGAGAGGATGTTTTTTACTTTCGTATTTTACCATAGTATGTGACATCTTAAGTAATGACTGAGAGTTTATCAGTTTATGTAAGTGTGATTATTATATGTTTGGAGAACTTTTGTCAAACAGAACTGTTCCTGTTTTTATTCATAAAATACAATGACAGGCGAGTTTTGTTCAGTTGTTATATTTACATCAAATACATACATGTTTATGTAATTTTTCTTTGCATTTAGGACTTTTACCAACTGTTAACTTTCAGAGTTTCTGAGTGAAGTGTTTGTTTCTTTGTTACAGTGAAGCTCCGTTGAACAGTTCTGATGACAGTGTGTTTTCCTTGAAGAGTAATGGCCCAACAAAGTATCAGAGTACAGCATCTCCAAAGCGATCCTGTGGAACCCTCCATCACAGTCACAGCAATCCAGACCTAGCATCGCTGTCAGCATACAATGAACCACAGATGTGGCCAGACTTTCCAGAACATGTGCTTAAAGTGTTTAGAACAGATCAAAGTTTCAAATATTTACTTGTTCATAAGGTGAGTTAATTGTACTTTCTATGCTGGCTGGCTGGTTTGAATCTCTGGATAGAATCACCATCCAGGCTCAACCTTTGTTTATTCATGGTTGTAACTTTATATAAAAAAAAAATTCACGTTTTGTTTTTAACATCAACTGTTTATTGGGTAAAATTCCAAATGATTTTTTCTGTAAATGTGTCAGCTCTCTCTAATTTTAGCTCTTTAAATCTCAAAAATGATTAGTGGTATCATTACGGTTTTATAAAGCCTGATGTCAATGTGTAAGTCGAAATTTATTTTAAAAGGTATACGAATCATAGTGACGATTAGGAAAGTATTAAATTTATTCTGTGTTTTAGATATTTGTGACTCATCAATTTTTTACTCACAGGAAACTACTGCGAGAGAGGTGGTAATGTTATCCCTCAGGGAATTTGGAATCACAGACCCCAGCAGGTAAGAAAGAGGGTTTTAGGTAAAGGATCTGACTGAGATAAGGAAAGATTGATTTTCATCTGATTAGCACATGTGTGTTTCATAGACATTATAACTAATCATTAGTACTCACAGTATGTGAACATAAGTATCCGTAATTCTCATCTTAAACTTGATCTAGTCATCAGTAGTAATATTGTGAATTTAAATTAATACTTGTTTCTGTACTTGGTAAAATTTCATGCAGTTTTAGATGCATCTTGTTGAAATATTTAACTGGACTATTGGACCAGTAATGGAAATGTGTCATTTGAAAAACAAAATGAATAAATATTGTCATTTTATTATCGCAATGAAATACGGTTAAAGAAAACAACAAAACACCGAGACCATTAAATGCAAATTAAACCTATGGAAAAATGTGACACTGACACTAGTTGTATGTTTCTGGTGGATCCATTAAGTTCAGTTATAGAAAGAACATGTTAACTAAAGAAGCACCATTTCTGCTAAATGACAAAGTAAATTTTTATTTATCTTAAATTTTTACTGCAGCAAATACTCACTGTGTGAGGTGACTTGTGGAGAAGGTGGAGTCATTAAGCAACGAAGATTACCTGATCAGATGAACAACTTGGCTGAAAATATTGGACTCAGTAGTCGCTACTACTTAAAGAATAAGTCGTCAACTGAAGCCCTTGTACCAGATGATTTAGCAGGGGTGAGTTAGTTTACGACTAGTTTAGATCAACTCTTTGTAACAGCTGTGTCCATTTATGAGTTTAGAAGTGTCGATTGTTTGGTTTTATTTCATTACTTGCATATTCTTATAAATTATTTTGTTTTATCAAAAAGGGGTGTACTTTGATTTATTTGGTTTTTCTACCAACATTGGATTTCAAATAAACAGCAAGATAATGTTTTGTACTCTAGGAACTTCTTCGGGAGAGTCAAGTTCACTTTCTTCATTTAAATAGTGTGGAAGTTGCCACCCAGCTCACCTTGGAAGACTTCAGCATTTTCTGCCAAATTGAGCCTACAGAGTATATTGGAGACTTGTTTAAACTCAAATCTAAATATGGAACTCCAATGCTGTCAAAGTTTGGTGAGGTAACTGAAAGATATGGCTGTCTTGTACAATATGATTTAAGTAGTGTTTTCAGTAAAGTAATAAGGTTTTTAGTATTTGTCTGTCATCTTTACTGTGTTTCTTAACACAGTTACTATATCTTTGTAAAGTGATATTTAGATCAAGGTCTTGAACACGAAAAACAGCTGACTGTTTGATTGACCTGTTGACTTGACGTAAGGTCTGACAGTTGAATGTGAGTATGGCACACGGTGTTATGGCACATAGAAAAATTTCACACATGTTTAAAGCAGCTGTAGTCAGTGGATAAGAAAAACAAACAAATACTCTTCATAAGGTGATTTAATCCTAAGATAATCATGCACAAAATGTTCTATTTCCATTACATATAATTCTCATGTAAAATAACTTCTTCAGTGGATGCAAATTATGGAGAAAAGATTTTAGTATATAATAAAATATACTACATTTCACTGAAAGACCTTAAACAGTATTGAACAATTTTAAACACAATGTGTAAGAAATGATAATTTCTGTTTGAAGGTAACAATTAATGTACTTCAGCTGATAATGAAGAAACTTACTTTAAACTGTTGGTAGATAATAACAGTTAGAGACCTACCGACTGGTTGTCTGTATATTAAACTCAGGGAATGTAGCTGACAGTCTTACTGACTTTCTAAAGTATAATACAGTATATAGTAGTTTCAAAACAGTTTCAAGTTGACAGTATGGATACTTGAAATTCACAGTTATGATGTTATTTATTGTATTTGATGGGCACATTATAACAAAGATAAGAAAGTATTGAGTAACAAGTGTAATAAAGAACACTGTTAAGGTAATAAGATAAACTGTAGAGTAACAAGAGTAATAAAGAACACTGTTAAGGTAATAAGATAAACTGTAGAGTAACAAGAGTAATAAAGAACACTGTTAAGGTAATAAGATAAACTGTAGAGTAACAAGAGTAATAAAGAACACTGTTAAGGTAATAAGATAAACTGTAGAGTAACAAGAGTAATAAAGAACACTGTTAAGGTAATAAGATAAACTGTAGAGTAACAAGAGTAATAAAGAACACAGTTAATGTAATAAGGTAAGATAAACTGTAGAGTAACAAGAGTAATAAAGAATACTGTTAATGTAATAAGATAAGATAAACTGTAGAGTAACAAGGATAATGAAGAACACTGTTAATGTAATAAGATAAGATAAACTGTAGAGTAACAAGGATAATGAAGAACACTGTTAATGTAATAAGGTAAGATAAACTGGAGAGTAAAATGGGTAATAAAGAACACTGTTAAGGTAATAAGATAAACTGTAGAGTAACAAGGGTAATAAAGAACACTGTTAAGGTAATAAGATAAACTGGAGAGTAACAAGGGTGATAAAGAACACTGCTCAGGTAATAAGATAAGGAAATGCATTTGTTCTCTTCAGTTAAAGCAAGTACATTTATTCAAACACCAATAGGTTGTGTTTAACTTAATAGTGAAAGAAGTTAGTTTTAAACCATAGTAAGATGGAATATAGAGTTATTCAAGTTATAATAAATATGAATTCGTCCTTCATTTTTTTACTCTGCTGAGATAGCTGTAGGTTACTAATGTTTAGAGTGATTCTCTGTGGTGGACACAGCAAATATCCCACTGCTGTTTCACTTCTCTCTTTATGTGTTATCAATTATTAATCTTTAAAACCCGTACATTATCAAAAAGAACTATTATCAGTTATTCCTTAGGTAAATAAACTGCTTAGATTGAATAATACTGACTAAAATGTTGCCCACAGCTCGTGAACAGAGAAATGTTTTGGGTAGTGACTGAAGTTTGCAGTGAACCAAATCTTTTAAGAAGGATGAAAATAATCAAACAGTTCATTAAAGTAGCAAGTAAGTGTTAACAAAGTACATATGCTTTGAGGCATGAAGTATTATCTGTTCGTTTCTTGTACCCTTAAATAGCAGCAGTTATCAGTTGATTCTGCTACGTACAACATTTCTGCTATTTTAGGGTTAAAATTGAATAGATGGTGAATAAACATAAATAGCTTAAAAATAGTTTTGTCATACAACAAGAGAATTACTTAAGAACTTTGAATATTTCTAAATGGTTTTAGTTTTTTGTCTTTTCAAATTATGCAAATGAAATTCTGACTCTTTGAAAGGTTGGTTTCAGACTTGTCAACATAATAAACTTTAAAAAATATATATTTTTATAGTTTAAAATGTGAAGTTATAAGTAATCAAAGAATGACCTTGATATGAAGCATTATCATTGTTTTATTTGTATTTAGTTTATAATTCTAAATGTTAAGATTTGCCATTATGTTTGTCATTAGTCATGTTTTTTTTTATTTTAATTATAGTGATTAATTTTTTATATAAACTTGTTGAAATTTTCATATGATAATTTGTTACCTCAATCAAATAATTAGAAATTATCCCATCGTTTAGGACAGTGTAAAGAATGCAAGAACTTCAACTCCATGTTTGCCATCTTGAGTGGACTTGACCATGGGGCAGTATCAAGACTAAGGTCCACGTGGGAGAAACTGCCTTCTAAATATTCCAAGTTTTTTAAAGTGAGAATTTCAACAAAATGATTTGAAGAGATGAGCCCAATTTCATTATTTTTGTGCATTTAAAAAATTAAAAGATATTAATATAATGTAAAGACATGAACTCAAAAAATATTGTACTGCTTTAGTTTAATGTTATTAAATTTGTTTTTAGGATTTGAGTGATCTCATGGACCCTTCTCGAAATATGTGTAAATATCGTACACTTATCAGCAGTGAAAACACACAACCTCCTGTGGTAAGTCATATTAAATACAAATGTCACATATATAATTTGGTATTAGTGATTACATTATTCCCCAACAGGGTTTAGTTATCTCCTTGTTTTATCTAATATGTATTTAACTTTGATTAAATGAAACACGGATACCACTTTTTACTTGAAATGTTTTGACAAATAGTTTGATTTTTACATTGTTTCAAATCTTGTAGTTACATGCTATTGAGGTCCAAAGGCAAAAGTTTTATCTTGAAAAAAAGAAATTTGCAACAGCATGGATTGTCCCTTATTATAAGATAATTCTGTAAACAAATCTAGCAACTGTTTTTTTTAATATGGTCTTTAAAATTTAGCTGATTTTCTCTTCCTTTCAGTGTTTTTCTTGCTGATATAAAACCTTGTTGTCCTTAGATACCTTTTTATCCAGTGGTCAAGAAAGACCTCACTTTCATTCATCTAGGAAATGATTCCAGAGTTGAGGGATTGGTGAGTAAATCCTTGTAGAAATACTAATTATGTAACACAATTTTTGGCCTTCCTTCTGATGTTGTGGAAAGACTTTTCTGATCATAGATCCTTTGATTGGATTTTTTTTATTACTATACAGCATTTACCATCGGAGAAGCAAATAATAACACAGAATCATTCCTGCAGGTGCAAACAGTATAAATGAGGAATGTTTTTCAGGTGTACTAATTTCTCAAGCTTTACTTTAGTGCCTTTTGTAGAACATTTGCAGAGATATTTAAAAACAAATTGGTACATGATGTTACAAGGTCACGTGCAAAGTATACTTGTTCTGTTGCAGGTCAATTTTGAAAAGCTGAGGATGCTAGCAAAGGAAGTGAGACAACTTGTGAACATGTGTTCAGCTCCTTATGTAAGTGTCTTTTTATTTGGACATTCTTCAACAAACTGTTCTTTTTATTAAAAGCATTGGATGTGAAGGAATAGAACATTGTGCCACTATAATTTTGTAAGGAGGATTAGAACACAAGTAAATTTGTGACATCAGCTTGATATTTTTCTTCTCATAACTAGAACGTAAGAATCTCCCTCACAGCAAGGTCTGTTTACGGTTATTAGGCTGTTAACAAATAACCAGTATTTTGTGAAATAAATTGTAGCTTTGACAATGATTTCATGGAACTGATCAATTAGTAACACCACAAAACAAATCATAAGTTTATTTGTTAACAACAATGACATAGCCTTAGTGGAATTTACTGCTCTAGTTACATCAATGTTAGTTTTAAGGAACTGCCCCAGTAATAACAATGACATAGCCTTAATGGAATTTACTGCTCTAGTTACATCAACGTTAGTTTTAAGGAACTGCCCAATAATAACAATGACATAGTCTTAATGGAATTTACTGCTCTAGTTACATCAATGTTAGTTTTAAGGAACTGCCCAGTAATAACAATGACATAGCCTTAATGGAATTTACTGCTCTAGTTACATCAATGTTAGTTTTAAGGAACTGCCCAGTAATAACAATGACATAGTCTTAATGGAATTTACTGCTTTAGTTACATCAACGTTAGTTTTAAGGAACTGCCCAGTAATAACAATGACATAGCCTTAATGGAATTTACTGCTCTAGTTACTTCAATGTTAGTTTTAAGGAACTGGCCCAGTAATAACAATGACATAGCCTTAATGGAATTTACTGCTCTAGTTACATCAATGTTAGTTTTAAGGAACTGGCCCAGTAATAACAATGACATAGCCTTAATGGAATTTACTGCTCTAGTTACATCAACGTTAGTTTTAAGGAACTGCCCAATAATAACAATGACATAGTCTTAATGGAATTTACTGCTCTAGTTACATCAATGTTAGTTTTAAGGAACTGCCCAGTAATAACAATGACATAGCCTTAATGGAATTTACTGCTCTAGTTACATCAATGTTAGTTTTAAGGAACTGCCCAGTAATAACAATGACATAGTCTTAATGGAATTTACTGCTTTAGTTACATCAACGTTAGTTTTAAGGAACTGCCCCGTAATAACAATGACATAGCCTTAATGGAATTTACTGCTCTAGTTACTTCAATGTTAGTTTTAAGGAACTGGCCCAGTAATAACAATGACATAGCCTTAATGGAATTTACTGCTCTAGTTACATCAATGTTAGTTTTAAGGAACTGGCCCAGTAATAACAATGACATAGCCTTAATGGAATTTACTGCTCTAGTTACATCAATGTTAGTTTTAAGGAACTGGCCCAGTAATAACAATGACATAGCCTTAATGGAATTTACTGCTCTAGTTACATCAATGTTAGTTTTAAGGAACTGGCCCAGTAATAACAATGACATAGCCTTAATGGAATTTACTGCTCTAGTTACATTAATGTTAGTTTTAAGGAACTGGCCCAGTAATAACAATGACATAGCCTATGGAATTTACTCACAGTGTTGTTTCTAGAGACTTCACAGATGTCATGGAACTGATCAATCAGTTACATAAATGTCAATTTTGATCCACACATGGAAGAAACATAAAAAGGTGAAACTTGCCTAACACAGAACATAGTTTCATCCAGTGTGGTGAAATTCGTTCAGCAGTAACACAGGTTCTGTGGGTCTGAACCATTAGGTTAACTGTTGCTCACTATGTCTGTTTTGTACAGGATCTATTCAACATGTTGGAGTCTGGAGGAGCTAATCCTTCTGTTGCCATGGCGTCCTTGAATAGTGTTGCCACGACAACTAATGCTGCTACTGTGAAAAGAAGAAAAAAGAGCATCACACAACCTAATCCCAAGAAAATGTTTGAAGAAGTAAGAAAACTACATAACCTAACCATAGAACTAAGTTTTGTACCATGTGTAAAAGAAGGAAACTACATAACCTAACCATAAAACTAAGTTTTGTACCATGTGTAAAAGAAGAAAACTACATAACCTAACTGTAGAACCCTGTGTAATAGAAGGAAACTACATAACCTAACCATAGAACAGTGTGTAATAGAAGGAAACTACATAACCTAACTGTAGAACCATGTGTAATAGAAGGAAACTACATTACCTAACCATAGAACCGTGTGTAATAGAAGGAAACTACATAACCTAACCGTAGAATTGTGTGTAATAGAAGGAAACTACATTACCTAACTGTAGAACCATGTGTAATAGAAGGAAACTACATAACCTAATCGTAGAATTGTGTGTAATAGAAGGAAACTACATAACCTAACCGTAGAATTGTGTGTAATAGAAGGAAACTACATAACCTAACCGTAGAACCATGTGTAATAGAAGGAAACTACATAACCTAACTGTAGAACCATGTGTAATAGAAGGAAACTACATTACCTAACTGTAGAACTGTTTGTAATAGAAGGAAACTACATTACATAACTGTAGAACCATGTGTAATAGAAGGAAACTACATTACCTAACTGTAGAACCATGTGTAATAGAAGGAAACTACGTAACCTAACCGTAGAATTGTGTGTAATAGAAGGAAACTACATTACCTAACTGTAGAACCATGTGTAATAGAAGGAAACTACGTAACCTAACCGTAGAATTGTGTGTAATAGAAGGAAACTACATTACCTAACTGTAGAACCATGTGTAATAGAAGGAAACTACATAACCTAACTGTAGAACCGTGTGTAATAGAAGGAAACTATATTACCTAACTGTAGAACCATGTGTAATAGAAGGAAACTACATAACCTAACTGTAGAACCATGTTTTGTACCATGTGTGATAGATAGAAAGAGTGTAACTAAACTTGATAACTTAGTGGAATGTGGGAATGAAAACCAAGTCAATTTTATAGACTAGAAATGTTTATCTTGTGGATGTAATTTGTAAATGTCTCAAATTTCAACATAAAATTCAGCTAATATATAAATAGAGCATTTCTGAAAATGCAAAACTTTGTAAGTAATGAGGAAGAAAATTGTGGGTCAACAAAGAATTTCGATATTTATATTGTTAGGCAACATAGTGGAAATTAGGGAATTTATTTGTTTTGTACGTCAGGCCCAGATGGTGAGAAGAGTGAAGACTTACTTGGCGAACCTTAAAGTCATTACAGATGAAGAACAATTGAGAAGTATGTCATTAGATTGTGAACCATTGACAGGAACAGGTAAAAATTTGTGTCTTATGTGGAAGTTGTAATAATTAACACTTGAAGCCATTAGTACTTGATGAAACTCCATAATTACAGAATTGAGGGAACACAAGATAGTTGTAAATTTGATTATTTAAACAGTTTTATGCTCCGTGACAAATCTGTAAGTTAAGTTCCCTGTGAATTACTCCATCTCTAAAATCAATTTTTTTTATACTAATGTACAGTTATAATGTAATGGATGTAATTGTGGAACGTTAGTGTTTATTTTAGGCTGAAGTTACAGTTTTGCTATGTAATTTCAGATTTAACAATTGTCTTTAATGTTTACTGTTTCTTTACCAGGTGTTGCTAATATACAGACTAGAAAACAACATCCTTCACCAACCTTATCTTCAGCTAGCAGTAACAGCACTGCCTCGGAAGGAAAGAAGTCAGTTAACACAGGACAAAAGTTTGGTAATTAAGAATTTTACTATAAAACAGGGAAGGTACATGAAGAAGAAAGAAAGAATTTGTAAAGAGAAACGTGAGAAGTGTGTATTTAATGAGCTGTAGCAATTGCTAAGTTTCACTCTTAAATACACAGCTTGCTTTAACTGTAAGTTTATTATACAAATTACACAGAAGATTTTAATAGGATTTCCTTAATTATGTGTAAAATATTCCATATGAACATCTTAAAGAATTATTGACAGAGATTATTGATATAAATTTCCTAATTATAAGATAGAATTGTTTTATTTCACTTCATCATCCTGTTTTAAGTTTTTTTATTCCAAGTGAGAGAAAATGTTTAAGCAAATTAACTTTTAAACTTTAAATCAACAGTGTTATTTTTATTATTAAATCAACTGTTATTTTTATTATTAAATCAACTGTTATTTTTATTATTATGTGAATTTTGACTTGTTTTATGACTGTTACACCTCACCACCAACAGTCTTTAGAAGAGTAAAACCTACGATGAATGATTTTTGGTCTGCTGTGTCTCAGCCTCCACTGAATGTATTTTTCTATTTCTCAGGTACGGAATCCCCTCAGGCTGTTAGGAAGATGCTTGCTCTTTGTGATCACACTAAGCTTCGCCCTTACCAACCTACTAGACACACTAATTCGCCCTCGCGCTCTCCAAATATGGCTCGACGATGGCAAGACAACGGGCATAACCATGGTCGCTCCCATAGTGACACCCACAGCCCGTCTAAGCTTTCAGTAGATCTATCAGCAGAGAGCTCTAGTGTGACTTGTCTAAACCAACATCCACTTCGTAAGTCACAGACCTCAGGTAGTGTAATGGTTGTTGTGATTTTGAATACAAGGTTTTAAATTCTAGACAAATTACATTCCACTCTGTGAGTAAGACATAAAGAAACTTCTAGTAGGTAGCTTAAACTGTAAATTCCTAGTTTGGTTTGAAGACCTGTAGAGTTATACAGCATCTCTCAAGAGTATCACCACAAACAGGTAACACTATGATTAAGTTTTAACTCCATATAGTAACCTTTTTCTCTTGGAAAATTTGTAATCTTGAAGTCACTGCTGTGATAGTTCAGAAAAATGAAGATTTAACTTTTGGAAAGGAAAGTAAAACTTTCCATAAAGGTTTATTTTCCAGTGATTAATCATGTAAAATGGTTTTGCCTTTTTTGATAAAAATAATTACTGCTTTATTGTTCCAATTATTTATGTTATAATTTTTAACGTTCTATAAATTAAAATCTTTACAGTTAAATTATGGTTACATTACTAATTTTAACTTCAGCCAATAACTGTTAAATTTAAGGTTAGAACACACTCGGCACTCTGAAGAAAAAGGCCTTCGGAGACAAAAGAAATAAACTTGTTTTGAAAGAGCAATCGATTGATTTTATTGTAGTTGTTTATTCAAAGTTTTTGGTTACCAAACATTTTTCTAAATCTAAAAAACCAGTTTTCTAAAGGCATCATTGATATTTTATCTGCAACACAATAATCTAAGGAAATGAACAAGGGATGTTATAATATTACATTCTCACTTTTTGGTAAAGACAATGACTTTTTTAAGTTTGTAAAAACAGATAACTTCTTAAGTCACTGTTCAGAAATTATTCTCAGTGATGTAGACATAATATTGATTTAGCTTTCAATGAACTCTTCCTACCAGCTTCAACAGAAACACAAAATTTCAGTTTTTGATATGAAATCCTTCTTCAAATCAAAGTTGGTTATTCACTAACTGAAAGACAGTTGACTCCCCTCTCTCGAATGTTTCGGTAATTATGGAGGCCTCGGTAACGATTCTAAAATTTGAAATAGCCGCCTCACTTAGGACTAGTTCTTTTAAAGGCCAGAGCTGAACTTGTACTTTGATGAAATACATTACTGACAAGACTCACAACTGATAAACTTCGTTATTGCCAAGTTAGCCTAGCACTGATTAGTTGAGGCAGGTACATATAACTTGTACATTTTCATAGGATCAGTCACATCAACAGACAGCAGCAGTGGAGGAAACTTTCGTTGTCATCATAGTTACGATGTGGACTCTAGTAATAATTCTGTAGGTTTTGACAACCATAGCAACAATTCCGTTGGGTCAACGAACTCACCTCTGCAATACCATCACTTTCATTATGGTGAGTCAGACAAGGGTCTCATTATCTTCAGTCAGGCTAAAGACTTTATAAGACGTCAAATTATGTTGGTGGTAAACAAACCTATTGGTACTTACCTTCATTTATAAATAACTAGTTTACTGAGTGATAATAATAATACATGTATGGTTTTAAGTGATCTAACCATAACAGATGCATAAAAGCAAGGATTATGTTAGTGATATAAGCACTACACATGTATGACTGTAAGAGATCCAAGTATTACATGAGTAAGGTCTGTGATATAAATACTACATGTGTTTGTAATTAAGGTATTTATTAATGATATAAGCAGCCTATGTCTGTGGTGATTTGTTTACAGTGTTATTGTGTAATAACTGTTCCTATTAACACAGTAGTGATTCTTAAGACTTATAATGGTGCTAATCAGGCTTTTCAATGTCCAGGACTGATACAGTACAGACTACCCTTGTGTAACTTTGTACTTAACAACATACAAACGAATAATTATGATACCAACACTGAGTTCTAGTTTTTTGAAAAGCTTCCAATCTCATTTGGAGTAAGCCCACACTGGGGACTCAGCACAACCCCAGGATTGACACTTGGTATTCAAATCAACTCAACCAAATGGGAAATAAATTGGTATCTCATTAAGGAATGAAGCTGTAATCATGATAATTTTAACACTTGTGCTCTTCAAGTGAAGTAATTTTATATGAGAGAATCACACTTCAAAACTCCAAGATAACTGTGTAACCTTAAATGTCACAGTTCACTGTGTTGTGTCTCACTGTTTATTCTTTATCACTTAATGGTTCCGTCACTTTCTGTTTGCCAGTGAGCTCTTTGTGTTGTCACTTTTCTGTACTCTTCATACTTCCATCACTGTGTTGTTTCTTACCTCACTGGACACTTCACTCCCCCACTACTGTGTTGTTTTTTACATCACTGGACATTTTATGCTAATTGTTAATCACTTGATGCTCTGTATTTTACCACAACTGGAAATTTTAGAAGTTATTAGTCTTACTCCTGTAATGAACTTTACCAAGAAGTGTTTCAGCTAGTCCTCATTACCAAAAAGTGTTTCAGCTAGTCCTCATTACCAAGAAGTGTTTCAGCTAGTTCTCGTTACCAAGAAGTGTTTCAGCTAGTTCTCGTTACCAAGAAGTGTTTCAGCTAGTCTTCATTACCAAAAAGTGTTTCAGCTAGTCTTCATTACCAAGAAGTGTTTCAGCTAGTCTTCATTACCAAGAAGTGTTTCAGCTAGTCTTCATTACCAAGAAGTGTTTCAGCTAGTCTTCATTACCAAGAAGTGTTTCAGCTAGTCTTCATTACCAAGAAGTGTTTCAGCTAGTTCTCGTTACCAAAAAGTGTTTCAGCTAGTTCTCGTTACCAAAAAGTGTTTCAGCTAGTTCTCGTTACCAAGAAGTGTTTCAGCTAGTCCTCATTACCAAGAAGTGTTTCAGCCAGTCCTCGTTACCAAGAAGTGTTTCAGCTAGTCTTCATTACCAAGAAGTGTTTCAGCTAGTCTTCATTACCAAGAAGTGTTTCAGCTAGTCCTCATTACCAAGAAGTATTGAGAATAGTCAGAGTGGTAATTCATGTTGGTTAAGTGTAGAGAAGTAAACAGGTAATCAAACACAGTTACAGAATGTTCTTCTATGTTTGTATGTTATCACTTGAACACATACAACATTTAGATACATCACCTTAAGCATGGGATATCTCTAAAGTTTCAATATATGAAACAGATAATATAAAAACTGTAGTATTTTTATACTATTGATGAAATGTTTCTGTTTCTTAAAGAATTCACTGTATATATGTTGGAACTCCTTTCATTACTGGATTTAAAATTCACTCTAATTATGCAAGTGTATAGAATATATTGATGTTACTTTCTGATTCTGCTATTGTTTACTTTTAGGCCTATTTTAGTGCATTCAATATAGGAAAGTTTGAGAGTGCCATTAAAAATAAACTGATTTTCTTTTTCAATTAACATTTTCAGTGTCACACTCACCAGCTGTTATTCATATGAAAACAAGTACTCCATACACGCCACAAGGAGTCCAAGTACTTCCACCAATCCCTTCTGGTGTGTACACTAGTTATTATGTTTATATAACTATTTCTTTTTTCTCGTATGACATGTGATGGTATTAATCAAATGGTCAAATTTCATAAAATGTAATAGAGATTTGAGAATTAGGGAAAAGTTAATAGTTCACTAAATCATCTAGACCTGGCATGGCCATGCGTGTTAAGACACTCGACTCGTAATCCGAGGGTTGCAGGTTCAAATCTCGGTCACACCAAACATGCTCACTCTTTCAGCTGCAGGGGCATTATAAATGAGGGTCAATCCCACTATTCGTTGGTAAAAGAGTAGCCCAAAAGTTGGCAGTGGGTGGTGATGACTAGATGCCTTCCCTCTAGTCTTACACTGCTAAATTAGGGACGGCTAGCATGGATAGCCATCGAGTAGCTTTGTGCGAAATTCCAAAACAAAAAAAATGTTCCAAGTAGGTACTTCTGATCGAAAATTAAAGTTAAGTAGATTAAAAACAAATTGAGTGCCATTATAATCTAGTTCGTATCGGAATACGGAAACATGGAAAGCTTTGTGCGAAATTCAAACAAACAAACAAAATATCATCTTCTAGTTTGTTTTAGTTAATTTTACTGTCATTTTATCCTGTATTATCAAGTCATTGATTATAATTCAGTTAGTTCTGTAGTAATCGTGTGTGATCATGAATGAATAGTTTAAATAACAAAGATAAAATGCTTTTCACCCAATATTCTAAATTGATGTTTTTCATCATTTAAAATCACTGTAAATCTGTGTTATTAAGGCTTAAGTCTAATTGTGTTATTTCTTTTTTTAAATAAAAGTTAAGCCTAACTTGGCAAATATGTTTTTTCTTACATTAACCTGTTGTAATAGGTGTAAATATTAGATTTTCTCATACCTATTACATTTTGTTTCCAATTGTATTTCTTGCTCACCATTTTAAAGTGCTTCTGAAAAAAGGTTAGCTACTACAGGTGACCTATGTTGGGCATCTCTTGCTGGTTGTATTGTACTTGATTATGGCTAAGAAACACTTAAATTTCAGAAAACATCTTGTGAACTTTTAAAGTATATCTGTACTTTCATCAGTTAACGTGTTGTTATGTCAAACTATATCATGTCAAAGAGAGTTTGGAAAAATACTAATTATCAACAGTACTACAACAACCATAACTTACAAACATAAATCGAGTTTGTCTGATTAAGAAACGATTTCATTTTATTAAATAATAAATATAATAGAGATGTCAAATAAGCACCTTAATATATAAGATTCTCTATATTTTCTCCTCAAAAGGTCTTCCATCAACCTCACCCTTAATGTCTCCACTCTATCCCATAAGTGACAGCTCACACTATTCACTGATTCATGAACAGAGGCTCTTAGACTGTCCACATTCATCTAAGGTCATGCCCTATGGACGTCCTAAAGCCCATTTAGCTCGGGCTCGTAGTCACGATGGTATGACATTTGTCGGTTACTATAATAAAGATAGCGCAGATCCTGAAGAAGATGGTAATTTATTTTTAATTAAAAATTTTGTTTTAGGCTACATCATTTTTAGCCATAAATGTAAGCAAGATGTCAACTTGTAGGCATCTCTCACTGAATAAATAATTTTTCTGTGTATAAATTCAACTTGTAAGGAAAAGTAAGTTCCATACTTTGAGTGTAAGTTTTGTTGAAAGTTTTTAACAGCTGTGGCTAGTGAGCTGTGTACTTGAAATGTAAGATATGTAACAAGAGTGTTCTATAATAATAGCTGTAAAAGGTTTTTACCTTTGTGCTTCTACAAATTTCGTTTTTTTCTTTTATAGATGATGAAGATACTGAGGTGTCAGCTGTGTAACTAGAAATGTCTTGTGGCAAGACTTTAACTGTTCCTCGTTTCATACACGTTGACTAGTCTCATGTATTACGACGTGTAATAGAGTGACAGGTACTAAAAACAAGTTCTTAAAACCTTTCTAGATGACTTTAATTTACTTGGCACTTAAGGCCAGTGCTTTTGAACTCTGGTTTCAATGGTGACCCATCACTCCCTGGACAGGATGCCAGTCTATTGCAGATTAACCTCTAGTACCAGTTGTAGAGTTATGTAGACAGGAAGAAGTAGAATAAGGTGCCTTGCTCAAGGATGCAACATCACAATGTGGGTCAGTGTCAAAACTACCCAACTATGAGTCATAAGTGTGTGGTCATACTGCCCACCAGAACAACTTTAATATCCTTAAAATGAAAAACTGTAAGGAACTATAAATGACCTATGGCACACCTAGAGGATTAGGGGTATCATCTTTAAAATATGTTGATGGGTTCTACACACGCACCAGAAATATAAACCAGTAGCTATGTACTGAAAAGTGTAAGATTTCCATTCAACAGTCATCGTTTTCCTATCGAAAGGTTAGATTTCCATCTTAGTAGTGTGAACTTTTGTTGTAATATTTGGTTCAGGGCTAGTGTATTCAATATTTGTATGTATTGTATATTGAGTATAATTTTGTTTAACTTTGTTATTAGTATGAAAATAACAATGTTTATATTGAGATATGGAACATGATGTTGTGGAAACATGACTGTGATCTTTCAACTGGAGGCAGACAAGTTAAGTGTTTCTTGAAAGTGTACAAAAATACATAGTAGTATCAAAGATACGTTGTTTTTTCTGTGAATGTGTATTAATTTTATAAATAGCTGATTGTATAAAGTAAGGTTTACCCATTGAACAAAAAAAAACAACTTTTTATCCCAGGTTTTATTTTCAAAAGAAACTCACCTGTATGATGGAATTGTAAAAATGTATTTTTTTTTCTGCAGAAAATATACAAAAAAATAAACTATTCATTGATTTACACTGAAACACAATAGAGATGTGTTGGTTGAGTAGTAAGTTTGTGATCCCTATGAAACAGTTGTTTATTGTAGTTTGTACACTATATACAGTGTCTGAACAAATCAAATTTATTGGAACCATATTTACATCGTAATAAAAAATATGGTTTATTTATTATCAAACCTTAACCAAGTAATAGTAATTAATGAAGCCTACTTAATTCTTCAATAAAATCAACATTTTAAAGTTACAATGATGAGGCAGGTCAAACAATGGATTGTAATGTTTTATAACCCAAGAAATAAAATTGTTTAAATATATATTTAAAAATGACTTGTAGAGGAGTGAATAATGTTCTAACCTTTTTCAGTCATAGTTCACAAAAAAAGAAAGAGGTAACTGACCAATAGCTCATTCAGATAGTGGGTTTATCACCATCACAGAAAACTGTATAAACATATTTTGATGACATAAAAATACAGAGATGCCAACCATTACGACTTGAGTGCAATCATTACGATTTTGGTGTATACGTTACGACTATACGCTCATACAGACAAATATTACGACCTATTGCAACTCCCAAATCATTATATATTATATAGGCTTATACAATAAAGTGATAAATTGTTCCCCCAAGGCTTGAAAGGGGTGAAAAGAAAATTTCTAGTGAGATACAAATAAATTTTGATAATAAATAAAAGACATAGTCCAGATGGCTAGTTGAGATAATCATATTTGTGCTTGAAATAATAAAAACATATTTGTATCTTCAACATCTACCAACAGTTTGAGTGTGGTGCTTCTCCATACTGGGTACGTGGGAGAAACCATAATTACGTCATCAGTGCTTGTCAGCCAATCAGTGCTCACGTAGATAGGTATTTCTTGTTTTCTAAGCGGCATAGAAACACCAATGCGATTGTTCAGGAGATGGAAAAAAAGAGGCCTCGTTGACCAGATTGTCTTGTTTCTGGAAAATCTAAAAGGACACAACTGTGAATCAAAACATTTAGGAAAGAGTATAGTGCAAAATATCAAGTCATTGCATCAAAAGTCAGTGACAATCATGCGTTTTGTACAGTTTGTCACATCGATTTTTCTGTGGTGCATGGTGGGACAAACGATTGTTCCAGACATACAAAATCATCTCACCAACAAAACGCTGAGGTGAAGACAAGGATGATGCAGATAGCAACATTTATGAGTAAGAATTCAGAATATGAAACCAAAAATGCAGAAGTGATGTTCACACAATCATAGTCATAAATGAGCAATCTGTAGCAGTAATAAATAATAATAGTTATAATAATAAACAGCTTAGAGAAATTGGTCAGGCCTAGTAATCACAAATGGTAAAGGGCTCTGTCTACAATCATTATTCTCAGTCACTTGAAGTAGTTGGCATCTCTGAGAATATGGCTAGTACTTAATTAATAGAATGTGCTACCCAGTGATGATTAGAGTTGGTGGAAGGTGGAAAAAATAAGTGAATTAATACATTTCTGTATGAGAACTAAAAGTTTGGTTACTCACTCTAAAACCAAGTTGTTCAATTTGAATCAAAGAAAATCATCGACTAGACTGATGAACATAAAAATGATCATTACACAACAAGTTTCTATTGTGTGATGTTTTCAATATAAAGACTTTGCAGACAAAAATATTTCAGATTTAACTTTATTATACATATCAACAATATGACACGGTTTGTTATACATGTCCAGAAAATAAGTATTGGGAATCAAAGAACTACTACTGACTTCAAACCCAAGTGTGAAGAGAATGATCAAAGTGTCCTCTAAAACTGCATACAGTAATAAAACATATGAGAACAAAGTGTCATACTCACAACCTTTGAAGATCAACAGAACACAGTCCAATTACTTGTGACAATTTTGGAAAGAAACGTGAAATGTTATGGAAAAAGCAGTAGCAGTGTGCTAAAGATTTCATTATCAACACTGGTTAGTTCCTTTGTCTGAACAACAATCCTGTTTAACACATTTTTAAGGTATATTTCACACTTGAAATATGAGATAATCACAACATGTCAACACAGAAACTGGTTGTATAGTTGCCACACTTAGATATACAACAGATGGAATTTACTGAAATATGAGATAATCACAACATGTCAACACAGGAACTGGCTGTATAGTTGCCACACTTAGATATACAACAGGTGAAATTTCTAACCTCATCCACATAACATTGTCCATTTCAACACATAACTAGTGAGATTTCAGTAACAGATGTATAAATCTGATGGCTTCTTCTAAACCCCAGCAGCCAGTAAAGATCAAAACAGAAAACTAGGTTCGTCAGTAAGCATTAAGACTCGAAGTCACTGACAGTATAGACATCACCCTAGCTTCATGTAGTGCTACTGAAGATTGGGTAATTGACTGTGCGACTAAGTCTTCATATCATATGCCCAATCTTATTTCATGATACCACTATTCTCGGATGTTTTTATTCTTCGTGTCCTAAATAAGCTTATGGATGCATAGTAGCTTGCCTAAGTATGCTTCACCTGCAACAAGAAACTATTATAATGCCTTCTGTGTGACTTATCCACACTTCTATGAATGAAAGAAATAGAGCTGTTCAAAGTGATTGTTCATATCATTCATAAATATGTAGGCTAGTTTCTAGAAGTAACTAGTTCTCATTTATACTCTAAATAGGTGAAAGGGAAAAATCGACATTATAGTAACAAGAAAAGCATATTTTTTGCACCCTAGTTATCTATTGAATTGGATCGTTCACTGATGGTATCATATATACCTTCTCATGGGAAAGAGCTTTGTGAAGTAGAACATGATACTTGAAATTCAACAGTGATGTGGGCAACATGTACATTTCAATAAATCATTGTTTCGTGTGTGAGTGTATGCTATGTTTTTTTAGTTACGGACAGTCTGACAGCAGCTCTTCACAAAAATTTCCACTGAGGGCTTTTAAACCTCCAGAAAATGTCCAATTTCTGGAAGACAAATCCACACAATTTTTTTTCTGCAAACAAAATAATTTTATTTTGTTACACAGTGTCCAGTCTTTTTTTATTTTTCCGACTCTGAAGGTTTTGAATTTCTCCTGCAAAACAGTTTACACTCCAACTTCCTGCTATTCTGAGTAACTATTCAATATTCTTTGTTTGTAACATATCGCTTTGATGCTGTCATGGTGGTTTCAACCAGATTACAACTTAATTTGATTTGATGATTTCAAATTAATAAAACATTTTTTTAATTCCCCTAATAAAGTTTTATAAAGTCAGGTGAGTAAGGTGCTCGACTCGTAATCCGAGGGTTGCAAGTTCAAGTCACCATCACACCAAACATACTCACCTTTTCAGCCAGGATTGCATTATAATATGATTATCAATCCCACTATTTGTTAGTAAAAGAGTAGCTCAAGAGTTGGCGGTGGGTGGTGATGACTAGCTGCCTTCCCTCTTGTCTTACACTGCTAAATTAGGGATGGCTAGCACAGATAGCCCTCGAGTAGCTTTGTGCGAAATTCCAAAACAAACAAACAAAACAAAATTCTCTTAGTAGTAGTAGAAACTTTGCAAAGAAACATGTGAGATGCAAATTTCTTACTAGTAGTAGAAACTTTATACAGTGACATGTAAGTTGAAAATCTCTTAGTAGTAGTAGAAACTTTTCACAGTGACATGTAAGATGAGAATCTCTTACTAGTAGTAGAAACTTTATACAGTGACATGTAAGATGAGAATCTCTTACTAGTAGCAGAAACTTTACACAGTGACATGTAAGATGAGAATCTCTTAGTAGTGGTAGAAACTTTATACAGTGACATGTAAGATGAGAATCTCTTAGTAGTGGTAGAAACTTTATACAGTGACATGTAAGATGAGAATCTCTTAGTAGTGGTAGAAACTTTATACAGTGACATGTAAGATGAGAATCTCTTACTAGTAGTAGAAACTTTATACTGTGACATGTAAGATGAGAATCTCTTAGTAGTGGTAGAAACTTTATACAGTGACATGTAAGATGAGAATCTCTTACTAGTAGCAGAAACTTTACACAGTGACATGTAAGATGAGAATCTCTTAGTAGTGGTAGAAACTTTATACAGTGACATGTAAGATGAGAATCTCTTAGTAGTGGTAGAAACTTTATACAGTGACATGTAAGATGAGAATCTCTTAGTAGTGGTAGAAACTTTATACAGTGACATGTAAGATGAGAATCTCTTAGTAGTAGTAGAAACTTTATACAGTGACATGTAAGATGAAAATCTCTTACTAGTAGTAGAAACTTTATACAGTGACATGTAAGATGAAAATCTCTTAGTAGTGGTAGAAACTTTATACAGTGACATGTAAGATGAAAATGTTTTAATAGTAATAAAAACTTATGTTATGATGGTTAACGAAATGTAACTTAAAAAGAGTATATTTTATTATATTGTTTAGTGAAAGAAAATATGACGTATTTCAAGAAAATTACCTGTTTTCTCTGTTCTTTTCTAATAACCTGCTCCACCAGCCTATATATGTATATATTCATAACAGCTATATGTATATACACAATTACATATTTTTATATTTACTACAAAATATTGTAAAAAATTAATTGCGAGAGTCTGAAACCATTATTTTTTCACTTTATTTATGAATAGTGCAACATTATTCATAAAATAATTATCATAGTTTGTAAAGTATTAAAATTTTATATGCAAAGACGGCTCGTTTTGAGTTCAGAAAATATTTTAAATAGAAGAGCGAACAACGTTTCGACCTTCTTCGGTCATCGTCAGGTTCACAAAGGAAGAGGTAACTGACCAGAAGCTGACCACATGTTTGGAAGGGGTTGTTTTTGTTTTGTTTCATGTGCTGAGTCCCAAGGAATGTATAGTCCAGTATGGGTGATTTTTCGGTGGATTTCTGTTTTGAATTGTGTGTCGGTTCTTATAATTTTGAGGTTAAGAAATGATATTTGATTGTTCAATATACTAAGAAACCAGATAAACACAGCCATAAAACTGTGCTCACCAGATAAAATTAACGATGAATTAGACAAAATATAACAATACTTCATCAACATCAATAAGTTTCCTCCACAAACCGTAGAAAACATTATACGCACACACCTAGACAGAAAGCAAAATCAACCAACAAAAGTGAATATATCTCACGAATCAAAAAATCACGAAACCATATACTGCTGTATACCATATATTCCTGACATCAGCAAACAAATAACCAACATTTGGCGAAAACTAATAAAAAATATAACATTCCAGTTAACACTAAATTTATTCAAAAACCAGGCACAAAACTGAGGTCTATACTATGTAAGAAGTACACTGACAAACACCACACCAACATTATTTATAAAATACAATGTGATAACTGCCACGACTTCTATATAGGAGAAACAAGTAGAAAAATGGAAACCAGATTCAAAGAACATAAAAATCACCTTCACACGTTTTCGAACACTGCAAGTCAAATGGACACAACATAACCATAGAAAACACTAAAATACTAAAGATACAAACATAAACAAAAGAAAAATTAAAGAAGCCTTACTTATACAACAACTTAAACCCAAAATAAACCAATATAAAGGAACGCCATTATACCTATATTAATATTATAGATTATTATATATTCAAACATCTAATCCCGCCCTCTACATTACGACACTCAGTTATACAACCCCTTCCAAACATGTGGTCAGCTTCCGGTCAGTTACCTCTTTCTTTGTGAACCAGACGATGACCGAAGAAGGTCGAAACGTTGTTCGCTCTTCTATTTAAAATATTTTCTGAACCCAAACGAGCTGTTTTTGCATATAAAATGAGCTCTATACTATGTAAGAACTACACTGACAAACACCACACCAACATTATTTATAAAATACAATGTGATAACTGCCACGACTTCTATATTGGAGAAACAAGTAGAAAAATGGAAACCAGATTCAAAGAACACAAAATTCACCTTCACACGTTTTCAAACATTGCAAGTTAAATACACACAACATAGAAAACACTCAAATACTAAATAAAGAAAAAACATAAAGAAACGCAGAATTGAAGCCTTACTACTTATACAACAACTCAAGCCCAAAATAAACTGAGCCGTGTTTGCATATAAAATTCTCAACAACTGGGTTTCTCGACATCACTGAAAGTATTAAAATAATTTTCAGGTGAAATAACATTTAACGACACACACGGTTTGTTTAATGGAAATCATGCACATTGGCATTTTCAATCTGAAGACATACTGGTGTACCGCTGGGGAGGGAGGGGTGAAGGCTATCTGCTCTGTCTATCGAGGGGAGTTTCACATTTGTTTGTTTTTTATTGCTTTTAGAGTTATAAATATTTTTATTAAAATATATTTTATCAATTTGAAAATCTGTCAAACGAACATTGAAATATAACTATTTAACCTGATGATATGAATTAAAAACAAAAACCGTTTTCACAAAACTTGTATCACTGTTAAATAAGTATTTATTACACGGCAGATAGCAGATTATACATATACTTCTTTCTGGGTATGGTTTAAGTGTTACACCGCCAAACTGTAAGCCAAGAAACTGTCCAAAATATTTTCGAAAAGGAAAATCTCCATGAACACCCTGAGAATTAGCTTAGCATGCACGGCCGAGCGCGTAAGGCGTGCGACTCGTAATCCGAGGGTCGCGCTAAACATGCTCGCCCTCCCAGCCGTGGGGATCTATAATGTTGCGGTCAATCAAACTATTCGTTGGTAAAAGACTAGCCCAAGAGTTGGCGGTGGGTGGTGATGACTAGCTGCCTCCCCTCTAGTCTTACACTGCTAAATTATGGACGGCTAGCACAGAAAGCCCTCGAGTAGCTTTGTGCGAAATTCCAAAACAAACAAACTCTTAGCGTGCATGAAACATGTCTTCAGCTAAGATCTATTACTGGTAGTAACAAAGCTAATCTAATTATTGAGTATACTTACAAACATCTAAAAACAGGTTAAATTCTCTATGTAAATCATCAGGTTGGTCTGTCTAATTTATCTAAACGTACTATATTTTGGGAAATAGCTTAAATGAGGTATACTTGGATAATTTTCAAAATGGAATGGTTGTGTTATGGACTATAGCTAGGTAGGATCTATTTAGCTGGAAATGGATGGGTTATGTTATAGGATATCGCGAAGTAGGATCTGTCAAATTTTATTCTGAAACGTAAGTAATAATCCTACCGAAGATTACATGTTACTTTTTGTGGCTAAATTTACTTCAGACAGTTAGGGTAACCACTATAGGTACTGGTTTTACTTCAGACAGTTAGGGTAACCACTATAGGTACTGGTTTTACTTCAGACAGTTAGGGTAACCACTATGGGTACTAGTTTTATTTCACACAATTAGAATAACCACTATGGGTCCTGGTTTTACTTCAGACAGTTAGGGTAACCACTATAAGTACTGGTTTTACTTTAAACACTTAGAGTAACCACTGTGGGTACTGGTTTTACTTCAGACAGTTAGAGTAACCACTATGGGTACTGGTTTTACTTCAGACAGTTACGGTAACCAGTATGGGTACTGGTTTTTCTTCAGACAGTTTGGGTAACCACTATGGGTACTGGTTTTACATCAGAAAGCTAAGGTAACTACTACGAATACTGGTTTTACTTCAGACTGTTAGAGTACCCACTATAAGTACTGGTTTTACTTCAGATTGTTAGGGTAACCACTATGGGTACTGGTTTTACATCAGACAGTTAGGGTAACCACTATGGGTATTGGTTTTACTTCAGACAGTTAGGGTAATCACTATGGGTACTGGTTTTACTTCAGACAGTTAGGGTAACCACTATGGGAACTGATTTTACTTCAGACAGTTAGGGTAACAACTATGGGTACTGGTTTTATTTCAAACAATTAGAATAACCACTATGGGTACTGGTTTTACTTCAGACGGTTAGGGTAACCACTATGGGTACTAGTTTTACTTCAGACAGTTAGGGTAACCACCATGGGTACTGGTTTTACATCAGACAGTTAGGGTAACCTCTATGGGTACTGGTTTTACTTCAGACAGTTAGAGTAACCACTGTGGGTACTGGTTGTACTTTAGACAGCTACGGTAACCACTATGGGTACTGGTTATACTTCAGACAGTTAGGTTAACCACTATGGGTACTGGTTTTACTTCAGACAGTTAGAGTAACAACTGTGGGTACTGGTTTTACTTCAGAGAGTTAGGGTAACTACTACGGGTACTGGTTTTACTTCAGACAGTTAGGGTAACCACTATGGGCACTGGATTTACATCAGACAGTTAGGGTAACCGCTATAAGTACTGGTTTTACCTCAGACAGTTAGGTTAGTCACTATGGGTACTGAATTTACTTCAGACAGTTACGGTAACCTGTATGGGTACTGGTTTTACTTGAGACAGTTTGGGTAACCACTATGGGTACTGGTTTTACATCAGAAACCTAGGGTAACCACTACGGATACTGGTTTTATTTCAGACAGTTAGAGTAACCACTATAAGTACTAGTTTTACTTCAGACAGTTAAGGTAACCACGATGGGTACCGGTTTTACTTCCGATAGTTAGGGTAACCACTATGGGTACTGGTTTTACTTCAGACAGTTAGGGTAACCAATATGGGTACTGGTTTTACTTCAGACAGTTAGAGTAACCACTATGGGTACTGGTTTTTCTTCAGACAGTTAGAGTAACCACTATGGGTACTGGTTTTACCTTAGACAGTTATGGTAACTACTATGGGTACTAGTTTTACTTTAGACAGTTAGGGTAACCACTATGGGTACTGGTTTTACTTCAGACAGTTAGAGTAACCAATATAAGTACTGGTTTTACTTCAGACAGTTAAGGTAACCACTATGGGTACTGGTTTTACTTCAGACAGTTAGAATAACCACTATGGGTACTAGTTTTACTTCAGACAGTTAGGGTAACCACTATGGGTACTGGTTTTACATCAGACAGTTAGGGTAACCTCTATGGGTACTGGTTTTACTTCAGACAGTTAGGGTAACCACTATGGGTACTAGTTTTACTTTAAACAGTTAGAGTAACCACTGTGGGTACTGATTTTACTTCAGACAGTTAGGGTAACTACTACGGGTACTGGTTTTACTTCAGACAGTTAGGGTAACCACTATGGGTACTGGTTTTACATCAGAAAGGGTAACCACTATGGGTACTGGTTATACTTCAGACTGTTAGGGTAACCACTATCGGTACTGGTTTTACTTCAGACAGTTAGGGTAACCACTATGGGTATTGGTTTTACATCACACAGTTAGGGTAACCGCTATGGGTACTGGTTTTACTTCAGAAAGTTAGAGTAACCGCTATGGGTACTGGTTCTACTTCAGACAGTTAGAGTAACCACTATGGGTACTGGTTCTACTTCAGACAGTTAGAGTAACTACTATGGGTATTGGTATTACTTCAGACAGTTAGGGCAACCACTATGGGTACTGGTTTTATTTCACACAATTAGAATAACCACTATGGGTACTGGTTTTACTTGAGACAGTTTGGGTAACCACTTTAAGTACTAGTTTTACTTTAAACAGTTAGGGTAACCACTATGGGTACTGGATTTACTTCAGACAGTTACGGTAACCTGTATGGGTACTGGTTTTACTTGAGACAGTTTGGGTAACCACTGTGGGTACTGGTTTTACTTCAGAGAGTTAGGGTAACTTCTACGGGTACCGGTTTTACTTCAAACAGTTAGGGTAACCACTATGGGCACTGGATTTACATCAGACAGTTAGGGTAACCGCTATAAGTACTGGTTTTACCTCAGACAGTTAGGTTAGCCACTATGGGTACTGGTTTCACTTCAGACAGTTAGAGTAACCACTATGGGTACTGGTTTTACCTCAGACAGTTAGGGTAACCACTATGGGTACTGGTTTTACATCAGACACTTATGGTAACCGCTACGGGTACTGGTTTTACTTGAGACAGTTACGGTAACCAGTATGGGTATTGGTTTTACTTCAGACAGTTAGGGTAACCACTATGGGTACTGATTTTACATCAGAAAGCTAGGGTAACCACTACGGATACTGGTTTTACTTCAGACAGCTAGAGTAACCACTATAAGTACTAGTTTTACTTCAGACAGTTAAGGTAACCACTATGGGTACTGGTTTTACTTCAGACAGTTAGGGTGACCACTATGGGTACTAGTTTTACTTTAAACAGTTAGAGTAACCACTGTGGGTACTGGTTATACTTCAGACTGTTAGGGTAACCACTATAGGTACTGGTTTTACATCAGACAGTTAGGGTAACCACTATGGGTATTGGTTTTACTTCAGACAGTTAGGTTAACCACTATGGGTACTGGTTTTACTTCAGACAGTTAAGGTAACCATTGTGGGTACTGGTTTTACTTCAGACTGTTAGGGTAACCGCTATGGGTACTGGTTTTACTTCAGACAGTTAGAGTAACCACTATGGGTACTGGTTTTTCTTCAGACAGTTAGAGTAACCACTATAAATACTGGTTTTATTTCAGACAGTTAAGGTAACCACTATGGGTACTGGTTTTACTTGAGACAGTTTGGGTAACCACTATAAGTACTAGTTTTACTTTAAACAGTTAGAGTAACAACTGTGGGTACTGGTTCTACTTCAGAGAGTTAGGGTAACTACTACGGGTACTGGTTTTACTTCAGACAGTTAGGGTAACCACTATGGGCACTGGATTTACATCAGACAGTTAGGGTAACCGCTATAAGTACTGGTTTTACCTCAGACAGTTAGGTTAGCCACTATGGGTACTGGATTTACTTCAGACAGTTACGGTAACCTGTATGGGTACTGGTTTTACTTGAGACAGTTTGGGTAACCACTATGGGTACTGGTTTTACATCAGAAACCTAGGGTAACTACTACGGATATTGGTTTTATTTCAGACAGTTAGAGTAACCACTATAAGTACTAGTTTTACTTCAGACAGTTAAGGTAACCACTATGGGTACTGGTTTTACTTCAGACAGTTAGGGTAACCACTATGGATACTGATTTTATTTCAGAGAGTTAAAGTAACCACTTTGGGTACTGATTTTATTTCAGAGAGTTAAAGTAACCACTATGGGTACTGGTTATACTTTAGACTGTTTGGGTAACCACTATCGTTACTGGTTTTACTTCAGACAGTTAGGGTAACCACTATGGATTCTGGTTTTATTTCACACAATTAGAATAACCACTATGGGTACTAGTTTTACTTTAAACAGTTAGAGTAACCACTTTGGGTACTGGATTTATTTCAGAGAGTTAATGTAACCACTATGGGTACTTGTTATACTTTAGACTGTTAGGGTAACCACTATGGATTCTTGTTTTACATCAGACAGTTAGAGTAACCACTATGGGTACTGGTTTTACTTCAGACAGTTACGGTAACCAGTATGGGTACTGGTTTTACATCAGAAAGCTAGGGTAACCACTACGGATACTGGTTTTACTTCAGACAGTTAGAGTAACCACTATAAGTACTAGTTTTACTTCAGACAGTTAAGGTAACCACTATGGGTACTGGTTTTACTTCAGACAGTTAGGGTAACCACTATGCGTACTAGTTTACTTTAAACAGTTAGAGTAACCACTGAGGGTACTGGTTTTATTTCAGGAGTTAGGGTAACCACTATGGGTACTGGTTATACTTCAGACTGTTAGGGTAACCAATATGGGTACTGGTTTTACATGAGACAGTTAGGGTAACCACTATGGGTATTGGTTTTACTTCAGACAGTTAGAGTAACCACTATGGGTACTGGTTTTTCTTCAGACAGTTAGGATAACCACTATGGGTACTTGTTCTACTTCAGACTGATAGGGTAACCACCATGGGTACTGGTTTTACTTCAAATAGTTAAGGTCACCACTATGGGTACTGGTTTTACATCAGACAGTTAGGGTAACCACTATGGTACTGGTTTTACTTTAGTCAGTTCGGGTAACTACTGTAAGTTCTGGTGTTACATCAGACAGTTAGGGTAACCGCTATTGGTACTGGTTTTACTTCAAACAGAGTAACCACTACGGGTACTTGTTTTACTTCAGACAGTTAGGGTAACCACTATGGGTACTGGTTTTATTTCAGACAGTTAGGGTAACCGCTATAAGTACTGGTTTTACATCAGAAAGCTGGGGTAACTACTATGGGTACTGGTTTTACATCAGACAGTTAGGGTAACCACTATGGATACTGGTTTTACTTCAGACAGTTAGGGTAACCACTGTGGGTTCTGGTGTTACATCAGACAATTATAGTAACCACTATGGGTACTGGATTTTACTTGAGACAGTTAGAATAACCACTGTGGGTACTGGTTTTACTTCAGACAGTTTGGGTAACCACTATGGGTACTGTTTTTACCTCAGACAGTTAGGGTACCCACTATGGGTACTGGTTTTACTTCAGACAGTTAGGGTAACCACTTTGGGTACTGGTTTTACTTCAGACAATTAGAGTAACCACTATGGGTACTGGTTTTACCTCAGACAGTTAGGTTAGCCACTATGGGTACTGGTTTTACTTCAGACAGCTAGGTTAATTACTATGGGTACTAGTTTTATTTCAGTCAGTTAGAGTAACCACTATGGGTACTAGTTTTACTTTAGACAGTTAGAGTATCCACTATGGGTAATGGTTTTACCTCAGACAGTTAGGTTAGCCACTATGGGTACTGGTTTTACTTGAGACAGTTGGAGTAACCACTATGGGTACTGGTTTTTCTTCAGACAGTTAGAGTAACCACTATAAGTACTGGTTTTACTTCAGACAGTTAAGGTAACCACTATGGGTACTGGTTTTACTTGTGACAGTTTGGGTAACTACTATGGGTACTAGTTTTACTTTAAACAGTTGGAGTAACTACTGTGGGTACTGGTTTTACTTTAGAGATTTAGGGTAACTATTACGGTTACTGGTTTTACTTCAGACAGTTAGGGTAACCACTATGGGTACTGGTTTTACTTCAGACAGTTAGGGTAACCACTATGGGTACTGGTTTTACTTCAGACAGTTAGGGTAACCACTGTGGGTTCTGGTGTTACATCAGACAATTATAGTAACCACTATGGGTACTGGTTTTACTTCAGACAGTTAGAATAACCACTATGGGTACTGGTTTTACTTCAGACAGTTTGGGTAACTACTATGGGTACTAGTTTTACCTCAGACAGTTAGAGTAACCACTATGGGTACTGGTTTTACCTCAGACAGTTAGATTAACCACTATGGGTACTGGTTTTACCTCAGACAGTTAGAGTAACCACGATGGGTACTGGTTTTACTTCCGATAGTTAGGGTTACCACTATGGGTACTGGTTTTACTTCAGACAGTTAGGGTAACCGCTATGGGTACTGGTTTTTCTTCAGACAGTTAGAGTAACCGATATGGGTACTGGTTTTACTTCAGACAGTTAGAGTAACCACTATGGGTACTGGTTTTTCTTCAGACAGTTAGAGTAACCACTATGGGTACTGGTTTTACCTTAGACAGTTAGAGTAACCGATATGGGTACTGGTTTTACTTCAGACAGTTAGAGTAACCACTATGGGTACTGGTTTTATTTCAGACAGTTAGGGTAACCACTATGGGTTTTGATTATATATTTTCAATTTGTTCTTTTATTAAATGAACTATATATGTTGTTACCGGCATGTTTTGCAATAAAGCAAATTAAAATTTTATAATCATAATTTTTGAAGTTTCATTTTCAAATCTCATCGAAAGACAAAATGAAACGACTTTTTTCTATAATAAAATTAATACATCTGTTAACATTTTGAAATCGTTCTCACCTTTTATAATTTGTGTACATCTTCCAGTAATACTAATTTTGTTTGTTTGTTCACGATACAAAACTGGGAACAATTTATTATTGTGAACCAATACTACTGTTGCCTTGAACAATGACATTTGTTTGACTTACAGCAACTAAGACTTTGATCTTAGGTAAAGAACTTGGTTACCACAGTAAATTAAAACCTGAAAATATATCCTTACTGTAGCTTGTTTTTGGTTTAAGAATAAGTAAATTTATGTTGCTGGTGTAACAACCTTCTGGAAATGAGTAACACGTGTAACGCTGCGTAAGATCTCAACCATCAGTTAACTTCAGTTCAGTTGTCAACATTCGTACAGCATCTCAAAGTTCAGCTTTGTCATTCAGTAAATTGTAAAATCATAACTTCCGAAAACATTGTTTCAAAGATGTACTGTTGAAAAATTATAGAGTGTTTTAAGAATAACTGAAACTTGACATTGCGTCTTTATAAAAGTATCGTTTGTTGTATGTCCACGTAACTACTTATCTGTATAAATATAGTAATAGTGTCTGTTATATGTCCATATAATTACTTATTTATATACATACAATAGTGCTGTCTGTTGTATTTACATATAACTACTTATTTATATACATACAATAATGTTATCTGTTGTATTTTTATATAAATACTTGTATAAATGTAATAATGTTACCCTTGTTGTTTGTCTCTGTAACTACTTATGTAGGGGCGTATATTTTTTACACCTGATGAAGGGAATGATTTTTGCAGCCACTTATGTGGACTGTTCAATTTGCAAATTGGTAATCTCTGATTACGTGAACCTGAAAGCTGTAAACATGCAGTCACAGAGTAATCTTGTTGCCACGATACTTCAAGGTTTCCATGTAGGTTTGTATGAGTGAGGTGTTGTGAACAGTTTTCAAAATGCTAATAGAATAAAGACAAATGTGTCACAAATTAACTGCCACATGAATTTATTCATGCACATTACACACAGCATAAAAGATGGCCATTATACTTCACAAGGCTACTCATAACTTTCTTTGCATGAATTACGTTTTCAAATTTTAATAAAATTAATAATTACCCTTGATAAGTTTATATCTACTGAAAATCTGTTCATGTTGTTTGATAAAAATAATTAAAATGTCTTTGTAAACTCTTGAAAATTTCACATCAATACAATGTAGCACATAATTATTCATACTTTTCATTGAAGTAAGATTCATTTAGTCCTCTAGTCTACATGTTCCCAAACGTAGACCTCCTTTGTGATGATCTGTTTATGAATTCTTTCATAAGCTCTTCTATATTTATCTTGTCGACCTCATCTTTGTGAGTGTGACAAACTACCACATGGTTCAGGCGGCACTGAGACAGTTAACCTTAACCACGTTGACATTCGCAGCTGGATACGGAACATACAAGCAAAATTTTCATGAGAAGAAGCACTTCACTAAACATCTGCTGAATTGTTTCATGCATTTTACAGTAAGCATTCTTCGCACTTTTCAGAGATACTGCTTTTATTGTTCCTTTGAACATGGGCAACTGAAACTCGAGCCGTTGTGCAGAGATTTTTGGATAGAAGTTTATAACCGGGTTGTCAATCTTGCCAGATGTGATCATATTTTCAAGTGCCAGATACTGCCTCAAGTCATTGTTGTCTGCATTGAATCTAGTGGTCAGATGTTCTATGACTGTGTCCACAAATTCAAAATATTGGCTTCTGTAGTAAACTCTAGCTATTGCAGAATGGTGTGCTGAGCCATCACCTGCGATCCTTCTGGGGGGTCTGCGAATGCGTGGTAGTTCAATAGGCACCAGATCTAGGGATGTTACCTTATTCTCAGCTTCATAAAATATCTTCTTGTAATTTTTCTCTGTTTGCAACATCCGCAACTGATGAACTGTCATTACAGATGCTTCAATCATGCCAGGTACTCTCGCTGAATTCGCTTGGAATGCACGGATTAATTTCTCTAATGCAGCTAATGGATGCTGAGCCATCAACAATCCTAAAACTGTCTTTCCTTTGTCAAATCTGTCCAGCAGACCTCGGGCTTTCACTGCTACATCTGATTTTTCAGTTGTTAATTCATACAAATAATCAATAATTTCATTGTAGTGATCATTAGCACATGTAATTGCAGATAGGCGGCACAACGCAGTGGGCGGATATATTTAACTGGACCATTGTGGCTGTCTGACGACACAATATTTTCAAAGATTGTCTCGTATTTGCCTGACCTCTGAAGCAAGACACCAAGTTCATGTACCCACCGGATAGAATTTCGAACACATTCATGAGCTTCAACTGCATGTTGCATTATTAAATTAGCCTTGTGTGCTCCGCAGTGAAAAAACAAAGCTAATGGCTGCTTCTCTTTTAATTTTTGCCTGACATCCACTGTATGCACCACTCATGTTCGCGGCTCCATCATAAGATTGTGCTGTTAATCCTGACAGTGGTAAATTGAGTCTAGTCAGTACATCAAGTATAGTGGAGGATATTGTTTCACCAGTTGTATTGGAAACACTGTACAAACCAAGAAATGGTCATGGACGTCAAGGTTCTCATCTACATATCGTACACATATTGCTTCCTGTTCGGCACCTGTAACATCTTGAGTGCCATCAACCATTAGTGCAAACATTTTACTTTGCTGCACTTCGTGTTCTGTGTTCATCAGTATTTGATGGCTGAACATCTCCATTATTTCATTTTGAGCCTGGGGTGATGTGTATGTGGTTTTCTTTGACAAGTAGGCCATCAACTCAGGATCTTCCTCTTCCAGGAGCTTCATTAACTGCAGGAAGTTTCCCTTAGTATCAATATGTTCACGTATTGCTAAACCTTGATCTAGTAAGAAACGTAAACTTCTGAATATTTTGGCTAGATTCCTTTTGCATTCTTCCTGGTGCTTCTTTTTTCCGTCATGTTGCTGGAAAGCTACTGGAGTTACATCAAGTGAACCTTCTGGAAATATAGCAAATCTGTGCTGAGAGGAGGATTGGTGTTCGTTGAATTTCTGTTTTGCCTTTCTCCAGTTGCAAAACCCGGTGGATATGAAGATATACTCCACTGGCCTCTCCAATTTCCCTGTAAAAAGGCCTTTATTTTCCGCCTTGGCACAATGAAAGCATATGACTTTTTGAGTCTGATATTCGAAGTGTAGCCATGAGAACTCATCAAACCACTCGCCCTAGAAGTTGATATTTTGAGATTTTGCTTGGATGATATGGCTTTCCACACTGTATCTATGGAGTGTCAGATTTTTCATTACTGCGCAAACTTGATTCACAACTATCTGGTGGTTCATGACGTGCAATAGTTGCACAAACATTTTCAGACTCATCCTCTGATGAACATGGTATTTTCTCTGTGTGGCAAGTTTCTATTCGTTTCCTTGAGGTTGTTGGTTTATCTACATCTGCACTGTCCCTTCTGGTACTAGTAACTGGTTTGCAGAACTGTCTAATATTGGAAATTTCAGACGCTTCCTTGTCATAGTTGGAATCTGTTTCCCAGATGACTCAACAGGTTAAAATACAGTCTTTATTGAAAAACTATAACGTACAACGAACGAAGATAGAACAAAATGGAAGTAGGACTGAACTGTACAGTGTATTTAATTCGAACGCGCGAACCTCACAGTGACTACCGAGCCGAATGACCGCCTGGGCATCGCTGGGACAATAATGTGTGCTAGTTACAACACAAGTAATTGCAAGTTTCTCGAAAAATACTTAAACAAACACAAATATATTATATTCCTGTTAAAGCTCATCAAAAGGCAAACACGTTGCGATATAATATTTATAAACACGTTTATTAAATAAAAACACCTAAACAAAAACTACCAATAGAATTCGACTAGAGGCTTCAGGCCGTTGAAATCGCTCCCTTTGTGTTCTAATTATACAAGAAAATACAATATTTTTACCATCAATGATAAGATAATATATTGTTCTTTTACCATAAAGCACCAGCACTTCATTAGAGGGCGGTGGTAATAAGAAATTTCATGGATTAATGAGGGCCACAAACACAGGTCTAATGAGCCCTGTTGTAAAATCGAGGCTCAGACTAATGAGAGTGGAAGGGGTGATTTAGGGCATGTCTTGATCCGAGCGGCCCGAGCCTGTCGTTTACTGTACACTAAAGGTATACTAGGGTCAGCGGTTTGGCAGCTTAGGAGAGTAAGGAGTTCGATAATAAAACCGCTAGACATGCATAAGAACAAATGAAATGGGAAGAACCGCACAATATTCATAAGATAGATGCAGCTACAAGCTACAAATGGCCTGCCAGATCTAGATCACAGGTGTTTACGCTTGGGAGTAATATTTTCGAATTTCACGCTCTGTTGAATCTGTTGTGATGAAAATTTTACTTAATCTTACACTACGTACAAGACCCAGGTAGATTCTGTGATAGTGCTTGCAAGCCTTGCATGTATACTTAGGCCTACTGACTGATACTTACGAACTATCACTTAGATCGAAAAGCTCAGAAGCACTCTTGCATTAATGATGTACATTTCGGCTACTGAAAGAGCCTGCATCTAGGCCTAATTATGTAATTCGATTGGTGAGAACACGAGAATCACAAGAACAAACACACAGTTTGTAGGCCTGTGATGCAATAAAACAACTCAACAGACCAAACTGTCGGGGGGATGATTGTATGCGCCATACCTCCACCTATAATGAAGAGGGATGTATCCCCCCATAATCTACGTCTCTGTACTTATGAATATCAGAAAAATAGTACTGTGTGCTGTTTGTCCATGTAACTACCTATCTATGTAAATGTAATAATCTATTTTATGGCTATATAACTTCTGAATTTTTACAATTAAATATGGAATGGAATTTTGGAATTTCGCACAAAACTACTCGAGGGCTATCTGTGCTAGCCGTCCCTAATTTAGCAGTGTAAGACTAGAGGGAAGGCAGCTAGTCATCACCACCCACCGCCGACTCTTGGGCTACTCTTTTACCAACGCATAGTGGGATTGACCGTCACATTATACACCCCCACGGCTGGGAGGGCGAGCATGTTTAGCGCGACGCGGGCGCGAACCCGCGACCCTCGGATTACGAGTGCACGCCTTAACGCGCTCGGCCATGCCAGGCCAATTAAATATGAAGAAAGCAACTTATCATATTCTCAGAAAACCTTTTATTAATCACGTATTTAGATAACCTTTGTCCAGGCAACGAGTATTCTACCTAATTATTTAATATACAAACACTCATAGATGTATAAATGACATTCTATAGATAGGCTAGCTTTTGTGGAATATCTTTTTCACAACTTTTAGTACAAACGGGAAAGATTTAGATGTTTACACCAAAAATAATTATAAAAAGTCACACTTACTCTTTTTTGATAAGTTAATTTGAAATAGTTTGGGCCTGGCATGGCCGAGCGCGTTAAGGCGTGCACTCGTAATCCGAGGGTCGCGGGTTCGCGCCCGCGTCGTGCTAAACATGCTCACCCTCCCAGCCGTGGGGGTGTATAATATTACGGTCAATCCCACTATTCGTTCGTAAAAGAGCAGCCCAATAGTTGGCGGTGGGTGGTGATGACTAGCTGCCTTCCCTCTAGTCTTACACTGCTAAATTAGGGACGGCTAGCACAGATAGCCCTCGAGTAGCTTTGTGCGAAATTCCAAAAAAAAACAAAAACAAAAAACAAAACAGAAATAGTTTGATTTATTATAATCATTATTATCAGTAAGGGTACATGTCTTAGGTCGGGTTATTAGGTAAATATGTTCTAAACGAATATGCCAGTCTATGTATTCTGAATCTATTTTAGTATATCTGAAGAGGACGTGGCCTTCGACTAGGACCTTCTTTTGATTTATGGGAAATAATCGTAGTCGTTCTGTTTCAACGTTGGCTTGAATTACAATTTGCTCATTTCTATATCAGAGACAAAATTCATTGTTTTCCATTGTCTCGTCAGACCACGGCGTTCCAACAGATTGTTTGTATGTAGTTAGGCTTAATACCAGATGTTGGTCTATTTGTGCTGTGTCTATCACGTTTATCGAAACACGGTTTTCAGCTTTGCTAGCCACTGGAGAAGTGTATTAACCGAAAAATATTTGAATTACAAATAGCGAATCTGAAAAGGTATTTTAGCTGTATAAAAAGACCACATAATTGTGTTTAAAACAAGCTTTGAGCTCTGCTAAGTTTTGTTATTGATAGCTTTGTCCAAGTTATTCAAATTGTTAAACCAACGAATAACCAACCACGAAGGACGAGTTCTAGAAGGGTGATTTAAACGTGGAACGCGTCTCAAAGTGTGTCAGCGACAAGTTTAGGGATCCACAACGTTGAAATTAGGATTTCAAATCCCTAGATTTGAGGAAGTTAATATGCGCTTTGTTTAAACTTGCACTAAAATAAGAATAACAACCCAGGATATATTTTGTTGTAATCTTTTTATAACGCTATTTATTGAAAAAGTGTAATTACTAATACTAATTTGATATTATAAGGGTTTTAGGGTTAAGCACTAATGTAAATCTGTTTGTTGAATGAGGTTGTAAATTATGTTAGTATAATAACGAACGAAGAAGATAATTTGCACTGTTTATAATTTATTTATTTTTTGTTTGCCTAACAATTTAGAAATTAAGCATAATATTCCCGAACTTTAATGCATGAAAACAATAATTACTGAACAATGGCCTAGTTGATTACATACAATGCTTCATGCGGTTCGAAGCGTTAACTGGAATATTTGTAAAAATTAAAAGTTAATGTTAGTCGAAAAATAGAACAAAATATTAACAATATATATAATTTGTCCTTCATTGCAATCAGTATTTGCACTTTACTGATATTTTGATGTTCTACTGGTTTGACATTAGTTCTAAATTCTAATGTTATTGTTTGCCATGGATTGTGTGATAAGGTATCCTTGTTATGCTTTATCTTGGGTTTATCGTGGCTTTATCTTTAGTAATCCGTACATACTAACTATATACTTATGATATTTGTAACCTACAGAAAATGGTTGGTGATGAGAATGGGAAAGAATTTTTTGAAGACGATATCAATTATGATCTACAATGGAAACGAAGTTCGATCCCAGTTCCCTTTCTTGAAGAAGATGAGAGAATTTTATTCAAGTTGGTGGAAGACGGTCTTGTTGCTGAAACGGAAAAGTTTTTAAAGGTAAATGTAGGATGAATAAGGGTACTTACAACATATATAAATTAATTCCAAACGATGTATTTCGTGTAATTAAAGCTAATCTTCAAACAAATTAATAAAAATAGCGTTTAAATTAAAAAAAAATGCTTAAAACATTTTTTACAATTCAGAGAAAACCCCGGATGTTTATTCATGACTCACATACTATTCCATACCTATATTTATCTCTCAGGTACTATTCTACACCTATGTGTATCACTCAAATACTAATTTAGACCAATATTTATCATTCAGGTACTATTCTAAACCCATATATATCACTCAAATACTATTCTGTATGCATATTTATCACTCAGCTACAATTCTATATATATATTTATAACTTTGCTACTTTCTATAAATATATTTATCACTCATGTACTGTTGTATACCTATATTTATCACTCATGTTCCATTCTGTACCCATATTTTTCAGTCAAATACTATTCTAAACCCATATTTGTCACTCAGGTGCCATTCTATATCTATATTACTCAGGTTCTGTTCTATATCTATATTTATCATTCAGGTTCCATTCTGTGCCTATATGTATCACTCAGGTACTATTCTGTGCTTATATGTATCACTCAGGTACTATTTTATACCTATGCTACTCAGGTACTATTTACTGCCAATATTTATCACTCAGATACTATTTTGAACACATTTATCACTTAGATGCTATTCTATACCTATATATATATCACTCAGGTACTATTCTGTAGTAATATTTATATCTCAGGTACTAATGATCAATCGATTACTCTACCTGTCATGATCTTTCAGGGAATAATTCAGACCAATTTCTGTTCTTAGAAAAGTCTCAGAACATTTGTATAGAATATTGAGATTTTTTTAATCAGAGATAGAATAATCTAGGTATCTTTGTACCAGCTATAGAATGTTGAAGACACCATATTATCACCTGTACCATATTCAGACATTTTTTATCATTGTACATAATACACTAGACTTTTTTTATTACCGCATGTGGAACACTCTTTTGTTACTCAGAGAATATTCCAAATATTTTAATATCCCTCAAAAGACACACCAAACCTATTTCAATCACCCAGACAATATTGCAGACCAGATTTCTTTTATCACTCAAATAATACTTAAGACACCTTTATTAATTTTAGAAGTGTTTTTCAGTCTTTCCGAGTGGGCACCAAATCTTTATACATCACTTAGAGAATATTCTAAACCTCTTTCAATCACCTAAATGATAGCCCATAATATTATAGAGACTATAAAAATATTTGATTAGTCTTTTTCTCAGTATTTCAAGGAATATATGGGACCTATTTTGATCACCAAGAGAATGCTTGAGGTCTTTTTCTTTAAATAAAAAAATACCTCACATCAATTTTCATAACATCAAGCATTTGCTTTATCACTGATAAAATATTGCACAAGTTTTTTCCAGGCTTGTTTAGATAACTTAAATAATGTTTCACAGCTCTTTATATCCCTGTTATTATCCTAGACCATTAGATCATTCAAAATACTCCAGATGTCTTTATATCACCAACAAATTACACTATGTAACACAGAGTTTTGTTCCTGGATAGTATGTGTAATTTCTTAATTGCTTATGTTGCAAAAGTACAGAAAATGGCCATTATTCCATTCAAACTTTGCTTTTGTGGATAATGAAATTTGGAAATTAACCTATCTTACATGTAAAAACAGGCAAATTTGCAAATTTTCTTTTACATAAGGTCTGAATAAAACAACATATGAATCAAGATTTACATGCATTTATAGTAAAGTTATACAAAAATTAACAAATATATTCAGAAATGAATAGTTTTTCGAGATTTGCAACTGTAATGTAAATCACTTTCATGTATCAGCTCCAAAATATAGTCTTGCATCATGTTTTCGTTATATCCTTTTTGGTAGGAGCGTTCAAAGTCCAGTATATCTAGGTGGAAGCACTCGCCTTGCTCCTCTGAGTATGCTTCCATGTTCTCCTTGAATTTATCTAGATGAGCATCAAGGATATGAACTTTCAGGGACATCCATTTTGCCCAAGTTCTTCACCAGAGCCTCAACTTGTTCCACATAATTTTCGGTTTTGTGGTTGCCAAAGAAGCCCCAAACCACTGCGACAAAGCTGCCCCAAGTTTTTTTCCCCTTTCTACTGAGCTTGGGGAATTCTGTGCACTCTGGGATCTTCTTTATTTGAGGTCCAAAGGAGACACCAGCTTTGACCTTTGTCTCAGACAGCTAAGGGAAGAAGTCTTGAAGGCTGCAGACTCCTTACCAAGAGCTGTGACAAATTGTTTAATAAGACCTGATTCTATGTGCAATGATGGGAAAAACACCTTCTGAAGGTCAACTAGTGGCTCACTCTTGACATTGTGATTCCCCACAGAGAGCTCGGCCCGTTGTGGTCAGTGCTTTCTGTTGTGGGGCGCTGTGGTGTTCCTGCTGTCCCAGAGGTAAAGATAACAGGAAAACCCGGTAAAGCCTACCTGGAGACCCATCAGGAATACCATCATTTTGAAGTCTCCAATAACCTCCCAGGAACACTCATCATACTTCAAGGCAGATGCTGTCACAGAGTACTTTTTCACTTTTGTCTTGATAAACTGGCCATATATATAGCAGAATGTGTCTGGAGAATGCTTGTAGCTTCTTGATGCCATCTCTGATAAAGTCAGATAGGTTTGTGTTCACTTACACAGCTAGAACTAAACTGAAGTGGTGAGCCCATGTATATATATTGCTATGAAAAGTTCTAGAAAATACTCGTTAGTTCTACAACTTTCTAGAAAGTTCTTGTAAGTTCTACAACATTCCAGAAAGTTCTTGAAATTTATTGCAAGTTCGACAAAATTCTCTGTCAGCTACTCAGCACTGAATCTACCTGGAATGTTATGGAAAATAGGTAAATTTGAAAATTTCGTTACCCATGTCACTAAGACGAGAAATATCGATTTTAGACGTCTTTAATGTAGATAAAACTATATAAGTAACTGCCAATATGTATAATAAAACGTTATGCTGTTTTTAAACACACAAGAGATTTTCGTATAATTCTTTACCACAACTATTTTAATCACCAACACAGAAAGATAGTTTGATGTTACTCTGGTATTCCTGCTTGAACCACTGACAAATTTGTACCGTGATAAATGATGAGACTATCGAGTTTTCAAGTTTCTAAGCATACACATCCTCAGTCGCCTTTAACATATATTCATATAGGTTTAACACGTAAACATGTTTTCATAACTTGTTTTATCTCCACATTTCACAGGAAATATCTATAACATGCATATAATACTTGTTTTAATAGCCACACTTTTATATATATTTAGTTGAAACACACGGATATTTTTAACGTTTTCAGTATGAAATGCATGGATATTTGTCATGCTGTTTATTGCTTGAAACGTATCGACGTTTGTCACGCTGCTTTTCATTGAAATACGTGAATGTTTGTTTTTACTTGAAACATATGTAAGTTATGTTTGTAACTTTTATACTTGAAATATTTTATTGTTTGTCACTCAAAACAAGTGGATGTTTGTCACAAACTTGTTCAACTTGCTGCTTCGCAAAATTGACTTAAGCTCATTAACTCTTGTCTCAGGTAGTAATAATTTTAACACTTTATAAGAAATACTCGTTTTTAATATTTATTTTTAGACATACCTGACTTCTGTACTGGGCATGATTACAGTAAAAGACTTTATATTCAAAAAGTCAGTAACTGCCTTACGTTCAAAGTGATGTAATAAAATGGTCTAATCTTTGTTCAAAAGACATTTTGAAAAAGAAACAACAACATGAAAAGTTTCCTTGCATTTTCTGTTTTGTAGGAAGAATGTTAAAGATGGTTTGTCCATTACACTCCTCTCTAATCTAAGGCTAATTGGATGAAACTAGTCCAGTGAAATCATACGCCTCTGGAAGCATGTTGCCAAACTAAAATTTGATTACGACAACAAGGTGAAAATAAAACTTAAATATAGCAATTTTCGTTTAACATGTTTATGAGGAAACATTCAGCACCAATATTCGATGTATAACTTTCTTTTGTGATGTTTTAGGAAAACCCTGATGTCAACATCAACTCATTTAACTACCAAGGCTTAACACCTTTACTCGTGGCTGTTAACACCGAAAATGTTGCGATGACTAAAATGTTTCTAGAAAGAACCGATATCGAGATAATGGATGCACTGCTACATGCTGTTGCTATAGAACACCTGGAAATAGTAACAGTGCTCTTGGATGCCATGAGGTAAATATAAAATAGGTCTAAAGTGATTAAAATGATTTTAATCAAGTAAAAAAAATATCATAACAAAGAAGTAACAAAAAATATCATTACAAACAAGTTGTTGTTGTTGTTTTGAATTAAGCACAAAGCTACACAATGGGCTATCTGTGCTCTGCCCACCACGGGTATCGAAACCCGGATTTTAGCGTGTAAGTCTGCAGACATACCGCTGAGCCACTGGGGGCTACAAACACGTAAGAAAAATATCATCACACACAAGTAAGAACAAATATCATTACGAACAAGTAAAAGAAAAATATCATCCTAATGATTGAGTTAGTGTTTTATGGCACAAAGCAGCTGGGCTATCTGCACCAAACGTCCGGTAAAAAGGTAAAAATAAATTAAATGTAGTAAAATACATAAAAGGGAATGAAGATAAAAGAAAACGTCATTAACAAACAGAAAAAAGTATAAAATCAATGTTGACACCTAGTTTACAATGGTAAGAGAGAAAGCAGATAAAGAGAAGCTGTAAAGAACTTTCTCTAGCATAATGGTAATGATCATAACCCAACAGGAAGACTAACAGGTAGGTACAAGAACCACCACCAGTCACCTGAAGTTGGACTTTCCAGTCCTGGTTCCGGGTTATGTTGTCATAACAGCCATTATCAAAAGGTAAAATAAGAAAAGTGTTAAAAGACATACAGCAAAATCGTAATAAAAATTAGCGAAATGTCCTGTGAAAAGGTAAAAGTAAAGTAAATGTAGTAAAATTCGTAAAAGGAAACAAAAATATAAACAACACAACATTTAAAACAGAAAATGGCATAAAACCAATGCTGACATCCAGTCTACAAAGATGTTAAGGACTTCCTCTCGCAAAATGGTAATGATCATAACCCACCAGGAAGACTAACAAGTAAGTACCAGAACCACCGTCAGTCACCTGAAGTTGGTCTTTCCAGTCCTGGTTCCGGGTTATGTGTCATTATGGCCAGTTCTAAAAGGTAAAGTAATAAAAGTGTTAAATCACATGCAGCAAAAATGTAATAACAACTCGCCAGGACGACGAATGGGTAGTTCAAACAGCAGCGTTAGTCACCTAAAGTTGGTCTTTCCAGTCCTGGTGTCAAGTTATTTAATGTTCTGGCCATTTTCCAATTTCAAATTGAACTAGAGAGATTGAGACTGAAAAGGGAACCACAATTAAAAAGATGTAATGAATAAATATCAAATATTTAAATGAGGTTAAAAAGATTAACGGCCATTAAACAACTAAAAACTTTATCGAGGTGGACAGTGTCACCATCACCAATAACACTGTCCAACGTTACAGAGAAACCCTGGAACAGAACATGTTTAAAATAGTGCCGTCGTTGAGAGTCGTAACGATGGCAGGGAAGTAAAATGTGGCTTACAGTGTTTTGAGTGCTATACAAACTACACACTGGTGCAACAGTTTTAGATAAAAGAAAACGATGAACTAGAAAACTGTAACCAATGCGCAGTCTAATTAGAACAACTTCCTCCTTCCGAACCTTATGGAAGCTAGATGGCCAAAGCCCAATATAAGGTTTTATTTGTAAAAGCTTGTTGTCACGTTGCTCATTCCAAGTGGACTGCCAGCTGGCATGGAGCCGAGCCTTGAATACAGGACCATAGTCTATGTACGGAATAGGCACAATGGTGATAGTGCCGGAGCAGATAGATTTAGCTTCTATGTCAACAAGCACATTCCCGCGAATACCAACGTGGCCAGATATCCAGAAAAAATGGATAAAAGTAGATGTTAATGAGAAATGGGCCAGTTGATATCGAATATCAGCGAGAACAAGGTGTGAGACAACGTAAAGTGAGTCCAAGGCCAGCAGAAAACTAAGGGAGTCAGTATAAATAGTGCAGTCGGAGTACTGTTCAGCTTCAGTGTGATCTAGGGCAAGAGATATGGTGTACAGTTCAGCAGTGAACACAGAAGCTGTAGAGGGGATTCCGCGTGCAACCACCAAACTGCAACAAACCTTGGCAGAGCCCACAGAGTCACCTGATTTTGAGCCCTCCGTTTAAATTGGAATAGATAGATTGTTCAAAAAATGTTCATTAAATAAAAGACAGTGCTTCCAATCGGGAGTATCTGCCTTTTTCAGATTACTTAATAAAAGGTCACATTTGGGGGCTGTAATAAGCCATGGTGGGATGTGCTGACCAGTGGATTCTGCAATGTTTTTCAAGGACAGACCCAGTTCATCCAATTACACCTGGATGCGAAGGCCAAAAGGAGCAGTCGCAGATCGTCTGTTTGGAAAAAGTAAGGCCCACTGAGGAAGGAAAACACATCCCCAAGTGGGATGCTTTGGTAAGGAGCGAAGTTTCGAATAATACAGCAAAGACAGTTGCAAATGGCGAAGGTGCAGAGAAGGTTCGTGAGATTCCACATATAAGCTCTAAACTGGGGAGGTGCAGAAAGCCCCAGTGCAGAGTCGAAGCCCTTGATGATGAATGGGGTCCAGCATCTTTAAGGCCGAGGGTCTGGCAGAGCCGTAGACCATTGATTCATAGTCGAATTTTGAACGAATTGGAGCACGATATATCTTTAACATAGAACATCGATCCGCTCCTTAACCTGCAGAAGAGAGGACTCGGAGGATGTTCAGTGCTCTTGTGCATTTGACCCGTAGCTGCTTTAAGTGTGGTATAAAGGTTAGCTTCCGGTCAAAGATAAGCCCCAAGAACTTGGTCTCAGTGACCACTGGCAGCGAAACTTCACCGTTCAGGATCAGGGTGGATACCCCGTTGGCGGCAAAAGTTCATGCAAATGGTTTTACAGAGAGAAAAATTACAGTTTGTAGTTGCTGCTCAATATATCCCATGTTCGACGAATGACACGAGATGTTCAGTGATGGCATTTATCTTTATACTGAAAAGTGTGTCACTCAAAACACAGCCCTGAGGGACCCCAAGTTCCTGTATAAAAGAACGGGAAAAGTGTCGAACGCACACGAACTTGAAATCTCCTGTCCATTAAATTTTTTTAATAAACGTGGGTAAATGGCCACGTAACACATATGTTTGGAAGTCTTGCAAAATGCCATACCTCTATGTTGTGTCATAAGCCTTCTAAATGTCAAAGAATATTGAAATAAGATGTTGGCATATGAGAAAGGCTTCCCTGATTGATATAATTAGGTGGTTCATGGTGGAATGCTGTCATCAGAACCCACACTGAGTGGGCGAGAGGAGGTTGTTTGATTCCAGGAACCAAACAAGACTGTCTGCACTCGCACTGTAGTTGTGGAACGAAGTGCGGCAGCATATGCTTGGGGTTGGAGTGGCAGACAGCAATTTCCGAGCCTCAGGATAACTAATGTTATGGGTTGTTTTCAAATGCTACACCTCTTTTACCTCTAACCATTTTGGACAAGAACGAAAGTAGTAAGGGTGGGAACCATTGCAGATGACACAATATGGGCCTGTGTGACACTCATGGGCATCGTGGTCTTTACCACCACAACGAGCACATGTCAGGGAACCACGACAGGACTTCTTCGAGTGGCCGAACCTCTGACATTGGAAACATCGAAGAGGGTTTGGAATGTACGGCCGTACCCTGCAAATTAGATAACCCACCTTGACGGTGGCAATTTCACGTGGTGATGTAAATGTCAAAACGAGGATATTTGTCAGTAGTGTAACTCCGTCTTTGCGAGTGGAGATGCTCCTCACTGCAGAAACTCCTTGAGTGGAGAGACCAGCGAGAATCTCTGACTTGGGGACGTTCCTCAAGTCCCTCTCAACAACAACTCCTCATGATGAATTCAAGGTAGCATGAGGGGTAACCTTAATAGGTACATCCCCAGTTGCCTTTGAATTCAAGAGGAGTTCACTATGATGGGATGTGGATGTTTCAACCAATATGTCTCCAGATCGAAGCTTCTTTACTGACTTTGGAGAGTCAGCAAGTCCCTCAAGTCCCTTTTGAATAAAAAAGGGGGCACTTGCCCTAAAGGTTTGTCTGAAAGAGAATTTAATATAAGAAAATGGGGTACAGGTGTTACAGATGTTGAAGATTGCTGCTTAGAGTCTTCAAGACGTGGTCATTTAACTGTTCATTGTTTTTTCACTATTTTATTTAATTTTTTTTATTTGAGGATCTATAGGAAGAAAGGAAAATTTCAGCACCCACTGAACCCACCCACCATGGATCCCGATGAGGCGACGCACTACAATGTCATGCAAGGACATTGCCGCAACGCTAAGGTTTAGTGAGCACTATACCCAAACACTAGCATCAGACACAATGTACACAACACCCGTTGAGAACTTCCAACACTGGTACTTGGTTGACTCTACCCCAAGAGGACCAGCTGATTGACCCAAGTGGGGCCACCCAAAGTACGGTCGTGTACAGGAATTCAAGGCCAAAGTGGTGTGTTAGGGTGTATGTTTAGATCCCAGAGGAGGTAAAGGGAAAGAACAGAACCTTCCCTGGGAGGTCCCCTCACCACGTACAAGAATCCACACCGGCGGATCATCCTAATCAAGTAAAAGAAAAATATCATCCAAATCAAGTGAGAGAAATATATCATCACAAACTAATAAGAGAAATAATCAGAAACAAATAAGAGAAAAATGTATTTCTAAACAAGTAACAGTAAAAGAAAAATATCATCACAAACAAGAGAAAAATATCAACAGAAACAAGTAAGAGAAAAATATCCTATTGAATAAATGAAAAATATTATACCAAAAAAGTAAGAGAAAAATGTCTTCCTAAACGAGTAAAATGTCACATACAAGCAAGAGAAAAATATCATCCTAAACAATAAGAGAAAAATCTCATCCTAAATAAGTAAAAGAAAAATATCATCCTAAACAAGTAAGAGAAAAATATCCGAAACAAGTAAGTGAAAAGTTTAATAAAAAACAAGAGAAAAATATAATTCTGAAGAAGTAAAAAAAAATGTTTTCCTAAACAAGTGAGAGTAAAATATCATTACAAACAAGTAAGAAAAAATATCCTAACGAAGTAAGAGAAAAATATCCTTTAATCAATTAGAGAAAAATATCATCCCAAAGGAGTAAAGGAAAAGTCTTCCTAGACAAGTAAGAGTAAAACATCTCATAAAAGTAAGAAAAATATCATCCGAATCATTTAAGATAAAAATATTATCCCAATGAAGTCAGAGAAAAGTATCACCAAACAAATAAGAGAAAAATATCATCCCAACCAAGTAAAAGAAAATGTCATCCTAAACAAGTAAGAGAAAAATATCATCCTAAACAAGTAAGAAAAAAATATCCCAGATAAGTGAGAGAAAAATATCCCAATCAACTAAAAAAAATATCGCGATCAAATAAGAGTAAATTATCAACACAAACAAGAGAGTGAAAAATATCCCAAAGAGTGATATATCATCCAAAACAATTAAGAAAAAAATGTCATCACAAATAAGAGTAAAATAACATCAGAAACAAGTAAAAGAAAAATCTCTTAATCAAGTAAGAGTAAAATATCATAAACAAGTAAAAGAAAATATCGTAATCAAGTAAGAGAAAAATATCATCCCAAAGAAGTAAGAGTAAAATATCAACTGATGAAGTAAAAGAGAAATATCATCCTAATGAAGTAAGAGAAAAATATACTCTTGAAAAAAGAAACGCAAAAGGGATTTTTTTATTTTAAAGAGAAATATATGTAATAACGTTACAAGCTCGGAGTATGTGATGTTACACGTGCTAAGGCACTGATTGTCTCAAAATGACAATAAAAGTTGCGCACTTTGAAAACTGAGGAAAACATCGGATTTTTCGCCAAAATGCATTCGTGTCCAATAAATTTGTTTGAGAGATCTGCATGTTTTGCAAGTTCAGCATGTGCAAAATCCCTATAAAAGTGACGGGTTCTTGGTTTCCTAGCTCAGTGTTAAGCAACCGACACGCAATACAGTTACTCCAAGACTTACTGAAACACAACGCAACAACGCTGTTGGTCGCTTGGAAGCAGGCGAATCTCGATCAGATGTTGCCAGAGCTGTGAATGTCCACCCAAGCACCATCACAAGGCTGTGGAATTGTCACCAATAACATGGATCAACTCGTGACCATCCACGATCTGACAGACCTTGCACAAGATTGCTACATCTGGTTACGTCACCTTCGTTGCGACGTCTACTGCCTCAACCATACCAGGGCTGCGTAGGATTTCCAATCAGACCGTACGCAACTGTCTACGAGACTCTTAGGCCCCATGTGAAACCCATCATAGTGAACATCAAAGACGTTTTTAGCATGACAACGCCCGTCCTCACACAGCCCGACTCACCACAACATCAACGTTCTTCCCTGGCCCTCTAAATCACCAGATTTAAACCCCATCGAACATCTTTGGGACGAGTTGGACCGACGTCTGCGATGGCGACAACCTCAACTGCAGACTCTACCTTAGCTTGCAGCAGCTTTGCAGGCTGAGTGGACAGTTATTCCACAGGATGTGATTCGTCATCTCATCGCTTCCATGAGCAGAAGATGCCAAGCAGTTACTGATGCTCACGGGGGGCATACTCGCTATTGACGTTGAGTAACGTTAAACTTCAATTAGTGAGCGTGGACTTCGCCTTTGCAGACTTTGGATGCTCAGGAGTGAATGTACAAAGTTTCACACATGTCATACATAACTACCCGGAATAAACTTGTTAACAATATGTCTCAAATTTTGCCTTTTAAGTTTCTTTTTTTGAAGAGTATATTATCCGAAACAAGTAAGAGTAAAATATCATCATAATGAAGTAAAAGAGAAATATTATCCCAATGAAGTCAGAGAAAAATATCATCTCCAGCCAATAAGAGAAAAATATCAACACAAAGAAGTATGAGAAAAATACCATCCCAATCAAGTAAGAAAAAAAATATCCAAAACAGGTAAGAGAAAAATATCATTCTAATCAAGTAAGAGTAAAATATCTTATTGAAGTAAAAGAAAAATATCATGCCAATAAAGTAAGAGAAAAATATCCGAATGAAGTAAAAGAAAAAATATCAACCGAATGAAGTAAGTGAAAAATATCCCAAATAAGTAAGAGAAAAATATCAGAAACGATTAAAAGAAAAATAATATCTTATACATATAAGAGAAAAATATCATCCCAAAGAGGTAAAATTAAAAAATGATCACAAACAAGTAAGAGAAAAATATGAACACAAAGAAGTAAAAGAGAAATATCAGTACGAAGAAGTAAGAGAAAAATATCATCCCAATCAAGTAGGAGAAAAATATCATCCCAAACAAGTAAGAGAAAAATATCATCACAAACATGTAAGAGATAAATATCATCAGAAACAAGTAAGAGAAAAATATCATCACAAACATGTAAGAGATAAATATCATCACAAACAAGTAAGAGAAAAATATCACAAACATGTAAGAGATAAATATAATCAGAAACAAGTAAGAGAAAAATATCATCACAAACATGTAAGAGTAAAATATCAACTAATGAAGTAAAAGCAATATATCATCTTTATGAAGTAAGAGAAAAGTATCATCCCAAACAAATGCGAAAAAAATATTATCCTGAACAAGTAAGAAAAAATAACATTACTGTTACTGCTCGAAATAACACAGATACATTGTTGGTACATTAGATTGTTTGTGAAACAAATATTTATTTTTGGTGTACATGCAATACATATATTGTTAGTGAATTTCATTAAATACTGATACTCTTTGTTACTGGTTTAAATACAACAGATATACTGTTGGTATATTGGAGTGGATACTAAAACTACTGTTTCTTCCTGGTGTGAGTACAAGAAATACAATGTTGATAAATTATATTGAAGACTAAGTGGTTTAAATTACGAAAATACTTTGTTGGTGAATTAAATTAAATACTGAAACTTATATTTGTTACTGGTGTAAATTCAAAAGTTTGTACATTAGACTAATTACTAATAGTTCTGTTTGCTACTGGTGTAAATACAACAGATGCATTGTTGATTGGTTATATTAAATACCAATACTGATATTTGTTGCTAGGCTGAATACAAGAGATATTTTGTTGGTACGTTAGATTAAATACTAATACTACTGTTTTTCACTGGCGTAAATACAACACATATGTTGTTGATGGTATATATTAAATAGTAAAACTCGTGGTTGTTACTGTTCTAAATACAAAAGATACATTGTTGGTACATTAGAGTAAATAGTAACATTTCTGTTTGTTACTGGTGTAAGTACAAGAGATAGCTTGTTCATAAATTATATTAAATACTAACACTACAGTTTGTTACTGGGGAAAGTAATACAAATACATTTTTGGTACATTACATTAAATAACGAAACTATTGGTTGTTACTGGTCTAAGCACAACTCATACGTTATTAGTACATGAGTTTAAATTCCAAAACTACTGTTTGTTACTGGCGTAAATAATATAGATACCTTGTTGAGAAATTTGATTAAATACTACACTACTGTTTGTTACTGGTACAACAAAACCCAATAAAACGTAAGGAGAAAATGTACCCGTGTAAAAACTCTAATTTTCTCTTTCTTAAAAATAGGGTTAACTGATGTTAGGTGTGAAAGAAATGTATTTACAGATTTTAGTTTCTGCTATTAGAATTTTTTTGTATAATTCTGTAAGTCCTGTATTTAAAGGATTAGTACTGATCTTAAGACACTGATTTTTACTGCGTATGATGTAGTGCCATCTAGTTTTTCTTTTGTTTTTCGCTTTATTTGTGAAACCATAATGACCACCTTATTCTACAGATGTTTTTCTTCTCATAAGACCAGTGTTTTCGTATGTTTAATGTTTATATATATCTTGATATAGTATATCAGTATATCTGAAATTTTATTGTACTTGGTTTATGTTATTTTAGTGGATCTGCTTTCACGTTGCAGCTGGTTGAATTTACTATAGCATTTGTTTAGAGAACACTACTTTTATGAACAGGTTACTTTCACTTAAACAGGTTACTTAGACATGTAGAGGTGTTGTTTGTTTCAAAGTCCTTATGGAGTTTCTCTTTCTAGGTGATGCTCGAAAGTCCTTACAGAGTTTGTCTCTCTAGGTGATTTTCCAAAGTCTTTAAAGAATTTGTCTCTCTAGGTGATATTCCAAAGTCTTTAGAGAGTTTGTCTCTCTAGGTGATATTCCAAAGTCTTTAGAGAGTTTGTCTCTCTAGGTGATATTCCAAAGTCTTTAGAGAGTTTTTCTCTTTAGGTTAGGGATCGATAACCTACAAACCACCAGCCGAAATCATCCAGCTCTCAGTCCCCAAATGAAATATCACATCCACTTGGCCTGTGATGTTCCTGAAAAAGAATTCAAATTTGTAACTTAATGTGACCCTTCACCCATCACAGATGTGGCCTTTGGCCCCTGTGCAGAAAGAGGTTGTCGACCCTCGCTCAAGGTGATGTTCCGAAGGAAGTCCTTCCAGAGTTTGTTTCTCTAGGTGATTTTCAAATGTCTATGAGTCTAACACTAGATGTTTTCCTCAAGTAGTTTGTACTGAATTGCTGGACTGTCGACCACTGATCCCCAATATGAATGTTCTGTACATCTTTAGGTGGAATATTTGGCCTTTTAAGACTTGATCGTGCGACCTGGAGTTGTTTTCTATAATACGTCTCCTTACTCAGAACGAAAATATGTAAGAAAGAAATATCATTTGTTCAGATAAGAGTACGACACTAGGATATGGTATTAAACTAAAACTTTCATATAAGAATAAGAATAATTGGTCATTTGTCTCTCTAGGTCAAGTAGCACTTGTAAAATGCACACCTAAACTATGACATTAAATTTATTGATGACTTTCGGAGTCTAAATATCTAGGGGTTATTAGTGTAGTTTAAATACACGAATCTAGAATATCAGGAAAAATATATTTTCTTACATAGAGAGAAAGCACCTAATATGGAGTATTGTGGAACGAAGTACAGCTCTGAGTTCTCAGCAGAAGTTACTCCGCTACATGTGGCAACACAGAAAGGAAATTTCATTATTGTTAGTTTACTTCTAGAACGTGGCCATAGAGTTGAAAGACCCCACATTCCTTCTTGTAAGTAGTCAAAATATTCTACTTTTGAGAAGATCCTGCGAAACAGAATATATAGTAAATACTAAGAACATCTCTTTTATTGTGCTTGAAACTCATAAGTTGAAACACAATATCACAGAGAGTTGCTTAAAGTGAGATTTAAGCCTTTGTAGAATTGCGTTTCTATGCAAACGAAGTTTCAATATAATATCGAGTTTCGTTAGAAGTGAAATATAAACTTAAACAAGAAGGACTGGTAGTCAATATGAGAATGTTGTAGCGTTGTTATTATTTTACAGTTCACGTCTCTGTACGATGTCATATTTTAATTTTCATAAGTACCGACTGAAAAGAAATATTTATTACCATGTTTTCTTATTTGTTATTAAGTACTCATTAACTAACAGAGAAACTGGCTGACAATCAAGATTACCCATTAAGTAAAAAAGAAGCAAGCTGCCAATTAAGGAATTACCCATTAAGTAACAGAGAAGTTAGCTGCCAATCAAGGAATTACCTATTAAGTAGCAGAGAAACTAGCTGACAATCAAGGAATTACTCATTAAGTAACAAAGAAGTTAGCTGCCAATCAAGGAATTACCCATGAAGTAACAGAGACGTTAGCTGCCAATCAAGGAATTACCTATTAAGTAGCAGAGAAACTAGCTGACAATCAAGGAATTACTCATTAAGTAACAGAGAAGCTAGCTGCCAATCAAGGAATTACCCATTAAGTAACAGAGAACCTAGCTGGCAATCAAGGAATTACCCATTAAGTAACAGAGAAGTTAGCTGTCAATCAAGGAATTACTTCTTTAGTAACAGAGAAGCTAGCTGTCAATCAAAGAATTACCCATTAAGTAACAAAGAAGTTAGCTGCCAATGAAGGAATTACCCATAAAGTAATAGAGAAGTTAGCTGCCAATCAAGGAATTACCCACAAAGTAACAAAGACGTTAGCTGCCTATCAAGGAATTACCCATTAAGTAGCAGAGAAACTAGCTGACAATCAAGGAATTACTTATTAAGTAACAGAGAAGCTAGCTGCCAATCAAGGAATTACCCATTAAGTATCAGAGAAGCTACCTGCCAATCAAGGAATTACCCATTAAGTAACAGAAAAGCTAGCTGCCAATCAAGGAATTACCCATTAAGTAATAGAAAAGCTAGCTTCCAATCAAAAAATTACCTATTAAGTAACAGAGAAGCTATCTGCCAATCAAGGAATTACCTATTAAGTATAAGAGAAGCTAGCTGCCAATCAAGGAATTACCCATTAAGTAACAGAAAAGCTAGCTTCCAATCAAAAAATTACCTATTAAGTAACAGAGAAGCTATCTGCCAATCAAGGAATTACCTATTAAGTAACAGAAAAGCTATCTGCCAGTCAAGAAACAGAGAAGTTGGCTGCGAATCAGAAAATTATATAGGAGTTATAGAGAGAACACGTTGTCTGTAAGAGGCAAACACCAGGTTCATCAACTGAAGTCTATGTCACAAGAAGTGTACAGGTTTTGGTAAAGATTTTTGATGTGGACTTACGTTCCAGAAATATTACATTTGTGTGGGGACAGTGTACCACAGTTTAACAAAGTGATGTATCTTTTATAACGACTTGATAACAAGCGACTTTGATAGTGTCATTTGTGTGGGGACAGTGTACCACAGTTTAACAAAGTGATGTATCTTTTATAACGACTTGATAACAAGCGACTTTGATAGTGTCATTTGTGTGGGGACAGTGTACCACAGTTTAACAAAGTGATGTATCTTTTATAACGACTTGATAACAAGCGACTTTGATAGTGTCATTTGTGTGGGGACAGTGTACCACAGTTTAACAAAGTGATGTATCTTTTATAACGACTTGATAACAAGCGACTTTGATAGTGTCATTTGTGTGGGGACGGTGTACCACAGTTTAACAAAGTGATGTATCTTTCATAAAGACTTGATAACAAGCGACTTTGATAGTGTCATTTGTGTGGGGACAGTGTACCACAGTTTAACAAAGTGATGTATCTTTTATAACGACTTGATAACAAGCAACTTTGATAGTGTCATTTGTGTGGGGACAGTGTACCACAGTTTAACAAAGTGATGTATCTTTTATAACGACTTGATAACAAGCAACTTTGATAGTGTCATTTGTGTGGGGACAGTGTACCACAGTTTAACAAAGTGATGTATCTTTTATAACGACTTGATAACAAGCGACTTTGATAGTGTCATTTGTGTGGGGACAGTGTACCACAGTTTAACAAAGTGATGCATCTTTTATAAAGACTTGATAACAAGCGACTTTGATAGTTTAGGAAATATTAGTATTTTTCTTTATAAAATGTAAACACTTTTGTAAAGGAACGACTTTTTATACAAGTGTGAAATCAACAAAGAACTGGTCAGGTGGTTAAAGACTAATAATCTGAGGGTCACGGGTTTGAATCCTCGTGACACCAAACATGTTCACTTATTTTAGCCGTGGGGGCGTTATAATTTGACAGTCAATCTCTCTAATCACTGGTAAAAGAGGAGCCCAAGAGTTGGTTCAAAGAGACATCGCTATCTGATGGAAGGAAGTGAAAACACATTAAAAGGAAACGTGTCATGCGTGGAAATACGAAAGAAGATGTCACCATATAACCGACGTACTAGAATACAGATATTTTCAAGCTCCAAATATTTTTTTATTTGTTTTTTGTTTTTGAATTTCGCAAAAAAGCTAGTTGTCTCTAATTTAGCAGTGTAAGACTAGAGGGAAAGCAGCTAGTCATCACCACCCACCGCCAACTCTTGGGCTACTCTTTTACCAACGAATAGTGGGATTGACTGTCACATTATAATGACCCAATAGCTTAAAGGGCGAGCATGATTGGTGCGACAGGGATTCGAATCCGCGACCCTCGAATTACGAGTCGAACGCCTTAACCCACTTGGTCATACCAGGCCTAAACATTTTGAGTTAGGTTGATTGATGTGTCCGATGCGTGTTATGTAATTAATTATTCGCCTAAGTTTTTGAAATGAATAACAAGAAATAAGAAGACTGTTTTGTGATTTCCTTTAAGATTAATACAAATGACAAATTATACACATATCTCACTGTACCTTGTCTTCTTTCACCGACAGGTTTATGTAACGTCTGCCAGGATGGCTTGAAGAGTCGTTTCTATGATCTCACCTCATGGAGAATGAATTGTTACCGGGCCATTTCCAGTCCAATTTATGTTTCCCTTACCGCTGATGATCCCATAATCGCGACATTTCTTTTGCAAGATGAGCTCGAATTGTGTACTAATATGGACGAACAGTATCATGTAAGGAAGGGTGGCAGTTCTGTCAACACACTCATATATGTAGTAAAGCTGGTTGGTTGTTTTGGAATTTCGCACAAAGCTACTCGAGGGCTATCTGTGCTAGCCGTCCCTAATTTAGCAGTGTAAGACTAGAGGGAAGGCAGCTAGTCATCACCACCCACCGCCAACTCTTGGGCTACTCTTTTACCAACGAATAGTGGGGTTGATCGTCACATTATAACGCTCCCACGGCTGGGAGGGCGAGCATGTTTGGCACGACTCGGGCGCGAACCCGCGACCCTCAGATTACGAAGCGCACGCCTTAACGCGCTAGGCCATGCCGGGCCCAATGTAGTAAAGAACTTTAGCAATTGTGTTAACAAACTCGTATGTGTCGTAAGGAATGTTGGTAATCCCATTGACACACTTATGTATCTAGTAAAGAGGGTGGCAGTGGTTTTAACACACTGATGTATATAGTAAGGAAGGTGGTGGTTATGTGTGGAGAGTCACAAAACATAGATTTATTTATCTAGGTGGAGTATATGGTCATGTATCGAGAGTTGCAAGCCTAAGATTTATTTATACAGATAGAATAAGTGGTCATGTATGGAGAGTAACAGAACTTAGATTTATTTACCTATAGAGAGAACGTGGTCATGTGTACAGAGTTACGAAAACTTAAGATTTACTTACCTAAGTAGAGTACGTAGACATGTGTGCTGAGCTACAAAACTGAGATTTGTTTAACTAGGTAGAGTATGGGGTCATGTGAGGAGTGTCACAAAACATAGATATATTTATGTAAATAGAGTACTTGGTCATGTTTGGAGAGCTCAAAACTTAGATTTATTTATCTAAGAAGAGTACGCGGTCATGTACGTGGTCAATATTTACTTATGTGAGAAGAGAAGAGATGCCAACCATTATGATTTTGATGTATGCGTTACGATTATACGCTCATACAGACAAATATTATGACTTATTGCAACTCCCAAATTATTATATATCATATAGGTCTATACAATAAAGTGATAAATTGTTGGGTTTATTTATGTAGGAAGACAATGCAAATAGTTACAAAAATTACATTTGGTTATCTACGTAGAGTACGTTGTCACGTGGTGAGAGTTAGGAAGCTTATGTTTATTTATCTTGGTAGAGTTCATGATCATGCGTTCAGGGTTACAAAACTCAGATTTATTTATGTAGTTCGAGTACGTGGTTATGTGTGGAGAGTGCAAAACTTAGGTCTCTTTATCTATGTAATGTTCGTGGTTATGTGTGGAGAGTGCAAAACTTAGTTCTCTTTATCTATGTAATGTTCGTGGTTATGTGTGGAGAGTGCAAAACTTAGTTCTCTTTATCTATGTAATGTTCGTGGTTATGTGTGGAGAGTGCAAAACTTAGGCCTCTTTATCTATGTAATATTCGTGGTTTTGTGTAGAGAATCACAGACGTTTGATTTATTTATGTGTATAGAGTACTTGTTCATGTATGGAGAGTTATAAAAATTAGATTTGTTTATCTAGGTAGAGTCCCTGGTTATGTGCGGAGAGTGATAAATCTTGAATTAGTTTATCTAGATAGAGTATGTGGTCATATGTGCAGAGTTAGGAAACTGAGACTTCTTTATCTACGTAGAGTAAACGGTGATGTATAAATCGTTACGAAACTTAGATTGGTTTATCTAAGTAGAGATTGTTGTGTGTGGAGCGCTAGAGAAATTATATTTATTTATAAACATGACAAAGTGTGGTCATGTTTTGAGAGTTACAGAAGTTAAGATTTATTTACGTAGGTACAGTACATGATCATGTACGAAGTGTTACAAAACGTATATTTATGTACATAGGTGGAGTATGTAGTCATGTGTCGAGAGTTACGTGAGTTTGCTGTAGACCTCATTTCATTATGTGAATCTCAACTGGAAGTGAAAATTATACTTTCTAGAGACACAGAGTTCTCAGACACCAGAAACAGACACACAGTTTATCCAACCCTCTATCTGGCTTTAGAACACGAACAGAAAGAGGTAAGTGTTTTCTTGACTTAAGTGGAAAATTTGTGATTTATTTTCCAAGATTTGAATTCAGAAGAAACATAGCTGTGAAAAAACAGTATTCTATAATAAGTTGTAATATGAAATTTAATTAATTATTAAGGCGTGCGACTCGTAATCTGAGGGTCGCGGGTTCGCATCTCCGTTGCACCAAACATGCTCGCCCTTTCAGCCGTGGGGCGTTATAATATGACGGTCAATTCCACTATTCGTTGGTAAAAGAGTAGCCTAAGAGTTGGCGGTGGGTGATGATGACTAGCTGCTTTCTTTCTAGTTTTACACTGCTAAATTATGGACGGTTAGCCCAAATAGTTCTCGTGTAGTTTTGCGCGAAATTAAAAAACAACAACAGAAACATCATCTTTGGACTATACTGGATGATTGTTTGCCACGAGGAATTTTTTTTCTGTTTAGTTCGTGATCCATTGAATAATCAGCTTTAATCTCGTGTGTTTTATCTGCGGTGCTTCAATTAAAGTATTAAAGAACATTAATTGTAAACCATCAATATTGTGCTTTAGGTTTTTCATGTCTGCTCTTTTGTGCTTCTCTCGTTTCACATTCTTCATTAAAACATGCTTTTCAGGATAATTCGTCAACACCTTTATGGTCCAGCCACTTAAAGTTGGATTTGTGGTACTTATGGAGTAATATTGCTATCTGGATGTTTGGACAATTACGAGCCACTTCAGTGTTGTGTGCCCAACTCTTCAGCGATCTAAGAGTGCAACACATCATAAAATCAACTTGTACAGAGTAACACTAACACACATTCACTCTTAAAGCATTTTACTTTCTATTTTACTCTGAAATGCCTTTAAGGCTTTAGGGAACGTCGTTATACAATTTACGTTTGAACATACTGGAACTTTACATCGTGTTTAGAAGAAGATTTTATATCACATTTTTAGAGTTTCCTGGAACTGCCATGGTCATTGTAACTTTCTGAATTTATTCGTGACAAACAACCTGCATCTTTCTGTAGTAAACAAAATTAAAATATCTTACAACAATTAGTAGAGGAACGAAATACTAGTAGAAGGTGTAGGCATGAAATCCACATGGATTATGGCAAATTTAACTGAAAAAGAATAAAATTAGTTGGAAAGAAAACTTTGATCAAAACAGCTATCAGTAAGTTTAGCCTAAATTGCAACTCACAGTAGTGAAGTATGTCAAAAGTTTCAACGACATATAACCTTGGGTTTAGAATATTATATTAGGCTTACAGTGGCTTCGAATGAAGATCAAATAACAAGAATAGTACAGCACCAGATGAATTTCGGCCAGCAGACGACACGAGGTGAATACACGTTTATTTAGACTAGCAGACGACACGTGAGGTGAATACACGTTTATTTAGACTAGCAGACGACACATGAAGTGAATACACGTTTATTTAGGCTTGCAGACGACACATGAAATGAATGCACGTTTATTTAGGCTAGCAGACGACACATGAAATGAATGCACGTTTATTTAGACTAGCAGACGACACGTGAGGTGAATACACGTTTATTTAGACTAGCAGACGACACATGAAGTGAATACACGTTTATTTAGACTAGCAGACGACACGTGAGGTGAATACACGTTTATTTAGACTAGCAGACGACACATGAAGTGAATACACGTTTATTTAGGCTTGCAGACGACACATGAAATGAATGCACGTTTATTTAGGCTAGCAGACGACACATGAAATGAATGCACGTTTATTTAGGCTAGCAGACGACACATGAAGTGAATACACGTTTATTTAGGCTAGCAGACGACACATGAGGTGAATACACGTTTATTTAGGCTAGCAGACGACACATGAGGTGAATACACGTTTATTTAGGCTTGCAGACGACACATGAAATGAATGCACGTTTATTTAGGCTAGCAGACGACACATGAAGTGAATACACGTTTATTTAGGCTAGCAGACGACACATGAGATGAATACACGTTTATTTAGGCTAGCAGACGACACATGAGATGAATACACGTTTATTTAGGCTAGCAGACGACACATGAGGTGAATACACGTTTATTTAGGCTTGCAGACGACACATGAAGTGAATACACGTTTATTTAGGCTAGCAGACGACACATGAAGTGAATACACATTTATTTAGGCTAGCAGACGACACATGAGGTGAATACACGTTTATTTAGGCTAGCAGACGACACATGAGGTGAATACACGTTTATTAAAGCTAGAAGACGACACATGAGGTGAATACACTTTTATTTGAAATTGTAAATATTTCAACATTTTGTGACAGTTTCGACTTTCTTTTCAGTAAACAAATATCTACTGGTTACTACCTTAAACCTTTTTGTTAGATATTTAAAATTTAACCGCTGTAATGTAAACGAATTTAACACTTTAAATAAACAGCAATGCCCTAGTAAGCACAGCAATGTGTCTTTGGAATTACAGTGCTAGAAACCGGGTTTCGATACCTGTGGTGAATACAGCACAAACAGCTCATTGTGTAGGATTTGTGCATAATTCCCCCCCCCCCAAATCTACAAAGAATTGGCAGAACCTAAGCAGATATACCATATGGAACCCCGCATATGCACATCACCTATTTAAAAATTTATTGTTATGTTGCTACTCATCTTTTGTTACATTACACCTATGACATTGATGGATTTGGTTTGTTTTTTTTTAATTTTGCGCAAAGCTACACGAGGGCTACCTGCGCTAACTTTCCCTAATTTAGCAGTGTAAGACTAGAGAGAAAGCAGCTAGTTATTACCACCACCGCCAACTCTTGGGCTACTCTTTTACCAGAAAATAGTGAGATTGACTGTCACATTATAACGCCCCCACAAGTAAAAGGCCAAGCATCTTTGGTGTTACGGAGATTCAAACCCACAACCCTTGGATTACGTAATTAGTTAATGTAATTTTAAAACTGAGTCGCTGTTTTTTCTGTCATTAATAGGATAATTTATATATTTTTTTAAAGTTTGTCGCCCACTCCAAGGTTCAGCAGCTGGTACACAGTGAATGGAAAGGTTACTGGTTGACTTGGGCTCACATTTCTCTGGTGGGGAAAGTTATACATCTGCTCGTGAGGTTAATAGCGTTTCCTTTTACTTGGCTGTTTCCCCTGTGTTTCCCCAACTCCAAACTGACAACAAAACTTGTAAGTCCTGTTGGTGTATGTTTAAATGACATGGCATCTTACATCATCTTCTGCGTTTTGGTGTTTACATTGATTAACTTGGATAAAACTCGCAGTTCCCGTGGACCGCCAAGAACGGGTGAGTTTCTCTATACAAATCACAGCTGTACTGTCGTGAACAATAGACAGGTTTTACATTTTGAGAAGAGTAAACATGAAAACTCTTCAGACACAGATGGAAATTCATTTATTATTTTGTAACTCATCTATAATCTGTAAAAAAATTATGATTTTGAAAATGCTATAATTCGTATTGTATTTTGAAATGCTTAAAGTTTTTCTGATTATTTAAAAAAAACAATAATAATATTTGATGAAATTAATGGTTCTATAATAACCACCGTATTTGCACAACATATTCACGAGTGGTACCAACAAATCACGAGACTGTTCGTTTGTGTCTAAACTATGTTAGTTGAGGTTGTTTCTGATGTGCTGTCAGTGATGTTTCTTTATTCTTAGGCCTTGAATGGGTGATAGTGGTGTGGGTAGCTGGTTTTATCTTGAACACTGCACGTCACGTGTGGATAAGGAGTGTGAAAATGTGCATTAGGAGCATGTGGAACTGGTAAAACATTCTCGTTTTTATTTCGTGTGTCTTTCACAAACTGTATGTGTGCGTTTCAGAGCTGACTGCTTATCTGTTTTTGTTTGTTGACGTTAGGTACGATATATTTATGGAAGCAGTTTTTATCATGACATTTGTGTTCTGGATCAAGGCGTATTTTGACTCGGATGATGTCGCTGAACGAAAGTACTGGTCCAGTTTTGATGCGACTTTAATCCACGAAGCGTTGCTGGCGATTGCCAGCATTCTGACCTGTGGTCGTCTTACGTACTTTTGTCAACACAGTCGATTGGCCGGGCCTATTCAGGTAACGTTTAGAATTAAATGTTCATTGCATTAGAATAAGGTTAGTTACAGTTATAAGGATATATTTTATAAAAGATAAAGCAAAGTCAGTTTGTTTGAATCTGAGTAAAGTTCATCACAATTTTAAGAGACCCTGTAGCTATCATTACTTATAGGTGGGTTTGGTTAAAAACATATACGTAACCTCAAGACAAAACCCTTCTTTACACTGCTAAAACAGATCGGCTAATTCGCGATGACGAGAAACCCACTTGATATAAAAACATGTCTCAGAACGGCTGGTGTGGGTGTTAACACTTTTACCAAAATAAAGCAGAGTACCATGTCTTGACTTTCGTAGGCCATCTTCAGGTTAACAAAGAGAGAGTTTGCAACTGACTGTTGCAGGAAACAAATATAAACATACGCAATATCAAAGAAACCTTACACATAAAACAACTAAAACCAAAATTAAACTAGAAGAAAGGAATACCTTTATATCTAATCTAATAAATAACTTAACATCTAACTGCAACGCCCCCTACAATCCCGTACCCGTTTATGCTCTCGTCCCTAAGACGTGTGCCCGGCAACGGTCAGTTGTATGCTCTCTCTTTGTTAACCTGAAGATGACCTAAGAAAATCAAAACCTCTTCTTTATTCTGTTAATACCGATACCAGCCGTCCTGAAATACAGAGATCGGTTAACTTTGATGTCGAGAAAACAGGCATCATAAATATCGAGTTTCTTCTTGCTAACCATCAGTTGCAACTCTTAAATTACAGTGTGGCGAGCACGTCACTAGCTCCTAGGGTGTGCCTTACCATATCTAGAACAGGTAGTAATCTACAGTAGGCTAGTTACAGCCCACAGTACTCATCACGGTCTCTGATCAGTGAAGTATTGCGTGTTTTATATAGAAGTAGATAATTTACCGTATTATTCTTTACTGTGCCGCGCACTATCCTGTTAATAACTTGTCTTGCTTTAAGAAATAACTTCCATAGATCATACCAGAGAAAACGACAGAAAAATTTGGTAAAATAATGCTTTTCACTCAGAAGTTGCATTTAATTGGTCGACACGATTCGTAAAAAGGTAGAGAAACTAATACTGCAAAAAGTTTGATTGTAAACGTCATGAGATGTAAGGATAGAAATACGATAAGAAATTCTGTATCACCTATTCGTGTATCCTACCACCTAACGTATATTCACCCTGTGGGTGGGTAATGCAAATTTTCCTTCCATTTTAAATACTCTATAGTTTCTGATCATTTTGCATCCGAATGATTTTATAATTTCTATTTTTGTATTTCTAGTATATACATATGCATTTAAGATTATATCTTACAAACAGATAAGGGTTAAAGACAGTTAAATAGGGTGGTACTTTGTAAATGTTTGAGTCATGGAAAACTTTAACGCTCAACAATAAATGATCTTTATGATAATATATCAGAGAATTGGATACATAAAACGAGTCTTTTGGTGGTGGGGGTTAAGTGATTTGGTTGTGGGAATTGAAGTGAAAATGTTTTAGGCGAGGTGTACCAAACAAGTACACACCCTATGTGTGTTCGAGGCTAACTTTCTTGTACGAAACAGTTCATTCGCCAAGTGAAAAGTAACATTGCTTAATAAATGTTAATTTCCGAATTATGAACTAAATGTATAAGCGGTATTGTCTCTAAACGTTTATTACACAAGTTTCAGATATGTTGACTGTGACGTAGAAAGTTGCTACCCAGAATAAGTTATAGATATCAGATTAAAAAGTTGCGTTGACAAAAATCTATGACAGTTTTACCATTCATCTAAATACCAGATTTGTTTCAGGCGTCTTTGGAACATATGGGCTATGAAATGTTTGGTTTCCTGTGTATTTGTTTCATCATTATTTTATCCTTTGCTACGGGTCTGACCCGACTCTACCAGGCCTACAGTGGAATGAGTTATGTAGACAGTTCAGGAAAGAGCGTACTACAGATGTCTTCGTTTGTCAGGTTGGTTCTGAGCACGTGCAAACAGAGAATAAGGTTATGTGCTTTGGTAAAAATCTAACGTTATCAAATGTTCCAGTTAGATCTGAATTTAAATATAGTTTTAAAATAAAAGTTCTAAGAAAATAATAATTCCAGTTAGTTCTAAATATATCCACCCAATAACTGAGAGATAAAATAAACTTTTAACTCTTAACACTAGGTTTTAAACTCCTGCATTGGACAGAGAACTGATAACACAATATATAACTTACACTTATAAATAAACAAACTTCTTGTCTGTTAGTATATCAGTATCCCATTCATTAACGTGTTTTATTGAATAACGAGTAATGTGTTGGTATACCAATGTCACGTGTACTGACGTGTTTTATTGAATGAGTAATGTGTTGGTATACCAATGTCACGTGTACTGACGTGTTTTATTGAATAACGAGTAATGTGTTGGTGTACCAATGTCACGTGTACTGACGTGTTTTATTGAATAACGAGTAATGTGTTGGTGTACCAATGCCACGTGTACTGACGTGTTTTATTGAATAACGAGTAATGTGTTGGTGTACCAATGCCACGTGTACTGACGTGTTTTATTGAATAACGAGTATTTTGACAGGATGTTAATAATACATGGACTCTCTCTTTTTGATACATACTGTATAAAATCTATTGTCTTCCATGTTTACCACGTTTATTATTCTAGCAAATAATGTGAAACGTTGTGTTTGCTATCTTGTCTCAAGTATTTTTTTAAACATACTATAAAAACTTAGGGTTTTCTATGTTGCCCCAAGTTTATTTTTGTAACATACTATTAAACCTCATGTTTTCAAGTTGCCCCAAATTTAGTTTTGTAACGTTCTTTTAAAACCTAGTGTTTTCCATGCTGTCTCAAGTTTATTTTTGTAACACACAATTAAACCTCGTGTTTTCAAGTTGTCCCAAATTTAGTTTTGTAACGTTCTTTTAAAACCTAGTGTTTTCCATGTTGTCCAAAGTTTATTTTTGTAACATACAATTAAACCTCGTGTTTTTAAGTTGCCCCAAATTTAGTTTTGTAACGTTCTTTTAAAACCTAGTGTTTTCCATGTTGTTCCAAGTTTATTTTTGAAACACACAATTGAACTTCGTGTTTTCAAGTTGCCCCAAATTTAGTTTTGTAACGTTCTTTTAAAACCTAGTGTTTTCCATGTTGTCTCAAGTTTATTTTTGAAACACACAATTGAACTTCGTGTTTTCAAGTTGCCACAAATTTAGTTTTGTAACGTTCTTTTAAAACCTAGTGTTTTCCATGTTGTTTCAAGTTTATTTTTGTAACACATAATTAAACCTCATGTTTTCAAGTTGCCCCAAATTTAGTTTTGTAACGTTCTTTTAAAACCTAGTGTTTTCCAAGTTGTCTCAAGTTTATTTTTGTAACTTATTATAAAAAAAACAATGTTCTCCATGTTTCTCAAAGTTTATTTTTGTAACTGACTATAAAACCTGGTGTTTTCAAGTTGTCCGAAGTTGTTTTCTTCTAATTTTCAATGTTGTAATTCATAATATAATGAACTTTCCTACAGTTTCGACCAGTCTGTTAAGACTCTGTTCTGGGCTCTGTTTGGAATGTCTCCAGTTGAAGCAGTTGACATAGTTATGCTCGATTTGGGCAATAGTTCAACGTCCAATCCCATCTTTAATCACCATGTTTTCACGGAAGGAGTCGGCCATTTTCTGTATGCCCTCTATCATCTTCTCATAATAATAGCTCTAATTAACATACTCGTCGCCATGATGACAAATTCGTTTCAAAACATTGTTGTAAGTTGTATTAATATTTACCTTCACGTCGTTAACTGTAAAAGCTAGAGAAATGGATAGTTTAAGACGAAGTATTCTAAAGAACCGGTAATAAGATAAATATTACTCCAGTTCTCAAAGTCCATTTATATGTATAGCATATAAAAACAAATATGTACCTGACCTCAAACTGTCTTGTATAAATAATCTCTCTTTTACATGATGTGAAACGATGTTCTGTGAAACTTTCATATAAAACGATGTTCTGTGACACATTAATATGAAACGATGTTCTGTGACAGTGATATAAAACGATATTTTGTGACACATTGATATAAAACAATGTTCTGTGACACATTGATATAAAACGATGTTCTGTGACACATGTATAACACAAATAGGGGAAATAGTTTTTAAAACACCTTTTCCAATGACATAAAACACTTAAAATGACGCCTGGCATGGCGATGTGCTTAGGGCACTCGACTTATAATCTGAGGGTCGTGGGTTGGAATCCCTATCACACCAAACATGATCTCCGTGATGACGAAAAAAGCTATTTGAAGTAAAAATGTATTTTCCAGATGGTTGGTATGGGTATTAACAATTTAATTAAAATACTAACAATGTTTTGACCATCTTAGGTCATCTTTAAGTTAGAGAAGAGAGTCTTGCAATCCCTTTGTGGGGCGTTATAAAGTGACAGTCAATCCCACTATTCGTTGGTAAAAGAGTAGCCCAAGAGTAGGCTACTGCCTACTGACTCACTGCCTTCCTTCTGGTCGTACACTGATAAATTAGAAACGGCTAACTTTGTGTGAAATTCAACAAACAAATAAAAACTTATAAAATGGTTGAATGGTATAGGAATCCTATTTATGTTTGAACAATAATCAGTGCTTTATTGTAACATAAACACAACTATATATATTGAGTTGTACACCTATTATTATCAATATCAAGTGGCCATCTGTTGTAGAAAACATGGACTTCATGTCTTGTTTTAACAGTTCAAGTCCATATGAAGTGGACCATAGGAAGGAAGAGAATGATATACCATTATGTCTGTATTGAATAAAAATATAACACATTTTATGTGAACTGGCATGCATAATAGTTCTATGAAGTTTATCTGACCCAGATACACCAGAAACTAAGTGATATCATTGCTGACCAACAAACTCTGAATACGTCACATGGTTTATCAAACACTGAATTCTTTGTTCAGTTATCTAAATTCCATCCGTACTACCTGTTACACATATGGCTACGGTCATACTGTGAAATGTGTTTTGATTGATCAGTGAAACATGGTGGTCAACATTATCCCTTGTCCATTATGAGAACAGACCAGGGACAAAGCTATGATGAACTTTAACTGATTGTTCACATGTGGACTGTGAATACCTGTGTACCTCATCATAGGACACATGACGATCCAAGCTGTCACAGTTCTCATACAATTAATCACAACTAAAGTCTTGTAGCTCTAGACCCCAACACCACAAAGAATAGGACTTAGAGTAGGTCCAGCGGGTGGTCAAGTGCTGGTTGTTTGAGGGGTGTAGCTCATTGAACTGGTTGTTTCTCAGTAACATTGTATGTCTGCGGACTTACATGCTAAAATTGGGGTTTCGATACCCGTGGTGGGCAGAGCACAGATAGCCCATTGTGTAGCTTTGTGCTTAATTCAAAACAACAACATCTACTATGGGACAAGAACACATATAATGTCTTCTTCCGAAGAAAATGCTTCTGAACCAAATTGACGGACTTCTAATATGGGCATGCTTGCTTCCTTCTTAATGCTTTATTTTCATTTTAGCGAATGTAGGAAAAACACGTTTCTAGTGTAGAATATCTCGTCTTCTCACCTTCATTATCTACCCGAGTTTCATCAAGTGTAGAAACAACAAGTTTATACTAAAGAACTGAAGTACGAGGGCTGTTCAAAAAATATGCGGACCGACGTCATAAAACAAAATGTACTTTATTTAGAAGTTTCAGGTCTGGGCGCCCATCAAAGTACTCTCCTCTCCAACGTACACACTTATCCCAACGGTGTTTTCACTTGTTGAAACAGTCCTGGTACGCTTGTTTTGTAATGTCCTCCAGCTCCTTCGTCGTATTTGCCTTAATCTCGGGAATCGTCTAAAATCTTCTTCCTTTCAAGGGTCTTTTGAGTTTGAGGAACAAGAAAAAATCGCAAGGAGTAAGGTCAGGTAAGCAGGGGGGTGATGAAGAACAGTGATCGCGTGTTTGGCCAAAAACTCACGAGTTCTGAAGCACAAATTTCGTAGTAACGCGGTGCATCTTCAATTTTTCGGTCAAAATTTCGTAACAAGATCCAACTGATATCCCACACTTTTCAGCAAGCTCCCTGACAATCAGACGTCGATTTGCCCGCACCAGGGTGTTGATTTTGTCGACGTGTGGGTCGTCAGTTGACGTGGAAGGACGTCCAGGACGCTCATCATCTGCAATGGACTGTCGACCATCCTTAAAACGTTCATGCCACTTGAAATATGTCGTACGCTTCATAGCAACATCACCATAAGCCGTGTTAAACATAGAAGAAGTTTCAGTCGCAGATTTTCCAAGTTTAACACAAAATTTCACAGCAAGTCGTTGCTCCTTCAGGTCATTCATTCTGAAATCCGCCAAACGAAAAAATCGCACTCCACTTAAAACCGCGTAGCTAATAAACAAATGAAGATATCTGCAATTGGGAAATGGCGTTGAAATCAGCTGATCTGTGCAAACCTAGCGACACCAAGTGGATTCACCTGGAACCAACTGGAGCCGCGCAATTCAAACAGTCCGCGTATTTTTTGAATAGACCTCGTATTTTAGACTTAATTTACAACAGTTATAACTTTCTCAAACGGCAGAGAAGATATTTCACAATTTCCAACTAATTCGTGTTGTGTTGCTGGTTCAAAATGCACTATTGTGTAACATATCTGCTTTTTAAAGGTCAGTAAGAGAACATATTGTGAACTGTACTTAATATACACAGGTCAGTCAGTGAGAGTATTTTATACATTACCTGCTGCAGACATCAGTCAAAGGAAGTTTTGTATGTTTCACTGGAGTACACAAACCAGTGATATAACGTATTGTATATTGTATCTGGTGTAGCCAGTAATGTGAGAGATAATATTGTATACTGTACCCGGTGTAGACAGGACAGTGATAGATAATATTGTATACTGTTCCTGGTGTAGACAGGACAGTGATAAATAATATTGTATACTGTACCTGGTGTAGACAGGACAGTGATAGATAATATTGTAAACTGTACCTGGTGTAGACAGGACAGTGATAGATAATATTGTATACTGTACCTGGTGTAGACAGGACAGTGATAGATAATATTGTATACTGTACCTGATGTAGACAGGACAATATCTTTCACTATTCCCTGTTGACAACTAAATGAGTCAGGGTTTGAAATAACTGTCATGGTATCCTACGCAGTGACTTAGCTATATAGAAAGGATCTATCATATGGTACTGGTATATGTTAGAATAAGTCAGTTTATCAGCACTATACAAATAAACCTTGATAAAAACAGATTTTAACACTATATATATTAAGTTTTGTTGTCATTTAATGGCCCAAAAGAGCTTATGGAACTATCTGTAGAGTAGATAGTTTACATAAAAGCTTAATTGCTGTTATAAAACTGAGACATATAAATATGAGAATAAGAACAGAAGAGACAGAACACCTAAACCTGGTGATACTGGTGTTAAGTATCTATGTTTATTCAGCCTTCATGACAGTCGGAAGACTGTCACTGGTCTCAGGTATGTATAAAGTGACAGAAAACCACTCAGATCTACAATACCAAGAAGACTCAATAAGAATATTTGGTAACAGTTAAAAATCTTTACTTTGATTTATAACTAAAACATAAAACTGGACTGTTGATGATTTGAAAAGGGTGATATGGATGGGTGATTCCAAGTTTGAAATATCTGGTGGAAAAAAGGTGAAAGATACTTACTACAATACATAACACGTACTATCAGATACTGATCTGTCATGGTATATCCAGCAGTTTGTGTATTAATAGTTAAGGATTCCACTAACAAGAAGATAATGACCCTAAACTTATTCAACCTGTGTGGAAATTACTTAACTAAGAAGGAAGCTGCTGGAGTCATTCTGATGGTCTAATGGCCCTCACAGGGTCCCGATTTCAATCCAGCTGAGCAGATCTGGGATTTGATAGATCAAAAACTTGACAAATCAAAAGTTACTTCCAAAGAAACTTTATGAGAATGCATTTGGAGTAAAAGTCCAAGGAATAAACTGGATATGTTACAACAGTCTGTGGTTATTAAAGCAAAACGAGGGCACATACAGTGTTAACTGTGTGTTGAACTAATTTACCTTCCTCCGTTTTTTGAAAGTAGTCTGAAATTTAATTTTTGACTCTGTCCTTTTACACAGTATAGTATCTTTGGCCATTAGTATTCTTTTCTCTACCACGTGGATCAGAGCGGTACTCATAAACAGTTGTATCACAGGACAGAATAACCTTATAAAGGACCTGTTCTTGTCCGACAGGATTGTATGATGACATTAGTTTTAATAAATTACGACCATCATCACCATTAATTCAACATTCTTCTGTATTGCAGTAAGTTACCAATAAAGTGGTTATATTAAACAAAAATTAATTTTCTGGGAATTAATACCAAGCTGTTTATTTAGCTTCTCTTATTTCAGAGTAGCTGCCTACTATTTCTATATGTAAGTCTGTTTGAGATTTTTAATAACGTTTCTTCTCCTTATCATAGGACAATATGAACGTTGAGTGGAAATTCGCTCGCACCAAAATGTTGCTGATGTACATCGATGGGATAATCCTATGTCCTAGTCCCTTCAACTTAATTTATTATTTCATTCTGTTGTGCTATAAAAAATCTCAGAAGTATAAACGTCTGTCAAACTACTGGTCACATCCTGTAAGTACTGATTTTGCTAGATGCTTAACATTAAAACATTATGACATAAACTATATTACCCACTTGCTATAGAGAAGAGACCATTTTTAATCTTGTATATTTTCTTCTATGATTCGAAAAAGAAATCCACTATATTTAAGAGTGAACTCTTTATAAAGACAAATAGTGTCTTTTCAACAATGATTTTTTATTCTAACTGAATAACATGCCCTTCTATACAACAGTGTAGTGTATTAGTCAGTAGTGTTAATGATTTTTTCTACAGAGTAATACTGTTTCAAAATTCTGTAATCAGAGTTACTATTGTAATATATATCAATTTAATTTGACCCTGAGGAAAGAAAGGCCCACCTTTCAAAAAGGCTCATATTATACAGTTTATATCAAAACTTCTTACATCTATGTGATTTTTAACATCACGAGCGTACAAGAATATTATATTTCAGTAACAAGTGTTAATACTACTGCACACAACAATATTACGTTATATTTCAGTAACAAGTGTTAATACTACTGCACACAACAATATTATGTTATATTTCAGTAACAAGTGTTAGTACTCTTACATACAACAATATTATGTTATATTTCAGTAACAAGTGTTAGTACTGCTACATACAACAATATTATGTTATATTTCAGTAACAAGTGTTAATACTACTGCACACAACAATATTACGTTATATTTCAGTAACAAGTGTTAATACTACTGCACACAACAATATTATGTTATATTTCAGTAACAAGTGTTAATACTACTGCACACAACAATATTATGTTATATTTCAGTAACAAGTGTTAGTACTGCTACATACAACAATATTATGTTATATTTCAGTAACAAGTGTTAATACTACTGCACACAACAATATTATGTTATATTTCAGTAACAAGTGTTAATACTACTGCACACAACAATATTATGTTGTATTTCAGTAACAAGTGTTAATACTACTACATACAACAATATTATGTTATAACTCATCAACAAGTAAAATATAATTAATTATAATAATTTGTCGTCAAACTTTTTATTATAACAACACCAAGCCACATTCTCGTGTAATTTATAGATAATATTAGTGTTATTCTATGAATATATCAATCCTAACTTCTGTTTCACTGATCATATTCTGGACTAATACAGGCTTCTTTGAAGGATATTAATCTCGGATTTGACGATTACTGCCGTGATCCTGAACTTTATGAGGTAAAGTTAGTTTCATATCAAATGTAGATGATGTCTAAAAATTATGTACATGAAGTGGTTTGTTATTATTGTGTCTGTAGCATAAAAAAACAGAATGAATTATAATAGGAAAAAGTTCATGTTGTCATTTGAGATATAAATAAATAAGTTATATAACACAACAGGCGAAATATATACGTGTGCTAACAGTTATGTTTCAGATATCATTAATTACTTATGATCATAAAACGAAGCATAATAATGATATGTGTTTTTTTTCTGTATTCTTTGTGATTGACAAATGTTGTGACGTTAGCATGACGTGTTACTGTTTTTTTACTTTCTAGGCATTAATGGATGAGATAATACGTCGATACTTTAGAGACAAGAATCCTCATTAAAGTGCAGTTTGTAATCTCAGAACTACTGTGTGATGTATTCATGTCTGTAAGTTAAAACATTAACATTTTAAATTGGAATGAAGACCCTAATGTGGTAAAAATTATTTTCAAAAAAGGAAATATATGTAAGGCTCCAAGTGTTAAAGGAAAAAACGAGTTTGCTAAATAAATTTGAAAATTTCATATTATCTCAACATTCCTCAAAATTTTGTTACTACATGTGTTAAAACTATGTATAACAAACATTCCTCTAAAATATGTTACTACATGTGTTAAAACTATGTATAACAAACATTCCTCTAAAATATGTTACTACATGTGTTAAAACTATGTATAACAAACATTCCTCTAAAATATGTTACTACATGTGTTAAAACTATGTATAACAAACATTCCTCTAAAATATGTTACTACATGTGTTAAAACTATGTATAACAAACATTCCTCTAAAATATGTTACTACATGTGTTAAAACTACGTATAACAAACATTTTTCTAAAATATCTTACTAAGTGTATTAAATTTGTATATACAAGAAAGATTCATATAAAATATTGTACTAAATGTGTTAAAATTTTATATGTAACAAAATTCTTCTAAAATATGTTCCTAAATATCTTAAAATTGTATATGTCTAAGAAACATTCCTCTATAATATGTTACTACATGTGTGTAAATATAATAAACAATACTTTAAAATGTGTTAAAATTGTATATGTAATAAACATTCCTCTAAAATGTGTTAAATGTGTTTATATTATTTGCACAAGACACATTCCTCTAAAATATGTTTTTAAATGTTTAAATTATGTAACAAACATTTCTTTAAAATATGTTACGAAAACATCGTCAAGATGAAGGTGTAGACATTGAGAGAGAGATGATTCATTTTTAGTATTGCTATTGGATGATTCCACAGGAAGTATGCAACTTACTTTGTGTTTATACACCATTAGCTATTATTAATACAAAAGAATTTACACAAAGCAAGAATAAGCGTTTCCGAATTAACATGTAAACATTATAAAGATTATGAGACAGTGTTTTTGTTTCTTTTCACCCGAAGTAATAATGAAAATACAGTCTATACCTCAGAGGTTTAATATATTATTTAATCCACATTGGCCTCTGCCACAATTTAGTTTTATCTGATTAAGACTCATCGCATCATATATTATTTAATCCACATTGTCCTCTGCCACAATTTAGTTTTATCTGATTAAGACTCATCGCATCATATATTATTTAATCCACATTGTCCTCTGCCACAATTTAGTTTTATCTGATTAAGACTCATCATATCATATATTATTTAATTCACATTGTCCTCTGCCACAATTTAGTTTTATCTGATTAAGACTCATCGCATCATATATTATTTAATCCACATTGTCCTCTGCCACAATTTAGTTTTATCTGATTAAGACTCATCATATCATATATTATTTAATTCACATTGGCCTCTGCTACAATTTAGTTTTATCTGATTAAAACTCATCATATCATATATTATTTAATTCACATTGTCCTCTGCCACAATTTAGTTTTATCTGATTAAGACTCATCATATCATATATTATTTAATTCACATTGTCCTCTGCCACAATTTAGTTTTATCTGATTAAGACTCATCGCATCAGATTCTGTGAGCAGACCAAATGACCACAGTTATATTTTCTCATTTTACAATATCTTTGATACAATTATATCACGTTATTGTGATAAAAGAGCTCTACCATCCGACATTCGTCTTTGTTTTGGGACATCAGTGGAGTGTTTTCATTTGTTCCTGAAGACAGCTTAAATATAAAAACATCATTATGTTTCTCATCTATTCTATAATACAAGTTTTTCCGTATTTATTCCGTTATTTTCATTATTACATAATACAAAGTTAATGAGTTATCTCTTGTTTTCTTCAGTGTTATGCAATATGAAGTTTTCACGTTTTTGTATTGTGTACGCGATTTCTCATGTTCGGCATCACACTCATCAGGCTACCACATACACATATTTGAACCGTCTTAAAGTTTACACTATAATACTTTTGAAAAGAATACATATAACACGTCTTTTATCTGTCGGATTTAATTCGAATTACACTATGACAAATTAAGAAAATAATACAGTTCATTATCTAAATATATAAAACGTTTGGAGAGTTTCTACAAAAGCGATATCCTCGTATACTATATTGTGAGCCTATCTATAAAATGTAAACACGGGTTTACTTTCAATAAAACCTAACGAACCACAGATATGTAAAACATATTAACATTTATACCTCTGTGTTTAATTTCCTATTTTGCTGAGACACACGATCTCGAATAATTTTCAAATAGCTCCCATGACTTATTCAATTGAACGTTTTTATCGCTGGACTAAAGTAGTGGACAAAGAAAAACAACATTTATTATTATTGCTCTAACGTTTGGTATGTTTGGTACGACTATTTCATACTTAGATGACATTGAAATCACTACCATACCTAGTTGATGACATTCAACCCACAAAGATATTTTCTGTCACCTTATGTGATGATATTCAACCCGCAAAGATAGTTTTGTAACCTTATGTGATGATATTCACCCCACAAAGATATTTTCTGTTACCTTATGTGATGATATTCAACCCGTAAAGATAATTTTTGTTACCTTATGTGATGATATTCAACCCAAAAAGATATTTTCTGTTACCTTATGTGATGATATTAAAACAACAAAGATATTTTTTGTGAACTTATGTGATGATATTCAACCAACAAAGATATTTTTGTGAACTTATGTGATGATATTCAACCAGTAAATATATTTTTTGTTACCTTATGTGATGATATTCAACCCAAAAAGATATTTTCTGTTACCTTATGTGATGATATTCAACCCGTAAAGATATTTTCTGTTACCTTATGTGGTGGTATTCAACCCACAAAGATATTTTTGTAACCTCATGTGATGATATTCAACCCACAAAGATATTTTCTGTTACCTCATGTGATGATATTGAAACCGTAAAGATATTTTCTGTCACCTTATGTGATGATATTCAACCCGCAAAGATAGTTTTTGTAACCTTATGTGATGATATTCAACCCACAAAGATCATTTTTGTAACCTTATGTGATGATATTCAACCAACAAAGATATTTTTGTAACCTTATGTGATGATATTCACCCCACTAAAATATTTTCTGTTACCTTATGTGATGATTATCAATCAACAAAGATATTTTTGTAATCTTATGTGATGATATTCACCCCACAAAAATATTTTCTGTTCCCTTATGTGATGATATTCAACCAGCAAAGATATTTTTATAACCTTATGTGATGATATTCAACCCAAAAGATATTTTCTGTTACCTTATGTGATGATATTCAACCCACAAAGATAATTTTTGTAACCTTATATAATGGTATTCAACCAACAAAGGTATTTTTGTAACCTTATGTGATGATATTCACCCCACAAAGATATTTTCTGTCACCTTATGTGATGATATTCAACCCGCAAAGATAGTTTTGTAACCTTATGTGATGATATTCAACCCGTAAAGATATTTTCTGTCACCTTATGTGATGATATTCAACCCACAAAGATATTTTCTGTTACCTCATGTGATGATATTGAACCCGTAAAGATATTTTCTGTCACCTTATGTGATGATATTCAACCCACAAAGATATTTTCTGTTACCTCATGTGATGATATTGAACCCGTAAAGATATTTTCTGTCACCTTATGTGATGATATTCAACCCGCAAAAATAATTTTTGTAACCTTATGTAATGATATTTAATTCACAAAGATATTTTCTGTTACCTTATGTGATGATATTCAACCCACAATATATTTTCTGTCACCTTATGTGATGATATTGAACCCACAAAGATAATTTTTGTAACCTTATATAATGGTATTCAACCAACAAAGGTATTTTTGTAACCTTATGTGATGATATTCAACCCAAAAGATATTTTCTGTTACCTTATGTGATGATATTCAACCCACAAAGATAATTTTTGTAACCTTATATAATGGTATTCAACCAACAAAGGTATTTTTGTAACCTTATGTGATGATATTCACCCCACAAAGATATTTTCTGTCACCTTATGTGATGATATTCAACCCGCAAAGATAGTTTTGTAACCTTATGTGATGATATTCAACCCGTAAAGATATTTTCTGTCACCTTATGTGATGATATTCAACCCACAAAGATATTTTCTGTTACCTCATGTGGTGATATTGAACCCGTAAAGATATTTTCTGTTACCTTATGTGGTGGTATTCAACCCACAAAGATATTTTTGTAACCTTATGTGATGATATTCACCCCACAAAGATATTTTCTGTCACCTTATGTGATGATATTCAACCCGCAAAGATAGTTTTGTAACCTTATGTGATGATATTCAACCCGTAAAGATATTTTCTGTCACCTTATGTGATGATATTCAACCCACAAAGATATTTTCTGTTACCTCATGTGATGATATTGAAGCCGTAAAGATATTTTCTGTCACCTTATGTGATGATATTCAACTCGCAAAAATAATTTTTGTAACCTTATGTAATGATATTTAATTCACAAAGATATTTTCTGTTACCTTATGTGATGATATTCAACCCAAAATATATTTTCTGTCACCTTATGTGATGATATTGAACCGCAAAGATAATTTTTGTAACCTTATGTGATGATATTCAACCAACAGATATTTTTTATAACCTTATGTGATGATATTCAACCCGTAAAGATATTTTCTGTTACCTTATGTGATGATATTCAACCAACAAAGATATTTTTTTGTGAACTTATGTGATGATATTCAACCAACAAAGATATTTTTGTGAACTTATGTGATGATATTCAACCAGTAAAGATATTTTTGTTACCTTATGTGATGATATTCAACCCACAAAGATCATTTTTGTAACCTTATGTGATGATATTCAACCCGTAAAGATATTTTCTGTTACCTTATGTGGTGGTATTCAACCCACAAAGATATTTTTGTAACCTCATGTGATGATATTCAACCCACAAAGATATTTTCTGTTACCTCATGTAATGATATTGAAACCGTAAAGATATTTTCTGTCACCTTATGTGATGATATTCAACCCGCAAAGATAGTTTTTGTAACCTTATGTGATGATATTCAACCAACAAAGATATTTTTGTAACCTTATGTGATGATATTCACCCCACTAAAATATTTTCTGTTACCTTATGTGATGGTATTCAACCCACAAAGATATTTTTGTAACCTCATGTGATGATATTCAATCCACAAAGATATTTTCTGTTACCTCATGTGATAATATTGAAACCGTAAAGATATTTTTTGTTACCTTATGTGATGATATTCAACCCGTAAAGATATGTTCTGTTACCTTATGTGATGATATTCAACCCGTAAAGATATTTTCTGTTACCTTATGTTATGATATTCAACCAACAAAGATATTTTTGTAACCTTATGTGATGATATTCAACCCACAAAGATCATTTTTGTAACCTTATGTGATGATATTCAACCAACAAAGATATTTTTGTAACCTTATGTGATGATATTCAACCCGTAAAGATATTTTTTGTTACCTTATGTGATGATATTCAACCCAAAAAGATATTTTCTGTTACCTTATGTGATGATATTCAACCCGTAAAGATATTTTCTGTCACCTTATGTGATGATATTCAACCCACAAAGATATTTTTGTAACCTCATGTGATGATATTCAACCCACAAAGATATTTTCTGTTACCTCATGTAATGATATTGAAACCGTAAAGATATTTTCTGTCACCTTATGTGATGATATTCAACCCGCAAAGATAGTTTTTGTAACCTTATGTGATGATATTCAACCAACAAAGATAATTTTTGTAACCTTATGTGATGATATTCAACCAACAAAGATATTTTTGTAACCTTATGTGATGATATTCACCCCACTAAAATATTTTCTGTTACCTTATGTGATGATTATCAATCAACAAAGATATTTTTGTAATCTTATGTGATGATATTCACCCCACAAAGATATTTTCTGTTAACTCAGATAACAAGACTGCCTTTCGGATATCAACAACCAGCAGTTCGTTTCACCTTATTTGCATAAAAAAAACACTTCATTCTTTTAAGTGGGCTGTAGCGTGACCCATGTATGTGAACCCAGATAAACTGTCTGTTTCTTATGACTAGCTTTAAACCCAGTTGAGCGTCTTATCAAAGATAAAGTAGCTGCATACATCTCAGACGTGTTTATTGATATATACACCCCAGATGTAATGTGTTTATATATAAAGTGTTATAGTTCTATACATATCAGACGTGTTTATTGATATATACACCTAGATGTAATATGTGTTTATTAATAAAGTGTTATAGTTCTATACATCTCAGATGTGTTTATTGATATATACACCCCAGATGTAATGTGTTTATATATAAAGTGTTATAGTTCTATACATATCAGACGTGTTTATTGATATATACACCCAGATGTAATATGTGTTTATTAATAAAGTGTTATAGTTCTATACATCTCAGATGTGTTTATTGATATATACACCCAGATGTAATATGTGTTTATTAATATTGTTATAGTTCTATACATCTCAGACGTGTTTATTGATATATACACCCCAGATGTAATATGTGTTTATTAATAAAGTGTTATAGTTCTATACATCTCAGATGTGTTTATTGATAGGATGTTTCAGTTCTATACACCCCAGATGAAATGTGTGTTTGTTAATAGTGTTACAATTCCATACATCCAAGATAAAGTCTGTGTTTATTAATAAAATGTTACATTTGTGTACATGAGAAACTAAGTGTGTGTTTATAACCAGAATGTTACACGTGTATATAACCAAGATTCATATCTAGTATGAGACAGCTGTGTAGATTATAATTAAAATATCAATTCTAAACACCCTGGTGATTCCTGCTTGTACTACAACCATTCTTTATAGTTGTTATTTATCACCTATTTATCGCTAACATTAATGGATCACAGACAACGTTATTGAGATAGTCTGGATGTATCTAAGTGTGAAGATTAAAGAAAGAGAGAACATGCGACTTACAGCAACATAATATACTGGAATACAGTACACTAATGAATCATAATTCTACGTTTCAATTAATTTAAGTGGAATAATACAAACGGCTCAAAGAAGAGAAGATAACATTATACTGAATAATAAAAACAGGTGTAGATTACGATGGGAAATCATCACATGTTCTGTTAAAGCTGATATATGTGGAAGGAGTTGATACTTAACACGTTTAGTTAGACAAAGACATCGGCCAGAGAATGAAAACGTACCTTATCTCTTTCGTATTATTCGTGGTAGGCGTCTCGAAAGGTAAGTTATCAAATATCCATTTGAGGTGAAACTTTTAACACAATTATGGATAACTTCTTTTACAAAACTTGTTAATACATCTACCATCTACTGGAAGTGTTTCATTTATTATTTCATATCTTCATGAACGTTAGTTTTGACTGTACTCTAGTTACCCGACTCCATATATAATCACTGAGACACGTACCTTGAATACCACGATCTTCTGAAGTCACGCTGTCCGCACTGTTTAACTGGTCTATTAATGGTATCGGTCAGTAATTACTTTAGTTTTTAATTGTTATAGTTTTGTTATAAAGACCTATTTACATACTTGGTTTCATATGTGTCTATTTTGACCTAACCTAAATCGCTTAAACTGGCCTAACATCTGAGAAATTGTTGAGGTCATCTTTCTCACCAGAGATACCTAACTGATAAAACATGACCACCTAGTTATTATAACACAAGAAAAGTATATTTAATTATGGGGTTGATTTTTTTATATTTGTTCTAAATAGCCTGGCATGGCCTAGCGCGTTAAGGCGTGCGCTTCATAATCTGAGGGTCGCGGGTTCGCGCCCGAGTTACCAAACATGCTCGCTCTCCCAGCCGTGGGGGCGTTATAATGTGACGGTCAATCCCACTATTCGTTGGTAAAAGAGTAGCCCAAGAGTTGGCGGTGGGTGGTGATGACTAGCTGCCTTCTCTATGGTCTTACACTGCTAAATTAGGGACGGCTAGCACAGATAGCCATCGAGTAGCTTTGTGCGAAATTCCAAAACAGAAAAAATGTTCCAAGTAGGTACTTGTGATCGAAAATTAAAGTTAAGTGGATTAAAAACAAATTGAGTGCCATTATAATCTAGTTCGTATCGGAATACGGAAACACTTGCAGTATACATACACAATGTTGAGAAATAATAGGGTAAACGTAATATATTCTTAAAGCTAATACCATAAAAATGGAAGTTTGTAGACAGCTCGACTGTCTAATGGAGAATATGTTATTATAACTGTATGACGTTTATAATTATCTAGCTAAGCAGTTTCCAACTTTTAAGAAGTGGGTTTCCCGTCATCTAACTTTCTACCATGTAGTGTCCAAAAATTGTTCTTCATGGAAGTAAGATAAAAACTGGAAGACCGACAAGAACTGACCGAAGTATTATGAACTGTATCTTTCATATAGCTATAGTAACGAGAAAGCCTCTGGAAGAGGGCAAGTTATAAACATAGCCCCTCAGGGTTTCTTGATAACCCCTACAAGTTACTGACACAAAATTGCGCATACTTCCAATTTTCACCCGAACAATGTTTCACACAGAAAATACGATATTGGTCAAGATGTTAAACATTTAAATCTACTCTACCGGTCAACGTGTTCAGTATTTAAATGCAATATACTGTTCAGTATTTAAGCGTAATTTATTTACAGGGGACGACTATCCCGAGTGCAACCCATCTCTGAGACCAAAAATCCTCACCGATGAAAGTGGCGACATCTACAGTCCTGGATATTTAGAAAATAAAAATTACCCTGCTGACATTTATTGTTCATATACTATAATAGTTTCTCCTGGAAAAGTATGCCATTATTTATGTTTAATATGTCTTACACATAAAAATTAAATACATAAATGTACCTAGACTAAAGTTTTTCTATTAAATAAAATTGAGCTAGCAGAGAATGAAAAATATAACATATTTTTGTTTTAGTGATAAATTTCATGAAGGAAACATATATTTATCAAAATTTAACTTGAATAACTTACCTTTGTTTCTTTATCAAAACGTTAGATTTACGTCTAATTTTTATAATAAGTATAGAATATATTTACCTGGATTGTTAATGTTATTCTGCTAAAAAGTCCACCGTTATCTATTGACCAGAGTGTTTGTGTGTTTTTTCCTAGCGCAGGGGGGGCTTTATTGATCACTATGACCAGTATGAGAATGCTGGTCATGCGTATGAAAACTTTATTTGAAGTAAAGTTTCAGTACAAATACAAGATGTCTTCAGAATACATTTTCACTTCAAGTGGGCTTCTCCTCATTGCTGGTCAGTTAAATCTTGTCATACAACAACTTCAATTAGTATATGGAAGGAAAATGGTATATCTGGTTTATGAAACGATAGGAAACAAACTAGTAATATGTGGTCTGTAAAACAATAAGATAAAAACTACTGTATGTGGTCTATGAAACAATAGAAAGAAATCTACTGTATGTTGTCTGTAAAACAAGATAAATAGTGGTCTATAAAAAAGCAGAAAGAAAACTATTATATGTAGTCCATAAGAAAAATCGGAAGGAACAAGGATACATGGTTAATAAAAATAGGAATGAAACAAGTGTATATGGTTCATAAAAATAAAATGCAAACTAGTATACATGGTCAATAAAAACAGGAAGGAAACTAGTACATGTCATGTTCAAAAATAGGAAGGAAACGAGTATATGTGGTGCATAAAAAAAGAAGGACACAACTATATGTGGTTTATAAAAATGGAAGAAAACTAGTGTATGTGGTTTATAAAAATAGGAATAAAACTAGTATATGTGGTTTATAAAAATAGAATTAAAACTAGTGTATATGGTCTGTAAAAAACAGGAAGGGAACTAGTATATGTGGTTTATAAAAAAACAGGAAGGAAACTAGTGTACGTGGTCTTCAAAAACAGAAAGAAAACTGATATATGCGGTCTATAAAACAGAAAGGAAACTTGTAAATATGGTCTATAAAAAAAGGAAGGAAACTACTATATGTGGTCTATAAAAATGGAAGGAAATTAGTGTAAGTGGTTTATTAAAATAGGAATAAAACTAGTAATTATGATATATAAAAATAGGAATGAAACTGGTATATATGGTTTGTAAAAATAAGAATAAAACTAGTATATATGGTCTATGAAAACAGAAAAAAGTACTATATGTGGTCTATAAAAAAAGAAGGAAACCGGTATATGTAGTTTATGAAAACAGGAATAAAACTAGTATATATGGTCTATAAAAAAGGGGAAAAAATTCTATATGTGGTCTATAAAAAAAGAAGGAAACTAGTGTAAATGGTGCATAAAAACAGGAAGGAAACTAGTATATATGGTTTATAAAAACAGGAAGGAAATTGGTACATGTGGTTTATAAAAATAGAATGGAAACTGGTATATATGGTGTACAAAGACCAGGAAGGAAACTAGTGTATGTGGTCTATAAAAACAGAAAGGAAACTGGTATACCGTATTTTCCGGTTAATAAGCCGAGGCTTTAAAGACAGGCTCCTCAATGCTGGAATAAGTGGATGGTTTCCGGCATTCAAAGTTTTACTGCTGCCGGAAATATGCGCGCTGCATCACTCGCTACCGTCTGTGAGTGGGTCGTGAAATCGTGGGACGATATTAGTGTTGAAACTGTAGAGAAGTCATTTAAAAAATGCAGCATCTCAAATGCAATGGATGGAACGGAAGATGATATGTTGAGATTGGACGACGACGAGGAAGACAACATTCCACTCACTCAGCTAATAACACCAGAAAATGACCCGTACGACGACCAGGTCTCTGCCGAGGACTGGAATCTATTATTTGGTGCTTCTGACAACGAAGATGATGAATTTGATGGATTTTAATAAATTTCTGACATTAGATATCTTTCTATTAATAAATAAAGTTTATTCAACTGAAATAACTCTGCCGTAACTGTGAGATCAAAGGTATGATTTTGGGGGCCGATTTTGGTCCTCGGTATTTTTTATTTTAGTCCAAAGCTAGTGATCGGCTAATAAGCCGACCCCCAAAAATAAGGTCCAAAATTAAGGGCCAGAAATTCGGCTTATAATGCGGAAAATACGGTACGTGGTCCATAAAAAACAGAACAGACACGAGAAAATATGGTTTAGAAAAACAGAAATCTTTGTTTGTTTTGGAATTTCGCACAAAGCTACTCGAAGGCTATCTGTGCTAGCCGTCCCTAATTTAGCAGTGTAAGACTAGAGGGAAAGCAGCTAGTCATCACCACCCACCGCCAACTCTTGGGCTACTCTTTTACCAACGAATAGTGGGATTGACCGTCATATTATACCGCCCCCACGGCTGGGAGGGCGAGCATGTTTGGCGCGACTTGGGCGTGAACCCCGACTCTCAGATTACGAAGCGCACGCCTTAACGCGCTAGGCCATGCCGGGCCCAACAGGAATGAAACTGGTATATAGGGTCTGTAAAAATAGGAATGAAACTAGTATATATGTTCTATGAAAGCAGGAAGGAAACTACTATATGTAGTGTATAAAAAGGGGAAGGAAACCAGTATATGTGGTTGATAAAAGTAGGAATTAAACAAGCATATATGGTCTATAAAAATCAGGAAGGAAACTCGTATATGTGGTCCATAAAAACAGGAAGAAAATTAGTACATGTGGTTTATAAAAATAGGAATGAAACTAGTATATATGGTCTATAAAAACAGTAAGGAAAATAGTACAGTATATGTGGTCTATGAAAACAAGAAGGAAACTAGTATCTATGGTTTATAAAAATAGGAATGAAACTAGTATATCTAGTTTGTAAAAAACAGCAAGGAAACTCGTATGTGTGGTTTATAAAAATAGGAATGAAACTAGTATATCTAGTTTGTAAAAAACAGCAAGGAAACTCGTATGTGTGGTTTATAAAAATAGGAATGAAACTGGAATATGTGATTTTTAATAAAACAGGAAGGAAACTAGTATATGCGGTCTATAAAAAACAGGAAGGAAACTAGTATATATGGTTTATAAAGATAGGAATGAAATTAGAAAATGTGGTCTGTGAAGAATTGTAAGCAAGCTGGTGCAAACGTTTTATGAAACATTAGAAGGAAATTGTATTAATTTGTTTACTTCCGCGACCCGTTGCAAGTTTCTCTAGCAATAATTAAATGTTAATCTAAAAATTACTCAATGGCTTATTTTGTCAGATCAGATGTTTAATCCAAAAAAACAGCCATTAATTATTGACATGGATAAACTTTGTTTCGTTCAAGGCTTGTTTGCTCACCGTAACTACACATTAATTATATGAGCTGCATGGCCAAGTCAGTCAGAGAACCTCATGTTTAGTTTGTCTGAACTTTTAAACTACAAACCAGAAGAAATATACCCAATCAGAAGCGGTTTGTTTTATGATCTCAAAAATAAAAACATGATGTGAATCTTTAAAAAAATACTTTCTATGGATTAATACACATTCTACAAAAAATTAAAAATAGCTTGTGAGACCAAATTAACGAAATAAACCAGACATATACAGAAGCGTGTTCCTGAAACGAATTTTGAACTTAAGTAGAAATATGTTAATGCCGTAAACAGGTTTCATTAACTTGTGTTGTATAACATATGTTCTGTTATTTTTAGTTTTTGCAGTGAGCTCACAAAATTAACTTTTACTGTAAATTATCTAAATGTGGATACATTTTTAACGTTAAATTCGTTCATTCGTTTTTCTTTACAGTACATTCGCCTAACTTTCAACGACTTCGACTTGGAAAGTTTCGATTTTTGTGATGGAGACGCCTTCTCTATTTACGCAGGTACACACATCAGAACACCAGTAGTAGGCATATTTTGCGGGAACGAACGTCCGAACGACTTCATTTCCACGACTAATGAGCTGCACATTGTTTTCCGCAGCGACTTCATATCTTCTGCTAAAGGTTTTCACGTGTCTTTCCATACCGTTGCTTTTAGAGGTAAACTGGACCTGTCCTTGACCAGTAGAGATTTACCAACGTACACAGCACACTTTAAGCATCAACCATTGTCATTTTCTGTTTAAGTTAACCTAATATTTGGTAATTTTTTATGTATGATAAATTATTAATCTCATTACATCTGTTTATAAATTGCAGTACCAATAACACGGCAACATGATCATTTATAGTTTCAAAAATGAATTAGAAAATTTGATAAAATGCAACAATATAAACTTTGTATTTGGTTTGTTTTTGAATTTCGCACAAAGCTACCCAAGGACTATTTGCTCTAGCCGTCCCTAATTTAGCAGTGTAAGACTAGAGGGAAGGCAGCTAGTCGTCACCACCCACCGCCAACTCTTGGGCTACTCTTTTACCAACGAATAGTGGGATTGGCCATCTCATATATCACCACCACGGCTAGAAGGGCGAGATTCGAACCCGTGACTATCGGATTACGAGTCTAGTGCCTTAACCACCTGGCGATGCCGGCCCGAAATGTTAAATCTAACCACCAGAGACAAATAAAAATAATTAAAATCATATTTTGATAACTTAAGCAAGAAGTTTTATCTTCGTATTGTTTTAAAGTTCCCCATTCTCAAAATAATTATGTATATTTATTAATGTCCAATTTTATCATACAAATTGGATATTAAATGATATTTTATCTTTAGCACACGTCGACTATTCATATAAAAACACTGTAAAAGTGATATAATTAATAAATATTTAATCAATTATATTTTATATCCAAAGCTCGCGATGGATTTTTTAAGGTTGGAATATTTGTTCTCTTCCAAGAAAAATAGAAAACAAATTGTAAGAAAAGAAATTATTTTAATTGTAGAAACAAAAGTTACAGAGGAACATTAAAATCTGTAGTGGGTGTCTTTATTTCCACCTACACATAATGGGCTGTCTGAGCTGTGCCTACAACATGTATCGAAACTTGAATTTTGGCATAAAAAAAGCCTTCTGACTTGTTACTGAGCGACATCTATAGTAGGAAAATGGAACCACAGGAAGGAAACGATTTTTGAACTATCAAGTAAAAATATTTAAGTGTGGTCATGTTTACATCATCGAATAAGTAAAAATATTTAAGTGTGATCATGTTTTCATATATTATTACACCAGCTTTGTGTGAAGAAGATCAAATAGAATGCCGCAACCGGAAGTGTGTATCACAGTCCTTCATGTGTGACGGAAAGGATGACTGTGGAGACGGAAGTGACGAAGCCACTAAGATATGTGGTAATAGTTTAACGTTTTTAGTTTCGTCTCAGATGTGAATGTAAATATTTAGTTTATTTCAGTTAATTCAGTAAAAATAATAGTTTTAATTTCCTTAAACGCCACACGTCTGTAGAAATTACAGACTTTATATATTTTTAATTAACTCTATCTTGCAGTTCATCATGATGCATTTCAAGACTTAAACAGAACACGAAGTTACATAAAGTGTTACATGTGAATATGTGTTGAAGTGTGGTTAAAATATGTTAGGTGCACTGACACAAGAATGTGTAAATAAAATAATGTTTAATAAGTGTGCAAAGAAACATGGTTAACATGTAAGAAGGTTGACTAGGTTACATTGTTTAGTTAGGTTAAAACAATTGTAAAACATGGGTCTGGTTAACTACGACGTAGGGAACTATAACTAGTTAATAGCGGTGTAAAATATGGGTCTGGTTAACTGAAACATATAGAAGTATAACAGGTTAACAGAGGTGTAAAACGTGGGTCTGGTTAATTGAAACATATGGAAGTATAACTAGTTAATATAGGTGTAAAATATGGGTCTGGTTAACTGAAACCTAGAGAACTATACCTAGTTAATAGAGGTGTAAAATATGGGTCTGGTTAATTGAAACATATACTAGTATAACTAGTTAATAGAGGTGTAAAATATGGGTCTGGTTAACTGAAACTATAGAACTATTAACTAGTTAATAGCGGTATAAAATATGGGTCTGGTTAATTGAAACATATAGAAGTATAACTAGTTAATAGAGGTGTAAACATGGGTAACGTTGAAAAGTAGAGCCAGACTGAAGACTTCGTAGAAAGGAGATTGAGTTTCTTTGGTTGAGTTTGTCAAGTTAATTCGGTGGAAAGAAACTTTATAAACGGTAAAACGAAGCAAAACATGAGCTAGGTATTACGAACTAATCTTTATGTTAAGATATAGCAAATTTTGAAAATCGTTTCTTCAGTAAGAAACGTGTCCAAGCAGGTAACGTATAAAGTACAATGACAGTAAAGGAATTTTGTGAAGACGTGACCGTGTAAGTCACGTGTAATGAAGATTTTCAGGGTAATTATAATTATAGAAACATGTGGAGTTAAGTAAACTGGTTATTATTACGTACTCAGGTGCTAAGGAACCAGATACAACCGTACCGTGCGGACATCCGTCTATTCCTCCACTTGAAGGAAATGGTGAAGACCGCATCATTGGTGGTCAAGAGGTTCGTCCGGGCAGCTGGCCGTGGCAGGCTGACTTACAACTGTTCCCAGTTCATCCTAACGGACATACATGCGGAGGAACATTGATCAACCACGAGTGGGTCATCTCTGCGTCACACTGCTTCGAAAAGTGAGAACGGTTATCGTATCTTATTTGTTGAAAGAAACACAGTATGTTGTTCTATCCGATGACGTTATAAGAGACATCTTTCCATGTTCAGTCTATGAAAACCAGTCATAAAAAGACACGTAGATCTTATAATGGTCATTTTGTTTTGTTTCTCGTTGACAAGTTTGTATTTAAGAACAAAACCAAGTTTGTATCTCAGAACGACTAGTACGTTATTAAAATTTTTATTGATAAGCAGAACGCATCGTTTTCAGGTTAACCTGAAGATCACCGAACGAAACGTTGGGTTCTGCTAATCAATAAGTGTTGTTCCAGCCATTCTGAGGTACAATTTTATTTCAACAGGGTTCTCGTCATCAGGAAAACAAAATTTGCCTTTTATTTCTTTTGAAATTCTGTAAAATCAAGGGAATTATACAAAGAAGTACCACAAAAAGAACATTTAAAAGCTTACATTTCATTTAACACTTTGAAAAATAAAGTAGAATAAAAAACAGCATTTGTTAAGTTGTTTATAGCATGTGATTTTAGAACTTTCAGTTCTTATCAGGACATAAAACCAGTGTTATTTAAGGGTAGACAAGCCTGTCTCTTCAGGAGTGGTAATCTGAGGGTCGCGGTTTCGAATTCCCGTCACACCAGACATGCTCGCCCTTTCAGCTGTGGAGGCGTTATAATGTGAGGTCAATCTCACTATTCGTCGGTAAAAAAGTAACCCTAGACTTGGTGGTGGATTGTGATGACTAGCTGCCTTCCCTCTAACCTTACAATGCTAAATTAAGGACGGCTAGCGCAGATAGCCCTCGTGTAGCTGTGAGCGAAGTTCAGAAACAAACTTTTCAGGAGTGAACCAAAATGAATGATATTTTATGGACGTATAGCTTGTCCACCGCTGGTAGAGCGTTAAGTCTTAAGATTTATAACGCTGAAATGAGGGGTTCGATTCCCCTCGGTAGACTCTGTAGATAGCTAGATGTCGCTTTTCTATAAGAAAACCCACGCACACACGCTCAAGTGTAGCTTCGACCACAAACGTATCTTTTAAACGATAATTTTAAATTTCGCTACTGGTAGGAATTATAACTTTATTTACTGAAGAATTTGAAACGTACGAAGGTAATAAAAATAATATCTGTGTAAATTATTTTCGCTAATCTCAGATAAACAGCATTTATATACATGGTTTTAGCTTTAATACAATTTATGAAGTTTCATAAACTGATTCAAAAGACAATATTTTCGTTATCATTAAAATGACAGATTTCAGTAAAAAGTGTAAGCTATTTTTATAAATCGATTCGCAAATAAGTTCGCTGAATTAAAGTGACTCAGTTAGATGTCGCTGTGCTTTAAAGGTTTAGAGAAAGTTAATTGTCAGAAAGTCCCAGGTCGACAGTCTACTTGGTTCAGTGAGTGTAGTAACGCTTCCATGTCTGATTTGCAACTTTCATTGTATAAATTACGAAGAAGTGTTTTGTTTTGTTTTGGATTTCGCACACAGCTACACGAGGGCTAGCTGTCCCTAATTTAGCAGTTTGAGATCAGAGGGAAGACAGCTAGTCACCACCACCCAACGCCAACTCTTGGGCTACTCTTTCACTAACGAATAGTGGGATTGACCAAACATTATAACGTCCCCACGGCTGAAAGGGCGAGCATGTTTGGTGCGACGGGGATTCGAACCCGCGAATTACTAAGGAGGACGGAATTAGAATTTAAACCAGAATCTGACTTCAGACTTTTCACTGTAAGAAGGTCAGCATTCAAACGATATTCTTTATCGGCATCCTGCTTTAGACACACCTTCTTGACGTCATGACACATGTGATATGACTAATTGTTCTGATGTAGCTATAGTTTCTGTCGTCATGGCACGTGTGATATGATTCGATGTCCTGTTATAGCCACACCTTCTTGGCGTCATGACATATGTGACATGACTCACTGTTCTAATGTAGTTATAGTTTCTGTCGTCATGGCGCGTGTGACACGACCCATTGTCTTGATGTAGCCATGGCACGTGTGATATGATTCGATGTCCTGTTATAGCCACACATTTTTGGCGTTATGAGATATGTAACATGACTAATTGTTCTGATGTAGCTATAGTTTCTGTCGTCATGGCACGTGTGATATGATTCGATGTCCTATTATAGCCACACCTTCTTGGCGTAATGATATATGTGACATGACTCACTGTTCTACTGTAGTTATAGTTTCTGTCGTCATGGCACGTGTGACACGACCCATTGTTTTGATGTAGCCATGATTCGATGTCCTGTTATAGCCACACCTTCTTGGCGTCATGACATATGTGACATGACTAATTGTTCTGATGTAGCTACATCTTTTCACCATCCTGGTTATACGGTGTGGGAACTTCATCTTACAAAGTCGGTGTCATTACCATTAGCTTCCTAAGTCCAAACTTCCTTCTGTATCGGAAACGTACAGATCAACTAAAACATGTTTCAGTTATTTGTAATGTATCAGGTAATAATTAACACCTTCATGCTGTATAATTTTTATACAAGAAACTCACATGAAAGGTAGATTTTCTAACTTTTATTTCATATTCTCCTAACTGGTGTGCATGGGGAGCAGCTCGTGCTTTTTATTTTTTACTTCTTTAAGGTAGTGTACTATTTGTTAGGATTATGTGACATGACCTTTGTCAGGCTCAGGGTGGATGAGTAGATTTATATGGTTTTACAACTTGTTTACCACTGGTTAAGATTATATAACATAACCTCAATTTGGCTCAGGGTTGGTGAGTAGATTTATATGGTTTTACAACTTGTTTACCACTGGTTAAGATTATATAACATAACCTCAATTTGGCTCAGGGTTGGTGAGTAGGTTTATATGGATTTACAATTAACTTGTTTACCACTGGCTAGGATTATGTAACATGACCTCAGTCAGGCTCAGGGTGAGTGAGTGGTGGATTTATATGGTTTTACAACTAACTTGTTTACCACTGGTTTAGATTATATAACATAACCTCAATCAGGCCCAGGGTTGGTGAGTAGTGGACTTAGGTTATTCTATTGTTCTACGTTGTTTGTGGACAATCAACCTATTAATTACAAAATTTGAAAGCCATTTTTAAATATAACGAATTTTTACAGGCAAATATAAAAAAATACTATTACTAGAATATCACTGTGTGACATTATTGGTAATAATGTAATATAAAAACAGAATAATGTATTGTTTTCTGTTCCACATTTTTAATATTTTTTAATTTGTAAAACTTTAGTTTTGTTTGATTTCTCGACATTTTTTTGTAGTTATCCCAAGAAGGAATTCTGGAGAATCCATTTTGGAAACCACAACAAGTTCCAAAAAGACGATTCCGAACAGATTCGATACATCGATAAATTGGTTGTTTATCCTGATATTCCAGAGAAGGAGGTTGGTCAACGTAGTTTCCGATAAAAAAAATAGTTCACGGCTTATTTTTACTTATTACAAAAACCACCAATAAACAAATATATTTCTTATTCATTTATCCTGTAACATTTGATAGTTGTTAACTTATGGTACATTAGTTGTTCCTGTAACATTTGATAGTTGTTAACTTATGGTACATTAGTTGTTCCTGTAACATTTGATAGTTGTTAACTTATGGTACATTAGTTGTTCCTGTAACATTTGATAGTTGTTAACTTATGGTACGTTTGTTTGTTGTTTCCTGTTGTTAACTTATGGTACATTAGTTGTTCCTGTAACATTTGATAGTTGTTAACTTATGGTACATTAGTTGTTCCTGTAACATTTGATAGTTGTTAACTTATGGTACATTAGTTGTTCCTGTAACATTTGATAGTTGTTAACTTATGGTACATTAGTTGTTCCTGTAACATTAGATAGTTGTTAACTTATGGTACATTAGTTGTTCCTGTAACATTAGATAGTTGTTAACTTATGGTACATTAGTTGTTCTATGTTAGACCAATTTTATTATCTTAATCCACCAAACATTAAGTTAGGTTTAATATCTAGACCGGTTTGATACTTTTAGCCCATCAAGTATTAAGTTAGTTATTCAGTGATGTCGAGAAACCCACTTGTTGAGAATTTTATATGCAAAAACGGCTCGTTTGGGTTTAGAAAATATTTTAAATAGAAGAGCGAACAACGTTTCGACCTTCTTCGGTCATCGTCAGGTTCACAAAGAAAGAGGTAACTGACCGGAAGTTGACCACATGTTTGCAAGGGGTTGTGTAACTGAGTGTCGCAATGTAGAGGGCGGGGTTAGATGTTTGAATATATAATTTTATCTATAATATTAATAAAGGTATAATGGCGTTCCTTTATATTGGTTTATTTTGGGTTTAAGTTGTTGTATAAGTAAGGCTTCTTTAATTTTGCGTTTGTTTATGTTTGTTTCTTTATTTAGTATTTTAGTGTTTTCTATGGTTATGTTGTGTCCATTTGACTTGCAGTGTTCGAAAACGTGTGAAGGTGACTTTTTATGTTCTTTGAATCTGGTTTCCATTTTTCTATTTGTTTCTCCAATATAGAAGTCGTGGCAGTTATCACATTGTATTTTATAAATGATGTTGGTGTGGTGTTTGTCAGTGTAGTTCTTACATAGTATAGACCTCAGTTTTGTGCCTGGTTTTTGAATAAATTTAGTATTAACTGGAATGTTATATTTTGTTACTAGTTTTTGCCAATTGTTGGTTATTTGTTTGCTGATGTCAGGTATATATGGTATACAGCAGTATATGGTTTCGTGATTTTTTGATTCGTGAGATATATTTACTTTTGTTGGTTGATTTTGCTTTCTGTCTAGGTGTGTGCGTATAATGTTTTCTACGGTTTGTGGAGGAAACTTATTTTGATGTTGATGAAGTATTGTTTTATTTTATCTAATTCATCGTTAATTTTATCTGGTGAGCATAGTTTTATGGCTGTGTTTATCTGGTTTCTTAGTATGTTGAGTTTTTGTTTTGTTTCATGTGCTGAGTCCCAAGGAATGTATAGTCCAGTATGGGTGATTTTTCGGTGGATTTCTGTTTTGAATTGTGTGTCGGTTCTTGTAATTTTAAGGTTAAGAAATGATATTTGATTGCTTTCTTCCTGTTCACATGTGAAGTTAATGTCGGGATGTATAGAGTTAATGTGATTGACAAAATTAAGTATGTGTTCTGTAGATTTGAATCCCGCAACCGTGTCATCTACATATCTGTACCAGTATAGTGGTGGATGTAATGCTGTATTAATTGCTTGTGTTTAAACCCAAAATAAACCAATATAAAGGAATGCCATTATACCTTTATTAATATTATAGATAAAATTATATATTCAAACATCTAACCCCGCCCTCTACATTGCGACACTCAGTTACACAACCCCTTCCAAACATGTGGTCAACTTCCGGTCAGTTACCTCTTTCTTTGTGAACCTGACGATGACCGAAGAAGGTCGAAACGTTGTTTGCTCTTCTATTTAAAATATTTTCTGAACCCAAACGAGCCGTTTTTCCATATAAAATAAGTTAGTTATTAATATGTAGACCAGTTTTATAGTTTTATCCCACCAAGTATTAAGTTAGGTTTAGTGTGTAGACCAGTTTGATACTTTTAACCTATAAAGTATTAAGTTAGGTTTAGTGTGTAGACCGGTTTGATACTTTTAACCCATTAAGTATTGAGTTAGGTTTAGTGTGTAGACCGGTTTGATAGTTTTAACCCACCAAGCATTAAGTCGGGTTTAGTGTGTTAGATCGAGTTCAATATATCTTTTATGGTTGATTGGTTGAAACTAATAATTTAAACTGGATTTAACTTTACAGTGTATTATACGTTATGTGAGGGATGTTTGTTTTAAAACAAGCTATTTGGGACTCTATCAGCAGGAAATCGAATTCGGATATTGTAAGTCCACTACTTTCTGCTGTTCTTCTGTGAGATATTAAGAATGAATAGAACTTAGAATCTTTCTCATCCGACTTCATTTTAAATAAACTTCCAAAGTTTACGTTTCGTGTGCAGTATATACCTTTAACATTATGAAAAGATAGATGAACCAATTAAAAGATTCATTATCACACATAACATGCTCTGTCAAAAGATGTGATGTTGCAAAATTCGGTTTTTCCTTTTCCTCAGTTATCTCACAATATTGAATTACAGTTTTACTCTGCCACACAAGCTGTACACGTTGAATTTATGTAACTACTGGCCTTCATTCCAGTTTAGTGATTTATAATTATAAATTATACCAGCTAACAGTTAAACCAAGGCTAGAGTACATAGTTAACTAAACTTCGGATTTCTGAGTTCTGGTGTGTGAGTGTTACAGCAAGGATTTACTCGAAACTTTTCTCTACTTGTGCTCAGGTTTAAACAGTGAGTGTTACAGCAAGGAGTAACTCAAAACGTTTTACTATTGTTTTCATGTTTAAACTGTGAGTGTTACAGCAAGGAGTAACTTAAAACGTTTTACTATTGTTTTCATGTTTAAACAGTGAGTGTTACAGCAAGAAATAACTCGAAACGTTTTACTACTGTTCTCATGTTTAAACAGTGAGTGTTAGAGCAAAGAGTAACTCCAAACGTTTTACTACTGTTCTCATGTTTAAACAGTGAGTGTTAGAGCAAAGAGTAACTCTAAACGTTTTACTACTGTTCTCATGTTTAAACAGTGAGTGTTAGAGCAAAGAGTAACTCGAAACGTTTTGCTACTGTTCTCATGTTTAAACAGTGAGTGTTAGAGCAAAGAGTAACTCGAAACGTTTTGCTACTGTTCTCATGTTTAAACAGTGAGTGTTAGAGCAAAGAGTAACTCGAAACGTTTTACTACTGTTCTCATGTTTAAACAGTGAGTGTTAGAGCAAAGAGTAACTCTAAACGTTTTACTACTGTTCTCATGTTTAAACAGTGAGTGTTGAAGCAAAGAGTAACTCGAAACGTTTTACTACTGGTGCTCAAGTTTATACAGACATTAAGAAAATCGAGAACAAATCGATATCTGTTTTTTTAACATAAAATATAATAAAAAGTCATATTATGGATTTAATAATTAATTTAGTTTTATAAAACGTTCTTTACAGTTCGAGGAGACTAAACAGTTCGACATCACTAACGACGTTACTTTGTTTAAGCTGAATGCCCCTGTTAACTATACCGATTACGTTCGTCCTATCTGTTTACCACCAATTAATGAACTTCTTCCCGTAGGCACGAGCTCTTACGTCACAGGTTGGGGATCCACCAGAGGTGAGTAAAAATTTGTATTTTTTTTTTCTGTGACCAAAGAATGATATCAATCGTTACAACTTTAGAGATCACTTCAGGGACTTACATTAATGTGATTAGCATGCGTAGAAACCGATTGTAAGTTTTAACCGAGGTCTTTATATTACTAACTGTTGCCTCACTCGACTTTGTATTATTAACTGTTGCCTTACTCGACTTTATATTACTAACTGTTGCCTCACTTGACTTTGTATTATTAACTGTTGCCTTACTCGACTTTATATTACTTACTGTTGCATCACTCGACTTTATATTACTTACTGTTGACTCACTCGACTGTATATTAGTAAGTGCTGCCTCACTCGACTTTCATTGATAATCTTAACAACTTTTGTGTAAAACTAGCAACAGTTCACTATTAAAAACACGTGCACAAATTTGTTTATAACAAACAGTTATAATTTCTCGTTAATTTTCAGGTAAATTATGTTAATTTAGTCCTAAGAGATTCCAAATGCCCATTAGGATCTTCAAGTGTGAAGCTTACCTTTTGGTATAGCATATTATTTGAAATAATTTATTTAACAGCAGCTAAATATTTAAAGTTAATCAACTCAGCCATATCTAACCCTCATAACTACCTCCTTCTACCATTATTAAGTCCCTTCAGTCGTCTTTCAAATGTTTCTTTTTCATTGATATTTTGTGGGAGTCCACAAGCCTTTGTTCAAACTTCAAAATCGTTTTATCAAAACTTTGTTAGGTACAATTAAGAATTATTCGTGTGGTTTTCTACTGACGTCAGCGCTTTCCATTCAACAATACCGACAACTACAGTTTTTCAATTAATAAACAAAATTCAAAACCGCAACGTATGGCTGACCCATGAACCTTCAGAAACGTGACAAGTTTTGTGTTATTAACAACTCTTTGATGAAATTTTATTCCACGTTTTGTACAGTTATTTTATTATAAATTCAGGTGTATTTATTTTTGTTACTTATCTTTAAATTTAGGCACCGGAAGTAACGCTGTCTTGAAACAAGCTGAACTAAAAATTCAGGACGAAAAAACATGCGAAAACCCTTTTATTCAGTTCCAGAAAGAAACCATGGTTTGTGCAGGTCAAATGGAAAGGGGTCATGGAGTTTGTCATGTATGTCTATCTTCATTTAAACTTGAATTGTTGTTATGTTTGCAGAAGGTGATTTGAGTTTCCAGTGCTGATGTAGGGAACGTATCCGGGTAAAGGAAGACCTTTAATTATTCATCTGGTTGGTAGAAAACGAAACCTAAATATTATGTTCGAGACACATAAAATACGAAGCTTGTTTGTAATTATTGTTATTTCATGTTTTGAAACACCATTCAGTTCTTGTGCAGCGTCTGTATATCTTCTGGCGATGTACTAATAACGTATTTACAGTAATAATTCCTGCTACTTTAATACTGTGGTATCCATAAAATATTTCACTCACTGTTGTTTCTGTAATCCGACCATCAGTCAACGTGCAAAAAAAGTTATACGATTGGTTGAATAATTTTGTACTTTTCAGTGTTTTGAGTCTTGAGAAATAGAAAATTTCCAAATCTAATCTCATGTTTGTTTCTGTAGTTATAAATACGATATGCCATAAATCACTAACAGCCAGTTTTGATTGGTTTGGTTTGTTTTGAATTTCCCGTAAAGCTGCATGAGGACTATCTGCGTCAACCGTCCCTAACTTAGCAGTGTAAGACTAGAGGGAAGGCAGCTAGTCATCACCACCCACCGTCAACTCTTGGGCTACTCATTTAGCAGCGAATAGTCGTCATATTCTAATGTCCCCACAGCTGAAAGGTCGAGCATTTTGGTGTAACGAGGATTCGAACGTTCAAATTGCGAGTCGAGTGCCTTAACCATCTGACATGCCAGGCTTGACAGTTTTAATTTCAATCAGTTATTTCAGTGGAAGTGTTGTAGAACGACCGTAGGTCTTGTAGGATAACAATATTGTCATACTCCTAGTGTAAAGTAATGTCTACCAAAGTCTCAAGTTTCCGTTTGTTTCATCGCTGGCTAATGTAAACAAATAAGAAGAGGGTATATATGCACAAAGGGTAGTTTTAATTTTAGTTACTAACGGACATATACTTTAAATACAATTCAGTTTGAACAATATTATACCATAGTGTGATTTATTTATGTTTCCTTGACTTTCGAATTCCTTGTTGTCTCGAATAAATTAAGTAAACAGATAAAAGACTGTTTTGAAACACACTTGATATTTCACTAAACCTCTTGGAAGGGCCCGACATGGCCAAGCGTGTTAAGGCGTGTAACTCATAATCTGAGGGTCGCGTGTTTTCGCATCCCCGTCGCGCTAAACATGCTCGCCCTTTTAGCCGTGAGGGCGTTATAAGGTTACGGTCAATATCAGTATTCGGTGGTAAAAGAGTAGTTCGAGAGTTAACGGTGGGTGGTGATGACTAGCTGCCTTCCCTCTAGTCTTACGCTGCTAAATTAGGGACGGCTAGCACAGATAGCCCTCGAGTTGCTTTGTGCGATATTCAAAAAACAAACCTTTTGGAAAATTTGTACTGACACCACATTAGTGAATTTTGGTTTATGGTCACATTATATATGTTTATATATGGTAACTGAGAGTTGATTCATTAACAAACTAATTAGGAAAACAAGAAGTGATTAATTTATAATTTTCCATATTTTTCTTTCAGGGAGACAGTGGTGGACCTCTAGTGTATAAAGCCGAAAACCACTGGAATCTGGTTGGTGTTGCTAGCTTCGTAACAGATATCAATATGATATCAGGACTCTGTGCCGTTAGGCCTAACAAACCGTCAGGGTTTGCAAGGGTTTCAACTAAAATACAATGGATCAATGAAATGATTAACAAATATAGCTAAAAACCCGTGAAGTTAACGTCTACATTCACGTTTGAAAATAAAATAATTATTATAAAGTGATTTTTCTAAAACTCGTAGAATTCTTGTTTAATATTGTCTCGAAACAGCCATGTTACGTAAAGTTGAAGACAAATTTCTTGATAGAAGGAATATTCTATGTTTTTCGTCTGTCTTATAAGAGATGAAGTTCCAGTTTTGTAATGATTTTTGAAGGTGTATTTAATATCACTAAAAGAGGACACAGTTTACGTAAGTAAATCAATATTCAATACTGTATTCCAATACGAAGGGTGAAAGTGGAACAAACTTTTAACAGTTCTCTCAACACTTATTAAACGTTAAAAGTGGCAACATACAACACTGTACTAAATGTTAAAGAGAACTTTCAGCAACACAAGGAAGGCTAATGTATAGTTATTTTAATTAAAACTAACATCTTTAAATACTTTACCTGTAAAAAACGGTGAAACCACAACTGTGGAACAGAACATCAACATTATAGATACAACGACGTATAACATATGCTTAAGTTTCTACAGAAATTTCTAACTGGAAAAATATAATATCTTATTAGGAAAAGTTATTTCAACGACTCTCCAACACCAAACCAAATGTTAAAAATAATAACCTAAATACAGGGTAGCCCGTAAGTCCCTACCCATCCATATATCTTATGTATCCAGTGTATCTATGTGGTGTCACTCATTCTCGCTACTTAATATTACGCGACGCCATGTTCTGTGAGACATTTTTCTCAACATAGCAGGGGTTATTGTTCCAAATGCCGCGGTAACAACTGCCTTCAACTCATCATCAGTATAACATAGTAACTTATGGATGGGTAGGGACTTACGGACCACCCTGTATATTGAAATATCCCAGCTGTGATAAGCTATAACAATCCGTTCTTTTAGTACCTGATACCTGACACATCGCTGCAGTTTTGGTACTTAGAGGTAACTAGCTTTCCAAGCGAGGGTGAAAAAAAAACTTTTTTGTAATAATCTGATATAAGTAAGTCAATTAAGGTCTTATCACAGGCAGATATCCATTTTAATAACCCAGTATATAATACACACTTAAGGTTTTTACCAAAGGCCTTTATCGACGCCGATTATAAACACAAAACAAGCATCTGGTTCATGGTAAACTTACTCCATTTCGAAATGAATGTTTGTTTTGTTTTTTTGAAATGCGCACAAAGCTACTCGAGGGCTATCTGCGCTAGCCGTCCCTAATTTAGAAGTGTAAGACTAGAGGGAAGGCAGCAAGTCATCATCACCCACCGCAAACTACTGTGCTACTCTTTTACCAACGAATAGTGTGATTGACCATCACATTATAACGCCCCACGGCAGAATAGGCTAGCATGTTTTTTGCGACCGGGATTCGAACCCGCGATTCTCGGATTACGAATCGAACGTCTTAACGTGCTTGGTCATGTCGGGCCTGAAATGAATGCCAAGAAGATATCAAATCACATTTACGATCTCAAAGTAAATATATCTATTATTTCCAGTTCACATATATGATTCCCAAAACAACTGACCAAGAGGGGTTATATAGAATTAACAATCTTCTTTGTCCACTCTACTGAATGTAAATATGTATTGGGGGTCGTTTCTATATTTACTGTATCAATGACTGAATATGTTGCAAAATTATACGAAACGTTAGCAAATAATTATACCAACGTAATAAACAATATAAAACTAGAAACACATTTAAACAGAAAAATCATCAAAACTACAAAGACCTAAAACAAACTTTACAATCAGATAAAATAGATATAATTGGAATATGTAAATTAACCGAATACTTCATTAAGTACATACATCAATATATGATCAACACGCAATGGTACGAAAATCAGCTATTTGTTGTGAGTTGAGAGAGTTAACTAATCGATACAACATCACTACTGTGGACAGTTGTGTTCGACAAAGCAATATGGCAGATTGTGACACTTAAAAAAAGAAGTAACTGTGTTTATCTAGCATTGTAATTAGTGACAATTGTCAACTTGTGTCATTACTGAATAAAGAAGTAACTGTTTTTATATTGGATTGTAATTAGTGACAATTGTCAACTTGTGTCATTACTGAATAAAGAAGTAGCTGTGTGTATCTGGGATTGTAATCAATGACAACTGTCAACATGGGTCACTATTGAATAAAGACGTAACTCTGTTTATCTGGGATTGTAATCAATGACAACTGTCATTTTGTGTCATTATTGAATAGAGAAGAAGCTTTGTTTATCTGGGATTGTATTCAGTGACAACTGTCAACTCATGTCACTATTAAATAAAGAAGTAAGTGTGTTTATCTAGAATTGTAATCACTGACAATTGTCAACTTATGTCACTATTAAATAAAAAGTTACTGTGTTGATCTGGGATAGTAGTCAGTGACAACTGTCAACTTGTTTCATTATTAAATTACGAATTTACTGTGTTTATCTAGGATTGTAATCAGTAACGGCTGTCAACTTATTTCAGTATTGTAGTTTATTTTTTTGACTGAGTTTTTAGAATCGTTCTTATAACACACTTTACAGCTGTTCTGGTTTTTTTATGTAATTTTAGAATCTTGATGCTAGCTTATCTGTTACAGACTTTCATTTTGCCGTTCCCTGCAGATGGAGCTACAATATTACATTTATGACTATTTTAATTTTTTCAACAAGTTTCAATCGTCAGTGTACTCGGACTTTTACAATAAGAAACATTTCGCATGTTCTTTATCTCTTCATTTCTTCCAAATGTTTTGGAAAGCTATCAAACATTTAAATTGAAATATTCTGTTATTAAGAAACATTATGCCCATCAAGGTAACTAAATCATACTGATCAAGTATTTCTTTAAATAATTTTTAATTTTAAATAAGTTATTGATATCATTGAAAAATGGTTGCGCAATTTTAAATTCGTATTTCCTTATCTCAGAAACATATGTTATCAAAAAAAAAACACTTTATGAAGTAAGATCAGTGCATGAGAAATAATTTATTGGTCTTTAAATATGTTTTCAAAATACATTTAATATATAGATAAAACTCTCTTTTTAGCAAATCGATTGTCATCCAATATCACGAGAAAAACGTGAAACTTAACATCATGAAAAAAAATTCAAAATTTCTAAGTGTATGTACTTGTATTGTCTCGAATTAATGACAGAACTAGTTATGTCAAAATTAAGTGATATTACCAGTTATGTCAAAATTAAGTGATATTACCAGTTATGTCAAGATTAAGTGATATTACCAGTTATATCAAGATTAAGTGATAATTCCATTTCTGTAAAGATTTAGTGATAGTACCAGTTATGTCATGATTAGGTGATATTACCAATTATGTCAAGATTAAGTGAAATAATCAGTTATGTAAAAAAAATAACAGCACCAGTTATGTCTAGATTAAGTGATATAACCAGTAATGTGAAGATTAAGTGGTAATTCCAGTTATGTAAAGATTTAGTGATAGTACCAGTTATGTCTAGAGAGAGTGATAGTACCAGTACTGTCAAGATTAAGTGATAGTACCAGTTACATCAAGATTAAATGATAGTACCAGTTATGTCAAGATTAAGTGATAGTACCAGTTACGTCAAGATTAAATGATGGTACCAGTCATGTCTAGATTAAGTGATTGTACTAGTTATTTAAAAATTAATTGATAGTACCAGTTATGTCAAGATTAAGTGATAGTACCAGTTATGTCAAGATTAAGTGATAGTACCAGTTATATAAAAAATAAGTGATAGTACCAATAATGTCAAGATTATGTGAAAGTGCCAGTAATGTCTCGACGAAGTGATAGTACCAGTTATGTCATGATTAAGTGAAAGTAACAGTTATGAAAAACCAAGTGATAGTACAAGTTATTTCTCGACTAAGTGATAGTACCAGTTATGTCAAGGTTAACTGATACAACCAGTCATGTCTCGACTAAGTGATAGTTCCAGTTATCTGAAGATTAAGTGATAGTATTAAATATTTTTATAGTGAGTGATAGTACCAGTTATGTCAAAATTAAGTTATAGTAGAGGTTATGTCATGATTGCGTGATATTACCAGTTATGTCAAGATTAATTGAAAGTACCATTTATGTCTCGACTAAGTGATAGTACCAGTTGTGTGAAGACTAAGTGATAGTACCAGTTGTGTGAAGACTAAGTGATAGTACCAGTTGTGTGAAGACTAAGTGATAGTACCAGTTGTGTGAAGACTAAGTGATAGTACCAGTTGTGTGAAGACTAAGTGATAGTACCAGTTGTGTGAAGACTAAGTGATAGTACCAGTTGTGTGAAGACTAAGTGATAGTACCAGTTGTGTGAAGACTAAGTGATAGTACCAGTTGTGTGAAGACTAAGTGATAATACCAGTTGTGTGAAGACTAAGTGACAGTACCAGTTATGTTTCTAGTGAGTAAATGTACCTGTTTAGTTTTGGGTGTTTTTTTTTTACGCTGTTAAAGACTGTGAAGCGTAATGACTGTTGAGCCTTTAACCTTTAACCTCTCTCTAAAATCGTGACGGCTGCTTATGTTTTTTTTTAAATTTGAAAATATCACAAAAACATGAGATATCACGTGTTATTTATATTTATCTCATGCAATTAGAAATATTCGACTGTTAATTTGGTGTAAAATTCAGCCTGGTTCAGAAACTTTTTTATTGGTGATTACGCACGTTAAGATGTGCAGCTAATTTAAACTGAATACCAACGTATCATGTTATGTTTTTACGTTTAACGTTACATTCTAAGCTGAAATAAATGATAGTTTAAGGAGAAACACGTGATATGTGTGGTAGTTATGGTTCATCATTTTCAGTTAAGGATGTTCGAGGACGTCCTAATTTGTACTGTTAATTCAGTCTTTATTACACTGTGTCCAAACGACGTCTTGTAAGAACTCGTATTGTGAGATTATTCTCCGAGAAGTTTCGTGTCGTGACTGTATATCTCATTAACGTCTCTTTGATCAAGTCACCAGTGTGTTTAATATAAGAGATTTTATTCGTGTTTACAGGCGTTTATTTTGTAATTTATTCGTGTCACAAATTACCTGATTTAGAGTGATCCAGGTTGGTGTCGGTAGACATTTTGTATGGAAGTTTGGTTCAGTAGTTTTTCAATGACGTACGTACACGCATGCGTATTTGATGTTACTAGTACGAACCACACAACCAATAACAGAAACAAGATTAATTAATCTCCGCCTACAATGAATACTTATATTTTTCCCGATATCATCCACTTGAACTCAGGAAAGTGTCTTCTTCCTTGAGTTGGTCTCTCACAAAATTAAGAAGTTCTAACACAAAGCTGGCCGGATAGCGATGACCGAGCCAATGGACTGATTAAACAGGAAATATGAATGACTTTCGATGTTATTATTTATTCCACACCTACAACAACTGAAATATGGAATAATTTTAGTCACAGTATTGAGTTATAAATCAGATCGTTGGAACTTTTGTCGTTCTTTATGAACTTTGACATGTAAATGGTATATGGTCACTCAAGCTATATTTCACAATTTTATTCCAGCTACGTCATGTTCAACGTTCATATGGATTAAAAAAGTGAGCAAACACCAACAGCATGTAGCTGTGGACAGAAAGATGACAACATAAAAAATTAAAAATATTAACAGCATACGAAAATCAAGGATGTTAAATAAAACGTGACAGTATTCCGAGGGTGCTATAAATGACAACATGGCTTCGTTACGTTGAAGGAAGAAACCGCGGTTACTGGGCTGAGTATGTGATATGTGACTGACGCAAAAGAAACTCACGTTGTGGCTAAGTTAAAAACAGATTGGGTCACTTGAAAGATTAACTATACTGTTTGACAATAACAAAAAACACAAACGTCGTACTAAGAAAAATATTTCCAGCCATGAAACTTTTAACTGTTTGAACTATTTACAATATCAGTCGCTACAGGGCGGGTCATGAAGACAGAGGTTGAGAGATACATTGATTAATATATATTTTAGTTGGATAAATATTAACAACTATAAGTTGATCAATATTGTTAGATAATATCAGCTTTTCCTTCTATTTATAATAAAAAATTAAACAATGCTCGATATGTAAAACTGTTTAAAATATTCTCAAAACAAAAGGGAAAACATATATATATATATTTTACTTTTATAATTTTTGAAAAATAATGGAAAGCCGTAGAATTTTTTTTTTGTTTTATAAACGTTTCTTACCCAATATATCCTCAAAACCTAGTAAGGCTCACTTATTAATACTCATAGCTAACTAAAGATTTAAATCACTCTAAATTGTAATAATTTACGATTATATATACTGTTTGTTAGTTTTGAATTTGGCGCAAAGATACTAGAGTGTATCTACACGAGCCGTCCCTAATTTAGCAGTGTAAGACTAGAGGGAAGGCACCCACCACCAATTCTTGGGTTACTCTTTTACCAACGAATATTATTGACCGTCACATTATAACGCCCATCACGGATGAAAGGGCAAGCATGTTTGGTGCGACCGGGATTCGAACCCGCGCCCCTCGGATTACGAGTCAAACGCCTTAATACACTTGGCCATGCCGGGCCTTATATATGCTACAGAGTTAGCCATAAAAAAAACAAACAAACAGGTATTTGTAAATAGTTCAAACAAGGGCTAGGAATGGATCCAGAAACTATTCGATGAAATTTTAAATCGACGATCCACTAAAATCGTGTAAAATAAAGAATAGTTCCACTTAACTAGCGTCCATATGAAACATATCAAGGTAATCTGAGAGGACTATCCAATCAAATGAACAAGTCAACACAAGTCACGTCACAATTGCTGTAATAGGAATGACAATGATATAATTTTATATTACATGAGACTAGCTGGTGCACTAATATAACTTTATTATCCATGAGATTAGCCTGTTTAGTTTGGTTTAATAGTTTAAAAATGTGTTACGTGAAACTAGCTGGAATGTTTGTTTTAATAATATAACTTTATTATCCATGAAATTAGCTGGTTTAGTTTGGTTTACTAAAACAAATTTATAATACAGGAGATTAAATGGTTTACTTTGGATTATAAATTTTAAGCTTATTATCCATGAGATTACGTGGTTTATATTAGTTTACTAATATACCTTTATTATCCACGAGAAAAGCTGGTTTCCTTTAGTTTACTAATGTAACATAATTATCTACGAGATTAGCCTGTTTAGTTTGTTTTACTAACATAACTTTATTATCCATGAAATCAGCTTGTTTACTTTGGTTTATTAACATAACTTTATTATCCATGAGATTAGGTGGTTTAAATTCGTATTCTAAAACAGTTTTATTATCCAGGAGATAAGCAGATTTTGTTAAGTTACTCATATAAATTTATATTTCGTGACATTAGATGGTTTAGTTGAGTTTACTAATATAACTTTCTTATCCATGAGATAAGATTGTTTTGTTTGGTTTACTAATATTAATTTACGTTGCATGAGATTAACTGGTTTAGTGAGGTTTACTAATGTAACTTTACTATGCATTTAGATTACTAATATAACTTTATTATCCATTAAATTAGCTGGTTTTGTTATGTTTACTATTATAACTTTATTATCTGTGAGATTGGCTAGTTTATTTTGGTTTTACTAATATAACTTCATTATTCACGAGATTAGCTGGTTTATTTTTGTTTTTAATATAACTTTACGCTACAAGATATCAGCTGGCTTAGTTTGGTTCACTGATATAAATTTATGTTACATGAGATTAGCTGCTTTACTTTGGATTAGTAATCTAACTTTTTACATGAGATTAGCTGTTTTACTTTGGAATAGTAATCTAACTTTCTTGTGCACTAGGGGCTTCAAGTTGGCTTAATAGTATAACTTTATTATCCGTGAAGTTTCCTAGTAGTACAGCGATAATTTTACGGATTTACCACGCTAAAATTAGGGGTTCGATTCCCCTCGGTTGGCTTTGCAGATAGTCCGATGTGCCTTTGCAATAATAAATAACCGTGAAATTTGCTGCTTTAGTTTGGTTTACTAATTGCACTTTATTTTCTACCACATTAGTTGTTTAGTTTGGTTTACTAATTGCACTTTATAATCTACAAGATTAGTTGTTTAGTTTGGTTTACTAATTGCACATTATTTTCTACCATATTAGTTGTTTAGTTTGGTGTACCAATTGCACTTTATAATATACAAGATTCGTTGTTTTGTTTGGTGTACCAATTGCACTTTATAATATACAAGATTCGTTGTTTTTTTTGGTTTACTAATTGCACATTATTTTCTACCATATTAGTTGTTTAGTTTGGTTTACTAATTGCACTTTATAATATACAAGATTCGTTGTTTTGTTTGGTTTACTGATATAAATTTTTGTTATATGATATTGTTTGGTTTAGTTTCGTTATTAATACAAGTTTATAGTAATGAGATTAGCGGGTCTAGTTTTCTATTATACTTTAATCTGTGATGACGAGAAATCCCACTTGTACAGAAAAATTATTACGTTAAAACGGCTGTTATGGGTTGAGAAAAATTCGTTAATACTACTACTAAAAATGAAAAAAGCCAACACAATTTAACAAACGCTTTATTCCTACCTACGTAAAACCGACTCACGCACACCACAAATATACGTCAGCCCCAAACCTCATAAACCAGATTGTCCATTACAACTAGCTATGTCAACATATGAATCGTTTAATTACAATTTTGGTAAATACATAGCGTAGGCATTTTATAAATATGTAGCATCAGCCAGCTCATTCATCAAAAACTCTTTTAATTTCAAGACTAATCTAAATCAACTTAATCATAAAGCCTTAATGGCCAGTTTTGATGTTATATCCCTCTTTACAGAAGTTACAACCACTGAATCCTGCAAGATAGCCTTAGAACTCTATATCCGAGACCATAACCCAACTATAGACATTACCAGCAACCAGTTAGCAACCCTCATAGAATTCACCACGATGAAGACAAACTTCATGTTCAACAACCAAAACTATATACAAACAAATGGCCTAAGCATGGGCAACCCAATATCACCAGTTCTAGCCAATATTTTTATGACGCAAGCTGAAACACAAATAATTAACACAACATTACATTCACCACTGTACTGGCACCAATTAACACAGCATTACATTCACCACTATACTGGTACAGATATGTAGATGACACGGTTGCGGAATTCAAATCTACAGAACACATATATAATTTTGTCAATCACATTAACTCTATACATCCCAACATTAACTTCACATGTGAACAGGAAGAAAGCAATCAAATATCATTTCTTAACCTCAAAATTATAAGAACCGACACACAATTCAAAACAGAAATCCACCGAAAAATCACCCATACTGGACTATACATTCCTTGGGACTCAGCACATGAAACAAAACAAAAACTCAACATACTAAGAATTTGTTTGTTTGTTTTTGGAATTTCGCACAAAGCTACTCGAGGGCTATCTGTGCTAGCCGTCCCTAATTTAGCAGTGTAAGACTAGAGGGAAGGCAGCTAGTCATCACCACCCACCGCCAACTCTTGGGCTACTCTTTTACCAACGAATAGTGGGATTGACCGTCACATTATACACCCCCACGGCTGGGAGGGCGAGCATGTTTAGCACGACGTGGGCGCGAACCCGCGACCCTCGGATTACGAGTGCACGCCTTAACGCGCTCGGCCATGCCAGGCCCATACTAAGAAACCAGATAAACACAGCCATAAAACTATGCTCACCAGATAAAATTAACGATGAATTAGATAAAATAAAACAATACTTCATCAACATCAATAAGTTTCCGTCACAAACCGTAGAAAACATTATACGCACACACCTAGACAGAAAACAAAATTAACCAACAAAAGTAAATATATTTCACAAATAAAAAAATCGCGAAACCATATACTGCTGTATACCATATATTTCCGACATTAGCAGACAAATAACCAATATTTGGCAGAAACTAGTATCAGAATATAACATTCCAGTTAATACCAAATTTATTCAAAAACCAGGCACAAAACTGAGGTCTATACTATGTAAAAACTACGCTGACAAACACCACACCAACATTATTTATAAAATACAATGTGATAACTGTCACGACTTCTATATTGGAGAAACAAGCAGAAAAATGGAAACCAGATTTAATGAACAAAAAAATCACCTTCACACGTTTTCGAACACTGCAAATCAAATAAACACAACATAACCACAGAAAACACCCAAATACTAAATAAAGAAACAAATGCAAAATAAAGAAACTTTACTTATACAACAACTCAAACCCAAAATAAACCAATACAAAGGAACACCTTTACACCTATATCAATAAATATAATCAAACATCTAATCACACCCTCTACATTCCTACACTCAGTTACACGATATCCTTCAAACATGTGGTCAGCTATCGGTCAGTTACCTCTTTTTTTCTTTGTGAACGTGATGTTGTCCAAAGAAGGTCGAAACGTTGTTCGCTCCTCTACATAGACATTTTATATTCCATTATCTTCGAGATTAGCTGGTGATGTTTGCTTTATTAATATAATATTTCTATCCATGATATTTGCTGGTTTAGTTTAGTTTCTAATACGGTTTCATGTGCATGCTGGTTTAGTTTGGTTTACTAATATTAAAAATAAATTCATGTTACATGAGAGATTAGTTGCTTTAGTTTCGCTAACCAACAATCTCTTTATTTTCCGTGAAACTAGTTACTTTATTTTAGTTTACTAACATTATTTGTTTGGTGTAGCTTGATTGGTGTTGTTTGCTCATACAAATTTGTTTTCCTGGAAATGTTACGTTCGTCTGATTTAGTAATTTAACTCTATAATCCTTGAGATTAGTTTGTTCAATAACACAATTTTGTTGTACGTGAGATTAGCTTGTTTAGTATGGTCTACCGATATGACTTTCTTATCCGTGAGATTGTCTGGTTTAGTTTGGTTTAACAATATAACTTTATTATTCTTGAAATTAACTGCTCTAGTTTGGTTTACTAATATAACATTAGTAACCTCTATTAAGCATGGCAATACTTGGTTGTGTTTATTCTTTGCTTTGGGTCATCTCAGGGTATAGAATTAGATAATTATTGATGTTAAACGTGGTGGACAGTATAGATACCCTAGTACTGACAACAGTTTAGATACCCTAGTACTGACAACAGTATAGACACCCTAGTACTGACAACAGTATAGACACCCTAGTACTGACAACAGTATAGACACCCTAGTACTGACAACAGTATAGACACCCTAGTACTGACAACAGTATAGATACCCTAGTACTGACAACAGTATAGACACCCTAGTACTGACAACAGTATGGATACCCTAGTACTGACAACAGTATAGATACCCTAGTACTGACAACAGTATAGACACCCTAGTACTAACAACAGTATAGACACCCTAGTACTGACAACAGTATAGACACCCTAGTACTGACAACAGTATAGATACCCTAGTACTGACAACAGTATAGATACCCTAGTACTGACAACAGTATAGATACCCTAGTACTGACAACAGTATAGATACCCTAGTACTGACAACAGTATAGACACCCTAGTACTGACAACAGTATATTTTTTATACGATCTTTAACCATGATAAGAAACCGATCTTTGTTTTGTATTCTGGTGATTCTCGGTGGAATAAAACACTGATTAAAATGTCGAATATCTGAAATAAACAAAACAATATTTAAGTAACAAACATTTCATCATTTGAACGTTACTAATATATTACACATTCTTTTTCACTATTTGTTCGTACATTCACGGGCGGATACAGAATTTTTGGTGGTGCTTAAACTCGACCACAAGCAAACCTTTCCTTGTTACTGCAACGTAAATTTCATGGAATTAGCTTAGAAACAAAGAAAATAAACATATTTGACTATTGACTCCCATTTATTGATTTTATTCTAATATATCAAGCTACAAGTAATTGTACACCACTATCACTCGGTCTGAGGCCACTTTAGTAATGGTGAGACAGTAGCTTGTTCCTGGTGAAATCCCCAAAATATTATAATTGAGATTATCAGTATTATATTTCTGATTTCCCATTAACCTACATAATTTTGGTGTGGCCAGTCTGTATCCATCCCTGCGTACATTACTCGGAGCAGTTCCGGAGATTGATCGGATTGTTCTCGGAATATTACGAAGAGCTATTGCCGATACTAGCTTGACATCTGTAAAATCTTAAGTGTTTTTTCACGTGGTTTTGAAGCGGTTTTGTTGCTTATTCGGGGTCGTAAATAAAAACATATCAAAGGTTAAATAGCTACATTAACGGATGTTCCTTCATACACTTCTCAAAGATGTCACTGTGTTTAATCTGGTTAAAATCGGGAGTTTCCAGGAAACACGACCTAGGCTAATTACATAACCCTCGTTATGAGGGCTAGTTTGTTTGTTTTTTTGTATTTCGCACAAAGCTACTGTGATTCGAACCCGCGACCCTAGGAAAAAGAGAAACATGTCTAATTACATTTATATATTCACAAAGTTTCTACGTTAACATGACACGATCAAAGTTAGGTTATTGTTTAGTTTAAATGAAATAACGGAAGTGTGTTCTCTTATTTATATATTTATTACGCTATTTAATATGACATACTGTGTAAGATAAAAAATATTATTATACAGATGTGTTTATTCTAAAGCAGATAGAGGGACTGATGGAACTTCACTGTTTATAAAACAATGAAATTTGTTTTATCGTCATTAAAAACACACTAAATAATTAAAATGCATAGACTGTCTCCAAGACAAACAATTTAAATACAAATACCATGAAAACACCTATGACGATCATTGTTCAAAAATCGTTTCGAAATTTGAGTTTTATGCCCTACTTTACGAAGCGAGATCGAAACGTTTTGTGCTTCGTAAGTGAAGGTTTCAATACCCACGCCAGCAGTTCTGAGATACATTTTCACCTCAAGCGTGTGTCTCGTCATTACGAGTTGGCTCACTGCATAGCTCTTGCTTGAACAACAGACAAACACAGACTAAAATCGTCATGTCTTTGGCTACAACAAATACTGTTTGTCTATGATTTACGTGTTAGAATGCTCTCCATAAGTGAAACGAATACCACGTCTCCGTCTTGAAAGTCAGTTGCCGTATTTTCCCCGTGCTATTTTAGGCTTACATATACTTTTGTAATTTCTTTCGTATTTCTATGTAGTAATACAAGATTGTGTGTCAACAGTTAATCAATGAACGATATTTCGTGATGACAGAGAGGATTTGTGCTCGAGTTGCATTAAGCGACACGTTATGATTTTTTATAAAGCATTATCTGTTAGTCTTGAAAGAAACTAGACACAAACGAACAACAAAAATTGTCGTCGTAACTTCGTTATCGCAGAACGTATTTATAATTACTGGTATTGACAGCTAAAGAAAAACTAAAAACAGAAGTTAATATATCAAAGCTTTGAATAATTGATATTCATCGTTTCAATTTAGTTTTCTAAAACTTTAAGGATAGATCCAAAAATTACAGTCCAGTAAAGAAAGAGATAACAAATGTAGCTGCAGTGTTTTTAACTATCAGTGCTGTTTAATCAGCCATCTTATGTCTTTATAATTATGCCGCATTCATATGGTGTTACACTCTTAATATTAGCCTTTCAAATCGTATACTTATAGTGTTACACCGATAAAACTTATAATATTAACACCTTAAATCATATAGTTATAATGATACACCTACAAAACTTATAACAGTATCTCTTAAAATTATATTCTTATAGCGTTATAATGATACACCTACAAAACTTATAACAGTATCTCTTAAAATTATATTCTTATAGCGTTATACCTACAGAGCTTGTAATATTAACACGTCATATCTCATATTTATAATGTTATACTTATATAACTTTTAATACTAACCCTTCAAACATTTTACTTATAATGTTACACCTACAAAACTAATTAACCCTTCAAATCTTAAACTTATAATGTTACATGTTATGTAAATGTCGTGTAAATATTTTGTAAACGACAACATGTCGTGTTGTGTTTGGATTTTCATTTCTATTATCTATGTTTCTATATTTATATTATTGTTTCGAAGTTTAAACTAATATGTTGTTATTCATTTAGGGTAACATTTAGAATTTTCTTGAATTAAGTAGACCAATCATATGTTGGAAATGAAGTGCTGGTGACTACGTGTAGTCTCGTGCAAGAACGGACATGCGCGGATTGCTCTGGAGATCTGTAGAAAGTTCGCGGTTATTCGAGGGGTCTAGGCCTACAATATATAAACAGACGAAGATGCGAGAGAAAAAAAAGGAGTCATACATTAGTTTTATTTCAAAAGAAGAGAGTCAGTTATTTGAGAAAGATTAAGTGTTTGCTGTGATTATTCAACTTGGATTTGTGACTAAAGTTAGATCTACGGAAGCTGTGATTTTATTTCGTCAATCTCTACGATTCATCTGAATTACTGCTTGTGCTGAGAGTCGGCGAATTTATTGAACTGTGAACCGTTTCTGAACTTCTTCATTTTAGCTTCGGAATTTCTTCGTGGGACCAAATTCACACCCTAGACTGGAATTTGAGACTTTCATTTTAGATCATTACACTAGATACAGGCCAGTACCATTTTGTATTGTGTTAAATTTTGAAGTTTGAAACTAGTATTATTTTGTTTTGTAATTAATTTCGAATGTTGTAACTTAATATCTGTCACTGTTATTATATAATTTATGTTATATATGTTATATTTGTTAATAGTGTTATGTATATGTGTAAATATTTTGTAAACGACAACATGTCGTATTGTGTTTGAATTTTCATTTGTATTATTCATTTTTCCATATTGATATTATTGTTTCGAAGTTTAAACTAAAATATGTTATTTATTTAGGGTAACGTTTTAGAACTTTCTCGAATTAGGTAGATCAAATATATGACTATAAATGGAAATGTTTGGCCTAGCGTCTAGACGTAGAGTCTCGTGCAAAAACATACATGCGCAGATTACTCTGTCGAATTTCCGGTGAATGTTCGAGAAAAAGATTCCTAATAATATATATAAACAGACGGAGATAAGAGGCGCGGAGTCAGTCATTAGTTTTATTCGAAGAACAAGTGAGGGATTCAGACATCAGTTTTTATTTAAAAAAAAGAGAGAGAGTTAGTTATTTGAGAAAGATTAAGTGTTTGCTGTGAATATTCAACTTGGTTTTGTGATTGAAGTTAGATCTACGGAAGCTGTGATTTTATTCCGTGAATCTCTACCATACATCTGAATTACTGCTTGTGCTGAGAGACGGCGAATTTATTGAACTGTGAACTATTTCGGAATTACTTCGTGGGACCAAATTCACACCCTAGACAGGAATTTGAGACTTTAATTTTAGATCATTACATTAGATACAGGCCAGTACCGTTTTGTGTTGTGATTAATTTTGAAGTTTAAAACTAATATTTTGTTTTGTAATTAACTTCGAATATTGTAACTTAATATCTGTCACTGTTATCATATAATTTATATTATATCTGTTATATTTGTTAGTAGTTTAGTGTAATAAATTATACAAGCTGTTATCTGTGTTTTTCTGTTGCGTTTAATCCACGAAGAATATAAAACATTTAAAAAATCCGTAACAATAGTTTAGTGTAATAAATTATACAAGCTGTTATCTGTGTTTTTCTGTTGCGTTTAGTTTACGAAAAACATAAAACATAAAGAAATACGTAACATACACCTACAAAACTGATTAACCCTTCAAATCTCAAAACTATAGTGTTACACCTACAAAACTGATTAACCCTTCAAATCTCAAAACTATAATGTTACACCTACAAAACTGATTAACCCTTCAAATCTCAAAACTATAATGTTACACCTACAAAACTGATTAACCCTTCAAATCTCAAAACTATAGTGTTACACCTACAAAACTGATTAACCCTTCAAATCTCAAAACTATAGTGTTACACCTACAAAACTGATCCTTGAATTCTTATACTTATACCGTTATATCTACAAAATTTATAATACTAACCTTTGAAATCTTATTCTTAAAATGTTAACCTAAAAACTAATATTATTAACCCTTCAAATCTTATACGTATGGTGTTAGAGCAACAAAACTTATAGTATTAATCCTTCATATCTTTTACTTATGTCGTCATATTATAAAACTTTAAGGCTAACCCCTCATACTTTGTACTTATGGTGTTACACCTACACACTTATAATATTATCCCTTCAAATCTTATAGTTATAGGGTTATACCTACAAAGCTTTTAATGTTAACCCCTCAAACCTTATACTTATAGTGTTACAACCAGAAAACTTAATAACCCTTCAAATCTTATAGGTATAGTGTTATACCTATAAAACTATAATCTTATCTCTTCAAATCTTAAACTTACAGAGTCACACCTGAAAAACTAATATTAACTTTTCAAATATTTTACTTATTGTGTTACAACTCCAAAACGTATGATAATAAACATTCAAATCTTTTACACGCAGTGTTACACCTAATATCTTATAATAATATTTCTTCAATCCTTATACTTACACTGTTACATCTACAAAAACTTATAATAATAACCCTTGAATTATTTTACTTATAATTTTATACCTAAAATCTTATAATATAAACCATTGGAATCTTATTTTTAAAATGTCACACTTAAAAACTTATATCATTAACCTTGCAAATCATATATGTATTGTGTTACAGCAACAAAACTTATAATGATAACCCTCAAATCTTGTAATATTTGTGATATTAACCCTTCAATTCTTGCAGACATAGTGTTACACCTACAAAACGTTCAATGTTCACAATTCAAGCCTTATACTATGGTGTTATAAGTACAAAACTTATAATATTATCTCTAAATATATTCTTATAGTGTTACACCGACAAAACTTATAATATTAACACTAATATGTTATACTTATTGTGATATACCTACAAAACATTTAATATTAATGATTCAAACCTTATACTTATAGTGTTACACCGACAAAACTTATAATATTAACCCTTCAAACTTTATACTTACACTGTTACACCTACAAAACTTAAAATATTAACCCTTAAAATCTTTTACGTATAGTGTTATACACACAAAACACTTAAAATCTGATACTTATAGTGTTATATCTAGAAAAAAAATTAGTATATTAACTCTTGAAATGTTATTCTTATAGTATTATACGTACAATAGTTATAATACTATTACTTCATATTTTAGACTTATAGTGTTATTCCCACGAAGGATATGATTTTAACCCTTGAAATTTTACACTTATAGTTTCATACAAAATCTTACAATATTAACCATTGAATCCTTACAGTTATAGCGATATACCTACAAATCTTACGATATTAATTCCTGAAATCTTATTCTTAAAATTTTACATCTAAAAACTTATATAATTAAACCTATAAATCTTACACGTATAATATTATACCTACAAAACATACAGTATTAGTTCTTAAAATGTTATACATATAGTGTTACGCCTTCAAAAAGTTTAAATTTTTAATCTTGAAAACTTATTCTTACAGTGTGGCGTCTGCAAAACTTATAATATTAACACCTCACACCTCATACTTATAGTGTTACACCTACAAAACTTACAATATTAACACCTCACACCTCATACTTATAGTGTTACACCTACAAAACTTACAATATTAAACCTTAAATCGTATAATTTTATAGTTATACCTACAAAACATATAATATTATCTCTTGAAATTTTATTCTCATAGTGTTATGCTTATAAACCTAATAATATTAACACTTCATACCTTATACTTATAGTGTTATACCCTCAAAACTTATAATATTGACCCTTCAAATCTTATAGTTATGGTATTATACCTAAAAACATATAATGTTGAGCCTTCAAATTCTATTCTTACAGTGTCACACCTACAAAACATATTGTATTAACTCTTGAAATCTTAGTGTTATACATATAAAACTGAAAATAGTAACTCTTGAAATCTTAGTGTTATACATATAAAACTGAAAATAGTAACTCTTGAAATCTTAGTGTTATACATATAAAACTGAAAATAGTAACTCTTGAAATCTTAGTGTTATACATATAAAACTGAAAATAGTAACTCTTGAAATCTTAGTGTTATACATATAAAACTGAAAATAGTAACTCTTGAAATCTTAGTGTTATACATATAAAACTGAAAATAGTAACTCTTCAAATCTTAGTGTTATACATATAAAACTGAAAATAGTAACTCTTGAAATAATTTTATTATAGTGTTACGCCTTGAAAACTTATAATATTAACACTTCAAATATTATACGTATTGTGTTATATCGACAAATCTTATAATATTAACACTCAGTCATACAGTGCTATACCTATTTATATTTGTGATATTAATCCTTCAAATATTGTAGTTATAGTGTTACACCTACAAAACTTTTTGTGTTAATAATTCAAACCTTATACTGAAAGTATTACACCTTGTAAACTTATAACATTGACCCTTGTAATATTATACGTATAGTGTTATATCTAGAAAGGGTATAATTTTAACCCATGAAATTTTATACTTATAGAGCTACACCTACAAAAACTTAAATATTAACGCTTAAAATCTTATACATATAGTGTTACACCTTCAAATACTTTGAATATCAAATCTTCAAATCTTATTCTTTTATTGTTACACGAACAAAAATTTAAAATATAAACTCTTGAAATCTTATTATGTTATATATTCATAAACTTATAATATTAACACATCATATCTTAAACTTATAGTGTAACACCTACCAAACTTATAATATAATATTAATGCATCAAGTCTTATACGTATTGTGCTATACCTACAAAACATATGATAATAATCCTTTACATATTTGTATATTATTCCTGGACAATTTATAAAATTAACGCTTCAAATCTTGTTGTTATAGTGTTATACATAGAAATCTTATCATATAAACCTTTGAAATTTTATATTCAAAGTGTTACACCTAAAAACTTATAATATGAACCCTTCAAATCTTATACGTATTGTGCTATACCTACAAAACATATGATAATAATCCCTAAAATCTTATACTTATGGAGTTACACCTACAAAACTTTAAAATATTAAATATTGAAATTTTCTTCTAATAGCGCGAAACCTACAAAACTTATATTATTAACACTTCATACGTTATGCTTATAGTGTTATACCTATAACACTTTTAATGTTAACCCTTCAAACCTTATACTTATGGTGTTAAACCGATGAAACTTATGATATTAACTCCTTTATTCTTACAGTTTTATACCTTAAAACTTATAATAAAAATCTTATTTCATACTAAAAGAGTCACAACTACAAAACTTGTTAACACTTTAAATCTTATGCGTAAAATGTTATACCTACCAAACATATCGTATTAATTCTTTAAATCTTTTTGTGTTATTCCCAGAAAAATTATAATATTAATTCTTCCAATCTTGTTGTTATAGTGTTATACCTAGAAATTTTACACTCAAAGTGTTACATATAATATTAATTCTTAAAATCGTATACGTATAGTGTTATACTTCGAAAACTTATTATATTAACACCTGATATTGTTATAGTGTATAACACCTCATAGTGTTATACCTGTAAAACTTTTAATGTTAATGATTGAAACCGTACACTTACAGTGTTATACCTACAAAACCTTTCAAACCTTAGAATTATAGTGTTTCACCGACAAAAGTTATGAAATCTTCAAATCTTATAGGAATAGTGTTATACTGACAACACTTTTAATGTTAACCCTTTAAATTTTATGCTTACAGTGTCACACCCATAACACTCATAATTTTAACCCTTTAAGTCTTATATATATTGTATTATCCCTATAAAACATAAAATATTAATACTTAAATTCTTATACTTCTAGTGTTACGTCTACACAAATTTAAAATATTAACCATATAATTCTTATACTTAAAATGTTACACCTACAAAACTTATAATATTGACCCTTCAAATCTTTTATTTCTGATGTTATGCGTTCAAAATTTATTATATTAATCTTTAACATTCATACTTACATTGTTACACTTACAAAAACGTAAAATAATAACTCTTAAAATCTTATTCATCTAGTGTTATACCTATAAAACGTATATTGTTAACCCTTGAAGTCTTATAATTATAGTGATATACCTACAAAACTTTTAATGTTACCCTTAAAACCTTATCTTATAGTGTTACACCTACATACCTTATAATATTAACCTTTCAAGTCTTATACATAGTGTGTTATACCTTCAAAACGTATAATGTTATCTCTTCAAATCTACCCCTTATTGTGTAACACCTAATAAACTTATAATATTAACCCTTCAAATCTGATACGTTTAGTATTATACTTACAAACTTATAATATTAATACTTAATATATTATACTAATTGTGTTATACATACAAAAATATAAGATATTATCTCTGATGTCTTATTTTTATAATGGTACACCTACAAAACTTATGATATTAACCCCTCAAATGTTATACTCAAAAGATTTATACTTATAAAAGTCACAATTTTAATAATATCAACTATGTTAATATTTTTATCCCAACTTTTATAGTTGTGCCATGTAAACTGTCGCTCATGAAGTGTTACGATATGTTTCTTGTTTCGATGACCGGTTTTAAATAACTTAAATTATTTATCGTATTTCCAAATTTCTTTCACAAAACAATGAAATTTATCTTTGATTACTCGCCAATTCAAAATAACTTTGTTGTCGTTACTGTCCTTTTACACTTTGATTACTCGCCAATTCAAATAAACTTTGTTGTCGTAACTGTCCTTTTACACTTTGATTACTCGCCAATTCAAATTAACTTTGTTGTAGTTACTGTCCTTTTACACTTTGATTACTTGCCAATTTAAATAAACTTTGTTGTCGTTACTGTCCTTTTACACTTTGATTACTCGCCAATTCAAATTAATTTTGTTGTAGTTCTGTCCTTTTACACTTTGATTACTCGCCAATTCAAATTAACTATGTTGTAGTTACTGTCTTCTTACACACCGATTTGTTAAAAAACAAACAAAACTGTAGACAGACCGAAGTAACTTTACTGTAACTCCTCTCGCCCTAAACATAGCATTGCCAATGGTCAAGTCCTTAGAATAGAGAAAATATGTTCAACTGAGACCGACCACAGAAAACGAAACAAATATCTGAATCAAGCCACAAACAAAACTCAGTTAACAACGTCCTGAGTCAGTGTGATTCCAAACTTTCAAATATAGTTACTTTTATTATTTCCTTCCAGTTTAAGCTCAGAAACGAATTCTAAGAAACATTTTCATTTCCCACAACCATATGATCTCCATAAACCTATATTTTTTGAACTTCGCGTTTTCTTTTTCCAGATAAACAGAATCCTTAAAGATATCCCTGCTCACACAAAAGTGGATTACATCGAACCAAGGTTGTTAATCACGTAATAAATAATGGTTCTCAAATGAGCTCATAAAAACTGCTGACTCGTTTGCTGTCAATCACAACCAAAGAAAATTAACACTTTCTTAAGAAATCACTTATGAAACATCATATATTTTACACAACCTAAAAATGCATTTATCAATACGTAGGACATACGTAAACAACTTTTATAGGACGTTTCAACAACCGTTAATATCCTACTAAAATTATCTCCCTGTTGCTCAGCCCTTTAACCGACGCGTCATTCTATTGAGGATCGTATTAACTTTGATAGAAAGATAAAATAAGCTTATTGGATTGTTAATAGTGTTTTATTTAACGTAATAAATCTAAATACTGAAATCATCCATCATTAGCTTGTAGTCCACCAGAAAAATAATGGATTTACTCCTAATACGTATTATTTATCTCTGTAACTTTCAGAACTTATCTTTATAAATTGTTCTGTTTGAATTTTTTTCTCCATGTATCACCATTATTTTACTTCAAGAACAATTTGAAAATTGTTTTCCTTAACCATGTATAAACTGAGACATCTCTAACAACTTTTACATAATGGTGTCCTTTCCTGTTCTGTTTCACAGGAAACGAGACAATAGAAGATTGAACAATGAACAACTGCATTAACTGGAAACCCGAGTGGCATTTGTATCGTCACTAAATTATTTCTATATACCTCTCATTCAGTGACACGACCATTTCCAGTTTGCATCTGAAGAAATGAGGTTCACCTTTTCAAAGGATTCGGGTTTTAATCACTTTCACATAACTTTAACTCATTTAACTTTAACATTATAGTATCATACGTTTGGCGTCTATTGGTAACATATGACATAGTTATGAAGAGCTAAACATTACACTCGACTTATTTTTCTAGGTTTGTATGTGGTAAAAATACTCCAAAGCTCGGATATGTGTATCATTTATTTTCTTCCACATCTCCCCAGGGAGGTATCAGTTTTATTGTTTAATTTTTTACCGGTAAATATGAAACTCAAACAATGAAACTTTAATCACTATTATGAAGGCCTAAGAATATGTTGACAACAATTGTTTTATTTGAAATACATTTTATTAAAATAACCTGTTCTCTTTAAACAAAAACAAACTCTTGCTTTCGATCATAGCTCTTTTCATGTATTTAAATGTTGTCTTTTAGATAGCATATTCATTTTTCTTATTTTTTACGCTACATAAAATCACATGGCTTTTCGTGCAATTACCCACCAAGGCCATTATGTTGCATGCTGTATTTGTCGAGCCTCGAATTTCAAGACAAATCATAATATTAATTAAGCTTTTTCTACCAGTCGAAGTAACTAAATAACATTAGCAAAAAATAAAAATAAGAACCACTGATCGTTCTAATTAATAAGTAGAACTTTAACATTCGTTCTCCGGACCTTCTCTTAATGACGTTATTTAAGAAGTCCATTTTATTTCATGAAACTCATATTCTGTATTTACTGTCACTCTATTCATATTTTGACAGGAACTCAGATGTAAGATACTAAAATGCAGAAACTTTCTATTACTGAAGGCGAAGTTGAGAACACTACTTTTGTTATAATTCTAAATGACTCCAAAAGCTAAATTTTGGTTTAATTCTATACACTGCTTTTTGACATAACTCAGAAGGCTTCAAAACCTTGTTTATTTTTGTACGAAAATACACAAAAGAATATCTTCGTTATTTCCACCATGAATTTTGTCGTTGCCTTACTGGTACACAAAAGCTAGTGTAAAGAACTCAGGTTAAAAACAACAATAACAACACAGTTCGAACTATCTAAACGCTCTTTACTTAAGCAGAGAAAAAAATGGGTACATTTTTGAATTTGTAGCTGTCTTTTATTCAAAAAAGCTCCACCTTTCGGACATTTACCAAGTTTCATATTTTGTGTGTTGTAGTAAAAATAAGCTTTTAATGTACAGAGTGAAGGAAGAACACTTCTGAAGTTTTAAAAGGTTTGTTGAAATTTTGTTTTATAAAAAACATTCTACCAACACAATATTAAAGTTATCTATATATATCAAGCACAATTATTTGTAGAATCATCGAAAACTTTAAATTCTAAGTAATGTTTCTATGACAACACGACAACAATGTACTCGATTTTAAACTGTTATACTGTTTCTATGGAAACGGGGAAACAAGTACCTACCGTGATGCTGGTTATTTTCGTATGCTTTATAAAGCCACTCGAAACGTGTGAACAGTCACTTCTAAACTAACTGAAGGTTAACTGAGGTTATCAACAATTATTTTATGAAGTTGTAAGTTATCTTGTTGGATATCGTGTATTCCATGGACCATTAACTGTGAGTCCTAACTAGTCTAAAGTAGTAAAATTAATTTAACACGCAGGAATACGGTTAAGATTTGTGTATATTAGAACCGTTAACATTTAAGCTTAACTCTGTTATGAAAGTAAACAGCTAATCGAATTTTAGAATGTTTTCAGGTAAATATTTCGGAAACATATCATCTCTTTGATTTACTCATTCGATAAAATATAAAACCTAATATCTCATGTATATAAACAATTATATATATATATAATATAACATTTTATATGCAAAAAACGGCTCTTTTGGGCTCAGAAAACACTTCAAATAGAAGAGCGAACAACGTTTCGACCTTCTTCGGTCATCGTCAGGTTCACAAAGAAAGAGGTAACTGGCCGGAAGCTGACCACATGTTTGGAAGGGGTTGTATAACTGAGTGTCGCAATGTAGAGGGCGCGGTTTGATGTTTGAATATATAATTTTATCTATAATATTAATATAGGTATAATGGTGTTCCTTTATATTGGTTTATTTTGGGTTTAAGTTGTTGTATAAGTAAGGCTTCTTTAATTTTTCGTTTGTTTATGTTTGTTTCTTTATTTAGTATTTTAGTGTTTTCTATGGTTGTGTTGTGTCCATTTGACTTGCAGTGTTCGAAAACGTGTGAAGGTGACTTTTTTATGTTCTTTGAATCTGGTTTCCATTTTTCTACTTGTTTCTCCTATATAGAAGTCGTGGCAGTTATCACATTGTATTTTATAAATAATGTTGGTGTGGTGTTTGTCAGTGTAGTTCTTACATAGTATAGACCTTAGTTTTGTGCCTGGTTTTTGAATAAATTTAGTGTTAACTGGAATGTTATATTTTGTTACTAGTTTTTGCCAAATGTTGGTTATTTGTTTGCTGATGTCAGGAATATATGGTATACAGCAGTATATGGTTTCGTGATTTTTTGATTCGTGAGATATATTTACTTTTGTTGGTTGATTTTGCTTTCTGTCTGGGTGTGTGCGTATAATGTTTTCTACGGTTTGTGGAGGAAACTTATTGATGTTGATGAAGTATTGTTTTATTTTATCTAATTCATCGTTAATTTTATCTGGTGAGCATAGTTTTATGGCTGTGTTTATCTGGTTTCTTAGTATGTTGAGTTTTTGTTTTGTTTCATGTGCTGAGTCCCAAGGAATGTATAGTCCAGTATGGGTGATTTTTCGGTGGATTTCTGTTTTGAATTGTGTGTCGGTTCTTATAATTTTGAGGTTAAGAAATGATATTTGATTGCTTTCTTCCTGTTCACATGTGAAGTTAATGTTGGGATGTATAGAGTTAATGTGAGTGAAAAAGTTAAGTATGTGTTCTGTAGATTCGAATCCCGCAACCGTGTCATCTACATATCTGTACCAGTATAGTGGTGGATGTAATGCTGTATTAATTGCTTGTGTTTCAATTTGTGTCATAAAAATATTGGCTAGAACTGGCGATACTGGGTTGCCCATGCTTAGGCCATTTGTTTGTATATAGTTTTGGTTGTTGAACATGAAGTTGTCTTTATTGTGGTGAATTCTATGAGGGTTGCTAACTGGTTACTGGGAATGTCTATAATCGGGTAGGGTCTCGAATATAAAGTTCTAAGTTTTGATTTCTATGGTTGGAATGTACCTTGGTGCTATTGCGAAGTTGATGTCTTTTCTGTTGCTTACATCTTAGTTTTTCAAGTTTTTCGTTGTGGCGGATCTTTTTGTCTCTATCGTTTTTAGTATTGATTTGGTTTATGTTTCGTTGTATTAGTCCGTAAATCTCTGGTTTAATGTTTAGAAGACCTAGCCAGGAGACTTGTGATACTTTCTACAGAAAACAAAAACAACAAACAGAAAGAAGACAACTTAGATAATTTTATTGACATCCAACAGCCAAACTTCCCAGGTAAAATTACAAATTTATATTTTCCAGAAACACCTAAAAACATTATCTTAAACGATTTTTTCAAAGAATTTTCTTACAAAACTATCAACATAATTTCACAAAACAGAAAACTAAAAAACAACCTTACAAAAAGAGACATTAATTCCATTAAAAACCTAAAACAAGACAGAAACATAAACATTCTAAAAGCAGATAAAGGTAACGCTATAGTAATAATGAACACGAATGAATACATACAAAAAATGAATAACATCCTATCAGACACGAACAAATTTAAACCAATACACACAAATCCAACAAAGACACATGAGACGCAACTAAACAAATTACTACTACAAATGAAAAAAGCCAACACAATTTCACAAACACTTTATTCCTACCTACGTAAAACCGACTCACGCACACCGCAAATATACGGCATCCCCAAACCTCATAAACCAGATTGTCCATTACGACCAATAATGTCAACATATGAATCGTTTAACTACAATCTTGGTAAATACATAGCATGGGCATTCTCCAAATATGCAACATCAGCCAGCTCATTCATCAAAGACTCTTTTAATTTCAAGTCCAATCTAAATCAACTTAATCATAAAGCCTTAATGGCCAGTTTCGATGTTATATCCCTCTTCACAGAAGTTCCAACAACAGAAGCCTGCAAGATAGCCTTAGAACTCTATATTCGAGACCCTAACCCGATTATAGACATTCCCAGTAACCAGTTAGCAACCCTCATAGAATTCACCACAATAAAGACAACTTCATGTTCAACAACCAAAACTATATACAAACAAATGGCCTAAGCATGGGCAACCCAGTATCGCCAGTTCTAGCCAATATTTTTATGACACAAATTGAAACACAAGCAATTAATACAGCATTACATCCACCACTATACTGGTACAGATATGTAGATGACACGGTTGCGGGATTCGAATCTACAGAACACATACTTAACTTTTTCACTCACATTAACTCTATACATCCCAACATTAACTTCACATGTGAACAGGAAGAAAGCAATCAAATATCATTTCTTAACCTCAAAATTATAAGAACCGACACACAATTCAAAACAGAAATCCACCGAAAAATCACCCATACTGGACTATACATTCCTTGGGACTCAGCACATGAAACAAAACAAAAACTCAACATACTAAGAAACCAGATAAACACAGCCATAAAACTATGCTCACCAGATAAAATTAACGATGAATTAGATAAAATAAAACAATACTTCATCAACATCAATAAGTTTCCTCCACAAACCGTAGAAAACATTATACACACACACCTAGACAGAAAGCAAAATCAACCAACAAAAGTAAATATATCTCACGAATCAAAAAATCACGAAACCATATACTGCTGTATACCATATATTCCTGACATCAGCAAACAAATAACCAACATTTGGCAAAAACTAGTAACAAAATATAACATTCCAGTTAACACTAAATTTATTCAAAAACCAGGCACAAAACTAAGGTCTATACTATGTAAGAACTACACTGACAAACACCACACCAACATTATTTATAAAATACAATGTGATAACTGCCACGACTTCTATATAGGAGAAACAAGTAGAAAAATGGAAACCAGATTCAAAGAACATAAAAAAGTCACCTTCACACGTTTTCGAACACTGCAAGTCAAATGGACACAACATAACCATTGAAAACACTAAAATACTAAATAAAGAAACAAACATAAACAAACGAAAAATTAAAGAAGCCTTACTTATACAACAACTTAAACCCAAAATAAACCAATATAAAGGAACACCATTATACCTATATTAATATTATAGATAAAATTATATATTCAAACATCAAACCGCGCCCTCTATATTGCGACACTCAGCTATACAACCCCTTCCAAACATGTGGTCAGCTTCCGGCCAGTTACCTCTTTCTTTGTGAACCTGACGATGACCGAAGAAGGTCGAAACGTTGTTCGCTCTTCTATTTGAAGTGTTTTCTGAGCCCAAAAGAGCCGTTTTTTGCATATAAAATTCTCAACAAGTGGGTTTCTCGACATCACTGATAATATAACATTACTTTTTAGATAACGTCTTTCTCCACGCCTTAGACAACTCTACAATGTTGTTATTAATTAGCTACTTAAACATGATTGATATTTGAAACTAACAGATTCATTCCTGTCTGAATTAGCGTTGAATACACAACATTATATTTACCACTATTCTAAAAAGTTAACTGGGGCTTATTGTCACAAGTGTAAGCTTATTAATTATTGTTAAATAAATTATGGTAAAACATAAAAATGTCCAAGTTTAGTGACTAGGCCTGGCATAGCCAGGTGGATTAAAACGTGCGACTCGTAATCTGAGGGTCGCGGGTTTCCATCCCCATCGCGCCAAACATGCTCGCCCTTTCTGCCGTGGGGGCGTTATAATTCCACTATTCGTTGGTAAAAGAGTAGCCCAAGAGTTGGCGGGGAGTGGTGATGACAAGCTGTCTTCCCTCCAGTCTTACACTGCTTAATTAGGTACGGCTAGCGCAGATAGCCCTCGAGTAGCTTTGCGCGAAATTTAAAACAAACAAACAATTTATTGAGAATTTTATATGCAAAAACGGCTCGTTTGGGTTGAAAAAATATTTTACATGGAAGGTAGAAACGTTGTCCGCTCTTCTATGTAATATATTTTCTCAACCCAAACGAGCCGTTTTTGCATATAAAATTCTCAACAAGTGTGTTTCTCGACATCACTGAAACAGTTTATTGATTACTACTGATACTATTAATTTTAGAACGCTGTTTAGTTGACCAGCGACTCTATGCTTATATAGCTTAACATTTGCTTTGAGCCCGATAAACCATTCGTTGTGTACACAAGTCTGGCTGTGTATTACAATGCTGGAGATAACTTGTTATGCCCATTTCGTGATAGAAAACCCATGTTTACGACTAAGCCCTCGGACTTCCCGGTGAGCCACCAGTGAGCATGCCTATTGGTTCATTGTTCGTTTGTTTGTTTTTCAATTTCGCGCAAAAATACACGATGGCGAGTTGCGCTAGCCGTCCTTAATTTAGCAGTGTAAGACAAGAGGGAAGGCAACTAGTCAGCACCACCCACCGCCAACTCTTGGGCTACTCTTTTACCAACAACAAAAAAGGATTAATTGTCACATATAACGCTAACACGGTGGAAAGGAAGATCATGTTTGGTATGACGGGGATTCGAACTCCCGACCCTCATGTACGAGTCAAGCGCCTTAACTACCTAGCCATGTCGGACCCGTATTAGGCTATGAAATGTTATTAGTATCCGTGCGCTGCGATTTGTTTCGTACTTTTTAAACTAGGTTATGTTTCTAATTGTAAATGTAGTCAAAACAAGAAACAAAGATAAAAAACAAAACTTATTATAGGTTATATCTACGCCGAACTACGATATGTTCGAGGTGTTCCAGTTTTACTTTGTAAAATTCACTAATGAGTGAATCACCCTGTGTCTTTTCACTATACTAGTCTTTCGAAACTTCAGCTGACAATGTATAGAAAATACTAAATACGCTAAATAAACTATATTTAAGCTTATGGAATTTGTATTGCGCGTTGGTTTAAAAAAAGTTATACTTTCGATACTCATCCGAGTAAAACTACCACGCCATCTACATTTTGTAGATAAAAGTTGTGTTGGCTCGAAATCAAATAGAAATTCTACAGTACAACTTACTGCGTACATTTGTACTAAACGTGTTCGTATCCTACGAGTTACTACACGTCGCGATGTTTGTCAGTAAAAAGTTGCAAGTTAGAGACAAAACGTTTCCACTGAAGCTGGAAAATGAAAAAGATTCTTCACCACAATCTGGCACGACGTCAAAAAAGTGGCTTGGAATAGTTCTGGCAGTCTTATCAGCAGTAATGGGGGCTGTAAATGGACTACTTCTTAAAACTACAGAAGGAATCTCGCCCACAGTAATGTCCGGAATAGCCGCAGTAGCACCAGGTGTCGCTGCACTGCCATTGGTCATATACAGAAGAGAACCTGTTATATTTTCCAAGAAGAAAATGGCAATATTGATTTCTCGATCTCTTTTGGGAACCTTCGGTGAGGTTGCTCGGTTCATTTCCTTCACCTGTATTCCTCTGGGAGAAGCATCTGTACTGTACTACTCTCTACCACTGTATAGCTTGGTCTTTGGACGTCTCGTGTACCGAGAACCTTGTGGAATATGGGAAGTTGCCTTGGTTGGACTAGATGTCACTGGTATATTCCTTGTTACAGTTCCATCAGTGGTAAGTGGTGTTTTCGAATCAAGTAATTACGTGGAGGAGAAAAGGATAACTGGAATTGTATTTGCAATTCTTGGAGGAGTCTTTGATGCACTTAGTATTTCCATGCTTCAAATGGTCCATGATGTTCCGTGGTCTTCGAACCAAGTCTGGAGAGGACCTGTAGGGGCATTCAGTGGCTTTATTTGTGCTTTGTTCTTCAACGAACTTTTCTTTCCTCCTTGTGGACCTGAGTCGACAATGACATTAGCTTTTCTCTTTCTCTCTGTGTGTTATCAATTTAGCATATACCATGCAACATATTTCGTAGCAGCAAGTCATGTAACTGTTTTCCTTACCTTAGAAATAGTTGCAGCTTTTATATTTGAAGTCGCTTTCCTTGGAGATATTCCAACCGTAACTTCTGTAATTGGAGCCATTGTGGTGATAGTGGCAGCGACTATGTTTAGTTTCAAAGGGAAACTGTTGTCGTCGTTGCGGGATTTATTTAGAAAGGAGAAGAACGAGTGTGAGTCGTCTAAAGAAAAAACTACTAAAAGCAAAAAAACATCTTGTTCTCTAGATCCAATTCCAGGATGTTCCAGTAAGGTTTAATTATCGTATTTTTTAATGATTTTTTAAGACTTGAAATCTATTTTTCATCAGGAAAAACACACAAAATCATTGGAACTAATCATTTAGCATTTAATTTCTTAAAATCTGATTTGAGATAATCATTAATTGAACATTGTTTTATTATCTGGTAAGGAGTACTAATAGAATTTGACGAATTATTTTCAGTTTATCAAAACACAAACTGTATGCAGTGTACACATTTAGTAAAAACGAATAAAGTTATCCCGCAAAGATCGGGAATGTATTTATTACCAAAAAACTCCTGTTTTCTCAGAGACATCAGGTACAAATTAACAACAACGTACAAGTAATGGGAGATTCAATTTATATTATGTGGAAGAAGCAGTTAGAGACCACATACTACGTCGATACCTGAGTTACTCTGCTTGTTTTGAAATTTTATTTCTGGAGTGTGGACAGTTACAGATCAGTAAAGGATACTGATCGGATATACCAGTCACTTAAAGAGGCCTTATAGCACATAACTATGGTTTTCTTTAATCTTATGATAGGTAAGCGCTTATGATGAAACGTTTGTTTTATTTTAGGTTAGAGATAGAAACATGTCCACAAAACTAGATAGAATCGATCAAATTCAACATAACTGAATTTACAGAATTATTTAAAAATACATAAACAGAGAGTGAAATCGACTCTGTTTCGAAGCCGTGTTTTTAAATTAGTTTTTTAAATGTATCACCGCTAGTGAACTCTGACCTTCTGGGCAGTTTCCAACCTAAATGTATGAGATGCTGATGAAAGATTTAACTCGTGTATCAAAAATGACACTCTTTATTTGAATGTTTGTTGATTCATTAGTTATTTGTACATTGTTAAATATTGTTTGTTATTATTGTTTCTTTATTTGTCGTACAATATGTAACAGATATCCCAGTGGGTAACAAACATTTATTGTATTGTGCGTAACTGTTTGAAGGAAAGTCTATACAATTTCTTTAACCTACGTGTATATCCGTCATTTATGACAATTTAAATTTATTTTTAAAGAAAGTTTTTCTGTTCAATCATTTCTAAAAGTAAATAAAATGTTAAAATAATATTGTAGATAAAAGTTATTTTGAATTGTTATACTTTTTTGCTACTTTATTATTACAAGATAATTGATTAAATGTACAAACAGAAAATCGAGAAATTAGTTAATAGTTTTAACACGAGGCTTCGTTAAAGTGTTTTTATTTTATGGTAGTCATTAAGTTTAGTCAATCCACCTGACATCTCAATGTGTGATTCCTAACAAATGTCCAGCTGTGAATAGTTCAGTGTTTTTTTTTATGATTGAAGTATCTAACTAATTGACAGGTTTAAGTATAGGTTAGATTTTTCACAGCAGGTGTCTGTGACTTGTTGGTAATAAACTTCAACAAAACACTAACAGTACACAGTACACGTATTTTAAAATGAGTAAAATAAATATACTAATGCTCGTAACACTTGTATTCAGAGCTTCAAATAATCATCTTTTTACGTAAAAGTTCACAAACACTAGAACAATTTATTATTAACACAATTAAGAAGACAAACTATTCTTCTATACTTTGTTATTATAATACAATTCGTGATAATTTCACTTTAAAAATTGTTACCATATAATTTTCGTGCCTAAATTGCCCATCATGTTATCTAGAACTAGCTGTCTAACTTGAACTGCATTTTGAGCACGTATTTATAGTTGACAGAGGACGAGAACATTATACCTAATATCAGAAGTCTCTAGTAACCAGAAACAGTAATACAACAATTGTCAATTCAAAACAGTTGAACTGCACGATATAAAAGTATTTATATTTCTAAATATAAGCACACTTAACACTTACGCTATAAGTAAACTAGCTAAATGTTGACACTCATATTAAACGTAAACAGTTGTGTGTTCTTTAATCCTTTCAGAGAATAGAACGGCAACAGTTGATAAAAGTAACTTATCTGGTTTTCTCCGTGAGATAATGCAATCTGGCAAAGACGTAACAATTAGAACACAAAAGGTTTCGAAAACACTTCCCCATATTAATGAAGAACAATTTTCTCTTCTGCTGATCCCCACTGGTACAGCAGTATGTCTGCGGACCCGAAACCCTAGAAACCAGGGGCTTCCAACCCAAAGTACCATTACATAGAAATTATGCTTGTCTCTTGGTTGGGTCCAAATTATACAACATTGGAATAATGAGAAAAAAAGTCAAGTTTTAAAAAATATTTGTTACAGAATAAGATTCAATGAATATTTCGTTATTCGAAGAAATACAGTTCTGTGAGTAACGTACAAAGAAAACTTTAGACCTTCGCATAATGGTTAACATAGTCACTATACTATGTTCGTTCTGATACAATCGATTAACAGACAAAACTCATAAAATGCAGTTTATATATTTTATTTAATCGAGATATATTATATAAAAATAAATTTCGGAATATCAACTGGCCTTGTACGTATTTTGGTAGTTTATGCTTTAACTAAATTATTACAAACTATCCTACATTTTTTATTTCTTTAGGTTGGTTGAATCAACTGAAAGACAAGCGCGCAACTAGTTATGTTAGTTATGTTACTCGTTGCATCAAGTCCCATGGATTAAATTATTTCTAAAACTGGGTAAGCTGCTTCCTATTCATAAGTATAACCCAAATACACGAGACTTCCCTTGTAAACAGTCTAATACTTAAACACACAGCTATTGTAGGATCTGTGTTTTTTACTGTGATACTTAAACACACAGGCATTGTAGGACCTGTGTTTTTTACTGTAATTCTCAAACAAACAGCTATTGTAACATCTGTGTTTTTGACTGTAATTCTCAAACAGCTATTGTAACATCTGTGTTTTTGACTTAATACTTAATCAAACAGCTATTGTAAGACTTGTGGTGTTGACTTTAATACTTAAACCTACACATAGTGAAGGATCTGTGTTTTTGACTGTCTAAATGGTTTAACTAAATACCGATACTCAAATAAAACTCACATTGTAAAGTAGACTTAGTGAGCTTGATTAATTTTAGTAAGTCGTGCATTGAACGAAACTTATAGTAATGTAAGGTTAGAACAGATTTCTTACTTCACAATCAGTAACAAAACATGTTAGGATATTTCTATTTCTGAAAACTGATTATCAAACGGAGCAGATGTAACATTGAAGGTTAAAAATTTATCTTGCCAACAGCTATAACATTCAAGTTTTAAGGTTTATCTCACCCAAAGTTGTATCCTTCAGGGTATAAAGTTTATCTTATAGATAGTTATAGCATTCAATGTTTAAAGTTAATCTTACCAACAGCTGTAACCTTCAAGGTTTATAATTTATCTTATCAATAGTTGTACAGTTAATAATTAAGGTTTATCTTATCAATAGTTGTACAGTTAATAATTAAGGTTTATCTTATCAATAGTTGTACAGTTAATAATTAAGGTTTATCTTATCAATAGTTGTACAGTTAATAATTAAGGTTTATCTTATCAATAGTTGTACAGTTAATAATTAAGGTTTATCTTATCAATAGTTGTACAGTTAATAATTAAGATTTATCTTATCAATAGCTATAGCATCCAAGATTTAAAGCTCATCGTAACAATAATTGTAGCAGTCAGTTTTCAAGGTTTATCTTGCTAATAGTTATAAATGTCAATGTTTAAAGTTTATCTTACCAACAGTTATAACATTCAATGTTTAAAAGTTTATCTTACTCGTACTTATCATACAAAAGGTTTAAGGTTTATCTTATTAATATTTGTAACATTCATGATTTAAGGCTGAGTATCTTAGTCACAGTTATAACATTCAAGGTTTAAAGTTGATTGTCTTATCCATTGTAATGACATTCAAGATTTAAGATTGATTAGCTTATGAATCAGTTCGAGCTGGTTCAGAGGACATGGTTGTATACATTATTGTGATATATAGTTCACTGTGACACACCAGCAAGAACAGAATTCTCACTCTTATGTTTTGTTTATATATTCTAACAACGTATAACCAGTGACAAGTATGTTTGATAAATATTATCAAATTATCCGGTTCTGACCTCTTTTGTGATACTGTGTAACATGTAGTACTCAGTGTTATAGTGTTTTAAGATGTGGGTTTTAATTTACTCACCTGGACTAAATGACACACTCAAGATTGTATTTTAATCCGTGTAACTATGTGATGTTAGAGAGAAAGTGGTGGTCAGTTTGTGTGTTTTATAAATAGCTGTTGTAGTTCAAAGAAGCTCCATTGTTTTGTTGAAATACTCATTATATAGGTTATGTTAAACAGAGAGAAGTGCTTTGGGCGTGGCAGCTTTACGGTTTGGCTTCTTCACATTATTAAAATAGTCAAACGTGGTGATGTGGACTGTCGCTACGTGGTGAATCTCCAAAACTGTTATACAATCACGAAATGAACCGTTGAAGTTGAACTATGACAACGAATGGTTTAAAATAATGAAACATATCTCTGATACGTAACTACTAACTAGTTTAAAATGTTTTAAAGTCAATGATTTTTCCAATACATCAATTGCAAGATAAAGATTCATTTTATAGCATTGAATTATGACGATAAATAATAAAAATAAAAATTAACATTTTAAAAAACTAGAAACTTTCTCTTTTCACCACCAGTCTTTATACTAAACGTTATAAAATATGAATAAACCATTTATTTTATCCTCTGTAACCTGAATATTAAACACAGACCTCTACTTAGTAGATCTGCATTTACCGTGAAAGTGACTTCCGCAAATGTCTGATACTGAGACGCTATCCTGGTTATAAGACCACGTGGCCAGCACGTCTTTAATATAACGTTAAGCTTAAGTGGTCTGTTGAAAGTAGATTATTTTACTTCACGTTTAACTGGATGAAGTAACTGAGCCTTCGATTGGGATGCCTCGAAAGATGGGATATAAAGTTTCGGGGTTTCCATTTTACTTTCTTCCAGAGGCTGAATCAATTTATCAAGTGTGACAAACGATACGTCCATAATATAAGATATCTAAGGGCTTTCTTCAAAGTTTATGTTCATAGCTAAACAATATTGAAGTGAAGGCTATAAAACTAAACCATCTTAGTTTACTGTTTTTTAAATAATAAAACAGTATCTAGGTAAGGGCTATAAACCTATGTATGGATAAGATAATAATAAAACTCTATTATTATCTATCATAAAGAACCAACTAGTGTCTGTTATTTCAGACATGGTAATAATAAACTTTTACGATGTATTATAAAGAACCGACTAGTGTCTGTTATTTCAGGCATGGTAATAATAAACTTTTACTATGCATTATAAAGAACCGACTAGTGTCTGTTATTTCAGGAATGGTAATAATAAACTTTTATTTTGTATTTTAAAGACCCGATAAGTGTGTTGAAGGTTAATAATGAAATAATGTTTTATTAGATAAATAAAGTTAACTGGTGTTCGTTATTTTAGTTGTTGAAATAGTAAATATTTGTTATTATGTATTATAAATACATGATAAGTGTTAGTAAGTCTATTTTATGGTAGAGACTTCGGTCTAAAGATAACTCATGCATAATGAGCGAGTTTCACCATGGAATATGGATGCAAGGGAAATATTAAATAATCGGTTTGAGACACATATCCAATTATTTATATATAATTACCAATAAGGGAAGATACACATAGAAAAAAACTGGAAAGGCAATACTGATTGAATCTCGAACACAGATCTTAAAGAGTAAATATGAAGAGGTCATTGGTGAACTTTGTCCCTGTTTACTTTATCCCTCAGGAAAACGAAATTGAAGTAATGATGATGTTGTTTATACATGTCTAAAGTAAAGCGAGTGATTATCTAAAGATAAACAGAAAAGTTATCAGAATATTTTTAATCTAGTTCCTTGCATATCGATAAGATTAATGTCTGGAATATACGGAAAACTCTCTCTTATATACTGACAAGTTAAATTGTAGTTTTGGAACTTAAATGTATATTTATTTATATTAGTAAATGAAATGCTAGTATTAACCTGCTGACTGCGAAATATTTCAGCTGCTACAATACAACTGTAATGCTTCTTCATTTTGTAACTTTTTCGTGATGCCATTTTGTATCGCAAGTGAAACAATTTTTAAGTAGGTCAAGAGCATGTACATGTTTTTATCAATTTCTGTGTGAAGAACCCACATGTTTATATAAGTTCTATTTGAAGAAATCAAATATTTTCATCCACTTCTGGGTGAAGAAACCACATTTTCGTATTATTTTCTGTGTGAAGAAACATCACGTTTGTGTCATATTTGTGTGGAAAAAATTAAATGTTTGTATCTTATTCTGTATAAAACTTTACATGTTTGTATCATGTTCTGTGTGAACAATGGTAAAGGAGGAACAGAAATCTTCGAAATGTTAAGAATTGCCTTTGGTGATGTGTGCTTAAGTCAGGATGTTATTTATCAGTGGATAAAACACTTCCAAGATGGCCGGAAATCATCGACATCGTCCACTGATAAAACGTTGGCTGAGTTGAAAAAAAAATCGAAGTGGCCAGGCAGTTAACCAGTCCGTTTATAAAGAGGTCTTAATTTGCGTCAGGAAGAAACTTAGAAGAAACCGTCACGAGCTATGTGACAATTGTCACTGGTTTCTTCATCACGACAACGGGTCTTCACACACTGTTGTGTGTGAACATTTGATGACATTCCAACCATCCATAATAATGTGAAAACAGAACTTAGTTATATAATAGTTGATGACTTCCAGCATTTCTCCCGAAAATGGCAGGAACATTGAAACAAGTGGGTATCAGCTGGGAGAGATTACATTATTTTTCAGAATAAAAGTAAGGTGTTAGAACTTTTTGATCACATCTCATATATACTGGAGTAATGATACAAAAATACCAAGGTAAAGGTATGTTTATCAATATCTCAAAATCAATGACGATTTAGGTTTTAGTCATTATATGATTATCAGTTCTTTGAATACCCATACGTAACACTTAGTTCCTCTTTAGCTAAATCGCTATCAATCAAACGTAACACTTAGTTACTCTTCAGCTAAATTAACATCAATCAAACGTAATATTTAGTTTCTCTTTAACTAAATTACTATCAATCAAACATAACACTTAGTTCCTCTTCAGATAAATTACTATCAATCAAACATAACACTTAGTTCTTATTCAGCTAATTTAATATTAACGAAACACAACACTTAGTTTCTATTCAGCTAATCTAATATTAATGAAACACAACACTTAGTTTCTATTCAGCTAATCTAATATCAATCAAACATAACACTTAATTCCTCTTCAGATAAATTAATATCAATCAAACATAACACTTAGTTTCTATTCAGCTAATTTACTATTAATCAAACATAACACTTAGTTCTTATTCAGCTAATTTAATATTAACGAAACACAACACTTAGTTTCTATTCAGCTAATCTAATATTAACGAAACACAACACTTAGTTTCTATTCAGCTAATCTAATATCAATCAAACATAACACTGAGTTTCTATTCAGCTAATTTACTCCAGTGGTAAGTTAGATATTTGGATCGGATTATTTTCATAATGATTTTGTTCTTCTGTATTTGCACGTTTGTCTTCTTCATCCTGTTTCCTTTCAATTTGCTGTTTCTGTCTTTCTTCATTTGGATGAGTCAATTGGTTATGACGATATGTTTGGTTTTTATTATTATTCTGACGTTTGTTTTCAGGGAGCGTTGGCGTCACTTGATTTTTCTGATAGAAGCACGAAAATATGAGACGAAATCCTTTTCTAAAATTCTCACTGCAAGCACCATAGATTATTGGGTTAATTGCTCCGTTTGCATAAGTGAATAGATGGGCCACGAAGAACACACGTCTGTACCAGTTCGGTAACTAAAAGTTAAAAATAATATGTTTATGTTTTCTTCAGCAAATATTTTCACATAACGATAAAATTACACATCACAATACTGATCAAAAACACCAGATATCGAGGTAAACAAACGTTAGAATTTTGTGTTTCAGATCTCAAGATATTTATATGAATGGATGATTTAAAAGAACCCTTACCATTGACCAGGAAACATTAGGTAAACCTAAATCTACAACGAAACGCGATTAATTAATTCCTCTTTTATACCCTCATCACTCCATATAGTGCGATCTGCAGTTTAACCTCACCTACCCAGGACTTACCTTTACCTTCATCACTTCTCTCAGTGAGACTTACATTCTACTCTTACCTACCTGGTACTTATCTCTGCCCTCATCACTCCATATAGTGAGGTCTATAATCTACTTTTACACACACCGTAGTTACCTATATCCGCGTACCTTAAGATTTACAGTTCCGTATATAAATATAAATATATATATATATATACAGAACTTATAATATATGTGAACTATTCCACCTATTTTTACATAATCATAATTTTAAATGTAATTTCTCATGATAAGTTTATTTATAATCGTTTAATATAGACTATTCATATAAATTCTGCCTCTGAGTAAAAATATCTACATTGTCTTTACTGTTATAAACATACTCATTAAAAAATAATATACATCCTATGAAAATATAAAATAATTATTAATAGCAATCACATTACCTGATGTTTGTATCTACCAGGTCTCTAAAAACACTGTTTATTCATTTTTGAGATATTTCATAGTTCTGGTAGAATTAAAAACAGAGAATATTTCTTGTTATTTAATATCTTTCATTCGATTTGTTTGTTTGTTTTGGAAATTCGTACAAAGCTACTCGAGGGCTATCTGTGCTAGTCGTCCCTAATTTTGCAGTGTAAGACTAGAGGGAAGGCAACTAGTCATCACCACCCACCGCCAACTCTTTGGCTACTCTTTTACCAACGAATAGTGGGATTGACCGTCACATTATACACCCCCACGGCTGAGAGGGCGAGCATGTTTAGCGCTACTCGGGCACGAACCCGCGACCCTCGGATTACGAGTGCACGCCTTAACGCGCTCGGCCATGCCAGGCCTTGTTTCATTCGAAAAGTACAATACAGTGCAATAACTTTAATTAAACTCTTACTTCATAACTGGTTGATTTAAAGTGGAAATATAATAAAATAACTTTAATTAAATTTTTACCTCAATGTTGGTTGATTTGAAGTGATAATATAATACAATAACTTTAATTAAACCCTTATCTCATAGTTGGTTGATTTGAAGTGATAATATAATACAATAACTTTAATTAAACTCTTACCTCGGAGTTGGCTGATTTCAAGTGGCGATACGACATATAGACATGAACTAAACACCTACCTTATAGTTGGTGATTTTAAATGACGATATGACATAACAGCTTGAGCTAAACATTTACCTCATAACTGGTTGGTTTAAAGTGGCGATATAACACAACAACTTGAAAAGTGAACCAACACCAGAAACAGTTGAGGAGGTAGACAAACAGCATCTTTATAACCTACAAGCCAATAAAAATAATTCTAATAAGTATTAACCTATAAGCAATAAAAGACATGTCGTTAATTCTAATACAAGGCAATACAAGATGTTTCGTTAGTCCTAACCTATAAACCAGTAAAAGATATGTAGTTAGTCCTAATCTACAGTCAATATAAGATGTTTAGTCGGGCCTGGCATGGCCTAGCGCTTTAAGGCGTGCGCTTCGTAATCTGAGGGTCACGGGTTCGCGCCCGAGTCGTGCCAAACATGCTCGCCCTTCCAGACGTGGGGGCGTTTTAATGTGACGGCAACCCTTTTAAATTAAGCAACCAGACAAGCATGAAACTGGGATGTCTTTGAAAGGTTTGTAAAGTTCCATGTCTGAAATGGGAATCAGTGTTCATACATAAACAAATATCCTGGTCACTACACAAAGCTGGTCTGTATGGATAAGTGGCAAGAAAGAAACCATTACTCAAAATCAGCCATCTTAAATCTCTTATGAAGTTTTTTACAAAGCATGTAAGTGATACTGTAGATATGTGACAGAAGGTTTTGTCGTTAGACGAGACAAAAATTGAGGATTTTAGTCTAAATTCAAAGCGTTATGTCTGGCACAATACATCACCCAGACATCATCATTTCAACTGTGTAATGATGGTAGTTTCAGCATCATGTTATGTGGATGTTTTTCATCAGGAGGGACTGGAGAATATGTCAAGATTGTGGATAAGTTGGATAGTGCAAAGTACAGACAAATCATAAAGGAAAATCTTGAGTCAGCCAAGAGTCTAAAACTTAGTCAAAACTTCACATTTAGCAGGATAATATGTCAGGATTGTGGATACGTTGGATAGTGCAAAGTACAGACAAATCATAAAGGAAAATCTTGAGTCAGGCAAGAGTTTAAAACTTAGTCAAAACTTCACATTTAGCAGGATAATATGTCAGGATTGTGGATAAGTTGGATAGTGCAAAGTACAGACAAATCATAGAGGAAAATCTTGAGTCAGGCAAGAGTCTAAAACTTAGTCAAAACTTCACATTTAGCAGGATAATATGTCAGGATTGTGGATAAGTTGGATAGTGCAAAGTACAGACAAATCATAGAGGAAAATCTTGAGTCAGCCAAGAGTCTAAAACTTAGTCAAAACTTCACATTTAGCAGGATAATATGTCAGGATTGTGGATAAGTTGGATAGTGCAAAGTACAGACAAATCATAAAGGAAAACTTTGAGTCAGGCAAGAGTTTAAAACTTCATCAAAACTTCACATTTAGCAGGATAATATGTCAGGATTGTGGATAAGTTGGATAGTGCAAAGTACAGACAAATCATAGAGGAAAATCTTGAGTCAGGCAAGAGTCTAAAACTTAGTCAAAACTTCACATTTAGCAGGATAATATGTCAGGATTGTGGATAAGTTGGATAGTGCAAAGTACAGACAAATCATAGAGGAAAATCTTGAGTCAGCCAAGAGTCTAAAACTTAGTCAAAACTTCACATTTAGCAGGATAATATGTCAGGATTGTGGATAAGTTGGATAGTGCAAAGTACAGACAAATCATAAAGGAAAACTTTGAGTCAGGCAAGAGTTTAAAACTTCATCAAAACTTCACATTTAGCAGGATAATATGTCAGGATTGTGGATAAGTTGGATAGTGCAAAGTACAGACAAATCATAAAGGAAAACTTTGAGTCAGGCAAGAGTTTAAAACTTAGTCAAAACTTCACATTTAGCAGGATAATATGTCAGGATTGTGGATAAGTTGGATAGTGCAAAGTACAGACAAATCATAGAGGAAAATCTTGAGTCAGGCAAGAGTCTAAAACTTAGTCAAAACTTCACATTTAGCAGGATAATATATCAGGATTGTGGATAAGTTGGATAGTGCAAAGTACAGAAAAGTCATAAAGGAAAATCTTGAGTCAGGCAAGAGTTTAAAACTTAGTCAAAACTTCACATTTAGCAGGATAATATGTCAGGATTGTGGATAAGTTGGATAGTGCAAAGTACAGACAAATCATAGAGGAAAATCTTGAGTCAGCCAAGAGTCTAAAACTTAGTCAAAACTTCACATTTAGCAGGATAATATGTCAGGATTGTGGATAAGTTGGATAGTGCAAAGTACAGACAAATCATAAAGGAAAACTTTGAGTCAGGCAAGAGTTTAAAACTTCATCAAAACTTCACATTTAGCAGGATAATATGTCAGGATTGTGGATAAGTTGGATAGTGCAAAGTACAGACAAATCATAAAGGAAAACTTTGAGTCAGGCAAGAGTTTAAAACTTAGTCAAAACTTCACATTTAGCAGGATAATATGTCAGGATTGTGGATAAGTTGGATAGTGCAAAGTACAGACAAATCATAGAGGAAAATCTTGAGTCAGGCAAGAGTCTAAAACTTAGTCAAAACTTCACATTTAGCAGGATAATATATCAGGATTGTGGATAAGTTGGATAGTGCAAAGTACAGAAAAGTCATAAAGGAAAATCTTGAGTCAGGCAAGAGTTTAAAACTTAGTCAAAACTTCACATTTAGCAGGATCATAATCAGAAACACAAAGTCAAAGCCACACGGGGATGGCTTTAAAAGTAGAAAGAAAGTGTCCTTAAGTGGCTCAGTCAAAGTCCTGACTTGAATCGAATGGATATATTACTTTCCACAGGAGTTCAGATACATCGCTATTATAACACTGTTCAATTAACAATGTATTACTTTCAACAGAAGGTTAGATACATCGCTATTATAACACTGTTCAATTAACAATGTATTACTTTCAATGAGGGTTGCTAACTGGTTACTGGGAATGTCTATAATCGGGTAGGGTCTCGAATATAAAGTTCTAAGTTTTGATTTCTATGGTTGGAATGTACCTTGGTGCTATTGCGAAGTTGATGTCTTTTCTGTTGCTTACATCTTAGTTTTTCAAGTTTTTCGTTGTGGCGGATCTTTTTGTCTCTATCGTTTTTAGTATTGATTTGGTTTATGTTTCGTTGTATTAGTCCGTAAATCTCTGGTTTAATGTTTAGAAGACCTAGCCAGGAGACTTGTGATACTTTCTACAGAAAACAAAAACAACAAACAGAAAGAAGACAACTTAGATAATTTTATTGACATCCAACAGCCAAACTTCCCAGGTAAAATTACAAATTTATATTTTCCAGAAACACCTAAAAACATTATCTTAAACGATTTTTTCAAAGAATTTTCTTACAAAACTATCAACATAATTTCACAAAACAGAAAACTAAAAAACAACCTTACAAAAAGAGACATTAATTCCATTAAAAACCTAAAACAAGACAGAAACATAAACATTCTAAAAGCAGATAAAGGTAACGCTATAGTAATAATGAACACGAATGAATACATACAAAAAATGAATAACATCCTATCAGACACGAACAAATTTAAACCAATACACACAAATCCAACAAAGACACATGAGACGCAACTAAACAGATTACTACTACAAATGAAAAAAGCCAACACAATTTCACAAACACTTTATTCCTACCTACGTAAAACCGACTCACGCACACCGCAAATATACGGCATCCCCAAACCTCATAAACCAGATTGTCCATTACGACCAATAATGTCAACATATGAATCGTTTAACTACAATCTTGGTAAATACATAGCATGGGCATTCTCCAAATATGCAACATCAGCCAGCTCATTCATCAAAGACTCTTTTAATTTCAAGTCCAATCTAAATCAACTTAATCATAAAGCCTTAATGGCCAGTTTCGATGTTATATCCCTCTTCACAGAAGTTCCAACAACAGAAGCCTGCAAGATAGCCTTAGAACTCTATATTCGAGACCCTAACCCGATTATAGACATTCCCAGTAACCAGTTAGCAACCCTCATAGAATTCACCACAATAAAGACAACTTCATGTTCAACAACCAAAACTATATACAAACAAATGGCCTAAGCATGGGCAACCCAGTATCGCCAGTTCTAGCCAATATTTTTATGACACAAATTGAAACACAAGCAATTAATACAGCATTACATCCACCACTATACTGGTACAGATATGTAGATGACACGGTTGCGGGATTCGAATCTACAGAACACATACTTAACTTTTTCACTCACATTAACTCTATACATCCCAACATTAACTTCACATGTGAACAGGAAGAAAGCAATCAAATATCATTTCTTAACCTCAAAATTATAAGAACCGACACACAATTCAAAACAGAAATCCACCGAAAAATCACCCATACTGGACTATACATTCCTTGGGACTCAGCACATGAAACAAAACAAAAACTCAACATACTAAGAAACCAGATAAACACAGCCATAAAACTATGCTCACCAGATAAAATTAACGATGAATTAGATAAAATAAAACAATACTTCATCAACATCAATAAGTTTCCTCCACAAACCGTAGAAAACATTATACACACACACCTAGACAGAAAGCAAAATCAACCAACAAAAGTAAATATATCTCACGAATCAAAAAATCACGAAACCATATACTGCTGTATACCATATATTCCTGACATCAGCAAACAAATAACCAACATTTGGCAAAAACTAGTAACAAAATATAACATTCCAGTTAACACTAAATTTATTCAAAACCAGGCACAAAACTAAGGTCTATACTATGTAAGAACTACACTGACAAACACCACACCAACATTATTTATAAAATACAATGTGATAACTGCCACGACTTCTATATAGGAGAAACAAGTAGAAAAATGGAAACCAGATTCAAAGAACATAAAAAAGTCACCTACACACGTTTTCGAACACTGCAAGTCAAATGGACACAACATAACCATAGAAAACACTAAAATACTAAATAAAGAAACAAACATAAACAAACGAAAAATTAAAGAAGCCTTACTTATACAACAACTTAAACCCAAAATAAACCAATATAAAGGAACACCATTATGCCTATATTAATATTATAGATAAAATTATATATTCAAACATCAAACCGCGCCCTCTACATTGCGACACTCAGTTATACAACCCCTTCCAAACATGTGGTCAGCTTCCGGCCAGTTACCTCTTTCTTTGTGAACCTGACGATGACCGAAGAAGGTCGAAACGTTGTTCGCTCTTCTATTTGAAGTGTTTTCTGTGCCCAAAAGAGCCGTTTTTTGCATATAAAATTCTCAACAAGTGGGTTTCTCGACATCACTGATAATATAACATTACTTTTTAGATAACGTCTTTCTCCACGCCTTAGACAACTCTAGAATGTTGTTATTAATTAGCTACTTAAACATGATTGATATTTGAAACTAACAGATTCATTCCTGTCTGAATTAGCGTTGAATACACAACATTATATTTACCACTATTCTAAAAAGTTAACTGGGGCTTATTGTCACAAGTGTAAGCTTATTAATTATTGTTAAATAAATTATGGTAAAACATAAAAATGTCCAAGTTTAGTGACTAGGCCTGGCATGGCCAGGTGGATTAAAACGTGCGACTCGTAATCTGAGGGTCGCGGGTTTCCATCCCCATCGCGCCAAACATGCTCGCCCTTTCTGCCGTGGGGGCGTTATAATTCCACTATTCGTTGGTAAAAGAGTAGCCAAAGAGTTGGCGGTGGGTGGTGATGACTAGCTGTCTTCCCTCCAGTCTTACACTGCTTAATTAGGTACGGCTAGCGCAGATAGCCCTCGAGTAGCTTTGCGCGAAATTTAAAACAAACAAACAATTTATTGAGAATTTTATATGCAAAAACGGCTCGTTTGGGTTGAAAAAATATTTTACATGGAAGGTAGAAACGTTGTCCGCTCTTCTATGTAATATATTTTCTCAACCCAAACGAGCCGTTTTTGCATATAAAATTCTCAACAAGTGTGTTTCTCGACATCACTGAAACAGTTTATTGATTACTACTGATACTATTAATTTTAGAACGCTGTTTAGTTGACCAGCGACTCTATGCTTATATAGCTTAACATTTGCTTTGAGCCCGATAAACCATTCGTTGTGTACACAAGTCTGGCTGTGTATTACAATGCTGGAGATAACTTGTTATGCCCATTTCGTGATAGAAAACCCATGTTTACGACTAAGCCCTCGGACTTCCCGGTGAGCCACCAGTGAGCATGCCTATTGGTTCATTGTTCGTTTGTTTGTTTTTCAATTTCGCGCAAAAATACACGATGGCGAGTTGCGCTAGCCGTCCTTAATTTAGCAGTGTAAGACAAGAGGGAAGGCAACTAGTCAGCACCACCCACCGCCAACTCTTGGGCTACTCTTTTACCAACAACAAAAAAGGATTAATTGTCACATATAACGCTAACACGGTGGAAAGGAAGATCATGTTTGGTATGACGGGGATTCGAACTCCCGACCCTCATGTACGAGTCAAGCGCCTTAACTACCTAGCCATGTCGGACCCGTATTAGGCTATGAAATGTTATTAGTATCCGTGCGCTGCGATTTGTTTCGTACTTTTTAAACTAGGTTATGTTTCTAATTGTAAATGTAGTCAAAACAAGAAACAAAGATAAAAAACAAAACTTATTATAGGTTATATCTACGCCGAACTACGATATGTTCGAGGTGTTCCAGTTTTACTTTGTAAAATTCACTAATGAGTGAATCACCCTGTGTCTTTTCACTATACTAGTCTTTCGAAACTTCAGCTGACAATGTATAGAAAATACTAAATACGCTAAATAAACTATATTTAAGCTTATGGAATTTGTATTGCGCGTTGGTTTAAAAAAGTTATACTTTCGATACTCATCCGAGTAAAACTACCACGCCATCTACATTTTGTAGATAAAAGTTGTGTTGGCTCGAAATCAAATAGAAATTCTACAGTACAACTTACTGCGTACATTTGTACTAAACGTGTTCGTATCCTACGAGTTACTACACGTCGCGATGTTTGTCAGTAAAAAGTTGCAAGTTAGAGACAAAACGTTTCCACTGAAGCTGGAAAATGAAAAAGATTCTTCACCACAATCTGGCACGACGTCAAAAAAGTGGCTTGGAATAGTTCTGGCAGTCTTATCAGCAGTAATGGGGGCTGTAAATGGACTACTTCTTAAAACTACAGAAGGAATCTCGCCCACAGTAATGTCCGGAATAGCCGCAGTAGCACCAGGTGTCGCTGCACTGCCATTGGTCATATACAGAAGAGAACCTGTTATATTTTCCAAGAAGAAAATGGCAATATTGATTTCTCGATCTCTTTTGGGAACCTTCGGTGAGGTTGCTCGGTTCATTTCCTTCACCTGTATTCCTCTGGGAGAAGCATCTGTACTGTACTACTCTCTACCACTGTATAGCTTGGTCTTTGGACGTCTCGTGTACCGAGAACCTTGTGGAATATGGGAAGTTGCCTTGGTTGGACTAGATGTCACTGGTATATTCCTTGTTACAGTTCCATCAGTGGTAAGTGGTGTTTTCGAATCAAGTAATTACGTGGAGGAGAAAAGGATAACTGGAATTGTATTTGCAATTCTTGGAGGAGTCTTTGATGCACTTAGTATTTCCATGCTTCAAATGGTCCATGATGTTCCGTGGTCTTCGAACCAAGTCTGGAGAGGACCTGTAGGGGCATTCAGTGGCTTTATTTGTGCTTTGTTCTTCAACGAACTTTTCTTTCCTCCTTGTGGACCTGAGTCGACAATGACATTAGCTTTTCTCTTTCTCTCTGTGTGTTATCAATTTAGCATATACCATGCAACATATTTCGTAGCAGCAAGTCATGTAACTGTTTTCCTTACCTTAGAAATAGTTGCAGCTTTTATATTTGAAGTCGCTTTCCTTGGAGATATTCCAACCGTAACTTCTGTAATTGGAGCCATTGTGGTGATAGTGGCAGCGACTATGTTTAGTTTCAAAGGGAAACTGTTGTCGTCGTTGCGGGATTTATTTAGAAAGGAGAAGAACGAGTGTGAGTCGTCTAAAGAAAAAACTACTAAAAGCAAAAAAACATCTTGTTCTCTAGATCCAATTCCAGGATGTTCCAGTAAGGTTTAATTATCGTATTTTTTAATGATTTTTTAAGACTTGAAATCTATTTTTCATCAGGAAAAACACACAAAATCATTGGAACTAATCATTTAGCATTTAATTTCTTAAAATCTGATTTGAGATAATCATTAATTGAACATTGTTTTATTATCTGGTAAGGAGTACTAATAGAATTTGACGAATTATTTTCAGTTTATCAAAACACAAACTGTATGCAGTGTACACATTTAGTAAAAACGAATAAAGTTATCCCGCAAAGATCGGGAATGTATTTATTACCAAAAAACTCCTGTTTTCTCAGAGACATCAGGTACAAATTAACAACAACGTACAAGTAATGGGAGATTCAATTTATATTATGTGGAAGAAGCAGTTAGAGACCACATACTACGTCGATACCTGAGTTACTCTGCTTGTTTTGAAATTTTATTTCTGGAGTGTGGACAGTTACAGATCAGTAAAGGATACTGATCGGATATACCAGTCACTTAAAGAGGCCTTATAGCACATAACTATGGTTTTCTTTAATCTTATGATAGGTAAGCGCTTATGATGAAACGTTTGTTTTATTTTAGGTTAGAGATAGAAACATGTCCACAAAACTAGATAGAATCGATCAAATTCAACATAACTGAATTTACAGAATTATTTAAAAATACATAAACAGAGAGTGAAATCGACTCTGTTTCGAAGCCGTGTTTTTAAATTAGTTTTTTAAATGTATCACCGCTAGTGAACTCTGACCTTCTGGGCAGTTTCCAACCTAAATGTATGAGATGCTGATGAAAGATTTAACACGTGTATCAAAAATGACACTCTTTATTTGAATGTTTGTTGATTCATTAGTTATTTGTACATTGTTAAATATTGTTTGTTATTATTGTTTCTTTATTTGTCGTACAATATGTAACAGATATCCCAGTGGGTAACAAACATTTATTGTATTGTGCGTAACTGTTTGAAGGAAAGTCTATACAATTTCTTTAACCTACGTGTATATCCGTCATTTATGACAATTTAAATTTATTTTTAAAGAAAGTTTTTCTGTTCAATCATTTCTAAAAGTAAATAAAATGTTAAAATAATATTGTAGATAAAAGTTATTTTGAATTGTTATACTTTTTTGCTACTTTATTATTACAAGATAATTGATTAAATGTACAAACAGAAAATCGAGAAATTAGTTAATAGTTTTAACACGAGGCTTCGTTAAAGTGTTTTTATTTTATGGTAGTCATTAAGTTTAGTCAATCCACCTGACATCTCAATGTGTGATTCCTAACAAATGTCCAGCTGTGAATAGTTCAGTGTTTTTTTTTATGATTGAAGTATCTAACTAATTGACAGGTTTAAGTATAGGTTAGATTTTTCACAGCAGGTGTCTGTGACTTGTTGGTAATAAACTTCAACAAAACACTAACAGTACACAGTACACGTATTTTAAAATGAGTAAAATAAATATACTAATGCTCGTAACACTTGTATTCAGAGCTTCAAATAATCATCTTTTTACGTAAAAGTTCACAAACACTAGAACAATTTATTATTAACACAATTAAGAAGACAAACTATTCTTCTATACTTTGTTATTATAATACAATTCGTGATAATTTCACTTTAAAAATTGTTACCATATAATTTTCGTGCCTAAATTGCCCATCATGTTATCTAGAACTAGCTGTCTAACTTGAACTGCATTTTGAGCACGTATTTATAGTTGACAGAGGACGAGAACATTATACCTAATATCAGAAGTCTCTAGTAACCAGAAACAGTAATACAACAATTGTCAATTCAAAACAGTTGAACTGCACGATATAAAAGTATTTATATTTCTAAATATAAGCACACTTAACACTTACGCTATAAGTAAACTAGCTAAATGTTGACACTCATATTAAACGTAAACAGTTGTGTGTTCTTTAATCCTTTCAGAGAATAGAACGGCAACAGTTGATAAAAGTAACTTATCTGGTTTTCTCCGTGAGATAATGCAATCTGGCAAAGACGTAACAATTAGAACACAAAAGGTTTCGAAAACACTTCCCCATATTAATGAAGAACAATTTTCTCTTCTGCTGATCCCCACTGGTACAGCAGTATGTCTGCGGACCCGAAACCCTAGAAACCAGGGGCTTCCAACCCAAAGTACCATTACATAGAAATTATGCTTGTCTCTTGGTTGGGTCCAAATTATACAACATTGGAATAATGAGAAAAAAAGTCAAGTTTTAAAAAATATTTGTTACAGAATAAGATTCAATGAATATTTCGTTATTCGAAGAAATACAGTTCTGTGAGTAACGTACAAAGAAAACTTTAGACCTTCGCATAATGGTTAACATAGTCACTATACTATGTTCGTTCTGATACAATCGATTAACAGACAAAACTCATAAAATGCAGTTTATATATTTTATTTAATCGAGATATATTATATAAAAATAAATTTCGGAATATCAACTGGCCTTGTACGTATTTTGGTAGTTTATGCTTTAACTAAATTATTACAAACTATCCTACATTTTTTATTTCTTTAGGTTGGTTGAATCAACTGAAAGACAAGCGCGCAACTAGTTATGTTAGTTATGTTACTCGTTGCATCAAGTCCCATGGATTAAATTATTTCTAAAACTGGGTAAGCTGCTTCCTATTCATAAGTATAACCCAAATACACGAGACTTCCCTTGTAAACAGTCTAATACTTAAACACACAGCTATTGTAGGATCTGTGTTTTTTACTGTGATACTTAAACACACAGGCATTGTAGGACCTGTGTTTTTTACTGTAATTCTCAAACAAACAGCTATTGTAACATCTGTGTTTTTGACTGTAATTCTCAAACAGCTATTGTAACATCTGTGTTTTTGACTTAATACTTAATCAAACAGCTATTGTAAGACTTGTGGTGTTGACTTTAATACTTAAACCTACACATAGTGAAGGATCTGTGTTTTTGACTGTCTAAATGGTTTAACTAAATACCGATACTCAAATAAAACTCACATTGTAAAGTAGACTTAGTGAGCTTGATTAATTTTAGTAAGTCGTGCATTGAACGAAACTTATAGTAATGTAAGGTTAGAACAGATTTCTTACTTCACAATCAGTAACAAAACATGTTAGGATATTTCTATTTCTGAAAACTGATTATCAAACGGAGCAGATGTAACATTGAAGGTTAAAAATTTATCTTGCCAACAGCTACAACATTCAAGTTTTAAGGTTTATCTCACCCAAAGTTGTATCCTTCAGGGTATAAAGTTTATCTTATAGATAGTTATAGCATTCAATGTTTAAAGTTAATCTTACCAACAGCTGTAACCTTCAAGGTTTATAATTTATCTTATCAATAGTTGTACAGTTAATAATTAAGGTTTATCTTATCAATAGTTGTACAGTTAATAATTAAGGTTTATCTTATCAATAGTTGTACAGTTAATAATTAAGGTTTATCTTATCAATAGTTGTACAGTTAATAATTAAGGTTTATCTTATCAATAGTTGTACAGTTAATAATTAAGGTTTATCTTATCAATAGTTGTACAGTTAATAATTAAGGTTTATCTTATCAATAGTTGTACAGTTAATAATTAAGGTTTATCTTATCAATAGCTATAGCATCCAAGGTTTAAAGCTCATCGTAACAATAATTGTAGCAGTCAGTTTTCAAGGTTTATCTTGCTAATAGTTATAAATGTCAATGTTTAAAGTTTATCTTACCAACAGTTATAACATTCAATGTTTAAAAGTTTATCTTACTCGTACTTATCATACAAAAGGTTTAAGGTTTATCTTATTAATATTTGTAACATTCATGATTTAAGGCTGAGTATCTTAGTCACAGTTATAACATTCAAGGTTTAAAGTTGATTGTCTTATCCATTGTAATGACATTCGAGATTTAAGATTGATTAGCTTCTGAATCAGTTCGAGCTGGTTCAGAGGACATGGTTGTATACATTATTGTGATACATAGTTCACTGTGACACACCAGCAAGAACAGAATTCTCACTCTTATGTTTTGTTTATATATTCTAACAACGTATAACCAGTGACAAATATGTTTGATAAATATTATCAAATTATCCGGTTCTGACCTCTTTTGTGATACTGTGTAACATGTAGTACTCAGTGTTATAGTGTTTTAAGATGTGGGTTTTAATTTACTCACCTGGACTAAATGACACACTCAAGATTGTATTTTAATCCGTGTAACTATGTGATGTTAGAGAGAAAGTGGTGGTCAGTTTGTGTGTTTTATAAATAGCTGTTGTAGTTCAAAGAAGCTCCATTGTTTTGTTGAAATACTCATTATATAGGTTATGTTAAACAGAGAGAAGTGCTTTGGGCGTGGCAGCTTTACGGTTTGGCTTCTTCACATTATTAAAATAGTCAAACGTGGTGATGTGGACTGTCGCTACGTGGTGAATCTCCAAAACTGTTATACAATCACGAAATGAACCGTTGAAGTTGAACTATGACAACGAATGGTTTAAAATAATGAAACATATCTCTGATACGTAACTACTAACTAGTTTAAAATGTTTTAAAGTCAATGATTTTTCCAATACATCAATTGCAAGATAAAGATTCATTTTATAGCATTGAATTATGACGATAAATAATAAAAATAAAAATTAACATTTTAAAAAACTAGAAACTTTCTCTTTTCACCACCAGTCTTTATACTAAACGTTATAAAATATGAATAAACCATTTATTTTATCCTCTGTAACCTGAATATTAAACACAGACCTCTACTTAGTAGATCTGCATTTACCGTGAAAGTGACTTCCGCAAATGTCTGATACTGAGACGCTATCCTGGTTATAAGACCACGTGGCCAGCACGTCTTTAATATAACGTTAAGCTTAAGTGGTCTGTTGAAAGTAGATTATTTTACTTCACGTTTAACTGGATGAAGTAACTGAGCCTTCGATTGGGATGCCTCGAAAGATGGGATATAAAGTTTCGGGGTTTCCATTTTACTTTCTTCCAGAGGCTGAATCAATTTATCAAGTGTGACAAACGATACGTCCATAATATAAGATATCTAAGGGCTTTCTTCAAAGTTTATGTTCATAGCTAAACAATATTGAAGTGAAGGCTATAAAACTAAACCATCTTAGTTTACTGTTTTTTAAATAATAAAACAGTATCTAGGTAAGGGCTATAAACCTATGTATGGATAAGATAATAATAAAACTCTATTATTATCTATCATAAAGAACCAACTAGTGTCTGTTATTTCAGACATGGTAATAATAAACTTTTACGATGTATTATAAAGAACCGACTAGTGTCTGTTATTTCAGGCATGGTAATAATAAACTTTTACTATGCATTATAAAGAACCGACTAGTGTCTGTTATTTCAGGAATGGTAATAATAAACTTTTATTTTGTATTTTAAAGACCCGATAAGTGTGTTGAAGGTTAATAATGAAATAATGTTTTATTAGATAAATAAAGTTAACTGGTGTTCGTTATTTTAGTTGTTGAAATAGTAAATATTTGTTATTATGTATTATAAATACATGATAAGTGTTAGTAAGTCTATTTTATGGTAGAGACTTCGGTCTAAAGATAACTCATGCATAATGAGCGAGTTTCACCATGGAATATGGATGCAAGGGAAATATTAAATAATCGGTTTGAGACACATATCCAATTATTTATATATAATTACCAATAAGGGAAGATACACATAGAAAAAAACTGGAAAGGCAATACTGATTGAATCTCGAACACAGATCTTAAAGAGTAAATATGAAGAGGTCATTGGTGAACTTTGTCCCTGTTTACTTTATCCCTCAGGAAAACGAAATTGAAGTAATGATGATGTTGTTTATACATGTCTAAAGTAAAGCGAGTGATTATCTAAAGATAAACAGAAAAGTTATCAGAATATTTTTAATCTAGTTCCTTGCATATCGATAAGATTAATGTCTGGAATATACGGAAAACTCTCTCTTATATACTGACAAGTTAAATTGTAGTTTTGGAACTTAAATGTATATTTATTTATATTAGTAAATGAAATGCTAGTATTAACCTGCTGACTGCGAAATATTTCAGCTGCTACAATACAACTGTAATGCTTCTTCATTTTGTAACTTTTTCGTGATGCCATTTTGTATCGCAAGTGAAACAATTTTTAAGTAGGTCAAGAGCATGTACATGTTTTTATCAATTTCTGTGTGAAGAACCCACATGTTTATATAAGTTCTATTTGAAGAAATCAAATATTTTCATCCACTTCTGGGTGAAGAAACCACATTTTCGTATTATTTTCTGTGTGAAGAAACATCACGTTTGTGTCATATTTGTGTGGAAAAAATTAAATGTTTGTATCTTATTCTGTATAAAACTTTACATGTTTGTATCATGTTCTGTGTGAACAATGGTAAAGGAGGAACAGAAATCTTCGAAATGTTAAGAATTGCCTTTGGTGATGTGTGCTTAAGTCAGGATGTTATTTATCAGTGGATAAAACACTTCCAAGATGGCCGGAAATCATCGACATCGTCCACTGATAAAACGTTGGCTGAGTTGAAAAAAAATCGAAGTGGCCAGGCAGTTAACCAGTCCGTTTATAAAGAGGTCTTAATTTGCGTCAGGAAGAAACTTAGAAGAAACCGTCACGAGCTATGTGACAATTGTCACTGGTTTCTTCATCACGACAACGGGTCTTCACACACTGTTGTGTGTGAACATTTGATGACATTCCAACCATCCATAATAATGTGAAAACAGAACTTAGTTATATAATAGTTGATGACTTCCAGCATTTCTCCCGAAAATGGCAGGAACATTGAAACAAGTGGGTATCAGCTGGGAGAGATTACATTATTTTTCAGAATAAAAGTAAGGTGTTAGAACTTTTTGATCACATCTCATATATACTGGAGTAATGATACAAAAATACCAAGGTAAAGGTATGTTTATCAATATCTCAAAATCAATGACGATTTAGGTTTTAGTCATTATATGATTATCAGTTCTTTGAATACCCATACGTAACACTTAGTTCCTCTTTAGCTAAATCGCTATCAATCAAACGTAACACTTAGTTACTCTTCAGCTAAATTAACATCAATCAAACGTAATATTTAGTTTCTCTTTAACTAAATTACTATCAATCAAACATAACACTTAGTTCCTCTTCAGATAAATTACTATCAATCAAACATAACACTTAGTTCTTATTCAGCTAATTTAATATTAACGAAACACAACACTTAGTTTCTATTCAGCTAATCTAATATTAATGAAACACAACACTTAGTTTCTATTCAGCTAATCTAATATCAATCAAACATAACACTTAATTCCTCTTCAGATAAATTAATATCAATCAAACATAACACTTAGTTTCTATTCAGCTAATTTACTATTAATCAAACATAACACTTAGTTCTTATTCAGCTAATTTAATATTAACGAAACACAACACTTAGTTTCTATTCAGCTAATCTAATATTAACGAAACACAACACTTAGTTTCTATTCAGCTAATCTAATATCAATCAAACATAACACTGAGTTTCTATTCAGCTAATTTACTCCAGTGGTAAGTTAGATATTTGGATCGGATTATTTTCATAATGATTTTGTTCTTCTGTATTTGCACGTTTGTCTTCTTCATCCTGTTTCCTTTCAATTTGCTGTTTCTGTCTTTCTTCATTTGGATGAGTCAATTGGTTATGACGATATGTTTGGTTTTTATTATTATTCTGACGTTTGTTTTCAGGGAGCGTTGGCGTCACTTGATTTTTCTGATAGAAGCACGAAAATATGAGACGAAATCCTTTTCTAAAATTCTCACTGCAAGCACCATAGATTATTGGGTTAATTGCTCCGTTTGCATAAGTGAATAGATGGGCCACGAAGAACACACGTCTGTACCAGTTCGGTAACTAAAAGTTAAAAATAATATGTTTATGTTTTCTTCAGCAAATATTTTCACATAACGATAAAATTACACATCACAATACTGATCAAAAACACCAGATATCGAGGTAAACAAACGTTAGAATTTTGTGTTTCAGATCTCAAGATATTTATATGAATGGATGATTTAAAAGAACCCTTACCATTGACCAGGAAACATTAGGTAAACCTAAATCTACAACGAAACGCGATTAATTAATTCCTCTTTTATACCCTCATCACTCCATATAGTGCGATCTGCAGTTTAACCTCACCTACCCAGGACTTACCTTTACCTTCATCACTTCTCTCAGTGAGACTTACATTCTACTCTTACCTACCTGGTACTTATCTCTGCCCTCATCACTCCATATAGTGAGGTCTATAATCTACTTTTACACACACCGTAGTTACCTATATCCGCGTACCTTAAGATTTACAGTTCCGTATATAAATATAAATATATATATATATATACAGAACTTATAATATATGTGAACTATTCCACCTATTTTTACATAATCATAATTTTAAATGTAATTTCTCATGATAAGTTTATTTATAATCGTTTAATATAGACTATTCATATAAATTCTGCCTCTGAGTAAAAATATCTACATTGTCTTTACTGTTATAAACATACTCATTAAAAAATAATATACATCCTATGAAAATATAAAATAATTATTAATAGCAATCACATTACCTGATGTTTGTATCTACCAGGTCTCTAAAAACACTGTTTATTCATTTTTGAGATATTTCATAGTTCTGGTAGAATTAAAAACAGAGAATATTTCTTGTTATTTAATATCTTTCATTCGATTTGTTTGTTTGTTTTGGAAATTCGTACAAAGCTACTCGAGGGCTATCTGTGCTAGTCGTCCCTAATTTTGCAGTGTAAGACTAGAGGGAAGGCAACTAGTCATCACCACCCACCGCCAACTCTTTGGCTACTCTTTTACCAACGAATAGTGGGATTGACCGTCACATTATACACCCCCACGGCTGAGAGGGCGAGCATGTTTAGCGCTACTCGGGCACGAACCCGCGACCCTCGGATTACGAGTGCACGCCTTAACGCGCTCGGCCATGCCAGGCCTTGTTTCATTCGAAAAGTACAATACAGTGCAATAACTTTAATTAAACTCTTACTTCATAACTGGTTGATTTAAAGTGGAAATATAATAAAATAACTTTAATTAAATTTTTACCTCAATGTTGGTTGATTTGAAGTGATAATATAATACAATAACTTTAATTAAACCCTTATCTCATAGTTGGTTGATTTGAAGTGATAATATAATACAATAACTTTAATTAAACTCTTACCTCGGAGTTGGCTGATTTCAAGTGGCGATACGACATATAGACATGAACTAAACACCTACCTTATAGTTGGTGATTTTAAATGACGATATGACATAACAGCTTGAGCTAAACATTTACCTCATAACTGGTTGGTTTAAAGTGGCGATATAACACAACAACTTGAAAAGTGAACCAACACCAGAAACAGTTGAGGAGGTAGACAAACAGCATCTTTATAACCTACAAGCCAATAAAAATAATTCTAATAAGTATTAACCTATAAGCAATAAAAGACATGTCGTTAATTCTAATACAAGGCAATACAAGATGTTTCGTTAGTCCTAACCTATAAACCAGTAAAAGATATGTAGTTAGTCCTAATCTACAGTCAATATAAGATGTTTAGTCGGGCCTGGCATGGCCTAGCGCTTTAAGGCGTGCGCTTCGTAATCTGAGGGTCACGGGTTCGCGCCCGAGTCGTGCCAAACATGCTCGCCCTTCCAGACGTGGGGGCGTTTTAATGTGACGGTGAATCCCACTATTCGTTGGTAAAAGAGTAGCCAAAGAGTTGGCGGTGGGTGGTGATGACTAGCTGCCTTCCCTCTAGTCTTACACTGCTAAATTAGGGACGGCTAGCACAGATAGCCCTCGAGTAGCTTTGTGCGAATTTCCAAAACAACCAAGATGTTTAGTTAGTCCTTACCTACAAGTCAATAGAAGATGTTTAGTTAGTCCTAACTTACAAGCCAATAGAAGATGTTTAGTTAGTTCTAACCTAGAGGCCAATAGAAGATGTTTAATTATTCCTAACCTACAAGCCAATGGAAGATGTTTAGTTAGTCCTAACCTAGAGGCCAATAGAAGATGTTTAATTAGTCCTAACCTACAAGCCAATAGAAGATTTTCATTAGCCCTAACCTACAAGCCAATAAAACATGTTTAGTTAGTCTTGATGACGGTTTGGTGTGAAAGTAGAGAATATATAAAAAAAATATTTGTTTATAAGAGTCAGATGCCATTACATAAAAACTTGTATTATAACTTTATAATACGTTTTTATTTACACGTTCTCATTCGTCTTTTACAGATTAGAATTTTTCCCTATTATTTTAACTATATGGTTGAAAATTATTATTTCATTTTACAGTCCAAGAACTTTGTCACTCTTCGTGCTGTTGATATGTTTTTGTTTTTCCTTTACAGTTATCATCAAGTTATTTAAAGAAATAATGAGAACTATTCTTTTTCTAATTAACCAAAATTTATTTTCAAAACAGTATGATAACATTTACTTATTTACATAGCCAGTAGTGAGACTAGATACAAGCAGAAAGTACAGTGACTTGTATTCACCCATTCTTTGAAGTTTTCACATTTTGTTGCCGAATGAGTTTGTAATGATGAAACTTTTAAACAGAACTTCATATTTAGAATCCACTTAATCTGGTCAGACAGAGAGATAAAAAAACGCTGATATTATGAATGTAAGATGGATTTTGAAAGAAAATTTTAATCGTCTCAATTTTTAAAAAAAATGTTCGGCCCTTTTGCTACGAAAATGTTAAACCAGTTCACGTGCAGATGATTCATGTAAGTGGTAACAAAATTAATGTAATGGTCTTTGACTCTGTGTAACCAAAGTGGTTTAATTTTGGCTAATATAAATTTATATGTTCAATCGACAAATCACATAGAGATGTATCAAGCTAACCATAAAGACCTAGAAACCATCCAGAGAAGTCAGGGATGCAGTGGTAGAGAAGTACTGATCAGAAGGTTACAAGAAGATGTGTCCCTTTGAGAACAGTAAAGTTCTTCATAAAGATGTGGTATGTGTTTCATATCATCCATTCACCACCTAGATCAGGCAACCCTTTTAAATTAAGCAACCAGACAAGCATGAAACTGGGATGTCTTTGAAAGGTTTGTAAAGTTCCATGTCTGAAATGGGAATCAGTGTTCATACATAAACAAATATCCTGGTCACTACACAAAGCTGGTCTGTATGGATAAGTGGCAAGAAAGAAACCATTACTCAAAATCAGCCATCTTAAATCTCTTATGAAGTTTTTTACAAAGCATGTAAGTGATACTGTAGATATGTGACAGAAGGTTTTGTCGTTAGACGAGACAAAAATTGAGGATTTTAGTCTAAATTCAAAGCGTTATGTCTGGCACAATACATCACCCAGACATCATCATTTCAACTGTGTAATGATGGTAGTTTCAGCATCATGTTATGTGGATGTTTTTCATCAGGAGGGACTGGAGAATATGTCAAGATTGTGGATAAGTTGGATAGTGCAAAGTACAGACAAATCATAAAGGAAAATCTTGAGTCAGCCAAGAGTCTAAAACTTAGTCAAAACTTCACATTTAGCAGGATAATATGTCAGGATTGTGGATACGTTGGATAGTGCAAAGTACAGACAAATCATAAAGGAAAATCTTGAGTCAGGCAAGAGTTTTAAAACTTAGTCAAAACTTCACATTTAGCAGGATAATATGTCAGGATTGTGGATAAGTTGGATAGTGCAAAGTACAGACAAATCATAGAGGAAAATCTTGAGTCAGGCAAGAGTCTAAAACTTAGTCAAAACTTCACATTTAGCAGGATAATATGTCAGGATTGTGGATACGTTGGATAGTGCAAAGTACAGACAAATCATAAAGGAAAATCTTGAGTCAGGCAAGAGTTTAAAACTTAGTCAAAACTTCACATTTAGCAGGATAATATGTCAGGATTGTGGATAAGTTGGATAGTGCAAAGTACAGACAAATCATAGAGGAAAATCTTGAGTCAGGCAAGAGTCTAAAACTTAGTCAAAACTTCACATTTAGCAGGATAATATGTCAGGATTGTGGATAAGTTGGATAGTGCAAAGTACAGACAAATCATAGAGGAAAATCTTGAGTCAGCCAAGAGTCTAAAACTTAGTCAAAACTTCACATTTAGCAGGATAATATGTCAGGATTGTGGATAAGTTGGATAGTGCAAAGTACAGACAAATCATAAAGGAAAACTTTGAGTCAGGCAAGAGTTTAAAACTTCATCAAAACTTCACATTTAGCAGGATAATATGTCAGGATTGTGGATAAGTTGGATAGTGCAAAGTACAGACAAATCATAGAGGAAAATCTTGAGTCAGGCAAGAGTCTAAAACTTAGTCAAAACTTCACATTTAGCAGGATAATATGTCAGGATTGTGGATAAGTTGGATAGTGCAAAGTACAGACAAATCATAGAGGAAAATCTTGAGTCAGCCAAGAGTCTAAAACTTAGTCAAAACTTCACATTTAGCAGGATAATATGTCAGGATTGTGGATAAGTTGGATAGTGCAAAGTACAGACAAATCATAAAGGAAACTTTGAGTCAGGCAAGAGTTTAAAACTTCATCAAAACTTCACATTTAGCAGGATAATATGTCAGGATTGTGGATAAGTTGGATAGTGCAAAGTACAGACAAATCATAAAGGAAAACTTTGAGTCAGGCAAGAGTTTAAAACTTAGTCAAAACTTCACATTTAGCAGGATAATATGTCAGGATTGTGGATAAGTTGGATAGTGCAAAGTACAGACAAATCATAGAGGAAAATCTTGAGTCAGGCAAGAGTCTAAAACTTAGTCAAAACTTCACATTTAGCAGGATAATATATCAGGATTGTGGATAAGTTGGATAGTGCAAAGTACAGAAAAGTCATAAAGGAAAATCTTGAGTCAGGCAAGAGTTTAAAACTTAGTCAAAACTTCACATTTAGCAGGATCATAATCAGAAACACAAAGTCAAAGCCACACGGGGATGGCTTTAAAAGTAGAAAGAAAGTGTCCTTAAGTGGCTCAGTCAAAGTCCTGACTTGAATCGAATGGATATATTACTTTCCACAGGAGTTCAGATACATCGCTATTATAACACTGTTCAATTAACAATGTATTACTTTCAACAGAAGGTTAGATACATCGCTATTATAACACTGTTCAATTAACAATGTATTACTTTCAACAGAAGTTCAGATACATCGCTATTATAACACTGTTCAATTAACAATGTATTACTTTCAACAGAAGTTCAGATACATCGCTATTATAACACTGTTCAATTAACAATGTACTACTTTCAACAGAAGCTCAGATACATCGCTATTATAACACTGTTCAATTAACAATGTATTACTTTCAACAGAAGGTTAGATACATCGCTATTATAACACTGTTCAATTAACAATGTATTACTTTCAACAGAAGGTTAGATACATCGCTATTATAACACTGTTCAATTAACAATGTATTACTTTCAACAGAAGGTTAGATACATCGCTATTATAACACTGTTCAATTAACAATGTACTACTTTCAACAGAAGTTCAGATACATCGCTATTATAACACTGTTCAATTAACAATGTATTACTTTCAACAGAAGTTCAGATACATCGCTATTATAACATTGTTCAATTAACAATGTATTACTTTCAACAGAAGCTCAGATACATCGCTATTATAACACTGTTCAATTAACAATGTATTACTTTCAACAGAAGGTTAGATACATCGCTATTATAACACTGTTCAATTAACAATGTATTACTTTCAACAGAAGGTTAGATACATCGCTATTATAACACTGTTCAATTAACAATGTATTACTTTCAACAGAAGGTTAGATACATCGCTATTATAACACTGTTCAATTAACAATGTACTACTTTCAACAGAAGTTCAGATACATCGCTATTATAACACTGTTCAATTAACAATGTATTACTTTCAACAGGAGGTTAGATACATCGCTATTATAACACTGTTCAATTAACAATGTATTACTTTCAACAGAAGGTTAGATACATCGCTATTATAACACTGTTCAATTAACAATGTATTACTTTCAACAGAAGTTCAGATACATCGCTATTATAACACTGTTCAATTAACAATGTATTACTTTCAACAGAAGTTCAGATACATCGCTATTATAACACTGTTCAATTAACAATGTATTACTTTCAACAGAAGTTCAGATACATCGCTATTATAACACTGTTCAATTAACAATGTATTACTTTCCACAAAAGTTCAGATACATCGCTATTATAACACTGTTCAATTAACAATGTACTACTTTCAACAGAAGGTTAGATATATCACGATCCTTAAACTGTTCAACTAACAATGTTTTACATTCCACAATTTAATGTATCATGATTCCTAGACTGTGATTTAACGAAGTATTAATTTTTACAGAAATACTTGGTAAAAACATTTTTACCAAGAAATAATTAAATATTCTTACAACATTTTAACATGACTTTATAACCGGTAATCAACAAGCATCTCGCCAATAGGAATCTCTTAATCTTCTATAAGAACGTTAAATGTAAAGCAGAGGGTTTTTTTTTGTTTGTTTCTGCATACCTTGATGAACTTATGTATTTTAGTATCGCTTCCCTCGGGTTTAGTGGGAAAACACCGTAAGTATCTTTTTTTATCTCTCTTTTGCTTCTAAATGCGTAAATAACTTGTGATTTTTCAAACATGTTGAAAGCCAGTACATGTCTATTGATGCCTTTTATTGTCCAGGAAATGTCTTGCCCTCCAGAGTCCTCCGCTGGTATAGCGGTGAGGTTTTGGATTCACAACACTAAAATCAAGGGTTAGATTCCCTCCGGTGGACTCAGCAGATAGCTCAATGTAGCTTTGCTATAAGAAAACTCATACACATACACTCCGAAAGCTATATCAAGTAACTATAATTACCTACTTACATTCAGCCACTTGGCACTCAGCACAAACCACCATGACAGGTGACACTGAATAACAATGTGGCTTTGCTATAAGAAAACACACATATACTCCGAAAGCTACACCACGTAACCATGCTCACTTACTTACATTCAGCCACTTGACTCTCAGCACAAACCACATGACACGTGACACTGAATAACTTACTCTTCTGCGGTACTTCAGTTTAACTGGATTTTCTCGCAGAAAGGATTGCTTCTCGTAACGATCCAGAGAACAGATGATGACAACATAGGCCACAGTCATCACAGTCAGTGGGAGATAGGAGAGTAGAGTCAAGATAATGAGCCAATAATATTTTAGTTGATCCATGTTCGTGTTTTCCGAGCACCAGATCTAAAACAAATAATAATAACAGGGAAAAAACATGGCGGAAACTAAATTTGTCAGTGGTTTAATGAATCAGTTTCTGGTTTAAATGGCTTAAAAATACGATCACCGGATTCATTAGTTTGACAATAAACTCACTATTTTCATAAGATTAAACCTGAGCCTCTAAGCGGTTTCGGTAAGTTCAAAACAAACCTAATTGTTTAAATAATTAAAAAGAAATGTGATGATTTTATTACTTTAAAAACATGAGAGAAACTTTCTGTTAAAAATAATTTAAAATAAACTTAATATATTCAATACGTTATTACTTAAGGTATCCACGTTATGTTCACGTGTACGTGTTCTGTTCGATGTTCTTTACAGTCTCCTGGTGTTAGAAAAGGTTTGGTTTAGCTTGTTTTGAATTTCGCGCAAAACAAGACGAGGGCTACCTGCAATAGCCGTCACTAATTTAGCAGTATAAAACAAGAGGGAAGGCTGTTTGCTTTTAAATATATATATATATATATCATTTGTTCTTTGTTTTGAATTAAGCACAAAGCTTTGCCCCCCCAGTGGCTCAGCGGTATGTCTGCGGATTTACACGCTAAAATCCGGGTTTCGATACCCGTGGTGGGCAGAACACAGATAGCCCATTGTGTAGCTTTGTGCTTAATTCAAAACAACAACAACACAAAGCTTTACAATGGGCTATCTGTGCTCTGCCCACTACAGGTATCGAAATGTGATTTTCAGCATTGTAAGTCCGCAGACATACCGCTGAGCCACAGGGGGGCATATATATATCAGTACGACTATCTTTGTTGTTACATATATGTGCGTGTGTATTGAATATTGAAATGTCTATTTCTGTTATATATATCTATATTATATATAATTACTTTATTATTACTTGTACATATATATATAATTACCTTGTGATACTTCTATAGATAGAATAGAATACTTTCTTATACTATATATAAATAATACGTTGTATACTTCTATATATGTATATAATTACTTTGTTATTACTTCTATATATATATAATTACTTTGTTACTACTTCTATATAAATATATATAATTACTTATTACTTCTATATATATATATATAATTACTTTGTTATTACTTCTGTATATATATATATATAATTACTTTGTTATTACTTATATATATATATATATATAATTATTTTGTTATTTAGTTATTTCTCATTTTCTTACTTGATTTTTTGTCCTCTAATTACGTTAGTTAATCTGTTTCACTTTCCACTCACCTCCAAGTGATCAGCCCATTGTCGTTCTGATAATGACCGCCAGATGGCAAGAGGAGTAGCACAAGCTGTAGCTGATATCCAAATGCAGACGATGATGATAAGAGCTTGTCGTTTTGAGAGTCGACGAGAGAAAGGAAAAACAATACCCAGCAGTCGGTCACATGATATAACAATGAGGGAAAAGGCACTGGAAAGTAGGCACATCACTGAAACACAAATAAAATATAGACGTCATTTTGAAATGTATACCATTCAAAATGAAAGGCCCTCAATGGCTAGGTGATTAGGGTGCTCGACTCGTAACCCGAGGATCGCGGATTTGTGTCCCAGTCATACCAAACATACCCGGCCCTTCACCCGTGGAGGCGTTATAATATGACAGTCAATCCCACTATTCATTAGTAAAAAGTAACCCTTAAGTTAGCGGTGGGTGGTGCTGACTAGCTGTCTTCCCTCTAGTCTTACATTGCTAAATTAGGGACGGCTATCGTAGATAGCCCTCGTGCAGCTTGGAGCGAAATAAGAAACAAACAACAATCGATTTAAATTTTAAAAACTAGGTAATTTGTTTGTTTTTACTAGTTCTACTTATTTACTTGTTGCTTTATAATGAATAAAAACAAAATATAATAAATCTCATGTAGATATCGCTATATAAACCTTCCACGTCACAACTCCATAAGTGTAAAAATTACTGTTCTGTCTGAGTGTAAATAATGTCATGAAATTATATTTAAAGAAGACAGAAATAAAGTAGAGCTAAAATCTGTTTGTTCTGAATTTCGCGTCAAGCTGCTTCTCGGGTTACTTCTTAATAAAGAATAGTGAGATTGACCGTAATTTTATAACGCCCCTCACGAGTGAAATGGCCAGCACGTTTCGTGGGACAGGGGTTCGAGCCCGCGACCCTCAGATTACGGGTCGAGCGCCCTAACCACCGACTCATGCCACTTTAATTAGTGAGGTTATACAATATTTATCAGGAAAATAACCACTCAGACTAATGGCATGCTTCGAATTATTATGTTATACAGCATTACAAAAATAACTACTTTTGGAAGATTACATGAAGTAGTTATAGCAGATTCAGGGAAATAACCATTTCATTTATTGATGTTTGTTTGTTTTAGAATTTCGTACAAAGCTACTCGGGGGCTATCTGCGCTAGCCGTTCCTAATTTAGCAGTGAAGGCTAGAGGGAAGACAACTAGTCATCATCACCCACCACACAATTTTGGGCTACTCTTTTACCAACGAATAGTGGGATTGACCGTCACATCATAACGTCTCCACGGCCGGAAAGGCGAGCGTGTTTGGCGCGACCGGGATGTGAACCAGCGACCCTCAGATTACGAGTCAAACGCCTTAACACGCTTGACCATACTGGGTTTATTTATGTAACATAATGTTTCAAAACATAATTCAGAGGAAAAATTGAATTATTTTCAAACTAGTATATTGTTTAGTGAATTAATAGAAACTTTACACTTCGTAAAGTCATTGCTCGTGTTTGAACATTTATTGTCCTAACATAATTTGGATTTATTGTTAGTAGTTGCAGTGAAATATTTACTGAGCACCATACTTACTTTGAATTAAACCTTCTTGTGTGTAACTAACGTAACATTTGTTTATGGTGTACCAACAGAACAGAGTAATTAACTTGAATTAAACCTTCTTGTGTGTAACTATCATAACATTTGTTTATGGTTTACCAACAGAACAGAGTAATTAACTTGAATTAAACCTTCTTGTGTGAAACTAACATAACATTTGGTTATGGTTTACCAACAGAACAGAGCAATTAACTTGAATTAAACCTTCTTGTGTGAAACTAACATAACATTTGGTTATGGTTTACCAACAGAACAGAGTAATTAACTTGAATTAAACCTTCTTGTGTGAAACTAACATAACATTTGGTTATGGTTTACCAACAGAACAGAGCAATTAACTTGAATTAAACTTTCTTGTGTGTAACTAACATGACATTTGTTTATGGTTTACCAACAGAACAGAGTATTTAACTTGAATTAAACCTTCTTGTGTGTAACTAACATAACATTTGGTTATGGTGTACCAACAGAACAGAGTTTCTTACCTTGAATAAAACCTTCCACTTTACAAAAGCGACCAAGGATGTAGTTCTGGTAGAAATCATACACTAGGTAGCTCCAGGAGCTGAAGAGAACCGTCATCAGGTCAGCCACGGCCATATTAGTGATAAATAAATTGATGCATGTCCTCATGCTGCGGATCTGCAACACCACCAAGATTATGGCGCTGTTTCCAAAAAATCCCAAAAATATTAAAGGTATAAAGGCTAAAATTTTAACTCCCATTTCCCAGTCAGGTACTCGGATCCAGATAAGCTGGCCATCACTGTAGTTATGTTTGGTGAAGTCAATGTCACTGAAGTTGAGAGGATTCCAATAGTGCATTTTTGTCAGTTGACTTACAAAACGTGAGAAATGGTTGTGAAAAACAAAATAGAATAGAACGTTTAGAGCGGCTGGTTTGAACAGAAACTGACACTTCTAGTCATTTACGTAACCTTAACTTTTGAAGCTCTGATTACAAGTACACAAAAACTCAACATTGTTAGCGAGGATTCCAACAAGTATATAAGATTGTTCCAATCAAGTGAAAATATTATATCTCCAATGAGAAGAGCGTTTACCGACCAGAACCACTAAACTATAAAATAATTTACTCTTTATCTAAAGCACTAATTAGGTCTTTAAATAACAATGCGTTCCCAAGTGTGTATGAGAACCGATGGACTTTGATCGCCTTATCAGATCTCATGCTACAAAAGATATAAGTGATATGGAGGTCAATGTAAAATACACTGTAAAGTTTAAGGTGTTTTTTTCTTCTATATTCCTGAAAAACAAAGAAAAACCATTTGGACAACGAGTTTAGTGTTTAAAAACAAGTGATAAACAATCGCTACATCTTATTTCTTCTGTTCTAACGGATATCTTTTCATTTACACGTGTTTTTATCTTCTTTGATGATAAAGTTTTGTTAACCATGAAAATTAGTTATGTTGAAATTCAAACTGTAAAGAAGAACAGATGGGTCTGACTTCCTGAGAGTGGCGAGATTAGAGACGTGTTTGACTGATAAGAACTTAATTAGCCTAATGCGTCTTCACAGCTCTGCTTTGGCCACGTGGGTAATGTTGACATTATGTTAAGCAATAAAGGTAATTTTTCATTAGCTGGAGCTTGAAGGTAAGTAATTTTGTATTAATTAGATATTTCATGTTGCCATATCTCGTTAACCGAATATTATCTGTCTGTAACTGGATTTTCAATTAGCTTGTTTAATTTGTTTTCAATCTACTGTGTACAGCTCTACCTAACGGTTTTAATTCTAAAAGTATTTAAACGAGTAGAGCGTTTTAGAAATAAAATATTTCAAATCAAACTTTCACTGACGCCGATAGGGAGGAGGTATTGATTCTTACAAGATCGAACAGATCGGTTAAGTCGAATAAATTGTTGTTTTGAATGAAGCACAAAGCTACACAATGGGCTATCTGTGCTCTGCCCACCACGAGTATCGAAATCCGGTTTTTAGCGTTGTAAGTCCGCAGACATACCGCTGAGCCACTGAAGGGGCTAAATCGAATAAAACTGTTGGACTTTCAACATTTTCGTGTTATAAAGCTACAGTTTGGTTCCTCATTTCGAAAAATCAGTCAACGTCAAAAAATAAACACGTGTTTCTTTAGTTACTGTTTTCCTAACATAAACTGGTTTTCCAATGTTTTGATAAAATATCCTCAATGTTTAAACTTATTATTGTCTATAATTAACTCAAAGTGACTAATTATTTAAGATTAAGGAAGAGTCAAATAAAACCTGAATGACGTAACAGAAGTTATGCTCAGAGTTAGTGTGTAGAATAACACATTGATAGGGACTCTGTATGACTGGCTTAGGTCGTACAGACAGAGTTAAGGTGTGAAAGACAGATTAATAAAGCTAGCAAATTATAAAGAGGTAAAAAGAAGAGGTAAACACCTGTATATATTTATATATACGAACTCGGGCAATAACATAGAAATTCGGTAGATTGAGTCATGGGTTGATATGCTGAACCAATACCTCAAGACAGTTTGCTCAACTCGGAGATTGTGTCAGATTGTGTCAGATTTATACAAAAGTTCAATGTTGGAATCTGATTATTAGTAACACGAATAGGCTAAGTAAACAACTCAGGACTTACACAGATTAATTAAATAACTTAGACACTGAGGAGGTTAAGTAGACAACATCCTAACTTAGAATGTCGAAAGACTGAATATAAACCTCAGATGGAAGAAAAACAGTGGAAATTAATTTTGTAATGTTTCTATGAAAACTCAACCACGGTATTTCTTTTTTTAATTAAACAGAAAGCTACACAATGGGTGATGTGTGCTCTGCTCACCACGAGTATCGAAACTCGATTTCTAGCGTTGCACGTTAGCATACATGCCTCTGTGCCACTTGGGGGCTAACTACAGTGTTTCTGAGTTTAAACCACACTTTTCTTACGTATAGCAAGTTTTCAGAGTGTTTTCTGTTTCTTTATTCAACGCAACTGACTTGTTCTGAAATTGGACGGAAGGCCTCTTGGTAACTGGTAAAAATAGATAAAAAAACGTTGTTTCCAAACGCTCTGTTTAACTTGTACGTGATTTCTAATTATTAGACTAGTAGAACATTTTCCTTTCTTGTGTTTGAAGGAAGTCTTTCTTTATTAGAATGTGCAGGTTTTAACTTTATTGGTAGGGATTTTTTTATTCGATTTATTGACTGATTTTCTTTCTTGTAGTTAAACGTGATCTCTTATAGTTGAATTTGTAGACGGTTTTTATCCGTTGGATTTATATAAATTTTACTTTCGGTACATTTATTTAAGTTTAATGATTATTGGACTTCGCAAGGTTGGTTGTAAAATGCTTATGTTAAAGATATTTTTAATACAGATTGTAAAGCCAGCTTGCCCAGAAAGTTGACTAAAAACTCGACTCCCTAATTTGTTGTTAGTTTAAGGATTATTTAAATATCATTTAAATAGCAATTAATAATAATATGTATAATTCTTTAAAAAAAAAGTATTTTTAGTTTAGAACTTTTAACGTTACCTAGTTTCTAATGCGTGTTTTCTTATAGCAAAACCACATCGGGTTATCTGCTATGTTCACCGAGGAAAATCGAACCGCTGATTTTAGCATTGTAAATCCAAAGACTTATCGCTGTCCTCGCGGGAGATTTATTTTGCAAAAAAAGGAGAGAAGGACAATAATTATAATTAATTAATTTTTATCAGATTTTTTTATAAAGTATATAACATAAAGAAATGTTTTTGTTATTTTAAAATATTTTACGTTTAGATTGTTTTTGGTTTGTTTTTTAGTTTCGCACAAAGCTAGTCGAGGGCTATCTGCGCTAGCCATCCTTAATTTGGCAATGTAAGACTAGAGGGAAGGCAACTAGTCATCACCACCCACCATCACCTATTGGGCTACTCTTTTACTAACGAATAGTGGGATTTACCGTCACATTATAGCATCTATAGAGCTGAAAGGTCGAGCATGTTTGGTGTGACGGGGATGCGAACCCGAGACCCTCTAATTGCGAGTCGAGTGCCTTAACCACCTGGCTTTACTGGGCTTTTTCATTTAGATAGTTTTAAATACTCTTTTGCCCGACATGGCCAAGCGTGTTAAGGCGTACAACTCGTAATCTGAGGGTCGCGGGTTCGCATCCCCGTTGCGCCTTTCAGCCATGGGTAGCGTTATAAGTGACGGTCAATCCCACTATTCGGTGGTAAAAGAGTAGCCCAAGAGTTGGCGGTGGGTAATGATAATTACTACCTTCCCTCTAGTCTTACACTGCTAAATTAGGGATGGCTAGCACAGATAGCTCTCGAGTAGCTTTGTGCGAAATTCAAAACAAACAAAGAAATACTCACCCCCAGTTTCGCGTCTTTAAGAGTAATAAAAGTATAATAAACTAGAGCTAATTAGTTTAAAGAATGATTGGTATTTGTCAAGCGAACAATTTTTATGGCAGTAAAGAAACAAGTTAGTTTGTGACAGTCCATGTTGTGATTCCATAACTATTTCATCTTACAAATAATTATCAAGTTTACAGTGACAAAGGAAAAAATCATTTTACCCTGTACACTGAGGGCCGTAAAATTCAGCCTTACCAATAGTTATAGGTTTACTTTCAAATTTTTATTTCCAAACGTTGCTATAGATATTATAACAATGCCAAAAAGTTCTAATGATGTGGAGAGGTCTATTGATTAGTTTTGTTATTTACTTTAGTTCTTATGTTGTTGAAAGATTCATTGTTTATATTTTGTGTTTACTTTGGTTATGATGTTTAAATTTACTGTTTACATAATTACTGTGATGCCTGTTTTGTACTCCAAAGATAATTTTGAAATTCGAGTCCGATTTGATTGAGTTTCAAATTTTGAACGACGGTCTGAAACCCTTATTTGTGCATTATTTGAAATATATAATCAGTAAATATATTGTATAAGATACAGTTAATATATTGTATAAGAGCAGGAAAAATAAACATTCTTCTCCTAATGGTGGATTAGGCCTAAAAATTTAAAATTTTATTTCCCATTTATCACAGAACTGAGATATTTCTTTAAAAGGGCAGCAAACACGATGTACAATTTCCAGGTAGCGCAAGGGAAGTGACGTAAAAACATAACGCCTAAAGAAATATTACAATAAGGCCTAGGTCTTCATCTACGTCGCTTGCATGAATGATTTAACGGTTCACAAGTTAGTTTTTGGCTTATGTTAAGTACGATTCTAATAAAATATAAACGAAACATAACTCACTTCTCAAGTTGAGTATAGCTAACAGATATGTGACGGTTGTAAACATCTGTCAGTAAAATATCACTTTACATAACCAAAGAAAGGATAAACGAACATCTGTAATATGAAATGCATTTACTGTGTATTGTATAACACAACTCAATGGTTAATCGTAATTCGTTAGTGTACTGTTTTTTTTTCTTAAATGGCTGTATGTTGAGTTTGAGCTATCAATTGCACTAATTCCATAATTACTATTTCATTGTTTTTTTTAATTTTTGTGCAACATCAAGCTAGAGGCCGCCACGATGTAGATAAACCAGAAAATAAAAACTGCTTTTACGAATAATTTGGAAAAAAAACGTGAGAAAATTTGAAATAAAATAAATCAGAAGTAACTGTATGCTCGTTTGTGAGGTAATGACGAAATTTCTACTATTTATATGTGAATACATTTAGAAATTAGTTAATTCATGTAGCATTTTGATTTAATGTCTGTAATATAGGAAAAATGTCTAGTAACTTTCAACGATGTATGCTTTATCTATAATAGAAGTCCTTGTAACGAACGTAGCCGCAGGCATAACATAGAATGAACAAAATGTAATTATTTCTTCTGAAAGCGGTTTCGTCGTTCGTAGAATTTCGGCTTTGACAAATTCTACTCTTTTCAAATGTTAGATATCTCAGCAATAGAAATTGAGGACTGACTCGGCAAGAATGCTGCATTAGTCATCTTTGAAACGTTTTGGTCTTTGTTATTACTTTATCATATGTAAATATCTACATGTTCATAAAGACAGGACTATATTATAACAATTATGTTTTAAATAAGATATCTTTCGCTTCCAAACTGACAGAAAATCTTCGTTTTGTTTTACATTTGGTTTGGTTGGTTTTTTGAATTTCGCGCAAAGCTACTCAAGGACTATCTGCACTAGTCGTTCCTAATTTTGTAGTGTAAGATTAGAGGTAAGGCAACTAGTCATCACCACCCATCGCCAACTCTTGGGCTAGTTTTTTTACCAACGAATAGTGGGATTGACCGTCACATTATAACGCCCCCACGGCTGGGAGGGCGAGTCGAACGCCTTAACACGCTTGACCGTGCATGGGCCCCGTTTTTTTTTAAACATATTGCTGCTTCAGCATCGAACTACTTTCACTAAATAGAATAAAGATAAACTAACTACAACAACGACAAAATTGGTCCATTAAACAGAACAACGATAATCTATGTTAACGAAGTAGAATGTTGACAAAACTTTATCAACCAAATAGAAAAATAATAAAACTCTTTACTAAGAGTAACAACGACCACTTAGCAAGCACAAAAAGTTGTGCTGAGGTTGTATTCTCACGTCATTTGGAAGTTGTTTTTTCAACATGAACTGACGTCAGATCACAACATCAAATTGATTTCGGCCCATTTCATTCGACGCAAGACAAAAAAGAACAAATAGAAAAATAAATTATATAATACATGATGTTCGGTTGGTTCTGGCCCGGCATGGCCAAGCGTGTTAAGACACTCGACTCGTAATCTGAGGGTTGCGGGTTCGCATCCCCGTCGCGCCAAACATGCTCACCATTTCAGCCGTGGGGGCATTACAATGTGACGGTCAATCCCACTATTCGTTGGTAAAAGAGTAGCCCAAGAGTTGGCGGTGGGTGGTGATGACTAGCTGCCTTCCCACTAGTCTTACACTGCTTAATTAGGGACGGCTAGCACAGATAGCCCTCGAGTAGCTTTGTACGAATATCAAAAACAAACAAACAGTTGGTTCTTGGACTTTCTTCAGTAACTCCCTGTGTGACCTGGTGCATGTTGAGTGATGTTGAACTTTATCATCGTGTCTGCATGTTGGATGCTACAATTTAAAAAAAAATTATGTTGGACGTTTCACATAAGGAATATCGGTATTATAATTAGGAATATGTTAAACTGGAGACACAACACAACTTAACAAAAACCAGTACCAATGATCTAAATCAAATTAAAATATATTGATAAAAACGTAAATGTAAGAACGACTTATATCTCCAGAACGTAATTTTAATAGGTTAGTATTTCATAACCATAGCTTCGTCCAACAATTTCACTAATCTAGTTAAATTTCTAAATTTCATATATTTCCTGGTTATTGGTGATTGCTTGAAACAGAGGCTCAGCTGACGTAATTCTGAAACTAAAATAATAGCGCTAATAGTAAAAAATAGTGTTAATAGTTAAATAGTGCTAAAAGTGAAAAGAGTGCTGATAGTAACATCCCCCCCAAGTTACTTCCTGATTGTAGTATCTGTTTATTCCTTCTTACAGACCCCAAAGGTTCGAGCGATAGGTCTACAGACTTACGCCCCTAAGAATGGAGTTTCGAGACTTGCGGTAGGAAGAGCAAATATGGTCCATTGGATGCTTCTTTAATGCATCTCTTTATAATGTAAGGGGTTTGAAGTCTTTGGAATGTAATACGATTATTAAATTATTTTGATATGATTATCATAAAAACTATTTTCTATGTATTAACTATCATAGAAGCTTGCTCCGACTGATATATGGTGCATTTCATTTCTTCTATTGGTTATATGAGTTAGGTCTTACTTTTGTGGAGAAAAGCCCAAGCTATTTAGGTGTATGCGATCAACACGCATGTCAGTATCAAACATGCAATGTTGTAACTTGAGAACTATGAAATATAACACGTCATTACCTTATTTGTTTCCATAGCAACGACGCTTATAAACACAGTTGTTAAGAGCTAAAGAATAATTATTTCACGTCAACATACGTAATAAATGCAACCAATCGTAAAGTAATGCATACTGAAAGAGATGGAAATAAATTTGATAGTTGAAAAGTAACCACAAATTAAATGTTCCAACCAAATGTAGTTGTAATTAATGTTATTATGTATCGTAACTAAAATAATGTGATTACATTCATTTTTAAGTTTTTATACACACTTTAAAATCATGAAATAAGTTCATTCTTTAAGAAACTTTCACGTTTAAAAAGACCAGAAAAATTACGTTATTAGGTTAGGCTACACGTGGACATTTAAAACTGCTCGTTTTAGTGAGGTAGGTATATACGTTATAAAATAGTAATTCATGTAAGTTAAAAAATAGTAATCTAGTTAGGTATATACGTTATAAAATATTAATTTAGTTAGGTATATACATTATAAAATAGTAATTTAGTTAGGTATATATGTTAGAAAATAGTAATTCACATCAGTTATAAAATAGTAATCTAGTTAGGTATATACGTTATAAAATAGTAATTCATGTAAGTTATAAAATAGTAATTTAGTTAGGTATATATGTTAGAAAATAGTAATTCACATCAGTTATAAAATAGTAATTTAGTTAGGTATATACGTTATAAAATAGTAATTCATGTAAGTTAAAAAATAGTAATTTAGTTAGGTATATACGTTATAAAATAGTAATTCATGTAAGTTATAAAATAGTAATTTAGTTAGGTATATACGTTATAAAATAGTAATTCACATCAGTTATAAAATAGTAATCTAGTTAGGTATATACGTTATAAAATAGTAATTCATGTAAGTTATAAAATAGTAATTTAGTTAGGTATATACGTTATAAAATAGTAATTTAGTTAGGTATATACGTTATCAAATAGTAAATCATGTAAGTTATAACTTGTAATTTAGTTAGGTATATACGTTATAAAATAGTAATTCATGTAAGTTATAAAATAGTAATTTAGTTAGGTATAAATGTTATAAAATAGTAATTCATGTAAGTTATAAAATAATAATCTAGTTAGGTATATACGTTATAAAATAGTAATCTAGTTAGGTATATACGTTATAAAATAGTAATCTAGTTAGGTATATACGTTATAAAATAGCAATTCATATAAGTTATGAAAGAGTAATTTAGCTAGGTATATACGTTATAAAATAGTACTTCACATCAGTTATAAAATTGTAATCTTGTTAGGTATATAGGTTATAAAATAGTAATTCATGTAAGTTATAAAATAGTAATTTAGCTAGGAAAAAAACGTTATAAAATAGTAATTCACATCAGTTATAAAATAGTAATTTAGTTAGGTATATACGTTATCAAATAGTAAATCATGTAAGTTATAAAATAGTAATTTAGTTAGGTATATACGTTATAAAATAGTAATTCATGTAAGTTATAAAATAGTAATCTAGTTAGGTATATATGTTATAAAATAGTAATTCATGTAAGTTATAAAATAGTATTTTAGTTAGGTATATACGTTATAAAATAGTAATTCATGTACGTTATAAAATAGTAATTTAGTTAGGTATATACGTTATAAAATAGTAATTCATGTAAGTTAAAAAATAGTAATCTAGTTAGGTATATACGTTATAAAATAGATTTATATTTATATGTTTTTGAATAACACAATGTAACAAAATTTTTACTTTTTTTTGTTCCTGAACATAAAGTATTATTTCCCAATTGCTTATGCCTAAAGTAAATGGAAAAGACCTATTTTTCTCTTTAAACATTGCTTTTGTGAACTTGGAGCGTATTACAAAAACATGATTGGAGACTATGTTTGGAGGCTGTTACATGAAAGTGATTCACATTACAATGGCAAATCTCGAAAAACCACTCACTTCTAAACATTTTTGTTCATTTTTTGTATAACTTTAGTATAAATACATGCAAATCTTGATTCATATGTTGTTTTATTCAGACCTTACGTAAATGAAAGGCCTGGCATGGCCGAGCGCGTTAAGGCGTGTGCTCGTAATCCGAGGGTCGCGGGTTCGCGCCCGCATCGCGCTAAACATGCTCGCCCTCCCAGCCGTGGGGGTGTATAATGTGACAGTCAATCCCACATTTCGTTGGTAAAAGAGTAGCCCAAGAGTTGGCGGTGGGTGGTGATGACTAGCTGCCTTCCCTCTAGTCTTACACTGCTAAATTAGGGACGGCTAGCACAGATAGCCCTCGAGTAGCTTTGTGCGAAATTCCAAAACAAACAAACAAACAAACGTAAATGAAAATGTGCACGTTTGCCTGTTTTCAAATATAAAATAGGTTAATTTCTAAATTTTATTATCCAGGTCACAAAAGGAAAGTTTGAATGGAATAATGTCCATTTTCTGTACTTTTACAACATTAGTAATTAAGAAATAACACATACTAACCTGGAACAAAATTTGTGTTACATAGTGTAATTGTCTTTGATGAACGGAGTAACATAGCAAGTTGTTTTTAACTCTCCAACATGAATCAGTTAAAGTTAGCTGTAGTAATACAATAAGTTGTTTTAAACTGTCGAACGTGGACTAGCTGACTACAGCTGTAGTAACACCACAAGTTGTTTTTAGGTGTCCAACACGAAGAAACTAAACATGGAAGTAGAAACACAAGAAGTCATTTTTAACACTTAAATATGAACTAGCTGTAGATAGCTGGAGTGACAGAAGAAGTTGTTTTTAACTGTTCACCTTGAACCAGCTTCAGAGAGCTGGAGTAACATAGGAAGTAACCTAAAATTAATTGGTATAACATATGCTATTTGTAAATATCCAACATTAAATGGCGAGAGAGGTATAATTAGTAACACTACATTTTATGTAACTGTTTAATATGAACCAGCTGGAGAGAGAGGTATAATTAGTAACACTACGTGCTATGTAACTGTTTAATATGAACCAGCTGGAGAGAGAGGTATAATTAGTAACACTACGTGCTGTGTAACTGTTTAATATGAACCAGCTGGAGAGAGAGGTATAATTAGTAACACTACGTGCTGTGTAACTGTTTAATATGAACCAGCTGGAGAGAGAGGTATAATTAGTAACACTACGTGCTGTGTAACTGTCCAACATGAACCAGCTGGAGAGAGAGGTATAATTAGTAACACTACGTGCTATGTAACTGTTTAATATGAACCAGCTGGAGAGAGAGGTATAATTAGTAACACTACGTGCTATGTAACTGTTTAATATGAACCAGCTGGAGAGAGAGGTATAATTAGTAACACTACGTGCTGTGTAACTGTTTAATATGAACCAGCTGGAGAGAGAGGTATAATTAGTAACACTACGTGCTATGTAACTGTTTAATATGAACCAGCTGGAGAGAGAGGTGTAATTAGTAACACTACGTGCTGTGTAACTGTTCAACATGAACCTGTTGGAGAGAGAGGTATAATTAGTAACACTACGTGCTGTGTAACTGTCCAACATGAACCTGCTGGAGAGTGGTGTGTATAGTAACATTACGTGTTGTTTATTGACTGGCTGTTTAGATTTTGAATTTTTTTCTGCTGTTTTCAGTTTATTTGTGGTTCACACGTTACTTTTTGTTTTCCTATTTTCCTAAAAAAACGAAAATAAAAATAATATGAAAGTTTTTCCATTTATTAGTGTTTGGTTTTGTTTAATATGATAGTTTTGAGAAGTGAGCTAAGAAGTATTCGATAAACAGTTGAATTCAGAAGAGAGGTTTGTTGAGTGTGAGTCCAAACAAACGATTACAGTCGAGCAAATAGTATAATTTAAAACAAGCAACGTTATTCTCGATTCACGTGACGGTACCAAGGCATTCTCTAACTTTTTGAATGTTTCTATCACGTAAATAAAAGTTCTGTTGTTAAGTTTTTTGATTCATCACCGACTAAAGATCTGTTTGGATTTTTAATGTGTGGATGTTGCGTGCGCAGCTGCAGTGTAGCTTAGCTGACATTCCTCGTGAAGCAACTCGCGCAACAGCTGAAATCTCCCTGTAGCGGCTAGGTGTGTGTAACACCTTCACCAGTCAGACGTTATCAGAATGGACCCGAGTAATTTTGTAAATAACACTAATATTTCTAACGTCAGGCGGGAACTGGAGGCCTTGGGTCCGGACTGGCAGGTCTTTCTTATTGTCCTTTATTCACTGACCGCATTCTTAGCTTTAGGCGGGAATGTTACTGTCATCGCCGTCTTATCTTTTGGGAAGAAGTCTTCCCGTGAATTACGGGCCTACCTCATCAACTTAGCAGCTTCGGACATCACTATGGCCACCTTTTCTATCCCTTTCACCTACACGGACTTCATGTTAGGACGATGGATTTTCCAGCCATTTTTTTGTCCGATTGTGTTGTTCATGCAGCATTGTTCAGTCACTGTTAGTGTTTTTACCCTAACAGTCATCGGACTAGACAGGTCAGTTTCTCTTCTCCTTATACCAAGAACTTGATGCTTGACATACGAAGCTAGGTTATACAAGAGTGTTTAGCTTGATGCATGACATACGAAGCTAGGTTACACAAGAGTGTTTAGCTTGATGCATGACATACGAAGCTAGGTTATACAAGAGTGTTTAGCTTGATGCATGACATACGAAGCTAGGTTACACAAGAGTGTTTAGCTTGATGCATGACATACGAAGCTAGGTTACACAAGAGTGTTTAGCTTGATGCATGACATACGAAGCTAGGTTACACAAGAGTGTTTAGCTTGATGCATGACATACGAAGCTAGGTTACACAAGAGTGTTTAGCTTGATGCATGACATACGAAGCTAGGTTATACAAGAGTGTTTAGCTTGATGCATGACATACGAAGCTAGGTTACACAAGAGTGTTTAGCTTGATGCATGACATACGAAGCTAGGTTACACAAGAGTGTTTAGCTTGATGCATGACATACGAAGCTAGGTTATACAAGAGTGTTTAGCTTGATGCATGACATACGAAGCTAGGTTACACAAGAGTGTTTAGCTTGATGCATGACATACGAAGCTAGGTTACACAAGAGTGTTTAGCTTGATGCATGACATACGAAGCTAGGTTATACAAGAGTGTTTAGCTTGATGCATGACATACGAAGCTAGGTTACACAAGAGTGTTTAGCACACTGTACTTGGGCCTAATGTTGTGTTACACGACTCTTCGGAAAGTAGGAAACTGTAGTCGTTAGAAAGTAAATAAATTAATCTTTTGGAGATAATCACATTAAAAACTGTGGTTTATTTTCGTGGCGAAGGCTGGAGCAAACGTTCTTTTTTTGAACAGAGAAAACACTGTTATTTCTAAAACGTTTTGAAGTGAAAGAGTATAGAGAAATAAGAGGTAACGTGAGAAAGAACGACAAGAATTAAATAATGTCATAAAGCTGATGGTTAGATGGTTTTTTGATTGGTATTTGAGGGAGCATGACGTGGGACAAGTACTCCAAAGTGCCCAAGAGAATTATTACATTTATGAAAGTGTCCAGCTCGTGGTTATTCTTGATTGTGTATGAATACGCTACCTAAGTGTTATGATATAATTTTAGCGAACATCCAGCTAGTTTCTTCTGTTACAGCTGTTACAGTAAACTAGACATTTAAATAAACAGTTGAAACAGTTATTCATAACATACGTTAATTTAGGGCCTGTAACAGATGTTCTACAATCAGTGTTTGTTTTAAATTCCGCGCAAAGCTACATGAGGGTTATCTGCGCTAGCTGTTCTGAATTTAAGAGTGAAAGACTAGAAGGAAGGCAGCTATTTATCATCACACACTGTAAACTCTTAGGCTATTCTTTTATCGACGAATAGTGGGATTGACTATAACATTATAACGCCATTCTTGGCTTATTTAGGAGTAAATATTGCGTCTTCTTCTCTGACAATTGTAGAGACAGTGTCACGTGATGTTTACTAGTTATTCAGAATATAAATATTTAATATTAATGATCGTTTATAAGGAAATTACAGGTTTGTTAAAGAGCACGTGACCGATGGTATTGTCCTGTATTATGATGTGTAATCTGTCTAACAATATATATCAGGCCCGGCATGGCCAAGCGCGTTAAGGCGTGCGACTCCTAATCTGAGGGTCGCGGGTTCGCATCCGCGTCGCGCCAACATGCTCGCCCTCCCAGCTCTAGGGGCGTAATAATGTGACGGTCAATCCCACAATTCTTTGGTAAAAGAGTAGCCCAAGAGTTGGCGGTGGGTGGTGATGACTAACAGTTGCCTTCCCTCTAGTCTTACGCTGCTAAATTAGGGACGGCTAGCACAGATAGCACTCGAGTAGCTTCGTGCGAAATTCCAAAACAAAACAAACAAACAATATATATTATTTGTGTGTTGATTGTGTGAAATGTAAGTGTTAGGGGAATGTAGTATTAAGTGTTGGAAGTTTTAACTTATCTATGGTGTTATAACTACTCTTTATTATTATAATATATAACGTGGTGAAGAAAAGAAGTAGCCACGTTAACTTATCTATGGTGTTATAACTACTCTTTATTATTATAATATATAACGCGGTGAAGAAAAGAGGTAGCCACGTTAACTTATCTATGGTGTTATAACTACTCATTATTATTATAATATATAACGTGGTGAAGAAAAGAAGTAGCCACGTTAACTTATCTATGGTGTTATAACTACTCTTTATTATTATAATATATAACGTGGTGAAGAAAAGAGGTAGCCACGTTAACTTATCTATGGTGTTATAACTACTCTTTATTATTATAATATATAACGTGGTGAAGAAAAGAAGTAGCCACGTTAACTTACCTATGGTGTTATAACTACTCTTTATTATTATAATATATAACGTGGTGAAGAAAAGAAGTAGCCACGTTAACTTATCTATGGTGTTATAACTACTCTTTATTATTATAATATATAACGTGGTGAAGAAAAGAAGTAGCCACGTTAACTTATCTATGGTGTTATAACTACTCTTTATTATTATAATATATAACGTGGTGAAGAAAAGAGGTAGCCACGTTAACTTATCTATGGTGTTATAACTACTCTTTATTATTATAACATATAACGTGGTGAAGAAAAGAAGTAGCCACGTTAACTTATCTATGGTGTTATAACTACTCTTTATTATTATAATATATAACGTGGTGAAGAAAAGAAGTAGCCACGTTATCTTATCTGTGGTGTTATAATTGCTGATTATTATTATTATATTTAGCGTGATGAAGAATAGAGCTGGCTACGTTTTCCTTTGAAAATATGGAACATCTTTATAGACTTGCTATTGTAATCTTTGTCGTTATTACAAAAGTTCACGTGTTTTTTGTTTATCAAACTCAGCTGTGCACAGTCCGAGTTTCTGTTACACGACCTTACTGGTCACGCTAATATGTTCCTAGTTACTTGTTACACGACTTCAGTGGCTGCGCTAATAGGCTTCTAGTTTTTTGTTGCATGACTTCACTGGCTGTGATAATAAGTTCCCAGTTTCAAATTACACTTTTTCACTGGTTGCGCTAATAGGTTTCTAGTTTCTTATCGCATGGCTTCACAAACTAAGTTATAGAAATTCCAGTTTCTGTTTTTTTTATCTATCTAGACATTAGAGGTTAACATGTGGTTGCAGGTATTTGATCTTCCATTTTTAAACGTTTCTTCTGAACATATAACATTATAGATATGTTCGTTCAACATTATGTATTGTGATGTGAGAACCTGTGTTGAGAGTTTATCTTACCTTGGCGTTATCATGGTGCTAGTGGTTAATTATTGTACATACAGCTGTTATATTTATATCATTTTAGAAGCTGTACTATGTATTTCTGTGACTTTTTATGTGCACAAAACTACAGTTTGAACTACCCTTTCTATGTGTAAGTACACGATGCTAGTATTAAACACTTGTGTTTTACAGTTTTGTAAAGTACAGAATGAATATTATTTTTATTTATATTATCTGTGTACTTGATACTATTGGTCGAAAATCTGGACATATATATGATGTAAAATTGTGGATTGACTTATGACTTTTTGTACAGGTACATAATACTAAACGTTATAAACATGTTTTTTATCGCGTTGTACATGCACGTCATACTGTGGGTAATGTGTTTTAAGACTTAGGTACATATGGATGATAACTGAGAACCTCCATCTTATGATATATATTGAAAGGTTATCACACTAATGAAAGCCACCCGTTGATAATTGTTTACAAGTGCTGTTAGCGGAACAACGAACTGCTCATAATCCAGAAAAAACATATTAGACGTGGCACACAATCACGAACAATTAAGAAGATGGACTTTTCCATCATTCTTTGGAAAGTGAATAAACAGTAAATATAAAGATGGACGTCATAGACTATAGACTGTCCTGGTCAAATAAGATTGGAGAAACCATAGAAAAAATAATGAAAAAGCTGCTTATCAGTAATAGATGTCTTAGTTTGAATTTGGTTACAGTACAATGGATGGCACATCATATATCGAACAAACTATAAGGATTTCATGAATTTAAACACATCTAGCATTAGTGTAGACAATGGTTATAGTACAATGGATGGCACATCATATATCGAACAAACTATAAGGATTTCATGAATTTAAACACATCTAGCATTAGTGTAGACAATGGTTATAGTACAATGGATGGCACATCATATATCGAACAAACTATAAGGATTTCATGAATTTAAAGACATCTGGCATTAGTGTAGACAATGGTTATAGTACAATGGATGGCACATCATATATCGAACAAACTATAAGGATTTCATGAATTTAAAGACATCTGGCATTAGTGTAGACAATGGTTATAGTACAATGGATGGCACATCATATATCGAACAAACTATAAGGATTTCATGAAGTTAAACACATCTAGCATTAGTGTAGACAATGGTTATAGTACAATGGATGGCACATCATATATCGAACAAACTATAAGGATTTCATGAATTTAAAGACATCTGGCATTAGTGTAGACAATGGTTATAGTACAATGGATGGCACATCATATATCGAACAAACTATAAGGGTTTCATGAATTTAAACACATCTAGCATTAGTGTAGACAATGGTTACAGTACAATGGATGGGACATCATATATCGAACAAACTATAAGGATTTCATGAATTTAAACACATCTGGCATTAGTGTAGACAATGGTTATAGTACAATGGATGGGACATCATATATCGAACAAACTATAAGGATTTCATGAATTTAAACACATCTAGCATTAGTGTAGACAATGGTTACAGTACAATGGATGGCACATCATATATCGAACAAACTATAAGGATTTCATGAATTTAAACACATCTAGCATTAGTGTAGACAATGTTCATATTAAAACTTATGGTGATATTCCAGCTTATCTAACATGTATCATTAGTGTGTGCAATGTCCATATAAAAATTTACTACAACACTCTAGATCAGATAACATGTAGCTTTAGTGTGAACAATGTTCATATAAAAACTTAATGGTTAATTTCTAGCTTAATTAACGTGTAGCATTATTATTTACAACGTTCACATAAAACTTACGGTTACATTCAAGCTAAAATAACGTGTAGCATTAGTGTGGACAATGTTCATATTAAAACTTACGGTTATGTTTTAGCTCAACTACCAAGTAGCATTTGTTTGGAAAATGTTTATATAAAAATTTACCGATATATTCTAACTTAACCAACATGCAGTATTAATGCAATGTTTATATAAAAACTTACGGTTACATTTATCCTTAAGTAACCGTATAGCAAAACGTTTCTATTGTTTCTGGAGGATTTTTATTAGCCGTCCACACTGTATTGTTTATATTGTTTGTCAAGGATCATTGCTATTCTTCCATTATTTGCTTTCTTTTTTGACAATTTATGTTTTTTAATTCAGTGTTTCAGTAGATATATTAAAGTTGATTTTATAAAGGAACAATAATAACAAAGGTTACACTAGACTTATAATGACTACTAGTTAGTAATACTTATGAAAGCAGACAATCCTTTAAAATCACCTCAATCTATTCGGTTGACATCATTATTTGGGATTTTATCATGTATTTTAAAAACAAGGAGAAATTTGTCCAAGCTTCTTTTGTTGAGATATTTACACACATTACCAGAACTCGCGACTCAGTCTTTAGCTATATATTTTTATAATCAATGCTTAGTATTCTAAAGTTTTGATGACCTATTGGGAAGATAGTTAAAAACCGTTCCAATTACAATTCAGGCTGTCCTATCAAAGCCAGTGCTGCCACCTGCCTGAGATGTGCCTGTGTTGAATGCTCGTGTTGTTTTTATATTTCTTTCTCCGTCCATGGTGAATGGTTTTAGTAATAAACATTTAAACATTATCTTATTATATATAAAGTTTATCATCAGTGTGTTTGTCCTTAAAGCCTATTTGTACGTCTGATGTGCCTTTTCTGTTATTATATTAGAAGAGAATACTGTATTTACTGAACTCGAATATCTCCTATTCTGGGATGCACATGTAACATTATTACAACTTATTTGTTTACTTCAGATATTAGAAACACCCGCTGATGTCTCACGATAGAAGCATAATAAACGAAGTAAACTTCAACTGTTTATCTTGGAATGTAGTTTATCTGAGAAAGAGGTTTTTGACGTCTTTACCTTCTGGAAGAAGTTTTTTTCTAATCTTCCATGGTTTCACCAGCACGATGTAAGGAGATGGTGTTTCATAAATTGTATTCAATTTTCCAATACTTAAAAATATTGAATATTTTCCAAAAATATTCATTTTTAAAATATTTAAAATAAACTGCTCTGGATTCTAATAGAAACCAACAAAATACTTTCTTTTGAGATATAAAGTAGTGCATTTATAATGTTCTACTCTTCTGTCGACCCCGTTGTCACATTCGAGTGATACATTGTATTACCATGAGTTCCTTTTTTAAGCACGTGTTATAAAATTACCTCAGTTCCTTTTTGCGAGATAAAAAAAACGTCTTTATTCGAGAGTAAAGTGAAACTTGACTTTCGGTCACTTGAAATACCACTTCATTGTTTAGAAATGTTCATCCACACGGGAAAAAGATACGGTTCCTCTTCCTAAATGATTCTAGTCACGATCCTGTACATTAGGGTCGTATCAGTATTTCACATTTTATGTTCTGAACACCAGAGTGAAGCGTTCACACAACAAACCAGATACCAACGAGGTTAGAAGTGACCACCTGCGGAAAAAGGGAAAATATAAGTCATTTTATTATGTGTATTACTCTAAGAATTAGAAAATACGAAATAACTTAAGTAATGTACATTACTTGAAGAAACGGGAAACATATACAAGTTTATGATGTTGTTACCCGAAGAATAAGAAAAAATCAACAAGCTTGAACGATGTTTGTTATCTGTTTAATGTTTGAGGAACATGTTACAAACCCAACGTTTGCTACATGTTTTTATATTCCACTACAGGATTAATTAATTGTACGTAGTAGCATGAAATGTAGCAAATGTGTACCAATCTGTTTACCATACGGAGCAGTTCTTTACGTCGAGGACAAACCATTTGGTGATGTTGTGGTAACCATACGGAGTAGTTTTTTACGTCGAGAAAAAACCATTTAGTGATGTTGTGGTAACCATACAGAGTAGTTTTTTTACGTCGAGAACAAACCATTTGGTGATGTTGTGGTAACCATACAGAGTAGTTCTTTACGTCGAGAACAAACCATTTGGTGATGTTGTGGTAACCATACGGAGTACTTCTTTACGTCGAGGACAAACCATTTGGTGATGTTGTGGTAACCATACGGAGTACTTCTTTACGTCGAGGACAAACCATTTGGTGATGTTGTGGTAACCATACGGAGTAGTTTTTTACGTCGAGAACAAACCATTTGGTGATGTTATGGTAATTTTTAAATATTTGAGACCTACTTGCTTTTAGTTATTTAGTAATTTATTTTGGAAAACTATTCATTCAATAATGTACTTACACTTGATTGTTGAATGTTTAATATATTGAATAGTATTGTACTTATACTAAGTCGTGGTAAATCTAATGATTTAATTAATATCGGATTGGTTTCTAGTTTTTTGAATTTTGCGAAAAGCTACCCGAGGGCTATCTGTGCTAGCCGTCCCTAATTTAGCAGTGTAAGACTAGAGGGAAGGCAGCTAGTCATCACCACCCACTGCCAACTCTTGGGCTACTCTTTTACCAACGTATAGTGGGATTGACCGTCGCATTATACGTCCCCACGGCTGGGAGGGTGAGCATGTTTAGTGCGACGCGGGCGCGAACCCGCGACTTTCGGATTACGATTCGCACGCCTTACGCGCTTGGCCATTCCAGGCCATGATATATTAAATAATATTGTGATTATACTAAATTGTAGTATATCTAATGGTTTAATTAATGTTATAAATATACTGCATTATAGTAAATCTAATGGTTTGATTAATATTGTAATTACATTAAGTTGTAGTAAATCTAATTGTTTAATTAATATTGTAATTATACTAAGTTGTGGTGAATCTAATGGTTTAATTATTATTGTAAATGTACTAAGTAGTAGTAAATCTAATGGTTTAATTAATATTGTAATTATACTAAGTAGTAGTAAATCTAATGGTTTAATTAATATTGTAATTATACTAAATAGTAGTAAATCTAATGGTTTAATTAATATTGTAATTATTCTAAGCTGCAGTAAATCTGATATATTAAATAATATTGTGAATATACTACGTTGTGGTAAAGCTAACATATTAAATAACATTGTAGTTATACTGGATTGTAGTTTGTTCGTTGTTTACTGAGTATTAATTCTGCATGTTCGTCATGTCTTTATTTGTTATCAGATAACATCAACATTCCAAGAGCAATCCACTCAGTAATAACATCGAAGTTTTATGTTTTTCAGCTTTGATGTAGGAAATTCTCAGTTAACGGATGTAGTTTTGTCTGTAAATAAATATATAGGTGATCAGTGACTTTCCGAACACCCTGTTTATTCTTTTTTTAAAAGTTTAATTCCCTGCAAATATTTGTCGTCCAGGATAATTCTGATATTTGTAAATTGTTTTGTCAAAAGTATGCTACTTTTATAACATAATGTTATTTTCTAGGGATTTAAACGAATAGATAAAATAGTGAACACAATGTCTAGAAACTTGACTTTTTACCTTCACTCATTCGATGTTTTGCAGCTGGATCTTAATCAGCACACTGAATTATCCATTGAAGTTCCAGGACGGATGAAGCCTTTCGATGGACAATTCAGATTCTCTGTCACTCACAAATGAGAATTTATTCTACTAGGTTTCAAAGTTATGTCTCTTTCAAATGATTAATGCTGTCTCGGGACAGTCTCTGAATGGATGGTCAAATGTTGCATTGCTTAGGACAGTCTCTGAATGCATGGTCAAATGTTCCATTGCTTGGGACAGTCTCTGAATGCATGGTCAAATGTTGCATTGCTTAGGACAGTCTCTGAATGCATGGTCAAATGTTGCATTGCTTAGGACAGTCTCTGAATGCATGGTCAAATGTTGCATTGCTTGTTTCTGAGTTCATTTGATCAGAAAGCAGTCCATAGCTTCTTTTTACCTAACTTTAAGCTACAATCTGCTTCAATTCTATCGGTTTTTAATATAAGCATCCATTTCATGCAATATCAGATTGATTTACCCATAACACCTTGGATGTGATGGACGAGGCTTAAATCATAGCAAGTTTTTCAGTTTTGTGTGGCTCTTAGTGACGTCTGGTAGTTTTTAATCCATCATGGAGATGCTAGGCGCTTCCACACAATTCACTACCTTTATAAATTTGAATTTATTGTTTTGCCTGCTATTAATCGTGGTATATATCATAGCTGTGGTTGCCCTAATTCGCCTCACGATTATCACGGGTTTCTGAATAAACTATTCCATCTAGTTTCAAACCCGCCAGTCTGCACAGAATCACAACAATCCTCAGATTTAGAGCCTCATATTTTTTCAGACTATACTGAGAGGTAGAAACTCCCCGACTGGTCTTAACTGCAGCAGTTATTCTTCTCTGGTCAGTAGCTGCAAACAGGATAGTTATCGATGGCCTTCGCAGCATTTCAAAAGTTCAGAATAAGATAGCTTCAAGATCCGAGGATTTTATAGGGCAGCTACTTCCCTCCAGTGATTTATATTTCCTTCCTTTTGGTGATAATCCTTATACCTCACGAGAAATGTCTATTTTTCAAGTATTAACCATTGGCTCACCTTATACCTCATGAGAAATGTCTATTTTTCAAGTATTAACCATTGGCTCAACAGCACGAAATATTAGCAGAAAGAATAAAAAAGAGACAAATACTCCATTCTTAATAAAATATCAAATCCTGTTGTCACGTCATCAGAGATTCCCTCCAGTATTTAAGGAATCAGCTGGTATAATCTTACTTGCACTAGTTCTGTAGACAAATATTTAAATATGAGATGAGGACTGACCTAGTGAGGATTAAGTGTTTAATTTGTATAATATTACTGTCACTCGTGTTGTAATATAGGAGTTAAAACCAAGAGTTGAGGACTGAATACTGAAGCTGATGTAAGTTACTGGCATAATATGACTCATATACTTGTTGTAGAGTTGGAATGGATATATATGTATGTTTCTTGTAATAGGTATTATTGTATTATAGTTGTAGTGTTTTAATGGATGTTATTGTGTTATTGTTGTAGTATTTTAATGGACATTTTTGTAATATTGTTGTGATGGATATTATTGCATTGCTGTTGTAGTGTTTTAATTATTATTAGTGTATTATTGTAGTGATGTTGTTATGGATATTACTGTATCATTGTTGTAGTGCTGTAATCGATATTACTGTATTATCGTTGCAGTGTTGTAATCGATATTATAGTATTATTGTTCTAGTGTTGTAATGAATGTTACTGTATTATTGTTGCAGTGTTGTAATAGATATTAAAGTAATTTGTATTATTATTTTTCAGATGCTAATATAAGTCTTCTGAAGTTTTTAGTTTCACTGCTGTTTACATTACTTTTTATAGGGAAATTGTGGAAAGTATGTTACATTAACATGAAACTACATAACAAAAATGATTTGGAGGACAACGTAACATTATCTGTAGAATGCATACTATATGTTTAAAAAGTACGTTTCTAACTTTACCGCTAATATCGTGACAAGTGATGCTTGAGCTCTGTTATTCACATATAATAATACAATTCACGCACAATAATATAATTAATATACAATGTCGTTCACACACAATAATATAATTCCCATATGTTAATATCATTCATATAAAATAATACTATTCACTTATAATAATAATATTCAGACAGAACGCTGCTATTCACTAACAATAACAGTTTTGCTTAGAATGATAATATTCATACACAATAATATTATTTACATACAATAACATTATTCACCGACAATAATAATATTCACACACAATAATATTATTTATATATAATAACATTATTCACACATAATAACATCATTTATATACAATAACATTATTCACCTACAATAATAATATTCACACACAATAATATTATTTATATACAATAACATTATTCACCAACAATAATAATATTCACACACAATGATATCATTCAAATATAGAATAATCACATTTCTAGTAGTTATAAAATATCACACAAACACACCTACACAACTACAAATATACATTAAATATATTTTTGTTCAAAGTACATTATAATTTGAATACTTATCACTTTCAGAATACACTTTTTTATCGGTATTGATTTATGTGTTTCACTTATCTAACAGCCAGAATTTTATAAAAGTTCACATGTCAGTAATAGAATCCTGTATTACATAACAAATATCAAAGAAAATATTTTATGTATTCAGAGGCTGTTTAATTAACACATCTACGTTTTGAAAAGAAATTTATACTGATGTTTAGAAGCGATCAGGAATTCTCTATACATTAACATAATATACATTCAATCAAAAATCTCCCAGTTACCTATTTATTTATAACTCTGATATGATAAGACCTTGTAAATATTTTAAACAAACTGATTTAATATTCAAGAGGAGTTAAAGTGTTTTTAGTTTAAAAATTCAACAAACTACATGGCTGTTGAATAGAATATAAGCTCTGAATATGTTATTTTCAGTTTCTCTAAATTTGGTTCTGTATTTATCATCTAACATTGTTTGTGCATACTGTACAAGGGCCTGGCATGGCCGAGCGCGTTAAGGCGTGCACTTGTAATCCGAGGGTCGCGGGTTCGCGCCCGCGTCGCGCTAAACATGCTCGCCCTCCCAGCCGTGGGGGTGTATAATGTGACGGTCAATCCCACTATTCGTTGGTAAAAGAGTAGCCCAAGAGTTGGCGGTGGGTGGTGATGACTAGCTGCCTTCCCTCTAGTCTTACACTGCTAAATTAGGGACGGCTAGCACAGATAGCCCTCGAGTAGCTTTGTGCGAAATTCCAAAACAAAAAAAAAACAAAAAGCATACTGTACAAACTGTCATTACTGTACGTTTTAAATTATTATTAAAGTTTTGCCGCTTCTGTTAAAGTTTGTAGGAAACACGACACTTTCTGCGATAAATAATGATACATTTTATCTAGACACAGAAGCTAAACGGTTGTTCAGGGAAATCAATTTTTTTTCTTCAATATGCACAACCACTATTATTTTGTCTTAACCTTTAAAACCAATTTATTAAATTTATCTAAAATATAAGATCTTTTGGTTTTTAGTTTCCTCTTCACAGGCTGCTTGTATATTAACATTTTGCTACATTACGACAAACCTTTTAACCGAATGAAACAATATTTAAAAATAGAAAGTTGTTTGAGTTGAAAAGTTAGGCTTCGGTTCTCCTTGAATAAGGTATATTAATGATGTGTATTTCATTTAGTTAACAATGTGTATTTCATTTAGTTAATATGTATATTTCATTCAGTTAATATGTGTATTTCATTCAGTTAATGATGTTTATCTTATTTAGTTAATGATGTGTATTTTATTTAGTTAATAATGTGTATCTTATTTAGTTAATGATGTGCATTTTATTTAGTTAATAATGTGTATTTTATTTAATTAAAAATGTGTATTTTATTTTAGTAATAATGTATATTTTATGTAGTTAATGATGTGTATTTTATGTAGTTAATAATGTGTATTTTATTTAGTTAATTATATGTATTTTATTTAGTTAATAATGTGTATTTTATTTAGTTAATATTGTGTATTTCATTCAGTCAAGTTTACTGATAAATTGGTTATTTTTTAGCAGACTTACGATCCAAAGAAACATGTTTTTTCAGGAAGAATTACAAGTATTTTGATATTCCGTTAAAGAACAGATTTAGTTCATCTCAGTTCTATTTAAGATGTACTTCCCATGAGTTCATCAACTCATTTTGTACTGTCGGACTAGTTCAAAGAACTCACGGAAATACAGTATTTAACTTTTTGACAGTTTCTAGAGATGAATTGCATTCTATTCTCAGCTACACTATTCTGTCATAAGAGCAGATGTTATCAGATAAAGATAACAGTCTTGGTACATGGACCATAAAGTCTTACCCAGACTTCCTGTTCATCTTGATCGAAAATTAGTTTTACAGAAAGTAGGCCTAGAATTTACTTATCACTAAGCGCTGTCTCTGTTGGGTCTGGTACATCTGGATATAATGGGAAAGGTATGAAAGAAATATTTTGAATAGGAGTGTAGTTAACATATTTACTGTAACACATATATATATGTGTGTGGGGGGGTGTATTGCTAAAAATATAGCAATCAATAAATGAAAACACCAAAAGTAACTGATATCTACTTATCTTTCAATATGTTTATATGTCTCTTCACGATAACCTAAAGCAGAAGTATAAAAATTATTTTTTCACACTTTTTGCCGAAATGCAAACCAATCCCTGTCTCAACCATGGCTGATACCCAGGAAACTATGTAACGACCAATAGAATTTCGACATAGTTGAAACCATAGTAACCAACTAGATGATAAACTGAAGCAGTAAGGAAACGTTTTGAAAACACTACGATTTTAACTGTTAATAAATAAAACACGATCTAACATAGTTCACAACTGAAAATTGAATCTCTAGTTAACTCTTTTTATAATTATCTTGAAAAGGATAAAGTTTCTTATAAAGTTTTTAGCTATTTCTTTCTAGAACAGACTAGTGTTAAAGTAAATGGATGACGAAATGTGCGTAACAATTATTTTTTAATTGTTGAAAAACAAATATAGCTAAATTCTTCTGTGTAATTTATAACCATGAAACACTTTAGTTAAGAAACAAAGACTTGTTAATGTGAAAATAAAACAAATATTCAGCACCTTTGAACCAAAATTTGTGTCATTTTACACACGTTGGATTGTAATTCCAGACTGCAAACTTTATGCACGTGTAAGAGGGCGACATCTATTTCAATACACAATTCACACAACAATGCCTCTCATCTGGCCACTTAAGCTTTCTTCATCAGGTAGATGGAACTATAATCCTTGTTCGGGTTGAGTGGTTGTTAGCTCTACAGTTTTAATCAAGTTAATCGATAACGTGCAGGTGTTCCTTCCAGATGATTTGAAAAAGTCGTAAGTCGTAAACTTTTAATGAATGTAACTTTATCCGAACGAGTTAGAATTATTCTCTACCTGTTCGTAGAGCCACAAGTAAGTACTCTTCTGCCTCACAAACTTAACATGAACTCTTTGTATACTGTCTGTGAGTATTGCTGCATCACTTTCAGAGTCTCCATTTTAAGTCAGAAATTAAACAAACTCCTAACCTAACTTATAGAAATATTAGGCTTAACACCTGGTCTTTTGGACTGATTTATAGAGCGTAATAAATTTCAATTTTTCTCTAAATGTTAATGTTTTGTCTCTTATAATTCAGTCTGAAAGTTTACATGCTAAGTTTATCATTTCATATGGGATTAGTCCGGCATAGCCAGGTGGTTAAGGCACTCGACTTGCAATCTGAGGGGCGTGGGTTTGATTCCCTGTCACACCAAATATGCTAGCTCTTTCAACCGTGGGGTCGTTAAAGTGTGACTCTCAAACCAACTATTCATTGGTAGAAGAGTATACCAAGAGTTGGCGGTGGATGGTGATGACTAGCTGCCTTCCCTCTAGTCTTTAGTCTTACACTGCTAAATTAGGGATGGCTAGCACAGATAGCCCTCGAGTTGCTTCTTGCGAAATTCGAAAACAAACCCGAGCAATCCTGTGGTACTTCAATAGAGTAAATTTAATACACGTTAAGCTTAATAATGCAAGGTTTAGCAATAACTGCCCATGCGCGCGTTGTACAAGACAGTCTCTGGCAAGAGGACGTTAAAAAATTGCCATAGTCAACAAAGTCTCCAGGTTGTAACCCAACTGAAAACTCCTGGGCAAATTTCATTCGGAAAATTACTGACCACGGCTTTAAACCAACTACTGTAACTGAGTTGCAGTTTGGATGAAATTACAGTATATTATATTACAGTGTATTGGTAATTACAGTATATCAATAGTCTCACCTACAACATGCTATATTGCCTTGTGGGGCTTATTGGAGTACGAGAAGAACTAGCTAAGTACTGATTGTTTAATATAAACTGATATAATGATGAAGCTTCTATTTCTGATAACTGAATGTTCTGTTTTGTTATCATATGTGTTTTGGTAATGTCTTGTTGTGTTAGGTGAAATGCTGAATTACACATATTTCTACATGTATCTGATAAAATTCTTTGCCGTTCTAATAAGTCGTTCATAACGTTCATAGAGCCTGAATCATTATACACATTACACGTTTTCTCAGTTTGATAACACGCAGTATATTTCTATTATGTGTTCAAGCACTATGGCCAAAACTGTACATGACGTCAGCATCAACAGGCTGTGCTTGGTGGTTGGTTGATTATGAACATGTGTCCAAGGGGCTACACACTGACTAGTAGACTAGCACATTACAGTAGTGAAAATAATTTAGTAAGAAAACTTGGTTTTTACTCTTTCATCAACAGAAGACGAATGAAGCAAATGATAACAAACTCTGAATACGTTCAGTCAAACCACATTCTGTTTCTGACAGGGTAACTCTTTACCCACAGGGTACAAGCCTCTTACTCGTGGAGTATGATGTATTTTGTTTTACATATCCAGGGTGTACAATAGTTAACTTTTTAATTTCAGGCTTTACTGATATTTCATTGTTTACTTTCCGTATTTTCCCGTATTTACAGTAACAAAGGTAAACTCACTATCCAGGATGTCAGTGAATTAACGTTGTTGTTCTGAGAGTTACACAAACTGGACACTTTCAGGATCAGTCGTGTCACAAATGTTTCAATTCGTAGTTGATTGACCCCAGCGGTATTATTTACAACACTGATATCAAGGGTTCGATTCCTTTCGGTGGGCTCAGCAGACAGCCCGATGTGACTTTGCTATAAGAAAGCATACACATATGTTTAATTATCATGGATGTGACCGAGCAACAACAATCAGTTGAGAAACTGCTGTAGAGAGTAAAACTAGTATACAGTGCATAAATGATTTAAAATGGTTTATGAAAAAATATCTTTTTACACCAATGTTTCGTAACAGTTCAAAAGGCCTATTTCGACTGATGAATGTCTGGTTACGTTATATTGTTAACTATAATTTCTGTTTGCTTATTTTCACATTTATAGTTTCTTAGTACACAAGTAATAATGTGATAAGGTAGTAAGTGTATCACGATATTTGAGTCCTGTAGACAGTGGTTTTCAAGGTATCACTTTTCCATTAGTTACCGTGATGTAAAGTTTTGTACCAAGGAAATGAAGGTTTCTATTTATTATTTTATTGATATTAAAAATGTATCAGCTGTAGATACAAAGTATTCGCGCCCCTAAGTTTTGAGAAGAAATACCACTTGTAAAAATACGTTAAAGCTTGTGATTTATCTAATGAAGTGTATTATTAAACTAAGTCATAGAGCAACTGTTTCTTAAACATTGAAACACTGGATACGTTTCCTTAAGCCTAACGTCTCTAACCTTTAAAATTACACAATGGTTTATCTATGACGTGATTACAGTAGGTATCCAAGCTCAAATTTTAGCCTCATAAGTCGTTAGGCTTACTATGTGAGTCACCACAGGGAGGGGAGAACTTTGTAAGGTAAAGGATATGTTTGTCGATAACTAACGTGTATGCTGACTTTACTTTTCCAATTGGTCTTGGAAATATTGTCCAACTGATTCTTGAATTACAATGCTCCAATGATATATTATGTGTATTATTAACAACGTGGTTAACTGTCAGATGACAATAAATTTTCCACTGATGGTATATGAAATTTGATGGATTACTATTAAAGGCGCCGTATTCATTTCCTTTTTGAAAGGTACATTTTTTATTTCTCACACAGATATTACGCCATAATGTATCCTCTGAGCTTGCAGTGGACCAAATCCAAGGGGACAGTCATCATAGCCGTCATATGGACAGTAGCTTGTGGAGTGTCTAGTGTTCAGTTGATTCATGGACGGGCAGAAGTGTTCTTTTTACAAGACCAGATGTTTTACGACTGCAATGAAGTTATGGATGAATTCGACAGCAAGGTGTGACTTTTAGCTGTTTTTGTTCTATTGGCATTTATTTTAGCAAATTTCTCGTGCTTACATACTTTCTTTTCCCACTTTTGACGATTGGCTTTAGGACAAATGTTATTAGCATTCTAACCATGGCTAAGAACAATAATTCACATTAAAGTGTTTTTACCAAGTTTTCAATTTGCCATCGAGAAATTGTTTCGATTTGATCCACTCACGACATTTACCAATCAATGAAACGGAAACTATTCACCAGATTCACAAAAACATGATTCACTACACGTGGAAATGTCCACGCACACCCTGAAGGCTATATGGTTCTATTTTTTAACATCTACTATATACTGGTACTGTCAATGTTCCTAGAACATCAGAAAAGACCGTAATTTATTGTTATACGTGAAAAAGTTGAATTCATTCACTTTGCTAGTCCGTAAATACATTTGAAAATTAACAAACGAAGGTCACTTGTGTAACATTGAGCCATCAGTGTTGTACGTCGTGCATTTCAAAGATGGAATATGAAAGAAGTTGGGCTACCTTTCTTTGGTTTACCATCTTGCTGACCAACACATCAAGATCCTGGAAGGCTAATTGATAATAATTATAGAACATTATATCTACTTGGGCAGATCTGTGTCAAACTAATGCTGCCTTCATCCATTTCGGGCATTGTTTATGTAGAGGTGTTCTGTTCCCAAGATGTAAAATCGTACAGTGCATTCTTCTTTGGAAGCACAAAAGCACAGCTGACCTGTTTTACAAGCAAGACCAACAGATTACATCTGTAAGACATTCATCTAGAAGATACTAATGTGAGAACTGAGACCTCTGATCACTAACGTTATTCTGTTTTTGGTATTACTTACATATAGTGGAACACATTACTCTCCTGTTGTGGACATTACCTACATACAGTCAAACACATTACTCTCCTGTTGTGGACATTACCTACATGTAGTTGGAAACATTCCTCTCCTGTTGTTACTTTACCTTCACATAGCTGAACACATTCTTCTCTTGTTGTTACAATGTCTCCATATGGTTGAATACATTCCTCTCTTGCTGTTCATATTACTTACATATTGTTGGGCACATTCCTATCCTGTTGTGGACATTACCTACATACAGTCAAATACATTTCTCTCCTGTTGTTTCATAACCTACATATAGTTGTACCAATTTCTTTCCTGTTGTGGACATTACCTACATATACTTCGACAAATTCCTTTTGTTTTCCACATTACCTACACATTGTTGGACACATTCCTCTTTTGTTGTCCACATTACCTACATATACTTGGACAAATTTCTCTTTTGTTTTCCACATTACCTACACATTGTTGGACACATTCCTCTCCTGTTGTTGCATTACCTACATATAGTTTGACACAATTTTCTCTAGGTACCCTTTACCTAGATGATTGACTGACAAGAATAAAGGTTGCACTCTAACCTTTATATTAATTGCAAGTCCGAAGCTGCACAATCCTAAAAAACCTTGTTGTTCTCCTCAATGATCTGGTGTAAAACGGATTAGAGTTCCATTATTTTTGTAGAGCATTAGCAGCTTTATCTACAACATCCCAATGTCCTTCCTGTGAATGTAGTACAGACAATTCATAATTGTTACTTTGTGTATGTTGCTGCTTTCTTTGACATTCACAATATGAAAGCAACCCTGTTGAGTACGAATAAAGTACATGCTTCCTGGTTATCCCATGATAAATGTACCAATTCCAGGGTTGCCAAGACCCGGACGTTACAATTCATTGGAAATCATCGTGATTGTGCTGCAGGAATGCTTTGGTTGCTGGTTTGCCCTCTGCAAAGTTTGAGTTGTATGTGAATTATCTACAGGAACAGAATGGTCCGTTCAATTGATGCTTTTGACCTACTTAAAGTCATTACTTTGAATTTAGACATCACAGAAACTGCTTCTGTTAAATAACAGTACTTCTAAACCCAAGTGAATAATCGTCATTTTCTTATAAACGCACAAACAAGGGTGTAATCAATCTGTAGAAGGTATTACAGGGTATGTCTTTACATTGAAATGACAATGGTTATCAGAATAGCACCCAAATTCTATGTTTTCTAGCTTTAAACTTCGCTTGAAGAACAGCTCGGTTCTCTACTGAATTAAAATGCCGGTATAATTGAGGTATGGCCAAAATTAGGCTGAAATATTCAATACATTTACGTTGTATTGAAGTGGGCTGACGTAAAGCTACTTAAACATGGTTGATAGTTCGAGCCTTATCCTAGAGTTGCAGAATTGTGATTTACCAGAGTAATTCTCTGTAAGCTGTGGTTACTATGGCAGTATATCATCTATCATATAGTTGCTTTTCACTGCCGAATAGAACACTTCCCTCACCTGTTCCTGGTTGACGTCTTGCTTGTAAAACTTGTTGACGTTACAGACTGAGAGAATATATTGTGAAACCAACACTTCCAGTTCTGTTTGAGGTGTACATTCCACCCACGTAAAAAGTAAAATAAATCTTTGTCATAATTTATACAGTAACTGTCAGGTCATGCCATGTCTTAATTAAAAGAAAGTATGTGTGCTTTTCTTGTTGAATGACATATTTCCATGAATAACTAGTTTCAAACATTTAGTGGCTCCCTTTATATCATTTCTTATCAACACCAAAACTCAAATTATAAAGAATATTTCACAGATTTGTCAGATAACAAACGGGAAGGATATATGGTTGCAAATTAAAATGATTTTTACTTAATTATGCTTTAACTTATAACTGTTGTCAATATCGTTTTCTGGTTATCAGTAAAAATGTAAGCACTGTCTATTTTTAACTGAATTCCGCTGTTGTAGATATTTACAAGTAGCTGCTCTTACCTATTTAACTACTTGTTTTTATCTTCCCAGAAGTGTGCTTAAATAATCATTATGTTAACACTTAAGCTCCGTTCAACTTTACTCTATAATAAAGTATGATTTTGTTTCAGCTCTACACTCTTGTCGTTTTCGCTGTGACGTTTCTCCTACCCATGCTTGTTTTAACTTATGCCTATGTTGCACTAGGCATGAGAATGTGGAGACACAGGTCTCCGGGCAATGTCCACGACATAAGAGACAGTCACCAACATCGGTCTAAAGCAAAGGTAAGTCAGACTCATAAACTGATTTAATAAATATGGAAGTATGTACGTTAAACTAGTTTATCCAACTCACAGAATTCGTGAGGTATACACTACTGGTCAAAATCTTAAGGCCAATGAACATAAAGATAAAATATGCATTTTGTGTTGTTACACTCAACCACTTATTTAAGTAAAGATTCGAAAGATGAAAATATGAAAAGGGAAAATAATAAAAAAAATTTTTTAGCATTTAATGGGGAAAATATGAACACTATGAAATTAGCCTAAATACTAGCTTGTCAAAAGCTTAATATCATACTGAAACGAAGCGTTAATCGGTAAACAAGTAATGAAATTTAATAATTTGTGTTCAAGCATTAGTATTGTCAACATATCCTATTGACATCTCCCGTGTTACATTGGGTAAAACATGACAAAGGCTGAAACGTTGACAGAGTTTGAACGCTGCAGAATTGTCGAGTTGGAAAAACAAGGTCTCTCTCAACGTGTCACCGCTGGTTGGGCGTAGTGAAACTGGTGTTGCAAGTGAGGGATACGGAACGAGAATTTCAAGTGGTCGGCCTAATAAAGTTTCGCCGGCGTTGAGCAGGAGAATTCGAAGAGTTGTCCGGCAAGACACCAACCGATCGTCGAACCAGATTAAGGCCCTCACGAACGCAGAATGCAGCTCAAGAACAATAAGACGACATCTACGAGAGAAAGGCTTTATAAACCGTAAACGTCTTCAAAGGCCACGTCTCCTTCCACACTCCACTAAACAGCTCAGTTAAACTTTTCTGAGAAGCACCAAACATAGGACGTAGAAAAGTGGACAAATATTTTGTTCTCTGGTGAGAGCAATTTAACCTGGACGGTCCACATGGCTTTTAACGTTACTGGCACGATAAGGATATCCCTCCGGAGACATTTTTTACACGACACAGTAGAGGAGGTTCCATCATGGTCTGGGGTGCTTTCTCCTTCCATGGAATAATGGAGCTTCAGATTATACAGGGGCGTCAAACAGCCGCTGGCTACATTGGAATGTTGGAGAAAGCATCTTTATTGACTGAAGGTCCTCGCTTGTGAGGAAATGACTGGATCTTTCAGCAGGACAATGCTACAATCCACAATGCCCGCAGGACAAATAACTCTTCATGGCGAATAATGTGATTCTTTTGGACCATCCAGCGTGTTCGCTCGAACTGAACCCAGTTGAAAATGTTTGGAGATGGATGGCAAAGGGGAAGTCTATAGAAATGGACGTCAATTCCAAACAGTTCATGATCTTTGGCCCCTCAGTGGCTCAGCACTATGTCTGCGGACTTGCACGCTAAAATCCGGGTTTCGATACCCGTGGTGGGCAGAGCACAGATAGCTCATTGTGTAGCTTTGTGCTTAATACAAAACAAACAAGCATGATCTTTGTGAAGCCATTTTCAGCACTTGGAATAACATACCAAACAACCTTTTGGAAACGTTATGTTGACCATGCCAAAGCGAATGTTTGAAGTTATTCTCAATGACGGCCGTGCAACTCACTACTGAGACCTCTTATTGGGTATTTCCTACCCTGTCTGGGACTTCTTTTTGGCATGGTCTTAAACTTTTGACCAGCTAGTATTTAGGTTAATTTCATAGTGTTTACATTTTCCCTATTAAATGCTAAAACGTTTTTTATTTTTATTTTCCCTTTTCTTATTTTCATCTTTTGAAGCTTTACTCAAATAAGTGGTTGAGTCTAACAGTGCAAAATGCATGTTTTTTCTTCATGTTCATTGGCTTCAAGTTTTTGGCCAGTGGTGTATATATACACCATTGTTAGACTCGTACTATGTTGTTTCTTAAATTCTGTTGCAAAAAACTCTTCTAGATGAAATAATTAAGAGGTTTTGAATAACTTTATACAGAGCACATGGCTTAAAAATAAAATGTATTCCTATATTACACTTTTGTGTGAATTCGTGTCTTTTTATTTCTAAAATATCTTATTTTCACATCATTGAACGTGCTCACCCTTTCAGCCATATGGTATTATAATGTAACAGTAAATTCCACTATTTATTGGTTAGGCCCAGCATGGCCAAGTGGTCAAGGCGCTCAACTCATAATCAGAAAGTCGCTGGTTCAAATACCCGTTATACCAAACACGCTCGCCCTCTCAGCCATGGGGGCGTTATAATAACACGATCAATCTCACTATTCGTTGATAAAAGAATAGTCCAAGAACTGGCGATGGGTGGTGATGAATAATTGCATTTCCTCTAGTCTTATGGTGCTAAATTAGAAACGTCTAGTGCAGATAGCTCTCGTGTAGCTTGGCGCGAAATTGAAAAAACAACAACAAACTTCTGTGAGGTAACATGTTTGTTGACACCTGATTCTCATCTTTAACTTGTTGATATATTCTAGGTTATTAAGATGCTGGTTACTGTTGTCTTGCTGTTTTTTGACTTCTGATTTTCATCTTTATCATGTTGATACATTCCAGGTTATCAAGATGCTGGCCACTGTTGTCTTGCTGTTTGTTGACTCCTGATTCTTATCTTTAACTTGTTATATTCTAGGTTATCAAGATGCTGGTCACTGTTTTCCTGGTGTTTGTTGACTTCTGATTTTCATCTTTATCTTGTTGATACATTCCAGGTTATCAAGATGCTGGTCACAGTTGTCCTGCTGTTTGTTGACTTCTGATTTTCATCTTTATCTTGTTGATACATTCCAGGTTATCAAGATGCTGGTCACAGTTGTCCTGCTGTTTGTTGACTTCTGATTTTCATCTTTATCATGTTGATACATTCCAGGTTATCAAGATGCTGGCCACTGTTGTCTTGCTGTTTGTTGACTCCTGATTCTTATCTTTAACTTGTTATATTCTAGGTTATCAAGATGCTGGTCACTGTTTTCCTGGTGTTTGTTGACTTCTGATTTTCATCTTTATCTTGTTGATACATTCCAGGTTATCAAGATGCTGGTCACAGTTGTCCTGCTGTTTGTTGACTTCTGATTTTCATCTTTATCTTGTTGATACATTCCAGGTTATCAAGATGCCGGTTACTGTTGTTCTGCTGTTTGTTGACTCCTGATTCTTATCTTTAACTTGTTATATTCTAGGTTATGAAGATGCTGGTCACAGTTGTCCTGCTGTTTGTTGACTTCTGATTTTCATCTTTATCATGTTGATACATTCCAGGTTATCAAGATGCTGGCCACTGTTGTCTTGCTGTTTGCTGACTCCTGATTCTTATCTTTAACTTGTTATATTCTAGGTTATCAAGATGCTGGCCACTGTTGTCTTGCTGTTTTTTGACTTCTGATTTTCATTTTTATCTTGTTGATACATTCCAGGTTATCAAGATGCTGGCCACTGTTGTCTTGCTGTTTTTTGACTTCTGATTTTCATTTTTATCTTGTTGATACATTCCAGGTTATCAAGATGCTGGCCACTGTTGTCTTGCTGTTTGTTGACTTCTGATTTTCATCTTTATCTTGTTGATACATTCCAGGTTATCAAGATGCTGGTCACAGTTGTCCTGCTGTTTGTTGACTTCTGATTTTCATCTTTATCTTGTTGATACATTCCAGGTTATCAAGATGCTGGTGACAGTTGTCCTGCTGTTTGTTGACTTCTGATTTTCATCTTTATCTTGTTGATACATTCCAGGTTATCAAGATGCTGTCCACTGTTGTCTTGCTGTTTGTTGACTTCTGATTTTCATCTTTATCTTGTTGATACATTCCAGGTTATCAAGATGCTGGTCACTGTTGTCCTGCTGTTTGCTGTTTGCTGGCTTCCGATCCACATATTCAACTTGTTGATATATTTCAAGGAAGGCTTCACGATCGTTAACAGCCAGGAGGAATATTTTGCTTTTGTTTCTGCCTTCTTCTGTTGCCACTGGCTCTCCATGGCTAACAGCTTCGTGAACCCAATCATTTATTGTTTCATGAGCGAGAACTTTAGGGTAACTACGTTTCATATGTAACTTTACTGATTTGTCTTGTGGTCAGAAACTGGCCAATATGGATCTACATTTTACAAGTTTTGCCAAAAACATAGAAAATGTGTATATGTAGGCATACTATATTATTACATTTAAAACCCGGGTTGAAAATACAACGACATCGTAGTTTAAGGTACAGTTCCCTCATGTGGTTAGGAGATAACACAATCTAGTTTGAGGGTGGCTTTACTGGTGATAAAGAAAGACAAGATTATTCAGACTGGGTTTCTGTGACGGTCGCTTGTGATGTGTGAGGTTGGATTAGGTTTTATTTTGTTATTACTGGATGACATACCTAGGGAAGATATATCTGCCTTTGGGGTGACACAGTAGGATTACAATAAAACACAAACCTTTCTATATCTCTCCATTTGAGACTCTAACTGATATGAAAGATCATTGCTTCCGTAGACTGGACTTTGTCCGCTCGTGTACTAAGTACACATTTTAATTAATAAAAAAATTAGAATGTCAAGACAACTGAGTTAATAACACTATGTAACACAAATTTTGTTCCTGGACAGTATGTGTTATTTTGTTATTACTTATGTTGTAAAAGTACAGAAAATGGACATTATTCCATTCAGACTTTGCTTTTGTGACCTGGATAATGAAATTCAGAAATTAACCTATTTTATATGTAAAAACAGGCAAATTTGCACATTTTCATTTACATAAGGTTTGAATAAAAACATGTATTTGTACTAAAGTTACACAAAAATTAAAAATGTTTAAAAGTGAGTAGTTTTTCGAGATTTGTGACTGTAATGTAAATCACTTTCACGTACCAGCCCTGAAATATAGTCTCCGGTCATGTTTTAGTTATACCCTCCCAGGTCACAAAAGCAAAGTTTGAAGAGAAAAATTTACTTCAAGCATAAGTAATTGGGACATAACACTTTCTTCCCAGGAACAAGCAAAAGTAAAAATTTTGTTACATAGCTTAATAGGACAAATAAACTGTGTAGGTTTGGGTTTTGTGGCTGGTGTATTGTTAGAAGAGAGAAGCAGTTTGTTGTACACAATGCTAAGTAGAGTACAGTGCCACGCTGTTTGTTCATTGTTCTGTACACAATGTTAAGCAGAGTACAGTGCCACGCTGTTTGTTGATTGTTCTGTGCACAATGTTAAGTAGAGTACAGTGCTACGCTGTTTGTTGATTGTTCTGTGCACAATGTTAAGTAGAGTACAGTGCCACGCTGTTTGTTCATTGTTCTGTACACAATGCTAAGTAGAGTACAGTGCCACGCTGTTTGTTCATTGTTCTGTACACAATGCTAAGTAGAGTACAGTGCTACGCTGTTTGTTCATTGTTCTGTACACAATGCTAAGTAGAGTACAGTGCCACGCTGTTTGTTGATTGTTCTGTACACAATGCTAAGTAGAGTACAGTGCCACGCTGTTTGTTCATTGTTCTGTACACAATGCTAAGTAGAGTACAGTGCTACGCTGTTTGTTCATTGTTCTGTACACAATGCTAAGTAGAGTACAGTGCCACGCTGTTTGTTCATTGTTCTGTACACAATGCTAAGTAGAGTACAGTGCTACGCTGTTTGTTGATTGTTCTGTACACAATGCTAAGTAGAGTAGAGTGCCACGCTGTTTGTTCATTGTTCTATACAAAGATGAATATAGAGACATGGAGTGTGTTTACTTCTGTGGTTTTTTATGTACTTTATGTGTGAATTATTATCTGTTTTAAAGTAACATTTATAAATTTCAGAAATTATTCCAGTTTATTGTTTTTCAGTTCTCGGTTATACAATCGAGTTTTATTTGTTTCCTCTTGTTCTACATAATTTATATTCCCGATAAAATATCTAAATTCTGCATGTATAAAGAAGCCTGATTTGATATTAGTTTTTAATTCAGAAATGGTGACTATTAGCAATACTTCGCTTCGTACAGCAATATATATTTTTTTTAATTTCGCGCAAAGCTAGCCGTCCCTAATTTGGCAGCGTAAGACTAGACGGAAGGTAGTTAATCATTACCACCCACCGCCAACCCTTGGGCTACTCTTTTACTAACGAATAGTGGGATTGACCGTCACATTATAACACCCCTACGGCTGAAATGGCGAGCATGTTTGATACAACGTGGATTCGAACCCGCGATCCTCAGATTACAAGACGAACGCCTTAACCCACCTGGCCATGCCGGACCTTAACAGGAATGATATTTGCTCTATAGGTTAACTTGTTTCTTGTTGTTATTTATTACTTTAAAAAACGTAATTCATTTCAGTATGATATCTTATATTTTGATGTGATTAATTTTATTAATAAAACTTTATATGCTTCGCGAGAGCACCAATACATGTGTGCGGTCTTATATAATTATATTTCTTCAAACCGACTTAATAACAAACAAGATAAAGCAGCTTTTATATTTAATTACTTCAAGCATTGTGTTCGCTGTATTTAAAATAGAAACATTATTTATGTTTCGAAAAAAATCACAATTTCTTTATTTCGAATTTAATTGAAATTTGTATGACTGGAAATAGTGAAATATTAAGTTAGAATTTTTATTTTATTTTATGCACAAAGCTGCACAATGGGTTACTTGAGTTGTGCTTACAGCGGGCGTCGAAACCCGAATTTTAGTTTTATGCGTCCACAGATTTTCCGCTGATTCTTTTCCACTCGTTTAATTACTGAGAAGTAATGAATTACTTCTTTAAACAATTGTCTGTTTGTTATAAACTCATTATTTGATATCTTTGTTGTTGTTTTGAATTAAGCACAAAGCTACACAATGGGCTATCTGTGCTCTGCCCACCACGGGTATCGAAACCCGGATTTTAGTGTGTAAGTCCGCAGACATACCGCTGAGCCACTGGGGGGCTGTTTAATATCCATTTTAGTTTTGATAAATCTGTAAGTCCTTGTGTTTTGAACAAACTTTATATACATTATGCACGACATGTCCAGATGGGTAAAGGCGTTCGACTCGTTATCTGAGAGGCCTCGGTTTCGATTTCACATCGTCCCGAACATACTCGTCCTTTAAGCCGTGGGAGCGTTATAATGTAACGACCTATCTCACTATTTGTTGGTAAAAGAGTGGCCCAAGATCTGACGGTGAGTGGTGATGACTAGCTGTCTTCCCTCTAGTCTTACACTTCTAAACTAGGGACGGCTAACGCAAATAGTTTTCGTGTAACTTTGCGCGAAATTAAAAAAAAAAACATAGTTTTTTTTATCTGTGAGTTCCTTACTTTTGTGATAGATATTTTGACCTTTCGTCTGAGAAATTTATTACACTTCACATAAATCTCAAATCATTTCTAGAAGGAAATAACACTTGATTATGTGTATTTGTATGAGTATATTTTGTGTAAAAATGAAATTCATATCAAGTATTGAAATAGATGTCTATTTCTCACGCATGTACTAAAAGAATAATAATAACCTAACTAGTTTAAGCATTGCACTTCGAAATTTATTTGATAGGTTGAATACAGGTCAGAACGGTCTAAATCAGAGTATATAATGAAATTTTGTTATACGAATGATGAACTGTATAGTTGAGCACGTGTCACTGTTTCTCAACAGTGGTATTTCGTTACGTTGTTTCATGTTTTTTGTAACATGAATCTCATATAACTAAAGATTTTATAAGTCTAGCTAGCAGAATGCTTTATTTATGGGATAAATTTTCTCAGAAATATATTTTTTTCAGAAATAGTTAAGTAAAAGTAAAACGCTTTTTTAAGTTCGAGTTCGGATTTTGATCACATTTGGTCACTTGCTCTCCAATCAGTGTGTACGAAAATCATATTTTACAGCGAAGATCTCGTATTATAATACATTCTCGTTTACGCCAAACACTTTTGGTTTGCTACAATTAGTTCGATATTTTCCAAAATTTATTTAATAACACTACACTTTTAATTTAGGCTGATCTGAAACAGATGTGTTCACTCTGCTGTTCGTCCAGGACTCAAAGACTGGCAAGGTTAAACTTTCCGATGACCCGTGGCAATTATGCGGACTCCTTTCGCACCACAACTGACCATTCTAATTTAAGTCCTTCTGTCACAATCCGTATGAAATCGTTTTCCAATCCTGATAAACCAAGTTATTGCCGAGGACAAATGACCAGAACCTGAATAATACCTTCCTCCTCAGTGTGTAACACAAATACAAGCTAATGACAGTTTATGTTCTGATCTAATATCTGTTTCAAAATGTGCGTGGAGGTAACCTTTGTAAATGATATTTACGTTTTGTTGCCTATAGTAACGTATTCTGTTATAACTTGTGTTGAAAACCACAGTTGTTAAAATGAAATAAAAAAAATCAATATTATATATATAATTAATACCAATATTTATATGAAAACACTAAACAGTATTGTATTAAAACAGACACTTGAAAGTTCTTAGTAGTTTTTAGTGTCCGAGCTTATCCAGTAGTGTTGTGGTGTGTGATGCACAGAGTAAAATATGGGGACCGTCTTTACATCTACCATGTACAACAATTACTGCTCTGGTCTGAACTATTTTTATGTATTCTTGAGACAATAAGATATAAGGATCGTACTTTGATGTATTGTGTCGAATAGTTACTGTTCTGGTCTCAATTATTGTTATATATATTCTAAACACAATAAGAAGTACGTGTTTGACCGAAACACCTTAAAATAATTAATTAAACACTCTAAATACTTACATTTATGTAAAATCTGACAATATGATTACTTCCCCTTATACTCTTTGTTAATTGTTGTTTTTACGTTTTTATGAAATAAGTTTGAGGATTTAAAATGTCTAACTTCAGTAATTTTCACGTCAGGTGTTAGTAATGAAATACCATAATAGATGTCAGTACAAGGCAAGTTTTGAATCGTCGAGTTTGTAGTTTTCAAACTGTTATACATTCGAAGAATGCTATGGATTATTGTTAAATGTGTATGTGGTTAGCTGTACAAGGTGAAACACTGTGAGATATATATATATATATATATATACATCATTTTTACCACTTATATATATTTTCTATTGATGTTTAGAATATGATATATGGTTGATTAGAGGTCAAAAGGTTTAGCTACATTAATCCAATTAATTTCAAGGACGTAAAAATTCGATTATATGTCTTCGCATGCTAGCTGTAAATAAGGCCTAACACTAATTAGTCATAAAGTAATTGTAAATTAGGCACGAATCTTAGGCTTAACATACATACAACAAGAATGGCTCTTTCTTGATGTTGAGAAACCCACTTCAAATAAAAATGATCCTCAGAACTGCTCGGGTAATTTCTACTGGGGTAAGTTGCTAAAGTGACGAGTAATAATAAGGACCCTATTTTGAAAAGTTTTGTTGAAGAGAGTGTAGTTGTTGTCACAGTGCCTTGAAGAAGATCCCCCATTCCAAGCATGTTAAGGCGTGGGAATCGTAATCCCGGGTTCGCATCCCCTTCGCGCCAAACATGCTTGCTGTTTAAGCCGTGGCGGTGTTATAGTGTTACGGTCAATCCCACTATTCGTTAGTGAAAGAGTAGCCCAAGAGTTGGCGGTGGGTGGTGATGACTAGCTGCCTTTCCTGCAGGCTTACTCTACTAAATTAGGGACGGCTAGCACAGATAGCCCTCGAGGAGCTTTGTGCGAAATTCAAAAAAGCAAAACAAAGCCTTGAAGAAAGTTAAAGTAGGCCTACTATATTGTTACACATCTTCAGTACGAACCTATACTAGAAGTTTAGGTGGACTGTACTAGGCAACTAATTCCTACTTTACCTTCATTTTGGAATAAACACGTTCACTGCTGGGCACGTGCTACTCATGTCACTTCTGATTTTTCAGTTACAAATGATGCTTCACACCGTGGTAAAAATTCATATTTGAGAGTGATCATTTAAGGATAAAAACTAGCTTACATTGTTAGTTTTGACAAAGCAGTTTATAATTAAATATTGGTTGATGGAAATCTTACAAACTGGACCACTTTCCATGCGCTTACCCGTGGAAACTGCACCCAATATTTTGATTTTGTATATCTGTTTTTATATTTCGCGCAAAGCTACACGAGGGCTATCTACACCAGTCATCCCTAATTTTGCACTGTAAAAATAGAGGGATGGCAGTTAGTTATTACCACCCACCGTAAACTCTTGGGCTACTCTTTTACCAATGAATAGCGGGATTGACCGTCGTATAACGCCCCCACGGCTGAAAGGGCAAGCATGTTTGGTGCGACGGGGATTTGAACCCGCGACCCTCAGATTACGAGTCAAACGTCTTAACCCACCTGGCCATGCCGGGCCTTTGTATGTCTATAAAGTTATCGCTGACGATTAGAATTTCTAAAAGATGTTAAAATGAACTTCTTTACAGAAATGCGGATATATATTTATTTACTGGTAGTTTGAAGATAAGAAAATAGTTCTCTTTCAAAGAGTAGAGAATGTGTAACATATTTGTTCCATTGTAAGCCAAAGTATGGAAGAAGTAATTGGTTCATTAAACCTCTAAACTTTATTTAATTATTAAAAATAGGAACAAAGCTTTTGTTTATATTTAATGTAAAACCAGAATAATGACAGTGAAGAACAAACAGAAACACATGTAAAGCTCGTTTTCAGTGGTACGTCTGCTGAGTCACTGAGAGGTAGACAAAATATGTGTGCGTTTCCTGTGAACACATTAACATATTTGATGTTGAATGAAAATAAACGATATAAATGACAAACAATGAAACAGTTAGGCACAAAATGGCTACCCTGGATTTATATATATAATTTTATAATAATCTGTAATCTCACCTGAGTTATTAAAAAAAATTAACTGAGAAAATGTACTTTTAATCAATTTTGAACAGTAGTTTTTTTTTGTCGTTTCCAAAAATCTGAATTTAAGTTTCAAGATGTTATATATACTTTAGAAAAATATTCCTATCAGTTCAGTTTTATATCAGTATCTGAAGTTAAATATGGTAAATTATAGTGTTTATACATGTATTGAATAAACTAAAAACTTGAGATGTTTTCAGTTTGTCTCAGCATGTGATTGAATTAGGCCTAGTGCTGTGATTTTTTTGTTAAACCATTAAAAACGAACGCTATATAATTGCTGAAAGAAATTCACCAAACATTTACAAAATCAGAATGTCTGAAACTTTGTAGAATGGACGGTAACGGTCTCTTGTGGAGACACAAGTGTATAGGACGACGTTTCAAAAGTCTTCCGCCTTCTCGTCTTTAATTCAGTTTGTGTCATTTCTTGGAGGTGTTTAGGTTGAATTATTATTTCGTTTCCCATAGGGGGACGGAAAATAACCCGGAGCAGTCAGAAACTCTTGTTTCTCTTGACTCCACACTTATTAACTGAATTGGAGTGACACTTATTTAGTAAACTAGAGTGGTGGTAGTAAAGAACCTTGGTTATCGTTGGTTGGTTTGTTATCTCTTTGAGGTACGTTGGTCGAAGCTGCTATGAGGGCTCGGCAAGACAGAAATCGTGTCAAAAGTCAGACGAAAAACTGCAGGTCACGTTCTCTCGAAAATATATGTTGGTGTAGTTGTGGTCATGTGCAGTGAGACATAAAGCCAGCACGTCAACACTGTAAATGCACGTGACTAGTCGACACTGTAAATACACGCGACTGTAATTTGTGAAAATTTAAATATTTGAAGATGGGCCTCTTTTCAGGGCTGGGATCTAGAGATCCAAGGAAACTGAAATTTTGTTGAAGGGGGAAACGAGAGTACCCCGAGAAAACTCACTTTTACTGGTGGGGCACCAAATAATCTACCCCACCAGAGCCAAACACTGACAGATAAATGACATATATGATTAGATATTTGAGTTTTCATTCAGGGCGTGAATATAGTTGTACTGAGAGAGGTATCCCTGCCATGTTCGCGGGTTGGCTACTAGTTCTGGAAATTGTCTTGTTAATTGGGTACAGTGGTAACGCCAGGGGGGTTGAGCCCCCAAATGAGCCAAGTTTCCCAATATCGTTACCTACATATATTCATAAAATATGGAAAACACAATCGTCGTTGTTACTTAACAATTAACATCAAAGAGACATAGATCTGTATAACTCAACGTCTTCATTAAAACGGAAGTATGTGTCATGTGTCCCATAGCAACGAACTGAATGCACTGAAATTCGTGCTGTCTTGCCGCTCCCTGTGTAATGCCATTTTAACTTGAGCTTTGACGAAGATTAGACAACCACATTGATTTCATAAACCACGTTGACAACCCTAAAGCATCTTGTGGATGGGGACAATGTCCACAGAGCCATTGAATCAAAGGGCCTGTGCATCCTCCTAGATCAGCAGTTTGTAACCAGTCTAGTGGCCATAGAAAAACTACTGCTGATAAAAAAACAGCTATCAGACCACCTCCAGTCACCAGACCTGCAGTTGGCCTCTGCAGAGGACATAGTACAATCTGTCATCTCTGGTCTCTCAGAAATGAGAACTGAAGCAGCATAGAAAGACTTGGAAGAGTCTGCTGAGGATATATGTAAGAAATTAGGAATACGCACTGAGACGGTGCATCAAGGTGGACAGTGATCTGCCCCAGACACCTGGACAAATTCATAATCACATCTAGTGCTGGCCGAAGAGATGAACCAATACCAGATGCCAGGAGACACACCTTCTATCATAGACAGGATGCTCAATGAGCTGAATAGAAGTTTCTCCTTTGATGCCTGCAGTGTTCTGATGGGTGCAACTGCACTGAACCCCAAACACTCCACATTTCTGGATAAGCAAGCACTCTTAGGAATGGCAGAGTGTGGTGATGGCAGAGGGTGACTTTGTAGTGGAGGTCCACCAGTTGAACCAGATAATTGCCAAGAAAAAATACAAGGGGCAGGAAGTGTCCACACCATTGTAGCTTGCAACCATGCTGGAGCCATACAAGGTCACCTTCATGGATCTCCACAAACTTGTATGCATCACTGTGGTCCTGCCTGTCACTTCAGCTGCCTGTGAGAGAAGTTTCTCATGTCTGAAGCTTCTCAAGACATACTTGTTCAACAGCAGGGGTAACAACCGCACCAGCAACCTTGCTGTCATATCAGTAAACTCCAGGAGGGCAAAACAACTCGATATTGATACTGTTACAGACACATTTGCTGCCTATCGCCAAAACAGGCGCATTGTTTTGAAGTAATATTGACTATAGTGACCTTACTTTTCCCGAGTGTATTAACTTCACATGATATAATTCGTCTCTGTAACTATGTCTTTATGTTATATTTCTTTTGATTTTTAGCTTTACTCTTTATGGTATATTAAATGTTCAATCTAATCTAATCTTGATTTTCATTATTATTATGTATTATCTTGGGTGGAATTTAGGTGAGTTTCCTCGTTACATGTACACATATCTTCATAAACAGATTATTTCTAATTTGTAATAATGAATTATTTATCAGAGTATGAGTTTCCAATGGAAACTGCATTGAAAATGCAGTTCAAAATAGCACACCTTTCTGAAATGAACCTTGGTATTTACATATTGATGGCATTTTGGGAAGCCCCTCCACAGTTTACCTCAGCTCCCCCAACGAAAATATCCTGGCGCCGCCATTGATTGGATACGATTACATGCTTTTAAAAAGTATTGTAATGACAGAGAGATTATTCTATTCTTGAGGGCAGGGATGTTACTTGCTATCTCGAGGTAAGCGGTCGGTTTGTATGCAAGAAGACGACATGCCAGTCGAATGGTGAGATTCTGGGCCTGTTGCAGTTTTTTTAGATGTTCTATGGATGTGTTTACTGTAATCATGTTTCCATATTCCATGATTGGGGGAATGTGTATCTTGTAAATGATAAGAATAGTTTTGGTTCTGCAACCCTTGACTATACTACTGATTCGTTTTAAATAGAAGATTCGTTTATAAACTTTTGTGAGAATGTTTTTGAAATGGTTGGAATATGTTAGTTTCCTGTTGAATGTAATGGCTATTATGGTGGGGGAGGAGAGATTTCCTATGGATTCAACCAATATTAGTTACAGGCTACTCATCTCTAATACGGAATTTCTGTTTAGTGAAGGTTTAATAGTGTTAATACAAAATGATTATTTGATTTTTATAGTCTTCCACAATTTTTCTGTGTCAACGATTTTAGTTTTCTCCCAGTTTATTCTGTGTCCAGTTGACGTGGCACGCTCTGGAATGGCTGAATTTTGTGTTTTCATGAGTCTTGTACTACCTTTATGTTCTTGTCACAAGTTTTCTTCCTGTTTCTGCAATGTATGCATCGTGGTAGAAACAAGGAGTTTCATAGATGACGTTCTTGAGACTCTCTTCAGTAGGTCGCTGTTTGTTTTTTACCATAAAGGAAACTTAATGAACTGTAGGATTTCTACCAGCTTTTGAATTTCTTGGCTGTGTTTGAGTTTTTCACTGAAATGTTGTAGGTCTGTCAGGTTAATGGTGGTGACTTTCGGTCTTTATTTTCATTCTATCGTGTTTATGTTTATATGTATTTATTTTCAGATCTGGGCACAGGACAGGTAAAACATTCGGCGCCTATCCTGTGAAAGTGGGTTTCTCGGGGCACTCCCGTTCCCCCCACATTCAAATCTTTAGATCCCAGTCAAGGCAATATTCTTGCCCGACCTATTTCTCTTGTGTTACCTTTGTCTCGCCCCCTCCCTCCATCTCACACGTCATTTTCATAACGCCCCATCCCACTTCGTCACCTAAAACAAGTGAAATAAAATTACAAGAAAACTTCCTGGTAAAAGTAAATAATCTTTCATGAGAGGGGACGAAGAGGATCCACACGTTCCTGACCACAACTGTTGTGAAGAGAATTCCTCACACCACTCTATCTCCAAACTAAACCCCTGCCAAGTTCGTTTGCACACACACTGACTCGAAGACTTTCGGAACGTCGTCCTCTACACTTGTGTCTCCACAACAGGCAGTTGCCGTCCATTATGTAAAGTTTCATCGTGTATACTCTGCCTAAACAAACTGTGAAAGAATAAAATAATATATAATCCCAGCAATTGGCAATTTATTTATAAAAGGAAGATTTTGTTTGTTTTGGAATTTCGCACAAAGCTACTCGAGGGCTATCTGTGCTAGCCGTCCCTAATTTAGCAGTGTAAGACTAGATGGAAGGCAGCTAGTCATCACCACCCACCGCCAACTCTTGGACTACTCTTTTACCAACGAATAGTGGGATTGACCGAAACATTATACGCCCCCACGGCTGGGAGGGCGAGCATGTTTGGCGCGAACCCGCGACCCTCAGTATTACGAAGCGCACGCCTTAACGCGCTAGGCCATCCTAGGCCCATAAAAGGAAGAAAGAAAGAGGACAGTATTTATAAAAAATACAATTGTAAGTTTTTATTTACGAATCTCTCAGACTTTAATTAGAATTTCAAGGAAACATTTGTTTCAAAGCTTTCTATTTACCTCAAAAAAACCTTGTGTATTTCAATCCCATAAGACGTAATCTCTTTAACGAATGTAAATTGTGTTATCCGTTTTCTGTGTCTAAACTAATTTTCAACTATTAGTTCTTTTAAAGAATGATCACATTTTTGTATGTCTTTTAAATTATTATTGATATTTGTCTAATAATCCAAAATTAACTATTCTTTTAGACATAGGGAAAACACTAGCAAAGTTTTATCTCCTGTTGTTTTGTATGTACGTTATTACAATGCATATCGTAACATAATTGATTTTCTGAAAAAAAAGACAGTAGGAACCTGTTTACGTCTAAGACTAAAGTTGTTCAGTATTTAAACGTTGGTGAAATTAATATTATTGCATGATTTTCAAGGAAATTACCAGATTCGTCAAAATCAATAACATTTATGAAATAAATGAGGGGTTTTGTTTTACTAATGACATGTCGTAATTGCAAAATGAATATATAAGATTAATAATATATATGTCGAAAGTTATTAATGTCGTTAAGTAAACAACTAGTTCTGTTACAGAAAACAAGTATAATTTCTTCTTAACACAAAATCAAATGATGTCAGGCCTAATGCAGGACACAAAACCAAATGATACGAGGTTTGATAGAGCACGTGAAATAAAGTGCTGAAAGGCCTAAAAATATTATGTTAAATCAAATGATGTGAGGCCTATTGCACTTAAACCTTATATAGGATTAAAATCGAGTGATGTGAAGTTTAATAAATTGCATATATTGAAGTTAGTTCAAGCATAAAATGAAGTGATGTAAAACCTAATACAAGACACAAAAACAAATTAGTTGAAGCCTGATAGAGTGACATCTAGGGTCCTTATTCTATATATTTTATTAGTGTACGTTACTAGGCACAAATATTACAGTACTTTAGACTGTTAAACATGAACATTGTACTTGTATAGGGTATAAGCCACAAATATTACAGTACTTTAGACTGTTAAACATGAACATTGTGATTGTATAGGGTATAAGCCACAAATATTGTAGTACTTTAGACTGTTAAACATGAACATTGTGATTGTATAGGGTATAAGCCACAAATATTACAGTACTTTAGACTGTTAAACATGAACATTGTACTTGTATAGGGTATAAGCCACAAATATTGTAGTACTTTAGACTGTTAAACATGAACATTGTACTTGTATAGGGTATAAGCCACAAATATTGTAGTACTTTAGACTGTTAAACATGAACATTGTGATTGTATAGGGTATAAGCCACAAATATTGTAGTACTTTAGACTGTTAAACATGAACATTGTACTTGTATAGGGTATAAGCCACAAATATTACAGTACTTTAGACTGTTAAACATGAACATTGTGATTGTATAGGGTATAAGCCACAAATATTGTAGTACTTTAGACTGTTAAACATGAACATTGTACTTGTATAGGGTATAAGCCACAAATATTGTAGTACTTTAGACTGTTAAACATGAACATTGTACTTGTATAGGGTATAAGGCACAAATATTGTAGTACTTTAGACTGTTAAACATGAACATTGTACTTGTATAGGGTATAAGCCACAAATATTGTAGTACTTTAGACTGTTAAACATGAACATTGTGATTGTATAGGGTATAAGCCACAAATATTGTAGTACTTTAGACTGTTAAACATGAACATTGTACTTGTATAGGGTATAAGCCACAAATATTTATACTAGCACAGGCTATAAAACAAAAACATTTCACTACTGTTTGTATCCAGACAAAAACACTTTAATATTGTGGGCTATTACATACAAATATTGTATTGTTGCAACCGATTGTATCATTGTAGGATATTAGCCACAAACACTTCTAGTGTAGGCTATTAGATGCAAACATTGTATTAATGTAGGCTATTAGCTACAAGAACTGCTTTATTGTAGGCTATAAAATGCAAACGTATTATTGCAGGCTGTTATCCACAAACACTGTTTCACTGTAGGCTATTGATATGCTATATCTATTCATAACTGTTGTTTGTAAAATGAAAGTTTTATGTACTAAATGAAATCAATAATTACAAATTTTCGATTATTTGTATTTAAAATTCATGTTAATAAAAACTAATTTGCTAAAAAAATTCACGTCAAAAAAATTTGGTTAAGTGTTGTTTTCAGCTTTCAGACGAGATCCACCTTAAGTTTTGATATTAATTCGTCACTTGAACTGTGATTTTTCTGGATATTTGTTCAATTTATCTAACATTAAAAGAGATAAAAGACCAAGTGTGTACATTAACTTGGTTGTCCTTGTTACAGTTACCACGACATCACAGTATGACCTAACGACATACTCTCTGTACGTTACGTTGCTTTACCTTAGTTGTCCTTGTTAAAGTTACCAGGATATCACAGCATGACTTAACGACATACTCTCTGTACGTTACGTTGCTTTACCTAAGTTGTCCTTGTTAAAGTTACCAGGATATCACAGCATGACTTAACGACATACTCTCTGTACGTTACGTTGCTTTACCTAAGTTGTCCTTGTTAAAGTTACCACGACATCACAGCATGACTTAACGACATACTCTCTGTACGTTACGTTGCTTTACCTAAGTTGTCCTTGTTAAAGTTACCACGATATCACAGCATGACTTAACGACATACTCTCTGTACGTTACGTTGCTTTACCTTAGTTGTCCTTGTTAAAGTTACCAGGATATCACAGCATGACTTAACGACATACTCTCTGTACGTTACGTTGCTTTACCTAAGTTGTCCTTGTTAAAGTTACCACGACATCACAGCATGACTTAACGACATACTCTCTGTACGTTACGTTGCTTTACCTAAGTTGTCCTTGTTAAAGTTACCACGATATCACAGCATGACTTAACGACATACTCTCTGTACGTTACGTTGCTTTACCTAAGTTGTCCTTGTTAAAGTTACCACGATATCACAGCATGACTTAACGACATACTCTCTGTACGTTACGTTGCTTTACCTAAGTTGTCCTTGTTAAAGTTACCACGATATCACAGTATGACTTAACGACATACTCTCTGTACGTTACGTTGCTTTACCTTAGTTGTCCTTGTTAAAGTTACCATGACATCACAGTATGACCTAACGACATACTCTCTGTACGTTACGTTGCTTTACCTTAGTTGTCCTTGTTAAAGTTACCAGGATATCACAGCATGACTTAACGACATACTCTCTGTACGTTACGTTGCTTTACCTTAGTTGTCCTTGTTAAAGTTACCATGATATCACAGTATGACTTAACGACATACTCTCTGTACGTTACGTTGCTTTAACTAAATTTATAGAGTAGGTAGGTAAATAACATATCATTACTGGGTAACCATTGTATTAATGCTATTTAACCTTTTTTTCAAATTTCAGGAGAATGTTTATTGTAGTCTATTGTAACCTGTATTATACAAGCACTATTAGTGTGTTTCATGTAACCAATGAAAAAATAAAGTAATTTGTGTTTAATGGTTATCTTCAACGTTTGTACTGTTTAATTGTACAAGTAAACTACAAATGAAACTATCTATACTGTACAAGTAAACTACAAATGAAACTGTTTATACTGTACAAGTAAACTACAAATGAAACTATTTATACTGTACAAGTAAACTACAAATGAAACTATTTATACTGTACAAGTAAACTACAAATGAAACTATTTATACTGTACAAGTAAACTACAAATAAAACTATTTATACTGTACAAGTAAACTACAAATAAAACTATTTATACTGTACAAGTAAACTACAAATAAAACTATTTATACTGTACAAGTAAACTACAAATAAAACTATTTATACTGTACAAGTAAACTACAAATGAAACTATTTATACTGTACAAGTGCACTACAAATAAAACTATTTATGCTGTACAACAGGGTTAACACGTTGAAGGGGACTACAAATAAAACTATTTACACTGTACAACACGGTTAACACGTTGAAGTGCACCACAAATAAAACTGTTTATACTGTAGAACAGGGTTAACACGTTGAGTGCACTACAAATAAAACTATTTATACTTTACAACAGGGTTAACACGTTGAAGTGCACTACAAATAAAACTGTTTATACTTTACAACAGGGTTAACACGTTGAAGTGCACTACAAATAAAACTGTTTATACTGTACAACAAGGTTAACTAAAAAACTAGTAGCTGTGCTGTTGAACTGATGTCAGTCGGCTTGTTTGCTGCCAATGAGAAGTAGACAAAGTTGGCAGCTTTATTTGAAAGTGGTCTTGTCACGTCTGCTGAGAGGTGTGAAATTTTTCGGTGAACTTTCGTACGATTCAAAGCCACCATCTGTAACTTGCGAACTTTTTCACCGGACACAACTTTTCCAATGCAGTAATCATACATTGCTTGATAAAATAACCATCAGTGAACGGTTGGCCAGATTTCGCTATCATCAACGAAATATCGTAACTGACCTCACATGCTGCACCTAAATCTGCTGACTGGTTTGAGAAAACGTTCTGCTGGTGATTCAGCGACCGCCGCAGATATTCAATTTAGCTGTTCGTTCATCACCGACATCGTCGTGGAAATCTTCATGCTTCGACTCATAATGACACTTTATGTTGGATACCTTCGACACTGCTACTGTCGAATCACACAGCAGACAAATCACGTTCTTCTGTTCTTAAACAAAACAGTACCGTGCAGTCCAATCATCATGAAACTGACGGTTTTCCTCGTCAACTTTTCTTTTACGATTAGCTACCATTTTGCTCGTAAATAAATCTCGAAGAACAATTGGAACGCGTGAGATTTCGTAATCACGGAAATATAACGTCATGGCGCCAATGATTGAATGCCAGTGTATTAACGAGATCTGCTTATTAAATTTTCTTTACTGCTCGTCACAAGTATGGAACCATCCAAACATGTGGTCAGCTTCCGGTCAATTACCTCTTTCTTTGTGAACCTGACGATGACCGAAGAAGGTCGAAACATTGTTCGCTCTTCTATTTAAAATATTTTCTCAACCCAAACGACCCGTTTTTGCATATAAAAAGGTATATTGTTGTAATTAAAGTTACCCTAACATTTCTGTTTCATGAAAATACAGTTAAATAGCCTGTCTAATGTAACAATATGTATAGTGTGAAACTTATAACTAGCGATAACTATTTGTGTAGTGTGAAACTTGTAAGTAGCAATAACTATTTGTATAGTGTGAAGCTTGTAACTAGCGGTAACTATTTGTATAGTGTGAAGCTTGTAACTAGTGGTAACTATTTGCATAGTGTGAAGCTTGTAACTAGCGGTAAGTATTTGTATAGTGTGAAGCTTGTAACTAGCGATAACTATTTGTATAGTGTGAAACTTGTGACTAGCGGTAACTATTTGTATAGTGTGAAACTTGTAAGTGGAGGTAACTATTTGTATATTGTGAAACTTGTAACTAGCGGTAACTATTTGTATAGTGTGAAGCTTGTAACTAGCGGTAACTATTTGTACAGTGTGAAACTTGTAACTAGCGGTAACTATTTGTATAGTGTGAAGCTTGTAACTAGCGGTAACTATTTGTACAGTGTGAGACTTGTAAGTAGCGGTAACTATTTGTGTAGTGTGAAACTTGTAACTAGCGATAACTATTTGTATAGGGTGAAGCTTGTAACTAGCGGTAATTATTTGTATAGTGTGAAACTTGTAACTAGCGTTAACTATTTGTCGAGTGTGAAGCTTGTAACTAGCGATAACTGTTTGTATAGTGTGAAACTTGTAAGTAGCTGGAACTATTTTTTTAGTGTGAAACTTGTGACTAGCGGTAACTATTTGTATAGTGTGAAACTTTTAAGTGGCGGTAACTATTTGTATAATGTGAAACTTGTAACTAGCGATAACTATTTGTATAGTGTGAAGCTTGTAACTACCGGTAACTATTTGTATAGTGTGAAACTTGTAACTAGCGGTAACTATTTGTATAGTGTAAAGCTTGTAACTAGCGGTAACTATTTGTATTGTGTGAAACTTGTCACTAGTGGTAACTATTTGTATTGTGTGAAACTTTTAACTAGCGGTAACTATTTGTATAGTGTGAAGCTTGTAACTAACAATAACTATTTGTATAGTGTGAAACTTGTAAGTAGCGATAACTATTTGTACAGTGTGAAACTCTTAAGTGGCGATATTTATTTGTATAGTGTGAAACTTGCAAGTGGCGGTTTACTATTTGTATAGTGTGAAACTTGTAAGTGGCGGTTTACTATTTGTATAGTGTGAAACTTTTAAGTGGCGGTAACTATTTGTGTAGGGTGAAGCTTGTAACTAGTGTTAACTATTTGCATAGTGTGAGACTTGTAAGTAGCGGTAACTATTTGTATAGTGTGAAACTTGTAACTAGCGATAACTATTTGAATAGTGTGAAGCTTGTAACTAGTGGTAACTATTTGCATAGTGTGAAATTTGTAACTAGCGGTAACTATTTGTATAGTGTGAAGCTTGTAACTAGCGATAACTATTTGTATAGTGTGAAGCTTGTAAGTAGCGGTAACTATTTTTACAGTGTAAAGCTTGTAAGTAGTGGAAGCTATTTGTACAGTGTGAAGCTCATAACTAGCGATAGCTATTTGTATAGTGTGAAACTTGTAACTAGGAGTAACTATTTGTATAGTGTGAAGCTTGTAACTAGCGGTAACTATTTGTATAGTGTGAAGCTTGTAACTAGCGATAACTATTTGTATAGTGTGATGCTTTTTACTTGCGGTAACTCTTTGTATAGTGTGAAGCTTGTAACTAGGAGTAACTATTTCTATAGTGTGAAACTTGTAACTAGCGGTAACTCTTTGTATAGTGTGAAACTTGTAAGTAGCGGTAACTATTTGTATAATGTGGAACTTGTAACTAGGGGGAACTATTTGTATAGTGTGAAACTTGTATATAGCGGTAGCTATTTCTATAATGTGAAACTTGTAACTTGCGATAACTATTTGTATAGTGTTAAGCTTGTAACTACCGGTAACTATTTGTATAGTGTGAAGCTTGTAACTAGCGGTAACTATTTGTATAGTGTGAAGCTTGTAACTAGCGATAAATATTTGTTTTGTGTGAAACTTGTAAGTAGCGGTAACTATTTGTACAGTGTGAAACTTGTAAGTAGCGGTAACTATTTGTATAGTTTGAAAATTGTAAGTGGCGATATTTATTTGTATAGTGTGAAACTTGTAAGTGGCGGTAACTATTTGTATAGTGTGAAGCTTGTAATTAGTGGTAACTATTTGTAAAGTGTGAAATTTGTAACTAGCGGTAACTATTTGTATAGTGTGAAACTTGGAACTAGCAGTAACTATTTGTATAGTGTGAAGCTTGTAACTAGCGGTAACTATTTGTATTGTGTGAAACTTGTAACTAGCGGTAACTATTTGTACAGTGTGAAACTTGTAAGTAGCGGTATGTATTTGTATAGTGTGAAGTTGTTAGGCAGGTGTAACTACTTATGTAGTTTAGTGTGAAATGAGAACTGGAGTCTTTTCATACAGCGTGAAACTTTCACACCACATCTAGAGTGTTACATTATTGGTATTTGAACTGATATAAAATATATTATTTTCTTAGTATAAGTTGCTGGTTTCAAAATTAGATGAATTTTAATTTTTGGAATAATATGATAATTTACAATCGTAGATATTAAGTTAAAACATAAATACAAACAGCCAGATAATATCAATCGATAGTTTGACATCGATTACGTCAATTTATTAGTTTTATATTTCATTTAGTCGTAGTTTTTTAAAGTAATGGTAATTTGTCATGCTAGGTAACATTTGATTTTTCTATTTTAAATATTACGTTCAACATGAATAAGCCAACAGTTCGTAATATCTGAAGAGATGTCGGCATATCAGTGTTATTTGTATATCTCTAATGCAGAGATGTCGACACATCAGTATTATGTGTATATCTCTAATGCAGAGATATCGACACATCAGTATTATGTGTATATCTCTAATGCAGAGATATCGACACATTAGTGTTATTTGTATATCTCTAATGCAGAGATATCGACACATCAGTATTATGTGTATATCTCTAATGCAGAGATATCGACACATCAGTATTATGTGTATATCTCTAATCCAGAGATATCGACACATCAGTGTTATTTGTGTATCTCTAATGCAGAGATATCGACACATCAGTATTATGTGTATATCTCTAATGCAGAGATATCGACACATCAGTGTTATTTGTGTATCTCTAATGCAGAGATATCGACACATTAACATAGATTGAAAATAAAGTAACTTTATAGCAGCTGATAAAATAACATTACAGTTTCAACGTTATAGTTTAAGGTCCATTTTTGAACTCTCTATAGCTGTGGCACTTCACCTTATTTTCCCTTGTTCTACTTTCTCACCAAGGAACACCCTTTCTCTTTTACTTTATATAAAAAGTAAAAAAATTGTAAAAAAAACACTTTTTCAAACTTTAGTTTTTCACTTATCATAAAACATTTTCGAGGAAGTTTCTTTAGTGAAACTCTTAAAAAGACAGAATGTCGCAAAGTTCGTGAATATTGACAGTGTCAGTATTGTCAGTCCATGAATGTCATGAAGATTACATTCTTGCTTTAGTGGCTTACCTCTCGACGATGGGTGAAAAGTACGTGTGACATTTGAGAACTGTTCCAGGAAGAAAAGCTGACAATTTCTTTTTATGTCAATCCCCTTTTGCAATACCCTTCGTTTTTATTTTAAAAAAGAATTACACCATGTGTTCAAAATAGATAGATAAATAGATATAGGGGTACATAACTGAGGGTCATTGTTAGAACTGTTTTAGTGGACAGTGAACAAATCCCTTCAAAACAAAACTCTTTTTTATTTGCTCTTGCAGTTTTAATAAAGATTTTCTTAAGCATTTCATTCTGTAGCATTTTACAAAAAATATTCGAACAGTATAATTTATCCTAATAGTATTCACGTTCATGAAGCAACACCAATATCACGGTGCAGTGCGTGGTGGCTAGCTAATGTCAAATGCCTGTTGTAAAACGAAAACTGACATCTATTAAACTATCCATAATCCATTACTTTTGTAAGAATTAACGACTGAAAATCATGAAATACAATGCAATATAGAATCAAACAATAAGTTATAATTGGCGCCCTCACAATGTAGCATGAGATGAAAACACTTCATTCTGCTATCTAACAAAAGTGTTATGAAGAAAGTCGTAGACTATTCCTTGCTGAACCAATTCTAGATGGTCTGGAAGATGTAGGTTATGTGAGTAAATGTAACTACATAGCATTTTATGTTGGTCCTTGATGGTCTGGAGGATGTAAGTTATGTGAGTAAATGTAACTACATAGCATTTTATGTTGGTTCTTGATGATCTGGAGGAATCTACATAATGTGAGTAAATGTAACTACATAGCATCTTATGTTGGTCCTTGATGGGATGGAGGATGTCATACTGAAACTACTATAAATAAAGCTAGCCTTTATCATTCATATAACTATCAAGCTGTCTTTTAAACACAGTGGAATTTACTGCCACCACAACAACTGAAGGCAATCCATTCTATAGGCCAACAATTCTGTTTGAAAAAATCAATTTGTCTTAGCTGAATACGGTTTAAATCTTGCCTAAAATCTATGTGTCTTATAGGTCTCACTGTTAAGTATGGACGACGTTGATGGCACCACATTATCAATTCCTTTTACAACCTTAAACAGTTCAAATATACCTTCTATAGAATTTCTTTTTTACAAGAAAAAACAATTTTAAGGATCGGAATCCCTTTTCATATGAGAACTCCTCTATCGAAGGTACCAATTTGGTAACCCTCCTCCGAACTCTTTCCAATAATTCAATGTCCTTTGTACGGTTAGGATCCCAGTACTGAACATAATACTTCAAATATCACCTAAACAGTGACATGTACGTTGAAATTATAACCCATTTAGACTTGTGTTTATTATTTCTTTAGATACAACTGAAGATCCTATTTGTACTATAACTAGCTACAGAACACTACTAGGATGGCTTTATAGAGTGATAAACTATTACACTAGGACTTTTTTTCTTCATGATACTATTAAGGTTATTCTTATTCAAGGTATAATTATAACTGAAATAGAATGCACATACAACATCTTGCACCTGCTATAACTAAACTCCATCTACAACTGATTTGTTCAACTCACTAGATGAGATAAATCCTTTTGCAAATCACAAGCGTTCTCTTTACAGTTAACAAGAACAAAGATCTTGATATCACTAACAAATTTAAGTAATTTATTTACCATTACTTTATCTATGACAAAGGTACAAAATCTATAGAGAAATTTAAAAGAGGTCTGATTGCAGAAAAAAATGAGCCAGGAGTATTATCTACCAAGGAATCTAAAAACCACACAAATTTAACTGAAACAGTTACCACAGTTAACCATAAAGAACACAGAAACACTTAACACAAGGAACGCAAGTCTGGTGAAACATTATTACAAGTAATCAAACAGCTAAACAATATTGATATAAAATTCTGTCACAACTAATGTAATAAACACACAAAATCAATATTAATATATATGTAAAATATAAGAAGCACATTAAGATATCAGAATCATCTACCACACACACACACACACACACACATATATATATATATACACACACACATTTTATACACTGCTGGCCAAAATCTTGAGGCCAATGAACATAAACAAAAAATATGCATTTTGTGTTGTAAGACTCAACTACTTATTTGAGTAGAGCTTCGGAAAATGAGAATGAGAAAAGTAAAAATAATTTTTTTTCGCCTTTAATGGAGAAAATGCGAACACTATGAAATTAGCCTAAATACTAGCTGGTCAAAAGCTCAATACTATACCAGAAGGAAATCCTAAACAGGGTAGGAAATGCCTAACAAGAGGTCTCAATAGTGAGTTGCACTGTCTTTATTGCGAATAACTGTAAACATTCCCTTTGGCATGGTCCATGTAAGCGTTTGTTGAAAGCTAGTTGGAATGTTATTTCAAGTGGAGAAGATGGCTTCACGAAGATCATGCATTGCTTGGAATTGACGTCCATTTCTATAGACTTCCCTTTTGCCATCCATTTCCAAACATTTTCAATGGGGTTTAGTCTGGGCGAACACGCTGAATGGTCCAAAAGAATCGCGTTTTTCGTCATGAAGAAGTTCTTTGTTTTTCGGGCATTGTGGATTGCAGCGCTATCCTGCTAAAAGATCCGTTCATTTCCACACAAGCGAGGGCTTTTAGTCAATAAGTATGCTCTCTCCAACATGCCAATGTAGCCAGCTGCTGTTTGACGCCCCTGTATAACCTGAAGCTCCATTGTTCCATGGAAGGAGAAAGCACCCCAGATCATGATGGAACCTTCTCCACTGTGTCGTGTAGAAAATGTTTCTGGTGGGATATCCTTATCGTGCCAGTAATGTTGGAAGCCATTTGGACCATCCAGGTTAAATTTTTGTTCTCATCAGAGAACAAAACCTTCCACTTTTCTAGTCTCATGTTTGTTGCTTTTAAACAAAGTTTAACCGAGCTGTTTCGTGGTGTGGAAGGAGGCATGGCCTTTGAAGGCGTTTACGGTTTTTAAAGCTTTTCTCTCGCAGATGCCGTCTTATTGTTCTTGAGCTGCATTCTTCGTCCGTAAGGGCCTTAATTTGGTTCGACGATCGGCTGGTGTCTTGCCGGACAACATGTAGAATCCTCCTGCTCAACGCCGGCGAAATTTTCTTGGGCCGACCACTTGAAATTCTCGTTCCCTATCTCTCAGAGCCTTTTAAGACATTTGCAACAGCAGTTTTACTGCGCCCAAACTCACCAGTTATAGAACATTGAAAGCGACCTTGCTTTTGCAGCTCGACAATTCTGCCGCGTTCAAAAATTTCACAAACAACATCAACTACAAGAAATCTAGAAAGCAGACAATGTCCATTTAAGCATCAACTAAACTGAATCTGACAACTAGACAAGATCGATATAAGCCTGAAATAAACTGAATCTAACAACCAGACGAAGTCCATATAAACATCAACTTCATGAATTCTTACAACCACCTAGGTTCCTTGCTACAAATAAAAATAACCAACTTCCATAAAGGCGAAGACCAAATGCCACTTAACGTGTTCACAGGAACATAACCTTAGGCAATGATACGAGAAACATTATCTGAAAGGAATTTAACCAGAATGCAAGGTTTACAGAAACACCTACCACATGGTACTTAACTGGCAGATAAGATCTACAGAGACAACTATTACATGATATCTAACCATCTCAGAAACTTCATGAAGACATTATCCACAAATAACCTAACAAACAGAAAACGTTTGTGGAAACATCGAACACAAGGAATTTGACAAGCAGGCAAATTCTATTAAAAATACAAGAAAAGTTTTGTTTGTTTGTTTTAAACTTCGTGCGCAGCTAACGAGGGTTATCTGTGCTAGCCGTCCCTAATTTATCAGTGTAAGACTAGATGAAAGACACTTAGTCATTACCACCCATCGCCAACTCTTTGACCACTCTTTTTTACCAATGAATAGTGGGCTTGATCGTAAGTTTATAACGTCCCTACGGCTGAATGAGCGACCATGTTTAAATCTCAGAAACAAACCATATGATTAGACCAGATGAAAACATATTATATGTTACAGAGTAAAAAACATGTTATACGTACCTTGTTTTAAAGTTCAGTATTTTTTTCTTTAAAGACAACACTAGTATGATAACAATAAACATAAACACAACAGAAAAAAATAAGTTATTTGAAACGTTTCACAGTATAAACTGTTTAGAAACGTTTTTCATCCCAAGTGTGTGAAAGGGAGTTGCAGTTAGTTTTCACTGATATGCTGGTTTATTTGTTTATAAGAACAACCTTCAACAACCAAGTACATCGAGATCCCAGTGGGACCAATATTGTCTTAGTTAAATGCAGGAGACATGAGGTCTGTTTAAAGCTATAGCGGATACTAAATTATCACTGTGGATGGGCATGATTGTAATATTTATGGTGAACTCACGAATGAAAGTATGTGGTGTGTTTGTCGAAATATTTCGGTTCGAGACATTCCCAACCGCAGTCCAGCATGTTAATCAGCAGTCCAAAACTCAGACACTGGCATAACTGGCCGCAATATTTAAGACATTTGTAGGTTTTGCATATTTAAAGAAATTTGTCTTGTTGGAGACTTTTATACCACGACTAAATATTTAAATTTAAAGAAAGTATCATACTATGAGAAACTAAAATAGAAGAAAGTACAGTAAAACTATCTTCCGTATTTGGTGTATTCTGTGCACTTGTTTCAGTTTTATAAAACAAACTGAGAATAATCACCTAGCAGTCGAATAAAGAAAGTGATTATAAATATGGTGTGTGAATAATACGGTTTTGTATATACAGTATTTAGACTTTCTCTTGAAAGGTTTACTATTTATAATTAAATAGTTGATGTTATGAATAACATTGACGACACAAATAACTGGCTTGTTTATAATGTGATTATATCAGAGATATACTTGTTTTCGAAAATGAACTTAACACCGTTGTAAGGTTGGGAGAATAGATTTTATTGTAATAGACAAACAGTCGGTAAGAGAGACATAATATTGGTACACTTTGTTACAACGTTTCGCCAGTATTACCAATGTTTCACAGTGTGCAGTAAAGTAAACAAACAGTTCACAAACCAACCAAAACCACACTTCGTTTCCATAAAGCTTGAAAAGTGGGCGATGTACCTTCCTTTCAAAGTGATAGGGTGTTATATCAGTCAAGGTGCAAAAGTCTTGACAGGTTACCAATGGTATTATAACGGTAAAATTGGGTGCAGTGCAGCTGTTAAAGGGTTAACATAGTTCACACGCCTTCCGACAGTTTCCTTCCATATAACTCGCGTAAGGAACACAGTATCCTTTTTTCGCCCACGTGTCACATTTCGTATTCCGGTTTATACAGACACTCACTAGATCTCCTGTCAAGTGAAAAATAAGCAGTTAGTATAGTAGCACGTGTAACAAACGCATGTATTAAAACCTAAAATTAGGGTTCCATCATTCTACAGTTAGGGGTATACAATGTGAAATGTTACAGTTTAAATCGTATCATAAGAAATAACTGCGTTGTATCAGTACTATATACACTTTAATATCATGATAGTGGGATACTGTACATCAGTACTACATACACTTTAATATCATGATAGTGTAATACTGTATATCAGTACTACATACACTTTAATATCATGATAGTGTGATACTGTATATCAGTACTGTATACACTTTAATATCATGATAGTGTGATACTGTATATCAGTACTGTGTACACTTTAATATCATGATAGTGGGATACTGTATATCAGTACTATATACACTTTAATATCATGATAGTGTGATACTGTATATCAGTACTACATACACTTTAATATCATGATAGTGTAATACTGTATATCAGTACTACATACACTTTAATATCATGATAGTGTGATACTGTATATCAGTACTGTATACACTTTAATATCATGATAGTGGGATACTGTATATCAGTACTATATACACTTTAATATCATGATAGTGTGATACTGTATATCAGTACTGTATACACTTTAATAACATGATAGTGTGACACTGTATATCAGTACTGTATACACTTTAATAACATGATAGTGTGATACTGTATATCAATACTGTATACACTTTAATAACATGATAGTGTGACACTGTATATCAGTACTATATACACTTTAATAACATGATAGTGTGATACTGTTTATCAATACTGTATACACTTTAATAACATGATAGTGTGATACTGTATATCAGTACTATATACACTTTAATAACATGATAGTGAGATACTGTATATCAGTACTGTATACACTTTAATATCATGATAGTGGGATACTGTATATCAGTACTACATACACTTTAATATCATGATAGTGTAATACTGTATATCAGTACTGTATACACTTTAATATCATGATAGTGTGATACTGTACATCAGTACTATATACTATATACACTTTAATAACATGATAGTGTGATACTGTATATCAGTACCATATACACTTTAATATCATGATAGTGTGACACTGTATATCAGTACTATATACACTTTAATAACATAATAGTGTGATACTGTTTATCAATACTGTATACACTTTAATAACATGATAGTGTGATACTGTATATCAGTACTATATACACTTTAATAACATGATAGTGAGATACTGTATATCAGTACTGTATACTTTTTAATAACATGATAGTGAGATACTGTATATCAGTACTGTATACACTTTAATAACATGATAGTGTGACACTGTATATCAGTACTGTATACACTTTAATAACATGATAGTGTGATACTGTATATCAATACTGTATACACTTTAATAACATGATAGTGTGACACTGTATATCAGTACTATATGCACTTTAATAACATGATAGTGAGATACTGTATACACTTTAATAACATGATAGTGTGATACTGTATATCAATACTGTATACACTTTAATAACATGATAGTGTGACACTGTATATCAGTACTATATGCACTTTAATAACATGATAGTGAGATACTGTATACACTTTAATAACATGATAGTGAGATACTGTATATCAGTACTGTATACTTTTTAATAACATGATAGTGTGATACTGTTTATCATTACTATATACACTTTAATAACAGAATAGTGTGACACTGTTTATTGGTACTATATACTTTTTAATAACATGATAGTGAGATACTGTATATAAGTACTGTATACACTTTAATAACATGATAGTGTGACACTGTATATCAGTACTGTATACACTTTAATAACATGATAGTGAGATACTGTATATCAGTACTGTATACTTTTTAATAACATGATAGTGAGATACTGTATATCAGTACTGTATACACTTTAATAACATGATAGTGTGACACTGTATATCAGTACTGTATACACTTTAATAACATGATAGTGTGATACTGTATATCAATACTGTATACACTTTAATAACATGATAGTGTGACACTGTATATCAGTACTATATGCACTTTAATAACATGATAGTGAGATACTGTATACACTTTAATAACATGATAGTGTGATACTGTTTATCAATACTGTATACACTTTAATAACATGATAGTGAGATACTGTATATCAGTACTGTATACTTTTTAATAACATGATGGTGTGATACTGTTTATCATTACTATATACACTTTAATAACAGAATAGTGTGACACTGTTTATTGGTACTATATACTTTTTAATAACATGATAGTGAGATACTGTATATAAGTACTGTATACACTTTAATAACATGATAGTGTGACACTGTATATCAGTACTGTATACACTTTAATAACATGATAGTGTGATACTGTATATCAATACTGTATACACTTTAATAACATGATAGTGTGACACTGTATATCAGTACTATACACACTTTAATAACATGTTAGTGTGATACTGTATATCAGTACTGTATACACTTTAATAACATGATAGTGTGGTTTTATTGTTCTATGCTCTCAGTGTAGATATTTTTAGTTCACCTACCGCACGTTTGACAGGACACTTTACAGTTGACTAACATCCACTCAGGGTTTTTCTTACATTCTCCCTGTTCAGCCCATAAAACACAGTTTTTATCGTTGTCAGAACACTTGGTATCTGTATAATGGAGTAAACATGGTGAAGCAGTTTTTACATGTGAACTATGAGACACACACTTCTTCATAACACAATGTACTTAACCTTACTATTTGGACTTTCAACTTGCTTTTGTTGGAAATAAATTTAGTGCACCTGACAAATATCATCTGTAAATTACTACTATTCGTTTCACTCTTGTGTAGTATATATTATATTGTCTCGGATTGTGAAAACCGTAAACTGTAAATTATAATATTTTATTAAAGGAATTTTATGGATTGGGATTTTTTTCAGGATGTGGACTTATATATCTGGCGTCGAGGCCTGTAAATATGTTTATATCACTGTTTCTTTCAGGTGATAGAGAACACACGTAACCACTTAGAACACGTGCTAAATACCATTGTAAGAAGTATCGTTAAAACTGATTTGTTTCAGGTGAAAATCAGACTTGAAAATTTCGTTAACATGCAACACTATACTAAACATATTTTGTGACTCAGTGTCAGAGGAAATGTCTAACAATGGTTACGGTAATCATCCATTGTTTGAAGCTGGTGGTCTGGTATGTTTTGACCTCTTAAATGTAATTATTTCCATCAATCCAATGATCTTTAAGTTTTATACGTTATCGGTAACCTTCAAGGTTAACATACAGCTGCAATAGCCTTTAAGATAAGAATCAACTGGATGAACGGAGATGAGTTTACCTGGTGTAGTTGTGGTTTTATTGGGTGCAGTTGTTCTGACCTCACAACTATACAACTTGTTGATTTTTCTGATGTCTGTTTGGCTGAATCCTCGCCTCTGACCAATAGTAGCCTCTGATTTGATAGGCCTGATAGTTGGCTGATACTGGCTTCTAGCAAAGGCAAATCCATTGTAGTGCATAACCGATCCGTAGTCATAGGGTTCATCTAGGTGTTGAATTTTCTTCAAGGTGTATTTAGCAAAGTTATACTCCATTCCTACCAAATAAAAATAATTAGATACTTACAGCTGAAAACTATGAGAACAGTAAAGACAGTGGAACTAGGAAGTGAAATTAAACTACTTTGATCTTCTCATAATCATTATTAAAAAGATAAAACAATGTGTCAGTTGGAGACGAATGAACTTTGATTTTATTGATCATTGTAAACACAAACAGTGTTGTGTTTCAACCAAACTGCTGAAATACACAGCAATCTGTCTTCTTAAAGTTATTTTCCTTTTAACGTGTTTAGAACTACCGTCTTGAATACTTATATGTTAGATCTTTCGCATGTTTTAAAGGATACCTTCTTGAATATTATTCCAAAGGACTTCCACGTAGTCGTCTCTATCTGCTCTGCTCTGCTCGTGCCAGAAACCCACAGCGTGCATCAGCTCGTGAATCACAACACCGACGTAAACACAGCCATCTCCCAGGGAAACAATTTGTACGCCTTTGTTCCTACCGACAAGAGAACTGCAACTGTTCCAGAAAGAAAAAAGGAAGAACTGGTAGAAGACAGCAGTTCGAATACTAGAAATAACATATCCAGGTTATATCCTAAATAACACATGTAACAAATAAGACAACAGTTCGAATACTAGAAATAACATATCAAGGTTATATCCTAAATAACACATGTAACAAATAAGACAACAGTTCGAATACTAGAAATAACATATCCAGGTTATATCCTAAATAACACATGTAACAAATAAGACAACAGTTCGAATACTAGAAATAACATATCAAGGTTATATCCTAAATAACACACGTAACAAATAAGACAACAGTTCGAATACTGGAAATAACATATCCAGGTCATATCCTAAATTACACATGTAACAAATAAGACAACAGTATGAATACTAGAAATAACATATCCAGGTTATATCCTAAATAACACATGTAACAAATAAGACAACAGTATGAATACTAGAAATAACATATCCAGGTCATACCATAAATAGCACATGTAACAAATAAGACAGCAGTTCGAATACTGGAAATAACATATCCAGGTCATACCCTAAATAACACATGTAACAAATAAGACAGCAGTTCGAATACTAGAAATAACATATCCAGGTCACATTCTAAATAACACATGTACAAATAAGACAGCAGTTCGAATACTAGAAATAACATATCCAGGTCATATCCTAAATTACACATGTAACAAATAAGACAACAGTTCGAATACTAGAAATAACATATCCAGGTCATATCCTAAATTACACATGTAACAAATAAGACAACAGTATGAATACTAGAAATAACATATCCAGGTCACATTCTAAATAACACATGTAACAAATAAGACAACAGTTCGAATACTAGAAATAACATATCCAGGTCATATCCTAAATAACACACGTAACAAATAAGACAACAGTTCGAATACTAGAAATAATATATTCAGGTCATATCCTAAATTACACATGTAACAAATAAGACAACAGTATGAATACTGGAAATAACATATCCAGGTCATACCCTAAATAGCACATGTAACAAATAAGACAACAGTTCAAATACTGGAAATAACATATCCAGGTCATACCCTAAATAACACATGTAACAAATAAGACAGCAGTTCGAATACTAGAAATAACATATCCAGGTCATATCCTAAATAACACACGTAGCAAATAAGACAGCAGTTCGAATACTAAAAATAACATATCCAGGTCATATCCTAAATAACACATGTAACAAATAAGACAGCAGTTCGAATACTAGAAATAACATATCCAGGTCATATCTTAAATAACACACTTAACAAAAAAGACAGCAGTTCGAATACTAGAAATAACATATCCAGGTCATATCCTAAATAACACATGTAACAAATAAGACAACAGTATGAATACTAGAAATAACATATCCAGGTTATATCCTAAATTACACATGTAACAAATAAGACAGCAGTTCGAATACTAGAAATAACATATCCAGGTCATATCTTAAATAACACACTTAACAAAAAAGACAGCAGTTCGAATACTAGAAATAACATATCCAGGTCATATCCTAAATAACACACGTAGCAAATAAGACAGCAGTTCGAATACTAGAAATAACATATCCAGGTCATATCCTAAATAACACATGTAACAAATAAGACAGCAGTTCGAATACTAGAAATAACATATCCAGGTCACATTCTAAATAACACATGTAACAAATAAGACAGCAGTTCGAATACTGGAAAAAATATATTCAGGTTATATCTTAAATAATACACTTAACAAAAAAGACAGCACTTCGAATACTGGAAATAACATATCCAGGTCATATCCTAAATAACACAAGTAACAAAGAAGACAGCAGTTTGAATACTAGAAATAATATATTCAGGTCATATCTTAACTAACACACTTTACAAAGAAGACAGCAGTTCGAATACTGGAAATAATATATTTTGGTCATATCTTAAATAACACACGTAAGAAAAAAGACAGCAGTTCGAATACTAGAAATAACATATCTAGGTCATATTCTAAATAACACAAGTAACAAAGAAGACAGCAATTCGAATACCAGAAATAATATATGCAGATTACATCCTAAAGAATACAAATTATAAAGAAGACAGCAGTGTGAATACTAAAAATAACACATCGTGTTCAATTCTAAATAACAAGAAGCTAAAACGCCAGCAATGTATTATTATGAATACTATAAACATTGTATGTGCCAATGAAAATAGCAGTGTATTAACATAAACACTATAAATATTGTAAGTGTATTAATATGAACAACATAAATATTGTAAATGGTAAAGAAGACAGTAAGGGTATTATTATGAATACTATAACCATTGTAAGTAGAAAAGAATAACAGATTATATAATTTTATCACACTGATATTTAAAAAATTTTGTTTTCGCAATTGAATCGGCCCCCCAGTGGCTAAGCGGCATGTCTGCGGACTTGCACGCTGAAATCCGAGTTTCGATACCCGTGGTGGGCAGAGCACAGATAGACCATTGTGTAGCTTTGTGCTTAATTCAGAACAACAAGAACAGCAACTGAGTCCTGGTGACTCAAAGGTAAGCTTACAATTATATTTTGTTTGATATCAGACTTCTATATCTCTTTTGTTGACACAACATTGTTAATTCATAACCACGCCGAAAGGTGTCTAAACAAATAAATTAATAATCAGAGCTTGAAACAAAATTTCGATGACTTTGACCATTCACTCCGTTCTGCAATTTATAGATTCACAGTTCTAGCTTATCCAGTAGTACAATCTTTGGTCACGTGACATTAGTGTTAGAGAAATTTTAATTGTAAAGAGAAAAAAAAAATGGCGAAATTTAATTGTTAATATTAAACATTTCGGTTGAAGAGTGAGAAATGTTTTACCAACAATTTTATATGTTAAAATTATCTTGTGATAACAACAAATGTTCAATTAATAGTCTCACGTCTTAAATTTGTATAATTCTTGTGATAACGACAAATGTTTAAGTAATAGTTTCACGTCTTAAATTTATCTACTGTAAGTCTTTGAATGACGACAAATGTTTAGCCCAGTGATTCTCAACCTGTGTGCCGCGATGTTTTTGAAAAACATTCAACTTGCTTGGGATTTTACAAGCAAGTCAAACACACAACAGTTAATAAAAGCTACTATAGAGACACTCTGTAACCTTCAAAAACATTCATTGGTTTTCATTTAACTCGAGCACTGAGAAGTTTATACTTGTTTTATGCATCAAACAATCAAACTGCTTTCTGGAAGAAGTTCTTATTCTGGGGTAAGTTACAGTTACAACACTGTAGGTACTTATTCTGGGGTAAGTTACAGTTACAACACTGCAGGTAGGAATTTTATATCACCTGCAGAGCTTCGTGCTTATCGTGTATGAATTAGCTTTATCATTTATCCACGGAAAAATATTTAAGAAGTGTGGTTCTGCAAAGAATTCTTCGAAAATCTCGCGGTTCAACAACATGAACAATCGAGGAAGCTTGTGAACTACATGAACAATCCGGGAAGCTTGTGAACTACATGAACAATCGAGAAAGCTTGTGAACTACATGAACAATCGAGGAAGCTTGTGAACTACATGAACAATCGAGGAAGCTTGTGAACTACATGAACAATCGAGGAAGCTTGTGAACTACATGAACAATCGAGAAAGCTTGTGAACAACATGAACAATCGAGGAAGCTTGTGAACTACATGAACAATCCAGGAAGCTTGTGAACTACATGAACAATCGAGGAAGCTTGTGAACTACATGAACAATCGAGGAAACTTGTGAACTACATGAACAATCGAGGAAGCTTGTGAACTACATGAACAATCCAGGAAGCTTGTGAACTACATGAACAATCCAGGAAACTTGTGAACTACATGAACAATCCGGGAAGCTTGTGAACTACATGAAGCTGCCCGACACAGAAAAATGTTCAATTTATAGCCTCACATCCTAATCTTATCTAATTCTTGTGATAATGCAATGCTTTGTTCTTACCTGTTTATTGTACTCACAGTGTGTTTACCTTCAGTCTAAGTTGTAACTGTACATATCTTACCTAATTTCCTCGACTCTAATTTTTAACTATATTTACGTTAACTATTTACCTAAACTATGAATTGTAACTGTATTCACGTTATCTATTTAACTCTAATGTGAATTGTAAATATATTGATTTAACTCAGTTATTTCGAACGTGTAATGTTACTACATTTATTACTAATAATCTGGACTTTCAGAGACAAATTAACTTTTTTACACGAAATACGTTTACTGTAAAAGAACAACTGAATTCATATTAGCCACAAAATGGTTTTAAAAACCAGCTTACCTATAGCCTGAGCTAATGTGGGTGTAGTCATATTCATAGCTTACCCATAGCCTAGGCTAATGTGGATATAGACATATTCATAGCTTACCCATACATAGCCTGGACTAAGTGGATGGAGTCATATTCATAGCTTACCCGTAGCCTGGACTAATGTGGATGTAGTCATATTCATAGCTTACCCATAGCCTGGACTAACGTGAATGTAGTCATATTCATAGCTTACCCATACATAGCCTGGACTAATGTGAATGTTGTCATATTCATAGCTTTCCCGTAGCCTGGACTAATGTGGATATAGTCATATTCATAGCTTACCCATAGCCTGGACTAATGTGGATGTAGTCATATTCATAGCTTACCCATAGCCTGGACTAATGTGGATGTAGTCATATTCATTAGTCCTAGAAACAAACCGGATACACGTGTGTTCTTCATATTCTCGAAAAGCGGCAGCAATAACTCTCCTGTCCCTAGTGGCTGGAAGACAAACTAAAATTATCAGTTTTTTTTTTTATACTTGATGAATTAAGCTTTTAACGCTTTTTAACAGACGATATTTTAATTTTCACCATCAGTAACTGAGAAGTTAATTGACTGAAGTTGAATAGTTATAATACATTTAAACGATAAAACCTTAGATTTTATAAGGACATTAGAACAGTAAATTCACCTTACATTAAAGCTTCATTTTAAAACAAAATCCATACTTACTGAAGTCAGGAGAAATGGTGTACGGTACAAGTCCATCTGGCCACATGGTACGACGGTCTCTTATGGCATTCCTTCCCTACGTAATAAATAAATGCTAGAGCACGTTTAAGAAATTATTTACTTCTGACTGATTAAATATTTCTGTGTTTTGAAGGACTTGTTTCTTTTGTTGTAGTTGTGCTTTCTCGGATAAAGAGTTCATGAGTTTACACTGGATTATCACAATTAAAAACAGTTGAACCATTCCAGACGTAATGAATTTTTTAAATGTAATTTTGAGGAACTTCGCCTAGCTAAAGAATAATTTATTATTCTATTATATTATATCATTTTTTCACGTATTTATTTCCCAGTGGCACATTAGTATATCTTTAGACTCGCACTGCTAGAACCCTCGTTTCGATACCTGTGGTGGATAAAAGGTCAACTCTAACAACAGTAATTATTTTTAAGGTAACTTTATGATAATGAATTATAAATGAAAATAGAAAACACGATTACATTCATTATAAGTAAAGAAACAATGACATTTGCAATTCTGATAAATAATATATTTTTATTTACTTATATATATTTTATATTTATCTGACTTGTAAAAATAATTGTTTCTTAGCTTTTTATCAAAATGTGTAAATCCTTTTAACATGCACTTCAAATTTTGAAAGACAACGAAAATTTACGTTCGATATACAAGCCAGGATTACAACATTATTAATGAAAACAACAATAAATACACAATATAGTATACCTTACGTAGGGAACCTGTAACGGCTATTTCGAAGTCGTCGTTTGGAATATTTCTGTCTATAATATCCACACTTAACCAAAGAAAACTCAGTTCGAAACCATAATTATATGACGTCAGAGGTTAACCTGACTGTGCTATTCATATTCATATACGTCAGTTTCGACCGTTCTCAGTTGATGGTATTAAATTTTCCTTCGCATAAACAAAACCTAATGCTTAGAAAAAACTCAAAACATAGACAATAAACTTAAAACTAAGGTAACTTAATAATAATATGATGTTAAGTTTCGTTACTCGGAGTATTGAACGGCACTATTTCAGGTAACTTTTTATCTGTCCTTTCTTCCAATTTATTTATAAGAAAGGGGTTAACTATTCAAAAAAATTGATATTTGTTTGTTTTTTGAATTTCGCGCAAAGGAACACGAGGGCTATCTGCGCTAGCCGACCCTAATTTAGCAGTGAAAGACAAGACTGAAAGCAGATAGTCACCACAGCTCACCGTCAACTCTGGGACTACACTTTTACCAACAAATAATGGGATTGACCGTCACTTTATAACGCCCCACGGCTAAAAGGGCGAGTATGTTTGGTGCGCCGGAGATTCGAACTCGCGACCCTTGGAGTACGAGTTGAACGCCTTAACCACCTGACTCGGAAGAAAGATGCCAAGAATAGCTTTAAACAAAAAATTACGACAATAAATCCGATAGAGGGCAGCTTATAATACGTTATTTGATATATATTTTTCATATTGTAATTTAGATATGAGTGTATTAGATATCTTACAATCAAATCTTCGACAATATCTCCTTCAAAATAGCCACTCTTCGCAATTGGATCATCTCCCTCTGGTGGCTTATAGTCAGAAACTATAAAGAAAGTAAAAAAATATTATGCTTGTAAAATAGAAGAAAACATTTATTTTAAATCCTGCTATTTTATTTAAGCTTAAATCGTTTATTAAAATAAATGATATTAAAGCCAGCTCTGATGACATTTAAAAAAAAGACGTAAATCTTTAGTTTCACAGTTTGTTAAATCGTGTTCGTCCTATATTTCAAAGGTTCTCAATACGTACATACTAAATGTTCAATTCCTCCAAAATCTTCGTCTCCGAGGGGTGTTCCTTGAATGGATGAAATAAATCAATGTGTTTTTCAGTAATTCAGTAACTGTTTTATGATATACATTACCTTTCCTATTCTAACTAGTAAGATTTTAATGTTAAAAATAAACTAAATATGTCGTGATGTAGAGCTATACAAGTTTAGCATCGGTTCCAACAGTTTTACATAACAACACTATCGTGCGTGCAAACCCTTTGTTAATCACAGAAATCAAAACAGATGTATTTAGAGCAAACAATGTTTTAGTTAGTTATAATACATTATTTTAGATATTAAACACAAGTACAATACCAGTTTCTTTTGTCTTAATATTGCTAAACAGAATTCTCATAGCAACTAATTCTTAATGCGAAACAATTACACTCGTGTCAAATCACAGTAACAATATGTAGGAATTATGGCATAAAGTTGGGTCTCCAAGTCACAATATGTCATGAAAGTGGTAGTAATAACAATATTACACGATCCAAATTTATGTCCTCTTATCACAAAATGAAAACAGGACAAAGTAACATTACTTTTAGAATACAGTTTACATCAAAGTTCTTGTTGTTTTACTGAAGTTATTACGAAACTCTTTATCAAGTAACAATGAATGTGTGACAACTAACTTTATATAACTCTGACCTACCAGTAGACAATCTGTGACAACTAACTTTATATAACTCTGACCTACCAGTAGACAATCTGTGACAACTAACTTTATATAACTCTGACCTATCAGTGGACAATCTGTGACAACTAACTTTATATAACTCTGACCTACCAGTAGACAGTCTGTGACAACTAACTTTATATAACTCTGACCTACCAGTAGACAATCTGTGACAACTAACTTTATATAACTCTGACCTACCAGTAGACAATCTGTGACAACTAACTTTATATAACTCTGACCTACCAGTAGACAATCTGTGACAACTAACTTTATATAACTCTGACCTACCAGTAGACAAGTCCTTTGTGGAATTCCTCTTTAGCTGAAACACAGAATAAAATATTTTAACATCTTTTGTTAACAGCAAATCACGAACATACGAATGAGAGTAACACACACATAAATGTAAGATTTTCTTAGGTGAATTACTTGAATAAGTATGACAGACGACCTTACTGCCACATTACTGGTGAGATTCCAGATATTTCTAGAACTACCTTGCTAGTTAACTGAGAATAACAACCGGACACATAATAAAGTTGATTTAATATGTACTGTGTTTTTTGACGAGTTGGTGAAGATAAATTTTGTGAGTATCACTCATTTTAACTAATACTTATCATGTGAACTTCTCTTTATAATCTTCTTTTAAAGAACTTTATCTCTTGTAAGAAACTTAATTATTGTTTATGTTCGTTAAAAGAGAGTTAAGGTGCGGTTATGCCTCTTAAAATAAATTAAAGAATATATATCTTAAAATCCACTTAATAATTACCTGTGTTCCTTATATATATATTAAATTTATATTTATATTTCTTACAAGAAACGTATAGTGTATTACATAGTTCTTGAGAGAGACTTAAGGCTTGCTTTTCTATTTTAAGAAACGTGTGGATGGTTTATTTATGTCTATTGAAACAAAACTGACATGCACTTAAAATATTTAGGACCAATGATTGCAGTAAAAATCCTGTTATTAAATATTATTAGTTCAAAATAGTGTGTATGTGTGCGTGTTTTGTATAGCAAAGCCACAAAGAGCTATCCGCTCAGTCCACCGAGGGGAATCGAGCCCCTGATTTTAGCGTTGTAAATCCGGAGACATACCGCTGTACTTACGGGAGCTAGTTCACAATAGACGTTCAGAATTCGATAAAAGATTTCTTCTGTTGGTTGTTGCTGGAGCTAATATAAGCAGTGGATTAATTATGTGTCATTGAAACTGTTTTGAAATTGGCGCAAAGCGACTCGAGAGCTATCTGTGCTAGCCGTCCCTAATTTAGCAGTGTAAGACTAGAGGGAAGGCAACTAGTCATTATCACCACCGCCAATTCTTGGGCTACTCTTTTACCAATGAATAGTGGGATTGACCGTCACATTATTACGCCCCCACGGCTGAAGGAGCGAGCATGTTTGGTGCAAAGGGAATGCGAACCCGCTACCCTTGGGGATTACGAGTCGCACGCCTTAACTCACCTGGCCATGCCGGGCCGTCATTAAAACAAAACCAAAACCTAAACAATGAGGGAGGACTTGTATGTTCGTGCTACAGCACAAACATCAACATTTCTAACAAAGCAGTGAATGTTTGTCTTACGCAATATGTTTTAATTGTTTTTAATTGTGTGGAACTAAATTTAACACTTTTATATTTACTTCAATTGTCAAATCTTTATTTTTGTGTATAAATATGTTCTAACCTCTGACCCCTTACTGAACTTTATAGTTATTATAACCTTGCATCTCTTACTGTTTTATAAAGGTGCACTCACGTGGAAATATTTAGTGAATGTTGTAAACTTAAACTCACCTCCCAGCTCTTACTGAATGTCGTAGACCTACACTCACCTCCGGTTTTATAGAATGTGGTAGACCTACACTTATCTCCCAGCTTTTACAGAATGTCGTAGACCAACACTTACCTCCCAGTCTTTACAGAATGTCGTAGACCTACACTCACCTCCCAGCTCTTACAGAATATCGTAGACCTACATTCACCTCCCAGGTCTTACAGAATGCTGTAGACCTACACTCACCTCCCAGTCTTCACAGAATGTCGTAGACATACACTCACCTCCCAGGTCTTACAGAATGCTGTAGACCTACACTCACCTCCCAGCTCTTACAGAATATCGTAGACCTACACTCACCTCCCAGGTCTTACAGAATGCTGTAGACCTACACTCACCTCCCAGTCTTCACAGAATGTCGTAGACATACACTCACCTCCCAGGTCCTACAGAATGCCGTAGACCTACACTCTCTTCCCAGTTCTTTCAGGATCTTGTAGACTTATACTCACCCCGACGTCAGCGACTGCTTTAACTGTGACAAAATCTGGAAGTACCAGCGTCAACAAGACCCCTTCGGCCTCATCTTGTGTCCTCGTGTATGAATCAGTTTCAACTTCTGGCCAAGTCGTCGTGTTTGAGTTAAAAGCTCTGATGGTGCGCGTCTCGCTTTCGAAGATTCCGAAGCAGATAAATGTCATGCATAATGTGTTCATATTCGTAACATAAACAACATCAAAGTTGTCTTCAACTATCTAAGACTTGTCGTCTTGAATGTTTGATATCAGAATACAATGATGTCAACGTGTCTTGGACAAAACTTTATATGGTGTGTCTCTTAATACGAAACTAAACAGAATCTTATCCGGTTTCACTGCAGTTTTTACAACAACCAATCAGTTTTAGTGTCACTGCTGAAAGATGTTTGTCGAATAAGACGTAACACGAAAAATAGATTATAAGGGCTGCTTTCTCTTAATTTTCGTTACATAATCGTCCAAAAATTTAATAAGATTCGTGAGTTAAGGGCGGTGCCCGTATGACCTGGTGTGTTTCAAATATGAGAAACATTTGAGAAAATGAGTGATCTATTCGTGAATTTCTTCCAAGACCCACATGCACGTTAACTTGTTAATATTAAGCGACCAGTTGAACTGGTTGACTTTAATGATGAAACTTTGTAGAATGGACGACAACTGCCTGTTGTGGAGACACGGATGTTGAGGACGACGTTTCGAAAGTCTTCCGTCTCTTTGCTATGTTTAACATGACTACTTTGCCCAAACAATCTGTCAAAGTTTGGACTTCAGTGCAACATAACAGTCATCACTTAACATTCTGTGGTATTTCAACGTCTAACCTAAACATAACAGTCATCACTTAACATTCTGTGGTATTTCAACGTCTAACCTAAACATAACAGTCATCACTTAACATTCTGTGGTATTTCAACGTCTAGCCTAAACATAACAGTCATCATTTAACATTTTGTGGTATTTCAACGTCTAACCTAACGCATTAAAAATATCGAAATGAAACTTTATTACATTAAACCTGTAAACCAGACATATCGTGTGAGTGATTTTCAAATTAAATTTCAAACACGCGGTCGGTTTAAGTGATATAAAAAATATAAATTATACTTAATATTCCAACGCCATATGATAAAGAAACAAATGCGCAGCTCATATTAAATAAGTTATACATGGAAACACGAAATTCTATCAAGACAAACTGATATTCGTTCTTTTGTGTAATATGGATTTAGTTAGTAAATTTTAATAGCATAATGAATATAAAATGTTAACATCTGTTAGTTATCCTTAGAAATTTTTTGGATTTTTTTTTTTTAATTTCGCGCTAAGCTACATGAGGGCTATCTGCGCTAGACATCCCTAATTTAGTAGTGTAAGACTACAGGGAAGGTAGCTAGTCAACATCACCCACCGCCTTTTTTTTGGAATACTCTTTTATCAACGAATAGTGGGATTGACCGTCACATTACAACGCTCCACAGCTGAAAGGGCGACCGCATTTGGTGTGACGTGGATTCTAACCCGCGACTCTCAGATTAGGAGTCGAACGCGTTAACCCACGAGGCCATGATGAGCTTTTCGATTAATAAAATCAATCGTACAATGTTTCTAGAAACTGTAAAATAAACTATGTTCTTAAAATTTAAATACGAAGTCAAAGGAAAACCTGGTCAGAAAGGTGTTTTGTTTACAGTAGAGGCCCAGCATGGTCAAGCGTGTTAAAGCGTTCGACTCGTAATCTGAGGGTCGCGGGTTCGCATCCCCTTTACGCCAAACATGCTCGCCCTTTCAGCCGTGGGGGGTTATAATGTGACGGTCAATCCCACTATACGTCGGTAAAAGAGTAGCCCAAGAATTGGCGGTGGGTGGTGATGATCAGCTGCCTTCCCTCTAGTCTTACACTGCTAAATTAGAGACGGCTAGCACAGATAGCCCTCGAGTAGCTTTGTGTGAAATTCAAAAAACAAACAATTTACAGTAGATGGCCCTAACTAATTTTTATTTTGTCATTTTCAGTCACACTCTGATCAGACTTTAAGATAAATAGTAAATTAGTGAAATATAACACTTAGGAGGTTATTCAACAATAGGTTGTGAAAATTACTGAAATGTTTTATCAAAATTACGATATTAATTTTATTATTATATTTAGGCTATGAATTACCAAATGGTAATCGTATTAGACTATGAATCCAAGGATCCGTGGATCGAGCCCACGTGCTATTTCGTGCGGTTGACTAACTACCTTCCTTCTTGTTCAGTGGTTCCAAACTGTGAGTCGTGATAAGTCGTTATTTGTGTTACTAGAGTTTTATAGTGCAGTGGTTTCTAAACTGTAAGACGATGTTGTTGTTGTTTTGAATTAAGCACAAAGCTACACAATGGGCTATCTGTGTTCTGCCCACCACGGGTATCGAAACCCGGATTTTAGCGTGTAAGTCCGCAGACATACCGCTGAGCCACTGGGGAGCAAACTGTAAGACGAGATAAGTTATTAGGAGTGTTGCTAGAGTTTTATAACGCAGTGGTTTCCAGACTGTGAGTTGTGTTAAGCCGTTACGGGTGTTGCAAGTGTTTCGCAAAACGATGAATATTCGATAACACAAAAAACTCTACAAAACTTATTATATTTGGCATTTGAGGAGTTGTGCAAGTAAAGATCAGTGAAAAAATCTTTGGGAGTCACTTTTCTGGTGTTACAACCAATATCAGAAGTTCTATACTAATAACCGAAACAAAACCTTTTCTTATACGTGGCCTGAACGTCCACAAGAAACAAACTGACACGTATGTGTCAACAAATGTACGTGTTACACATGTTTTTATATTATACTTTTTTAAATAAACATTTGAAATAATCTTTCACATCGAACAAGATACTATGATTGCGCAACGCCATAGTCGAATTTCGATCGTTACAAGTTTTCTATTTTTCCATCCAAGTTTCTTTGATGTTTCTGTCGACATCTGTTTTCCTTCGATTTTCTTAAAACTCTAAGAAAATGAAGCCAAAAACACAATAATCTTTATGGAATATCAGAATCGAACTATGATTTCCCTCACTGAATGAAGAAATACGCGTGTTTCTTTCCACAAGTTCTACTGGCTTATTTTACAAGTGTAGTTATCACTTACGCTAGGGTTGCAGTGTACTTTCAATTTAAAAAAAAATTGAAATTGAAATGTTTCATTAAGTAGGGAATAAAAGGACGGAAGTGATTATGTAAATAAATAATAATTTATATTGGACTTTTTACATAGAATATTCTGGTTTAGCTAGAAACAATTCTTAAAACTTAAACATATTATATTGTTTTTGATATTCACGAACATTAGGTACCTATTACGATAATTCGGATTACACGTGTTTGTAAACGGCTCTGTACACGTTTAGTATTTTAACATGGATTTGAAACACTCTATTTTGACATACGTAAATTGGATCAATTTTATATATCTTAATAAATCGATTAACAAACACAGCTTTTACTATTGGTCTGCATGTTTCATTTCTACAAATACTGTTAACAGTCGGCTTTTGAGAGAATAATATTTGGTAGAGAGGCACCCACAATCATTCTCCTTTGAAAGTCGGAAAAAACTTAACTTCTTTCTGTTTTTCTTAATACACATAAGACTCGAGCAAATAACGAACACAACACAAGATCAGTCTATTCAGCAAGAACAATTGAATTGGAAGCTCTAAAAGTGAGTGTATGTTTAAGTGTATTAAAAAGATTGTTGAGTTTATTTAAACAAATTTACTTTACTACTTTTTCTTTCAATCTTACCTTATGTCTGTTAATCAATAAACTGTCTTTATGTGTAGATTATGTTTCTGTTTATATGTAGTTCCTGTTTCTGTTTATATATTCCTCTTCGTGATTTCATTGTGACAGTTTTAAATTGCTCTGTCATCTTAAGTACGTGTTATAGCAGAAAGCTTCTTATTGAGACATGGGTACTCTTTGACCATGGCGGTATTGGACCTTGGATTTTACGGTGGAACTCCACAGACATAATGTTGACCCATTGGCGGAATCATCTTTTTTATTGGTTCATTGCAGTCATTCAGCGCATTGTTTTCACTTTTGGAAAATGACGTAAAATTCAAACTCACGTAATCTGGTATGCAAACCAGTAACCACTTTGCAAACTTACAAGCTAAAGTAAGGGGTTCTATTCTTTGAAGTGGACAAGACAGAACCAATTGTGTAAATTTACACAAGGAAAATAGTGTCAATCTAAATGTGGATCGAACACGTAAAAAACATTTTACGTTTCGAATGCAGATATTTGATCCCTCAATCTGATGAAATATATATTTAGGCTTAAACACACAGCCAAGTTCACATCATGGGCATACATGATGACGCAGCTCGTGCACCATATTTCTCATTAAGAGAATCAATTTTCCTACATATGGTAATAAATAAGTGTAGGATAATTACAAATCGGTTGTGTAGGAAGATTTGTATTGGTTAGATGGTCATAAACTTCTAACATTTAATGTAAAAAGTATTATTTTACTTACAAATTAAAACTTTACGAAAAACCACACTTGGTTATCTTATATGTCTGATGAACTAATATTTTGACCAGATATCATTCTTAATATAATATGACATAAATTCTACTTGAGTTTCACGAGAAGGTGAAACCTTATAAACAGAAGTTTCGTTCTTTCTCTCTTTCTGGGTGTTTGGGTGTATATATATACTCTTCAAAAAGAAACGCAAAAGGGATATGTTTGTTACTTTAAAGATAAATATGTGTAATAACGTTACAAGCTCAGAGTATGTGAACATCACATACACGTGTTAAGGCATTGATTGTCAGACCAAAATAACAATAAAAGTTGCGCACTTTGAAAACGGAGGAAAACATAGGATTTTTCGCCAAACGCATTCGTGTCCAATAAATTTGTTTGAGAAATCTGCTTGTTCTGCACGTGCAACATGTGCAAAATCCTTATAAAAGTGACAGGTTCTTGGTTTACATAGCTCAGTGTTAAGCTTACGACACGCAATACAGTTACGCCAAGACTGACCGAAGCACAACGCAACAACGACATTGGTCGTTGGAAGCAGGCGAATCTCGATCAGATGTTGTCAGAGCTGTGAATGTCCACCCAAGCACCATCACAAGGCTATGGAATCGTCACCCACAACATGTATCAACTTGTGATCGTCCACGATGTGGCAGACCTCGTGTGACCAGGCCCGCAGAAGATCGCTACATCTGGTTACGTCACCTTCGGGATAGGACCACCACTGCAACGTCTACTGCCTCAACCATACCAGGACTGCGTAGGATTTTCGATCAGACCGTATGCAACCGTCGACGAGATTCTTAGGCCCCATGTGCAACCCATCATGTTGAACGTCAACGACTTTTTCAAAATGACAACGCCCGTCCTCACACAGCCCGACTCACCACTCTCTTCTTGAAACACCAAAACATCAACGTTCATTTCTGGCCCTCCATATCACCAGATTTAAACCTCATCGAACATCTTTGGGACGAGTTGGACCGACGTCTGCGACGGCGACAACCTTAACCGCAGACTCTACCTCAGCTTGCAGCAGCTTTACAGGCTGAGTGGACAGCCATTCCACAGGATGTGATTCGTCATCTCATCGTTTCCATGGGCAGGAGATGCCAAGCATTTATTGATGCACACAGGGGACATACTCGTTATTGACGTTGAGTGACGTTAAACTTCAACTAGTGAGCGTGGACTTCGCCTTTGCAGACTTTGGATGTTCAGCAGTGAATGTGCAAAGTTTCACACATGTCATACAGAACTACCCGGAATAAACTTGTTAACAATTTGTCTCAAATTTTGCCTTTTGCGTTTTTTTGTTTTTTTTGAAGAGTATATATTTGTATACCCAGGAGGTTCAGGCTCACTAGACATCTTTCTTCTTCCATTACTTAGTTTGAATGGACTCATTACTACATTTCGAGTAAATATATAATGGCTGAAGTAATAGCATTACTTTATATCTGACCTTTTAATGTCCATTTATCTTGTTTTGTCATTTCTTTTATTAAGTCTAGAACGAAAGTGGCCTGCTTTATTTTAGCACTACTTTTATTATTTTAAACTTGATTTTACCTTAAAGATCTGATGCAGAAGTTTAACGGGGTGTTTAGGTCTCTCCTCATCATATATGCAATGTCTGTCTAGTTTGCATATCAACTCATTTTTAACCAATTTTTATCAAAATATTTTATTGTACTATGTAGAAGTCTATCTGGTTTTGTTTGTGTATTTGAGTACATTGAGGAAGTAGTTTTAGGTACTTTGTATGCTGATGTAATTAATGTATTATGTTGCTGGTCTAATGTATGATTTGTATGCTGATGTAATTAATGTATTGTGTTACTGATCTAATGTGTGAGAAGATTCGTTCTTTTTACAGTTTGATTTGTTTTTAATTTCGCGCCAAGCTGCGCGAGAACTATCTGCGCTAGCCGTCCCTAATTTAGCAGTGTAAGACTAGAGGGAATGCAGATAGTTATCATTACTCACCGCCAACTCTTGGGGTACTCTTTTACAAACGAATAGTAGTATTGACTGTCACATTACGGCCCTACGACTGAAAGCGTGAGCATGTTTGGTGCAACGGGGATTCGAACCCGCGACCCTCGGATTACCAGTCGAGTGCCTTAACCATTCCGGGACATGAAGTTTCTGGATGTAAGTCACGTGTTTTTGTGAAGTACATCGGCCAAATAAACCTTCACCGTAAACATAAGTAAAGTATATTGGTAATTAATATGCAGATTAGGGTACTGTCATCATTACATAGGTAATCAAATAGGTTACATGTGATTGCAAGGATGATAACACGTGAGAAAGAGCCAGATTAAACAGTAATGTCGAATGACACTCTCGTTTCTAGTGGAGCTATGTGAAATGAATTCCAGGAACAAGAGGAGTGAACAAATAAACTGCGAAGAGGATATTTTCTATTTCTATCATTTGATATTTTTTTATTCACCGTTTATGTGTCATACTTTCAAGAATAAATATTTATTTACCACTAAAAAACGTATGTGTCTGTCTCAGCCAAGCAGACGCGCATTGCATTATTTGTTTCACGTCGCTAGCCCTAATTTTAATAGATATTGTAAAATTTACTTCAAGTAAAGTAAAGAAGAGATGGACCCGCTGGCTGTTGTCGTTAGGTGCTCTCGATGCAAGCACTCAGTCAAGTGTCAGCTTATTCTCTTGACACACTTCCACTGAGATAGTAGTTTCTGTTGCTAAGCGACAATGCATACTGTTTGGTGCTGCCAGAAAGGAAGCTTGAAAGAGTTTTGGACAGAGTCTGAAAAGAAACAAAAAATAATTATTAATATCAAGTTTGAAGTTCAAAATGTGCGAAAAACACGGATGTCTGTAGACTTTAATAATGTGTAAATTAATTTTGGTTTTAGTTTTTTTTTTGGTTTTAAAAGCATGGTTTATGCTACAGTGGCATGAAAAAAATTGTATACAATACAACTTTAAGTTCAGTCTATTATCAGTAGAATCATTTTTATTTTTGATGTAGATAAAATATCTACGCTGGTTTGTTCTGATAAAAGCAACCACATAAGTGACGGTTCTTTGTCTTTAATTACCTTCCTACAATCAGATTTTGTAACCACACTTAAAGCTAGAGGTCTCTGCTGGCTTCGTTTATTCGTTCGGCTACCTTTCAGCTAGGCCCCATATGGTCAGATGAGCTAAGGCGTTCGACTCGTAATTCGAGGGTCGCGGGTTTGAATCACTATCGCACCAAACGTGCTCGACCTTTGAGCCGTTGGGGCGTTATAATGTGACGGTCAATTCCACTTTTCATTGGTAAAAAAGTAGCCCAAGAGTTGGCGGTGGATGGTGATGACCAGCTGTCTTACCTTTAGTCTTACACTGCTAAATTAGGGACGGCTAGCACAGATAGCCCTCGAGTAGCTTTGTGCGAAATTCCAAAAACAAACAAACAAACCCTTCAGTGATGTTCTGCAGGCAAACCATTACCATAATACTTACTTGTTTATGAATTAAGTTACATTACGAGTTCGTTCTATGTCCCAAACCGGCATTTTTACCTTTTTTTATTACGTAAGTTCTGAGCTCATTTATCATAAATTCACTATACACAAAGGTGAATAATGTTTGAACAACAACTAAAAAGTTAAAACACGAAATGTTATTTTATACAGATTTTCCTACAGAGTAGAGGAAAACAAAACACTGTTACTGGATGGTCTGTCAAATCTCCACGGAACGAGACATTGTTGTTTGGACAGGTTAGTTTTGAAAATAATTGGTTCTGCTGAAAACCTTGTCTGAAAAGTACATAAGTTGTTTTTCTTTCCAAATTTCAGTTCAATTTATTTGATTAATTCTGTTTATGTTGTTAAAAATAAAACTGTTTACCATTAAGAACAACAATAAACGTTCTTCTAACAGACGAATAACTTCGTTTTGTTCAACACGTCGACCGTGTTTCAAATTCTTGCGTAAGAAGCCGTAATAGAATGACCGGTTCCCTCTGCGGGCTAATTATGTCTATCTGACAATCAACAGAACAATGTTCCATGATTTAATTTAATGACAGTGGTGTGGGTGGAACATTCCTGTTTAAAACATACAGGTACACCTATGAGAGCTTGAGAAAAACAAATATTGTTCCGAGAATTCAATTTAAAGTAACTATAAGGTAATAAGAAACGAGTGTTAGATCATATAATAAAAATCAGGTATATGTATAGTGAGTATGGAACTGGTTGGTATGATATTCATGTAAAGTGTGGAACTGGTTTGTATGATATTCATGTAAAGTATGGAACTGGTTTGTATGATATTCATGTAAAGTATGGAACTGGTTTGTATGATATTCATGTAAAATGTGGAACTTGTTGGTATGGTATTCATGTTAAGTATGGAACTGGTTTGTATGATATTCATGTAAAGTATGGAACTGGTTTGTATAATATTCATGTAAAGTATGGAACTGGTTTGTATGATATTCATGTAAAGTATGGAACTGGTTTGTATGATATTCATGTAAAGTATGGAACTGGCTTGTATGATATTCATGTAAAGTATGGAACTGGCTTGTATAATATTCATGTAAAATGTGGAACTGGTTTGTATGATATTCATGTAAAATATGGAACTGGTATGATAGATATTCATGTAAAGTATGGAACTGGCTTGTATAATATTCATGTAAAGTATGGAACTGGTTGGTATGATATTCATGTAAAGTATGGAACTGGTTTGTACGATATTCATGTAAAGTATGGAACTGGTTTGTAGGATATTCATGTAAAGTATGGAACTGGTTGGTATGGTATTCATGTAAAATGTGGAACTTGTTGGTATGGTATTCATGTTAAGTATGGAACTGGTTTGTATGATATTCATGTAAAGTATGGAACTGGTTTGTATAATATTCATGTAAAGTATGGAACTGGTTTGTATGATATTCATGTAAAGTATGGAACTGGTTTGTATGATATTCATGTAAAGTATGGAACTGGCTTGTATGATATTCATGTAAAGTATGGAACTGGCTTGTATAATATTCATGTAAAATGTGGAACTGGTTTGTATGATATTCATGTAAAATATGGAACTGGTATGATAGATATTCATGTAAAGTATGAAACTGGCTTGTATAATATTCATGTAAAGTATGGAACTGGTTGGTATGATATTCATGTAAAGTATGGAACTGGTTTGTACGATATTCATGTAAAGTATGGAACTGGTTTGTAGGATATTCATGTAAAGTATGGAACTGGTTGGTATGGTATTCATGTAAAATGTGGAACTTGTTGGTATGGTATTCATGTTAAGTATGGAACTGGTTTGTATGATATTCATGTAAAGTATGGAACTGGTTTGTATAATATTCATGTAAAGTATGGAACTGGTTTGTATGATATTCATGTAAAGTATGGAACTGGTTTGTATGATATTCATGTAAAGTATGGAACTGGCTTGTATGATATTCATGTAAAGTATGGAACTGGCTTGTATAATATTCATGTAAAATGTGGAACTGGTTTGTATGATATTCATGTAAAATATGGAACTGGTATGATAGATATTCATGTAAAGTATGGAACTGGCTTGTATAATATTCATGTAAAGTATGGAACTGGTTGGTATGATATTCATGTAAAGTATGGAACTGGTTTGTACGATATTCATGTAAAGTATGGAACTGGTTTGTAGGATATTCATGTAAAGTATGGAACTGGTTGGTATGGTATTAATGTAACATTGAACAATAATTATCCGTCTCTATACCTGAACTGATGGAAGGCTCAGTCAGAAGTACCCACCGCCTACTCTGGGACTACTCTTTTCTATTTAATCATCCACTCTTAGAGCGCATGCACAGACCTACGTTTGGTTTGACTTTCTTGAGGGCAGAACGAGAACCAGAAATCTTTGGGTTTACAGTCCAAGCACTCTAACTATTAGGTTATACTTTTCCTGTAAAAGTGACGAATATATAAAGTTGAAGGCGTATGACTGGTATTTAGTTGAAGGCATATGACTGGTATTTAGTTGAAGGCATATGACTGGTTGATGGTTAAAGGTGTATGAGTGGCGTTTAGTTAAAAGGTATATGACTGGTATTTAGTACAAAGGTGTATTACAGCTACGTATGACTGACATTTAGTTAAATGTTTATAACTGGTGTTCAGTTGAAGGTTGTGTTGTTTTTAGATAAAGGCAAATTTCTAGCACGTTAAATTATACCTTTAGATATTACGGTAATCAGGCCCAGCATGGCCAGGTGGGTTAAAGCGTTCGATTCGTAATTTGAGGGTCACGAGTTCGAATCCCGGTCATACCAAACATGCTCGTGGGGAAGCTATAATGTTACTGTCACCCTTACTATTCGTTGGTAAAAGAGTAGACTAAGAGTTGGCGGTGGGTGCTGATGACTAGCTGTCTTCCCTCTAGTCTTACACTGCTAAATTAGGGACGGCTAGCGCAGATAGCCCTCGAGTAGCTTTGCGCGGAATTCAAAACAAATATTTCATTCATATAGTAATACTTTAAAATAAGAACAACATTTTACATAAGTATTTTATCAATCTAGAAGAGAGTAACTTATCACAATATTGGTTACGCAGGCACCATCATGATATGTATTCATCTCTGGCACGAGATTAACTGTTTCCTGTTCAAGCTACAAAATCAAATCAGACTGAGGTGGAAGTTGTGTTCCAATATTATGTTGTTCTACAGCCAACTTCTCGAATCATAATAAACTGATTGTTACGTGTTTTTTTATGTGGACTGAACGCAACAGAAAGACACAGATAACAGCTTATGTAATTTATTTCAATAAACTATTATATATGTGACAGATATAAAATAAATTATACAATAACAATGACAGATATTCAGTTTCAACCTTCAAAATTAATTACAATACAACACGGTACTGGCCTGTGTCCAATATAATGATCCAGAATGAAAGTTCAAAAGTCCAGATCAGAAATCCAAAAATTCCAGTCTAGGGTGTGAATTTGGTCCCACGAAGAAATTCCGAAGTTTGAACGGAAAAGTACAGAAACAATTCACAGTCCAATAAATTTGACGAAGTTCTTTTTACGATGTCTTTGATGAATGTCTCAAATTTGTCGTTTTCCAACTTGCCTCGGTCTCCCCTAAACAGTCCTGTACGTGTTGACCTTCAGTATAACCAGTAATTCGAATGAATCGTAAAGATTGACGAAATAAAATCACAGCTTTTGTAGATCTAGCTCCAGTCACAAATCCAAGTTAAATAAACACACAGTAAACGTTAAAAAATTTCTCAAACGAAGACACATCTCTTGAATCGAATAAAAACGAATGACTGACTCACTGACTCTCCTCACATCGCCGTCTGTTTATATATTAGTAGGCCTACTGTGTTCTCGAACAATCCTGTAACTTCCACAGAATTCCAGAGTAATCTGCGCATGTCTGTTTTTGCACGAGACTCGTCTAGACACCAGGCCGACATACATTCTATTTATAGACAAATGATCAATCTACCTAATTCTAGAAATTTCTACATGAAAAACAACATATTTTATTGGTTTGAACTTCGAAACCATAATATAAACAACAACATGGCATTCCAAAGGCTTTATACATAACACTGATTGCGCACGTTGTCTGTACCTTAAGCCTTTCCTTGTTTTTAATTCTTTCTTTTGTGAGAACACAACCGTGATTTCAATAATAAGTTGAATATTACTGGCAAGTTGGTTCACCTTGAAGAAACAGTAAGATCCAATCCATTCAGATTCAGAAAAAAAACAACTATGATATAAGTTCCGATTTGTAACTTACATGAAAATATGACGGTATTGTAGGGTGAATGTACCAGTAGGTTCAAACAAGAGACTAATATGAAAACAAGGATAAGTCACAGTGAATTATACGTATATGTATGTGTTATATATAGAGAGATAACTACAGTAAGAGTTGAGTAAACCAATAGGATGTACTGCGTTAAAGAGGGAGAATCCAAACCTCTGACTAGTGATAATCTGTTATAAACAAAACAAGTATATACACAAGTAAAAACGCTGTTCTCATTATAAAGACTCCAGGGTACAAGTGTTTCTAAATGCTGCTTTTAAAATTGACAGTTTTTTTTTTATCAAATCTCAGTTTTCTAGAGAATGTAGATTACTTTGTATAATACCATATTAGATAAGCATATCGTTAATTAGAAATGGGTAAAAAGTTCGCCTGGAGAGGTCACCTGTTTTAAACGCTCGCGCCATACTACAGTGGTATGACGTCTGTTTGTCAGTCAATAGACACTTAATTAACAAAACATATGGGTCACTTAACGTGACGGTATGTACTGTCATGACATCAGCGAATCGTGCAATGTACACGATTAGGTTACAACACATCATGAAATTTGAAATTGGAAAAGAGAAATATTTGTTACTTTTACTTTTGTTTACTTTTCAAACAGAAAGCTTTCGCTGACGTTGCAAAAGCGCATCTAGTGTAGTGGAAACACGAAGTAAACTTACACCTACATTCATTTCGTAAACTTTGGTAAATTGGATACGACATGTATTTATATATATATGTATATATTTATACCACAAACAACTTAATACAATCGAAATTTAAAATTATGCTTACAGTTAAGACAAGGAATGATAACAGTGGCATAATTACGAATTTCAACTTTATTATGCTGTTTCTGTTTATGCTAATTTCATTATTCTTTTAGAGTGCTGCTTTTAATTGCCTACGGACATTAAATGTACCGCATAACATCAGTTATATTCACTTATATATAAAAAATATTACTTCTGATAGTCGTGGTTGTCACACTACGCCATAAAGGATTACGTTTGTGGTAACATACCTTAAAATATCCCATCTACAGGATAACATCCAAACGCCGATGTTAAACTAGCTAGTTGTCAGTTAAGGACAGTGACCTAAGTGCTACCACTCACAACTTCTCAACTCCTACTGCCTTTCATTGTCTGCAGTCAGTTGGGGAAAGAAAGTTGCCTTAAACGCGTTAAAGCAATCACAAACTCTTGCCACATAAGGAGCTATTCAAGGTTTGATAAACATTACTGACACAGTAAAACAAAAGACTGGATCCCTGAGGGACGTGGGGAGTGTGATAGACATCACTGACACAGTAAAACAAAAGACTAGATCCCTGAGGGACGTGGGGAGTAGATCTGAAAGCTGACCTCACTCGGCTACCCTCTATTCGGGTTCCGAAGGGTTCACGTGAAGCTTTAAAATCAATCGGTTGTGTGGACGTGAAAAACAATCCAGCAGACGAAACTACTCCATTACATATCAATATATCTTTATTGCTTACTTTAACTGTTAACAGATGACTGAATAAATACTATAAAACAATAACGAATTGAATATCCAATCACTGTTATTGGACCAAATCATTGTTATAACGGATACTGACTAGAGCAACAGCCACTAAATACGTTGAAAATATCCTATCTATGAGAAAAAATCTGAATAACATTATTATAGGTGTAAATAATCATCTCAAACTAAATACGTAATAACACAGTTACAATAGTAAATAATTATTACATATAAAACTTAGAATAACAACATTAGAATAGTAAATAATTATTACATATTGAACTTAGAATAACAACATTAGAATAATAAATATATTTGTTAGATATTGAAAACAGAATAACAATATTAGAGTAGTGAATAATTATCATACACTGAACACATAACAACACCATTACAGTAGTAAATAATGATTTTATATCGAACACATAACACCATTACAGTAGTAAATAAAGATCCTATACTGAACACATAATACCATTACAGTAGTAAATAAAGATCCTATACTGAACACATAACAACACCATTACAGTTGTAAATAAAGATCCTATACTGAACACATAACAACACCATTACAGTAGTAAATAACGATCCTATACTGAACACATAACAACACCATTACAGTAGTAAATAACGATCCTATACTGAACACATAACAACACCATTACAGTAGTAAATAACGATTATATACTGAACATATAATAACACCACTACAGTGGTGAATAATTATGTTATACTGAACACATAATAACACTGTTACTGTGGTAAATAACTATCGGATACTTGACACATACTAACACCATTACAGTAGTAAATAACGATCCTACACTGAACACATAACAACACTATTACAGTACTAAATAACGATCCTATACTGAACACATAACAACACCATTACAGTAGTAAATAAAGATCCTATACTGAGCACATAACAACACCATTACAGTAGTAAATAAAGATCCTATACTGAACACATAACAACACCATTACAGTAGTAAATAACGATCCTATACTGAACATATAATAACACCACTACAGTAGTAAATAAAGATCCTATACTGAACACATAACAACACCATTACAGTAGTAAATAACGATCCTATACTGAACACATAACAACATCATTACAGTGGTAAATAACGATCTTATATTGAACACATAACAACACCATTACAGTTGTAAATAAAGATCCTATACTGAACACATAACAACATCATTACAGTAGTAAATAACGATCTTATATTGAACACATAACAACACCATTACAGTAGTAAATAAAGATCCTATACTGAACACATAACAACACCATTACAGTAGTAAATAAAGATCCTATACTGAACACATAAAAACACAATTACAGTAGTAAATAACGATCCTATACTGAACATATAATAACACCACTACAGTGGTGAATAATTATATTATACTGAAAACATAATAACACTGTTACTTTGGTAAATAATTATCGGATACTTGACACATACTAACACCATTACAGTAGTAAATAACGATCCTACACTGAACATACAACAACACCATTACAGTAGTAAATAACGATCCTATACCGAACACATAACAACACCATTACAGCAGTAAATAACGATTTTATATCGAACACATAACACCATTACAGTAGTAAATAAAGATCCTATACTGAACACATAATACCATTACAGTAGTAAATAAAGATCCTATACTGAACACATAACAACACCATTACAGTTGTAAATAAAGATCCTATACTGAACACATAACAACACCATTACAGTAGTAAATAAAGATCCTATACTGAACACATAACAACACCATTACAGTAGTAAATAACGATCCTATACTGAACATATAATACCATTACAGTAGTAAATAAAGATCCTATACTGAACACATAACAACACCATTACAGTAGTAAATAACGATCCTATACTGAACACATAACAACATCATTACAGTAGTAAATAAAGATCCTATACTGAACACATAACAACACCACTACAGTAGTAAATAAAGATCCTATACTGAAAACATAACAACACCATTACAGTAGTAAATAACGATCCTACACTGAACACATAACAACACCATTACAGTAGTAAATAACGATCTTATACTGAACACATAACACCATTCCAGTAGTAAATAAAGATCCTATACTGAACACATAACAACACCATTACAGTTGTAAATAAAGATCCTATACTGAACACATGACAACATCATTACAGTGGTAAATAACGATCTTATATTGAACACATAACAACACCATTACAGTAGTAAATAAAGATCCTATACTAAACACATAACAACATCATTACAGTGGTAAATAACGATCTTATATTGAACACATATAATACCATTACAGTAGTAAATAAAGATCCTATACTGAACACATAACAACACCATTACAGTAGTAAATAACGATCCTATACTGAACACATAACAACATCATTACAGTAGTAAATAAAGATCCTATACTGAACACATAACAACACCATTACAGTAGTAAATAAAGATCCTATACTGAACACATAACAACACCATTACAGTGGTAAATAACGATCCTACACTGAACACATAACAACACCATTACAGTAGTAAATAACGATCATATACTGAACACATAACAACGACATTACAGTTGTAAATAAAGATCCTATACTGAACACATGACAACATCATTACAGTGGTAAATAACGATCTTATATTGAACACATAACAACACCATTACAGTTGTAAATAAAGATCCTATACTGAACACATAACAACACCATTACAGTAGTAAATAAAGATCCTATACTGAACACATTACAACACAATTACAGTAGTAAATAACGATCCTATACTGAACATATAATAACACCACTACAGTGGTGAATAATTATATTATACTGAACACATAATAACACTGTTACTGTGGTAAATAATTATCGGATACTTGACACATACTAACACCATTACAGTAGTAAATAACGATCCTACACTGAACACATAACAACACCATTACAGTAGTAAATAACGATCCTATACTGAACACGTAACAACACCATTACAGCAGTAAATAACGATTTTATATCGAACACATAACACCATTACAGTAGTAAATAAAGATCCTATACTGAACACATAATACCATTACAGTAGTAAATAAAGATCCTATACTGAACACATAACAACACCATTACAGTTGTAAATAAAGATCCTATACTGAACACATAACAACACCATTACAGTAGTAAATAAAGATCCTATACTGAACACATAACAACACCATTACAGTAGTAAATAACGATCCTATACTGAACATATAATACCATTACAGTAGTAAATAAAGATCCTATACTGAACACATAACAACACCATTACAGTAGTAAATAACGATCCTATACTGAACATATAATAACACCACTACAGTGGTGAAAAATTATTATAATACTGAACACATAATAACACTGTTACTGTGGTAAATAATTATCGGATACTTGACACATACTAACACCATTACAGTAGTAAATAACGATCCTACACTGAACACATAACAACACCATTACAGTAGTAAATAACGATCCTATACTGAACACATAACAACACCATTACAGCAGTAAATAAAGATCCTATACTGAACACATAACAACACCATTACAGTAGTAAATAAAGATCCTATACTGAACACATAACAACACCATTACAGTAGTAAATAACGATCCTATACTGAACATATAATAACACCATTAAAGTGGTGAATCATTATGTTATACTGAACACATAATAACACTGTTACTGGGGTAAATAATTATCGGATACTTGACACATACTAACACCATTACAGTAGTAAATAACGATCCTACACTGAACACATAACAACACTATTACAGTAGTAAATAACGATCCTATACTGAACACATAACAACACCATTACAGTAGTAAATAAAGATCCTATACTGAGCACATAACAACACCATTACAGTAGTAAATAAAGATCCTATACTGAACACATAACAACACCATTACAGTAGTAAATAACGATCCTATACTGAACATATAATAACACCATTAAAGTGGTGAATCATTATGTTATACTGAACACATAATAACACTGTTACTGGGGTAAATAATTATCGGATACTTGACACATACTAACACCATTACAGTAGTAAATAACGATCCTACACTGAACACATAACAACACTATTACAGTAGTAAATAACGATCCTATACTGAACACATAACAACACCATTACAGTAGTAAATAAAGATCTTATATTGAACACATAACAACACCATTACAGTAGTAAATAAAGATCCTATACTGAACACATAACAACACCATTACAGTAGTAAATAAAGATCCTATACTGAACACATAACAACACAATTACAGTAGAAAATAACGATCCTATACTGAACATATAATAACACCACTACAGTGGTGAATAATTATATTATACTGAACACATAATAACACTGTTACTGTGGTAAATAATTATCGGATACTTGACACATACTAACACCATTACAGTAGTAAATAACGATCCTACACTGAACATACAACAACACCATTACAGTAGTAAATAACGATCCTATACTGAACACATAACAACACCATTACAGCAGTAAATAACGATTTTATATCGAACACATAACACCATTACAGTAGTAAATAAAGATCCTATATTGAACACATAATACCATTACAGTAGTAAATAAAGATCCTATACTGAACACATAACAACACCATTACAGTAGTAAATAACGATCCTATACTGAACATATAATACCATTACAGTAGTAAATAAAGATCCTATACTGAACACATAACAACACCATTACAGTAGTAAATAAAGATCCTATACTGAACACATAACAACACCATTACAGTAGTAAATAACTATCCTATACTGAACATATAATAACACCACTACAGTAGTAAATAAAGATCCTATACTGAAAACATAACAACACCATTACAGTAGTAAATAACGATCCTATACTGAACACATAACAACATCATTACAGTGGTAAATAACGATCTTATATTCAACACATAACAACACCATTACAGTTGTAAATAAAGATCCTATACTGAACACATAACAACATCATTACAGTGGATAATAACGATCTTATATTGAACACATAACAACACCATTACAGTAGTAAATAACGATCCTATACTGAACATATAATAACACCACTACAGTGGTGAATAATTATATTATACTGAACACATAATAACACTGTTACTGTGGTAAATAATTATCGGATACTTGACACATACTAACACCATTACAGTAGTAAATAACGATCCTACACTGAACATACAACAACACCATTACAGTAGTAAATAACGATCTTATACTGAACACATAACAACACCATTACAGCAGTAAATAACGATTTTATATCGAACACATAACAACACCATTACAGTAGTAAATAACGATCATATACTGAACACATAACAACGACATTACAGTTGTAAATAAAGATCCTATACTGAACACATGACAACATCATTACAGTGGTAAATAACGATCTTATATTGAACACATAACAACACCATTACAGTTGTAAATAAAGATCCTATACTGAACACATAACAACACCATTACAGTAGTAAATAAAGATCCTATACTGAACACATTACAACACAATTACAGTAGTAAATAACGATCCTATACTGAACATATAATAACACCACTACAGTGGTGAATAATTATATTATACTGAACACATAATAACACTGTTACTGTGGTAAATAATTATCGGATACTTGACACATACTAACACCATTACAGTAGTAAATAACGATCCTACACTGAACACATAACAACACCATTACAGTAGTAAATAACGATCCTATACTGAACACGTAACAACACCATTACAGCAGTAAATAACGATTTTATATCGAACACATAACACCATTACAGTAGTAAATAAAGATCCTATACTGAACACATAATACCATTACAGTAGTAAATAAAGATCCTATACTGAACACATAACAACACCATTACAGTTGTAAATAAAGATCCTATACTGAACACATAACAACACCATTACAGTAGTAAATAAAGATCCTATACTGAACACATAACAACACCATTACAGTAGTAAATAACGATCCTATACTGAACATATAATACCATTACAGTAGTAAATAAAGATCCTATACTGAACACATAACAACACCATTACAGTAGTAAATAACGATCCTATACTGAACATATAATAACACCACTACAGTGGTGAAAAATTATTATAATACTGAACACATAATAACACTGTTACTGTGGTAAATAATTATCGGATACTTGACACATACTAACACCATTACAGTAGTAAATAACGATCCTACACTGAACACATAACAACACCATTACAGTAGTAAATAACGATCCTATACTGAACACATAACAACACCATTACAGCAGTAAATAAAGATCCTATACTGAACACATAACAACACCATTACAGTAGTAAATAAAGATCCTATACTGAACACATAACAACACCATTACAGTAGTAAATAACGATCCTATACTGAACATATAATAACACCATTAAAGTGGTGAATCATTATGTTATACTGAACACATAATAACACTGTTACTGGGGTAAATAATTATCGGATACTTGACACATACTAACACCATTACAGTAGTAAATAACGATCCTACACTGAACACATAACAACACTATTACAGTAGTAAATAACGATCCTATACTGAACACATAACAACACCATTACAGTAGTAAATAAAGATCCTATACTGAGCACATAACAACACCATTACAGTAGTAAATAAAGATCCTATACTGAACACATAACAACACCATTACAGTAGTAAATAACGATCCTATACTGAACATATAATAACACCATTAAAGTGGTGAATCATTATGTTATACTGAACACATAATAACACTTTTACTGGGGTAAATAATTATCGGATACTTGACACATACTAACACCATTACAGTAGTAAATAACGATCCTACACTGAACACATAACAACACTATTACAGTAGTAAATAACGATCCTATACTGAACACATAACAACACCATTACAGTAGTAAATAAAGATCTTATATTGAACACATAACAACACCATTACAGTAGTAAATAAAGATCCTATACTGAACACATAACAACACCATTACAGTAGTAAATAAAGATCCTATACTGAACACATAACAACACAATTACAGTAGAAAATAACGATCCTATACTGAACATATAATAACACCACTACAGTGGTGAATAATTATATTATACTGAACACATAATAACACTGTTACTGTGGTAAATAATTATCGGATACTTGACACATACTAACACCATTACAGTAGTAAATAACGATCCTACACTGAACATACAACAACACCATTACAGTAGTAAATAACGATCCTATACTGAACACATAACAACACCATTACAGCAGTAAATAACGATTTTATATCGAACACATAACACCATTACAGTAGTAAATAAAGATCCTATATTGAACACATAATACCATTACAGTAGTAAATAAAGATCCTATACTGAACACATAACAACACCATTACAGTAGTAAATAACGATCCTATACTGAACATATAATACCATTACAGTAGTAAATAAAGATCCTATACTGAACACATAACAACACCATTACAGTAGTAAATAAAGATCCTATACTGAACACATAACAACACCATTACAGTAGTAAATAACTATCCTATACTGAACATATAATAACACCACTACAGTAGTAAATAAAGATCCTATACTGAAAACATAACAACACCATTACAGTAGTAAATAACGATCCTATACTGAACACATAACAACATCATTACAGTGGTAAATAACGATCTTATATTCAACACATAACAACACCATTACAGTTGTAAATAAAGATCCTATACTGAACACATAACAACATCATTACAGTGGATAATAACGATCTTATATTGAACACATAACAACACCATTACAGTAGTAAATAACGATCCTATACTGATTATATAATAACACCACTACAGTGGTGAATAATTATATTATACTGAACACATAATAACACTGTTACTGTGGTAAATAATTATCGGATACTTGACACATACTAACACCATTACAGTAGTAAATAACGATCCTACACTGAACATACAACAACACCATTACAGTAGTAAATAACGATCTTATACTGAACACATAACAACACCATTACAGCAGTAAATAACGATTTTATATCGAACACATAACACCATTACAGTAGTAAATAAAGATCCTATACTGAACACATAATACCATTACAGTAGTAAATAAAGATCCTATACTGAACACATAACAACACCATTACAGTTGTAAATAAAGATCCTATACCGAACACATAACAACACCATTACAGTAGTAAATAAAGATCCTATACTGAACACATAACAACACCATTACAGTAGTAAATAACGATCCTATACTGAACATATAATACCATTACAGTAGTAAATAAAGATCCTATACTGATCACATAACAACACCATTACAGTGGTAAATAACGATCCTATACTGAACACATAATTACATCATTACAGTAGTAAATAAAGATCCTATACTGAACACATAACAACACAACTACAGTAGTAAATAAAGATCCTATACTGAACACATAACAACACCATTACAGTAGTAAATAACGATCCTACACTGAACACATAACAACACCATTACAGTAGTAAATAACGATCTTATACTGAACACATAACACCATTCCAGTAGTAAATAAAGATTCTATACTGAACACATAACAACACCATTACAGTTGTAAATAAAGATCCTATACTGAACACATGACAACATCATTACAGTGGTAAATAACGATCTTATATTGAACACATAACAACACCATTACAGTAGTAAATAACGATCCTATACTGAACATATAATAACACAATTACAGTAGTAAATAACGTTCCTATACTGAACATATAATAACACCACTACAGTGGTGAATAATTATATTATACTGAACACATAATAACACTGTTACTGTGGGAAATAATTATCGGATACTTGACACATACTAACACCATTACAGTAGTAAATAACGATCCTACACTGAACACATAACAACACCATTACAGTAGTAAATAACGATCCTATACTGAACACATAAAAACACCATTACAGCAGTAAATAAAGATTCTATACTGAACACATAACAACACCATTACAGTAGTAAATTAAGATCCTATACTGTACACATAACCCCACCATTACAGTAGTAAATAACGATCCTATATTGAACATATAATAACACCACTACAGTGGTGAATAATTATGTTATACTGAAGACATAATAACACTGTTACTGTGGTAAATAATTATCGGATACTTGACACATAATAACACCATTACAGTGGTAAATAACGATCCTACACTGAACATACAACAACACCATTACAGTAGTAAATAACGATCCTATACTGAAAACATAACAACACCATTACAGTAGTAAATAAAGATCCTACACTGAACACATAACAACACTATTACAGTAGTAAATAACGATCCTATACTGAACACATAACAACACCATTACAGCAGTAAATAAAGATCCTATACTGAGCACATAACAACACCATTACAGTAGTAAATAAAGATCCTATACTGAACACATAACAACACCATTACAGTAGTAAATAACTATCCTATACTGAAAATATAATAACACCACTACAGTAGTAAATAAAGATCCTATACTGAAAACATAACAACACCATTACAGTAGTAAATAACGATCCTATACTGAACACATAACAACATCATTACAGTGGTAAATAACGATCTTATATTCAACACATAACAACACCATTACAGTAGTAAATAAAGATCCTATACTGAACACATAACAACACCATTACAGTAGTAAATAACGATCCTATACTGAACATATAATAACACCATTAAAGTGGTGAATCATTATGTTATACTGAACACATAATAACACTGTTACTGGGGTAAATAATTATCGGATACTTGACACATACTAACACAATTACAGTAGTAAATAACGATCCTACACTGAACACATAACAACACTATTACAGTAGTAAATAACGATCCTATACTGAACACATAACAACACCATTACAGTAGTAAATAAAGATCCTATACTGAGCACATAACAACACCATTACAGTAGTAAATAAAGATCCTATACTGAACACATAACAACACCATTACAGTAGTAAATAACGATCCTATACTGAACATATAATAACACCATTAAAGTGGTGAATCATTATGTTATACTGAACACATAATAACACTGTTACTGGGGTAAATAATTATCGGATACTTGACACATACTAACACCATTACAGTAGTAAATAACGATCCTACACTGAACACATAACAACACTATTACAGTAGTAAATAACGATCCTATACTGAACACATAACAACACCATTACAGTAGTAAATAAAGATCTTATATTGAACACATAACAACACCATTACAGTAGTAAATAAAGATCCTATACTGAACACATAACAACACCATTACAGTAGTAAATAAAGATCCTATACTGAACACATAACAACACAATTACAGTAGTAAATAACGATCCTATACTGAACATATAATAACACCACTACAGTGGTGAATAATTATATTATACTGAACACATAATAACACTGTTACTGTGGTAAATAATTATCGGATACTTGACACATACTAACACCATTACAGTAGTAAATAACGATCCTACACTGAACATACAACAACACCATTACAGTAGTAAATAACGATCCTATACTGAACACATAACAACACCATTACAGCAGTAAATAACGATTTTATATCGAACACATAACACCATTACAGTAGTAAATAAAGATCCTATATTGAACACATAATACCATTACAGTAGTAAATAAAGATCCTATACTGAACACATAACAACACCATTACAGTTGTAAATAAAGATCCTATACCGAACACATAACAACACCATTACAGTAGTAAATAAAGATCCTATACTGAACACATAACAACACCATTACAGTAGTAAATAACGATCCTATACTGAACATATAATACCATTACAGTAGTAAATAAAGATCCTATACTGATCACATAACAACACCATTACAGTGGTAAATAACGATCCTATACTGAACACATAATTACATCATTACAGTAGTAAATAAAGATCCTATACTGAACACATAACAACACAACTACAGTAGTAAATAAAGATCCTATACTGAACACATAACAACACCATTACAGTAGTAAATAACGATCCTACACTGAACACATAACAACACCATTACAGTAGTAAATAACGATCTTATACTGAACACATAACACCATTCCAGTAGTAAATAAAGATCCTATACTGAACACATAACAACACCATTACAGTTGTAAATTATGATCCTATACTGAACACATGACAACATCATTACAGTGGTAAATAACGATCTTATATTGAACACATAACAACACCATTACAGTAGTAAATAACGATCCTATACTGAACATATAATAACACAATTACAGTAGTAAATAACGATCCTATACTGAACATATAATAACACCACTACAGTGGTGAATAATTATATTATACTGAACACATAATAACACTGTTACTGTGGGAAATAATTATCGGATACTTGACACATACTAACACCATTACAGTAGTAAATAACGATCCTACACTGAACACATAACAACACCATTACAGTAATAAATAACGATCCTATACTGAACACATAAAAACACCATTACAGCAGTAAATAAAGATTCTATACTGAACACATAAGAACACCATTACAGTAGTAAATAAAGATCCTATACTGTACACATAACCCCACCATTACAGTAGTAAATAACGATCCTATATTGAACATATAATAACACCACTACAGTGGTGAATAATTATGTTATACTGAAGACATAATAACACTGTTACTGTGGTAAATAATTATCGGATACTTGACACATACTAACACCATTACAGTGGTAAATAACGATCCTACACTGAACATACAACAACACCATTACAGTAGTAAATAACGATCCTATACTGAAAACATAACAACACCATTACAGTAGTAAATAAAGATCCTACACTGAACACATAACAACACTATTACAGTAGTAAATAACGATCCTATACTGAACACATAACAACACCATTACAGCAGTAAATAAAGATCCTATACTGAGCACATAACAACACCATTACAGTAGTAAATAAAGATCCTATACTGAACACATAACAACACCATTACAGTAGTAAATAACTATCCTATACTGAAAATATAATAACACCACTACAGTAGTAAATAAAGATCCTATACTGAAAACATAACAACACCATTACAGTAGTAAATAACGATCCTATACTGAACACATAACAACATCATTACAGTGGTAAATAACGATCTTATATTCAACACATAACAACACCATTACAGTAGTAAATAAAGATCCTATACTGAACACATAACAACACCATTACAGTAGTAAATAACGATCCTATACTGAACATATAATAACACCATTAAAGTGGTGAATCATTATGTTATACTGAACACATAATAACACTGTTACTGGGGTAAATAATTATCGGATACTTGACACATACTAACACAATTACAGTAGTAAATAACGATCCTACACTGAACACATAACAACACTATTACAGTAGTAAATAACGATCCTATACTGAACACATAACAACACCATTACAGTAGTAAATAAAGATCCTATACTGAGCACATAACAACACCATTACAGTAGTAAATAAAGATCCTATACTGAACACATAACAACACCATTACAGTAGTAAATAACGATCCTATACTGAACATATAATAACACCATTAAGTGGTGAATCATTATGTTATACTGAACACATAATAACACTGTTACTGGGGTAAATAATTATCGGATACTTGACACATACTAACACCATTACAGTAGTAAATAACGATCCTACACTGAACACATAACAACACTATTACAGTAGTAAATAACGATCCTATACTCAACACATAACAACACCATTACAGTAGTAAATAAAGATCTTATATTGAACACATAACAACACCATTACAGTAGTAAATAAAGATCCTATACTGAACACATAACAACACCATTACAGTAGTAAATAAAGATCCTATACTGAACACATAACAACACAATTACAGTAGTAAATAACGATCCTATACTGAACATATAATAACACCACTACAGTGGTGAATAATTATATTATACTGAACACATAATAACACTGTTACTGTGGTAAATAATTATCGGATACTTGACACATACTAACACCATTACAGTAGTAAATAACGATCCTACACTGAACATACAACAACACCATTACAGTAGTAAATAACGATCCTATACTGAACACATAACAACACCATTACAGCAGTAAATAACGATTTTATATCGAACACATAACACCATTACAGTAGTAAATAAAGATCCTATATTGAACACATAATACCATTACAGTAGTAAATAAAGATCCTATACTGAACACATAACAACACCATTACAGTAGTAAATAACGATCCTATACTGAACATATAATACCATTACAGTAGTAAATAAAGATCCTATACTGAACACATAACAACACCATTACAGTAGTAAATAACGATCCTATACTGAACATATAATAACACCACTACAGTGGTGAATAATTATATTATACTGAACACATAATAACCTGTTACGGTGGTAAATAATTATCGGATACTTGACACATACTAACACCATTACAGTAGTAAATAACGATCCTACACTGAACACATAACAACACCATTACAGTAGTAAATAACGATCCTATACTGAACACATAACAACACAATTACAGCAGTAAATAAAGATCCTATACTGAACACATAACAACACCATTACAGTAGTAAATAAAGATCCTATACTGAACACATAACAACACCATTACAGTAGTAAATAACGATCCTATATTGAACATATAATAACACCATTAAAGTGGTGAATCATTATGTTATACTGAACACATAATAACACTGTTACTGGGGTAAATAATTATCGGATACTTGACACATACTAACACCATTACAGTAGTAAATAACGATCCTACACTGAACACATAACAACACTATTACAGTAGTAAATAACGATCCTATACTGAACACATAACAACACCATTACAGTAGTAAATAAAGATCCTATACTGAGCACATAACAACACCATTACAGTAGTAAATAAAGATCCTATACTGAACACATAACAACACCATTACAGTAGTAAATAACTATCCTATACTGAACATATAATAACACCACTACAGTAGTAAATAAAGATCCTATACTGAAAACATAACAACACCATTACAGTAGTAAATAACGATCCTATACTGAACACATAACAACATCATTACAGTGGTAAATAACGATCTTATATTCAACACATAACAACACCATTACAGTTGTAAATAAAGATCCTATACTGAACACATAACAACATCATTACAGTGGATAATAACGATCTTATATTGAACACATAACAACACCATTACAGTAGTAAATAACGATCCTATACTGAACATATAATAACACCACTACAGTGGTGAATAATTATATTATACTGAACACATAATAACACTGTTACTGTGGTAAATAATTATCGGATACTTGACACATACTAACACCATTACAGTAGTAAATAACGATCCTACACTGAACATACAACAACACCATTACAGTAGTAAATAAAGATCCTATACTGAACACATAATACCATTACAGTAGTAAATAAAGATCCTATACTGAACACATAACAACACCATTACAGTTGTAAATAAAGATCCTATACCGAACACATAACAACACCATTACAGTAGTAAATAAAGATCCTATACTGAACACATAACAACACCATTACAGTAGTAAATAACGATCCTATACTGAACATATAATACCATTACAGTAGTAAATAAAGATCCTATACTGATCACATAACAACACCATTACAGTGGTAAATAACGATCCTATACTGAACACATAATTACATCATTACAGTAGTAAATAAAGATCCTATACTGAACACATAACAACACCACTACAGTAGTAAATAAAGATCCTATACTGAACACATAACAACACCATTACAGTAGTAAATAACGATCCTACACTGAACACATAACAACACCATTACAGTAGTAAATAACGATCTTATACTGAACACATAACACCATTCCAGTAGTAAATAAAGATTCTATATTGAACACATAACAACACCATTACAGTTGTAAATAAAGATCCTATACTGAACACATGACAACATCATTACAGTGGTGAATAACGATCTTATATTGAACACATAACAACACCATTACAGTAGTAAATAACGATCCTATACTGAACATATAATAACACCACTACAGTGGTGAATAATTATATTATACTGAACACATAATAACACTGTTACTGTGGGAAATAATTATCGGATACTTGACACATACTAACACCATTACAGTAGTAAATAACGATCCTACACTGAACACATAACAACACCATTACAGTAGTAAATAACGATCCTATACTGAACACATAAAAACACCATTACAGCAGTAAATAAAGATTCTATACTGAACACATAACAACACCATTACAGTAGTAAATTAAGATCCTATACTGTACACATAACCCCACCATTACAGTAGTAAATAACGATCCTATATTGAACATATAATAACACCACTACAGTGGTGAATAATTATGTTATACTGAAGACATAATAACACTGTTACTGTGGTAAATAATTATCGGATACTTGACACATACTAACACCATTACAGTGGTAAATAACGATCCTACACTGAACATACAACAACACCATTACAGTAGTAAATAACGATCCTATACTGAAAACATAACAACACCATTACAGTAGTAAATAAAGATCCTACACTGAACACATAACAACACTATTACAGTAGTAAATAAAGATCCTATACTGAGCACATAACAACACCATTACAGTAGTAAATAAAGATCCTATACTGAACACATAACAACACCATTACAGTAGTAAATAACGATCCTATATTGAACATATAATAACACCATTAAAGTGGTGAATCATTATGTTATACTGAACACATAATAACACTGTTACTGGGGTAAATAATTATCGGATACTTGACACATACTAACACCATTACAGTAGTAAATAACGATCCTACACTGAACACATAACAACACTATTACAGTAGTAAATAACGATCCTATACTGAACACATAACAACACCATTACAGTAGTAAATAACGATCCTATACTGAACACATAACAACATCATTACAGTGGTAAATAACGATCTTATATTCAACACATAACAACACCATTACAGTTGTAAATAAAGATCCTACACTGAACACATAACAACATCATTACAGTGGATAAAAACGATCTTATACTGAACACATAACAACACCATTACAGTAGTAAATAAAGATCCTATACTGAACACATAACAACACAATTACAGTAGTAAATAACGATCCTATACTGAACATATAATAACACCACTACAGTGGTGAATAATTATATTATACTGAACACATAATAACACTGTTACTGTGGTAAATAATTATCGGATACTTGACACATATTAACACCATTACAGTAGTAAATAACGATCCTACACTGAACATACAACAACACCATTACAGTAGTAAATAACGATCCTATACTGAACATATAACAACACCATTACAGCAGTAAATAACAATTTTATATCGAACACATAACACCATTACTGTAGTAAATAAAGATCCTATACTGAACACATAATACCATTACAGTAGTAAATAAAGATCCTATACTGAACACATAACAACACCATTACAGTTGTAAATAAAGATCCTATACTGAACACATAACAACACCATTACAGTAGTAAATAAAGATCCTATACTGAACACATAACAACACCATTACAGTAGTAAATAACGATCCTATACTGAACATATAATAACACCATTAAAGTGGTGAATCATTATGTTATACTGAACACATAATAACACTGTTACTGGGGTAAATAATTATCGGATACTTGACACATACTAACACAATTACAGTAGTAAATAACGATCCTACACTGAACACATAACAACACTATTACAGTAGTAAATAACGATCCTATACTGAACACATAACAACACCATTACAGTATTAAATAAAGATCCTATACTGAGCACATAACAACACCATTACAGTAGTAAATAAAGATCCTATACTGAACACATAACAACACCATTACAGTAGTAAATAACGATCCTATACTGAACATATAATAACACCATTAAAGTGGTGAATCATTATGTTATACTGAACACATAATAACACTGTTACTGGGGTAAATAATTATCGGATACTTGACACATACTAACACCATTACAGTAGTAAATAACGATCCTACCCTGAACACATAACAACACTATTACAGTAGTAAATAACGATCCTATACTGAACACATAACAACACCATTACAGTAGTAAATAAAGATCTTATATTGAACACATAACAACACCATTACAGTAGTAAATAAAGATCCTATACTGAACACATAACAACACCATTACAGTAGTAAATAAAGATCCTATACTGAACACATAACAACACAATTACAGTAGTAAATAACGATCCTATACTGAACATATAATAACACCACTACAGTGGTGAATAATTATATTATACTGAACACATAATAACACTGTTACTGTGGTAAATAATTATCGGATACTTGACACATACTAACACCATTACAGTAGTAAATAACGATCCTACACTGAACATACAACAACACCATTACAGCAGTAAATAACGATTTTATATCGAACACATAACACCATTACAGTAGTAAATAAAGATCCTATACTGAACACATAATACCATTACAGTAGTAAATAAAAATCCTATACTGAACACATAACAACACCATTACAGTTGTAAATAAAGATCCTATACTGAACACATAACAACACCATTACAGTAGTAAATAAAGATCCTATACTGAACACATAACAACACCATTACAGTAGTAAATAACGATCCTATACTGAACATATAATACCATTACAGTAGTAAATAAAGATCCTATACTGAACACATAACAACACCATTACAGTAGTAAATAACGATCCTATACTGAACACATAACAACATCATTACAGTAGTAAATAAAGATCCTATACAGAACACATAACAACACCACTACAGTAGAAAATAAAGATCCTATACTGAACACATAACAACACCATTACAGTAGTAAATAACGATCCTACACTGAACACATAACAACACCATTACAGTAGTAAATAACGATCTTATACTGAACACATAACACCATTCCAGTAGTAAATAAAGATCCTATACTGAACACATAACAACACCATTACAGTTGTAAATAAAGATCCTATACTGAACACATGACAACATCATTACAGTGGTAAATAACGATCTTATATTGAACACATAACAACACCATTACAGTAGTAAATAAAGATCCTATACTGAACACATAACAACACCATTACAGTAGTAAATAACGATCCTATACTGAACAGATAATAACACCATTACAGCAGTAAATAACGATTTTATATCGAACACATATCACCATTACAGTAGTAAATAAAGATCCTATACTGAACACATAACAACACCATTACAGTAGTAAATAAAGATCCTATACTGAACACATAACAACACCATTACAGTAGTAAATAACGATCCTATACTGAACATATAATACCATTACAGTAGTAAATAAAGATCCTATACTGAACACATAACAACACCATTACAGTAGTAAATAACGATCCTATACTGAACATATAATACCATTACAGTAGTAAATAAAGATCCTATACTGAACACATAACAACACCATTACAGTAGTAAATAACGATCCTATACTGAACACATAACAACATCATTACAGTAGTAAATAAAGATCCTATACTGAACACATAACAACACCACTACAGTAGTAAATAAAGATCCTATACTGAACACATAACAACACCATTACAGTAGTAAATAACGATCCTACACTGAACACATAACAACACCATTACAGTAGTAAATAACGATCTTATACTGAACACATAACACCATTCCAGTAGTAAATAAAGATCCTATACTGAACACATAACAACACCATTACAGTTGTAAATAAAGATCCTATACTGAACACATGACAACATCATTACAGTGGTAAATAACGATCTTATATTGAACACATAACAACACCATTACAGTAGTAAATAAAGATCCTATACTGAACACATAACAACACCATTACAGTAGTAAATAAAGATCCTATACTGAACACATAACAACACAATTACAGTAGTAAATAACGATCCTATACTGAACATATAACAACACCACTACAGTGGTGAATAATTATATTATACTGAACACATAATAACACTGTTACTGTGGTAAATAATTATCGGATACTTGACACATACTAACACCATTACAGTAGTAAATAACGATCCTACACTGAACATACAACAACACCATTACAGCAGTAAATAACGATTTTATATCGAACACATAACACCATTACAGTAGTAAATAAAGATCCTATACTGAACACATAATACCATTACAGTAGTAAATAAAAATCCTATACTGAACACATAACAACACCATTACAGTTGTAAATAAAGATCCTATACTGAACACATAACAACACCATTACAGTAGTAAATAAAGATCCTATACTGAACACATAACAACACCATTACAGTAGTAAATAACGATCCTATACTGAACATATAATACCATTACAGTAGTAAATAAAGATCCTATACTGAACACATAACAACACCATTACAGTAGTAAATAACGATCCTATACTGAACACATAACAACATCATTACAGTAGTAAATAAAGATCCTATACTGAACACATAACAACACCACTACAGTAGTAAATAAAGATCCTATACTGAACACATAACAACACCATTACAGTAGTAAATAACGATCCTACACTGAACACATAACAACACCATTACAGTAGTAAATAACGATCTTATACTGAACACATAACACCATTCCAGTAGTAAATAAAGATCCTATACTGAACACATAACAACACCATTACAGTTGTAAATAAAGATCCTATACTGAACACATGACAACATCATTACAGTGGTAAATAACGATCTTATATTGAATACATAACAACACCATTACAGTAGTAAATAAAGATCCTATACTGAACACATAACAACACCATTACAGTAGTAAATAACGATCCTATACTGAACAGATAATAACACCACTACAGTAGTAAATAAAGATCCTATACTGAACACATAACAACACCATTACAGTAGTAAATAACGATCCTACACTGAACACATAACAACACCATTACAGTAGTAAATAACGATCTTATACTGAACACATAACACCATTCCAGTAGTAAATAAAGATCCTATACTGAACACATAACAACACCATTACAGTTGTAAATAAAGATCCTATACTGAACACATGACAACATCATTACAGTGGTAAATAACGATCTTATATTGAATACATAACAACACCATTACAGTAGTAAATAAAGATCCTATACTGAACACATAACAACACCATTACAGTAGTAAATAACGATCCTATACTGAACAGATAATAACACCACTACAGTAGTAAATAAAGATCCTATACTGAACACATAACAACACCATTACAGTAGTAAATAAAGATCCTATACTGAACACATAATAACACCACTACAGTAGTAAATATAGATCCTATACTGAACACATAACAACACCATTACAGTAGTAAATAACGATCCTACACTGAACACATAACAACACCATTACAGTAGTAAATAACGATCCTATACTGAACACATAACACCATTCCAGTAGTAAATAAAGATCCTATACTGAACACATAACAAGACCATTACAGTTGTAAATAAAGATCCTATACTGAACACATGACAACATCATTACAGTGGTAAATAACGATCTTATATTGAACACATAACAACACCATTACAGTAGTAAATAACGATCCTATACTGAACATATAATAACACAATAACAGTAGTAAATAACGATCCTATACTGAACATATAATAACACCACTACAGTGGTGAATAATTATATTATACTGAACACATAATAACACTGTTATTGTGGTAAATAATTATCGGATACTTGACACATACTAACACCATTACAGTAGTAAATAACGATCCTACACTGAACACATAACAACACCATTACAGTAGTAAATAACGATCCTATACTGAACACATAACAACACCATTACAGCAGTAAATAAAGATCCTATACTGAACACATAACAACACCATTACAGTAGTAAATAAAGATCCTATACTGTACACATAACAACACCATTACAGTAGTAAATAACGATCCTATATTGAACATATAATAACACCACTACAGTAGTGAATAGTTATGTTATACTGAAGACATAATAACACTGTTACTGTGGTAAATAATTATCGGATACTTGACACATACTAACACCATAACAGTGGTAAATAACGATCCTACACTGAACATACAACAACACCATTACAGTAGTAAATAACCATCCTATACTGAAAACATAACAACACCATTACAGTAGTAAATAAAGATCCTATACTGAACACATAACAACACCATTACAGTAGTAAATAAAGATCCTATACTGTACACATAACAACACCATTACAGTAGTAAATAACGATCCTATATTGAACATATAATAACACCACTACAGTAGTGAATAGTTATGTTATACTGAAGACATAATAACACTGTTACTGTGGTAAATAATTATCGGATACTTGACACATACTAACACCATAACAGTGGTAAATAACGATCCTACACTGAACATACAACAACACCATTACAGTAGTAAATAACCATCCTATACTGAAAACATAACAACACCATTACAGTAGTAAATAAAGATCCTATACTGAACACATAACAACACCATTACAGTAGTAAATAACGATTATATACTGAACATATAATAACACCACTACAGTGGTGAATAATTATGTTATACTGAACACATAATAACACTGTTACTGTGGTAAATAACTATCGGATACTTGACACATACTAACACCATTACAGTAGTAAATAACGATCCTACACTGAACACATAACAACACTATTACAGTACTAAATAACGATCCTATACTGAACACATAACAACACCATTACAGTAGTAAATAAAGATCCTATACTGAGCACATAACAACACCATTACAGTAGTAAATAAAGATCCTATACTGAACACATAACAACACCATTACAGTAGTAAATAACGATCCTATACTGAACATATAATAACACCACTACAGTAGTAAATAAAGATCCTATACTGAACACATAACAACACCATTACAGTAGTAAATAACGATCCTATACTGAACACATAACAACATCATTACAGTGGTAAATAACGATCTTATATTGAACACATAACAACACCATTACAGTTGTAAATAAAGATCCTATACTGAACACATAATACCATTACAGTAGTAAATAAAGATCCTATACTGAACACATAACAACACCATTACAGTTGTAAATAAAGATCCTATACTGAACACATAACAACACCATTACAGTAGTAAATAACGATCCTATACTAAACATATAATAACACCATTAAAGTGGTGAATAATTATGTTATACTGAACACATAATAACACTGTTACTGTGGTAAATAATTATCGGTTACTTGACACATAATAACACCATTACAGTAGTAAATAACGATCCTACACTGAACACATAACAACACCATTACAGTAGTAAATAACGATCTTATACTGAACACATAACACCATTCCAGTAGTAAATAAAGATCCTATACTGAACACATAATAACACCACTACAGTAGTAAATAAAGATCTTATACTGAACACATAACAACACCATTACAGTGGTAAATAACGATCCTATACTGAACACATAATAACACCACAACAGTAGTAAATGAAGATCCTATACTGAACACATAACAACACCATTACAGTAGTAAATAACGATCCTACACTGAATACATAACAACACCATTACAGTTGTAAATAACGATCCTATACTGAACACATAACACCATTCCAGTAGTAAATAAAGATCCTATACTGAACACATAACATCACCATTACAGTTGTAAATAAAGATCCTATACTGAACACATGACAACATCATTACAGTGGTAAATAACGATCTTATATTGAACACATAACAACACCATTACAGTAGTAAATAACGATCCTATACTGTACACATAACAACACCATTACAGTAGTAAATAACGATCCTGTATTGAACATATAATTACACCACTACAGTGGTGAATAATTATGTTATACTGAAGACATAATAACACTGTTACTGTGGTAAATAATTATCGGATACTTGACACATACTAACACCATTACAGTAGTAAATAACGATCCTACACTGAACACATAACAACACTATTACAGTAGTAAATAACGATCCTATACTGAACACATAACAACACCATTACAGTAGTAAATAAAGATCCTATACTGAGCACATAACAACACCATTACATTAGTAAATAAAGATTCTATACTGAACACATAACAACACCATTACAGTAGTAAATAACGATCCTATACTGAACATATAATAACACCACTACAGTGGTAAATAACGATATTATATTTTGACACATAACAACACCATTACAGTTGTAAATAAAGATCCTATACTGAACACATAACAACATCATTACAGTGGTAAATAACGATCTTATATTGAACACATCACAACACCATTACAGTAGTAAATAAAGATCCTATACTGAACACATAACAACACCATTACAGTAGTAAATAAAGATCCTATACTGAACACATAACAACACCATTACAGTAGTAAATAAAGATCCTATACTGAACACATAACAACATCATTACAGTAGTAAATAAAGATCCTATACTGAACTCATAACAACACCATTACAGTAGTAAATAACGATCCTATACCGAACACATAACAACACCATTACAGTAGTAAATAAAGATCCTATACTGAACACATAACAACACCATTACAGTATTAAATAACGATCCTATACTGAACACATAACAACATCACTACAGTAGTAAATAAAGATCCTATACTGAACACATAACAACACCACTACAGTAGTAAATAAAGATCCTATACTGAACACATAACATCACCATTACAGTAGTAAATAACGATCCTACACTGAACACATAACAACACCATTTCAGTAGTAAATAACGATCTTCTACTGAACACATAACACCATTCCAGTAGTAAATAAAGATCCTATACTGAACACATAACAACACCATTACAGTAGTAAATAACGATCCTATACTGAATATATAATAACACCACTACAGTAGTAAATAAAGATCCTATTCTGAACACATAACAACTCCATTACAGTAGAAAAAAACGATCCTATACTGAATATATAATAACACCATTACAGTAGTAAATAACGATCCTATACTGAACACATAACAACATCACTACAGTAGTAAATAAAGATCCTATACTGAACACATAACAACACCACTACAGTAGTAAATAAAGATCCTATACTGAACACATAACAACACCATTACAGTAGTAAATAACGATCCTATACTGAACACATAACAACACCATTATAGTAGTAAATAAAGATCCTATACTGAACACATAATACCATTACAGTAGTAAATAAAGATCCTATACTGAACACATAACAACACCATTACAGTTGTAAATAAAGATCCTATACTGAACACATAACAACATCATTACAGTAGTAAATAAAGATCCTATACTGAACACATAACAACACCATTACAGTAGTAAATAACGATCCTATACTGAACATATAATACCATTACAGTAGTAAATAAAGATCCTATACTGAACACATAACAACACCATTACAGTAGTAAATAACGATCTTATACTGAACACATAACAACATCATTACAGTAGTAAATAAAGATCCTATACTGAACACATAACAACACCACTATAGTAGTAAATAAAGATCCTATACTGAACACATAAGAACACCATTACAGTAGTAAATAACGATCCTACACTGAACACATAACAACACCATTACAGTAGTAAATAACGATCCTATACTGAACACATAACACCATTCCAGTAGTAAATAAAGATCCTATACTGAACACATAACAACACCATTACAGTTGGAAATAAAGATCCTATACTGAACACATGTCAACATCATTACACTGGTAAATAACGATCTTATATTGAACCCATAACAACACCATTACAGTAGTAAATAACGATCCTATACTGAACATATAATAACACCACTACAGTAGTAAATAAAGATCCTATACTGAACACATAACAACACCATTACAGTAGAAAATAACGATCCTATACTTAATATATAATAACACCACTACAGTAGTAAATAAAGATCCTATACTGAACACATAACAACACCATTACAGTAGTAAATAACGATCCTATACTGAACACATAACACCATTACAGTAGTAATTAAAGATCCTATACTGAACACATAACAACACCATTACAGTTGTAAATAAAGATCATATACTGAACACATAACAACACCATTACAGTTGTAAATAAAGATCCTATACTGAACACATAACAACATCATTACAGTGGTAAATAACGATCTTATATTGAACACATAACAACACCATTACAGTAGTAAATAAAGATCCTATACTGAACACATAACAACACCATTACAGTAGTAAATAAAGATCCTATACTGAACACATAACAACACCCTTACAGTAGTAAATAACGATCCTATACTAAACATATAATAACACCACTACAGTGGTGAATAATTATGTTATACTGAACACATAATAACACTGTTACTGTGGTAAATAATTATCGGATACTTGACACATACTAACACCATTACAGTAGTAAATAACGATCCTACACTGAACACATAACAACACTATTACAGTAGTAAATAACGATATTATACTGAACACATAACAACACCATTACAGTAGTAAATAAAGATCCTATACTGAACACATAACAACATCCTTACAGTAGTAAATAACGATCCTATACTAAACATATAATAACACCACTACAGTGGTGAATAATTATGTTATACTGAACACATAATAACACTTTTACTGTGGTAAATAATTATCGGATACTTGACACATACTAACACCATTACAGTAGTAAATAACGATCCTACACTGATCTCATAACAACACTATTACAGTAGTAAATAACGATCCTATACTGAACACATAACAACACCATTACAGTAGTAAATAAAGATCCTACACTGAACACATAACAACACCATTACAGTAGTAAATAACGATCCTATACTGAACACATAACAACACCATTACAGTAGTAAATAAAGATCCTATACTGAACACATAACAACACCATTACAGTAGTAAATAACGATCCTATACTTAACATATAATAACACTACTACAGTAGTAAATAAAGATCCTATATTGAACACATAACAACACCATTACAGTAGTATATAAAGATCCTATACTGAACATATAATAACACCACTACAGTGGTGAATAATTATATTATACTGAACACATAATAACACTATTACTGTGGTAAATAATTATCGGATACTTGACACATACTAACACCATTACAAGAGTAAATAATTATTACATATTGAGCACAGAATAACCACATTGTAACAATGATTTGTTACTTGACGTTGTAATACTGATACGTTACAAAATTCTACATTACGTTCGTCTTTGTTTTGACGTCTTTTGTTTTATACTTTAAAGCGAATTTTTCCTACAATATTTAGATTCGTTCAAAATCAAATAAGCTTACATATTATTTTTTAGGTTTTTTTATTAATTTTAAAATAAGGTTCTAAACAAGCAAATAGATAAGCCAAATTGAAGTTTTTCTGTGAGATGGAATTCTATGATCACCTGTTTTGGCAACATGGAAATAGATCTCACTACTTCACGGGAGAAGAAGAAAACATTTAATCAAAGAAATAATAGCATAAAAAATATCCACTAGTTTATTTAAGGTGCACAACATAGCTCGTTTCTTTTATGAAAGAAAACCATAAACTCGGTAGAAATACATTCCTTTGGTTATTTGGAAAAGAAAAACTGTAATAACTTACTCGAAATCTACGCATCTCGAACATGATTTTCTTTATAAGATATTTATATTTTGGAAACCAAAGTTTTTCTGTTTCTTGCACTGTAAGTTTTAGTACCGAAGGATTTGAAATATGAATTAAGCTGAAGACTGAAGAAGAGATTCTGTGAACCATTAACATAGTAAGATTAAACATGGGAACAAACTGTGTGAAATAATAAAGTAGCAAACATATGAACAAATAAAACTGTGTGAACTGTAAACAACATAGTAGTAAAGATGGGAGCAAATAAAGAACTCTGTGAACTGTAAACAACGTAGGAGAACACATGGGAACAAATAAAGAACACTTTGAATTATAAAAACGTTACAGTAAACATGGGAACAAAAAAACTCTGTTAACTGTAAACAATACATACTAACTACGGGAACAAATAAAAAACTGTGAACTGTGAACAACGTAGGAGAAAACATGAGAACAAATAGAGAACTCTGAAAACTGTAAACAATGTAGGAGTAAACATGGGAGCAAATAAAAACTCTGTGAACTCTAAAGAACGTAGGAGTAAATACGGGAACAAATAAAGAACTCTGTAAACTGTAAACAACGTAGAAGTAAAGATGAGAAGAAATAAAAAACTGTGAACTGTAAAAATGTAGAAGTAACTATGGGAACAAATAAAAACTCTTTGAGTTATAAACAACACTGCAGTAAACACGGGAATGAATAAAAGTGAGCTGTAAACAACGTTAAAGTAAATATTGGAACAAATCAAGAATTCTGTGAACAGCAAAGAACGTAGGAGAAAACATTGGAATTCTGTCAACAGTAAACAAAAACTAACAAATCAGAATTCTTTCAACAATAAACAAGATACTTTTACCAAAGGAAACAAAAACCAACAAATTAATAATTCTTTCAACAATAAACAAGATACTTTTATTCAAGGAAACAAAAACAACTAAACCAAGAATTCGTCAACAATAAACAAGATACAATAATGCAGAGGAACAAAAGCAGACAAGTGTAGAATTCGATCAACAGTAAACAACATACATTAATGCAGAGGAACAAAAGCAGACAAGTGTAGAATTCGATCAACAGTAAATGACATATCTTTATCTGAGGAAACAAAAAACCCAAAATCAAGATTTCTGTCGAAAAGATCTGTGTGACTGAAATTTTTGAGACCTGCGAGAGAAATTAAATAAAACAACAACAACGAGTAATATTCATGTAACGACAAGTAGAGTAATATTCATGTAACGACAAGTAGAGTAATATTCTTGTAAGAACAAATAGAGAGAAATCCACTTGAATAGAAAATGATGAAAAATATATTTGTATACAGAACATCAATAAAGATAAAACTACCCCTTGTGTCAACTGTTAAACTGTAAACATTAATAAAGATAAAACTAATCCTGGTGTCAACTGTTAAAATGTAAACATCAATAAAGATAAAACTAATCCTTGTGTTAACTGTTAAACTGTAAACATCAATAAAGATAAAACTAATCCTTGTGTCAACTGTTAAACTGTAAACATTAATAAAGATAACACTACCCCTTGTGTCAACTGTTAAATTGTAAACATCAATAAAGATAAAACTACCCCTTCTGTCAACTGTTAAACTGTAAACATTAATAAAGATAACACTAATTCTGGTGTCAACTGTTAAACTGTAAACATTAATAAAGGTAAAACTACCCCTTGTGTCAACTGTTAAACTGTAAACATCAATAAAGATAAAACTACCCCTTCTGTCAACTGTTAAACTGTAAACATCAATAAAGATAAAACTACCCCTTGTGTCAACTGTTAAACTGTAAACATCAATAAAGATAAAACTACCCCTTCTGTCAACTGTTAAACTGTAAACATTAATAAAGATAACACTAATCCTGGTGTCAACTGTTAAACTGTAAACATCAATAAAGATAAAACTACCCCTTGTGTTAACTGTTAAACTGTAAACATCAATAAAAATAAAAATAATCCTTGTGTTAACTGTTAAACTGTAAACATCAATAAAGATAAAACTACCCCTTGTGTTATATGATACTTTCTACGTCCACACTCTTATATCTTTTAATTTGAATCTTTGATTAGTTGATACTAGGCTACGTTAGCTTAAATACAAATTGAAAATTTTGCTATCAGTAAAACAACAATATCTTTCTAATTTCTTTCCAATGTTTTGTGACATGTAATTGTACAGCTTAACATTTAACAAAATGGAAACACTTTTGATTATTCTGAGGTACATACTTCACGAAAACAAACTTTTCAAATAATTTGTATCATTATTAAAATACACAGTTAAAATCAAAGTCAAGAAAGGATGTCCGAATGACGTCAATAGCACCCTACAGTAGCGCCACCAATATGTTAATAAATTGTTTCATTAAACATAAAATATGATATGTTAAATGCGTAATACATCCGTTTAATATCCTTTCTTACGTCAGAGGTACATTGACGAATTCAAAAGTAAGTCCTATTACTTTGCACACTGAAAAATTCGGATTTTGGTAGTCACGTTGGGCATAGCATAGATAGCCCATTGTGCAGCTCTGTACTTGTAGATAACAACAGATAGATTATTTTTGAAAAGTTGTTGATAAACTTATAATCATTTTCAAGTTTTGGTTTCTACATTATTAAAATATCTTAAATTAATATAAATATTCTTCCTTCTTAATTACTAATTAATTAAAAAGCTATCTGAAAGTATCACTTCAGTCCTCAAAGTGACAAACATCTCTTGTTTCTTTGTCAGAACTTATAAATATTACCATTTTAGATAAAAAACACACTAATGTATATTACTTACTAAAATATTTATTATCTTGCAACATAACATACATAATTAATAAACGATTAACACTGTCAAAAATTTCAAAATAATCTTTTATTAATTTCTCAATCTTACTTTACTGTCACTAGATGTCACTGTATAATATTGTTCAAATGTTTGTATTTTAGTTACAGAACACCGGCACAGAAAGTGTGTTCTTCTGAAACACTCTGCGCATATCTACATAAGCTCTTAGGTGACGTACGCTAACCAATAGCATCCACACCCAACTCTTAAAAAGCTTTTATATGGTCGAATAATCGAATTAAATGTTACTTTATGATGCACGAATTGTCCTGATTTGGGACCAATTTTTTTCGTAGCAGCTGACAGCAAATAATTGTCCCTCGAATACACAGTTAGCGCACACTAACCTCAACGCCACATTGGACCCATTTCCAAAGGAAATCAATGGTAACATATTACCAGACCAGTTTATGTTTGCTATTTTTTTCCCTTGAAAACGGAATCAAAGGTCACCTGCAGAAATACCACTTATTTCGTGAGACTCAAGTTATTAACGGTCTCTTATAGCGAGATATTAAAGATTGCACATCAGAACTGGTTATAAACATGTTTTGATTACGCTTGAAATTCTGCACACGAAAGAAACTTTAATGATTTAGTCATGCCCGCAATAATCATGGAGGAAACTGAATAAATAATGTGTAGTTTATTATTGTAATTAGTTATTGTTATGGAATACACCGTTTTTATATGTTATTATTGTAATTAGTTATTGTTATGAAATACACCGTTTTTACATGCTGGCAAAATACGTTATCATTAATTATACTTGTCCTTCACCTGGTCCTTAGAGAATCCAATGAACTTATGGTCTAAGTACATATGTATTAATACTTAAAACCCCTGGTCTAAGGAAGGGTGTTGTTTGGTTTACAATGAAGTATCTATTGACGGTTATAATTTGATTTTTCTTTAGTTGTTATAAATGCTGCTCAATTTTGTTTACCTTTCAGACGTTCGGTCGTATTTAGTCCACTGGACTACTTTACTATAAATATACATGTATACGTTTAGACCCACTTGACATATTTTTTTTTAAATAAATATTATTTTTATCTGATTTCCTTTTAAACCAACCACTAGGATATTCGTCTGTACACAGTTAATAGGTGACTTCTTTCCGTCGTTAGGTGTTTCCAAAGAACACAGACCTAAAACATAAACACGAGTGTTCACTGCAATAAAACCTATTAAGCATGTAACGGATATATATATATATATGAAACCTGGTTCATGTTTTAAAGAAACTTTAAAGTTTACCAACTAATTCATAAACTGTAATGAATAATAATCGTAGTGTAATACATGTCTGCTACTACGTGTCTCTACGACTACATGTCTCAACTGCTTGGTGTATCTACCAGTAGGCTGGTCTACTATATGTTTCTACTACTAGGCGTCTATACTGATACATGTCTCTACTACTGCGTATCTCTACCAGTACATGTCTCTACTACTAGGCTGGTGTAATATATGACTCTATTACTAGATGTCTCTAATACTACATGTATCTACTACTAGATATCTCTGCTATTACATGTCTCTTCTACAACATGTATCTATTACTACATGTCCCTGCTACTAGGTGAGTCCAGTACTAAATATCTCTACTACTAAGTGTCTCCATTATTAGATATCTAAACTATTACATGTCTCTACTACTTGGTGTCTCTAGTACTAGATATCACTACAATAGGTGTTTTTATTACTAGATGTCTCCACTACTACATGTCTCTACTACTTGGTGTCTCCATTATTAGATATCTCTACCAAAGGTGTTTCTACTAAAAGATGTCTTTAGTATTAGATATCTCTACTATCACATGTTTCTACTTCTAGGTGTCTCCACTACTACATGTCTCTACTACTTGGTGTCTCCATTATTAGATATCTCTACCAAAGGTGTTTCTACTAAAAGATGTCTTTAGTATTAGATATCTCTACTATCACATGTTTCTACTTCTAGGTGTCTCCACTACTACATGTCTCTACTACTTGGTCTCTCCAGTATTAGATATCTCTACTATAGGTGTTTCTACTACAAGTTGTCTTTGGTACTTGATATATCTACTATTGCATGTTTCTACTTCTAGGTGTCTCTTCTACTCCATGTCTCTACTACTTGGTCTCTCTAGTGTTAGATATCTCTACCATACGCGTTTCTACTACTAGATGTCTCCACTACCACATGTCTCTACTACTTGGTGTCTCCATTATTAGATATCTCTACCATAGGTGTTTCTACTACTAGATGTCTCTACTACTAGGTGTCTCTAGCACTTGATATCTCTACCATTACATGTTTATACTTCTAGGTTTCTTCACTACCACGTGTCTCATAAAATAAAGTCCTTTTATTTCAAGCACAACTAATATTTGTTAATAGTTTAGTGTAATAAATTATACAAGCTGTTATCTGTGTTTTTCTGTTGCGTTTAATTTACGAAGAACTTAAAACATAAAAAATACGTAACACACAGATTGAATCTCCATTGATCAGATTAGCCCTAAACCCACCACTATACTGGTACAGGTATGTTCATGATACAATTGCTGGATTCACATCTACAGACACACACTTAGTTTTTCAACCACGTTAACTCGATACACCCCAGCATTAAGCTCACCTGTGAACACAAAAAACTAACCAAATAGCATTTCTTAACCTCACAATTACAAGAACCAACACACAATTCAAAACAGAAATCCACCGAAGAATCACTCATACTGGACTATACATTCCTTGGGACTCAGCACATGAAACAAAACAAAAACTTAGCATACTCAGAAACCAGGTAAACACAGCCATAAAACTATGCTCACCAGATAAAATTAACGATGAATTAGACAAAATAAAACAATACTTCATCAACATCAATAAGTTTCCTCCACAAACCGCAGAAAACATTATACGCAGACATCTAGACAGAAAGCAAAATCAACCAACAAAAGTGAATATATCTCACGAATCAAAAAATCACGAAACCATATACTGCTGTATACCATATATTCCTGACAACAGCAAACAAATAACCAACATTTGGCAAAAACTAGTAACAAAATATGACATTCTAGTTAATATCAAATTTATTCAAAAACAAGGCACAAAACCGAGGTCTATACTATGTAAGAACTACACTGACAAACACCACACCAACATTATTTATAAAATGTAGCCCCCCAGTGGCTCAGCGGTATGTCTGCGGACTTACATGCTAAAATACCCGTGGTGGGCAGAGCACAGATAGCCCATTGTGTAGCTTTGTACTTATTTCAAAACAACAACAACATATAAAATACAATGTGATAACTGTCACGACTTCTATATTGGAGAAACAAGTAGAAAAATGGAAACCTGATTCAAAAAACACAAAAAGTAACTTTCACACGTTTCCGAACACTGCAAATCAAATAAACACAACATAATCATAGGAAACACCTAAATACCAAGTAGAGAATGATGTATAAATAATAAGGGCAAAATCAAAGAAGCCTTACTTTTCAGTAACTAAAACCAAAATTAAACCAGTACAAATTAACAAATTTATACCAACAGCAGTTAATAATACAACATCTAGCTGCAACGCCCCCTACAATTCCGTAACCATCTATACTCTCGTCCCTTAGACGTGTGTCCGGCAAACTCTTTCTTTGTCAGTTTGAAAATCACCTAAGAAGGTTGGAACGTCACTCTTTACTTTATTTTAATAAAAGTTTTAATACTCTTGAGACGTCGAAAAGAGTTTCTTGTCATTACTAGTAAACTTATTTTTCTTAAAATACAGAACAATGAATCAAGAAAATTACGAAACAATTATCTCTTCCTGCAACTATCTGTTGCTGGACTTTGGATGCTAAGCCTTTTGAATTTTCGACCGTGGAGATTAAGAAAGAAAATTATTTTTAGGTTTTATGTATATAGTTGAATAACCAAACAAAATATAAATAACTCTACGGATACTATTGGATAACAATATCATTTATTAAGTAAGATTTATTCAGATTTTAAAAAAATATGAAACTTTAAGCAGACTAAAGACACAAACTACCTCGTTGAAAACTTCGACCGAAGACAACGGTAGAATTTTTCAAGATGAAAAATGGCTGAGAAAACCACCCTAAAACATTCTAACCCGTTAATTAGTTATTTACGTGTTATATACTGTATTAAGGTACCGTTTTAGAATTTGAAAGGATTGAACGAAGCCATTTGGTTGGATTCGGTGCATAAATCATATCTCATGATTATAAAAAATATTTATCAGGTTTTTATTTAATGTTCCTGCTTTTCAATACTGGTAGTTTTATTTCCTACTTTGAACAAAACTTATGACTTTGTATTTTAACATTACAAACATATCATTTTAAACAGTGATGCATTTAACATTCAACGTGACTCGTATAATTAATATTTAAATGTGTTATTTTGATATCCATTACCAAATTATAAGTTACCTCATCTATAATATTAAAGTTTAAATTATGATAAACAAGTTTCTTCCATAGTTATTGACATAAATTAATAAAACAGTTGTGGTATTTCAAAAAGATATTGGATAACAGTCGAAACTGTTCTTTGAACTACATATATTGTTAGCTTCATATTTCTTGAATCGGATATAACCGGGACAGTTGAAACTGATTTGTGCTTTGTTGCTGTTATTTGAGCTGGACATTTTATTCAAATGATATTTCTTCAACCATATATAATCTGAACAGTTGAAACTGTGCTTGGTGGCAATTATGAGAACTTTACATTTTGTTAGCGAGTTATTTATTGAACCACGTATAATCTGAATATTATATATTGAAAAACGGTCTGTATGGGTAGAGAAGGCATTAGTAGAGGAGCTAACAACGTAAGGTTTACTGACCGGTAGCTGACCACATGTTTGAAGGCGGTTGTGTGATTCAGTGTAGGTATGTAGAGGGCGCTTTTAGATTTATTAATATAGGTATAAAGGTGTTCCTTTGTATTGGTTTATTTTGGGTTTAAGTTGTTGTATAAGTAAGGCTTCTTTAATTTTCCGTTTGTTTATTTAGTTTTTGGGTGTTTTCTATGGTTATGTCGTGTTTATTTCATTTGCAGTGTTCGAAAACGTTTGAAGGTGTTTTTTGTGTTTTTTTAATCTAGTTTCCATTTTTTTTACTTGTTTCTCCAATATAGAAGTCGTGGCAGTTATCACATTGTATTTTATTAATAATGTTGGTGTGGTGTTTGTCAGTGTAGTTCTTACATAGTATAAACCTTAGTTTTGTACCTGGTCTCTGAATAATTTTGGTATTAACTGGAATGTCATATTTTGTTACTAGTTTTTTGCCAAATGTTGGTTATTTTTCTGCTGATGTCGGGAATATATGGTATACAGCAGTATATGGTTTCGTGATTTTTTGATTCGTGAGATATATTCACTTTTGTTGGTTGATTTTGCTTTCTGTCTAGGTGTGTGCGTATAATGTTTTCTAGGTTTATTGATGGAAACTTTTGATGTTGATGAAGTATTGTTTTATTTTGTCTAATTTATCGTTAATTTTATCTGGTAAGCATAGTTTCATAGCTGTGTTTATCTAGTTTCTTAGTATGTTGAGTTTTTGTTTTGTTTCATGTGCTGAGTCCCAAGGAATGTATAGCCCAGTATGGGTGATTTTTCGGTGGATTTCTGTTTTGAATTGTGTATCGGTTCTTATAATTTTGAGGTTAAGAAATGATATTTTATTGCTTTCTGCCTGTTCACATGTGAAGTTAATGTTGGGATATATAGAGTTAATGTGATTGAAAAAAATTAAGTATGTGTTCTGTAGATGTGAATCCCGCAACCGTGTCATCTACATATCTGTACCAGTATAGTGGTGGATGTAATGCTGTATTAATTCCTTGTGATTCAACTTGTGTCATAAAAATATTGGCTAGAACTGGTGATACTGGGTTGTCCATGCTTAGGCCATTTGTTTGTATATAGTTGTGGTTGTTGAACATGAAGTTTGTCTTCATCGTGGTGAATTCTAAGAGGGTTGCTAATTGGTTGCTGGGAATGTCTATAGTTGGGTTATGGTCTCAGATATAGAGTTCTAAGGCTATCTTGCAGTCTTCAGTTGTTGGAACTACTGTAAAGAGGGATATAACATCGAAACTGGCCATTAAGGCTTTATGATTAAGTTGATTTAGATTAGACTTGAAATTAAAAGAGTCTTTGATGAATGAAGTGGCTGATGTTGCATATTTGGAGAATGCCCATGCTATGTATTTACAAAGATTGTAATTAAACGATTCATATGTGAGCATTATTTTCTCTACAAGTGGGGTTTCTCGTCATCACGGATTATAATCTGGACAGTTCTTACTCTAAATTGCGGCATTTATTTGATCTATACATTTTGTGAACGCGATATCTCGTAAATCATGTATAATCTGAACAGTTTAAACTGCCTTTTATGGCTGTTATTGGAACTATACATGTTTTAACGAGAAATTTCTTGATCCGGATATATTATGAACGGTTGAAACCGTGGTCGGTGGCTGTAAAAATAACTACACATGTTGTTAGGGTGATATTCCTTGAATCATATATAATCTGTACAGTTCACACTGTAACTTGCGAGTGTTATTTGAACTAGGTATTTTGTTAACGTGATGTATCTCGAACCAGATATAATTTGAAAAGGTGAAACTGCGATTTTTGGCTGTTATAAGAACTGTATATTTTGTCAACGAGTTATTTCTTGAACCATCTATAACCTGAAGAGTTTATACTGTAATTTGTGCCTGTTATTTGAGCTATACATTTTGTTAATATGCTATTTTCAGAACCAGAGGTATTAAGCAAAATAACTAAAAATAGTTTTCAAGTTAGAAATTCCGAAACTGGAAACAAGGAAGTGATTTTAGTTAATTAGTTGGGAACTTTGTACAAACTGTTAAATAGGAGAAACACACTAAACTAGTAATGGTGAAATAAACACTTTATTTGCAGCTGGTGTTTTACATCTGTTTATTACTTCACACTGAGGTTAAAGTGTAAATAAACTGCGGAATTATTTCAGTTTGATCTTGAATCGAACAATTCTGCTTTTCACGACCGAGACCTATTTAAATTGGGAATTAAAAGGAGATTCGTATGATGTAATCATAATGCTTGCGGTAGAACATGAATATTCCCAATGTGATAAATGATGTTGCTACTTTGTAAACAAAGATGAACACACAGAGCGAAGACATTTATATTTCTGTATTCCTACTAAGGCACATCGCTAATACATCAAAAGCACAATAATCTAAATAGAATGTATATAGGGCATATAAAACAGTTTAATACTTAGTTTTACCTGAATGTTTTAGAATATAATGTCTACTTCGTTTGAAGTGTCAAGTTTATCTTTTATCTGAAATATTAAATCGTCACAATGTAAAATAACGATGCTGTGTTATTTATTTTAGCTGTGATTTAATAACTATCGCATTTCATGGCTGTTAACTGCTTCTTCAAACAGCGTCTCAGTAAATTATCTTCGCTCATAGCTGTATAAGATAATAATCAACCATTAAACATTAATTTTATCCAACGTTGGTCTACAAGTGGTTGTTGGCATTAATCACTTTGAGAATATTAATACAATATATGTGATACGAAATGCTTAACGTAGACTTTATTTATTGGCTAAGTTTCACATACTTATGGGACCAGAAGTCAAACTTTCTACTTAAATGTACACCTCGTGAAACGTGAACAAAGAATAAATGTACACTTTTTAAATAACGAATATATGTTAGGGTTAGTTACTAGCGTTGTTTCTCAAGTTCTTCTGCAGGTGGTCCGAAGGTCGTGCTACCATCTCCTGTCTTCAGTCTCGTCTTCTCAATAACTTCATCTGGTACCGATTTCAGATCATAAGCTTGGCCCAGTTTAGCCATAGAATCGATGAACATCGTCGTAAAGTTATGTTTCCAGCCATACTCGCTAGCGGCGTAGTGGTTTGGAAAGCTGTGGTGAAAGTTGTGAAATCCTTCTCCCAGTGCCCACCAGGTTATTTTGGCACTCTCTACAGCAGTCAGAAAGCGATTGTATGGTTTATTTCCTCGCCAGTGGGCGATACTGTTAATGAGCCACGTGAGGTGTAGCGATACCACGTAGCGAGCAACGCCATTGGTTACAAAGGCAAACCATAACCTCTCGCCCCAACCAAGCACCGGAATCATCGTCGGTATTATAAAGCCACAGAGAAATGCGAGAGGAACGTAGAATCTGTTCGTGATAAAACAAAGAAATTCTGGTTCACTGACCCTCTTTGAATAGTCACGAAAAAATCGTCAATGATTAACAAATTAAAAGATGAAAACTAGAATGTAAAGTTTTTATAGATTTTGATTTCTTTGTCACTGCTTTCCAACATTCTGTATACATACTTCCCGTCTCTATGTTATTATAGGCATTCAAACAATGAGCAAGATTTATGTTATGGTATTAAAAATTAAAGTGCTGAGATAGTTTTATGTTATTAAGGATCCAAATAGTGAGCTAGTTTCATGTAATTAATGATCCAAATAGTGAGTTAGTTTCATTTTATTAAGGACCCAAACAGTGAGTTAGTTTCACGTTATTAAGGATTCAAACACTGAGTTAGTTTCATATTATTAAAGATCCAAATAGTGAGCTAGTTTTATGTTATGGTATTACACATTAAAACGCTGAGATACTTTTATGTTATTAAGCATAAAAACAGTGAGTTAGTTTCATGTTATTAAGCATCCAAACAGTGAGCTAGTTTCATGTTATGGTATTAAACATTAAAGTGCTGAGACAGTTTCATGTTATTAATGATCCAAATAGTGAGTTAGTTTCATTTTATTAAGGACCCAAACAGTGAGTTAGTTTCACGTTATTAAGGATTCAAACACTGAGTTAGTTTCATATTATTAAAGATCCAAATAGTGAGCTAGTTTTATGTTATGGTATTACACATTAAAACGCTGAGATACTTTTATGTTATTAAGCATAAAAACAGTGAGTTAGTTTCATGTTATTAAGCATCCAAACAGTGAGCTAGTTTCATGTTATGGTATTAAACATTAAAGTGCTGAGATAGTGTTGTATTATTAAGTATAAATACAGTGAGTTAGTTTCTTGTTATTAAGGATCCAAACAGTGAGTTAGTTTCATGTTATTAAGGATCCATACAGTGAGCTAGTTTTATGTTATTATGGATCCAAACAATGAGCTAGTTCTATGTTATGGTATTAAACATTAAAGTGCTGAGATAGTGTTGTATTATTAAGTATAAATACAGTGAGTTAGTTTCTTGTTATTAAGGATCCAAACAGTGAGTTAGTTTTATGTTATTAAGGATCCAAACAGTGCGTTAGTTTCATGTTATGGTATTAGGGATTCAAGAGGACGCAGCAAAAAAATAAACATTAAACTGTCTTCTCCCCGCTTAAACGAAAAACCAAAAACAACAGAGAATGGACCAAAGGTATTCCAAGGAAGTATTCAAATAAAAAACACCTTTCTAGTCTCCAACAAATAGTAAAAGGAATAGATCAGAGAAACCACGTGGACAAAACATTTCGCTATACTTCAGCGAACATCACTTTCTCTGGAAACAGTTTTACAGTGTTACCAGTATTAATGTACAAATATTATAAAATAAAATAATACAAGTACTAATATATTTAGGCCTAAAATTTGTGACAAGAATCACATTACTTGAAAGACTTCTCTTCATTTGGTCATGTTTAAATTTGAAGGTTGACTGAGAAACGATTTCTGATGGCAACTTGTTATTACTAAACTATATGAAAAAAAACAACACATAACGATCCACTATGAAAGGATTCGCTTATCCCTCATAAATTCCAAAGAATCTCCAGCAAGTCTCCTGTTAGGAGAGTTTTGTATACAGACAATTCGGTCTATATCTTACCGTCGCTGAAACCGCACCACAGGGTCTTCCAAGAGGTCGCTGCAGTCGACAGTTTTACCCTTTAATATGACATTCGGATGTTTCCTTCGCATCAGCCATCCCATGTGAGCAAAGAAAAGTCCTCGGTTGATATCGTGGGGATCAGCATTCGTTTCGGAAAACTTGTGATGTACACGGTGGTCACGTGACCATTCATAAATGTCGTTCTAACAAGAAAATGGAACACATTTCATCTCACACTCTATGTACAACACGGTATATATTTTATGTTATATTTTATACACAACAAGCATTGTAAATGCTGTATTTTTTAGAGTATCATAGGTTTCTTATTTATTATAATTTATTTAAGAGAAAAACTTGTTATCTGCTATATATGAACATCATATATGTGACACTTTGTACAGCAGAAGAAACATCATATATGTGACACTTTGTATAGCAGAAGAAACATCATATATGTGACACTTTGTATAGCAGAAGAAACATCATATATGTTACACTTTGTATCGCAGAAGAAACGTCTTATATGCCACACCTTGTATTGCAGAAGAAACGTCATATGTGTCACACTATATAGCAGAAGAAACGTCTTATATTTTATGTAGGAGAACAAACGTCTTACATCTTACACTATATATAATACTTTGAAATTTATTTCCTATGAGACATTACTTAAAATATACGATGCTATCCATTACCTAAAATATACGATGTTATCCATTAATAATAATGTTAAACACTTGCAAATATAAATTAACTTTATTCTAATAGACTTTGTTCGAGTTAACTGCAGATCTACACCATGGGCCATCAGTGTTTTTCAACAACGATACCGATAGCTTGTATCTACTGTTTTATGTCCACAGACATTATTTTTATATATTAATCCGCCCTCACAGAGAGATTACAAATATAAATCTCATATTCTTAGAACAGAATTTGTTAATAACACAACATAAAAATGACATATGATAGTAATTACAATATTCATGTTATAATATGCAGACAGAATAACAGTGATGAAACATTTGTCAAATAACAAGACAGTAAACACTTATAAAACATATTAATGTAACTTGTCACACAGTACGTATCCCTCTATACCCTCAGTCACCAAATAACAACACAGTAAACACTCACATAACATATTAATGTAACTTGTCACACAGTACGTATCCCTCTATACCCTCAGTCACCAAATAACAACACAGTAAACACTCACATGACATATTATTATAACTTATCACACAGTACGTATCACTTTAGACCCTCAGTCACCAAATAACAACACAGTAAACACTCACATAACATATTAATGTAACTTGTCACACAGTACGTATCCCTCTATACCCTCAGTCACCAAATAACAACACAGTAAACACTCACATGACATATTATTATAACTTATCACACAGTACATATCCCTCTATACCCTCAGTTACCAAATAACAACACAGTAAACACTCATATGACATATTATTATAACTTATCACACAGTACGTATCCCTCTATACCCTCAGTTACCAAATAACAACACAGTAAACACTCACATAACATATTATTATAACTTATCACACAGTACGTATCACTTTAGACCCTCAGTTACCAAATTAATGGTGTATATAAAGTACAACATACATGATGTATGTTCTACTGCCTAATGTTTATGATACAACCTGTAACCCAAACCTCGTAGAAGTGTTCGAAGGAACACACACATTAAACAATACAGATGAGAAGCTACTAGAAAAATCTCTCCCCATCTGAACCCAATAATATAAACTGAGTGATGGAAAAACACTGCCATACCTCGTTATCCAATGCTGCATTACACATAAATAAAACGTCCATGACCATAACTTGTCCACAATTTGTTAACTAATTGAAAATGGCCATTTAAAAAAGAAGTATCTTGGAAAGAAATTATAGAATAAAGTTAACTAATATATTTCATCGATTTTCTCAATTATCCAAATATCTGAAAGTATATAAGGTTTAAATTTAACTAGCAAAAGTTAAAATAACGTAACTGAATTAAAAGAAATTTAAATGTAAAAACTTTAATTGAACACAAAAGTGTAGAAGATTTATTTTAGGAAATAAACATTTATTATTACGTTAGATGAAATTAATGTTATTAATCGAGGTGAGTTTGTAAAGTAGTTGAATTTCTGTGCTTGCAATTCGTGGCTGAAAGGCGACCATCATCCACCGCGCCAGGTTTTTCTCTTCTCTTTACTAACAAACGATGAGTTTGACAGTAATATCACAAATCTCTTTCCTCAATATTTAGAAAACGAATATACTTGGTGACGAAATACGATTCCGTGACCCAAAGGTTGTGAGCCGAATGGTCAGATGAGTCAAAGGTCATGTGTGTTTAATGCTGTTGTGTTATTATATTTGCAATTATTGAGACAAATAAATAAATATATTTAAGTTAAAGAAAACTAATTACTAGATTATTTATTTTATTTTTTAAACGTAAAAAAGAAAGAAAATTATATTTTTCGTATAAATAAAAATATGTTACCAATGCAACCTTATAATCTCTTTATCACCAACCTGACCAGCCAAGGAGAATAAAAGCATCAGGAAAATTCTGAGGGGAAGCTTGGCCTTGTAAGCTTTGTGAGACCAGAGTCTGTGTGCACCGGCTGTTGTTCCAAGACAAGACAAGAAAACAGACACGACAGCTGAAAGTGTAAATTAAAATTAACTGAATCAAATGATTTTGTTTTATAACTTAGTTATATGAATAAATAACATATATTCAAAATCTTGTTATTTAACCTTCGTATGTGGTTATCAGTAACATTAAAGTAGTTAGTAACAATAAATATATTAGCTGATTAAGATGTCAGACTTCAGGTAACCATTATATCTGCTGAAGACGGCTGGTATCAAACTTTTAATTAAAATAAAATGTTTAGATCTTCTTAGATCATATTCAGGTTAATAAAAAGATCTTTCTTCTGTTAATATAAACTGTGGTACTGATCTTTCTTCTGTTAATATAAACTGTGGTACTGATCTTTCTTCTGTTAATATAAACTGTGGTACCGATCTTTCTTCTGTTAATATAAACTGTGGTACTGATCTTTCTTCTGTTAATATAAACTGTGGTACTGATCTTTCTTCTGTTAATATAAACTGTGGTACTGATCTTTCTTTTGTTAATATAAACTGTGGTACCGATCTTTCTTCTGTTAATATAAACTGTGGTACTGATCTTTCTTCTGTTAATATAAACTGTGGTACTGATTTTTCTTCTGTAAGCCTTTCAGTTGCGAAAGATGTTGGGAATTTTATGTCTTCTTTCAGTCATATTCAGAAGTATTGTAATGAGGTATTATGTTAAAAGTATTGTAATGTGGCATTGTACCAGAGGAACTATAATATGGGGTTAAGTTAAAAGTATTGTAATGTAGTATTAAGTTTGAAGTATTGTAATAGGTACAGGTATTGTAGTGTTGTGTTATGTCGGAAGTATTGTAATATGGTATTAACTTAGAAGTGTTATAATGTGGTATTATGTCAGAAGTATTGTAATATGGTATTAACTTAGAAGTGTTATAATGTGGTATTACGTCGCACTTATTGTAATTTGGCGTTAAGTTAGAAGTATTGTAATATGGTATTATGCCAAAAGTATTGTAAGGTGGTATTATGCCAAAAGCATAGTAACTTAGTATTAACTTAGAAGTATTGTAATGTGGCATTATGTCAGACGTATTGTAAAGAGGTATTAAATTAGAAATATTGTAATGCGGTAGAATAATTGTAATGTGGTGTTTCGTCAGAGGTATTGTAATGTGATAAAATTATCGTAATGTATATAAACATGCACGAAACTTTGAAATTTCGTAAACTTGATTAATGTCGGTAAGTATATGGCTAAAAACTCAAAACAAGAAGTGTAATGTCCGTCAGTATATGGCTAAAAACTCAAAACAAGAAGTGTAATGTCAGTCAGTATATGGCTAAAAACTCAAAACAAGAAGTGTAATGTCAGTCAGTATATGTAATGTTTAAAGCACTACTGTTACACTGGAACAAAATGTTATTACTTGGAAATGTTAAGAACTATGCTTACATGCTATCATGAAATGTTACTGTAATTTAATATAAAATGTTTAGAAAAGTATGTAAAGGAGACGAGTAATGTATCTATTCATAAAGTACATAGAATGTATGAATTACATCCATTAGTTTAACAGAATAAATCTACACATTGCTTTGAAACACTTCCGACACAAACGAACAAGTCAACTATAATGAAACGCAGTTTCAACAGCATTGTGTACAACCGTAAAAAATTCACTATTTTTTACTGTTATTTTTACCCTGGAGGTGATGTGAACATTTATCTTGACACGTGACGAAGGAAGTTCTTGCTTGGGTAACTTTAACAAAAAATCAAATCACGTCTTTCAAGTGTGTAGAATAAATATTGAAAGAAGAGAACTTTGGAGAATCTCCAAGACTATTAGAATAAAGTTCAAGTTCATTAATATTTGTTTGTGTATTGTTTTGGACAGAACAAAGTACACGTGTAAAAGATTAAAGTTATTCAGTTTTTGTTTCGTTTTTCAGACATACTTGGTGGTAGTTAGGTGCATCAGAAGTGTGATTATCATTATATCTTTTGTATATAAGGTTTCCTATATCAAGGCAGAACCAGTTGAACCCAATCTAAAATGCACCAAGAAACAGTTTGTTCAACAAATCACGAACGATGACAAGAAACCAGGTTCGTGTTGGCTCCAACAAGAATATTACACTTCTTGAGAAAAATGAACGAAATCTACCTAGAGAATAACGGAATACCATTAGAATGAGGAAAATATTTTATGAAATGTGGAACTGGAACATAGAAACACCAAGCATTCTATTCTAATCCATAAAAAAACGATTCTGACAGTTAAATCGTTAGAAAATCACGAATGATTTTATCCTCAGATAGTTACTAACAAAACAAATCGTTTAAAACTGATTAACTGGCAAGTTTGAACTTTATTCAAAGTCACTAAGCAAGTTTCTGACTGTGATTTTCCTTTAGGGAATTTCTTGCTTCGTGATAAGATAGAAGTTGTTTTTCAGTTTTGCTGTAAAAAGCTTCAACATGTATCTCGAACTTATTGAAAAGATAAAGTCTTCTGATCGTCTGTCCAGTCACGACTGTCTTACAACATATTGTATTGTAGTAATTTATATTACTCTGATTACAACTGTTCTACAACAGCTGCTACATGTGATATTGTAGTGATATTTATTACCGTAACTTATCCACTATTTTCAAACCTTTTGATAATTATGTTATTGTACTCAATCTATGTTGTGAAAGATTTAGAGTACAGTTAGATAACCAATATTATGTATTCTTCTCAGCAATTGGTAGTAATTGTAATAATTCTTTACCTGTGTAGTAAATGTTGTGTTTCACATTATTTGTATGCTAATTATTAAATTTTTACACTAGCTGTGTAATCATTATTGACGTTTTACACTATTGATGTAATACTTATTGTTGTTTTAAATACATATTTAATAATTACTGACGTTTTACATTTTTCAGGTAGAAAATGTTGACGTCATACATATTTATGTAATAATTATTGAAGTTTTAAATTACTTATGTAATAATTGTTGACATTTTACACAACTTATGTAATAATTATTGACGTGTTACACTACTTTTGTGATAAATACTGACGTTTTACACTAATTATGTGATAATTATTGTCGTTTCACCTACCTATTTAGTAATTATTGAAGTTGTACCTTCTTATGTAATATTTATTGACACTTTATCTACTTATGTAGTAATTACTGAGTTTTACACTACTAATGTAATAATTATTGAAGCTTTAAACTACTTACGTAATGATTATTGATGTTTTACCTCTTTATGGAGTAATTATTGAAGTTTTACACTACTTACGTAACAATTATTGAAGTTTTACACTACTTATGTAATAATTATTGAAGTTTTACACTACTTATGAAATAATTATGAAGTTTTACACTACTTATGTAATAATTATTTAGTTTTACACTACTTATGTAATAATTATTGAAGTTTTACAATACTTATGTAATAATTATTTAGTTTTACACCACTTACCTAATAATTATTGAAGTTTTACACTACTTATGTAATAATTATTGAAATTTTACACTACTTATGTAATAATTATTGAAGTTTTACAATACTTATGTAATAATTATTTAGTTTTACACCACTTACCTAATAATTATTGAAGTTTTACAATACTTATGTAATAATTATTGAAGTTTTACACTACTTATGTAATAATTATTGAAGTTTTACAATACTTATGTAATAATTATTTAGTTTTACACCACTTACCTAATAATTATTGAAGTTTTACACTACTTATGTAATAATTATTAAAGTTTTACAATACTTATGTAATAATTATTTAGTTTTTCACCACTTACCTAATAATTGTTGAAGTTTTACACTACTTATGTAATAATTATTGAAGTTTTACACTACTTATGTAATAATTATTGAAGTTTTACACTACTTACGTAACAATTATTGACGTTTTACACCACTTACCTAATAATTGTTGAAGTTTTACACTACTTATGTAATAATTATTGAAGTTTTACACTACTTATGTAATAATTATTGAAGTTTTACACTACTTATGAAATAATTATTGAAGTTTTACAATACTTATGAAATAATTCTTGAAGTTTTACAATGCTTATGTAATAATTATTTAGTTTTACACTACTTAGGTAATAATTATAACATATTCTTAACCACCAGGATTTTCCGAAGCAGGCTACTCACGTTTATTTTAAGAAAGTTTGTACTGATACGTTTTAAACAGAGTTAATCACCGATATTTTAAACATAAGTTTTAGTATAAATCACATGTCTCTACTTACCAAGCACCCAGCCTTGCCATGTTGGTTGAGTTATACCCAGGTATATTCCAAGAAATGTTGTTGCGTGTAGAAAGATGAAAATTGTTACGTTCGTCCATACTAAAGGCAATTCTTTATCTTGGACCTGTTCTGTTGACGATATAACCTTGTTTGGTATTTCTTCTGTTGCCTTGGGAGTCATTTTCTGAAATTAGGAGACAAGAAACAAGCTCAGAAGAGGAAAGGTGTTTAAAGTTGTTTTTCTTTCGTCCATTGAATACGGCGCTAAGCTACTCGTAGACCATCTGCAATAGTCGTCTAGAATTTAGAAATGATTGATTAGAGGGAAGGCAGCTAGCCTACAACAAAACTAATGAACTAGAGGGAAGGCAGATATTCAACATTCAAGGTTATTTCTAAGGCTACTTTTAAAAAATAATGGAAGGGACCCTTATATTATAACTCCATTAGTTGAAAAGACAAACCTGTTCTTAAGGGGATTCGAACCTACGACCTTCAAATTGTGAATCGATTTCTAAATCCATCAGTAAAGCTGAGAAAGGCCTAAAGTTTATTAGTTACAGTATTATGTATAATAAATTTCAAGAAGAAGAGATGTTACGTCACGTTAAAAGAAACAACAACACAATTTTGCGGTAGTGTAAATTTTAATAAATAGTTCTCTTCTCGTAATTCCCACAGTGATTTAACAGTACGTTCTATTGACTTACCAGTACATTCTGTTGATTTAACAGTACGTTCTGTTGACTTACCAGTACATTCTGTTGATTTAACAGTACGTTTTATTGATTTAACAGTACGTTCTGTTGACTTACCAGTACATTCTGTTGATTTAACAGTACGTTCTATTGACTTACCAGTACATTCTGTTGATTTAACAGTACGTTCTGTTGACTTACCAGTACATTCTGTTGATTTAACAGTACGTTCTGTTGACTTACCAGTACATTCTGTTGATTTAACAGTACGTTCTATTGACTTACCAGTACATTCTGTTGATTTAACAGTACGTTTTATTGATTTAACAGTACGTTCTGTTGACTTACCAGTACATTCTGTTGATTTAACAGTACGTTCTATTGACTTACCAGTACATTCTGTTGATTTAACAGTACGTTTTATTGATTTAACAGTACGTTCTGTTGACTTACCAGTACATTCTGTTGATTTAACAGTACGTTTTCTTGATTTAACAGTACGTTCTATTGACTTACCAGTACATTCTGTTGATTTAACAGTACGTTCTATTGACTTACCAGTACATTCTGTTGATTTAACAGTACGTTTTATTGATTTAACAGTACGTTCTGTTGACTTACCAGTACATTCTGTTGATTTAACAGTACGTTCTATTGACTTACCAGTACATTCTGTTGATTTAACAGTACGTTTTATTGATTTAACAGTACGTTCTATTGACTTACCAGTACATTCTGTTGATTTAACAGTACGTTTTATTGATTTAACAGTACGTTCTGTTTATTTAACAGTACGTTTTCTTGATTTAACAGTACGTTCTGTTGCTCGTCACGTTGAGCACAACGTAGTTAGCCCATTTTGTAGCTCTGTGCTTATAGGTAACAACACGTGGTTGATAAACTTATAGTCATTTTCGAGTTTTGGTTTCTGCATGATTAAAATGTCTTCAAATAAAATATCTTAAATTAATCTAAATATTTTTCCTTCTTAATTATTAATTAATTAAGAATCTATCTGAAAGTATCACTTCAGTCCTCAAAGTGACAAACATCTCTTTCGGGCAGCTGTGTGCAATGCCTTATGTCAGAGGGTGATACTGAATCAGAAAGGGGATATTTAGATATATGGTTCTAAACCTAAAAACTTTTCATTGGCATAACTTATAATTTTTACTGTTTTACAATGAAGAAAAAAACACGAAGTGTACATTATTTACCAACACATTTGTAACAAAATAATACAATATAATGATATAATACAATATAATGATAAAATACAATATAATAATATAATACAATATAATGATATAATACAATATAGGAATAAAATACAATATAATAATATAATACAATATAATGATATAATACAATATAAGAATAAAATACAATATGATAATATAATACAATATAATGATATAATACAATATAATAATATGATACAATGTAATATCATTTACGTAATTAACATAAGATTTGCTCTCACAAATAATTTACAGTAAATTACTTTTTCATATCGTAAATCATATTCACTGTCACTAGATGGCGATGTCTAATATTGTTTGTTTGGTTGTTTTGAATTTCGCGCAAAGCTACTCGAGGGCTATCTGCGTTAGCCGTCCTTAATTTAGTAGTGTAAGACCAGAGGGAAGGCAGCTAGTCATCACCACTCATCGCCAGCTCTTGGGCTTCTCTTTTACCAACGAAAAGTGGGATTGACGGTCACATTATAACGCCCCCACAATGACCTCTTTTATTAAACGCCATCATAAACTACATTAAAAATGAGAGCATGTTTGTAGCGATGGGGATTCGAACCCTCGACCCTCGGATTACGTGTCGAACGCCTTAACACGATTGGCCATATCGGGTCACGTGTCTAAGATTCTCAATATTTAATTATTTTGACTTGTTTGTTTTTTGTTACAGAATACCGACCCAGAAAGTTGTATTTTTAACACAAGTTTCACACAGACCTATGCATATTCTTACGTGACGGACTGCACGGATTGCAGACTAGCCGACAAAATTTACCGCCAACTCTTATACTCCTGTTATAAGGTCAAATAACAGGACAGGAATGTCACTTGATGAAGTTGTCCTAATTTTGTTGAAGCGAACTGCAAATTATGCTTTATGTGATTCACAGTCAGCACACACTAGCCTTAAGGCAATTCCATGGAAATACGTCAATCTGACGTTTAGACTTATTATTTCCCCAAAATTTCGTCAGGGGGAGTCACATGTCTCATATGACAACTATATAGTATAAAAAATAAAATAACCTTACATAATGCACGCTTAACGTTGCCATTTGTACTGAAGTGCGCGCATTGCATGAATCGGGAAAAGAATTGTACACTCTGTAGGCTACAACACAAACATCACGTATGAAATTTAGATAAAAATATTTGTTACTCTTGATTTTGGTTTTGCCTGTTTTGAAACAAAATATTTTTTGAAATAAAAGCTACTTATTTCTATCTGCATATTTATCATCAATATTAATTTACGTGTCTACAAACACATATAGTGAACAGCTGTTTTAAGCCATATCTTTCACGTGAAACATTTCGAGACCAGAATCAATCAACATTCTTTGAACTATACTTTATAATTAAATTTATACTAATATGAGTAAGTTATGAATCAGTGAATGGTTTATACTAGAAGTATTTAAACTTAAGAGAGTTCAAAACTCTGAAGATAAATACGTTTTTAATAACGTAAACAAAAAACTTTCATTAAACGCCATCATAAACTATACTAAAAATAACTGTCAGAAGAACGCTATGTTTTATAGACCGAACAACCTTACGTTCCTTCTTCTCTATAGACTATGAATAAAATAACCCTAAACTACGTTATGTTTCATAGACCGAGCAACTTTAAGTTTTTTATTCTCTATAGACTATGAATAAAATAACCCTAAACTACGTTATGTTTCATAGACCGAACAACCTTAAGTTTTTTATTCTCTACAGACTATGAATAAAATAACCCTAAACTACGTTATGTTTCATAGACCGAGCAACTTTAAGTTTTTATTCTCTATAGACTATGAATAAAATAACCCTAAACTACGTTATGTTTCATAGACCGAACAACCTTAAGTTTTTTATTCTCTACAGACTATGAATAAAATAACCCTAAACTACGTTATGTTTCATAGACCGAGCAACTTTAAGTTTTTATTCTCTATAGACTATGAATAAAATAACCCTAAACTACGTTATGTTTCATAGACCGAACAACCTTAAGTTTTTTATTCTCTATAGAGTACACATAAAACTAAACTAAACTATAGTATGTTCTGTTGACAGAATAACTGCAAACAACGCTTGGCGCTACAAACTAAACACACAACAGGCGGTTGTATAAACATGCAACGCTTTTGCTGGATGTTCTTGAAGTTGCAATAATATATATTGGTATGTATGCTTTTATCTGTTCAAGAAAGAAATAGGAAGAGAGGTTTCCATTATTATGTGTCTAGGTAGATAGAACTAACTTGTCGTGCGAATTTCTTCCATTAGATACCAGTAACTTTAAACAATAAAAAGTAAACATCCAAACCACACGTTACAGAGAATTTAGTCTTAGCTGAAAAGAGTCTGTTCAGAACTTTTATATCAAATGGCCTCTTAAATATTCTGTGTACTAATGACGAGAGCTTTTATCTTAAGAAGCTTTGTTGTCTATAAAGAACTTGTGTAATTAGAGCTGGACGGCCTCGTGTGTAACGAAGTTCTTTCTGTGACCTATTTCCGTGTGAAGATAAGATAAATCCAGGAAACAATAGAACTAAGATTTAAATAATTATTGTTTCACTGAAACTTACATTTTTTTACCATGTTTCTTACGCAAATGGTATACAAAACCCACGTGTAACATGAGAATATTTTACCTGTTACCAAATGTAACCAGTGACACAATTTAATATCAAGCTATTATTCTACCTTCTTTTTGTATAAGGCTCACAACTGATTCAGGGTAAGCCTAAAATATAATAAAGTTCCTTGATGGGTAGAGTAAAAATTACCCATTATGTAGTCTTGTGTCTACAACAACAACATCAAAACTCTTCAATATATATACAACTATTTGTGGAATGGCTAACCAGTTCACATTTGCTTGCTTGAAGATAAGGACATAACTACACAATGGACTATATGTGCAGTTCTCACCAAGGGTATCGAAACCTGGTTTCTAGCGTTATAAGCCCGTAGACGTATCGCTATGTCATTTGGGGCAACCAGTTTATGAATCCTTCGTTTAAAGCCACAGTCTTTAGGCGTGTAAAAATTATGAACCATAGGACAGCCTATTACAATAATCCAAAGTGCCATAAGACAACTTTTTACAACGATCCAAATTGCCAATTCACAACCTTTTACAACGATCATAAGTGTCACAGGATAACATTTTACAACGATTCAATGTACTACACACAACCTTTTACAACGATCATAAGTGTCACAGGATAACATTTTACAACGATTCAATGTACCACACACAACGTTATACAACGATACAAAGTGTTACATGTCAACAATCAGTGACCCATTTTATTCACAAATATCAAACAGGATTTCTGCAGCAGTTGAGAGATCCAGTCCAATTTCAAAGGAGTCCTTACATTCCATTCCACTGTCTTGAAGGACTTCTCGTCCATCAGATTACCTCTTCTTAGTCTCACGATAAGTTCAGTTTTTTTCAAATCTTTCACAATAAATTTTAGTGTTTTAACAATTACCTGACTCAGTTTTCTTTACTTTCGGTAAAACACAACAACGACAAAAGAGAGATGCATTAAAGAAACTTCTGCTAACAGATAAAACCAAAACTAACAAACTCCACTTCTGATGGTTATTAGAAAGTAGTATTTATACAATGATTAGAGTATAGTAGTTTCAGCAAGTTTCAGATGAGTTTAGTTGCCACTGTTCTCATATCTGTGTGTTCCTTCAAACTACAATGTGTTAGTGTTACAAACTTAATGGTTGTCCAGTGTACATTTACTTGGGAACTATTCTAACAACCATCACTTCGTGATACTTAATTAAACACTATCATTAAGTTGCTACCATGAAAGAAAGATATGAGAAATATGAAAGGAGTATTGATGCTGTAAATTAATATTAATAAAGGATACGTACCTAGATTCACGTATTTCTCTTCTATTAAAATAACCTACAGTTTTATTAATGATGGATACGTACCAAGATTCACGTATTTCTCTTCTATTTATATTGCCTACAGATTTATTACTGATGGATACGTACCAAGATTCACGTATTTCTCTTTTATTTATATTATCTACAGATTTATTTTCTTTATAAAGATATTTCCAACTGCAAGTAGTTTATTTTCACGTTTAACTAATTATCTAAAATAATGGAAATATGATTATAAAATACCTCTAGTATTCACTACCTAAACAATTACATAAGAATTTTAACAAGTTTAATTGTTCCTATTTAATTTATTGTTCTACAAGAAACGTGGTTCGAAGTTACAGATCAGATCGAATAACAATGCTTTGAATTTCGACAAAGATTTCAGAATGACTATTTTTACAGATAAACGTTTACGAAAGCTTAGATATTATTCGACGTACCTCAGTGAAGCTGGGATTTTTGGGACGTTTCTAGTATTTTTGTTCCAGTTTCTTACTGTCCTTGTTTACAGTTTGCTGGGTTTCCACTTTCTTGTTCTGCCGCGGTTTCACAAGATCACAAACAGGAAAGTGAACAGCGTTTTTGATGCAATATCAACTTTTTAACTATAGAGGGCACTTTCAGTTCTTTCCAGTGAGGACAAAATGTGCGTTAGGTTTCTTGTCTCTACGATTAATAAAACAAAAAGTAAAAACAAGTGGGGTAAAATTACCTGAATGAAAGTGAAAAAAACAAAACAAAACTGGTCAAACAAGGAAAACCAGAATTCACTTCGAAAGTCCCAATTGGATTTTGAAGGACACATCCAGGAGAATATTTCTGTTTTTCAGACGTCCAAAAAATCCTTTATTCAACTTTGAAATAAATAAAATTTGCATCTTTCATAAAGTTGCTACACACTGTATTTACTTTTAAATAATACATTATGTTTAGTTGTCTTCCAAAAAATTTTTAACATTGGTTATTTTCTCCACTGAAGTAGCTTGAAAAAATTGTTTCTTCTTGATTCTGATTACTATTAAACATTTATCGATTAATTTTAAAATTAATTCGGAATCTCTAAGTCAAAAACCCTGATTTATTTTCTATTTTTGTGAAGTAGTTTAGTGTGTTTAACTTCAGTTGGACCCATTTGCTACGAGACGTCAGGTCAAGATATTTGGCGGTGAAATCTAGGTTACCCAAATGTTGAGGTTAAACGTATCAAAGTAAAACGTTTGGATACAACAAACCAGGTTCATAACTAAAATGATGTGTGAGGTACGAACTAACACAAATTTGTCGACGTGTGGACCTTCTATTGAAGGTCTTCTTGTTTTATTAATTCCTGAACTCTGAGAAAAAAATTTCTGTGAAAACTTCTGCATAGGATCTTCTGGTAGAGTTGCTATGGGCGTTGCATTCTTTGAGCGTTGCATACTGTCGCGTTTTTAATACAACTGCTCAGCATTAATACCTATGAGGTCTTACTGGTAAAGTTTTTCCAATTTCGTACCATTGATTGACCGAATGTTAATGCTGGAAACAAAATGAATTGGTACACTATCTAGTTGATACCGCATTCTAGATTGGTGTTACTACATTCTAGTTTAAGGAGCTATCGGTAAGTCATCAACAAATTCAATCAAATCATTTTGGAAAGCCAGCAATCTCTTGTCGTAGAATAGCGATCATTGTAGATGTCACATCATACATTATTACACCATTGAATTTTATTTTGGTCTTGCGGCAGCCAATGTGAATTTTCAGATGTTCAGTAGTTCATCACACCATACCATAAGATCTGTGGTGTGATAGAAACTGGGTTTTTCATCCAGTATTATTAGGATCCAACTACAAGAGACAATAATGACTTGTAGTTTTGCTCTCCAATTTTGTGAATTGTCAGATGTTCAGTAGTTCATCACACCATACCATGAGATCTGTGGTGTGATAGAAACTGGGTTTTTCATCCAGTATTATTAGGATCCAACTACAAAAGACAATCATGACTTGTAGTTTTGCTCTCCAATTTTGTGAATTGTCAGATGTCCAGTAGTTCATCGCACCATACCATGAGATCTGTGGTATGATAGAAACTGTGTTTTTCATACATTATTATTAGGATCAAACTACAAAAGACAATCATGACTTGTAGTTTTGCTCTCCAAGACCTTCATGACAATGGACAATGTAAAGATGAAACTTGGATTGATATAGACAATTTCTGGGCTGTGAGGAATATTTCCTACCTCTGTACGAAAACCCTTTACATGAGAATAGGTACGGTGGGTCAAGTGGGTATAGAAACTTGGATTAAATTTATAAAGCAGAAAATACATTGATAGGTGTTTAATTTCATAGATACCTACAGTTTTATAACGTATCTTGTATTAAGGGGAGAAGTTGTTGAGTTAGAAAATTCTCAGAGAAAATAGCATTGTGTTTTGTTGTCTTTGTACAGATATAAGGTATCTCAAATTGACAGTGGCAAAACTAACACTTCATTGGTATTTATTCGACTTTTATATTATGTCAGATAATAAATGGTCTGGCCTAATGAGTAAGTTGTACACTTTTAACATTCCACGACTACTTCACAACAAACAGAAACAATTGCCCTATCCTGAATGTACAAAAAATATCCTTATCTGCTAACAAAATACAATTGTTTTTGATGACTCTGGTTCTATGAACTCATGTTGACAGTTACTGATCATCTCTTGTGGTAGCTGCGTATAACGTTTTGTTTAATCATTATTTATTATTGAAAATCGCATTTAAGAATGCTTAATTTAAATGCTTTGATAAATTTCTTTTATGTTCACAACATGAGTAAGATGAATCGACGTATTAATGTTTTATTGTACGAAGAACAGCTTTCAGACCAACTTCAGATGAGTAGATAAAAGTCTCCATTCTTGAGGACGACGTTCACTACCCACTTCTTTCATTTTTCCATCAAAATGTCTATAAATACATAAAATATTTTCTATGCAAGATTTTTATGGCTACTTTCGTCGATTGAAACTTCTTTCTGGGGCTAATAAAATCCATTCCTGTAACCAAGAACCAACAAGTTCTCCATACTGCTTTGATCTAGAAAGGTCATGAATGAAAGCATTTAGCTCATCCTGCGTGACAGGTCAGACGTCATGAATCAAATCATTTAGCTCATCCTGCGTGACAGGTCAGACGTCATGAATCAAATCATTTAGTTCTTCCTATGTGACAGGACATACAAGACAGTTTGAGTTCAGGTGTCACAGGAATAGAATTACTGGATGAAGATTATTCATTGTCTTCTTGCAAGATCATTTTTCTGTTTTACAGTTTTCTCTTGTATGTAAAACTGGAAGACCATCTCCATGAGGTACAGGTTTCATTACACATGTAATATCTGTATACTTAATGTATTGTTAGGTTCTTCCAATATTAAACGTTAGTCATACATAACTAATGTATGATAATATATGAGCTTGTATTAGAACTGTAGATGACACACTTGCTTTCTTCTCTTCAGCCACCGTGTCAAGTTAGATGTACAAACTATACAACACGTATGAAACCTCACAGTTTTACTTGGTCCTCAATTTTACTCCCATAGTAGTGGTAATAAACTACCTTCATCTTGTGTGTGATGTTTTTCTTCTTAAAACTGTAATATATTTTCATATAACTAGCAGAAACTGAATAAGCGATTTTCGAACTTTACTTGAACTGGAAGCAGCAGAATTTGAAACCATTTTCTAAGAATTATAAAATAATTTACTTCAACAGAACTTGGGTTTAAATAGTGAAAGGCAAAACATTTTGCAGATTATATTGCGGGATCGTACAAAGAAAAATATTGGGCTTTGTTTTGACCGTGCACGAAAAAGGTGAAGTGACCAACTGGGTTGGTGAGAGGCAATTAAGGTAAAAGGGAGACTGACTTCGGTCGAAGGAATTATCGAATGTTTTAGTAAACTGAGTAAACGATTCTCAGGGTGAGCAGATGAGGTTAAACGGAGTCAGTGATGATGGAACTACTACAAGTATATCGAAAACAAACAACATATATAAACAAAAATTTGAAATTTTACATCAATACAGTACAGTCAGTTTTCGAAGTCATGAAAACGTATGACTTTTACCCATTAAGCTGCCAAAGTCAACTTCATTTCATAACACAAACTTATTTAGTTGATTGCACGGTTTTGTTTTGTTCTCACATGGTGCAGATAAAATATTAGGATATTCAAACAGCTCAAAAGCTAGAGGAGGTGAAAAATATTAATTACATTTTTAAAACCAACACCATCGAATTACGCGAAGCGCTCAAAGTTTCTCCAGTAGAAAATGTTTCGTTTTCAAGTGTCATTAAGCTAAGTGAAAACCACAGATCATATGATGTCTGTAAGAACCATTAAAACTTGTAACATTTGCGAAAATTTTCTAACGCTAATATATGGCGCAAAATACCCACATACTCAAATCAAAAATAGATGTTCAGATCAGCAAATTATAATTCTAAGGATGAGGATATCACCTTTTTAATATTACGAATACGAAATAATATGCATCGAAATGGGGTATCAGGACCATCTAAAATGAGACCAACAACAAGTGTTTCGTCAGTAGTGATAAAAAAGTTTAATGCAGTGAAACCCCTCTAAGCGGCCACCTCTTAGATTTGGTCATCCTTTGAAAGTGGTCATTCAATCACAGTTCCTTTTATTGTTTACATAATCCCTGATTATGTATAGTGGAACCCCTCTAATCAGGCCAGTTTGTCTCAGTCCTGAAGGTGACTGCTTTAAAGGGGTTTCACTGTAGTTGAGAATATACAAACACGGAATTTATAAGTGAATTAGCTCCATTTTCTAAATACGACCGTACCCATCATGTCAAGGTAAATCTAATTTCTAGAAACGAGGCCAACGGGGTATTGGCTGATCGAAATAAAGTTTGCATTCAATAATTCGCATACCTCAAACATCTAGAGAATAAAACAAATAATAATGATATTCCCAAAGTTTCCAGATACAGTGACAATAGAATTACCCATCATAAGACTGTCCAGATACAGTGACAATAGAATTACCCAACATAAGACTGTTAAATTGACAATAGGAAACCATCGTCTTCACACACTGGACATAATATTGAAAGGTCACAAGAAAAGATGAGGATACTTAGAAATTCTAAACACCAAACTGGACACGTCGTGATGTCATGAGTGAAAAAACATTTCATGCCAGGTAGGTTTGTACGTGATTCTGCTAAATATGATAAACTTCCTTAAAATTACACCAGATAACATCAGAGGAACTCAAGATGTATTTATCAAACATGGTGTTCAAAGACATTGGCTGTGATTTGCACGTGACTTGTTGTTTCACTTAGTTAACACGTATGAATAGAACGAACTTAATACAATGATTTGTAATAACTTGTATGGTTACTAACAGTTCATACTTTCTGTAATAACATGTATAGTCACTAACAGTTCATACTTTTCTGTAATAACATGTATAATTACTAACAGTTAATACTATCTGTAATAACATGTATAATTACTAACAGTTCATACTTTTCTGTAAAAACTTGTATAATTACTAACAGTTCATACTTTTCTGTAATAACATGTATAGTTACTAACAGTTCATACTTTCTGTAATAACATGTATAGTTACTAACAGTTAATACTTTTCTGTAATAACATGTATAATTACTAACAGTTAATACTATCTGTAATAACATGTATAATTACTAACAGTTCATACTTTCTGTAATAACATGTATAGTTACTAAGTTAATACTATCTGTAATAACATGTATAGTTACTAACAGTTCATACTATCTGTAATAACATGTATAGTTACTAACAGTTAATACTTTCTGTAATAACATGTATAGTTACTAACAGTTCATACTTTTCTGTAATAACATGTATAGTTACTAACAGTTCATACTATCTGTAATAACATGTATAGTTACTAACAGTTCATACTATCTGTAATAACATGTATAGTTATTAACAGTTCATACTTTCTGTAATAACATGTATAGTTACTAACAGTTAATACTTTTCTGTAATAACATGTATAGTTACTAACAGTTCATACTTTTCTGTAAAAACTTGTATAATTACTAACAGTTCATACTTTCTGTAATAACATGTATAGTTACTAAGTTAATACTATCTGTAATAACATGTATAGTTACTAACAGTTCATACTTTTCTGTAATAACATGTATAGTTACTAAGTTAATACTATCTGTAATAACATGTATAGTTACTAACAGTTCATACTATCTGTAATAACATGTATAGTTACTAACAGTTCATACTTTCTGTAATAACATGTATAGTTACTAACAGTTCATACTTTTCTGTAAAAACTTGTATAATTACTAACAGTTCATACTTTTCTGTAATAACATGTATAGTTACTAACAGTTCATACTATCTGTAATAACATGTATAGTTACTAACAGTTCATACTATCTGTAATAACATGTATAGTTACTATCAGTTCATACTATCTGTAATAACATGTATCGTTACTAACAGTTCATACTTTCTGTAATAACATGTATAATTACTAACAGTTCATACTTTCTGTAATAACATGTATAGTTACTAACAGTTCACTTTTTCCCTGCCCGCTGTGAACAGAGCATAAATAGCCAATTGTGAAAAAAATGCTATGTATCAACTTTGTGTTATTATATCGTACATCAACTTTGTGTAATAATACTGTACATCAAATTTATGTTATTATACTGCATATTAACTTTGTGTAATAATACTGTACATCAACTTTATGTTATTATACTGTATATCGACTTAATGTTATTATACTGCATATTAACTTTGTGTAATAATACTGTACATCAACTTTATGTTATTATACTGCATATTAACTTTGTGTAATAATACTGTACATCAACTTTATGTTATTATACTGCATATTAACTTTGTGTAATAATACTGTACATCAACTTTATGTTATTATACTGCATATTAACTTTGTGTAATAATACTGTACATCAACTTTATGTTATTATACTGTATATCGACTTAATGCTATTATACTGCATATTAACTTTGTGTAATAATACTGTACATCAACTTTGTGTAATAATACTGTACATCAACTTTGTGTAATAATACTGTACATCAACTTTATGTTATTATAATGTACATCAACTTAATGTTATTATACTGCATATTAACTTTGTGTAATAATACTGTACATCAACTTTGTGTTATTATACTGTATATCAACTTTGTGTAATAATACTGCACATCAACTTTATGTTATTATACTGTACATCAACTTTGTGTAATAATACTGTACATCAACTTTGTGTAATAATACTGTACATCAACTTTGTGTAATAATACTGTACATCAACTTTGTGTTAAAACACTATATATCAACTTTGTGTAGAAACACTGTATATCAACTTTACGAATATACAAATTATCTTAAAAAATGACATTTCTGAGCCTGGGGAGAAATGTAGTTTATTTGTCTTGAACACACAACTTTGGTGCTAAATTTGAGTTTAAATTATGTATTAAAAGCTCCCATGTTATTAAATTTGCTTCATAAACTTCAAGCAAGTTAATTGGGCAATCATTCAACTAACAGTTGGTAAAGTTTGAAACAAACAAGACATAACCTCAGGAGTGAACAGCATGATCTGATAATTGACGACATGATCTAGTTTATTTTGAAATCAGCCTTATCTGATTTATTAATATTTCATATACGCGTTATTTTATACTTTTTCAAAGTTTTTATCACGTAAAGAACGTGCTTCATCCAGTCGGAGACACGTGTCAAATTATATATAAGTGTAGACATGAGCACGTAACTGTGATCACGTGAAAGCGACCTAAATTTAAAATATGTGGTTTTCTTTGTTTTGTGTTTTTTTTCCACAGCCAATTTGGTTTGTTTATAAATTTTTATCGTATGTATCTCTTAACGTACTTTCATTTTGAGCTATAAAATATTATGTAAATATTAATCACTAACTTACAGGAAAATATCACACTTAAACCACAATGTTCCCAAGAGATTAAGCAATCCATTTTTATTTGTCCTTGGGTTTTTCAGCTAACGCTTACAGATTCAACAAAAGGACAATTTATTGTATACACGAAAGAAACGTCTCGCAACTTGTGTTGCTCAGACAGGTTTTGATAACGCCCTAGAGGGCGTTCTTAGGATGACGTCATGCCGTAAAAACATAATGTTCTGATCACAAACTTCTATTGGTTAAAATAAAGCTACACGGTCTTGTCGCACGTATCAAATACCAACAATTTAGATACCAAGTATGGAAACAAGATTAAACGTTAAAATTTAAACAATCGATTCCAAACCAAAAACAAATTCAATAGACAACTCATAAATATCATGTTAAAATAAACACTTAATTTACACTAAGTTCTCTTGAAACACAAAAATATGTAAATCTCAAACAAAGCTACAAGGAAATACGACTGTTATTTTGTTTTAAAATATTTTATAAATGATTTCATACATCAAACTTCACTACACGCACTTATTACAATAATTGTTGAAATTGTACAGTCTACTTTCAATATGTATACAACATGTATCACTGTACAGTCTACTTTCAATATCTATACAACATGCATCACTGTACAGTCTACTTTCAATATCTATACAACATGCATCACTGTACAGTCTACTTTCAATATCATTACAACATGCATCACTGTACAGTCTACTTTCAATATGTATACAACATGCATCACTGTACAGTCTACATTCAATATGTATACAACATGTATCACTGTACAGTCTACATTCATTATGTATACAACATGTATCACTGTACAGTCTACATTCATTATGTATACAGCATGGATCACTGTACAGTCTACTTTCAATATGTATACAACATGCATCACTGTACAGTCTACATTCAATATGTATACAACATGTATCACTGTACAGTCTACATTCAATATGTATACAACATGTATCACTGTACAGTCTACATTCATTATGTATACAGCATGGATCACTGTACAGTCTACTTTCAATATGTATACAACATGCATCACTGTACAGTCTACATTCAATATGTATACAACATGTATCACTGTACAGTCTACATTCATTATGTATACAGCATGCATCACTGTACAGTCTACTTGCAATGTGTATACAGCATGCATCACTGTACAGTCTACTTTCAATATGTATACAACATGCATCACTGTACAGTCTACTTTCAATGTGTATACATCATGTATTACTGTACAGTCTACATTCAATCTGTATACAACATGTATCACTGTACAGTCTACTTTCAATATGTATACAACATGCATCACTGTACAGTCTACTTTCAATATGTATACAACATGCATCACTGTACAGTCTACATTCAATATGTATACAACATGTATCACTGTACAGTCTACATTCAATATGTATACAACATGTATCACTGTACAGTCTACATTCATTATGTATACAGCATGGATCACTGTACAGTCTACTTTCAATATGTATACAACATGCATCACTGTACAGTCTACATTCAATATGTATACAACATGTATCACTGTACAGTCTACATTCATTATGTATACAGCATGCATCACTGTACATTCTACTTGCAATGTGTATACAGCATGCATCACTGTACAGTCTACTTTCAATATGTATACAACATGCATCACTGTACAGTCTACTTTCAATGTGTATACATCATATATTACTGTACAGTCTACATTCAATCTGTATACAACATGTATCACTGTACAGTCTACTTTCAATATGTATACAACATGCATCACTGTACAGTCTACTTTCAATATGTATACAACATGCATCACTGTACAGTCTACTTTCAATATGTATACAGCATGTCTCACTGTACAGTCTACTTTCAATATGTATACAGCATGTCTCACTGTACACTCTACATTCAGAATGTATACAGCATGTCTCACTGTACAGTCTACATTCAGTATGTATACAGCATGTCTCACAGTACAGACTACATGCAGTATGTATACAACATGTATCACTGTACAGTCTACTTTCAATATGTATACAACATGCATCACTGTACAGTCTACTTTCAATGTGTATACAACATGCATCACTGTACAGTCTACTTTCAATGTGTATACAACATGCATCACTGTACAGTCTACATTCATTATGTATACAACATGGATCACTGTACAGTCTACTTTCATTATGTATACAACATGCATCACTGTACAGTCTACTTTCAATGTGTATACAACATGCATCACTGTACAGTCTACATTCATTATGTATACAACATGGATCACTGTACAGTCTACATTCAATATGTATACAACATGCATCACTGTACAGTCTAATTTCAATGTGTATACAACATGTATCACTGTACAGTCTACATTCATTATGTATACAGCATGGATCACTGTACAGTCTACTTTCAATATGTATACAACATGCATCACTGTACAGTCTACATTCAATATGTATACAACATGTATCACTGTACAGTCTACATTCAATATGTTTACAACATGTATCACTGTACAGTCTACATTCATTATGTATACAACATGGATCACTGTACAGTCTACTTTCAATATGTATAAAACATGCATCACTGTACAGTCTACTTTCAATGTGTATACAGCATACATCACTGTACAGTCTACTTGCAATGTGTATACAGCATGCATCACTGTACAGTCTAATTTCAATGTGTATACAACATGCATCACTGTACAGTCTACTTTCAATGTGTATACAACATGCATCACTGTACAGTCTACTTTCAATGTGTATACAACATGCATCACTGTACAGTCTACTTTCAATGTGTATACAACATGCATCACTGTACAGTCTAATTTCAATGTGTATACAACATGCATCACTGTACAGTCTACTTTCAATATGTATACAGCATGTCTCACTATACAGTCTACTTTCAATATGTATACAGCATGTCTCACTGTACAGTCTACATTCAGTATGTATACAGCATGTCTCACAGTACAGACTACATGCAGTATGTATACAACATGTATCACTGTACAGTCTACTTTCAATATGTATACAACATGCATCACTGTACAGTCTACTTTCAATGTGTATACAACATGCATCACTGTACAGTCTACTTTCAATGTGTATACAACATGCATCACTGTACAGTCTACATTCATTATGTATACAACATGGATCACTGTACAGTCTACTTTCATTATGTATACAACATGCATCACTGTACAGTCTACTTTCAATGTGTATACAACATGCATCACTGTACAGTCTACATTCATTATGTATACAACATGGATCACTGTACAGTCTACATTCAATATGTATACAACATGCATCACTGTACAGTCTAATTTCAATGTGTATACAACATGTATCACTGTACAGTCTACATTCATTATGTATACAGCATGGATCACTGTACAGTCTACTTTCAATATGTATACAACATGCATCACTGTACAGTCTACATTCAATATGTATACAACATGTATCACTGTACAGTCTACATTCAATATGTTTACAACATGTATCACTGTACAGTCTACATTCATTATGTATACAACATGGATCACTGTACAGTCTACTTTCAATATGTATAAAACATGCATCACTGTACAGTCTACTTTCAATGTGTATACAGCATACATCACTGTACAGTCTACTTGCAATGTGTATACAGCATGCATCACTGTACAGTCTAATTTCAATGTGTATACAACATGCATCACTGTACAGTCTACTTTAAATGTGTATACAACATGCATCACTGTACAGTCTACTTTCAATGTGTATACAACATGCATCACTGTACAGTCTACTTTCAATGTGTATACAACATGCATCACTGTACAGTCTAATTTCAATGTGTATACAACATGCATCACTGTACAGTCTACTTTCAATATGTATACAGCATGTCTCACTATACAGTCTACTTTCAATATGTATACAGCATGTCTCACTATACAGTCTACTTTCAATATGTATTCAGCATGTCACACAGTACAGACTACATACAGTATGTATACAACATGTATCACTGTACAGTCTACTTTCAATATGTATACAACATGCATCACTGTACAGTCTACTTTCAATGTGTATACAACATGCATCACTGTACAGTCTACTTTCAATATGTATACAGCATACATCACTGTACAGTCTACTTGCAATGTGTATACAGCATGCATCACTGTACAGTCTACTTTCAATATGTATACAACATGTATCACTGTACAGTCTACTTTCAATATGTATACAACATGCATCACTGTACAGTCTACTTTCAATGTGTATACAACATGCATCACTGTACAGTCTACTTTCAATATGTATACAGCATACATCACTGTACAGTCTACTTGCAATGTGTATACAGCATGCATCACTGTACAGTCTACTTTCAATATGTATACAACATGTATCACTGTACAGTCTACATTCAATATGTATTCAGCATGTCTCACTGTACAGTCTACATTCAATATGTATGCAACATGTATCACTGTACAGTCTACATTCAATATGTATACAACATGTATCACTGTACAGTCTACATTCATTATGTATACAGCATGGATCACTGTACAGTCTACTTTCAATGTGTATACAACATGCATCACTGTACAGTATACTTTCAATATGTATACAACATGCATCACTGTACAGTCTACTTTCAATGTGTATACAACATGCATCACTGTACAGTCTACTTTCAATATGTATACAACAAGCATCACTGTACAGTCTACTTTCAATGTGTATACAACATGCATCACTGTACAGTCTACTTTCAATATGTATACAACATGTATCACTGTACAGTCTACTTTCAGTAGGTATACAACATGCATCACTGTACAGTCTACTTTCAATACGTATACAACATGTATCACTGTACAGTCTACTTTCAATATGTATTCAGCATGTCTCACTGTACAGTCTACTTTCAATGTGTATACAACATGCATCACTGTACAGTCTACTTTCAATGTGTATACAACATGCATCACTGTACAGTCTACTTTCAATGTGTATACAACATGCATCACTGTACAGTCTACTTTCAATGTGTATACAGCATGCATCACTGTACAGTCTACTTGCAATGTGTATACAGCATGCATCACTGTACAGTCTACTTTCAATATGTATACAACATGTATCACTGTACAGTCTACATTCAATATGTATTCAGCATGTCTCACTGTACAGTCTACATTCAATATGTATGCAACATGTATCACTGTACAGTCTACATTCAATATGTATACAACATGTATCACTGTACAGTCTACATTCATTATGTATACAGCATGGATCACTGTACAGTCTACTTTCAATGTGTATACAACATGCATCACTGTACAGTATACTTTCAATATGTATACAACATGCATCACTGTACAGTCTACTTTCAATGTGTATACAACATGCATCACTGTACAGTCTACTTTCAATATGTATACAACATGCATCACTGTACAGTCTACTTTCAATGTGTATACAACATGCATCACTGTACAGTCTACTTTCAATATGTATACAACATGCATCACTGTACAGTCTACTTTCAATGTGTATACAACATGCATCACTGTACAGTCTACTTTCAATATGTATACAACATGTATCACTGTACAGTCTACTTTCAGTAGGTATACAACATGCATCACTGTACAGTCTACTTTCAATACGTATACAACATGTATCACTGTACAGTCTACTTTCAGTTGGTATACAACATGCATCACTGTACAGTCTACTTTCAATATGTATACAACATGCATCACTGTACAGTCTACTTTCAATACGTATACAACATGTATCACTGTACAGTCTACATTCAATATGTAAACAACATGTATCACTGTACAGTCTACTTTCAATATGTATACAACATGTATCACTGTACAGTTTACTTTCAATCTGTATACAACATGTATCACTGTACAGTTTACTTTCAATCTGTATACAACATGTATCACTGTACAGTCTACATTCATTATGTATACAGCATGGATCACTGTACAGTCTACTTTCAATATGTATACAACATGCATCACTGTACAGTCTACATTCAATATGTATACAACATGTATCACTGTACAGTCTACATTCATTATGTATACAGCATGCATCACTGTACAGTCTACTTGCAATGTGTATACAGCATGCATCACTGTACAGTCTACTTTCAATATGTATACAACATGCATCACTGTACAGTCTACTTTCAATGTGTATACATCATGTATTACTGTACAGTCTACATTCAATCTGTATACAACATGTATCACTGTACAGTCTACTTTCAATATGTATACAACATGCATCACTGTACAGTCTACTTTCAATATGTATACAACATGCATCACTGTACAGTCTACATTCAATATGTATACAACATGTATCACTGTACAGTCTACATTCAATATGTATACAACATGTATCACTGTACAGTCTACATTCATTATGTATACAGCATGGATCACTGTACAGTCTACTTTCAATATGTATACAACATGCATCACTGTACAGTCTACATTCAATATGTATACAACATGTATCACTGTACAGTCTACATTCATTATGTATACAGCATGCATCACTGTACATTCTACTTGCAATGTGTATACAGCATGCATCACTGTACAGTCTACTTTCAATATGTATACAACATGCATCACTGTACAGTCTACTTTCAATGTGTATACATCATATATTACTGTACAGTCTACATTCAATCTGTATACAACATGTATCACTGTACAGTCTACTTTCAATATGTATACAACATGCATCACTGTACAGTCTACTTTCAATATGTATACAACATGCATCACTGTACAGTCTACTTTCAATATGTATACAGCATGTCTCACTGTACAGTCTACTTTCAATATGTATACAGCTTGTCTCACTGTACACTCTACATTCAGAATGTATACAGCATGTCTCACTGTACAGTCTACATTCAGTATGTATACAGCATGTCTCACAGTACAGACTACATGCAGTATGTATACAACATGTATCACTGTACAGTCTACTTTCAATATGTATACAACATGCATCACTGTACAGTCTACTTTCAATGTGTATACAACATGCATCACTGTACAGTCTACTTTCAATGTGTATACAACATGCATCACTGTACAGTCTACATTCATTATGTATACAACATGGATCACTGTACAGTCTACTTTCATTATGTATACAACATGCATCACTGTACAGTCTACTTTCAATGTGTATACAACATGCATCACTGTACAGTCTACATTCATTATGTATACAACATGGATCACTGTACAGTCTACATTCAATATGTATACAACATGCATCACTGTACAGTCTAATTTCAATGTGTATACAACATGTATCACTGTACAGTCTACATTCATTATGTATACAGCATGGATCACTGTACAGTCTACTTTCAATATGTATACAACATGCATCACTGTACAGTCTACATTCAATATGTATACAACATGTATCACTGTACAGTCTACATTCAATATGTTTACAACATGTATCACTGTACAGTCTACATTCATTATGTATACAACATGGATCACTGTACAGTCTACTTTCAATATGTATAAAACATGCATCACTGTACAGTCTACTTTCAATGTGTATACAGCATACATCACTGTACAGTCTACTTGCAATGTGTATACAGCATGCATCACTGTACAGTCTAATTTCAATGTGTATACAACATGCATCACTGTACAGTCTACTTTCAATGTGTATACAACATGCATCACTGTACAGTCTACTTTCAATGTGTATACAACATGCATCACTGTACAGTCTACTTTCAATGTGTATACAACATGCATCACTGTACAGTCTAATTTCAATGTGTATACAACATGCATCACTGTACAGTCTACTTTCAATATGTATACAGCATGTCTCACTATACAGTCTACTTTCAATATGTATACAGCATGTCTCACTGTACAGTCTACATTCAGTATGTATACAGCATGTCTCACAGTACAGACTACATGCAGTATGTATACAACATGTATCACTGTACAGTCTACTTTCAATATGTATACAACATGCATCACTGTACAGTCTACTTTCAATGTGTATACAACATGCATCACTGTACAGTCTACTTTCAATGTGTATACAACATGCATCACTGTACAGTCTACATTCATTATGTATACAACATGGATCACTGTACAGTCTACTTTCATTATGTATACAACATGCATCACTGTACAGTCTACTTTCAATGTGTATACAACATGCATCACTGTACAGTCTACATTCATTATGTATACAACATGGATCACTGTACAGTCTACATTCAATATGTATACAACATGCATCACTGTACAGTCTAATTTCAATGTGTATACAACATGTATCACTGTACAGTCTACATTCATTATGTATACAGCATGGATCACTGTACAGTCTACTTTCAATATGTATACAACATGCATCACTGTACAGTCTACATTCAATATGTATACAACATGTATCACTGTACAGTCTACATTCAATATGTTTACAACATGTATCACTGTACAGTCTACATTCATTATGTATACAACATGGATCACTGTACAGTCTACTTTCAATATGTATAAAACATGCATCACTGTACAGTCTACTTTCAATGTGTATACAGCATACATCACTGTACAGTCTACTTGCAATGTGTATACAGCATGCATCACTGTACAGTCTAATTTCAATGTGTATACAACATGCATCACTGTACAGTCTACTTTCAATGTGTATACAACATGCATCACTGTACAGTCTACTTTCAATGTGTATACAACATGCATCACTGTACAGTCTACTTTCAATGTGTATACAACATGCATCACTGTACAGTCTAATTTCAATGTGTATACAACATGCATCACTGTACAGTCTACTTTCAATATGTATACAGCATGTCTCACTATACAGTCTACTTTCAATATGTATACAGCATGTCTCACTATACAGTCTACTTTCAATATGTATTCAGCATGTCACACAGTACAGACTACATACAGTATGTATACAACATGTATCACTGTACAGTCTACTTTCAATATGTATACAACATGCATCACTGTACAGTCTACTTTCAATGTGTATACAACATGCATCACTGTACAGTCTACTTTCAATATGTATACAGCATACATCACTGTACAGTCTACTTGCAATGTGTATACAGCATGCATCACTGTACAGTCTACTTTCAATATGTATACAACATGTATCACTGTACAGTCTACTTTCAATATGTATACAACATGCATCACTGTACAGTCTACTTTCAATGTGTATACAACATGCATCACTGTACAGTCTACTTTCAATATGTATACAGCATACATCACTGTACAGTCTACTTGCAATGTGTATACAGCATGCATCACTGTACAGTCTACTTTCAATATGTATACAACATGTATCACTGTACAGTCTACATTCAATATGTATTCAGCATGTCTCACTGTACAGTCTACATTCAATATGTATGCAACATGTATCACTGTACAGTCTACATTCAATATGTATACAACATGTATCACTGTACAGTCTACATTCATTATGTATACAGCATGGATCACTGTACAGTCTACTTTCAATGTGTATACAACATGCATCACTGTACAGTATACTTTCAATATGTATACAACATGCATCACTGTACAGTCTACTTTCAATGTGTATACAACATGCATCACTGTACAGTCTACTTTCAATATGTATACAACAAGCATCACTGTACAGTCTACTTTCAATGTGTATACAACATGCATCACTGTACAGTCTACTTTCAATATGTATACAACATGTATCACTGTACAGTCTACTTTCAGTAGGTATACAACATGCATCACTGTACAGTCTACTTTCAATACGTATACAACATGTATCACTGTACAGTCTACTTTCAATATGTATTCAGCATGTCTCACTGTACAGTCTACTTTCAATGTGTATACAACATGCATCACTGTACAGTCTACTTTCAATGTGTATACAACATGCATCACTGTACAGTCTACTTTCAATGTGTATACAACATGCATCACTGTACAGTCTACTTTCAATGTGTATACAGCATGCATCACTGTACAGTCTACTTGCAATGTGTATACAGCATGCATCACTGTACAGTCTACTTTCAATATGTATACAACATGTATCACTGTACAGTCTACATTCAATATGTATTCAGCATGTCTCACTGTACAGTCTACATTCAATATGTATGCAACATGTATCACTGTACAGTCTACATTCAATATGTATACAACATGTATCACTGTACAGTCTACATTCATTATGTATACAGCATGGATCACTGTACAGTCTACTTTCAATGTGTATACAACATGCATCACTGTACAGTATACTTTCAATATGTATACAACATGCATCACTGTACAGTCTACTTTCAATGTGTATACAACATGCATCACTGTACAGTCTACTTTCAATATGTATACAACATGCATCACTGTACAGTCTACTTTCAATGTGTATACAACATGCATCACTGTACAGTCTACTTTCAATATGTATACAACATGCATCACTGTACAGTCTACTTTCAATGTGTATACAACATGCATCACTGTACAGTCTACTTTCAATATGTATACAACATGTATCACTGTACAGTCTACTTTCAGTAGGTATACAACATGCATCACTGTACAGTCTACTTTCAATACGTATACAACATGTATCACTGTACAGTCTACTTTCAGTTGGTATACAACATGCATCACTGTACAGTCTACTTTCAATATGTATACAACATGCATCACTGTACAGTCTACTTTCAATACGTATACAACATGTATCACTGTACAGTCTACATTCAATATGTAAACAACATGTATCACTGTACAGTCTACTTTCAATATGTATACAACATGTATCACTGTACAGTTTACTTTCAATCTGTATACAACATGTATCACTGTACAGTTTACTTTCAATCTGTATACAACATGTATCACTGTACAGTCTACTTTCAGTAGGTATACAACATGCATCATTGTACAGTCTACTTTCAATATGTATACAGCATGTCTCACTATACAGTCTACTTTCAATATGTATTCAGCATGTCTCACTGTACAGTCTACTTTCAATGTGTATACAACATGCATCACTGTACAGTCTACTTTCAATGTGTATACAACATGCATCACTGTACAGTCTACTTTCAATGTGTATACAGCATGCATCACTGTACAGTCTACTTGCAATGTGTATACAGCATGCATCACTGTACAGTCTACTTTCAATATGTATTTAACATGCATCACTGTACAGTCTACTTTCAATATGTATACAGCATGTCTCACTGTACAGTCTACATTCAGTAAGTATACAACATGTCTCACTGTACAGTCTACATTCAATGTGTATACAACATGTATCACTGTACAGTCTACATTCAATATGTATACAACATGTATCACTGTACAGTCTACTTTCAATATGTATACAACATGCATCACTGTACAGTCTACATTCAATATGTATACAGCATGTATCACTGTACAGTCTACATTCAATATGTATACAACATGTATCACTGTACAGTCTACATTCATTATGTATACAACATGCATCACTGTACAGTCTACTTTCAATGTGTATACAGCATGTCTCACTATACAGTCTACTTTCAATATGTATACAGCATGTCTCACTGTACAGTCTACATTCAGTATGTATACAGCATGTCTCACTGTACAGGCTACATGCAGTATTTATACAACATGTATCACTGTACAGACTACATTAAATATGTATACAACATGTATAAGTGTACAGTCTGCATTCTATATGTATACAACATGTATCACTGTACAGTCTACTTTCAATATGTATACAACATGTATCACTGTACAGTCTACTTTCAATATGTATACAACATGCATCACTGTACAGTCTAATTTCAATGTGTATACAACATGCATCACTGTAAGTCTACTTTCAATATGTATACAACATGTATCACTGTACAGTCTACTTTCAATATGTATACAACATGTATCACTGTACAGTCTACTTTCAGTAGGTATACAACATGCATCACTGTACAGTCTACTTTCAATACGTATACAACATGTATCACTGTACAGTCTACTTTCAGTTGGTATACAACATGCATCACTGTACAGTCTACTTTCAATATGTATACAGCTGATATCCCTGTACAGTCTACTTTCAATGTGTATACAACATGTATCACTGTACAGTCTACTTTCAATATGTATACAGCATGTCTCACTATACAGTCTACTTTCAATATGTATTCAGCATATCTCACTGTACAGTCTACTTTCAATATGTATACAACATGTATCACTGTACAGTCTACTTTCAGTAGGTATACAACATGCATCACTGTACAGTTTACTTTCAATCTGTATACAACATGTATCACTGTACAGTCTACTTGGAATATGTATACAACATGCATCACTGTACAGTCTACTTTCAATATGTATACAGCATGTCTCACTATACAGTCTACTTTCAATATGTATTCAGCATGTCTCACTGTACAGTCTACTTTCAATGTGTATACAACATGCATCACTGTACAGTATACTTTCAATGTGTATACAGCATGCATCACTGTACAGTCTACTTTCAATGTGTATACAACATGCATCACTGTACAGTCTACATTCAGTATGTATACAACATGTATCACTGTACAGTCTACTTTCAGTTGGTATACAACATGCATCACTGTACAGTCTACTTTCAATATGTATACAACATGCATCACTGTACAGTCTACTTTCAATATGTATACAACATGTATCACTGTACAGTCTACCTTCAGTATGTAGGAACATGTTAATAAGGATCGTAACTGAATGTTTTATACCAAAACAACAAAGCACCAACAATATAAATTAGAAGGTCCGTCGTTATTTTTAGTAACAAAAAACAAATCTATTCATATGAATAATCGATCCTACCTTTTCTTGGTACAAACTCCACGTGTACAAATAAGTAAAATAACAGCAATTTTTTCCTTACAGTAAACTGTTAATATTTTGGCAGAATTAGTTTTCTTGTCACTGCATTATTCTAGCGTTGTAGACGCGCGTTGTACAACAACTGGTCGAACCTCGTGAGAAATGAACAAATTCATACACCTATCGTGGTTTGGAAGACGTGACCTATTTTAAGGCTGCTTTGTTAAAGAGAAAAATAAAGACCACAGCTGTTGTAGGTCAACATATTTCTGGAAGGGAGTAACTCTTTTAACAGAACTTTTCGTCTAAAATTAAAATAAATTGAGTTGAAACCTGTTACATTATAAGACATATCATGCGAAACGTCTGTGATATAACAGCATTTGTCAGTGAATTATCTAATATATTTACTCAACTTACGCCATAATGATATTATTAAATCTATCATAGGATAATTAATTATATCACAAAATAAAAACACATTTTCAGTTTTACAGCTTCAGAGATTTACTAAAAATACAGTATTTTAAAAATTGTATTGATTCATTAATGCTAGAATTTTACTCAGAATTTAGAGTATAACATGTTTACTCAGAAATTTTTCTCACATGTAACACCATATCATATCCTAATATACAGTGCTCACTGTCTTGATATCTGTAAGTTATATGATTAACGTACATACATCGCTGTATCCTATCCTAATATAGAGTAGTGACCAGATTTTCGATGTAACATTGTAAGAACTGTGTGAGGAAGTGTTTTGGTTTAAGTTAATATACTCTATTAGTCACAGACACATTTTTAATTAATTCGAGCAATTTTTAATAATTTCATTATTTTCCACTTTTTCCTGTATTTTCCGAAATTAGCTGTTTATCCTATCACATCTGTAAATTGAATCAAACTTTTACGCAGATAATTATCGTATTCTAATTGAGAACTACAGAAGCGACATCAGAGAAAACCTATACAAAGGCTCAACTCATTGAATAAGTATCCTTTGTTTTATAATTAGAAATGGGGAATTCTTACAATATTTCTGTAGTTACAATAAAGTTGAAAGTAATCTAACTTCATAATTAAAATATTTAATGTTAACTTTTATTCGAGATAATGCTTGTTGTTGTCAGGCCGCACCTGATTGGCCTGTTTTGTTACAACGTCATCAAATAACAGAAGTGTTTCAGGTCATTTCTCTAAACTGTAATGCTTCACAATCTTCGTTAATTTGTGTATTTATGACCTATTTTCTTTTCTATATTTTTAATTCTGTGTTTTTTCAAACGAAACAGTTTGAGAAAACCCCGAATGTATTCTTGATTAATATATGTGTAGAAAAGGCTCATTTGGGTTGAGAAAATTATTTTACGTTTTTCTCGACATTATTGAATTTGTGAAGACTTCAATATAACTTATCTTTAATTAATAAATACCGTCCTGGTACTTACGTTAATATTACTGTTAGCTGTTTCAATAAATGCAGAAAACGTAATGGCTTATATTTCCAGAAAGTATTTTTATTCAGTAATAACACAAGTAATCACAAGAGTCGCGGATCAAAAAGACGACAAATGTAACAACTACAAGAATAGCATATTAAAGTTACACTACAGGTAACAACCACAAAAAATAACATTAAACTTATAACAAGTGAAAGAACCACAAGAATAACAGGTTAAAGTTACACTACAGGTAACAACCACAAGAATAACAGGTTAAAGTAACACTACAGGTAACAACCACAAGAATAACAGGTTAAAGTTACACTACAGGTAACAACCACAAGAATAACAGGTTAAAGTTACACTACAGGTAACAACCACAAGAATAACAGATTAAACTTACACAACAAGTAACAACCACAGGAGTAACATATTAAATTGATAACACAGGTAATAATCATAAGAGTAACACACTAAACTGATAAATAAGCACAACAGTAACACACTAAACTGATAATACAGGTAATAACTACAAGAGTAACACACTAAACTGATAATACAGGTAACAACCACAAAAGTAACAAATTAAACTTACACTACAGGTAACAAACAAGAAGAGTAACATACTAAACTGATAATACAGGTAACAACTACAAAAGTAATACACTAAACTGATAATACAGGTGTCAACCACAAGAGTAACACACTAAACTTAAAATACAGGTAATAAGCACAACAGTAACACACTAAACTGATAATACAAAGTAACAACAACAAAAGTAACACAGTAAACTGATGACACAGGTAATAACCACAAGAGTAACACACTAAACTGATAATACAGGTAATAACTGCAAGAGTAACACACTAAACTGATAATACAGGTAATAACTGCAAGAGTAACACACTAAACTGATAATACAGGTAATAACTACAAGAGTAACACACTAAACTGATAATACAGGTAATAACTGCAAGAGTAACACACTAAACTGATAATACAGGTAATAACTGCAAGAGTAACACACTAAACTGATAATACAGGTAATAACTGCAAGAGTAACACACTAAACTGATAATACAGGTAATAACTACAAGAGTAACACACTAAACTGATAATACAGGTAATAACTACAAGAGTAACACACTAAACTGATAATACAGGTAATAATCACAAGAGTAACACACTAAACTGATAATACAGGTAATAATCACAAGAGTAACACACTAAACTGATAATACAGGTAATAATCACAAGAGTAACACACTAAACTGATAATACAGGTAATAATCACAAGAGTAACACACTTAACTGATAATACAGGTAATAACTACAAGAGTAACATACTAAACTGATAATACAGGTAATAACTACAAGAGTAACACACTTAACTGATAATACAGGTAATAACTACAAGAGTAACATACTAAACTGATAATACAGGTAATAACTACAAGAGTAACACACTAAACTGATAATACAGGTAATAATCACAAGAGTAACACACTAAACTGATAATACAGGTAATAATCACAAGAGTAAAACACTAAACTGATAATACAGGTAATAATCACAAGAGTAACACACTAAACTGATAATACAGATAATAACCATAAGAGTAACACAGTAAACCTCTAACACATTTGACAACCGCAATGATGACAGATTAAACTGATAACACGGGAATAAAATCAGATTCCTAATACATACAGATGACAATAAAAGTAACAACAACAAGAATAATAGATGAAACTTATATCATAATTAACAAACAGAAGAATAACAGATCTAATTCATAACACAGGTTTCATCCAGAAAAATAGCAAACTAAAGTTATAATGCAAATAACAACTACAAGAACAATAGATTAAACTTTTAACATTTGTGGAAACCACAAGAATAACATATTGAATTGATAACACATGTTACAACCACAAGTAAAACTGATTAAATATATAACACATGTAACAACCTTAAGAGGAACTCATTACACTGATAATACAGGTCAAAACAACAAATGTAACAGTCTAAACTGATAACACATGTAACAACGAAAAAGTAACAGATTAAATTGATAACAAAGGTAACAACAATATTTTAATGTTGTTAAATATAACCAGGTTTACTGTGTGATTGTTTAAACAAACAGAATAATAACCTAAATATTTTCGTCGATTTGTGTTAGTAATGGGTCTGTCATATTTCCATGCAGTTCGTTCCTCAGATAACCTATTTTGGATGTTCAAAAACAAGAACTGTGTAATATTATTTTGATTATCACACGTGTACTTAACAAGATATGATTTATTTCTGTTGTAACTAATGTTAGTGAATGATTTATTATTTACCTCTGATGCTTTTCTGTAAACTGGAATACCTAGTTTATAAAGGTACAGTTATTTCAACCAAAATGTTTTTATTCTGGCTATATTTAACATGAAAACATGAACGCTGCATTCAGACAGAGACATTTATTCTGGCTATATTTAACATAAAAACATGAACACTGCATTCAGACAGAGACATTTATTCTGGCTATATTTAACATAAAAACATGAACACTCCATTCAGACAGAGACTATTATTTTGGCTATATTTAACATAAAAACATGAATATTGTATTAAGATAGACACTTTTATTTTGGCTATATTTAACACAAAAACATGAATATTGTGTTAAGACAGACACTTTTATTTTGGCTATATTTAACACAAAAACATGAATATTGTATTAAGACAGACACTTTTATTTTGGCTACATTTAATAAAAACAAGAACTCTGTATTCAGACAGAAAATTTATTCTGGCTACATTTAACATAACGTGAACACTGCATTCAGACAGAGACATTTATTCTGTCTATATTTAACACAAAAACATGAACACTGCATTCAGTCAGAGACCTTTTTTCTGGCTACATTTGACATATAAACATGATCATTGTATTCAGACAGAATCCTTTACACGAAGTTTATTTGTTAAAAATATAATGTTGAAAGCGTACAAGATTCGTTATAAAGTGTTTCTCGGTGGATATGGTAAACATGATACAGGTATTGAAAGTGTTATTTGAGTTGAAACATAATCAAATAAATCTAAAACATATCCACACTGCTATTAAGCAAATACTGTACATGAAACATATTTTTTCTCGGTGTTTAGAGATGAATTTTGCGTTACGGATATGTGTTATGTAAATATCATGTAAATGTTGTCGAGAGTGCTATGTAAATGTTATGTAAACGACAACCATGTCGAGTGTTATGTAAATGTCATGTAAATATCATGCATATGTTATGTAAATATAATGTAATGTCGTGTTTGAATTCCCATATTTATTATTTATAATTCTATATTTATATTATTGTTTCGAGGTTTAAATCGGTGAAATTTAAAATAACATTTTAGAATTAATTAAAATTCATTTAGAAATTTTTAAAACTAAATATATTGATCACTTGTATTGGCCTGGTGTTTGTACTGTGGAATTCTGGGAAGTTACGCGATATAGCATATAAACAGATGGCGATGCGAGAGAAGAAATCATCCACTTTTACTAGGGTCAAGAAGTAAGTCATCCATTTTATTCGGATCAAGAAGTTTGTCTCGTTTAAGAAAGTTTAAACTGAATTTGTGAATAGAGCTAGATCGACTAAAGCGGTGAAATATTTATTCTGTCAATCTTTACAATTCAGTCGGATTAAGGATTATACCAAAAGTCAATAGGAATTGGACTGTGAATTTTTGTTTGAAATTACCCATTCAAACTTCGAAAATTTCTCCGTGGGACTGAATTCAACGCCTAGATTGGAACTTTGGACTTCGGATTTGGACACTTATCCTGGATCATATTATTAAGCACAGGCCAGTATTTTTTTGTATTGTAAGTTGTTTTGATGGTTGAAACTGGATATCTGTTATTGCCATTAGATAATATATTTTGTGTCTATCATATAAGTAGATAATTATAATAAATTAAACAAGCTGCTATCTGCGTCTTTCTGTTGCGTTCAGTCCACATAAAAAAACGTAATATATGTTTTCTACACCCGTTGTTTCAGGTGTTCGAAGTTGAATTGTTGTCCTTCAAGTACATTATTTACACCAACGTTTTTAGTGACGTGAAGTTACTGAATACAGCCAGATGTAGCTTTGTTAAGCCTATATGTGGATGAACTTTTCCATCAGCTACGTTCATAAGTTTATTGTGCCTGTTTTACTGTCCATTGAACGGTTTGTTTAAGGATTGTCGTGAATTTCAGCTTAACACTCGAACATCGTTTAACAAATAACATTCACAAATATTCGTCATGCGTACACAACTATTGTCAGCCATTGACACCATTTTATTTGTGTATAAGTTCCCCTTGTTAGTGTTGACTGAAGATGACCGGACGCTGTTCCTTCACGTCATCTGTAACGTTTAATCTAATAGACCTCTCAGGTCATTCTTAGAGCTAATACGATAGAGTTAATTTGTTCAATTTATCGGTTCAATACATAAAACCTTTTTAGAATTAGATTAAAAGTATAAATACCTGAAATAATAACATTACTAATAATTAATAATCTTAATTACTTGAAAAAATATTCTGTATTCTCTGTTCAACCTAAAGTACGTATTTGTACATAATTATATAATATCTAATTTTAACAATAGCTATGTCAAAAACTTTACAATAAATATTCTTAGTTCACAATATAAAACAAAAAGGATTTTTGTACTTGCATTTCAAAGTTTTCAATTTTTGTGAAAGTCCAGCATAGTAATGTGGTTAGTTTGCTCCATTCGTAATCTGAGGGTTGTGGGTTCGAATCCTCATCACACCAAGCATACACCCGCCCTTTCAATCGTAGAGGCGTTGTATGTTTGGTCACTTCCATTATTGGTGATAAAAAAGAGTATCCCAAGAGTTGGCGGTGGGTGGTGAGGACTAGCTGCCTCACCTCTAGCTTTACACTGATAAATTAAAATCGGCTAACGCAGAGAACCCTCGTTTAGCTTTGTGTGAAATTCAAAAACAAACAAACAATTTTCAAGAAAGACATTTTTGAAAACGTGTATATTTTAAAGAGATAGAAAACTCAACCGAAATTAACTGATCCTTTTACATTTTTCAACCAGATTATCCTGGAAGAGAATAACAACCCCGAATAAAAACATTATCAGCTAATAAACCATCATTAATCATCCCATCAGCTAATAAACCATCATTAATCATCCCATCAGCTAATAAACCATCATTATTCATCCCATCACCTAATAATCCATCATTAATCATCACATCTTCCAAACTTCTAAACGATCTACGTTGCTGTTTCTGTGTTTGATGTTCTCATCGACTCTTCTAATTCAACCTTCAGTCCATCTGTCATCGAGCCAAGAAACTCTTTGTTACCTTCATATATTTCTACTTTTTACCAGCTTATGATTCAAATTAATTTTTCAAAAATAACACGTGTTTCCTACACATGTTCAGCTGTTAACCTCTTTCTCTTTGTACCTCCCATCAGTGTCTCTTCAGTTTTATATCTTCCACTTACTTTGTTGTTACATCAACATATAAATGTAATTCACTTGTTACTCTACCACATTCCTTCAGAATGTGTTTAACTGTTACATTATAGTGAAATAGAAAGTTCTAACACTTATGGAATTAACTGGAACTACACATGAGGCTCTCACTGACACCTACTTCGAACATTTAAATAAAAATGTGATAAGATGTTGTTAGATTGCAATAACCCCTATTTGGACACATAATTAGGATACTGATATGGTGTTAGACCACAATAAACACTGTTTTGAATTTCTAAATAGAATTGTAATAAGCTGTTAGACCACAATAAACTCTGTTTAGAATATCTAAATAAAATTGTAATAAGCTGTTAGACCACAATAAACACTGTTTTGAATTTCTAAATAAAATTGTAATAAGCTGTTAAACCACAATAAACACTGTTTTGAATTTCTAAATAAAATTGTAATAAGCTGTTAGACCACAATAAACACTGTTTTGAATATTTAAATAGAATTGTAATAAGCTGTTAGACCACAATAAACTCTGTTTAGAATATCTAAATAAAATTGTAATAAGCTGTTAGACCACAATAAACACTGTTTTGAATTTCTAAATAAAATTGTAATAAGCTGTTAAACCACAATAAACACTGTTTTGAATTTCTAAATAAAATTGTAACAAGCTGTTAGACCACAATAAACACTGTTTTGAATATTTAAATAAAATTGTAATAAACTGTTAGACCACAATAAACACTGTTTTGAATATCTAAATAAAATTTGAATTAGTAAATAGGATTGTGATACGGTGTTAGACTACAATAACCTCTGTTTTGGACTTTAATTAGGACTTTGATGCGGTGTTAGTCCACAATAGCCCCAGTTATGAGAACGTAATTACGATTCTGATGTGTCGTTAAACCCCAATAACTCCAGTTTTGGATATGTCAATAGGATTGTGATATTGTGTTAGACCCCAGTAACCCCAGTTTTGGATATGTCAATAATATTGTGATATTGTGTTAGACCACAATATCCACTGTTTTAGACTTTGAATTAAGGTTGTGATATTGTATTAGACTAGATTAATTCCTGTTTTTGATTTGTAAATGGGACTATGATATGGCATTAGACCACAATATGCACATTTAATTAGGACTGTGATGTAGTGCTACACCATAATAGCCCCACTTTGAAATGGGTGAATACGATTCTGATATGGTGTTAAACTACAATATCTATTGTTTTTTATCTTTTAATTACGATTGTGATATGGTGTGTGATTACAATATACACTATGTTGTTAAACCTCAATATTTAATGTTATGGACATTTAATTACGATTCCAATATGATACCAGACCACAATATAAGCAGTTTTGGATATGCAAATAGCATTGTGATATGGTGTTAGAATACAATATCCACTGTCTCCGACATTTGATTTTGATTGTTATATGGTATCAGACCAAAATTTTTCCTGTTTTGGATATCTAAATAGGATTGTGATATGGTGTTAGCTCATAATTACTACTGTTTTGGACATATAATTAGGATTTTGACATGGTGCCAGACCACAATAATCCCTGTTTTGGATATCTAAATAGAATTTTGATACTTTGTAAGACTAGAATGTCCACGGCTTTCGACATTTAATTGGAACTGTGATTTGGTGTTAGACCACAATAATCCCAGCTTTGGATATGTAAGAAAAATTATCATATGTTTTTTTACTAGAATGTCTACTGTTTCGTACATTTAATTATGATAGTGATATGGTGTAAGCTTACAATAACCTCAGCTTTGGATATGTAAATAGGGTTTTCATATGTCTTTAAACCTCAATATCCGGTGTTACGGACATTTAATTACGATTCCCATATAATATTAGACCACAATAACAACAGTTTTGGACATATTAAGTGGACTATGATATGATGTTAGACCAAAATATCCACTGTTTTAGTCTTTTAATTGGGATTTTAATTTGTGTTAGACCACTTTGACCCCAGTTTTGGATATGTAAATGGGATTCTGATGTGGTGTTTGAATACAATATATACTGTTTTGATCTTTTAATTAGGATTGTGATATGGTATTAATCCACAATAACCCCAGTTTTTGATATGTAAATTAGACTGTAATATGGTGTTAGACCGCAAGAACCACTCTTTTGGACATTTAATTAGGGTTATGATATGGTGTTAGTCCACAATTACTCCTGTTTTGGACATTTAATTATGATTTCGATATGATATCAGGCCACAATAATACCAGTTTTGGATATCTAATTAGGATTGTGATACGGTGTTAGTTCACAATATCCACTATTTAGGACATTTAATTATGATTGTGATATGGTGTCACACCTCAATAACACCAGTTATGGATAGGATTGTGATATGTTGTTAAATCACATTATCCACTGTTTTTGACATTCAATTAGAATTGTGATATTGTGTCAGACCAAAATAATCCCTGTTTTGAATATCTAAATACGATTGTGATATGGTGTTAACCCCCAATTACTACTCTTTCCGACATATAATTAGGATTGCGATACGCTGTTACGCCACAATGACCCCAGTTTTGGATATGCAAATAGGAATGTGGTATCACCACAGTATCCAGTATTTTACACATTTATTTAGTATTGTGGCTCAGTGCTTGACCATATTAACCTCCAGATTCTAGTAAGTAAATAGGATTGAGATATGTTGTTAGAATATCCACTGTTTGGGGCATTTATTTAGGACTGTGATATGATGTTAGTCCACAATAACACCAACTTTGGATATGTAAAGAGGATTGTGATATTCTGTTCTGCTACAATATCCACAGTTTTGGACATTTAATTAAAATTGTAATTTGATGTCATCACACAATGTTCAGTGAAAACAAGAGACAACCGTTTAATTCAACTTAGAAGTATAAAAATCTTAGAAAAACAAGTAAAAAGACAATGTGGCCGTTGTTTCTGAAGTAACCACGGTTTCTAGAAACGTATATTTGATATTTCTTTTATATTACAATTCAGCAAAACTGATTTCATGTAATAATACCTTAATTAAGAGATTAAAATCAAAACAATAGCAGGCGAATTGAATGTGTAACATACGTGTATACAGCTGAATATGTAACACATACAAACAAGTTATTTCTGTAGCACGACAAATGTGGGGAAATCTAAATAGTGTTATCCACGGTAAGAATAGCTGAAAATAACATGTATGACCTTATTTTTTATTTAAAATATTTATGTTACGTTAATATATGTATTATATTTCTGTCAGTTTGACCAATTTTTAGTTACTTCTTTGCTCCCGCCATGACCAGATGGGTTAAGGCTTTTGGTTCGTAATCGGAGGGTCGCGGGTTCGAATCCCCGTTGCACCAAACATACTCACTTTTTTGCCTTAGAGGCGTTAAATGTGATAGTCAATACCACTATTCATTTGTATAAGAGTACCTCAGGAGTTGGCGGTGGGTGGTGATGACTAGCTCTCTTCCCTCTGGTTTTACACTGCTAAATTAGGGACGGCTAACGCAGATAACCCTTGTGTGCGTTTGCGCAAAATTCCAAAACAAATCCTTGCTTACGAATTATTTGGTAAATTACTTTTCCAAGCTATTGGACAAAATGAAATGTAATCAGTCTGTGTGTCTCTTAGAAACGCCTAACTCCTGAAGGTGGTACTGATTATGTCTTACAGAGAAAGACAATTGATAAACTATACAAATTCTGTTTCTGATAGAGAATCAATGATACACTTAATAGAGATTGTATTTCTAATAGAGAGTCATAATACAATTAATAGAGATTGTGTTTCTGATAGAGAGTCATGATACAGTTAATAGAGATTGTGTTTCTGATAGAGAGTCATGATACAGTCAATAGAGATTGTGTTTCTGACAGAGTCATGATACAGTCAATAGAGATCGTGTTTCTGACAGAGTCATGATACAGTCAATAGAGATTGTGTTTCTGACAGAGTCATGATACAGTCAATAGAGATTGTGTTTCTGATAGAGAGTCATGATACAGTCAATAGAGATTGTGTTTCTGATAGAGAGTCATGATACAGTCAATAGAGATTGTGTTTCTGATAGAGAGTCATGATACAGTCAATAGAGATTGTGTTTCTGATAGAGAGTCATGATACAGTTAATAGAGATTGTGTTTCTGATAGAGAGTCATGATACAGTTAGTAGAGATTGTGTTTCTGAAAGAGGCAATAATAAATTCGATACAGATTTTTTCTGAAAAAGAGATTTACAGTGATATTTTTACCGCGTATTTTGTGTGACAGTAATATGTGTTTTCCTCTTTCATTTAACATAAAATGGTTGCCACTGAAATGACAATATATACAAATGGCACAATGAGTTTCTTTGGTCTTGTACAGATGTGTTTTCACGTATTTCTGTTTAGTTTCCATACATGGTATCTAATACATAATTTACTTTGTACGAAGCTGTGTTTACGTTATTTACAGAACAGAGAAAACCGATATAATCAAGAAAGATATTCCCAATATTGAACAGATCAGATCTTGTGACTACAAATAAGCTGAACATATTCAAGTTACATCGGATCTTGAGACTACAGATGAGCTGAACATATTCAAGTTTCATCTGATCTTGTGACTACAGATGAGCTGAACATATTCAAGTTACATCGGATCTTGTGACTACAGATGAGCTGAACATATTCAAGTTACATCGGATCTTGTGACTACAGATGAGCTGAACATATTCAAGTTACATCGGATCTTGTGACTACAGATGAGCTGAACATATTCAAGTTACATCGGATCTTGTGACTACAGATGAGCTGAACATATTCAAGTTACATCGGATCTTATGACTACAGATGAGCTGAACATATTCAAGTTACATCAGATCTTGTGACTACAGATGAGCTGAACATATTCAAGTTACATCAGATCTTGTGACTACAGATGAGCTGAACATATTCAAGTTACATCAGATCTTGTGACTACAGATGAGCTGAACATATTCAAGTTACATCAGATCTTGTGACTACAGATGAGCTGAACATATTCAAGTTACATCAGATCTTGTGACAACAGATGAGCTGAACATATTCAAGTTACATCAGATCTTGTGACAACAGATGAGCTGAACATATTCAAGTTACATCAGATCTTGTGACAACAGATGAGCTGAACATATTCAAGTTACATCAGATCTTGTGACTACAGATGAGCTGAACGTCTTCAAGCGACAACAGATCCATGGTTTGTAAAAATATTTAATGACATAGAAAGAAACGTGAATAATAGAATTGTTAATCTGATATCAGAAGAAAAATTTTAATATATAGTTAATTTCATATAATAAAAAGGTACTTAATACATTGTTAATCTCATATAAAAGTTACTTATTAATACATTCTTAATCTCATATAAAAGTTACTTATTAATAAATTCTTAAACTCATATAAAAAGTACTTGTCAATACATTGTTAATCTCATAGAAAAGTTACTTATTAATACATTCTTAATCTCACATAAAAAGTACTTATCAATACATTGTTATTCTCATATAAAAGTTACCTATTAATACATTCTTAATCTCATATAAAAGTACCTATTAATACATTGTTAATCTCATATAAAAAGTACTTATCAATACATTCTTAATCTCATATAAAAGTTACTTATTAATACATTCTTAATCTCATATAAAGTTACTTATTAATACATTCTTAATCTCATATAAAAGTTACTGATACATTTTTAATCTCATATAAGAAGAGGGCACTTAATACGTTATTAATCTGATACAAAAGGCAATTATCAATACATTTTTAATATGATGTAGGAAGAAGATAATTAAAACATTGTTAAAAAGAAAGTACTTATCAATGCTTTGTTAATCTGATATAACAAGAAGGTACTTAATACACTGTTAATCTGATATAAAAAGTAATTATCAATACATTGTTAATCTGGTATAAAAAGTAATTATCAACACATTGTTAATCTGATATAACAAGAAGGTACTTAATGCATAACTGATCTGATTTAAGAAGAGACATATCAGTATATTAGAAGACACGTAAATAAATCATTAATTTATCAAATAGGTTTGTTTGAGGAAAAGTATTTCATTTATATTGATAACAATAACAACTATGCATGCAGATGTATGATATAGATGTATTATACAGATTTTAAATACAGGGTATGTGACAGATATATGATGTAGTTGTTGGATATATATATGTATGATACAGATTTTTGATATAGATGTATGATGCAGATGGATGACACAGATGTACGATATACATGTATCATAATGATGTGTGATACATATTATGGTGTAGATGTGTAATGTAGATTTATGATACAGATGTGATATACTTGTATGATACAGATGTATGATGTAAATGTATGGTACAGATGTATGATGTAGATGTATAATATAGATGTATGATATAGATGTATGATGTAGATGTATAATATAGATGTATGATACAGGTTTTTACTCTGTTATCGTGCTATATTGGTTAACTTATTGTTTCTCCGATATGCTGCAAGAATTGAATCAATGACGTATTTAAAATATAAATCTAACCTTTTCTATTAATCCGTAAATAAGATAAATGCTTATGTGGATAAAAATGTAAAAATTACAAATTTGTTTTAGTTCATCTAAAAATTTAGATCTCTATTTTTGGGTTTACTATATTTTGCAGATAAATAAATTTGAGATACCAAAACGCTAAAATTCACATAACTGTGTTTTATTTAGCTTGCTTTTGATGTTTTATATAATATTTATTTTTGTGTATTTCAATTGCAATCTTCCAATATTACTAAACAGAGTTAAAACAGGTTTACCACAACATTTTAAATAAATATTTTACTCAACTTATATCTGAATAATTTATATTATATTGTAAATCTTAAAAATATATGAAGTAGTAACAACAATGGATAGTGTTTTTCATGACGTGTTTATTATTACAGAGAATTATCGATTATGGAAATTTCATTTAAATCATGAGCGTATGAATGAATAACAGTTTCATTAACCCACCAGGTGGTGAGAATGTTTACAGCTATTCTGGTATTCTTTACAGAATGCTGAGAGTTGTAAAATATTTACTTGTTGTATACTTTCGATGACCAGGAAATCGTGAAAAAAACAACTTCTTTCAACACCTCTACTGCTTACTGGTTAACTATGGCAGTTGTCATGTTTCACTAGATTATATATTTCTGAACCGATCAATGGTAAGAAACGTTTCGCCTTTTGTTGCATTTCGGCCATTCGGCAGTAGCTGCAATGTTTAATCTTCTTGTGTTGTTAGTGTAGCCAAATAATTACAAATGGTACATCTAATATCACTATGCATTGTTGGACCAGTCAAATGAAAACAAATGGCACTTTTAATATCATTATTCATTGTTGGACCAGTCAAATGAAAACAAATAGCATTTTAATATCATTATGCATTGTTGGACCAGTCAAATGAAAACAAATGGCATTTAATATCATTATGTATTGTTGGACCAGTCAAATGAAAACAAATGGCATTTTCAATATCATTATGTATTGTTAGACCAGTTAAATGAAAACAAATGACACATCTAATATCATTATGCATTGTTGGACCAGTCAAATGAAAACAAATGGCACATCTAATATCATTATGCATTGTTGACCAGTCAAATGAAAACAAATGGCACATCTAATATCATTATGCATTGTTGGACCAGTCAAATGAAAACAAATGGCACATCTAATATCATTATGCATTGTTGGACCAGTCAAATGAAAACAAATGGCACATCTAATATCATTATGTATTGTTGGACCAGTCAAATGAAAACAAATGGCATTTTTAATATCATTATGCTTTGTTGGACCAGTCAAATAAAAACAAATAGCATTTTAATATCATTATGCATTGTTGGACCAGTCAAATTAAAACAAATGGCATTTTAATATCATTATGTATTGTTGGACCAGTAAAATGAAAACAAATGGCATTTTCAATATCATTATGTATTGTTAGACCAGTTAAATGAAAACAAATGGCATTTTTAATATCATTTTGTGTTATGAACTCTTACAAAATTATTGGTGTCTTAAAATTATTCCTGTTTGGAATTTTTGCATGATTATCAGTGTATTGAAGTTGTTTCTGTTTCGAGGTGTTGAAAAGTTATTGGTGTTTTGAAGATATTCGTGTTTCAAATTCTTGAAAAATTATTGGTGTCCTGACATTATTCCTGTTTGGAATTTTTGGATGATTATCAGTGTATTGAGGATATTCTAATTTGTAAAAGGAACATGTAGACACTATCACATGTGAGGCTGTTAAAAAGTATGTAGACACTATCACATGTGAGGATATTAAAGGAGCATGTAGACACTATCAGATGTGAGGCTGTTAAAGGGACATGTAGACACCATCACATGTGAGGCTGTTAAAGGAGCATGTAGACACCATCACATGTGAGGCTGTTAAAGGAGCATGTAGACACTATCAGATATAAGGCTGTTAAAATATCATGTAGACACCATCAGATGTGAGGCTGTTGGCTAAACACGTAAACATTTTTGTTATTGAAAATGAACTTGTCTTTGTCGTGACTTTCAACAACAAAATTTTCTTCAAACAGATGATTTAAACATGTCCAACCATGTTTCGCTCAGATCGTAATAAAAGCTATTTTTTCCATCATGATCCTTCCCTATAGTGTTACAACTATGTCGACGACATCTTTGCCATGTTTACTTCCATGGAGATATTAAAGATTTTTGAACACATAAACTCCTATCATGAAACTCACCATAAAGTACAAAGTAACAAACAGTTTTCTTTTACTAACATGAAAATTATCAGATGCGACACAGTTCAAATTCACCAAAAACATCACTCACACAGGATTCTACAGCCTAGAACCCCACCCATGAATCCAAACAAAAAATTAATACACCAAAACATTTTATACACACAGTTTGAAGTCGTTGATCAATTGGCCAAATAGAAGAAGAAATGAATATTATAAGCATTACTTCTTTTACTCCAACTATTGTCGAATCATTTCCACACAAAAGTCAAAAATAAAAACGATTTCAAACTTAACTCACAACTGACACTAGTTCACCAAACAACAACACAACACTGCATTGTAGTTTACCATTTATCCGTAATATCAGTTTAAAAATAAATACCACTTGGAGAAAACTTGACATCAAACATACAATTCCTTAAATTTACCCCAAAACCCAATACCAAACTAAAATAATTATTCAGTGAAATTACTTGGAATCATACGATTCCAATGATTTATAAAATAATGTAATATAACTGTGCAGAGTTTTACATTGGAGAAACCAGTGGAAAACTGCAAACTCAGGTTTGCTGAGCACAAGAAAAAATATTATTTCCATGTTCGAGACCGTTGTAGCTTATAAAATAAACATAATATACCCATCGAAAACATTGTTATTTTCAACAAAGAATCAAACATTAATAACAAGGCTATTTTAATTGAATAAATGAACCCTGCCATAAACCGACATTCCGGGGTACCAAGATATTAGGCTGTGACACAGTCTCTGGTCACGTGACCTCTTGGTTCCATATTGTATGTTTATACATTCACGAGTCTATGTAAACTTCAAGTAGCTGAGAACAACATAGTCTTATCGAAACGCTGTACGTTTATAGTAAAGCAGAAAGAGCATGAGACGAACGTTTCGAAACTTCTACAGTCATGTTTCTTACAACAGGCAGTTGCTTCCCTCTTCCCTCAGAATGGAATTTTCAAGATGAGTTTACAAACAACAAAGTTGGTGTTGATTTAAAGACTGCAAAGTAACAAGCGAATAGAAACCAGGGGTGGAGAATGAATACTGATGAAGGTTCTCATGACCTATAGAGTGCGTCCACGATGTGACCTAGATATCTGATTCGACAGACGTGTCCTTTGTAAGTAGGCCAAACAGGACCTCAGATTAATTATTTGCAACACGATATTAATGTTACGTCGCAGTTATGACCTGCTTTATATGATTTTTTTTTAATAACAAATAATGTGATTGAGCACTAACCGTTTTTGGTTTAACACTTTGACTAATTATTACAATAGTTTGTTAAGTGTTACAACAATTTGTCAAACGACTTAACACAATGCATGATTTACTTATGTATACTAGTTTAACTTGCAACCTATGTAATTGTAAAAACACAATTTGTAACACAAAGACAAAAACTCTAGGTGCGTCCCATCAACTCGGAATAACACAATACAGTTTCACTTTACGGTTTACTTGTTTGTGCAGCAATGTATCTTATTTAGTTCTTAACAGGACTTGTATCGAAGTAAAATACTCAAACTATCTTCATGATGTTAATAAAATACGATGATTCTAGAAAATAGTTTGATACAAATATACGAAACAGTTTTATCTGAGCACTTCGTAAGTGTTGGTCTTTCTTCTTCAGGGACAAGCTTAGAATGATTATGTGTGATAAAGTGACGTCATGATGATCCGGAGTGTTTAAACTCTAAATATTTTACCTGCTGAACTGGACAGGAAATAATTTATTCTAAGTAAATATTTTCTCAATCAATAAATTATGTATGTAACTTTTACCATTTTATGATATTCTAAACTAGAGGCGTAGAATTTTTACATACGATGGGGGTGATTTTTGCAACCACTTATGTGGACTGTTCAATTTGCAGATTGGTAATCTCTGATAACGTGAACCTGAAAGCTGTAAACATGCAGTCACAGAGTAATCTTGTTGCCACGATACTTGGATGTATACTTAGGCCTACTGACTGATACTAACGAACTATCACTTAGATCGAAAAGCTTAGCAGTACGCCTATATTAAAGATGTATATTTCGGCTACTAAAAAGCCTACATCTAGGCCTAATTATGTAATTCGATTGGTAAAAACACTAGAATCACAAGAACAAACACACAATTTCAAGGTCTGTGATGCAATAAAACAATTCAACAAACCAAACTGTAGGGAGGATGATTGTATACACTATACCCCTCTCCTAAAATGAAGGGGGATGTATACCCCTCAGCTACAAATATAAGAACGTTTCTTACTAAATAGGTCAAATTATATCCGATGGGGGGATTTTTGCAATCACTTATATGGACTGTTCAGTTATCATGTACACAAATACACGAATTTGTTATAGGTTGTTAAGACATACAGTGTAGAACATTACAGGTTATTTGAACATGTAGACAGCATAGACAGTTACAAGTTGCTTAGACATGTGTACAGTATAGAGACTGTTACTGGTTACTTACTCATATGGATACTTTAGGACGCTTCAGACTAAAGTTTTTAAAAATAAAATGACATTTTTGAATAGGTTGGAACTGCTCGCCGAGGTCTGAAGAGGTAGGATGTCTGTTTCATCAGTTAGAATATCTCAAGATTGGTTTATTATTATAAAACATACACATAGATACACAAAGAGTTAGTTGTCTTCTGCATACAGTGGGTATCGGAAACCGATTTGAGGAGTCATAAAACCACAGACTTTCCACTGAGTCCTTGTGATAAAGGAAGATATAGTTCCAAAGAATATCACTAGGAAAGTGTAATTTTATAAAGTTATGTTGGAGGTACCATAAGGAACATTGGACCAACGTCGACGTGACCTCAAATGATAATATCACAATTACCTTAACAACTGGGACATGAGACATAAAGAGTACCTGACCTAAATCACGATGAATCCAGCCCTTAAACCATCGTTTTCATTAAATTCTCTAATATACAAAATACCACAGTTAAAAGGTAAGTTAAATTAGGCCCGATTTCCTTCTCAGTTTATATATATTTCACCAATTATTGTACGTTAGTTTTCTTTCATTAGAATTCTTATTGTTACCTTTCAGTATTTACTATCTATGTCACGATTTTAGTCCATTTTTGTTGGAAAGAAAAGAACTTATGTTGAAATTGAATAATGTCCAGAGTCAGAATCCATTTCTCAGTTCCAATGATACAAACAGAAGGAACACAAACTATATCGTATAAACTCATCAATAAACTATGTATATACAATCCTTGAACCACCATGGTTACATACTATGACAAGCTGAGATACACATTCGTCTATAGAAGGACCACAGGAGCTGTAAACTATTTACCACTGAACAAAGTACAATTTGTTTACAAGACGAACGACATTAGATTAAACAGAGAACCCCGCTTGGGCTACTGCTGTTCGAGTTAATCAGATAACATGTCTGTTTATTTAAGTTAACAACTACGTTAACAGTGTTGGTTATGTATTTGTTACCTTAACTGAACAATAACATTATGTAACAAAATTTTTACTTTTTCTTGTTCCTTGACACAAAGTGTTATTTCCCAATTGCTTATGCCTAAAGTCAATGAAAAAGACCTATTTTTCTCTTCAAACTTTGTTTTTGTGACCTGCGTAATGCAATTTTCAACTTTACCCACTTTCCAGAGCATTCCTGGAAGATTCGGTGCTGAGCAGCTGATAGAGAATTTTCTCAAACTTACAAGAATTTTCAAGAACTTTCTAGAATGTTGTACAACTTACAGTAATTTTCTAGAATGTTGTACAACTTACAGTAATTTTCTAGAATGTTGTACAACTTACAGTAATTTTTTAGAATGTTGTACAACTTACAGTAATTATTTAGAATGTTGTACGACTTACAGTAATTTTCTAGAATGTTGAAGAGTTTTCAGTAATTTTCTAGAATGTTATAGAACTTACAGTAATTTTCTAGAATGTTGAAGAACCTACACTAATTTTCTAGAATGTTATAGAACTTACAGTAATTTTCTAGAATGTTGTACAACTTACAGTAACTTTTAGAATGTTGTACAACTTACAGTAATTTTCTAGAATGTTGTACAACTTACAGTAATTATTTAGAATGTTGTACGACTTACAGTAATTTTCTAGAATGTTGAAGAGTTTTCAGTAATTTTCTAGAATGTTATAGAACTTACAGTAATTTTCTAGAATGTTGAAGAACCTACAGTAATTTTCTAGAATGTTATAGAACTTACAGTAATTTTCTAGAATGTTGTACAACTTACAGTAACTTTTAGAATGTTGTACAACTTACAGTAATTTTCTAGAATGTTGTACAACTTACAGTAATTTTCTAGAATGTTGAAAAACTTACAATAACTTTCTAGAATGTTATAGAACTTAAAATAATTTTCAAAAACCTTTCAGAGCTTTTTAGAACTTTCTAGAGCAATATATATACATAGGCTCATCACTTCAGTTTAGTTCTAGCTGTTTAAGTGAACACATAGACCTATCTGATTTTATCAGAGATGGCATCAAGAAGCTACAAGCATTCTCAAGACACATTCTGCTGTGTACGTGGCCAATTTATCAAGACAAGAGCGAAAAAATCTATCCGGTCTGTGTGAAGCAATTGTAATTGCCTGTAACCCGAACGAGTGGCGCTTCTCCATTGATAGCTCATCCAGAAGCCTTAAAGCTGTGCTGGTCCATAACAGGAATAAGTGTCCATCTCTTCTTCTGGCTCATTCAGTGAACCTCAAACAGAAATACAACAGCGTTAAGACCTTGTTAGAAGTCTTGAAGTATGATGAGTATGGCTGGGAGGTTATCAAAGACTTCAAAATGGTGGCATTCCTGATGAGTCTCAAAAAGGTTTCACCAAGTTTCCTGTTATCTTTGCCTTTGAAACAGCAGAGACACCGTAGTACACAACAACAGGAAGCACTGGCCACAACGGACCGAATTCTCTGTGGGGAGGCACAATGTCAAGTGTGAACCACTAGTGGACCTCCAGAAGGTGTTGCTCCCACCATTGCACATAGAATTGAGTCTTATGAAACAGTTTGTCACAGCTCTTGATAAGAAGTCTGCAGCCTTTAAGAACCTTCGAGACTTCTTACCTAAGCTGTCTGAGACAAAGGTCAAAATTGGTGTCTTCTTTGGACCTCAAATAAAGAAGATCTCGGAGTGCACAGAATTTTCCAACCTCAGTAGGAAGGGAAAAAAAAAGCTCGGGGCAGCTTTGGTTTGGGGCTTCTTTGGGAATGACAAAGTCAAAAATTGTGTGGAACGAGTTGAATCTCTGTTGAAGAACTTTGGCAAAATGGGCTGCAGGATGTCCCTAATACTCATCTTGATAAGTTCAACGAGAACATGGGAGTATCAACGAGAACATGGGAGTATCAACAAGAACATGGGAGTATCAACGAGAACATGGGAGTATCAACGAGAACATGGGAGTATCAACGAGAACATGGGAGTATCAACAAGAACATGGGAGTATCAACGAGAACATGGGAGTATCAACGAGAACATGGGAGTATCAACGAAAACATGGGAGTATCAACGAGAACATGGGAGTACACTCAGAGGAGCAAGGGGAGCGCTTCCACTAAGTTATACTGGACTTTGAACGTTACGACCCTCTTTGGTAGTAAAACAAAACATGATGGATGACTATATTTGGGGGCTGATACGTGAAAGTGATTTACATTGCGGTTGTAAATCTCAAAAAACTATTTATTTTTAAACATTTTTGTATACCTTTATTATAAACACATGTAAATCTTGATTCACATGTTGTTTTATTCAGACCTTATGCAAATTTGCCCGTTTTTACAGATAAAATAGGTTAATTTCTAAATTTCATTATCCAGGTAACAAAAGCAAAGTTTGAATGGAATAATGGTCATTTTCTGTATTTTTACAACATAAACAATTAAGAAATAACACATACTATCCAGGAACAAAATTTGTGTTGCACAGTGTAATGGTATAAACACCGATCCATCATTTACATCGATCTTACTTTAACTGCACCAAAACTGTACAGACCCTGATCCATGATTTACATCAATTTTACCTTAACTGAACCAGAACTGTACAGACTCTGATCCATCATTTACATCAATGTCACTTTAACTGAACCAGAATTGTACAGACTCTAATCCATCATTTACATCAATGTCACCTTAACTGAACCAAAACTGTACAGACTCTAATCCATGATTTACATCAATCTTATATTAACTGCACTAGAACTTTACAGACTCTAATCCATGATTTACATCAATTTTACCTTAACTGAACCAGAACTGTACAGACTCTGATCCATGATCTACATCAAAGTCACCTTAACTGAACCAGAACTGTACAGACTCTGATCCATGATCTACATCAAAGTCACCTTAACTGAACCAGAACTGTACAGACTCTGATCCATGATTTTCATCAATTCCACCTTAACTCAACCAGAACTGTACAGACTCTGATCCACGATTTTCATCAATTCCACCTTAACTGAACCAGAACTGTGCAGACTTTCTTTCGTCATTCACATTAATATTAGAAATTTTTAACTAGTCTCAAGAGAAGAAACATTAACTTAACTTTAAAATAGAAAACATAATATTTTATAATATACTGACTTAACCTTGAGATATTATATTTAGTTTAATCTTACGACAAGTTAAACGATAAGATTTAAACTTAGACATAAGATTGTGTTATGTATATGTGTAAATATTTTGTAAACGACAACATGTCGTGTTGTGTTTAAATTTTCGTTTCTGTTATTCATTTTTCCATATTGATATTATTGTTTCGAAGTTTAAACTAATATTTTGTTATTCGTTTAGGATAACATTTTAGAATTTTCTTGAATTAAGTAGACCAATCATATGTTTGTAAATGAGTGCTGGTGACTTCGTGTCTAGACGGGTAGTCTCGTGCAAGAACGGACACGCGCGGATTGCTCTAGAGTTGTATGGAAATTGCGAGATTGTTCGAGAAATAGGCCTATCGGTATAAAAAACGGTGACGCGAGAGAGATTCAGTCATCAGTTTTTATTCGAAGAAAAAGAGAGATTCAGTCATCAGTTTTTATTCGAAAAAAGAAGATAGATTCAGTCATTAGTTTTATTCGAAGAATAAGAGTGAGATTCAGGCATCAGTTTTAGTTATTTGAGAAAGATTAAGTGTTTGCTGTGAATATTCAACTTGGATTTGTGATTGAAGTTAGATCTACGGAAGTTGTGATTTTATTTCGTCAATCTCTACGATACATCTGAATTACTGCTTGTGCTGAGAGACGGCGAATTTATTGAACTGTGAACTGTTTCGGAATTACTTCGTGGGATCAAATTCACACCCTAGACTGGAATTTGAGACTTTCATTTTAGATCATTATATTAGATACAGGCCAGTACCGTTTTGTATTGTGATTTATTTTGAAGTTTGAAACTAATATTATTTTGTTTTGTAATTAATTTCGGATGTTGTAACTTAATATCTGTCACTGTTATTATATAATTTATGTTATATCTGTTATATTTGTTAATAGGTTAGTGTAATAAATTATACAAGCTGTTATCTGTGTTTTTCTGTTGCGTTTAGTCTACGAAGAACTTAAAACATTAAAAAATACGTAACAATTGAAAAACAAAAATATATTATTGTAGTATTTATTGAATTGTTTGACACAGAAACATATTCATACGAATAGTATCAACACATTAGTTCAGGCCCCGCACGGACAAGCGTGTTGAGGCGAGCGGGTCGTAATCCGAGGTTCACGGGTTTGAATTTTGCTCGCACCAAACATGCTCGGCCTTTCAGCCGTGGAGGCGTTATAATGTGACAGTCAATCCCACTATTCGTTGGTAGAAGAGTAGCCCAAGAGTTGGCGGTGGGTGGTGTTGACTAGCTGCCTTCCCTCTAGTCTTACACAAGAAAATTAGGGACGGCTAAGGCAGATTACCCTCGAGTCTTTTTTGTGAGAAATTCAAAAAAGAAAACCGATAGTAAGAAATACACCTTTGTGATACAGTAATCACAGAACTTACCTACAAATAATAGTAATAATGACTCTTGATATTAAGGTACAGATAACACCGTGAAATATATATCCAATGAGGCAGTAACAATAACCAATAAAACTTAAAGTCAAATGGCAAAAATAACGTTTGCAACTAATATGTATCACAGACATTTATAAAATATACGTGGACGGTAACAGTATCCTCATAAAAATTTACCAAAAGGTTATAATACACACCAAGCAATACCAGCAAGTTATGCTAAGAAATATACACAATATAGAATTGCTCATATAACAAATGATTGCATTCAAGATAACCAGATTTTCTATCTTGTTTTCCGAACGAGTAAATGTATGTGTCCTAAACATGAATATTCATATAAAAATGTTACACAACATATATGTCGTTGGTTTAACAAGGAAAATTTGTCGTATTTCGAGTAAGCGATGTTAATACTCTATTTGCTTCTGCCAAGTAGCGTTTTTTGAGAGGCAGAGCACTTAGAAAACTTGCGTCTAATGTGAGGAGCCAGTTATTCAGAGAAGTGTTTCCTGACTGAAAGTGCTGCTTAATCTTAGTCTGAAATACCAAACCCTAACAGGAATGGATAATATTTAGTTTTTTTCCATCATTAGAAAGAACCATCAACGTGAATTAATATACACGTCCTTCGAGAAGACGACCTTCATAACGTATGCGTTGACAACTTATATTTTACACGTGGCGAGTGAAGCCATTAGAAAGAACAGCTACGTTATTTCTTAAATACGAAAAACACAGTTTCGTTGCTTGTTTTATCACGAACCTGCTACTGCTTTGAACTCAAGAACAAAACATTAACATCGAAGCCTTATTCTGCTGGCCCTGTTTTCAGTACTTAACGAAACCGGAGTTTCTTAAATCTTTAGAATATATTATGTTGTTTACAAAATTTACAGTACAATTAAAAGGATTTATATATTTTGGTAACGAACTATTTTTATTATATTCTGACCTGATTGTTTTCATTTGTTTGTTGTTGTAAGACGTACGTTATTTCTCAGCCGCCTCGATTTTTATTTATTTTGTGAAAAGAAAAAGAACACATTAAACACTTATAAATTGTTTTGAAGTTTATATTTGACATAAGTAATGTTTGACACTTGGTTGTATAAGTAGTGTATCATTTGTAACTATTGGATGAGTAAGTGAAACAACAGTAACATTCTGGATATTCTTTACAGGAAGTTACGAAACTCTCGAACAATAAGCTACCAAAAGTAGTTTGCAAAGTGAATGCATCTATTCACATGAAAAACATCATGATACTATTAGTAATAATGAAGTTGAAACAGCAAAACGTTGGATGAAATAAAAATACATTATTATCTTGAGGTTAAAGATTGTTATTCATTGACTTTAGTAGATCCTGAAAGTTTCACCGCTTTATTGACCAATAAGTTTGATGACGTAGGTTTACGTAACTTGTACGCCATCGTTAGGCCAAATCATATATATGTATTTACTATGCTAACACTTTATTGTGACTGATAAAGTGATAAGAAAAAATGACTTGTATTCAAACATGTCTGTTTCAACAAGAAGCGAGAAAATTTAGTTTCTCTGTGACAAACATAATTTGTTTTTCCTTTAACAGGATTCTCTTCTCTCTGGTTTTCGGTTGTTAAATTTCGTTATCAGAAAATATTTTTCATATTAACATTATAAACTTTAATTTTTTTTTTCAAAAACTAAGCAACATTATTTTGAACATTATATATTTCACATTATTTCTGTTTCTCAACAGTAGTACAATGTACTTTACAATATGTCGATAGTTTTCAAAGATTAAAATCGAATAAATGTGATATTTGAAGTACAGTTGAACCAAAAGTTTTGATAAATTACTAAAAATACACATGTCTATTACGAACTAATCCACAATACGCTGTTGGACAAGTCTGTTACTTAGGATACAGGTCAGCCTGTTGTCTAGAGTCAAAATAGTTTCACAATTACTTCTGTAATAAACCATTAACGCCATTGTTAGGCCTGATCATATATAGGTATTTACTAAGCTAACACTTAATCTTGACTGATTACGTGATAAGAAAAAAATGACTTGTTTTCAAACATGTCTGTTTCAAGTTAACACTACACAACACTATATTCATTTTCATAAAGGTAAAACTAAACCACATAGTAACAAGAAATGCATTGTAATAAACACGGAGTAAATATATTGTTAAACTCAGATAACTGATAGCACATCAAGACGACTGACCCAATATATTGTTCAATTCCTCAATCAGTTTCACTCTTTATTTGTCATAAGAAAAACTTTGTCAAACATCTGTCTTCGTATAAAAACTTCTTCATTGTAAGTATTATCACAGTAGCCCTCATCTGAACCTTTTCCAACAACTCAGAGTCCTTTCTAAGGTGAGGAGTTCAAAGTTGAACTTGATACTCCGGGAGTGACCTGATACAGTAAATGCACTTTAACCCCTCTAACTCTTCTTTTGTCAAGATAAAACAGTCTGAGGTATTTTAACCTTTCCTTGTCTGACAAACTTTCCATCTCAGGTACCATTTTGCTCATCTTATTATTAATTATTTACAATAATTCGATGACTTTCCTGATGCAACGAACCAAAGACCGAACATAATACTTCAAATGTGGCTTAAACAGCGACTTGTCAAAGGAAATTATAACCTCTTTAGATTTGTATTCAGTATTACTTTGGATACAACCATAAGTTGTATTTGGTTTATCACTGTCAGCAGCTTGGGTGGTTTAAGGAATGATCAACCACTGTAGAAGAATAATGTTTCTCTTGAGGTTATCCACCGAAACTACATATAACATCCAAACTACGATAAACCACATCAATTAATTACCTTGTATTGATAATAATAAAATGCTATCAAACAAATTACACGACAAAGTTACGTTATCTCCAGTGATTTTGTTCAGCATTTATAACGAATTACGCGACAAAGTTACGTTATCTCCAGTGATTTTGTTCAGCATTTATAACGAATTACGCGACAAAGTTACGCTATATCCAGTGATTTTGTTCAGCATTTATAACGAATTACGCGACAAAGTTACGTTATCTCCAGTGATTTTGTTCAGCATTTATAACGAATTACGCGACAAAGTTACGTTATCTCCAGTGATTTTATGCAGCAATTATAACGAATTACGCGACAAAAGTTTCATCATTACGAAGTGAATTACATAACAAAGGCCTGTGATAATCAAAACGATTTATTTGATATATTAAAAAAATAATAATTGGAATATACTCTGAAAAGTGCTGTCCTCTGTTGAGACGTTTAGTTAAATAATATTTGTCTTTTCTGTTTCTATCAACAGTAAATGTTCCATGACTTCAGTAACTGCACAATGTACTATGAAACGTGAATAGAAAGATCTTCAGTCATATTGTTCAACATGATTAGTAACAATGTTTAGTTTACTTAAGAGCGGGTTCCAACTGTATCGTGATACCCCCCCCCCATTGGTACATCGGTAAGTCTACGGATTTACAACGCCAAAATCAAAGGTTCAATTCTCTTCGACAAATTCAGCAAATAGCTCGCTGGACCACTGCTATAAAAAAAAACACTCACAATCCTGATAGGTATTTTGGTTTAATAACCCAGAAATGATAAGAAAGCTGTTGAATACCTTCGTAGATGGCGCTCATATCTTAATCAGAAGTTAAGAAACGTGGCGATGGTTTTCCTGATATTTGTTATTTGGTTGATTTACCAAATAAAGTGAGAGTAAATCTTATTTTCTTCTTGTTCTATTTATTTAGAATTTCTAGTTTTTCTAGCTCGATACACATGATCAAAGTCTCACAAGCGGGGAAAACCACACGGCAAACGCTCGCCCCTGCGGGCAATCACATTCCAGAACCGGAATTATGATTTACTGGCACTTGCAAGGTTTATTTGTTTTTTATTTTCGTGCAGAGCTGCACGAGGGCTACATGCGCTAACCGTCTGTATTTTAATAGTCAGAAATTATATGCAGAGCAGTTAGTCCTCACAGCCCACCGTCAACTCTTTTACCATCGAATAATGAGATTGATTGTATCATAACAACGCTCCACACAGCTGAAAGGGCGAGTATGTCTGGTGTGACACAGCCCTCAAATTACGAGTTCAGCTCTTTGACCATCTGACCAAAGTTGGTCAGTTCACAAGGAATATATGGCATTTCTATTTAATATTAATTTTATTTTATTAATAATCTATGTTAATATTAATTAGACAGTAAGACAAACAAATTTAACAATATATGATAGATTACATACTATCGAGAGCAAAATGAAATAAAAGCTGAGGACAACAGTTACTATCTCTTTAATAACCTCTGAAAGAGAAAATTAGGGAAGAGGAGAGAATAATAACATTACAATATTATAACTTTTACATTGATCGAAATGTTTTATAATAAACTACAGTTTGTATGTAAAATACCCCAAATGTCTTGTTGGAAACATTTTAATTATCTAGCATTAACTTGTATTACGTTGCACAGCTCTAGATTTCTCTCAGTTTATTGGTTCAACACAGTCTTATTGACCTGTTTACTGTTTGACTGAGTTTACGTTATTCTATTGGCCCGTTTGCTGTCGAATAGGGATTACCTTGTCATGTTGACCTATTTGCTGTCTGACTGTCTCTAAGTTATTTCCGTTACCTGTTTCTGTACGCCTAATTTCATTACTGTCTGTTTAGGTATTTACAAGTTATATTTAAATCATAGTGAGTGTAGAGAATGAAACTGGAAAATCCATCACACAATAATTATTTTACCATCAGCCTCAAGACACGAAATCATGAATTAAGTTTTGGTAAGCATTATGAGAAATGTATTTCAATTTATATAGTCTTACCAAAACATAACTTTTATAATTTAGATTTTTCTTCGAGTTATTTTACTTAATGAATCTGAGATAATTTATTTATTCCAAATAATATAGATAATTAAAAACTGATCGAATGTAAAAAAAACAAAAACACACACACACAATCACTTGGGTTAATTAAGTGAACCATTAGGTCACTTCTGGTCGGTCTCTTAGAGGAACTAATGACCATAACTCTGGAGCATCACACCCAATTTCAGACATCAAACAATAAAGTATTTCACTTATTTCTGACGTGAAACATATCGAAAATTTATCTAATTCGATTCGCTGACCGAAACTTTTTATCTCAATTGACAAGACAAAAAATATTTATTGATATATCGAGCGATTTAAGAGAACATAAAATGTATTACAATCCATATGGAGATAGACTCTTAATAATAACAATGAAGTCCTGATATGACTGAGGTCAGGTGAACTATAAGCAATAGGTTAAACAACCATTACGTTTGATTTTTACGACAAATAAAAATTTAATGACCTGGTTAAGGACATCTCTGTCTTGTGACAGTCCTTAAATCACTCTCCAAGTCTTTACATCACATAGTGACAACACACTGAGGTTCACGCGTGAGGCAACGTCATCTTGCGGTAATAATGAGAAACTTATAGAATTTTCTGTTGTTAAACAGGAGTTTTTTTAATGTTTTTGAATAATTAGGTGTAGTTTCACTGTATATTCATAACTAACTTAATATTTTGTAAATTTCAGTTTAACATACAACAAAACCAATAGACAAATTTAATTTCATTCAATTTAAAGTAAAAAAACATTCGTAAATAAAAAAGCAAACACTTCAACATTCTTAGAAATGATGTACAATCTCTTGTATGAAGACCAGTCATAATAAGCAAAGACATTTGAACATTCTAACAAATGATGAACAATCCCTTGTAAAAAGACAAAATACAATAAGCAAACACATTTGAACATTCTGACAAATGATGCACAATCCCTTGTTTGAAGACCATTTATAATAAGCAAACACATTTGAACATTCTAACAAATTATGTACAATCCTTTCTATGAAGACCAGTTATAATAAGCAAACACATTTGAACATTCTAAAAAATGATGCACAATCCCTTGTATGAAGACAAGTTATGAAAAACAAACACATTTGAACACTATAAAAAATGATGCACAATCCCTTGTATGAAGACAAGTTATGAAAAGCAAACACATTTGAACATTCCAACAAATGATGTAAAATCCTTTCTATGAAGACCAGTTATAATAAGCAAACATATTTGAACATTCTAACAAATGATGAACAATCCCTTGTATGAAGACCAGTTATAATAAGCAAACACATTTGAACATTCTAACAAATGATGCACAATCCCTTGTATGAAGACCAGTTATAATAAGCAAACACATTTGAACATTCTCACAAATGATGAACAATCCCTTGTATGAAGACCAGTTATAATAAGCAAACACATTTGAACATTCTCACAAATGATGAACAATCCCTTGTATGAAGACCAGTTATAATAAGCAAACACATTTGAACATTCTAACAAATGATGCACAATCCCTTGTATGAAGACCAGTTATAATAAGCAAACACATTTGAACATTCTAACAAATGATGCACAATCCCTTGTATGAAAACACGTTATTCTAAGAACAACGGGGTAAATAATCTGATTTAAAAGATTCTATAGTTTCCAAATCGTTGAACTTGAAATATGTACTTCAGGACAATCTCTTTATTCAGAAAGCGATTTTAAGTAATTGAAACTAAACGTTATGCTTCTGGGCAGTTGTTGGATCTGAGAGATATTCATATTTCAATATGAGTTTACTTTCAGTCACCATGCGTGGGTTAGCCTAGTTTATTCACAACTCAAATTCTAAAAGCCGAACAAAGTGGGCACGTACACTCTAAATCCCACAAAAATGGTTTTATTTAGTTTATATTCAAAGGAATAACAAACAAAAACGTTGGGCCTATCTTTAAAATAAACTATAAAGATATTTGCAGTTAGAAGATAAGTTGAAATGTGTGTACTATACGAACATATTTACTTTCATTTTTAAATTTGTACGTATTACACCTAATGCTCTCTTTTTAAAGTTTCTTAATTTTAAAATAAAGGTTAATAATGGAACGTGTTTCCTTCATAAAATATGTATTTATGTTTATTTGTTACAGATGAATAATTATATACTTTTTACTTAAAGGTTTACAGATTTTCTAAATAATATTATGTTATTTCTTTACAGACTCTCTAAATAATATTATGTTGTTTGTTTACAGACTCTCTAAATAATATTATGCTACTTATTTACAGACTCTTTAAATAATATTATGTTGTTTGTTTACAGACTCTCTGAATAATATTATGTTACTTATTTACAGACTCTTTAAATAATATTATGTTGTTTGTTTACAGACTCTCTGAATGATATTATGTAATTTATTTACAGACTCTCTAAATAGTATTATGTTATTTGTTTACAAACTCTCTAAATAATATTGTTATTTGTTTACAGACTCTCTGAATAATATTATGTTGTTTGTTTACAGACTCTCTGAATAATATTATGTTACTTATTTACAGACTCTCTGAATAATATTATGTTGTTTGTTTATAGACTCTCTGAATAGTATTATGTTGTTTGTTTACAGACTCTCTGAATAATATTATGTAATTTATTTACAGACTCTCTAAATAATATTATGATATTTGTTTACAGACTCTCTAAATAATATTATGTACTTTATTTACAGACTCTCTGAATAATATTATGTTATTTGTTTACAGACTCTCTAAATAATAATATGTTATTATCTGGTGTCAAAAACAGTCAGCTACATGTATTACCTGACAGCAGAAGTAATCTAGTGTTATCAACAGTTAGCTATATATACTATCTGATAGCACACATAATCTGGTGTTACCAACAGTTAGGTATATATGCTAACTGACAGGATTTTGATTTAATGTTTCAAACGTTTAGTTTGATATATATAAACATATATATAGGTACATTTTAAAAATATACATATTTATAAATATATTATAGAATGATATGGTGAAATCAGACACAAGGGATTGAGTTCAGAAAAATTATCGATTACTAACCCTCAAATTAACATTAGGTACTGTTTAACTTTAGGTACATTAACATTAGGGTTAATGCGATAATCATGTATTGAAACGTGTGAGTTGATTCAGACAAAAAATAGATATATCAAACAATTATATACATTCTCCAAAAACAAAAACAAAACTTATATTTTTAACTTTTCTTGTCCTCACTGTCAAGACCGTTGGTTTATTGTCTGCGGGAAGCGAGACTGAAATCTGATGCTGTATGTGTTTAATATTGTGACAGTCAGTCCCACTATTCTATGGAGAAGAGTACCAGAGGGATGGTGGAGAGTGCTCCACACCAGTTTACATCCCCATGGTTATAACTGGTAACAAAAAGCCTTAACAGAAGTGATATTAATAAAACAAGCTTAATTGGGCTTATCTTTAAAACCATCTAATGACAGTTGAATATTTCTTATTTCTATAATCTAGAATTAAGTAGCATGACTTATTGTTTGTTTTTTCGAATTTCGCCCATAGCTACTAGAGGGTTATCTTGCCTTGCCATCCCTAATTTAAGAGTGTAAAACTATTAAAGGCAGTTAGTCATCAGCACCCACCGCCAACTATTGTGCTACTCTTTTGCAACGAATAGTGGGACTAACGGTCATATTATAACACCCCCACAGCTGAAAGGGCGAACATGTTTGGTGCGACGGGGATTCGAACCCGCGACACTCATATAACGCCTTAACCCACCCGGCCGTGCCGGGCCATAATAATAGTGGTAAAGATTAATGGATAATCTAGAAAGAAGAGATCAAATATTAATGTACAACAATTGAGTTTTATTTGGTGTTGTTACGTCATTGTATTCCAAACTTGAAAGTACAGAGAAAGCTAAGAAAGCTTTGTTACCCTGCCGTTTTCCTCGCAGAGAGCTGAAGTGATGTGAAAATGATAACAGCGAGAATAGGTGTTTATATATCTTTGGCACCACACTTGAACACGTTTGAATTCCACTCAACCAGGAATCACATAAGCTTCTACACAAACCGTAAAAAGACCCGAATAGTTCCTAATGTTACAGGGTAAATAAAGTCTGTAAACCATTTTCTATATATATCAGACGAATTAGCAGACCATCTCTTCGATTACAAGCTAATGGAAAGGAATAAAACAAGAAATATAGGACTTTATATTTACATAGGATAACATTAAGAATCGGCAATCAAACTCTACATAGGCATAACCCAGATAGACCTTTGACCTTAAAGAAACAAACAAATACCTGAAGTCTTCCTAACAAATGCTGAGATAAGTATAGAGTTTCTGCTCATTTAAACCTGCGCAAAATCTGTAGCGAAGTTGTAATTACTAACTTAAGTTTTAGTGGGATTCAGACTTAAGTCATTTTTCTTCTTACTGTGGGATTCGTTAGTTCATTAATATTATGAAAATGATTGGTGTACATTTTTAAAATATTTCTCACAAAGTCCATATTATGTTGCTTGACTATATCCTAACACAAATATTATTAATTTGTGTATTTACACAGTAAAAACGTTCACATCAGGGAGTGAGGACATTTTCTAATTCTGAACTATCACCCGATAAATAACAAAAACTTTCAGTTTATACCTCACTAATTAGTTATTGGTGTTTTTATCGTAATTATGTTTATTTTATAAACAAGAAAACGTGAATGAAATGAGTTTCATATTACTTCAACTATTGTATGACCCTTGAAGAGTTACTTGGAAGTTGTTCTCTCTTTTCACGGTACTCCAACATCACAGCACAACATTATACATTGTTTTAACATCACAGGACTACATCATACATGTTGTAACACTAAAACTTTACAACTCGTATCATTACAACATCGGCCCAGCATGGCCAAGCGTGTTAAGGTGTACGACTCGTAATCTGAGGGTCGTGGGTTCGCATCCCCGTCGCGGCAAACATTCTCGCTCTTTCAGCAGTAAGGGCGTTGCGTTGTGATGTAACGGTCAATCCTAGTGTTCGTTGGTAAAAGAGTAGCCCAAGAGTTGGCGGTGGGTGGTGATGACTAGCTGCCTACTCTCTAGTCTTGCACTGTTAAATTATTGACGGCCAGCACAGTTAGCCCTCGGGTAGTTTTGTGCGAAATTCAAAAACAAACATCACAGCACTACAGGATACATTGTTTTAATATTACAACACTACATCATACATTGTTGTAACACTAAAACTTTACAACTCGTATTGTCATAACATCACAGCACTACAGGGTACATTGTTTCAATATCACAACACTACATCATATATTATTGTAAATTACATCATATCTCGTTTTATCTTCACAACACTACATCGTAAATTGTTCTAACATTAAAACATTACATTATACAGGGCTTTAACTTCACAACAATACATCATACATTGTTGTTGCATTACAACACTACAACATATATTGTTGTAACATCATAACACTCTATCATATATTGTTCCGACATCACTTCATCTACATTTAAGGTTGTGGACTTCTTTGGTCTTCTCCGGATAAAATATAAAATTTAACTTTTACAACTTTCTGAAGATTAAGTTAAGAACGAACAAGTTGAAAGGTTGTAAAGAGATATACAATAAGGGCAGACATTTGGAAAAGCAGCAAATAAAAATATAATTTCGTTAGTATTTTAATCGTTTCAATATAAACTAATTTTATAATATAAATGCAAAAAACTGCGGAGGGTAAAGACATATCTAAAAACTATAATATTATACATTTAGGTTTCAAGAAAATAACTCAATTTGTTTCTTAACTTAGTAAAACGTTGTTTATGAACTAGCTTACTAAAGCAGTAACACGTAGTTTATGAACCACCTCACTGGGGTAGTTTGGATTGGTTTGGTTTTTCAAATTTCGCACAAAGCTACTCGAGGACTATCTGTGCTAGCCGTCCCTAATTTAGCAGTGTAAGACTAGAGGGAAGGCAGCTAGTCATCACCACCAACTAGAGTAGTACATCGAAGTCTGTCACCCAGGATACGAAACTGGCATTTTAAAATAACCCACGCACTATATTTGCTGTTGATGTACAACAAACACTTTAGTTCTATCATAAAGATATCCGTGCACAAAAGTTTCTGTTAACGTGGAGTTAAACACTTCGGCTTAAATTGTGAAATACTGAATAAATAAACACTTTAATATTCATGGAAACAGACAAAGAGCAAGTAAAATAAAGACAACTCTGAACCTAAGTTGTAATAACGATTAGTTTATCATTATTTCAGTAGATGAGTTTGGTTAACCACGTGTTACCATTACAAGGTAAGAAGCATTCATAGATCAAATATGCCTGAGGTTATTTTGACATTTGTAAGATGTTGTATTTGTGTTTTCTTTCAGCAAAGCCACATAGGGCTATTTGCTGAACCAACTGAGGAGAATCGAACCCTTAATTTTAGCGTTGTAAATCTATAGACTTACCGTTGTACAAGCGGGAGGCCAACATTTGTAAGAGTTGTGTTGGTCAGAGAAAACTCGAAATACGGCTCGGCATGGCCAAGTGTGTTAAGGCGTTCGACTCGTAACCTGAGGGTCGCGGGGTCGAATCCTCGTCACATTAAACATGCTCGTCCTCCCAGCAATGAGGACGTTATAATGTGACGGTCAATCTCACTATTTGTTGGTAAAAAAAGTAGCTCAAGAGTTGGCGGTGGGTGGTGATGACTAGCTGCCTTCCCTCTAGTCTTACACTGCTAAATTAGGGACGGTAGCGCCGATAGCCATTGAGTAGCTTCGCGCGAAATTGAAAAACAAAACTCGAACTACATGAATTATTAATAGGTTTATAAAACTGAATTATTAGTATGCTTATGAAATTTCTGTTTTATTTAGTGTATATAGCTTTTTCTAAGGTAAAATATTCAAAGTTGAATACAATGCTAGCAAATACTTTTTAACAAACAATAAAAAACAACACTTTCTCGAAGAGTCATAATTTTACCATAAATCAAACTCCCTCTGGAGGTTAAAAGCACAGATAGCTCAACGAGCAGCTTTGAAGGAAAACAAAAACAATCGCAAATTATTAATCCAATAAGAACATTTTATAGCAACTTAACAATGAATAATTGTAAGGAACATTACAATGTTGTTTTCTCCTTGTTTCCTAAGGTGGTGTATTTATGCAAGCAACAGTGTTGGGTTTCAGAGATTTTTTTTATGTTATATGGAGAAACAAATGCACTCCGCTAATGACGAGCGACAAGCGCTAATGGACATATTACTCAGGTGTCCAGAACAAAGCAAAACTTCCTGTAATTCATTTAGATGCTTTCCTTTAGTAGAATTCTGTTATTACTCAACAGATCCAACATCACTTAAGGTAATTTGTGTCCTTTACTTACTGCACTCTTTCTTCTTAGACAATATTTTCAGATCTTACATTCACATCGAATACACATAAATTAATCCTTAAGAAATAACTCCTAAAAGATGAAAACTAAAATGTGCATTCAAACTAAATACGAATGTGTTCAGCGACTCGTTACTATACCTATCTCTACTGAATAAACACTATGTAAACTTACTCTTACGACAATTTCTGTTTCTCTTTTCGAGTTTATGTCTTTTCTATTAAGTAAATGTAGCGTGTCTAAAATAGAGGACTGTTAGGTCCAATATTCCTGAGCTGCACTTCATATTATTACTGATTTATTACAGTCTTTTCAACTAAGTAGGTAACTACCAACATAATGTATGTGGGGGTACCGCTCAACCATGAAAAGGTTAATCAATATCTAAAAGTAGACAACGTGTTTAATCACTTCATAAAGTGAAGGTTCTTGAAGAATATTGGTAATAAAGAAGAGTTGTAGACTTAAATATACAACAAACTATATACATATACTACCTGATAGCAGAAGTAATCTAGTGTTACCATCAGTTAGTTATATATACTACCTGATAGTAGAAGTAATCTAGTGTTACCATCAGTTAGTTATATATACTACCTGATAGTAGAAGTAATCTAGTGTTACCATCAGTTAGTTATATATACTACCTGATAGTAGAAGTAATCTAGTGTTACCATCAGTAAGCTACATATACTATCTGATAGTAGAAGTAATCTAGTGTTACCATCAGTTAGTTATATATACTACCTGATAGTAGAAGTAATCTAGTGTTACCATCAGTTAGCTATATATACTACCTGATAGTAGAAGTAATCTAGTGTTACCATCAGTTAGCTATATATACTACCTGATAGCAGAAGTAATCTAGTGTTACCATCAGTTAGTTATATATACTACAAGATAGTAGAAGTAATCTAGTGTTACCATCAGTAAGCTACATATACTATCTGATAGCAGAAGTAATCTAGTGTTACCATCAGTTAGCTACATATACTACCTGATAGCAGAAGTAATCTAGTGTTATCAACAGTTAAATATATATACTACCTGATAGCAGAAGTAATCTAATGTTACCATCAGTAAGCTACATATACTATCTGATAGAAGAAGTAATCTAGTGTTACCATCAGTAAGCTATATATACTATCTGATAGTAGAAATAATCTAGTGTTACCATCAGTAAGCTACATATACTATCTGATAGTAGAAGTAATCTAGTGTTACCATCAGTTAGTTATATATACTACCTGATAGTAGAAGTAATCTAGTGTTACCATCAGTTAGCTATATATACTACCTGATAGTAGAAGTAATCTAGTGTTACCATCAGTTAGCTATATATACTACCTGATAGCAGAAGTAATCTAGTGTTACCATCAGTTAGTTATATATTCTACAAGATAGTAGAAGTAATCTAGTGTTACCATCAGTAAGCTACATATACTATCTGATAGCAGAAGTAATCTAGTGTTACCATCAGTTAGCTACATATACTACCTGATAGCAGAAGTAATCTAGTGTTATCAACAGTTAAATATATATATATACTACCTGATAAAAGAAGTAATCTAGTGTTATCAACAGTTAAATATATATATACTACCTGATAGCAGAAGTAATCTAATGTTACCATCAGTAAGCTACATATACTATCTGATAGAAGAAGTAATCTAGTGTTACCATCAGTTAGCTATATATACTACCTGATAGTAGAAGTAATCTAGTGTTACCATCAGTTAGCTATATATACTACCTGATAGCAGAAGTAATCTAGTGTTACCATCAGTTAGTTATATATTCTACAAGATAGTAGAAGTAATCTAGTGTTACCATCAGTAAGCTACATATACTATCTGATAGCAGAAGTAATCTAGTGTTACCATCAGTTAGCTACATATACTACCTGATAGCAGAAGTAATCTAGTGTTATCAACAGTTAAATATATATATACTACCTGATAAAAGAAGTAATCTAGTGTTATCAACAGTTAAATATATATATACTACCTGATAGCAGAAGTAATCTAATGTTACCATCAGTAAGCTACATATACTATCTGATAGAAGAAGTAATCTAGTGTTACCATCAGTAAGCTATATATACTATCTGATAGTAGAAGTAATCTAGTGTTACCATCAGTAAGCTACATATACTATCTGATAGTAGAAGTAATCTAGTGTTACCATCAGTTAGTTATATATACTACCTGATAGTAGAAGTAATCTAGTGTTACCATCAGTTAGCTATATATACTACCTGATAGTAGAAGTAATCTAGTGTTACCATCAGTTAGCTACATATACTATCTGATAGTAGAAGTAATCTAGTGTTACCATCAGTTAGTTATATATACTACCTGATAGTAGAAGTAATCTAGTGTTACAATCAGTTAGCTATATATACTACAAGATAGTAGAAGTAATCTAGTGTTACCATCAGTTAGCTACATATACTACCTGATAGCAGAAGTAATCTAGTGTTACCATCAGTTAGTTATATATACTACAAGATAGTAGAAGTAATCTAGTGTTACCATCAGTAAGCTACATATACTACCTGATAGCAGAAGTAATCTAGTGTTATCAACAGTTAAATATATATATACTACCTGATAAAAGAAGTAATCTAGTGTTACCATCAGTTAGCTATATATACTACCTGATAGCAGAAGTAATCTAGTGTTACCATCAGTTAGTTATATATACTGCAAGATAGCAGAAGTAATCTAGTGTTACCATCAGTTAGCTACATATACTACCTGATAGCAGAAGTAATCTAGTGTTATCAACAGTTAAATATATATATACTACCTGATAAAAGAAGTAATCTAGTGTTACCATCAGTTAGCTATATATACTACCTGATAGCAGAAGTAATCTAATGTTACCATCAGTAAGCTACATATACTATCTGATAGCAGAAGTAATCTAGTGTTACCATCAGTTAGCTACATATACTATCTGATAGCAGAAGTAATCTAGTGTTACCATCAGTTAGCTATGTATACTATCTGATAGAAGAAGTAATCTTGTGTTACCATTGGTTAGCTACATATACTATCTGATAGAAGAAGTAATCTAGTGTTACCATCAGTAAACTACATATACTATCTGATAGAAGAAGTAATCTAGTGTTACCATCAGTAAGCTACATATACTATCTGATAGAAGAAGTAATCTAGTGTTACCATCAGTTAGCTACATATACTATCTGATAGCAGAAGTAATCTAGTGTTACCATCAGTTAGCTACATATACTATCTGATAGCAGAAGTAATCTAGTGTTACCAACAGTTAGTTATATATACTACCTGACAGGATTTTCATTTAATGTTTCAAACGTTTAGTTTGATAAATGTAAACATTGGTGTGAAGTACTGTGTATAACTGTTGAAAAAACTTGTTTGTTACCAGTTTTGGTACATTTTATTAAAGATATACATATTTATATATAATTATAGGATGATATGGTGAAATCAGACACAAGAGATCGAGTTCAGAAAAATTATCAATTTTAACCCTCACTTTAACATTCACTTAGAATCAGGTGAGGCTAAGTTTGTTTATTGTTTTAGACTTAGTTTTTCTGTTTAGTTTTAAAGAACCAGGTATATTTAGTTTTCTACTTTCTTGACAGATAGTTAAAATAATTCTGCTGGTTTTTTTCACCAAGTATCGATAGTTTAAAGTGCCAGTTATCATACATTTGGGTTTGTCTTTTATAAGGCCCTTAACAGCGTGATATTTAACACAAAGAAATTTAATGAGTTTCACAAATATTCAGTTATTCCTACCAGTCTCTTCTAGCCTTCTATACGTATTTAATATAGAAGATTTGTGGTTATTTCTCGTTCGGTTCTTTAGCTTAATGTTCTCATATGTAGACGGTTAACATTACCCTGTGACATGCAACAAGTGTAACCTGTCGGTACTGTACGGTACAATCACACCTTGTACAAATGTTTCCTGCCGATAGTGTACGTTACAATCACACCTTGTACAAATGTTTCCTGTCGGTACTGTAGAGTACAAACACACCTTGTACAAATGTTTCCTGTCGGTACTGTAGGGTACAAACACACCTTGTACAAATGTTTCCTGTCGGTACTGTACAGTACAATCACACCTTGTACAAATGTTTCCTGTCGGTACTGTAGAGTACAAACACACCTTGTACAAATGTTTCCTGCCGATAGTGTACGGTACAAACTCACCTTGTACAAATGTTTCCTGTCGGTACTGTACAGTACAATCACACCTTGTACAAATGTTTCCTGTCGATACTGTACAGTACAATCACACCTTGTACAAATGTTTCCTGCCGATAGTGTACGGTACAATCACACCTTGTACAAATGTTTCCTGTCGGTACTGTAGAGTACAAACACACCTTGTACAAATGTTTCTTGTCGGTACTGTAGAGTACAAACACACCTTGTACAAATGTTTCCTGTCGGTACTGTAGAGTACAAACACACCTTGTACAAATGTTTCCTGTCGGTACTGTACGGTACAAACACACCTTGTACAAATGTTTCCTGTCGGTACTGTACGGGTCAATCACACCTTATACAAATGTTTCCTGTCGGTACTGTACGGTACAATCACACCTTGTACAAATGTTTCCTGTCGGTACTGTACGGGTCAATCACACCTTGTACAAATGTTTCCTGCCGATAGTGTACGGTACAAACTCACCTTGTACAAATGTTTCCTGTCGGTACTGTACAGTACAATCACACCTTGTACAAATGTTTCCTGTCGGTACTGTACGGTACAAACACACCTGTACAAATGTTTCCTGTCGGTACTGTACGGGTCAATCACACCTTGTACAAATGTTTCCTGCCGATAGTGTACGGTACAAACACACCTTGTACAAATGTTTCCTGTCGGTACTGTACAGTACAATCACACCTTGTACAAATGTTTCCTGTCGGTACTGTACGGTACAAACACACCTGTACAAATGTTTCCTGTCGGTACTGTACGGGTCAATCACACCTTGTACAAATGTTTCCTGTCGGTACTGTACGGTACAATTACACCTTGTACAAATGTTTCCTGTCGGTACTGTACGGTACAATCACATCTTGTACAAATGTTTCCTGCCGATAGTGTACGGTACAAACACACCTTGTACAAATGTTTCCTGTTGGTACTGTACAGTAGAAACACACCTTGTACAAATGTTTCCTGCCGATAGTGTACGGTACAAACACACCTTGTACAAATGTTTCCTGTCTGTACTGTACGGTACAATCACACCTTGTAACAATGACAGTCGATCAATCACTCATGACTATCTGTACAGACTTGTTGACAGCATGCCATGTTGATATGAAACAGAACTGAAATCCATTTTAATGTTGACTAAATATTAACTTATGAAAGTTTTGTTTGTTTGTTTTTTGAACTTCACACAAAGCTGCTCGAGGGCTATCTGTGCCAGCCGTCCCTAATTTAGCAGTGCAAGACTAGAGGAAAGGAAGCTAGCCATCACTACCAACCGCCAACTCTTGGGCTACTCTTTTACCAACGAATAGTGGATTGAACGTAACATTATAACGCCTCCACGGATGAAAGGGCAAGCATTTTTGGCGCGACAGGGATGCAAACCCGCGATCCTCAAATTACGAGTCGCACGCCTTAACACGCTTGGCCATGCCGGGCCACTTATAAAAGTGGTTTGTGTTATTTAGAGTTTCATTTTTACTTTCAGTTATTACAGAGAAACGTGTTTGATCATTTTGTAGGCTAATTGGAATAATAAGATCTAAGAAACTAAAATAAAGTCCTGATATTTACTAAAGCCACGGTTAAAATTAACATTCGAGATCGTATTTGAACAGATTTTGTTGAGTGTCTTCTGAAAACATAGAGTATTACATATGTTATCTTGCAAAAGATGTAACAAATTAGCAACATTTTCCAGAAGGGTTGACGTTTTTGTCCTCCCCTGTATGTAACAGAATTCTTGGTAGGAAGAACTGATGTTAATCTGTGATCCATGGTCTACAAGTGACTAACGTAACGAACACATTAAAACAATGTAACATGTTCATAGTACCTGATTATATTGTACGTTACATGTTATACAGCTTGGTTGTTACAAGTAATTGTGTAATTTGACTTGATTGTTATGTTAAGCGGTTGGCCAGTTGGTAAGAACTGGGAGTCCATGGTCCAGCTGTTCACCGATCTAAAGCCAGATATTTCTAAATAACGATGAAGATCCATCATCTACACAGAAAATCCCAGGTTTACAAAACTGGTGGTTTTCATTCTAAATCAAGAGATGTAGTTAAATAATTAGTTCAGGGGTTTGTAATTGGTGTTTAATTTGTCACGCACCCTTTACTACTTTAATAAAACCGGCTAGCAATTTGATTAAACTTCTCTAAGGTTTTCTATTAGTGATTTAATTCGACGCTCATTCAGTTTGTTCCTATGTTAGAGCTAATATAAAATAGTCGATAGCGAAGCCCTTACAATTACTAATGAAGTTTCATTTACGTCTCTGACTGTGTGAGGTAAAATAAGACTGACGGTCTCTGTGAGGCTGTTTGTTTAAGGACATTAAAGAACAGCTAACTACAAGTCTCAAGTCAGCTGAAATCTCATTGTTCCAAATCACAGTAAATTTTCTCAGCTTATAATTTATTTACTGAGTTTACGAACTCATTTGAAATCACTGATTTTCAAAATACGTGAACTGAAATCCTCTCTCATCTAATATACAGAAATGTTTCTCATATTTATTATTTTGTACTTCACAGAAGCGATCCAGAGCTAACAAGGACTATAGTGTTAACAATAACCTCAGAGATTAACTCACTTTTAGCTTACATAAGTGATCAAGAGCTAACAAGAACTAAAGTGTTAACAATAACCTCAGAGATTAACTCACTTTTAGCTTACATAAGTGATCAAGAGCTAACAAGAACTATAGTGTTAACAATAACCTCAGAGGTTAACTCACTTTTAGCTTACATAAGTGATCAAGCAAGGATCATAGTGCGAACCAGAACCTCAGAGGTTAACGTACTTCTAGCTTACAGAGGTGATCCAGAGTTAACAAGAACCATAGTGCTTGGAGGTTAATTTACTTCTAGCTAATAGGAGTGATCCAGAACTAACAAGGACTATAGCGTTAACAATAACCTCAGAGGTTAAGTTACTTCTAGCTTAGAGAAGTGATCCAGAACTAGCAAGGTTTGGTTTGCTTTCAATTTCGAGCAAAGCTACATGAGGGCTACCTGTGCTAGCCGTCCTTAATTTAACAGTGTAAGACTATAGTGAAAGGCAGCTAATCATAACCACTCACCGTCAACTCTTGGGCTACTATTTTACCAACGAAGAGTGGGACTAACCGCGACATATTAACGTCTCCCACGAGTGAAAGGGCTAGCATGTTTAGTGTGATGAGGATTTGAACCCACGATCCTCATATAACGAGCGAGCGTCTTAACCACGTGGCCATGCCGGGCCAGCCATCAAGAACCATAATCCATGATGACGACAAAACTCCATGTAGAGAACCAGGATGCTAAAAAATATAATATTATTTTTCAATACACAGCATCTATATGGCGATTTGTAATTATAAATTATGCCATAGTGGACTCAGATTATGGATAATTATTATTACTTTTTATTGTGTAATAAACTATTCATAAGAATGTGGGAAAGTGGTTGATATTTCTAAAGTGAGAATACTTTAAATGACCTGATGGTTAGGTACCTAACTTTGAAATACAGAGCAGTTTCTTAGAGAAGTCTCTGATAAAAGATATAAAATACCAATAAATGTTCAAAATATTATAGAAACGTAATCCCAGTGTACCTGCGTGATCCATAAAATTGAGACGCAATATCTTCAGATGAGATAAAACGTATTATAAAATCACGTGACCATTATGCGTAGTTAACAATGTTAATCGCTGTACATTAGTGTCGTACCTTTTATAAGATGACTTACGTAGTACTACGCTGCATACAGTATCACGTTAGAGACAACCTTGCAAACGTAACAAATGACAAAATCACAATATCTACCATAATAAGTGATGTAATTTAAATACTGTAGAATGTAACAGATGTAACAGATCTATTTATATTATATTATGTCATTAGAATACACATAGATCTGCATGGCCAGGTGTTAAACGCACTCGACTCATAATCTGAGGGTGGCGGGTTCGAATCTCCGTCACATCAAACATGCTCGTCTCCTCAGTCGTGGGAGTGTTATAATGTGACAGTCGATCAAACTATTTGTTGGTAAGAGAGTAGCTTAAGAGTTGGAGATGGGTGATGATGACTAGCTACCTTCCCTCTCGTCTTACACTGCAAAATTAGGGACGGCTAGCACAGAGAGCCTTCGCGAAATTCAAAAAAACAAAACAAAAAGATACATAATATATATATATATATACATATACTTAAAGCAATGTAAAATTCGTGAAAGACAAATGTGCAGAATACACAATTCATGGCAAAAATCTAAATATTAGAACGTTTACCTTAAGGCAGAATACAAATCCAGAGAAAAGTAATAAAACTGTTCAGTTATCGCGCTTGTAAGAAAAAAAATCTCATATCACTTGTCAGGAATGATAAAAGAATAACTTTGGGTAACTGAGTTGGATGTATCACGCCTTCTGTGAAATTAATACGACACAGAAATGAGTTCCATGAATATCAAATAGATGCTTTGGGTGTGGAGTTCGCAACGTCACAAAAAACATTACCATATGTCGTCAACAGGGTGGGTATCAACATGTTAGTTGTCCGTAAATTACATACATGTGTTTTAACACCAGAAGGATGTAAAATTATTTGTTCATTCTGTACTTATGAAAAGGCCAATAATCAGAGATGCACTACTACTATAAATTACCGACACCTATACGAAAAAGTCTTGCAATATAACTCTGTGTTTCTGTCTTCCTCTTTTAACAATACTATCCAAACAAAAACTACAATATATGAAACAAACACATCTGCTTGAAGTTAAAAAACATAGTTTCAGTATATTGAATAACTCGCAACATGGATGTTGTAACCACGTGTAAGTCTCGTATTTTCAAAATGTATATTAGTTTGAAATACAAGAGTTGTCTCAGGAATGTCCAGCAAGACATCTCTCACTGACTAACAGATTATGTATGTTCAATATTTCAAACTTAAAGTTTACAATATCAGATGACACCATTAACAGTTTATTATATCAGATAACACCATGTACAGTTTACTATATCAGATGACACCATGAACAGTTTACAATATCAGATGACACCATTAACAGTTTACTATATCAGATGACACCATAAACAGTTTACTATATCAGATGACACCATGAACAGTTTACAATATCAGATGACACCATGAACAGTTTACTATATCAGATGACACCATGAACAGTTTATTATATCAGATAACACCATGAACAGTTTACTATATCAGATGACACCATAAACAGTTTACTATATCAGATGACACCATGAACAGTTTACTATATCAGATGACACCATGAACAGTTTACAATATCAGATGACACCATGAACAGTTTACAATATCAGATGACACCATGAACAGTTTACTATATCAGATGACACCATAAACAGTTTACTATATCAGATGACACCATGAACAGTTTACAATATCAGATGACACCATGAACAGTTTACTATATCAGATGACACCATAAACAGTTTACTATATCAGATGACACCATGAACAGTTTACTATATCAGATGACACCGTGAACAGTTTACAATATCAGATGACACCATGAACAGTTTACTATATCAGATGACACCATAAACAGTTTACTATATCAGATGACACCATAAACAGTTTACTATATCAGATGACACCATGAACAGTTTACAATATCAGATGACACCATGAACAGTTTATTATATCAGATAACACCATGAACAGTTTACTATATCAGATGACACCATGAACAGTTTACTATATCAGATGACACCATGAACAGTTTACTATATCAGATGACACCATGAACAGTTTACAATATCAGATGACACCATGAACAGTTTACTATATCAGATGACACCATGAACAGTTTACAATATCAGATGACACCATGAACAGTTTACAATATCAGATGACACCATGAACAGTTTACTATATCAGATGACACCATAAACAGTTTACTATATCAGATGACACCATGAACAGTTTACAATATCAGATGACACCATGAACAGTTTACTATATCAGATGACACCATAAACAGTTTACTATATCAGATGACACCATGAACAGTTTACAATATCAGATGACACCATGAACAGTTTACTATATCAGATGACACCATGAACAGTTTACAATATCAGATGACACCATGAACAGTTTACAATATCATATGACACCATGAACAGTTTACAATATCAGATGACACCATGAACAGTTTACTATATTAGATTTATATTTATAAGTTAACGTGCACAATATTGAATAATATACAGATTAGTTAAATGTATGCATTTGATATTTATGAATAAATGAATTAATATCTACTATATATGATTAGATACAGAACAGTTTGCTATATGTGTTTTATATTTATGAATTAATATCTACAATATGACGTAATATACAGATAATTTTACTGATGTTTTTCATATTTATGAATTAATGTCTACGATATAAGATTAGATACAGTAAACTGTGTTTTATATTTTTTAATTAAGGTCTGCCATATTAGACTAGATACTCATCAATTTACTGTGTGTGTTTCATATTTATGAATTAATTGTTGCTGTTGTTCTGAATTAAGCACAAAGCTACACAATGGGCTATCTGTTCTCTGCCTACCACGGGTATCGAAACCCGGATTTTAGCGTGTAAGTCCACAGACATGCGGCTGAGCCACTGGGGGGCATTTATGAATTAATGTCAACCGTATTAGATTAGATACAGAACACTTTACTATATGTGTTTTATATTTATGAATTAATGTCAACCATATCAGATAATTTACTGAATAGTTTACCAAATGTGTTTCATATTTATGAATTAACGCATACAATATTAGATGATATACAGTACAGTTTGCTATATGTTTTTTATATTTATGAATTAATATCCATCATATTAGATTAGACACAGCAAAAGGCGAGCATGTTTTGCGCGACGGGGATGCGAACCCGGGACTCTCAGATTACGAGTCGCCCGCCATAACACGCTTGGTCATGCCGGCCCGAAATAAATATTACCGGTTTGTTTGTTGTAATGTTAGTGTATTGTGCTTCATTTATTATTTTTCAAATCATGTCGTTTCGAATATCATAGACTCTGTTTACTTGGCTTTATTATTTTCCACATCAAGTTTACCTGGCCACTCTTAAATATTAATATGAGTTATCATATTTGATTTAGTTATGTAAATCATATATTATTCAGTAAACCAGGTGTCATATACAAATAAAACGAAAGGTTCGGGTCACTTTTGAATATTCACTTGAGAATGTAAACTTCTTACTTCAAACACAAGAAAATGGTAATTATTTTATTTAGTACAAACTACACCCGACTACTAGCTTCTAACGCTAAAAACCAGAGTTAATTATTCATACTGAGCCATCCTGATGTTTAGTACCGAAATACAAAACTGAAACCATCACATGATTCACCTTATACTTATTGTACAAAAAATGTGAAACCTAAACCTGTTACTTTTACAGGGTGTTCGGAAAGTCACTGTGCACTTATGTACTTATTAACAGACGTGTTTCAATATAGAATACAGGGGGTAAATATGAATGACAATTATAAACAATGTTGAAAGTGACCTCCATTAGCATCAATACAAACTTGGACCCTTCTTATTTTGTTTCTAAACACCGCTATCAGTTGCTCGCTAAACATGCTCGCCCTCCCAGCCGTGGGGGCGTATAATGTGACGGTCAATCCCACTATTCGTTGGTAAAAGAGTAGCCCAACAGTTGGCGGTGGGTAGTGGTGACTCGCTGCCTTCCCTCTAGTCTTACACTACTAAATTAGGGACGGAGAGCACAGATACCCCTCAAACAGTTTTGTGCGAAATTTAAAAAACAAACAAACTTTATTGTCTAATATCTGAAAGCTAGAAATTGATTTCCAAGAGACAGAGATTTTTTAGATAATATTTGATAAAAGTAAGTTCGGTGGTTGTTGACAAATGCAGATAGGATACAAAGATTAAAAATATAATTTAATTAGATTTGATAGTAGATGTATTTATATCACCCACTTTTGAAGAGAGACAAAAATAATTTGATTGTCAAACTGTTTGACAATTTGTAGTAACAGGGAACTGGCATTTGATTACTGTTAAAATAAAACTGGTATTGTGTTAACTGATAAAATAGAACTAGTACTGTGTTAACTGATAAAATAGAACTAGTACTGTGTTAACTGATAAAATAGAACTAGTACTGTGTTAACTGATAAAATAGAACTAGTACTGTGTTAACTGATAAAATAGAACTAGAACTGTGTTAACTGATAAAATAGAACTAGTGCTGTGTTAACTGATAAAATAGAACTAGTACTGTGTTAACTGATAAAATAGAACTAGTACTGTGTTAACTGATAAAATAGAACTAGTGCTGTGTTAACTGATAAAATAGAACTAGTACTGTGTTAACTGATAAAATAGAACTAGTGCTGTGTTAACTGATAAAATAGAACTAGTACTGTGTTAACTGATAAAATAGAACTAGTACTGTGTTAACTGATAAAATAGAACTAGTACTGTGTTTACTGTTAGAACCCGCACTTATTTCGTGTTATTACCAGAATGTAGAGTGGAACTTTTTTTCATTAACCATCCAATAATCTTTTTTTAACAAAGAGTATATTCATTGGACTGTTTTACACTGTAGTACCAGAACAAAAAGTTTCCTCTTTATTAAAACTAATAAGCATTATTTTTGTTCATGTTTGTGGAACTATTTAATATTTAGTTTAACCGAGAAATTAGTGTTGTTAATACATTGATATTATTCTATTAGAAAGAATTAGTGTTGTTAATACATTGATATTATTCTATTAGAAAGAATTAGTGTTGTTAATACATTGATATTATTCTATTAGAAAGAATTAGTGTTTAAATACATAGATATTATTCTATTAGAAAGAATTAGTGTTTTAATACATTGATATTATTCTATTAGAAAGAATTAGTGTTTTAATACATTGATATTATTCTATTAGAAAAAATTAGTGTTGTTAATACACTGATATTATTCTATTAGAAAGAATTAGTGTTGTTCATACATTGATATTATTCTATTAGAAAGAATTAGTGTTGTTAATATATTGATATTATTCTATTAGAAAGAATTAGTGTTGTTAATATATTGATATTATTCTATTAGAAAGAATTAGTGTTGTTAATACATTGATATTATTCTATTAGAAAGAATTAGTGTTGTTAATACACTGATATTATTCTATTAGAAAGAATTATGTTGTTAATACATTGATATTATTCTATTAGAAAGAATTAGTGTTGTTAATACACTGATATTATTCTATTAGAAAGAATTATGTTGTTAATACATTGATATTATTCTATTAGAAAGAATTAGTGTTGTTAATACACTGATATTATTCTATTAGAAAGAATTATGTTGTTAATACATTGATATTATTCTATTAGAAAGAATTAGTGTTGTTAATACATTGATATTATTCTATTAGAAAGAATTATGTTGTTAATACATTGATATTATTCTATTAGAAAGAATTATGTTGTTAATACATTGATATTATTCTATTAGAAAGAATTATGTTGTTAATACATTGATATTATTCTATTATAACGAACTGGTGTTCTTGATTAATTTGATATTATTCTTTTACTAAGAACTGGTGTTGTTAAGAAAATTGATATTATTTTATTACAAAGAACTGATGTTATTAAATAAATTAATATTATCCTATTACAACGAAGTACCGATGATAATTACTGAGAAAACAATTTGAAATCACTAAAAAAGAGACTTTAATTATGAGAACGTGATGTAAAATTACTCAGCCAAAAACTTTGATCACGAGAAAACCATGTGAAATTATTGAGAAAAAGAGATGTTAATTAGAAGGATAGAGTGAAAAATTATTGAGACAATTCGGGTAAACAATATTTAATTACTGAGCAAAGAATTTTTAATTACTGAGAAAACAGTATAAAATCAATGAAAAAAGATACTTCAATTACAATAAAAAAATGTAAAATTATTGAGACAAAAACTATAATTAGAAAAACAATGTCTCCCTCTGGTACAACTGTATCTGGATTTACAAAGCTAAAATCAAGTGTTAGATTCCTGTCGATGGACTCACACACACACACACACACACACACACACATACAAATTTATTTTATTAATACTGTGAGGTCCGTCATGGCCAGGTGCGTTAAGCCGTTCGAGTCATAGCCTGAATGTCTCGGAATAGAATCTAAGTCGCACCAAACATACTCGCTTTTTCAGCCTTGGGGGCGTTATAATGAGACGGTCAATCCTACTATTCGCTTTTAAAAGCGTAACATAAGAGTTGGGGTTGAGTAATGATGACTAGCTACCTTACCACAAGTTCAACACTGGTAAATTCTAAACGGCTAGTAACTTTCATAGAAATTAAAAACAAATAAATGCAGGGCAAAGAGACTTTATTTACTGAGCAAAGAGACTTTAATTACAAGAAAACAATTTATAACAGCTGAGCAAAGAAACTTTATTTACTGAGCAAAGAGACTTTATTTACTGAGCAAACAAACTTTAATTACAAGAAAACAATGTAAAATTACTGAAAAGAGAGACTTTAAATACGAGAAAGGAATGTAAATTTACCGAGCAAAAACTTCAATTACGAGAAGTGAATGAAAAATTATTGAGAAAAAACCTTTAATTACTGAGAAAACAAAGTAAAATTACTTCGAAAAGAGACTTTAATTACAAGAAAAGAATGTAAAATTACTGAGCCAAAAACTTTAAATACAAGAAAACCATGTAAACTTATAGATCCCAAACCTTTAATTACTGAGAACTCAGTGCTAATTACTGAGAAAGGAGACTTTAAATGCGAGAAGAGAATGTAAAATTACCGAGCCAAAAACTTTAATTACGAGAAAATGATGTAAAAATTTTGAGCTAAAAGCTTTAATTACTGGGAAAACAATGTAAAATTGCCGAACCAAAAATTTTAATTACGAGAAAAAAATGTAAAATTACTGAAAAAACATTGTAAATATTGTGAACTTTAATTACTTTAAATGATACTGTACAATTATCGGTCTCACGTTCATGTATCTGTGTGTGTAATTGATTGATTTAGAATAAACGTATAGAAAGGAAGACATGAGAAGCTTGGTGTCAATCTTCAACATTACGCGAAAAAAATTTCACAACCAGAGTGCAAAGTTCGAGTATACCAACTATGCATAGGAAATAGTAGAACATGGCTTACTTACAAACAAGAAACGAGATACGTAAGAATCGGTTACGACAGTTGAGTGTCTGTGCACCATTTGAAAGCAATAAATCTATTTGTCTTTTCATTTAGCAACAGACATCTTCTTTTGTCGGTATAATTTAAGTCTTTTTCTGTACTATAAGGTTGTCCACAATTAGATGTCATTTCTGAACTTCGAAGTTGGGAATTGTATAGACCAGTGTTATAAAACATGCTTTAATCAGAGTTGGCACCATTTGCTTCAACACACTTTTGCCAACGTGTAACGATGCGGTTTAAGCTCCTGCTGTATAAATCAGAGTTTCTGTGGTCAATGACCTTCTTGGAAGGTTTTTTCTGCAGCTGCCTGCTTTTGAAAGCGTTTATTGTTCAAAAAGTTGTCAAAGTGCTTGAAAAATGAAACTCTGTAAGGGAAAGATCTGGAAAATAAGGTGGATGAGGCAGAACCTCGATTTCCAATTCATTCAATTTTTAGTGTCATCCTTGACAGGTCTTATAACGCCGATTCTCTTGATCTTCAGTCCGCACTTGCTGAACCCACTTATCCAGCTCTTTTCGTATTTTCAATCGTACTCAGGTGGTTGGAAATGCTTGGTTTGCTTGTGCCTAGTTTTTTTGCAAGCTCACGTGCTGTTATATGAGGGTCTGTCTCACCTGCTTCACTTAATGTATTTTTATCCAAGGATGGGTTTCTTCCCCAACTTTCGTCTCCATGTTCAAACCTTTTGAACCAACGCTCAACTGTACATTCAGTAACAGATCCATGGTTGATGTTCCGTGAAATTTCTGTTACTTTTCATCCAAGTTTGAAGTCACAAAGGAATACCAGATAAAACTCCTTTTTATCCATACTACCTAGGGGGTTGTGAAGCTTACACTATATAGAGTTGAAACAACAGACAATTAAGACACTAACCAACAATAAATTACTCAATATTCAGGATTACTTCTGTTTTTTGTTGTAGGTAAGAAGCTATGGCCTACTTCTACAGTCGTCCATTGTTGTTGTTTTTCTGTCTTATGTTTAAGATAAGAAACCAAAGATTACTTTTATAGTTGTCTATTGTTTCGTTGTTTATATATTATGTTCAAGTCATTATACCAAATATTGCTTCTGTAGTCATCTATTTTGTGGTTTCAGATCGGATTAGAAGATGTGACAGGCCTTGTTATGCCTAATTATTATGTTGTGTTATTCATAAAAGACTTAATAATTTAGTTATCTCCAGAGACAAGCTCAAAGAAAATTATCTGTGAGGAACGTAGAGCACAGTGAGACGTACATCGTAGGTGTTACACTCAAATCTCCAGTGGGACATATATAGAAGGTGTTACACTCAAATCTCCAGTGGGACATATATAGAAGGTGTTACACCCAAATCTCCAGTGGGACATATATAGAAGGTGTTACACTCAAATCTTTAGGGGGACATGTATAGAAGGTGTTACACTCAAATCTCCAGTGGGACATATATAGAAGGTGTTACACTCAAATCTTTAGGGGGACATGTATGGAAAGTGTTACACCCAAATCTCCAGTAGGACATATATAGAAGGTGTTACACTCAGATCTTCAATAGAGTTTGTTCTTTGCGTTTCAACCATGTCCAATAGAAAGTAAAGAATGCCTTGGTTTAATAAACCTACTTTACAATCACTCATGTGATGGTATTTTTCAAATAGCCCTTTATTGGAGGGAATGTTAAAGAGAAGCAAAAACAAAATATATAGTTATGTTTCATTTAAGAAACACCAACCACGTTTGTTTTCCTCTTGTCTAACAAACACTGCAATTCCTATCACTCATAAGACGACGCTGTATTGTTGAAAAATCACAATAAATACGTAATCTGTATTGAACAACACTTTAATTAACACATTTTGTGTTCCATACTTCAATTTTGCTCAATCAATGAACAGTGAATACTTCAAGTTTTTACTAGAGTTAGATGTATGTGCTAATTCTCCACAAAAATGTTCACACGTGGAAACACTAAAGAATAGGAAACTTCACGCTATAAATACGTGATGCTAATTGTACTTTTGAAAGAAATAACTGTTCCGTTTATCTCCTTCAGTTTCACCTTTTCCAGCATTTTTAGTTCACAATCGCCTTAAAGCTGAGAATCGTGTATCGTACCTGGACGATTTTTTTCTAACAAATTGTTTATACAAGAGGAAGGAAATCCCCTGGAGATATAAAAGAGGATTATTTAACCCTGGGGATTACACTTCGCTTCACGCCAACGTATCAATGCACAACGACTTTATAATGCGTTTCATTTTTATTCATTTATAACGGAAAAGTGTTGAGAAACCTTTTTAGTATATTTTATTTTGTTGGTATCTAATGACTCTCTGATGTTGAAAAGGCCGTATGTTTCATTTTATTGTTATAAGCATGTCAAACGAAACATTATTGTAAAATGTGTATGTTTTGTTTCCTGGCTGAGAAAGTGTTTACTAATTCCTCCTTGGTGTATTTTTTTTTATTATTATTGTTGTGCGCTTGTGAAACGATACACCTTTGATAGAATAGTAGAATGAAACTGTAGTAAGCTATGTTTCCAATTTAGGTTTTAAGAAGAGGATACTTGAAGTCAAAACTTAAAGAATATTTATTGATATTTAAACTATTCAATTATTTTCAAGATTATTTCTTAATATTTCAACTCTTTAATTACCTTCACGACTGCTTTTTAATATTTTAACTCTTTAATTATTTTCAAGATTATTTCTTAATATTTTAATTAATTTTCTTATTCCTCCGCTAGTCGTCTCTGAGAGAAAAAAAAGTATAAATAATAGGCAACATATGACAAGGTGATGTAACATGATATAACACATGTACTAATTTCAAATCAGGGCATTTATATTTACCTGTTTTTTACACAAACAACTATTTCTTATCTCAAATAATTTCAAGTAGGACAAATTATGTATTAGTCTAAATATATACAAAAAACTTTGACCTCATATTTGTTTTTTAATTTTGCAAAAAGCTACTCGATGGCTATCTGCGCTAGCCGTCCCTAATTGAACAGATGAAAGGCAGTCAGTTGTCACCAACTCTCGAGCTACTCTTTTGCCAACGTATATTGGGATTGACCGTAATGTTATAACGCCCCACTGCTGAAAAAGCGAGCATGTTTGGTGTGACGGGGATGCGAACCTCAGATTACAAGTCACATGCCTTAACCCACCTGACCATGTCAGGCCTGATATAGATGAATGATAACTTTACCTTAAGTATGCTATAAAAATCGTACATTCTAATACGGAAAGATATAACATTAGCTTAAGTACACTGATAACATTGTAATTTTAACTTGGACGATTCGTCGTGTTAGTTAGCGGCCTGGCATGGCCTAGCGCGTAAAACGTGCGACTCGTAATCCGAGGGTCGCGGGTTCGCGCCCGCGTCGCGCTAAACATGCTCGCCTTCCCAGCCGTGGGGGTGTATAATGTGACGGTCAATCCCGCTATTCGTTGGTAAAAGAGTGGCCCAAGAGTTGGCGGTGGGTGATGATTAATAGCTGCCTTCCCTCTAGTCTTACACTGCTAAATTAGGGACGGCTAGCACAGATAGTCCTCGAGTAGCTTTGTGCGAAATTCCAAAACAAACAAACAATCTTCGTGTTAGTTTTAAAATATAATGATTGCTGTGATTAATTTCAGTTTAAAGCTACACAAGGAAATCCTTGAGTACGAAGATGAATCAAACTCCAAATTTCACTGTAGAAGATCATACAAATGAACAATTTGTATAAAAAATTAGTGATGTCGAGAAGCCTACTTGTTGAGAATTTTATATGCATATAAAATTGTATTCAAAATGTTTCTTTAGGAACCACAAATAGCTCATCAGTTATATATTGTTACTGATATGGTAGATTGTAATCAATGTTATTCCAAAATCACAAAAATATCAGAAATGTTTAGGCCTAATCTGAATGAAAATGTTTCAAGAAAGTCTTTCTGAAAATAGTATAATCTTAGTTCGTGGGTGTGAATGAGTGTGTTTCAGATCCAGACAAATGTCATGAAACAAAAACTTGTTGACGGAGACGTGAATTAGTCCAGATGTTTCTACTCCTCTGTACGTAAATTTTAAAATGATGAATGCAGAATTTCGTTCACATAATTGCAGTTGTAACTGAAAAAGTATCAAATAAATGAATGAACCTCGTGGTAATATTCTTCTAAAGTTTCTATTGTTCAGTAATCACAGGAACAAAAATCATTCCGTTATCCAACAATGCACGTTCAGACTTCACGACGAAACAGCTGTGTCGCATTAAAACAATTTTGTTTGTTTCTTTTGGAATTTCGCACAAAGCTACTCGAGGGCTATCTGTGCTAGCCGTCCCTAATTTAGCAGTGTAAGACTAGAGGGAAGGCAGCTAGTCATCACCACCCACCGCCAACTCTTGGGCTACTCTTTTACCAACGAATAGTGGGATTGACCGTCACATTATACACCCCCACGGCTGGGAGGGCGAGCATGTTTAGCGCAACTCGGGCGCGAACCCACGACCCTCGGATTACGAGTGCACGCCTTAACGCGCTCGGCCATGCCAGGCCCGCATTAAAACAAACAAAGGAATTGACACTGTTTGAAAGACCAGTTTATCTTCCTCTGAGTGATGTCATTGGTGTTATCCACCGAAAAATGTGTTGCCACTTCGAAAGTCCGTTCCACAAGCAAACCTAAAACGAGACTCAGAAATATCATTTGATTTGAAAATTTGTTTACGTAGCAGAGGTGGACAAAAATGATACAATCCTCTGTTGTGGGTATCCAAATTCACTGTTATAAAAGTTATATTGTTAGCACAATATTCTTATCTTAAGACAATGTACTTGCTTCACAATTTGTGTTTTTTTTTGTTAAACACAAAGCTACACAACGGTCTATCTGTACTGTGCCATTCATAAATATTAAAAACAATTTTTTAGCTTCATGATACCTCAGACTTAACCAGAATTACAGGGGCTGGGGGCTCAGCTAGAACAAAAAAATATACAAAGGGTAATTTGAATCCTCGATTCGACACCTGTCAATCAGTCAAAGTGGTTTCAAGGATATCCTTTCTCCCCAAAGATCAGGTTTCCAATGGCACATAGACTCATGGTACTTAGATATGTTCTAGGGTACTTAGATCTCTTCTACGGTACCTAAATCTAACATATGGTACTTAGATCTAGCATGCGATACTTAGATCTGTTCTCAGGTACTTAGATCTGTCCCACGGTACTTAGATCTAACATATGGTACTTAGATCTGTCCCACGGTACTTAGATCTAACATGTGGTACTTAGATCTGTCCCACGGTACTTAGATCTAACATGTGGTACTTAGATCTAACATATGGTACTTAGATCTGTCCCACGGTACTTAGATCTAACATGTGGTACTTAGATCTGTCCCACGGTACTTAGATCTAACATGTGGTACTTAGATCTAACATATGGTACTTAGATCTGTCCCACGGTACTTAGATCTAACATGTGGTACTTAGATCTGTCCCACGGTACTTAGATCTAACATATGGTACTTAGATCTGTCCCACGGTACTTAGATCTAACATGTGGTACTTAGATCTGTCCCACGGTACTTAGATCTAACATATGGTACTTAGATCTGTTCTACGGTACTTAGATCTAGCATGCGATACTTAGATCTGTTCTCAGGTACTTAGATCTGTCCCACGGTACTTAGATCTAACATATGGTACTTAGATCTGTCCCACGGTACTTAGATCTAACATGTGGTACTTAGATCTGACTCATGCTACTTATCCAAGAAGTTTGGCTGAGCTTCGCTTATCATTATTGGTGTTGCTGTTTGAATACGTACTTGTAGTGATGTAAAGTGTTTCAACAGTTTTATTCTATGGTTAATTCACAAGAAACGGTTAATGTATCATACAAAATATTATTAATCTTATAACTCTTCGAACATTTAAATCAATAACAGTTAACCAGAGAGTAAAAAAAAAAAACAGCATTATGAACATTACTAGTTCACATGTTAAGTGTGTATGTTCGTAGTAGTAGACTTGGAGAACAGCGTTATGTCTGAGGACTCACACCACTAAAACCGGGTCTCGATACCCGTGGTGGGCTATCAAAGATAGTCAGCCCTTAGTGAAGCTTTGAGCATAATTTCAAGCAAACAAACAAGATAAAGTGGGAGAATGAAAGATGTCCACTAAATAATAAGTAACGTACAATGTTCACAATATAGTTAGCAACATACAATGGTCATTATACAGTTAGTAACGTACAATGTTCACCATACAGCTAGTAACGTACAATGTTCACTATATAGTTAGTAACGTACAATGTTCACTGTGTAGTTAGTAACGTACAATGTTCACAATATAGTTAGTAACGTACAATGTTCACTATATAGTTAGTAACGTACAATGTTCACTGTCTAGTTAGTAACGTACAATGTTCACTATACAGTTTGTAACGTACAATGTTCACTGTCTAGTTAGTAACGTACAATGTTCACTATATAGTTAGTAACGTACAATGTTCATTATACAGTTAGTAACGTACAGTGTTCACTGTGTAGTTAGTAACGTACAATGTTCACAATATAGTTAGTAACGTACAATGTTCACTATATAGTTAGTAACGTACAATGCTCACTATGTAGTTAGTAACGTACAATGTTCACTGTCTAGTTAGTAACGTACAATGTTCACTATACAGTTTGTAACGTACAATGTTCACTATACAGTTAGTAACGTACAATGTTCACTATGTAGTTAGTAACGTAAAATGTTCACTGTCTAGTTAGTAACGTACAATGTTCACTATATAGTTAGTAACGTACAATGTTCACTGTGTAGTTAGTAACGTACAATGTTCACAATATAGTTAGTAACGTACAATGTTCACTATATAGTTAGTAACGTACAATGTTCACTGTCTAGTTAGTAACGTACAATGTTCACTATACAGTTTGTAACGTACAATGTTCACTATACAGTTAGTAACGTACAATGTTCACTATGTAGTTAGTAACGTAAAATGTTCACTGTCTAGTTAGTAACGTACAATGCTCACTATGTAGTTAGTAACGTACAATGTTCACTGTCTAGTTAGTAACGTACAATGTTCACTATACAGTTTGTAACGTACAATGTTCACTATACAGTTAGTAACGTACAATGTTCACTATGTAGTTAGTAACGTAAAATGTTCACTGTCTAGTTAGTAACGTACAATGTTCACTATATAGTTAGTAACGTACAATGTTCATTATACAGTTAGTAACGTACAGTGTTCACTGTGTAGTTAGTAACCTACAATGTTCACTATACAGTTAGTAACGTACAATGTTCATTATACAGTTAGTAACGTACAATGTTCACTATCTAGTTGGATGGTTTAATCTTGTGTAAGTCTTTACTTGTCCTTACGCACACGTGATAAAGTTCATTTCCTTGCTTTACATTGTCTTTCTAAAACAGCTTGAAGTGTTCGTTTAGACATTGAAGACCACTTGGCTTCCACGATAAAAATAACCATTTGGTCTGTCACGCAGTAAAACTTCGATTCTTTTCCCTCACAAGGGTAATAAAGCTCTCTCTGTCTATTAATTCTGTAGGAGTTCTCAAACAAGTGGACTTTTCTTGTGCTTGGGATATGTAACTGGTAACATAAAATATCAATATAACAAGGAAAATTTGAAATCTAAATTGTCTTCGTGTGCAAAATTCTTTAATTACATACGAAGATAAAGTTTCGAGTTTTATTTATTTTACATTCTTCCTCGGGGCCAATATTGGAATGTGTGTGTTTGAAAATCTTTCACTTGAGTCTTGGTAAATCGTAGAAATTGTCTGTGTGATGGCGTCGAATGATAAATAATTTAACACCTCAGGACTTTAAAAACATAATGCGAATATGAAAAGTAATAAACATATGTAGACACTTAAATCTACGTCACTGCCGTTATAGCATTTGATTCGTTTTTCACGCACGCCGAATGCATCCGTTCATATTGATTTTGCTTACACTACGTCGTTATGAGCGTAAAGCGTCGAACGAAACAAGAAAATCCAACTTAAAGCGCCATCTTATGTACATCACTTACATTTTTTTTCTCCGTAAAGTATTTTATATCTCCGTTAATATATCTAGCGACTCATCTCTTCACTTACTCACACATGTGATGCCTACCGATTTCAATACCCTATTATCGCTGCTTCGTATTGAAATGGACTATTATTCTACGTCCTCTAATCCCATCAACTTCTAGCTAAACTAAATCTTAAACCTAATTTACACACCTACAACAGTTTTTGTCATTCCATAAATATTGTTTGTTGTTCTTTCTTTCACACGTTGTTTGCTTCTATCTAATTTAGTAATGAAAGACGAGGGCCACAATTTTACCAACGTGTAATCGGCTTGACCGTCACTTTATGACGACCCCGCAACTGAAATGGTAAGCATATCTGGTATGACTCGGATTAATGACTCTCAGATTACGAGTCAAATGTGTCTAAAAGCTGGTGTCTTTTCTTGAAGACCTTTCTTCATCATCTAAATGTGTTTAAAATAAAAACAGGGCCACTGTGTCAGTATTTAAAATAACAACAGTGCCAAAGTGTCAGCATTTAAAATAACAACAGTGCTACTGTGTCAGTATCTAAAATAACAAAAGTGCTACTGTGTCAGTATTTAAAATAACAACAGTGGTACTGTGTCAGTATTTAAAATAACAACAGTACTACTGTGTCAGTATTTAAAATAACAACAATGGTACTGTGTCAGTATTTAAAATAACAACAGTGCCAATGTGCCAGTATTTAAAATAACAACAGTGGTACTGTGTCAGTATTTAAAATAACAACAGTGGTACTGTGCCAGTATTTAAAATAACAACAGTGGTACTGTGTCAGTATTTAAAATAACAACAGTACTACTGTGTCAGTATTTAAAATAACAACAGTGGTACTGTGTCAGTATTTAAAATAACAACAATGGTACTGTGTCAGTATTTAAAATAACAACAGTGGTACTGTGTCAGTATTTAAAATAACAACAGTGGTACTGTGCCAGTATTTAAAATAACAACAGTGCCAATGTGTCAGTATTTAAAATAACAACAGTGGTACTGTGTCAGTATTTAAAATAACAACAGTGGTACTGTGCCAGTATTTAAAATAACAACAGTGCCAATGTGTCAGTATTTAAAATAACAACAGTGGTACTGTGTCAGTATTTAAAATAACAACAGTGGTACTGTGTCAGTTTCTAAAATATTCACAATTAATATTGTAACAGCACCTGAGCCAGGAATATATAAAGTATATTACAATAATAAAACGCCTGAACACGAACTAGTACTAAAAAGTATAGTTAAGTTTGCTTTTTTATATGCAAAAACGGCTCGTTTGGGTTGAGAAAATATTTTAAATAGAAGAGCGAACAACGTTTCAACCTTCTTCGGTCATCGTCAGGTTCAACCCAAACGAGCCATTTTTGCATATAAAATTCTCAACAAGTGGGTTTCTCGACATCACTGATGGTGCTTTCTCTGTTCATACCAGTCGTTTGTAAATATTTAATCCACGTGTGTCCATTGTCAAATAAACTGTTAATAAACCACCTGTTCTGAGTGTTAAATTGAATGCAATTAGCCCACTTGTTTGAAGCGTTAAATTAAATATAACTGATTGAATGTAATTGATCACCTGCTTGTAATGTGAAGGTGAATGTAATTGACAAACTATTTGTAGTGTTAAGTTTGTTTGTTTTTTTGGAATTTCGCACAAAGCTACTCGAGGGCAATCTGTGCTAGCCGTCCCTAATTTAGCAGTGTAAGACTAGAGGGAAGACAGATAGTCATCACCATCCACCGCCAACTCTTGGGCTACTCTTTTACCAACGAATAGTGAGACTGACCGTCACATTATAACGCTCCCACGGCTAGGAGGGAGAGCATATTTGCCGCGACTGGGATACGTACCCGCGACCCTCAGATTACGAGTCACACGCCTTAACACGCTTGTCCATCCCGGGCCTGCAGTGTTAAAGGTGAATGTAATTGACAAACTGTTTCTAGTGTTAAAGTGAATGTAAGCTCAATAGATTAATATTTTAATATATATCACGTGAAATTCACAAAGAATATACAGTTATATGAGAGTTACATTTAGAAAGGAAACATTATAATAAACTCACATAGATTATCGGTGTGAGCGAGAAACAATAATTTACATGATTGGTCCGTCAAGCCGTTGATATATCATAGAACTACTCAGTTATATACAATTTTAACAAATATTGAATTTATTACTTGTAGAAAACGTTTTAGAATCATAAATAAAACTTTTATGAGGATTTATTTTTACTTCAATTATTAATTGCTAAACAAAACATAAAAGGTAACCGTTCTCGCTAGTTGGAGAAAGGTCTGTCGTCCAGGAAATGTTACTCTTTCAAATGTTAACAACGACACAATTTCCATTTATTCTTTACCTTGAGTTCAGGAATATATATATATATGTGTAAACGCACGTATGAAGAAAAGTGGCTGAACAACGCTCCTGGTTCGCAGATAATTCCTTCGTACAAGAAGTCACCACTTCACCTAGCGGGCAACCTTCAAACCACATTTATTTCACAAAATATCATTATCGACCGATTTGGACGAGAATTCTCGTATACGAGAGCATTTTCAATTGCTTTAAAAAATAGCACATTTATCTCTATATCAACAAGCTTTAAAAAGCAATAAAATGTATTGAAAGTGTGCCCGCAAAAAAAACAACACAGAAACATGTCTACTTTGTCTAAGGAATAGGGTACTCAGTCTGAAATAAAAGAAATGTACAACTGTAATCAGAAAGGTTACTGATACCTTAAAAACTAGTAGTATCAAATATGTTACACATAAACATTAATGGTTCAACAAAACTAGTTGTACTGTAGTATGAAATATAACATACATGGTAATGGTTCAACAAAACTAGTTGTACTGAAGAATGAAATATGTTACATACATGGTAATGGTTCAACAAAACTAGTTGTACTGTAGTATGAAATATGTTACATACACATTAATGGTTCAACAAAACTAGTTGTACTGTAGTAGGAAATATGTTACATACATGGTAATGGTTCAACAAAACTAGTTGTACTGTAGTATGAAATATGTTACATACATGGTAATGGTTCAACAAAATTAGTTGTACTGTAACATGAAATATGTTACATACACAGTAATGGTTCAACAAAACTAGTTGTACTGTAGTATGAAATATGTTACATACATGGTAATGGTTTAACAAAACTAGTTGTACTGTAGTATGAAATGTAACATACATGGTAATGGTTCAACAAAACTAGTTGTACTGTAGTATGAAATATGTTACATACATGGTAATGGTTCAACAAAACTAGTTGTACTGTAGTATGAAATATGTTACATACATGGTAATGGTGTAACAAAACTAGTTGTACTGTAGTATGAAATATGTTACATACACGGTAATGGTTCAACAAAACTAGTTCTACTGTAGTATGAAATATGTTACATACATGGTAATGGTTCAACAAAATTAGTTGTACTGTAACATGAAATATGTTACATACATGGTAATGGTTCAACAAAACTATTTGTACTGTAACATGAAATATGTTACATACATGGTAATGGTTCAACAAAACTAGTTGTACTGTAACATGAAATATGTTACGTACATGGTAATGGTTCAACAAAACTAGTTGTACTGTAGTATGAAATATGTTACATACACGGTAATGGTTCAACAAAACTAATTGATTAATGTTGATTTTTGATACAAATAAACACGTCGTTATTCAGGTTGTTCGTCGAAGTAAAAATAGTCAAGATTTTACGTTAAAAACTTTTAAAACTGTTGATCTTTGTGCTTTACCCTGTAAAGTCAGAATCGATATCATAGGTGAGTCAATCTACAGATGACTATCTTTTACGTCTTTTCTGATACACTGATCAGGTTTTGTAATGTTTAATAACTGTTAACAACTGCAGTAAATAAATGATGGCTTTGACCCGGTAACGGTGTAGACTGAACATTAATGAACGACATTCTTTACCCGGTAATGGTGTGAACTGAACAATAACAAATGACATTCTTTACCCGGTAATGGTGTGAACTGAACATTAATAAATGACATTCTTTACCCGGTAACGGTGTGGACTGAACAATAACAAATGACATTCTTTAGCCGGTAATGGTGTGGACTGAACAATAACAAATGACATCCTTTTGCTGGTAATGGCCTTGATGATTGTACTGCTTCATGTATACCTTAGGTTATAAATAATATGTCTTACTATTCAGATATGGCCTTGATGATTGTACTGCTTCATGTATACCTTAGGTTATAAATAATATGTTTTACTACTCAGATATGGCCTTGATGATTGCACTGCTTCATGTATACCTTAGGTTATAAATAATATGTCTTACTACTCAGATATCGCCTTGATGATTGTACTGTTTCATGTATACCTTAGGTTATAAATAATATGTTTTACTACTCAGATATGGCCTTGATGATTGCACTGCTTCATGTATACCTTAGGTTATAAATAATATGTCTTACTACTCAGATATGGCCTTGATGATTGTACTGCTTCATGTATACCTTAGGTTATAAATAATATGTCTTACTACTCAGATATCGCCTTGATGATTGTACTGCTTCATGTATACCTTAGGTTATAAATAATATGTCTTACTACTCAGATATGGCCTTGATGATTGCACTGCTTCATGTATACCTTAGGTTATAAATAATATGTCTTACTATTCAGATATGGCCTTGATGATTGTACTGTTTCATGTATACCTTAGGTTATAAATAATATGTCTTACTACTCAGATATTTTACTTTTTATCTAACGTGAGTTATAAATATTGTGTATTTCCGTTCAACTAGTTTTTCTGCTATATACGATGGGTTATAGACATGATATGTTATCGTAAAAATATTTTACATGTTACATAAAAATACTGTGTATGTGTTACATGAACTGTGTGTTTTTAATCCTCATGTTTTCTGAACTTTCATGCAAAGTTTCATTCTTAAGTTTTCGTGACGTCACACAAGGTATTATGGCGTTTTGTTAGCCTTCTGGAACGTTAACCGTATTTTACTTCCACACATATTCTCGTGGATGTTACCCAGTAGATCCAATTAACAATTAATTTAGGTTTGATCCAAACATGTGTTACAAAATCAAATCTCTCTCACGTACTCACAATTTACCTTAAAAGAAAAGTTCCGAGGACTTAAGTTTTGTTGTTGTTGCTGCTGCTTTGAATTGAGCACAAAGCTACACAATGGGCTATCTGTGCTCTGCCCACCACGTTTATCGAAACCCGGATTTTAGCATTGTATATCCGCAGTCAAACCGCTAAGCCATTGGGGGGTCTTAAGTTTTGTAAAGTGTAGCACCAATGCTATTGTTCGGTCACTTTACGTATTACTGAAAATATTTAATTGGGATATGAGTAAATAATGTACCTTATATAGAAATGTCCATGTAGGAGCGTGTGTGAAATACGTAGATATAGGCGTATTGGAAATACCTTCATTATCTATACCAGCTTCTCGTGACTAACAATGTTACACATTCCAATTACAAACCTCCTGTTAAACATATCACGGCAGTTCCTTTGTATTCCAGGATCTATCAACCAGCTGTTTGTTTTCCCACAACACCCAGTAACACGTAGATTAAGGTTACTGCTCGTCGGATTTTCCACAGCCGTAAATCCAGTTTGACGAATTTGCTTCTTTATTGGATTCCGTTAATATCAGGACAAGAAGCATGAAGAAAATAATAATATTCTTTTATCAGGACAAGAAGCATAAAGAAAATAATAATATTCTTTTATCAGGACAAGAAGCATGAAGAAAATAATAATATTCTTTTATCAGGACATAAAGCATGAAGAAAATAATAATATTCTTTTATCAGGACAAGAAGCATGAAGAAAATAATAATATTCTTAGATGTTTTAAATATCACAATGTAACAACGTTCCAAAGATAGAGAGTTTGTTGTTTCATCAAAAATCAGTGTTTGTATGAAAGTAAGCTTATCTGGTGTGTAGATCAGATTTATTTCTTTGTCTAAGTAAATAATATTTTACGTCAAAATAATTTGAAAGTATGCATTGAACAGTTTATAAAAATACACTAAACATTCTCTTCGATACACAATGTGCTCTTTATAAATTAAAAATGAAAAATTATCAGAACGAATGCTAATGATTCTATAAATATATTTATAAACTTGTTTCTTTCTAGATTTATGTTTGTCGTGGTCCCCCACTAGTACAGCGGTAGATCTACGGATTTACAACGCTAAAATCAGGAGTTCGATTCCCCTCGGTGGGCTCAGCAGATGGCCCGATGTGGCTTTGCTATAAGAAAAACATAAAACACATGTTTGTCGTGTTTTCACCATATTGTATGTGTCCGACTGTTATGTAAATGTGTAAATATTTTGTAAACGACGGCATGTCGTGTTGTGTTTGGATTTTCATTTCTATTATCTATGTTTCCATATTTATATTATTGTTTCGAAGCTTAAACTAATAAAATGTGTTGTTATTCATTTAGGGTACCATTTAGAATTTTCTTGAATTAAGTATACCAATCATATGTTTGTAAATGAAGTGCTGGCGACTTCGTGTCTAGACTATTAGTCTCGTGCAAGAACGGACATGCGCGGATTGCTCTGGAGATCTGTAGAAAGTTCGCGGTTATTCGAGGGATCTAGGCCTACAATATATAAACAGACGAAGATGCGAGAGACAATATAGAGATTCAGACATCAGTTTTTATTCGAAGAAGAGAAAAAAGGAGTCAGACATTAGTTTTATTTCAAAAGAAGAGAGTCAGTTATTTGAGAAAGATTAAGTGTTTGCTGTGATTATTCAACTTGGAGTTGTGACTGAAGTTAGATCTACGGAAGCTGTGATTTTATTTCGTCAATCTCTACGATTCATCTGAATTACTGCTTGTGCTGAGAGTCGGCGAATTTATTGAGCTGTGAACTGTTTCTGAACTTCTTCATTTAAGCTTCGGAATTTCTTCGTGGGACCAAATTCACACCCTAGACTGGAATTTGAGACTTTCATTTTAGATTATTATATTAGATACAGGCCAGTACCATTTTGTATTGTGATTAATTTTGAAGTTTGAAACTAGTATTATTTTGTTTTGTAATTAATTTCGAATGTTGTAACTTAATATCTGTCACTGTTATTATATAATTTATGTTATATCTATTATGTTTGTTAATAGTTTAGTGTAATAAATTATACAAGCTGTTATCTGTGTTTTTCTGTTGCGTTTAGTCTACGAAGAACATAAAACATAAAAAATACGTAACACCGACCTTCAGTTTTTCTATGTTAATTTAATATTTCATGTCTCCATCCTAATTTTGCCATATGTTCAGAGTAATTTTCTCATGTGTCCACTCTTAGATTAACACATGTAAAGAATAAGCTAAAGAATAACTTTACTACATTTTGAATATTAATAAATTACTCATAGGTTTCTCCCCAGAAGTCTCCTGTAGTTACATTAACAGTCCTTGTTTACATTTACCCCACAGCTTTTCCCCAGAAGTCTCCTGTAGTTACATTAACAGTCCTTGTTTACATTTACCCCACAGCTTTTCCCCAGAAGTCTCCTGTAGTTACATTAACAGTCCTTGCTTACATTTACCCCACAGCTTTTCCCCAGAAGTCTCCTGTAGTTACATTAACAGTCCTTGTTTAGATTTATCATACAATTTCGCCCCATAAATCTTATTTAATCATGTAAAACAGTCTTTGGTTACAATGTTTAGTTCACAACTTCTTACCACAAGTCTCATTTATTTACATTAAAAGTCTTTAGTTACAATCTTTACCCCATAATTTATTCCCAGAAGTTTCATTTAGTTATATTGAAAGTGTTTGTTTCTTGAGTGTTGTGTACACCTCTAAACACTTGACAACTTATTGTAATTATAAAATATTTTCTCTGCGTGTGATTAACGAGAAAAGAGCCCTTTAACTTAGTTATTATTAGCTGGAAGATTCAGTTACCACTAAATGACAGAAGTCAGTCAGTAAATACATATATCTACAGTGAAAAAACAAACCACTCGAAAATGGATAAAATATATTCACTCAGAAGTACAATAATATAAATTTAATTTTTGTTTGTTTTTGGATATTCGACTAAAGCTGCTTAAGGTCTATATATTTTTTTCCATAGCTTTGAATTGATGATGAAAGGATAGGTAGAGAGTAAAGAATACCTTCCGTAGACTGTTATGGAACTCTTGTATTCCGAAAAGTAGGATTTTAATATCAGTCATATAAAAAATATCACCCATATAAAACAATATTAGTCATATAAAACAATATCAGTTATGTAAAACAGTATTAGTCATATTAAAAGTATCACCCATATAAAACAATATCAGTCATATAAAGGAACGAACGTGCTATTTCATAATTGTTTATTTATTTTCCTGTAATACAAATAACTGATGGGGAGACATGATGACTCATAGTTTAATCGTTCGGACTGCTCACACTGGACCACGCTTGACGTATGAATACACTTGTGAAGCTTTAGTTCTTTTGACATACGAACAGAATATTAACTTAATTTATTCACTTATTGTTTCTAACTTTATTTACAACTTATCAACCACTTTTCCATTTTAAAGAAAAACTATGTTGAAAATTACATCAACAAGTGAAATCTTACATTACATCTTACATTACGAAAAGCTATCTCAAATAGCCAGAAAGTTTTACATGATAAACATAACTTCTAAGATAACAAAAAAAGGATGAAAAAATACGGTTCAGACTAATGAAATAATTTATCTTCTTATTAAAATGAAGAACTCTTAAAAGATCGTGTCTGGAAAATGACAGATAAGGCTGTACAACGAATGACATGTTTTTCAAGTAAGATCTAATGTAATATTCTAGACAAACTCTCGAGAGATCCTAACTGACGGTTCGAAACGAAGAAGTTTCTACATTAATATTCCCTTTTCTGTTATAATAATTAAATTTTCACTCCTCAAGACGTCCGAAAGTAAATCACTCTCGCAACGTGCATTTTTACAACGAAAACACATAGATTAATTAATATTACCTTCTAAAAACACAAGCTTGTGAATTATTACTTTAAACATTTTCAGAACGGTCCCTAAATGTGTGAGAAACGAGTGACAGTTTTATCAGTTTTCAGTATATTTTAACCCTCATTACTAGACTTTTAATTAAATTTAAGTGAATAAAATATACATATATATTAGAATACTTTATAACCCAAGTATCATCATATATTTCCTGGAGTTTCCTTTTCCCATTTCCTCGTGAAAATCTTCATAAAGCCATTTCCACGTGACTTGAAAAAGGTGCACGTAACAGATGAGATATTTTGTTTGAAGAAGAACCATACTTCAATATTCATATCAAAAACCTGGCTAAAAAAAATCATAGTGACTTTAAAACACAAAACTCCTGAATTAATCGTTTTATATCGAAATTTTAGTTTAGATTTCATTTTTTCCAAAACTATTTTCAAATAAAAATAACTATTTTGTGTTTCTTAAACTTGAGATTTACTTAGTGTCTTGGATAAGGTGTATCCTAATGGTCAGCTTGATAGGATGCAAAAAGAAAGGCTTAAGGTTCGCGTCATTACCTCCGAAAACATACTGTCATTTGTTGGTGCGTTATAAAAGTGACTGTCAACCCCATTATTAGGCTCAAAACGCTTTTAAAACCATGTGACAACAGATGTTACTCACATAATATCTTCTCCGTAATTACTCAAAATTACAAACTAAATTATACGCAGCATGTAGTCTGGACGTTTAGAACTAGTATAACATTCATAGCTTTTTGTTTTTTTCTCCTTTTGTGCTTCGTCAAATATGAACAGATTTTAAAAAATAAGATAAAAATAATAACAAAAGAAAAGGCAACTCAAGACAATATATGGTTATTGACCTGAAAAGGGCCGGAGTGCTGTGGGTCACTCTGGCCCTAAAACACAACTACAACATACCAGTAGCCGACATGAAAGTTAGGGGTGGCGGAAGAGGTCTTTTGCATCTGACCCTCTTGGGTATCTAAAATCCAACATACCCAGATACCCACAAAGAAGTCAAGTATGGGGTTTGCTTTTTGCTCGTATGATCATTTTGAGTCGTTCAGGCTGAAATTACTGATTAATACTGCTTCAAGAAACAAGATTTTATTTTATGTTTATGAACATGAACCAGAGTCTTCTCAAAGCTATTTACCTAAACAATTTTAATTTGTTTACGAATCGTTTCTGAACAATGTTTTAATTGTACTTCATATTTTATCAGCATGCCTTTTTCATACAGAGGTTCACAAATCACTGAGTCCAGCGAAATGTGGTTCACGTATTTTAAATAACACTTTCCAACACAATCGTTGAATCAGGTTACTTTATAACGATTTCAACAATTAAAGACAATAATATTAATAACTTTAGTATATTTAACATGTTGAGACACTAATATTTATAACTTTAGTATATATTAACATGTTGATACACTAATATTTATAACTTTAGTATATATTAACATGTTGATACACTAATATTTATAACTTTAGTGTATTCAACATGTTGAGACACTAATATTCATAACATTAGTATACATTAACATGTTGAGACACTAATATTTATAACTTTAGTATATATTAACATGTTGAGACACTAATATTTATAAATTTATCATATATTAACATGTTGAGACACTAATATTTGTAACTTTAGTATACATTAACATGTTGATACACTAATATTTGTAACTTTAGTATACATTAACATGTTGATACACTTTAATATTTATAACTTTAGTGTATATTAACATGTTGATACACTAATATTTGTAACTTTAGTATATATTAACATGTTGATACACTTTAATATTTATAACTTTAGTATATTTAACATGTTGATACACTAATATTTATAACTTTAGTATATTTAACATGTTGATACACTTTAATATTTATAACTTTAGTATATATTAACATGTTGATACACTTTAATATTTATAACTTTAGTATATAGTAACATGTTGATACACTAATATTTGTAACTTTAGTATATATTAACATGTTGATACACTTTAATATTTATAACTTTAGTATATTTAACATGTTGATACACTTTAATATTTATAACTTTAGTATATATTAACATGTTGATACACTAATATTTATAACTTTAGTATATTTAACATGTTGATACACTTTAATATTTATAACTTTAGTATATATTAACATGTTGATACACTAATATTTGTAACTTTAGTATATATTAACATGTTGATACACTAATATTTGTAACTTTAGTATATATTAACATGTTGATACACTAATATTTGTAACTTTAGTATACATTAACATGTTGATACACTAATATTTATAACTTTAGTATATATTAACATGTTGATACACTTTAATATTTATAACTTTAGTATATTTAACATGTTGAGACACTAATATTTATAACTTTAGTATATTTAACATGTTGATACACTTTAATATTTATAACTTTAGTATATATTAACATGTTGATACACTAATATTTGTAACTTTAGTATATATTAACATGTTGATACACTAATATTTGTAACTTTAGTATATATTAACATGTTGATACACTTTAATATTTATAACTTTAGTATATATTAACATGTTGATACACTAATATTTATAACTTTAGTGTATTCAACATGTTGAGACACTAATATTCATAACATTAGTATACATTAACATGTTGAGACACTAATATTTATAAATTTATCATATATTAACATGTTGAGACACTAATATTTGTAACTTTAGTATACATTAACATGTTGATACACTAATATTTGTAACTTTAGTATACATTAACATGTTGATACACTAATATTTATAACTTTAGTATATTTAACATGTTGATACACTTTAATATTTATAACTTTAGTATATTTAACATGTTGATACACTTTAATATTTATAACTTTAGTATATATTAACATGTTGATACACTAATATTTGTAACTTTAGTATATATTAACATGTTGATACACTAATATTTGTAACTTTAGTATATATTAACATGTTGATACACTTTAATATTTGTAACTTTAGTATATATTAACATGTTGATACACTTTAATATTTATAACTTTAGTGTATATTAACATGTTGATACACTTTAATATTTATAACTTTAGTGTATATTAACATGTTGATACACTTTAATATTTGTAACTTTAGTATATATTAACATGTTGATACACTAATATTTGTAACTTTAGTATATATTAACATGTTGATACACTTTAATATTTGTAACTTTAGTATATATTAACATGTTGATACACTTTAATATTTATAACTTTAGTATATATTATCATGTTGATACACTTTAATATTTATAACTTTAGTATATATTAACATGTTGATACACTAATATTTGTAACTTTAGTATATATTAACATGTTGATACACTTTAATATTTATAACTTTAGTATATTTAACATGTTGATACACTTTAATATTTATAACTTTAGTATATATTAACATGTTGATACACTAATATTTGTAACTTTAGTATATATTAACATGTTGATACACTTTAATATTTATAACTTTAGTATATATTAACATGTTGATACACTAATATTTGTAACTTTAGTATATATTAACATGTTGATACACTTTAATATTTATAACTTTAGTATATATTAACATGTTGAGATGTTTTCTACTACAACGATCAAATAATCATGTGTCAGTAGTGAGAGACGCTTTTCTTTATTTTTATTTATATAGTAAAATGCAGTTATTTAAAGTTTACTACATAAATGCTTATAAAAACAATAGAAACAACTGTTAACAGCTGGAAATATTTTTTCCTCTTTGACTCTTATTCACACATGATTATTTAAGAAATAGTTACGGCTGTCAACTGACTGATCATTTCCTCTTACATATCAGAAAACTGAGAACAACTTTAGTGTCGAATGCCTGAGGTAAAATATGGCTCATCTCTCTTATTAAAATCTGTTGATTGTGTTCGAAACATCAAACCTGTAAGTAGCGTGTCATTTAACTGTGTGTTTATAAGAACGTAGATAGGAAACTATGGATAACATCCCATATGTTTGCACAATTAAACACCAACGTATTTGAGAAATAAACTTACCTTGGGTATTTTTTGTTCTAAACACCATAGCTTCGTGAAATATTTCGTGTCTGAGCTTATCAAAAACGAAAATATTGAACTCTTACCAAATGTCTGTTGACGTCATTAAATGTACATTCCAAAGTGTGATACAGTGTCAGGAACAGTGATGTTTCCAGGTGTATTATGAAAGCAGAAAACGTCTTCTCAAGAGAATTTAACCACTGATGTCTTTCATTTCCTCATTTTCTTTATCATAAGACAAAAAATATAAAACTTTTTAAAGATTTATTTTTCTTTCCCGAGAAGCCAAAAGTTTTGGGAAAAAAATACTTATATTAAAAAATAAAAACAGTTTGGATTCATTTTCGTACAAAGCAAAACAAGGGCTATCTTCGTTAGCCGTCCATAATTTAGCAGCGTAAGACTTGGGCTACTTTTTTACCAATGAATAGTGGGATTAACCGCCACGTTATAACGCCCCCACAGCTGAAAGGGTGAGCATGTTTGGTGTGACTGATTCAACCACTTAGCTACGCCAATAAAAACAGATGAGGAATAATAGCTATTGAAAACTTATAGAATTAATTAGTTTTGTAGACGTGATGCAAATAAACATATCCTTTAAATTACTTTTACATACCTCATATTTATAAAGTTAAACATGTTTCTTAAAATGTTGTCACAAGTGAATTATTTCTTTTGAAAGAGGGCAGCATGTTGAAAAGAACCTACGTCGTTAGAAACAGGTTATTAAATCAGATATCTGGATTGTTATAAAGGAAAGTTCCCATGAATTATGATCTTCTTTCTATGTGTGTTTTCGAGGCTAAATAAAACAATAAGAAATATAATGTTTTTCGTCATGTGGTTTTCTGCGGTAACAAAAATCCAGTAGAAATGAAAGTTCCCTTCAGAACTCAATACCCACGACCAAGAATAAAACAGTTTCGTGTTTCTCTCTAGATATGAATCATTTGTGTGGTATGAAACACGACTCTCTGTTTCAAATTAATTCTTCAAAGTTAAGTGATGACTCTGGAACAGCGATCTTTGTCGACTATTGTGCGCGTGTCCATGATCCTATTTAAGAATATTCCACAAACCCTAGTCAATTCAGTCCTAAAGCACATCTGAACAGGTTGTAAGTAAACATCTACCCCTAAGATTAAATTAAACCGTATTATTCCAATTTTTCTTGGCTGTGTGTTTCGTGAAAATGGTCGTTAATTTGTAGTTGTAAATTTCAAATACTTCATTAATATTCTCTGTACAGAAATTTACATATGTCCCTCTTAACGATAAGACTTACTTATTGTAAGCTTTGAGTACAACGGTGTTGTCTGTGTTTATATGACCTTAAGGAGAACGTTGAAGCTGCTTCATTCAAAATGTAGTGTTATTTGTTTATATGTTGGTTAGGAATGTCGTCCTTATGTTTAGTAAACATTCTTACCCATTCTCTGGTTGGAAGTTACATAAATTCACACTTACTTAAAGGTTATCTTATAGTAAAAAGTTGCTTCCCTTATATGTAATTCTAAAAAAAAAAATTGCTACAGAAAAAGCAAAACACAAAATACAAAACTGAAATGTTTATATATATATCTTCCCTTGGATCCAACAAACCTCCATATCAAAGTTGGTAAAGATCTGTTTAGAGGTGGTGAGCAAAAAAACAAGCAAACAATAGAAACTATAAAAGAACAAAATTCACAGCTGAAAATTTGTATGCTCTCCAGCACGGAAATAGTGAGACTCGATAACAGTTTCAGTGAATATCCATCCAAGGCATGCGAAGCAGGCATATGTTAGTCTGTACAGTTTAGCTTTTCTTGCACGATTTATCTGTAATCTGATGCACAATGACAGCTTTAAAAAGTTTAGTTTACAGGAAACATTTTATGAATAAAACCTCTTTCCACTCGTCGTGTTCATATTCGCATGTTTTTTTGATAAAATTTACGAAAGTAAAGTCATAATACGGCTATATATATAAGTATATATTACATATACATATAATATAAACATATACTGCATATGTTTATTGATCTCTGTTTGCTTCAACAATGTTGTAACTTTAGTTTTATATGTAAATAGAACAGCTGCGAACGAGAGTACATCTTGATAATGACCATGTTCAATAGAACGGAAGGTTAAATATTTTCTAAGGTTGCGGATGATAAATAAGCTAATTTAGGGTAAATATGTCTAGACTTAAAACTGTATACGGAATCCACTGATATTCAGCTGTTGTAACACTTTATTACCAACAAAAATATGTCAGAACGTGGACGGCCTTTGACAAGAGTAAACAACGTCTGTAAATCTGTATGCTTGTTTGTTTGTTTTTGAATTTCGCACAAAGCTACTCGAGGACTATCTGTGCTAGCCGTCCCTAATTTAGTAGTGTAAGACTAGAGAGAAGGCAGTTAGTCATCACCACCCACCGCCAACAGTATTGGGCTAATCTTTTACCAGCTAATAGTGGGATTGACCGTCACATTATAACGCCCCCACGGCTGGGAGGGCGACCCTCAAATTACAAGTCACACGCCTTAACACGCGTGGCCATGCCGGCCCAAATCTGTATGAAAGGAACATGTACATGTTATCAGATGTTCGCCGAATTATTTTATCAAAATGAACAGAATATGCAAAACGTGCTTTCTAATTTTTCTAGTTTACTTATTTCAAGGGATCGGCATGGCCAAGTGATTAAGGCACTCGAATCATAACCTGAGGGTCGCTGGTTCGAATCCCCGATGCGCCAAACATTTTTGCTCTTTCAGCCGTTGGGGCGTTATAAAGTTACGGTCAATTCCACTATTCGTTGGTAAAAGAGTAGAGCAAGAGTAGACGGTGGGTGATAATGACTAGCTACCTTCCATCTAGTCTTACACTGCTAAATTGAGGAGGGCTAGCGCAGATAGCCTTCGTGTAGCTTTGCGCGAAATTCAAAACAAACAAGCTTATTTCGTTGGATTTTACGTTTACCTGAACAGTTCTTCCGACTTAATGAAATATATAATTACTCTGCTTAGGAATATAATTTGAATTCAATTAATTTGTCTACAATTCTGTAAAAGAGAGGAAAGCAAACATATTTCAAGAAATTATATCCTAACTGTAATTATTATAAAGATTATTTATAATCTAACCCTAAATTTATCAGCATATCCGTGTGTCAGTACACATTCGTTATTTCAATTACCAAGAGAATTAAGAGCTGAAAACACTAAAATATATTGAAAAAAATCATGTTAAAACAATCTTTAACACATTATAACCAGAGAACGCAGCAAACAGTTCTACACAAAATAGATACCTATGTCCTTGTGCTAGAACTAAAGAAAACATCTAATACGTTATGAAGTTTAAATAATACAATAAACTTGTACTTGAAGATGAACATAAAGTGACCCGTTGTAGAAACTGTAACACGAACCCCTCAGTATTGTTTCAACAAATAATGTTCTAACATTGTAACAGTTTTCATACTGTTACAACAGTAATTGTCGCTGTCAACAGTGCAATTCAATATGTTTATTATTTATACTTTACATACTGAATGTGTTATTGTGTTTATTATTACTTCTTCTCCTGAATGTTTCACCATATTTACTATTAGTTAGTCTCCTATTGTATCACTATTGTATCCTATTGTATAGGTTACTTTGTTAATATTACTTTGACTCCTGAACTGTTATTGTATTTATTACTAATTTGTCTCCTGAACTGTTATTGTATTTATTACTAATTTGTTTCCTGAACTGTTATTGTATTTATTACTAATTTGTCTCCTGAACTGTTATTGTATTTATTACTAATTTGTCTCCTGAACTGTTGTTGTATTTAATATTACTTTTTTAGCTGAATGTGTTATGGGGCTTATTATTAATATGTCTCCTGAATGGGTTACTGTGTTTATTATTACTTTGTCTCCTGATTGTATTATTGTATTTATTATTACTTTGTCTCTTGAATGTGTTACTGTTTGTTATTAACTGGTCTCCTAATGAATTAGTGTTTATTATTACTTCATCTCTTGAATGTGTTATTGTGTTTATTATTACCTCGTCTCCTGAATGTTTTACTGTTTTTATTATTACCACGTCTCCTAAATAGGTTACTTTGTTTATATTACCTTTTTTTTGAATATGTTGTTATATCTTTTATAATTTGTCTCCTGAATGTGTTATTGTATTTAATATTACTTTGTTTCCTGAATGTGTTCTGGAATTTATTATTAATATGTCTCTTAATGAGTTAGGGTGTTTATTTTTACTTCGGCTCCTCAATGTTTTATTGTGTTTATCATTACCTCGTCTCCTCCATGTGTTACTGTGTTTATTATTACTTTGTCTCCTGATTTGTTATTGTGTTTATTATTATTTCGTCTTCAAAATGTGTTATTTTGTTTATTATTATTTTTGTCTCCTGAATGAGTTGCTGTGTTTATTATTACTTTGTCTTTTAATGTGTTACTGTGTTTATTATTACTTTGTCTGTTTTTTTATATTACATTTTCTCCTGAATGTGTTACTGTTTATTATTACTTTTTCTCCTAAATAGGTTACTTTGTTTATATTAAATTTTCTCCTGAATGTATCACTGTGTTTATTATTACTTTGTCTGTTTTTTTTTATATTACATTTTCTCCTGAATGTATTACTGTGTTTATTATTCCTTCTTCTCCCAATTGTGTTATTGCTATTCCTATTGTTTTACTATTTATGTTAATAGATGTTATTCATAAAGTTTTACTATTCGTATTAATAGATGTTATTCCCATGGTTTTGTTTGTTTATTTTTGAATTTCGCACAAAGTTACTCGAGGGCTATCTGTGCTAGCCGTCCCTAATTTAGCAGAGTAAGACTAGAGGGAGGGCAGCCAGTCATCACCACCCACCGCCAACTCTTGGCAACTCTTTTTACCAACTAATAGTGGGATTGATCGTTACAAGTGCTTTTGAAAACTTATAGAATTACTTAACTTTTGTAGACGTATTACTTGGTCTCCTAATGAGTTAGTGTTTATTATTACTTCGTCTCCTGAATGTGTTATTGTGTTTATTATTACTACGTCTCCTAAATAGGTTACTTTGTTTATATTACTTCTTCTTCTGAATGTATTATTGTATTTATTACTAATTTGTCTCCTGAATGTAATACTGTTTATTATTACTTTCTCTTCTGATTATGATATTGTTTTTATTATTGCTTTGTCTCCCGAATGAGTTATTATGTTTATTATTACTTCGTTACCTGAATGGGTTACTGTATTTATTATTACTTTGTCTCCTGATTATAATATTGTTTTTATTATTGCTTCTTCTCCCGAATATGATACTTTGATTATTATTACTATGTCTTCCGAATGAGTTATTATGTTTATTATTACTTTCCCTCCTCAATAGGTTTCTCTGTTTTTTATTACTATGTCTATTCAATAGGTTACTGTGTTTATTATTACTTTATCTCCTTTGTGTGTTACTTTGTTTATTATTAATTCTTCCCTGAATGTCTTACTGTGTTTATTATGACTTTGTCTCCTGAATGTCTTTATTATTACTATATTTTCTAAATATGTTCCTTTGTTCATATTAATTTGTATCCTATATATGTCATTGCATTTATTACTAATTTGTCTTCTGAATCTGTTATTGTATTTAATATTACTTTGTTTGCTGAATGTGTTGCGGGGTTTATTATTAATATGTCTCTTAAATGTGTTACTGTGTTTATTATTATTTCGTCTCCTGAATCTGTTATTGTGTTTATTAGTAAACCGTCTTCTAAAAGCAGTACTGTGTTTATTCTTACTACCTCTCCTAAATAGGTTACTTTGTTTGTATTACCTCTCTCATGAATGTGTTGTTGTATCTATTACAATTTGTCTCCTGAATGTGTTATTGTATTTAATACTACTTTGTTTCCTGAAAGTGTTCTGGAATTTATTATTAATGTGTCTCTTAATGAGTTACTGTGTTTATTTTTACTTCGTCTCTTGAATGTGTCATTGTGTTTATTATTACCTCGTCTCCTCAATGTGTTACTGTGTTTATTATTGCTTCTTCTCCTGAATGTGTTACTGTGTTTGTTATTACTTCGTCTCCTGCATGCCATTGCGTTTATTATTACTATGTCTCCTAAATGGGTTACTGTGTTTATATTACATTTTCTTCTGAATGTGTTATTGTGTTTATTATTACTATGTCTCCTGATTGTGTTATTGTTATTTCTATTGTTTTACTATTTATGTTAATAGATATTTTTCATGAAGTTTTACAATTCATATTAATAGAGTTATTCCTATTGTTTTACTATTTATGTTAATAAATGTTATTCATGAAGTTTTACTATTTATATTAATAGATGTTATTCCTGAAGTTTTGCTATTCATATTAATAAATGTTATTCATGAAGTTTTACTATTTATATTAATAGATGTTATTCCTGAATTTTTACTATTCATATTAATAAATGTTATTGCTATTGTGTTACTGTGAATTTTAATAGGTATTATTCCTATTGTTTAATTATGCATGTTAATAAACATATTTCCTATTGGTAACAATGTATGTTCTTCCTAATATTTTATTACTAGTGTTAATAGGTGTTATTCTTATTGTTTTATTATCAGTGTTAATAAATGTTATTACTGATGTTTTTCTCATATAATAAGCTACATGTTTTTACGTTTTGTTTTCTAAGAAGATTACTAGAATACCAAAGCTTCAATTGTTTGTTTTAATGAATCATTTTAACAGGATATCTCTGACCACCTGGTAATAAAATGTTCCAGTTTCTTTTTTCAAGCTCATTGTTTCCCAACCTTACAAACTGAGCTATTGTAGAACAGTATGTTGAATAACGTTTGTAATATTCCTAGTGAAAGTAATGCAATACTTTATTTATAATAAATCTGCAGATTTCTCTTTATGTTTGTGATTATAACGAGTTAAAAAAAATGAAACTTGAATCACAGCACTGTATTATTTATCTATTGATGTAGCATAAAAATGAAATTTAAATCATACACAAAAACTTGTTGACAACTGATTACAGTTGCTTTGAAAGAACTTTTAAAAGTTCAAACACATTTATCAGTGTCTGCACTGTATTGATGGTGTATTGTATAATAATGTGCATTGGGTTAAGATTACGTTCACTCCATTAAAATGATATGTGGGTATTAGTAAATACTTTTGTTGAACTGTTCTTTGAACCAGTCGTGGTATCTGTTGGTCACGTGTCACCTGTCACTTCTGGAATGCTCATAAAACATGATGAAGAGAGAGCTAAGTGATAAATAAGCAATCCCAAATACACAACCAAGATTTTACAAATTCCTGTTTTACTGTGTAAAGTCATGTTGTTCTGCTGTCAAGGCAAACCGAAAGTTTTGTGTACATATCGAAGCAATCTGTATTAATAAACAATTATGTGAAGTAATCCCAGAATACTCCATGGTGAAGTTATCTGTGATGACGAAAAACTCAGTTGAAGTCAAAGACGGCTTTAGATTTTTGCTTATCTGAAATTGACCAAAGATGGTCGAAATGTTGTTTTGTACTTTATTTTAATTAACATTTTAATACCCATATCACCCGTCTTTAGATTTCATAGTTATAGAGAAAGTGATTAAAAGCATATAATAGGTACCGAGAACATACGTGTTAGATCTATTCATATGTGTTCGTCTAAAGTTACAGAACAAAGTCTTGCATATAAGATATTTTTCTTTACACTTTTAGCGACAACTGGATGAGTGAACATTTTTCTTTGTAGTTGAACGACGAATGTTTTCGTCCGATTAGAGATCTGAACTCTTTATTATGTGTAAAATATCTAGGAATATTGATTTCTGAACTAATGAAACATTTAACGAAGTCCCCCCCTAGGACAGCGGTAAATCTTGGGATTTACAATGCTAAAATTAGAGGTTCGATTCCCCTCCACGGACACAAAAGATAGCCCGATGTGGCATTGCCATAAGAAAACACACACACACTTAAAATAAATACACATCAATGTGTAAAAGGTGACACTTGTAGTACTACATCGCATCTATCAGGTAAGTTTCTACACATGCAAGGTGGCACAACGACTTCTTGAAGAACGAGAAAGTAAGATATCAGGTTGCTAAAATAAACCAAAAAGACTTGACACAAAAACATTTAAATCTTATAAAATAATCTTTAGTTCACCCCTAGCGGGTGAACCAGGTTCGTTTTGCGTCATTTCAGTTGCTTCCGAAACTATTTGGTTCTTGGAACAACCCGGAATCGCTAAGTTACATGACTCACCTCATTGTCTGCACTCGTTGACAAATATTTACTGAATCTCATGGAATAAAGACCACTAAAGTTTACGTATAACCAAAAGTTTACTGGAGAATACAGCACTCACCAAACTAATACACGATGCTTGTTCTAGGAGAGACTTTTCACGCGGACAAACCTTCAATAACATGTGTCGAAAGGCACATCATATCCTAATATTAATTTAGGCTACACACCATATGGTACAAGATTTATTCTTCTGTCCATTAAAACATAGAAAGGTGAACAGATGGTATAATATTTTCTTTAGTCGATATCCTTCTGGGAAGAATAACTTAATATCACAGTAAGTGAAAATCACGAAATACCAGTACGTGGTGATAACTAAAGAAATGCCTGAAATACTGATAGGTATTGACAAAATAAAATAAACTACAAGTAACAGAAATACCAGCAAATAGTGATAAACTATAAGTACGTAAAAATCACCTAAATACCAGCATGTATTAACAAATCGTAAAGATCAGAAAATAGTGATAAACTATAAGTAAAAGTTACTAAAATAACTAATAGAAGAAACAAACTGTAAGTAAAAGTTACCGAAATACCTAAAAGAAGAAACAAACTGTAAGTAAAAGAAACAGAAATACAAACAAATAGCGACAAACTATAATTAAGTAAAGGTCACTTAAATATTAGAAAGTAGTTACGAAGTAAAAGTAAAACTCACCAAAATACCAAATACTAGTGACAAAGTATAAGTAATTAAAATTCACCTATATATATTACAAGCAAGTTGTTAAGAACTATAAATAAAGGTCACCGAAATACCAGCAACTAATTACGAAATATAATTAAAAGTCATCAAAGTACCAGTAAATAGTAACAAACAATAAGGAACACTCATCGAAATACCACCAAGTAGTGCCGAACTAAAAGTAAAAGTCACCAAACTTCAAGCAAATAGTGACAAACTATATGTAAACCAGACCTAAATACCAAGTAGTGCCGAACTATAAGTAAAAATCGCCAAACTTCAAGCAAATAGTGACAAAATATATGTAAACCAGACCTAAATACCAAGTAGTGCCGAACTATAAGTAAAAATCGCCAAACTTCAAGCAAATAGTGACAAACTATATGTAAAACAAACCTAAATACCACCAAGTAATGACGAACTATAAGTAAACGTCACCAAACTTCAAGCAAATAGTGACAAACTATATGTAAAACAGACCTAAATACCACCAAGTAGTGCTGAACTATAAGTAAAACACACCGAAATACCAGCAAGTAACGACGAACTATAAGTAAAACACACCGAAATACCAGCAAGTAACGACGAACTATAAGTTAAACACACTGAAATACCAGCAAGTAACGACGAACTATAAGTAAAACACACTGAAATACCAGCATGTAATGACAAACTATAAGTAAAACACACTGAAATACCAGCATGTAATGACGAACTATAAGTAAAAGTCACAGAAATACAAGCACACAATTACGAATTGTTGGTGAAAGGCACAGAAATACCAATAAATAGTCACGTTCACCGAAGAAGGTCGAAACGTTGTTGGCTCTTCTATTTAAAATATTTTCTCAACCCAAACGAACCGTTTTTGCATATACTATTCCAATATGTGTTAGATCGTATATTAATATGTGTTTACATAACTTTGAAGTATTTGTTTGGATACTAGTGTAATATGTGTTAGATCGTAGAGTAAAATATATTGAGGTAATTCTGTATAATTTGTTTATATACTATCGTCCAATTTGTTAGATCACATAGTAATATATGTATAGATAGTTCTGTAGTAATTCTTCAGATAGCAGTTTAATCTGTGTCAGATCGTAGAGTAATTTTTATGCTTTTAGGAAGTTCTGTGGCATTTGTGTACGGACTAGAGTAAGATGTGCTGATTCTCAAAGTGAGGTATGTTTGGAAAGTCTTGTCTAGAAAGTAGTGCAATATACGTTATATTGTAGAGTATTCTATGTTTGCATTGTTCTTTAGTATTTCCTCAGATACTAGTATAATATGTCTTAGGTCGGAGATTAATATATGTCTAGATATTTTTCTTGTATTTGTGTAGATTCTAAAGTAATACGTGTGGAGTGATACGTGTTTAGATAGTTATGTGGCACATCTTTAGAGACCAGTGTAAAATATGTTAGATCCTAAAACAATTGAGTTTAGATAGTTCTGTCGTATATTTTTCAGATACTAGGTTAGAAAATGCTAGATAGTAGAGTAACATACATTTGGATAGTTTTGTATTATTTTTTTATATGTTATTGTAGATAATAATGGAGTACTTTTTTAGATGCTACAGTAAAACGTCTCAGATAGTGTAGCATACATGTTTTGAAAGTTCTTTAGTATTTATTAACATACTACTTTAATATGTATTAGATTGCATAACAAAATATCTTGAGATAATTCTGTCGTATTTATATTTATATAAAAGGGTCATATGTGTTAGATCTCAGAGTAATTTATGTTTAGATAGTTTCGTAGTACACGCTTAGGTACAAGTGTAATATATGTTCAATCACAGATAGATAGTTTTGAAGTATTTCTTCAGATACAACTATAATATGTGTCAGATCGTAGAGTAATATATGTTTAGATAGTTTTGTAGCATTTGCTCAGGTACTGGTGTAATATGTGCAAGATACTGGGTTATATATGTGTTCATAGTTTTTAGTACTTGTTTAGACTCCAGTGTAATATGTGTTAGATCGTATGGAAAGATATCTTTGGATAGTTCTGGAGTATTTCTTTAGATACTAGTGTTATGTGTTAGATCGTATGGCAGTATATGTTTAGGTAGTTCTGGAGTATTTGCTCAGATAGTAATGTAATAGATGTTATAACGTATATTAATATGTGTTTAGATAATAGTGTAATGTGTCTCACATCGTAGGTTTATATAAGTAAAGATAGTTCTGTAGTATTGTTGAGATACTAGTGTAATATGAGTTAGTTCACAGAGCAATATATATTCATAAATTTCTGTAGTATTTTCTGAGGTACTAGTGTAATATGTGTTAGATCATAAAGTAATATACGTTTGGAAAGTTCTGTAGTATTTCTTCGTATACTCATATAATATGAGTTATATCGTACAGATTAATATATTTACAGACAGTTCTGTAGTATTTGTGTAGATACTGGTGTAATATTTCTTAGATCGTAGTGTAGCATATGTTTAGATAATTGTGTAGTTTTTGTTTAGATACTAGGGTATGTATTAGATTTAAGAATATTATACATTTACATTCTTCTACAGTATTCGTTAAGATACTAATCTAATATTTCTTAGATTGTTGAGTAAATTATGTTTAGATGGTTCTAGAGTATTTGTTTAGATATTAGTTTGATACGACTTACATCGTAGACTTATATATATACAAACAGTTCTGTAGTGTTTCTTTAGATACTACTGTAATATGCATTAGATCGTGCGGTAATATATATATTTAGATAGTTTTGTAGTATTTGCTAAGATACTAGTGTAATATATGTTACACCGTAGAATAATATATGCTTAGATATTTCTGGAGTATTTGCTTAGACACAAGTGTAACATCTGTTAGATCGTAGAGTAATATATATTTTCGAAAGTTCTTTAGTATTTGCTCATATATTAGTGTAACATATCTTAGGTCGTAGATTAATATATGTTGAAATAGTTTTGTATTATTTGTATAGATTCTAGTGTAATATTTGTTACATTGCATCGTGATGTATATTTAGATAGCACTGGAGTATTTACTTAGATACCAATGTAATATGTGTTATATCACAGACTAATATATGTTTAAATTGTTCTGGAATATTTGTTTGGATACTAGCGTAATATATCTTAGATGATAGGATCATATATGTATAGATACTTCTGTAGTATTTGCTTAGATACTAATGTAATATATAATAGATCGGAGAGTAATATATGTTAAGATAGTTCTGTAGTATTTGTATAGAAACTAATGTAGTATTTGTTAGATCGTAGAGTAATTTATATTTATGTAGTTTTGCAGTATTTATATACTAGATAAGTATGTGTTAAATTGGAGCCTATTGGTGCTTTGAAAGTTAGTTCTGTAGTATTTGTTTAGATAATTGTGTGATATACGTTATATTGTAATTTACGTTTAGATAATTATGGAGTATTTTCTCAGACACTAGTGTAATATGTCTTAGATCGTAGATTAACGTATGTCCAGATAGTTTTGTAGTATTTGTATAGATTCTAGTGTAATATGTGTCATATTGTATTTTAATACACGTTTAGATAGTATTAGAGTATTTGTTTACCTACTAGTGTAATAAGTGTTAGATTTCAGAGTAATATATTTTTAGATAGTTAGGTATTGTTTGTTCAAATACTAGGGTAATACGTCTTCGATCATAGAGTAATGTTTCTTTAGATAGTTCTGAAGTATTTGTTTAGATACTACTGTAATGTGTGTTAGATCGTATAGTAATATATGTTTAAATAGTTCATTAGCATTTCTTTAGATACTAGTGTAATATGTGTTTGAGTGTTACTGAAATTCTTATTCAGTTATCTGTGTATGGCTTATTCAGGTGTTAATGTGATGTACAGAATAAGGTGTGTTTATGTGTTAGTGTGTGATTGTTTTGTTATTAATGTAAAGTATTTTTGGTGTTAATGTTCAGTGTGTTTGTTATTACTTTCAAGTGTGTTTGGGTGTCAGTGTTTATTTCTGAAGTGATATATGTACCCATACGTATTGGTGTTTGTTTAACACCCGAAAGATCTTTTTCTTCCAAATCTTAGCACTGCCAACTTGGATAATATAAATAGACAAAAGAAAGAAAATATTTTGAAACGTTGAATACCTGTACCATTAAAAACGGAAGTAGAATGTTTGATGTTCTGTATGGTTAAAAAACGGAAGTAGAATGTTTGATGTTCTGTATGGTTAAAAAACGGAAGTAGAATGTTTGATGTCCTGTATGGTTGAAAAACGGAAATGGAATGTTTGATGTTCTGTATGGTTGAAAAACGGAAGTGGAATGTTTGATGTTCTGTATGGTTGAAAAACTGAAATGGAATGTTTAATGTTCTGTGTATTTGAAAAACGGAAATGGAATGTTTGATGTTCTGTATGGTTGAAAAACGGAAGTGGAATGTTTGATGTTCTGTGTGGTTGAAAAACGGAAGTGGAATGTTTGATGTTCTGTATGGTTGAAAAACGGAAGTGGAATGTTTGATGTTCTGTATGGTTGAAAAACGGAAATGGAATGTTTGATGTTCTGTATGGTTGAAAAACGGAAATGGAATGTTTGATGTTCTGTATGGTTGAAAAACGGAAGTGGAACAGTCAAGAGAATTTGAAAAGCAAAATAAAACAATTGGTATAACACTAGAATCTACACCGGTAATATGGAAACAATGTTTAAACAAACGTCACTGTATAGATTTCAACAGGAGGCAGGGAGTTTGTTGTGTTTTTCAATTTGCGCAGAGGTACACGAGAGCTATCTGCGATACCGCCTCTAATTTGACATTTTATGGCTAGAGGGAAGGCAGCTAGTCATTACTACCTACCGGCAACTTTTGATTTACTCTTTACCAACAAAACTTGGAGATACCTGACATGAAAACGTGTGAAAAGAGCGAATGTGTTTTGTGTGACGGCGATTCGAACCCGCAATTCTCAGATTACGAGTGAAGCCCCCGAAACACCTTATTGTGCCAGAACGAAGCATGGAGTCACAGAATAGTTAACACGCTAAAGTAAATATAACAAGAAATAAGAAACATGAAACAGTTGAGAAGTTGTAATGTGTGTGTGTGAATGTAGTCTGTTTGAATAAAACAAATTAAAAACTCTTGGTTAATGTCACAAAAACGAAAATAATTTAATGATGTTGTGTAATAGTCGTGTTCTTTCTCGCCTGAGAATCTAATCCCATGGACCTCAATGTATTCATGAGCACATTTTTAAAACAATTGGTTCACATAATTCTTTGTAGAATAATGACTTTGTGTGCTGTTGGAGGGCAGCTGGTTTCACTGAAGTTTCCTGTTTAAAACATTAAAAAGAATGACTGTAGCCACGTGTTTGATAACTGTTTACATTGGATGACATAGAACTACTTTAAATGATCCAGTAACTTGAACACCGAGATGGTAAACAGTATTGTGATTTGGTTTTGAATTTCGCGTAAAGATACATGAGGACTACCTGCGCTAGCCGTCCATAATTTTGCAGCGCAACATAAGAGAGAAGGAAATTAATTATCACCACCCACCGCCAATTTTTGGACCACTCTTTTATCAATTAATAGTGGGATTGATCGTCATATTATAAGGCCTCCACGGCTGAAAGGGAAGTATGTTTGATGTGACGGGGATTCGAACCCGCGACCTTCAGATTACGAGTCGAATGCCAGTTAAACAGTATGAGAGAAGGACATAATTCTAGGGTTAATATCAGAGATGATAAACAGTGTAAGAAAAAAGACCTAATTCAAATCTCAAACAACAAGTCAAACGATAGCACTCTGTCAAGAAACATGCATAGGGTTGTTATGATGTATAAGTCAATCCCATATGCGATTCCAGTCACCAAAGAGTTGGTAGTAGATGGTGTTGACTATCTGTCTTCGATCTTGTCTATTATCTCTAAATTGTGGACAACTAGCGAGTGTGTCTATGGATTAACTTTGTGCAAAAACAAATGCTGGAAGGAAAGCGATTCTGGTACAACTTGTGGAACAGCTGTCTTTGTGTCGATAAAATAACTACAAGAACTTAAATTTTATTTCGATTTTCCAGAGCACTAATGGTAAATAGCTTTGTTCTTTATTTGACAAGAGAATTTGATCACTTTACTTTCTGATATTCTACCTAAAATAGACTTGTTACAGAAGTAGGTGTCTGCTAAAGAAGTAGGTCTTCGCTACAGAAGTAGGTGTCAGCTACAGTGATCCTGGAAACTTATTTTATTATAAATATATAACGGTTTATTCTGTAAAAGGACACTGGAAGTGCAGAATAGAAACTGACTGAATAACGTTTGTGGTTAAGCCAGAAATAGGGTAATCTCTATAAGGTAAACCTTGTAACCACTTATTACCATGTTTCTACTGCTAAAGAGCTCAAATATAAATCTTTTTTAGAAGGAACTATATCAGGCTTTGTATTTATTTATATTTGTGTAAAGGCGTTTATAAGGTCCCAGTTATTGAACGCACTATGTTAAACATATGGAGAAGGAGAAAAGGTTAAAAACACTATTTTAGAATTAAATAGTAAGAAACAATAATGAAAGATACTAATCAGGCTTAAAGAGTAGGAACCAAAAAAACACAATTTTAGGTTTAAATAGAAGGAAGCAAGGAAAACCTACATTAGGCTTAAAGAATAGGAAGGATAAAAAGACTAGATTAGGCTTTAAAAATAAGAAATACAAATAAAAATTCACTGTTTTAGGCGTAAAGAGTAAACAACAAGGATTTATGGATACATGCAAACTCTTTAAAGGTAAATTTTACAGAAAAAAGAAAATTTTGCAGTCAAAAGAACTACTCACTGATTAATTTTGCAGGTTCACATTTTTTATAAAAATATATGCTAATAAATGAAACATAGAACTTGGTACAGAAAAAGCCTTTTCCGAGCGGCAACCCGAACGTTTTAGTTTTTACGTTTCCCGCTAGGAAAAGTACTGTGACGTAATAGTTGCCAAACAAACCGGCAATGCCAGCGCGTTGAATGTAAATAAACATGACCAGTGTATACGGAGAAACAGAGGTGGAGTCTGTTTTAACTTTGTGTTCTGAACAGTGCCGATTAGCGCCATATCAATTGGAACCTACTCTGAACGAACCTAGAACAGTTACTTTTGACACAGATCTGACAAGTTCTAGTGATGAGGACAGTTCCACGAGCGAGAGTAGCGGAACTGTAAGTGATACTGAAGAAATAAGATTATATATTGAAACAACATGCTTTATGAAGTTTATGAGATTTACATTTAATGTGACAATGTCAGAGTACTGTGTTAAGTTTAATTTTATAATGATGAGTTATGGAAATATGTTATGGAGTTTATATTTCATTGTTTACAAGTCTACAATGTTTTTTTTTAAATACATAACATGTACTTGATTACTTCAACATGTTCAAGACGTAGTCTTATTTCAATTTATCTTAAAATGTTAAATTTGAAAAATGGAATTCTTCAAACTTTTCCATATGTAAAAATGATACAAAAACATCTACAGAATGATCTACCAGCTTTTAAACTTGGAATATACTCTATTTGTGATAGAATTGGAATATACTCCATTTGGGATAGAATTGGAATATACTCTATTTGTGATAGATTTGTAATAAACTCTATTTGTGATAGAATTGTAATATACTCTATTTGGGATAGATTTGTAATAAACTCTATTTGTGATAGAATTGGAATATACTCTATTTGGGATAGAATTGGAATAAACTCTATTTGTGATAGAATTGGAATATACTCTACTTGGGATAGAATTGGAATATACTCTATTTGTGATAGAATTGGAATATACTCTATTTGTGATAGAATTGGAATATACTCTATTTGTTATAGAATTGGAATATACTCTATTTGTGATAGATTTGTAATAAACTCTATTTGTGATAGAATTGGAATATACTCTACTTGGGATAGAATTGGAATATACTCTATTTGTGATAGATTTGGAATATACTCTATTTGTGATAGAATTGGAATATACTCTATTTGTGATAGAATTGGAATATACTCTATTTGTGATAGATTTGTAATAAACTCTATTTGTGATAGAATTGGAATATACTCTACTTGTGATAGAATTGGAATATACTCTATTTGTGATAGAATTGGAATATACTCTATTTGTGATAGAATTGGAATATACTCTATTTGTGATAGAATTGGAATATACTCTATTTGTGATAGAATTGGAATATACTCTATTTGTGATAGAATTGGAATATACTCTATTTGTGATAGAATTGGAATATACTGTATTTGTGATAGAATTGGAATATACTCTATTTGTGATAGAATTGTAATATACTCTATTTGGGATAGATTTGTAATAAACTCTATTTGTGATAGAATTGGAATATACTCTATTTGGGATAGAATTGGAATATACTCTATTTGGGATAGAATTGGAATATACTCTATTTGGGATAGATTTGTAATAAACTCTATTTGTGATAGAATTGGAATATACTCTACTTGGGGTAGAATTGGAATATACTCTATTTGTGATAGAATTGGAATATACACTATTTGTGATAGAACTGGAATATACTCTATTTGTTATAGAATTGGAATATACTCTATTTGGGATAGAATTGGAATATACTCTATTTGTGATAGATTTGGAATATACTCTATTTGTGATAGAATTGGAATATACTCTATTTGTGATAGAATTGGAATATACTCTATTTGTGATAGATTTGTAATAAACTCTATTTGTGATAGAATTGGAATATACTCTACTTGTGATAGAATTGGAATATACTCTATTTGTGATAGAATTGGAATATACTCTACTTGGGATAGAATTGGAATATACTCTATTTGTGATAGATTTGGAATATACTCTATTTGTGATAGAATTGGAATATACTCTATTTGTGATAGAATTGGAATATACTCTATTTGTGATAGAATTGGAATATACTCTATTTGTGATAGATTTGTCTACTGTCTAGACTAGGAAACCAAGGTTTCACTGACATTCAGGGGCCACAAATGTAAAACACTCTCATGAAAGTGAAATGTGTGTCTGGTTACATTCTTCAAAAACTTGTACTTTTAAATTATTATATTATACTGGTTATTGTTTATTGCTTTATACTGAACACACATTTTTAAATTTGTTCTTTTCGTAATGGCAAAGGATGGCTTCAAACGGGTGGAGCCTGTACGCTGCAGTCTGAGATCAGTCCTCAGCTCTACACGAGGAAAGATGGTGGGAACGATCATGTCTACTGCCGATGTTTGTTTTTTTAGTTTCAACCTACCTGGCTTGAAACCCACGGAATCCAAAACAGTGAGATCCAACACCAAACATGAGCGTTCAAAGTGATCTTGACAAAGCTTTGCATGGTGTGAAGGTGTCCAGTTCTTCCTATTGACCATCGACACTCACTGTCGCCACCTTGTCGTTTTTTTTTCCTTGCACGGAAACGAAAAGAAACTTTTGCCCGACGCCGAACCGTTTTTACAACCATAACCAACGCAGTAAACCATGTTATCATAAAACAAACATAAAGTAGCAATATCAAGACAAAAATAGTCTCACAAAGTATGTAATCCAAAAAAAGCACCGATAGATTTACATAAAACACCAGCACTGAAAGGAACATAATGGTCGGCGAGCAACGAAGCGTGTTTGGCAACTATTACGTCATAGTTGTAAAACGTCACGGAAACAGCCGAATGACCGAGCATATTTTGTTTCATTTTTTTACTCAAAAACTAAAGTGTTTAAACTTATGGCAACCCCACAGGAATTATATCTAACCAAAGTACAGTTTCTAAGACAATTATTAAATTTGTTGAAAATTCACCTTTAACAACACATGTAAGAAATCTCGTTTGAAGATTCATAAAAGAATGGATATTTTTGGATCAATTCAGAAGGAATGATATACAATCAGAAAACCGTTGACGACGAACAGTGCACCGTGGAAATTACACGGATAAGGAAATCATTGCGTTTCAAGTTGTTTTTTGGTTCTGTTTCACCAGCACCACCAGGTGATTATTCAAATTACTCTCATATCTATAGTAACGAACAGCGTACAGAATGTTGAATAAACAGTCTAAAGCATTTACTTTACAAACTTGATTCCGATGCATATTTTCAAAAACAGAAAATTACGAAAAGCGCTACGTGCTGTATTTTTATAGAAATTATTTTCTCCACTTCAAATTAAACAAGGTTAAAACTCTATTAAATTTTTAAACAAATCTGCTAGTTTACATTGCACAAAGCACACCCAGGACAATTTTATAGCTCTAATATATTTATATATACTTGCTATATAATCAAAATCATTACTTCGAAGGTAGGCATGTCTTTAATTTTAAACATAGAAGCAAACCTTTAATAAATTGAGAACTATTTCATAAAATAAATTTCTGTATTCAGAGCTTTCGAAAGAACAATCTTTCTCGCACTTTATTCTTGTTTCTTAAGCCTAATCTTTCTATGTCTTTAAACAGGAAGCTGGAAAACGAATGCGTCGATATATTTTCTCCGCTATAGTTCTAAGACCTGACTCTTAAAAATACAAAGAAATATACGTTCGCTACTTTTTTATTAGCAGCTAGAAATTGTGGACTTTTATTTATAATGTATTTGTAACTAGATAATGTGGGCCTTTAATTATAATTTTTTGTGTAACCATAAATTGTGGAATTTTATATATAATGTTTGTGTAACAAGATATTGTAGTCTTTTAATTTTAGTGTCTGTGTGACTGGAGATTGTGTACTTTTAATTATAACGTTTGTGTAACTAGAGATTCTGTGATTTTTGGTAAATGTGTACTAGTCTTTGTGAACTAGAGATTGTGGACTTTTAAATATAATGTTTGTGTAACTAGAGATTTTGGACTTTAAAATATTATGTTTATGTAACTACAAATAGTAAACTTTTAATTATAATGTTTATGTAACTGGAAATTATGGACTTTTATTTATAATGTTTGTGTCACTGAAGATTTTCTACTTTTAGTTATAATGTTTGTATAACTAGATATTATGTATTTTCAATTATGTTTGTGTAACTAAAGATTATGGACTTTTAATTATAATGTTTAAGTAACTAAAGATAATGTACTTTTACTTATAACGTTTGTGTAAATAGAGATTGTGTACTTTTTAGTTATAATGTGTGTGTAACTAGGTGTTGTGGGCTTTTATTCATAATGTTTATATAACTAGAGATTCTGGACTTTGATTCACAATGTTTATATAACTAGAGATTTTGGACTATTAATTATAATATTTGTGTAACTTGAGATTGTATACTTTCAATTTTAATGTTCGTGTAACTGGAGATTGTGTACTTTTAATTAGAATATTTGTATAACTATAGATTGTGGATTTTTAATTATAATGTTTGTGTGAGTATATGTTGTGTACTTTTAATTACAATGTTTGTGCAACTAGAAATTGCGTACTTTTAATTCTAACATTTCTATAACTAGAAATTATGGGATTTTATTTGTAATGCTTGTGTCACTTCAGATGTTGTACTTATGATTACAATTTTTTGTATAAATATATATTGTGTATTTTAACTATAATCTTTGGGTAACTAAAGATTGTCGTCATTTAATTATGATGTTTGTGTCAGTGGAGATTGTGTACGTTTTATTATAATGTTTGTGTAACTAGAGATTGTGGACTTATAATTATAATGTTTGTGTAAATAGAGATTGTGTACTTATAATTATAATGTTTGTGTAAATAGAGATTGTGTACTTATAATTATAATGTTTGTGTACTTTCATTTGTAATACTTGCTTAGGTAAAGGTTGTATTCTTTTATTTATAATATTTCTATAACTAAAGAATGTGTACTTTTAATTATGTTTCTATGTCTAGAAAGTGTGGATTTTCAGTTATGTTTTGTAACTAGAGATTGTGGAATTTTAATTTTGATGTTTGTGTAACTATTGATTGAATACATTTAATTATAATGTTCGTGTAACTAGAAATGGTGAATTGTTAATTACAATGTTTGTGTCACTAGAGAGTGTTGACTTCTGATTATGTTTGTGTGAGTAGAGATAATGTACTTTTATTTAAAACTTTTGTGTAACTAGAAATTGTGTACTTTTAATTTTGATCTTTGTTTAACAAGAGATTATGTACTTTTAATCATAATGTTTGTGTAACTGGAGATTATGGACTTTTAATTACATTACTTGTGTAACTAGGGATTGTGTACTTTTAATTGTAATGTTTCTCTATCAAGAAATTGTGGACTTACGTTTATAATTGTAGTAAAACTAGTAATTTTTTACTTTTATTTATAATGTTCATATAACTAGAGATTGTGGACTTTTAATAATAATGTTTGTGTAACTAGAGATTGTGTATTTTAACTAAAATGTTTGTGCAACTAGAGACTGTGTACGTTTAATTATAAAGTTTGTGTATCTAGAGATTGTGGTCTTTCATATATAATGTTTGTGTAAGTAAAGATTATTCATTTTTAATTACAATGTTTATATAACTAGATATTTTGTAATCCCAGTTATGTTTGTGTGAGTGGAGATTGTGGACTTTCAATTATGTTTGTGTGAGTAGAGATTATGGACTTTCAATTATGTTTGTGTGAGTAGAGATTGTGGAATTTTATTTCTAATGTTTCTACAACTATAGATTGAGGAATTTTAATCATAATGTTTATCAAAGTAGAGATAATGTACTTTTAATTATGATATTTGTGTGCTCTTAATTGTAATATTTGTGTAACTATATATTTTGGAATTTTAATTATAATATTTTTGTAATCAGAGATTGTCGTCTTATAATTATAATATTTCTGTAACTAGAGATTATGTACTTATAATTATAATATTTCTGTAACTAGAGATTATGTACTTATAATTATAATATTTCTGTAACTAGAGATTATGTACTTATAATTATAATATTTCTGTAACTAGAGATTATGTACTTATAATTATAATGTTTATGTAAGTAGACATAATGTACTTTTATTTATAACTTCTGTATAACTAGATATTGTGGTCTTTTAATTATATGTTTTGTGTAACCATAAATTGTGTACTTTTATTTATAATGTTTATATAACAAGAGACTGTGGAGTTTTAATTTTAATATTTGTGTAACTAAAGATTGTGAACTTTTAATTTTAATGTTTATGTAAGCAGAAATTGTGTATTTTTAATTATAATGTTTGTGTGTGTACATTGAGAATGTGAGCTTTTATTCATACTGTGTGTGAAACTAAAAATTGTGTACTTTTATTTATAATGTTTATATAACTAGAGATTGTGGAATTTTAATTATAATGTTCATATAACTAGAGATTTTGAACTTAATTTTAATGTTTGTGTCACTAGAGATTGTTAAATTTTATTTATAATGTTTGTGCAACTAGTGATTATGTGATTTTATTTATAATATTTGTGTGTCTAGAGATTGTGTTCTCTCAATTTTAATGTTTGTGTGAGTAAAATTTATGTTCTTTTATTTATAATTTTTGTGTCGCTAGGCCTCACATGTAGCACAGTTATATATCTGTTGTATTATTCTGCTATTAACCGGGTTTCTATACCTATGGTTGTCTGATCACCTCTATCTCTTGTGTAGCTCGCGCTTAATTAGAAAGAACACCATGTAGTTCGAGTTCGTGAAACTTTATTTGTAACATCTGTGTTGTTATAGGTCGTTAACATTGATTTAAGGTGTTAGATAGCCAGACGTCAGGGAATTTTTATTATAATGTTCATTAAAACTATTAGTTTAAATACAGTATTTTTTCTTCATTCTAATGATTAATTCATCTGTTTGTTAAGACATCATAACCCGTTAGGATTAATTGGTAGCTATGTTCTCTTTCCATGTTTCTCAAGCTAATTTAGTTGGTAATTTATCAGTTCATTAGAAACTATTTATATTTTATTAATTACCCTATTATTATTTTTCACAGGGTTTACTCTCACAAAATCTGATTTCATTTTTCTGAGCGCTCAACGTCTTCGCTTCCAAGAGGTTAAGATTAGGAAATTTAAGCAACTGATTCTCCGTGGGCTCGTGGGAGGAGAGCAGAACAATGATAACTTGTTTCGCGGATGCGCACTGAACCTTTTCTCTTAGATATGCAGCGCCACCTACTGGAACTCTATTCTTCTTCTTCGCTCTCTTGTTGGGTAGGATAACGAACAATCCATAGACCTACTTCCTCTCACGATGTAACAGATCTATGGAAAGATGACTTGCATGTTTCATTTATAAATGTATGTCGGATAATCCGCAAAAGCGCTTCAAAGAGACACAAATAGAAGTAATCATCTTCGGTTGATCTAAAACTGAAGGAGAAATTTGTTCTAAGAAACATCTTATATTTACACACACAAAAAAAATTCTCGATTCGTTCTCCTGAATAGATCTCTACCTTCACGTAAGATATACTTCAAGTTGAATGGACAATAAAATCAACCATTTCTAACTTCCTCAACCCGAAGATGACAGAGAACATTACTGAAAACGAAAATAACACAATAGTGGGAACCAACGATACGTTGGCCTCCGAGATCCCAACTGGAAACGTTTACATCTTGCCATGGTGGCAACAGACGTTGTGGAGCCTCGCTTTTGGAGGAATGGTGCTGGTTGCTACAGGTGGTAACGTTATCGTTATATGGATCGTATTAGTCCACAAGAGAATGAGGACCGTCACAAACTACTTCCTGGTGAACCTGAGTCTGGCTGACACCATGGTGTCCACCTTGAATGTCATATTCAGTTTCTCGTCAATGCTGAATGGTGACTGGCCGTTTGGCAGAGCTTACTGTAAGATATCCAACTTCATCTCGATTTTGTCAGTGGCTGCCAGCGTATTTACATTGATGGCGATCTCTATTGACAGGTGAGTTATTGTCCATCTCTACAGACAGGTGAGTTAATGTCCATCTCTTTTGACAGGTGACTTTCCTTCCATGTCCTTTTCTTTATTATTTAGTTCCTCAGGCCACAATCATCAGTTATATCTCTTTTTATTTGTTATTTCATTATATAAGTTCCTTTTTCAGTGTCACGTGTATGTCTTAAAGTTTCAGGAAAAACGATTTAATACGAAGAAATACAGTGGTGTAATTTTTAGTTTATTAAAGAATGTATTACCGTTCTGTTGTTCACTTGAATAGTGCTTAATTTTCCTTACTTCTGTGTGTAAGTGAACACAAGTTTAAAAAAACAACAGTTAGTGGCTGCTAAGAACAAACCTGAAACTATTCGTTATCTCATTGGTCAAAAATAAAAATCTTTCACGAGTTTTACTCCATCCAATAGGATATATCATTACGAAAATTTTTAACCAATCAATTTATTTATAAAAATTTCTTTTACAAAAACTCTAATTCATCCAATATCCAATTTATCTATTTAATTTAAAAAAATACAGAAATAATTATAGGTAATAAAGAAGTAAAGAAAAACTAAATAATTCGAACTGGGTTTATACTGACCTTTAAAAGAAAGGAATTGAAAATAAAAATCACAATAATTATCTTCGACAGTTACAGGTCGTGTTACTAATTTATATTAAATTAAAAAAACATCTGACTGAAATATGAATACAGAAGAACTATAATTAGCGATTTTGAGTGAGTGCACATGTAAGTCCAACACAATCAACACAGTTTTTTAAAATCATATAACACTTTTCTCAAAGTATTGCGTTCTGATTTGTTAAGTTAGATCTACAGTTAATTAGGTTTGGACACAGCAAAAATTTGTGGTTATTGACTTTATATGTACATTTGTGCTTATTAATTTGGGAATAGAAACATGATACGGTTGTAGTTGTTAAGTTATACCTTCATAATTTAGGAATAGAAACATGATACAGTTGTAGTTGTTAAGTTATACCTTTACAATTTAGGAATAGAAACATGATACGGTTGTAGTTGTTTAATTATACCTTCATAATTAAGGAATAAAAACATGATACGGTTGTAGTTATTAAGTTATACCTTCATAATTTAGGAATAGAAACATGATACGGTTGTAGTTGTTAAGTTATACCTTCATAATTTAGGAATAGAAACATGATACGGTTGTAGTTGTTAAGTTATACCTTTACAATTAAGAAATAAAAACATGATACGGTTGTAGTTATTAAGTTATACCTTCATAATTTAGGAATAGAAACATGATACGGTTGTAGTTGTTAAGTTATACCTTTACAATTTAGGAATAAAAACATGATACGGTTGTAGTTATTAAGTTATACCTTCATAATTAAGGAATAAAAACATGATTCGGTTGTAGTTGTTTAATTATACCTTCATAATTAAGGAATAAAAACATGATACGGTTGTAGTTATTAAGTTATACCTTTATAATTTAGGAACAGAAACATAAAACGGTTGTAGTTGATAAGTAGTACCTTTGAAAATAACGAATGGAAGTACAAAACTGTTTTAGTTTCTAAATATTCAACCTTTACAAATAAGATGAGAAGACAACATACTGTTTTGGTTTGTAAAGATACCAGATTGTGCATGAGGTTTAAACTTGTTATTGGTGGTCGTTAATATTGTCGGTTTCAATAGACTTATTCATTTGTCTGTCGGTTTTACATATCATGGGTATTTCTGCCTTACCCCCTTTTATTGCCTCACACAGTGATACGGGTTTCGATACATGTTGGATGGAGCACTGTGTTGCATGTTGGATGGAGCACTGTGTTGCGTTGTGCTTAGTTTGAATCAAACAAAACTTCCACTCTGTGTAAAAGTCTTGGTTATATTTCATTCTGTTTATTTGTAAACGTTTCTTTGTCTGTATTAAGTACAAACTTCTGCAGAAAGTCAGATTCTGATCATTGTATCCTCTGTCATGGTCTGGAGGATTTCTGATCATTGTGTCCTCTGTCATTGTCTGGAGGATTTCTGATCATTGTGTCCTCTGTCATTGTATGGAGGATTTCTGATCATTGTGTCCTCTGTCATTGTCTGGAGGATTTCTGATCATTGTGTCCTCTGTCATGGTCTGGAGGATTTCTGATCATTGTGTCCTCTGTTATTGTCTGGAGGATTTCTGATCATTGTGTCCTCTGTCATGGTCTGGAGGATTTCTGATCATTGTGTCCTCTGTTATTGTCTGGAGGATTTCTGATCATTGTGTCCTCTGTCATGGTCTGGAGGATTTCTGATCATTGTGTCCTCTGTCATTGTATGGAGGATTTCTGATCATTGTGTCCTCTGTCATTGTCTGGAGGATTTCTGATCATTGTGTCCTCTGTCATGGTCTGGAGGATTTCTGATCATTGTGTCCTCTGTTATTGTCTGGAGGATTTCTGATCATTGTGTCCTCTGTCATGGTCTGGAGGATTTCTGATCATTGTGTCCTCTGTCATTGTCTGGAGGATTTCTGATCATTGTGTCCTCTGTTATTGTCTGGAGGATTTCTGATCATTGTGTCCTCTGTCATTGTCTCGAGGATTTCTGATCATTGTGTCCTCTGTCATGGTCTGGAGGATTTCTGATCATTGTGTCCTCTGTTATTGTCTGGAGGATTTCTGATCATTGTGTCCTCTGTCATGGTCTGGAGGATTTCTGATCATTGTGTCCTCTGTCATTGTCTGGAGGATTTCTGATCATTGTGTCCTCTGTTATTGTCTGGAGGATTTCTGATCATTGTGTCCTCTGTCATGGTCTGGAGGATTTCTGATCATTGTGTCCTCTGTCATTGTCTGTAGGATTTCTGATCATTGTGTCCTCTGTCATTGTCTGGAGGATTTCTGATCATTGTGTCCTCTGTCATGGTCTGGAGGATGTTTTTTACATCCTCCTTTGATGTATGATGAACCTGATTCTGGTTGCTTGTTTCATCGTCAGTTTTTAAAACACTTGACTATTTTTATTTCTGCTGTTTCGGTTATTTGACAAAATATGCCAAAAATATTCATTTTTAGCCCATCTGTTTTATTTTTTGTTCAACGTAAGTTTCGTTTTTATTTCTTATGTTTAACTATTGTTCTTTGTGGAAATCTTTTGTTTTTATTCTCTTTATGTCACGTATTGTACAGTGTGGAAAACTTTGTTTTCATTTTCTTTGTTTCAGGTATTGTTCAGTGTGGAAAACTTTGTTCTTATTTCCTTTGTCTCAAATATTGTTCTCTGTGGAAAACTTGATTTTTATTATTCACTATTTCATGTTTTCTAATTTGGTTTTCTGTTGTCTCATATCAATCAGTCGATATTTACTTCTGTAATTAATATTTTTTTTATAATTAAACAAAATGCTTTTGTCACAATGATAATGAAAAATACAACGTTATGTCTTCTGACTTACAACGCTAGAAAGCGGGTTTCGATACTCCTGGTGGACGTAACACAGTTTTTTTATGTAGTTTTGTGCTGTGCTTAACTGCAAACAAGTTAGAATTTTAAATTATGGAAAACATTTTTCCTGTTTGAACACTAGATTGTAAAGAACAAATGCAAACCAAATATTATTCTACAATCCAAACCCGCATCCATACCAATTGTCATGAGGTTTTGATTTATTAAAATTATTGTTTAGCTCAATGTTTTTGGTGCACTGATTTTTATTCTATAATAACAACAATTATTTTTGAAGAATTTTACTTCAGTTGTTAACATTACAAAAGGTGAAGGGTTATAAACATTAACTCATGCTATATATATATGTTTACTTGTGTTACCTTTACGTTTGATACTTGAAGAGTGGTTTTTCATGTGATCCTATCTTCAGGTGGATTTCATGGCCCAGCTCGTTCGATAAACATAAGTACATCTTCTCTGTGTAAGTTCTACGCTAGTTAGAGGAAGTTACGGCAGATAGTTGGTCTGTAAGAAAACACGTGTTTTACAACATTTATATTTCAAATGATTATATTTTTATTCTTTTTCCCGTTTCATATATTTTTTTAAGAATATGAGGAAAATGCTTTTAGTTATTTAAGCGTCGAAAACGTTTCAAATAGATTCCGAAGCCAGCTCACACCATGTGGTTTCCCAGTTCTGTGGGCTTATCTTATTCGATCGCCAAAAAAACGTATTTATAGATTACGTATATGGAACTACACTCGTTTTATAAGCTGTACAAGGAAGCAGTAAATAAAACATCCCGATTAAAGAACAGTACTTCATTCTTGTCGAACATTAATGTCACCTTTACTCTAATAACGAATGTTATTTTCCTCGTGGTGGTCTTGGTTTCCAAATGAACCTTTCTCCAGTCGGATCAACACCAGTTTTTTACTACACTCGCCTCTGTTTAACTCAGAACGTGGAAAGATGGATATATTCTCTGTTGAAATATATCATTTTTATTTTATTGATACCATACAACGTACTACGTGAGGACTTGGTGACTTCACACTTTCAGACACGTGTTTCAGACAGAGAAGACATAATACACTGCTGATTTAATGGACTGTTTCTGTCCGTTTCTGAAACGTTTCGGCTTGTACGGAGGCCTTCTTAAATATATACTTAATGAAACATCTTTATGAATCCGGGCAAAGACGTTTCACTCGTGAAACGGTACTCTGTTGAAATCAAAACTTTTCAGTTCAACGTGTCCTGCTTATTACTGTTAACAGGAAATGCTGTTGTCTTGTTTACCTTCTTTATTACTAATTTTTGTTTGTTTCTCTTGAACTAGTAACGTATATCTGTGTTAACGATAAATAAGTAACAAGTGAACATTACAGTGCGTAATATTTCTAAAATTACGCAAAGCATTAGTCAACATAAAATGTTTGTTAACATAAAGTACTAGTGAACATAATAATGTATCTCAAAACGGCTGGTATGGATATTAACACTTTTATTAATAAGGTTACAACAATGTTTTAACCTCCCTAGGTCATTTTCAGGTTAAGAAAGAGATAGTTTGAATATGACCGTTGCCGGACACACATCTTAGGGACAAAAGTATAAACGGGTCGGGATTGTAGGGGGCGCTGCAAATTATATTGGGTTATTAATTAGTATTGGTATAAAGGTTGCTTCATATTGGTTTAATTTTGGTTTTAGTTGATGTATAAGTAAGGCTTCTTTTATTTTGTGTTTGTTTATATTTGTTTCCCTACTTAATATTTGAGTGTTTTCTATGGTTATATTGTGTTTATTTGATTTACAGTATTCAAAAACGTGTGAAGGTGTTATTTTGTGTTCTTTGAATCTGGTTTCCATTTTTCAACTTGTTTCTCCTATATAGAAGTCGCGGCAGTTATCACATTGTATTTTATAAATTATGTTGGTGTGGTGTTTGTCAGTGTAGATTTTACAGAGAATAGACCTGGTTTCTGAATACATTTGGTATCTACTAAAATGTTGTGCTTTGTTATAAGTTTTGTTTCTAAATGTTTGCTATTTTTACGCTGATGTCGGGAATATATGGTATGCAGCAGTGTAAGGTTTTGTAGTTTGTTGTACCTTGAAATTTATTGTTGTTTGTTTATTGTTGGTCTGATTGTGTGCGAATAATTGTTTTTCCACGATTTTTTGATGAAATTTGAAGAACATTCAATGTAAAGTGTTTGTCAATGTAAAGTACATTCAATGTAAAGTGTTTGTCAATATAAAGTACATTCAATGTAAAGTGTTTGTCAATATAAAGTACATTCAATATAAAGTGTTTGTCAATATAAAGTACATTCAATGTTAAGTGTTTGTCAATATAAAGTACATTCAATATAAAGTGTTTGTCAATATAAAGTACATTCAATGTTAAGTGTTTGTCAATATAAAGTACATTCAATGTTAAGTGTTTGTCAATATAAAGTACATTCAATATAAAGTTTGTCAATATAAAGTACATTCGATATAAAGTGTTTGTCAATATAAAGTACATTCGATATAAAGTGTTTGTCAATATAAAGTACATTCAATGTTAAGTGTTTGTCAATATAAAGTAATTCAATGTTAAGTGTTTGTCAATATAAAGTGCATTCAATATAAAGTGTTTGTCAATATAAATTACATTCGATATAAAGTGTTTGTGAATATAAAGTACATTCAATGATGTTAAGTGTTTGTCAATATAAAGTACATTCAATGTAAAGTGTTTGTCAATATAAAGTACATTCAATGTTAAGTGTTTGTCAATATAAAGTACATTCAATGTTAAGTGTTTGTCAATATAAAGTACATTCAATGTTAAGTGTTTGTCAATATAAAGTACATTCGATATAAAGTGTTTGTCAATATGAAGTACATTCAATGTTAAGTGTTTGTCAATAAAAAGTACATTCAATGTTAGGTGTTTGTCAATATCAAGTACATTCGATATAAAGTGTTTGTCAATATAAAGTACATTCAATGTGAAGTGTTTGTCAATATAAAGTACATTCAATGTGAAGTATGGTCATCATAAAATACTGGTTGACGTAAAGTAATGATGAACATAAATTACTGGCTAATATAATCTACCGGTTAACATAATGTACTGCTCAAAATAATGTAATAGTCAGTATAAAATGTTTGTCACTGTAAACCACAGAATCTGAAATTACAACACTCGTGTTTTCAAAACCCAGAGACAAATTGTTGTGCTACTGATATGTTATATTGATACATAATACTTAATAGTGACATCTTGTCTGTTTGTTGTTTACAGTTATGGTTGTTTGGCCATTAATAATGTATTTTGCCAGCTTTGTCCCTCGTGTTTTTTTTTAAATAGTTCTTATTTTAAGGTGATTAATTCATACATCTTAATGTTTACATATTTAAATTTATACATCCAAATGTTTACATCTATTAATCTATACATCCAAATGTTTATATATTTATGCTACTGTAATTCCCAGTCATATTAACATCTTTCCAGAGTAACTTCAGACCAAAATATTTGGTGAATATCATTATGATCTAGGAGGTAGATTTAGGGCTGGAACTGTTTCACACTCAGAGAACTCTTTACTACAGTTTTACTGTAATATTAACACTTCGTATTTCTGATTGCTCCGACTAACTACAGTTTTACTGTAATGTTGTCATTTCATATTTCTGATTGTTTCAACTAGTGTTCAAGATACCTTATTTTGTCTATCTATATTACTTATACAGTCTCATGCCACCTCACGTGTATTTTAACCTTAGTTTGTGAGACCTCTTGGGTTTTACTGAAACCCAACACTAAATATCAGTTGGTTTGTAGCTGTATTGCTAGAAGGTTTGATCAATATTCCAATAACACATCACACGTTATGAGACTAATATAAAGGTGTTTAAATAAAGCTATTTGGGCCTGTAGTGGTTTTTCAGAAATCCAAACCGTAATAACAGTTGCCTTGTAGCCTTGAATGTTTGATCAATACTTCCAAGTACACATCGCAAGCTGTTACACTCATATTCCTAACCATAATTCATTCGTACACCCTCGAAACAAATTTAGGAGATAAAAAGAAAAATTGGGCTTGAGTATGAAAGGTTGGTGAGTAAAAGATGCAGATTATTCAAGTTAGGATGGTTGTTGGATTCACAAAATAAAGGATTGGACTGAAGTGTGAGCTTACCTCATTCTGCTTAGTGTGTACACACATACTCACAGCTCGTGTGTCTGCACGTCTGTGTTTTCGGGTGTCCATCTCGAGCACTAATAAACTGACATAAACGAACACCTTACACAAGGTATAAAGTCAGTGTAGGATAGTCCTTCCATGATTTCATCTAGATCGAATCGCGTATTTGGATCATGGATCATTTTAAACATTTTAATAAATGCATTTTTCTGGGGTTTTAAACTCCACAACTCTGTAACGTTGGTCGAATTTGTAGCATATTTTATTAAAGTTGAAGTTACTCATCACACTTCAATAAATAATCCGGATCATTGATCATTCTAGTTTTCTGTAGTGATCCAATACAAACGCAGTCTCGAACATATTGGCTGATATTCACTTTTTCTTGTTCCTGATTTTAATTATTAGTAACTCGTATTTCCGTTTGGTGGTTTTATAGATTATGTTTTATCGCATTAAAAAGTAAGAAGTATATACTAATTTCCTTATACATTGAAATGTTCCCGTAAAATAAAACAAGAGATGGCGCTACAAGAACATTTTTAATTTAAAGAACAAATATGGCTTCTTATACTTCGTCAAGATTAATACCTTTATAATTAGTAACTTACTGCTTAATAATACACATCTTAATATACCTTGCTGGTGCTTATGATGCACATTGTAATACATCTTATTGGTGCTTATGATTTATATCTTAATACACGTTATCACGGTTTATGATATACATCTTAAAAACGTTATTAGTGTTAATGATGTAAATGTTATTGGTGTTTGTGAGGTCCATCTTGATATACTTTATTATTATTCATGATGCACATTAAAATGTACATTATTGGTGTTCATAAAAACATTTTAATATACTTTATTGGTTTTTATATTGCACATTTTAATATACATTATTAGTGTTTGTAATAAACATGTTAATATATTTTGTTAGAGTTTATGACATACATCTTAATATACATTATTAGTGTTTCTGAGAGACATTTTAATATCTTTATTGGTGTTTGTGATGTAATCTTAATATACTCTGATATGATCAAGACATTAATATACATTATTAGTGTTTTTGATACATATCTCAATACATTTTATTTGCATAGGTGATAACATCTTAATATACTTTACTAGCTTTATGATGCACATCTTAATATACTTTACTAGCTTTATGATGCACATCTTAATATACTTTACTAGCTTTATGATAAACATTTTAATATACTTTATTCGCATTTATGAAAAAACATTTTTCTATACTTTATTGAAAAAACATCTTAATACATTAAATTAATGGGTTATGATGCACATCTAAATATACTATTTAATTTTTTCATGATAAAAATCTTCATATCATTTATTGGTGTTGATGATGTGCATCTTAATATACTTTCTTGGTGTTTATGATGCACATACTAATATACCTTATTAGTGTTTATGATGTAAATCTTAATAAAGTTTATTGGTACTTATAATACACATCTTAATATACTTTCTTAATTTCCATGTTGAGCATCTTAACATATTTTATTTCTGTTTATGAAAAACATCATGATATACTTTTTTAATTTTTATGATGCACATTCTAAAAATAAATAATTAGTGTTTATGATGCACATCGTAATACACTTTACTGGTGTTTATAAAGAACATCATATTATATGCTATTTTCATAAAAAAAACATCATAATATACATTATTTTTTATAAAAAACATCACAATATACTGTATTAGTTTTGAATATGCACATCTTAATATACATTATTTTTTATAAAAAAACATCACAATATACTTTATTAGTTTTGAATATGCACATCTTAATATACTTTATTAAAGTTTATGAAGAACACCTTAGTATACTTTATTGGTGTTTATAAAAAATATCTTAAGATATTTTATCGATGTTTATGAAAATTTTTTGAAATACATTATTAATATTTATAAAGAACATCTTAATATAATTTATTAGTTTTAATGATGTAAAACTTAATATTTTTGTTGGTGTTTATCATAGACAACCTAATATAGTTTACTCGTGTTTATGATGTACATCCTAATATGCTTTGTTAATGTTTAAAATATAAATCTTAATATATTCCACTGTTGTTTGTGATGGACATCTGAATACACGTTTTTTAAAATTTTATCATGAAAGTTTTGATATGCTTTATTGGTGTTTGTAAGGACCATCTTAATATAATTTATTAGCGCTTATGACGAACTTCTTAATATATTTTTTATGATGAATATCCTAATATATTTTATTAGTGTTTAGGATGGACATTTTAATATACTTTGTTGGTGTTTGTAATGTAAATGTTAATAAACTCTATTCGTGTTTATGATACACATCCTAATATACCTAAATAGCGTTTAAGATGTTGGTGTGTATAATGCACATTTTCATATAATTTTTAGTGTTATGATGAACATTTTAATATACGTTTTATTAGTATTTATGATGCACACATCAATATACTTTATTTTTCTTTCTGAAAAACATCTTTATATATAGATTATTGGTATTTATAATGTATATCTTAATATAATTTATTGGTGTTTTTGATGCATATCTTAATGTACTTTATTGGTGTTCCTGAAAAACTCCTTAATATATTTAATTGATTTTTATGAAGTACGTTTTAATATTCTCTACTGGTGTTTATGATGTACATGTTGATATACATTATTACTGTTTTTGTATAACATCTTAATACATTTTCTTAATGTTTATAATGCATATCTTAATACACGTTACTAGTTTTTTATAAATAATATCTTAATAGACTTTATTTGTGTTTATGATGAGCATTTTAATAATCTTTATTATTGTTGATGATACACATCTTAATATACTTAATTAATGTTTATAATGCATATCTTAATATATTTTATTGATGCTTTTCATGCTCATTTAATGTAATTTATTCCTGTTTCTAAAGAACATCTTAATATATAATATTATTGTTTATCATGCACATATTAATATACTTTATCTCTGCTTATGAAGAACATCCTAATATGCTTCATTGGTTTATATAAAGAATATTTTAATATACTTTATTGGTGTTTATCAAGAACATTTGAAAAAAAAGGTTATGAGTATTTTACTACACATATTAATATGTGCATCATAAACACTAGTAATATATACTAAGATGTGTATTAAAATACTAAGAACCTTTTTATTAGTATTGATGACGAACATTTTAATATATTTTATTTGTGTTTATGTAGAACATCTGAAGATGTTTTGTTCGTGTTTATGATGTACATCTTAATACATTAATAGTGTTTGTGATATACATCCTTATTTACTTTATTGGTATTTATAATGCACATCTTAAAATACTTTATTAGTCTTCATAAATAACATCTTAATATACTTTATTAGCGTATTTGAGGAACATTTTAATATACTTTATTTGTGTTTTTGAAGGGCATCTTGGCATACTTTATTAATGTTTTTGAACAACATCTTAGTATACATACTTCGTATTCATAAAGAACATCTTCATATACTTTATTGGTGTTTATAATGTACACCTTAATATTCGTTACTGGTGTGTATGATAAACATCTTAATATTCGTTATTATTGTTTTTGATACGCGTATTAATATACTTTAGTTTTTGAAAAACATGTTAAATAAATACTTTATTAATGTTTATGATGCACATCTTAATATAATTTATTGTTTCTTATAATGAACATCTTACTATACATTGTTAGCACTGATGAAGAACATCTCAATGTACATTATTAGCATTTATGATGTGCATCCTATTATACTTTACTAGTGTTTATGATGCACACTTTAAACGATTTTATTAGTGTTTATTAAGGAGATCTTGGTATACTTTAAAGGTGTTTGTGACGAACATGTTAATATACTTTATAATGTTTATGATGAACACCATTGTATATTGTTTGTTAGTATCTTTGATGTAAATGGAAATATATTTTATTATTATTAATGATATAAATTTTAATATGCTTTATTAGTCTTCAGGTAGAACATGTTAATAAAGTCTATTATTTTTTGCAAAGAACATTTTAATATTCTTTGTTGGTGTTAATGAAGAATATCTTAATTTACTATATTAGTGTTTGTAATGCACATGTTAATCAACTTTATTAGTGTTTATGAAGGACATTTTTATTAAATTTATTAGTGTGTATTAAGAACATGCCAAACTACTTCATTGGTGTTGATGAGGAACATCTTATTATACTTTATTAGTGTTTATAATACAAATCTTAATATACTTTATTGGTGTTGATGATACACATCCAAATTTAGTTTGTTAGTGTTTATGATGTAAATCTTAACATACCTTATTTGTGTTTATGATGCACATCCTAAAATAATTTTATTAGTGATTTTGAGGCACATAGCATTATACTTCATCGATGTTCATGACTCACATCTTCATATTTATTATTAATGATTATGGTAAAATTTCTCGGTGTATATGAGAAACATTTTAATATACTTTATTAGTGTTGATGAAAAACAGCTTAATATAATTTATTTGTATTTATGGAAAATATCTCACTATATTTTGTTAGTATTTATGATGCACATCTTAATATACATTATTGGTGTTTATGATAAACATCATATTTTTATTGTTGTTTATAAAGAACATCTTAACATTCATTGTTAGTCTTAATGAAGAACATCTTAATTTACTACACTAGTGATTATGATGTACCTCTTAATATACGTTATTACTCTTTATGAATAGTATCTTAATATATGTTATTGATGTTTTTGTATGCACACATTAATAAACTTTAGTTTTGAAAATAATATCATTATATACTTTATTTGTTCTTATGATGGACATCTTAATATACTTTATTGGTGTTTATGAAGAAAATCGTAAATAAATTTAGTGTGTTTATAAAGAACATGTCAAACTACTTTATTGCTGATTATGAGAAACATCATAACATACTTTATTTGTGTTTATAACGCACATCTTAATATACTTTATTAGTGTTTGTTATGCCTATCTTGATATAATTTATTAGTGTTTACGAAGAACATCCTATTATACATTATTATTGTTTAAGATATATGTCTTAATATACTTTATTGGTCTTATGATAGAATTATTAATATACTTGTTTGATGCTTATTAAGAACATCTTAATATAATTTGTTGGAGTTCATAAAAACATTTTAATGTACTTCATTGGTGTTTTTAAAGAACATGTCAGTATATTTTGTTAGTGTTTATCATGCACTCCTTAATATGCTATATTAATGTTTATGATGCACATCTTAATATAATTATTAAAGTTTAGGAAAATGTTTCAGTGTACTTTCTTCTTGTTTTTGAAGAACATATTAATATATTTTGTTAGTGTTGTGTATAAAGCGTTTGGAGTGCCATGTCGTGTTGTGTTTGGATTTCCATATCTATCGGTCGAAATTTTGTTGTTGTTGCTGTTTATATTATTGTTTCGAAGTTCAAATCGATAAAATATGTTGTTATTCATGTAGAAATTTCTAGAATTAGGTAGATCGATCATTTGTCTATAAATAGAATGTATTTTGGCCTGGTGTCTGTACGAGACGAATCCAGATTACTCTGGAATTCTGCGGAAGTTACGCGATTGTTCGAGAATACAGTAGGCCTACTAGTATATAAACAGACGGCGATGCAAGGAGAGTCAGTCTTTCGTTTTCATTCGATTCAAGAGATGTTGTCTTCGTTTGAGAATGTTTCAACGTTTGCTATGTGTTTATTCAACTTGGATTTGTGACTGGAGCTAGATCTACAAAGCTGGGATTTTATTTCGTCAATCTTTCCGATTCATTCGAATTACTAGTAATACTGAAGGTCAATACGTACAGGACTGTTTAGGGATGACCGGAAGAGTTGGAAAACGACAAATTTGAGACATTCATCAAAGACATCGTAAAAGGAACTTCGTCAAATTTATTGGACTGTGAATTGTTTCTGGACTTTTCCGTTCAAACTTCGGAATTTCTTCGTGGGACCAAATTCACACCCTAGACTGGAATTTTGGATTTCTGATCTGGACTTTTGGACTTTCATTCTGGGTCATTATATTGGACACAGGCCAGTACCATTTTGTATTGTAATTAATTTTGAAGGTTGAAACTGAACTTCTGTCATTGTTATTATATAATTTATTTTATATCTGTCACATATATAATAGTTTATTGTAATAAATTATATAAGCTGTTATCTGTGTCTTTCTGTTGCGTTCAGTCCACATAAAAAACGTAACATGAAGAACATATTAATATATTTTGTTAGTGATTGTCACAATCATTTTATTATTTTATTCCTAACTATGATGCACATTTTAATGTATTTTATTATTGTTCATATTGCACGTCTTAATATATTTTATTGGTGTTTATGATGTACATCCTAAAATACTTTATTGGTGTTTACCATGCACATCCAATATAATTTATTACTATTTATGATGCACAGCTTAATATAGTTTATTGGTGTTTATGACGTACATCTCAATATACTTTATTTGTGTTTATATTGCAGATTTTAATGTCCTTTATTGGTGTTTATGGTGTACGTACTTATATTCCTTATTTGTTTTTATAATGTACGTCTTAGTATCCTTTATTAATTTTTAACGGTGTCCATGATGCACCTCTGAACATTTCTTATTGGTTTCTATGATGCCATCCTAATATATTTTGTTATTGTTTGTGATGTACACTTTATTATATTTTATTGATGTTTATTATTACATCTGAAAAGACTTTATTAATGTTTATGATCAATATCTTAATATACAATAGTAGTGTTTATTACGCACATCTAAATATACTTTGTTTGAATATATGAAAAATATTTGAGTGTATGTTTTTAGTGTTTATGAAATACTTAATATATATACTTGTGTGCATCATAGTACACGTGATTTCTGTTTATGAAGAACATCTCAATATATTTCATTAGTTTTTATTGCACATCTTAATACACATTATAGGCGCTTTGAAGAACATCCTAATATACTCTATTAGTGTTTCTGATCCAAATCTTAATATACTTTATTGGTGTTTATGATGCGTATCTTAATATACATTAATGGTGTTTATTTTGCACATCCTTATACTTTATTAGTGGCTGTGAAGCACATCTTAGTATACTTTCTTGGTGTTTATGAACAATATATTGACACACTATACTAGTGTTTAAAATACAAATCTTGATATAATTTATTGGAGTTAATAAAAAACATTTTATTATAATGTATTAATGTTTTGAAGAACATGTCAATGTACTTTGTTATTGTTTTTTATGCACATCTTAATATACATTATCTGTATTTACGATAGACATCTTAAAATTATTTATTAATATTTATTATGCATATCTCCATGTACATTATTGAAGTTCATGTTGCACATCATAATATACTTTATGAGGTTTTTGATATACATTTTAAAATACTCTATTGGTTTCTATGATGCATTTTTAATATACTTTACTGATGTTTACTTTTCACATTTTAACATACTTTATTTATGTTTATGACGCACATTTTAACATCCTTTATTTGTGTTTATGACGCACATTTTAACATACTTTATTTGTGTTTATGACGCATATTTTAACATACTTTATTTGTGTTTATGACGCACATTTTAGAAGACTTTTTGGTGTCTATGTTGTACCTCCTAATATGCTTGAATAGTTTTTATGACGAACATCTGAATATAATTCATTAGTGTTTATGAATAATACTTTAATACAAGTTATTAGTGTTTTCGAAAATATCTTAATACAATACACTGATTTTTATGACGCACATCTTAATATAACTTACTAAAGTTTATGAGAAACTTTTTAGTGTTCTTTCTTGGTGTTTTTGAAGAACATGTCCATATATTTTGTTAGTGGTTATTATGCTCATTTAATATATTTTATTGGTGTCTATCATGCACATCTTAACATACTTTTTAGTGTTTATATTACACGTCTTTATATATTTTATTAGTGTTTATGATACACATTTTAATGTACTTCATTGGTCTTTGGGAAGAACATCTTAATATTCTTTATTAGTATTAATGGTGCACATCCTAATATACATTATCACTGTTTATGATGAATATCTTATTATACTTCTTTGGTAACTATTAATAACATTTTAATATACATTATTAGTGTTTTACGATACACATCTTGACATACTTTGTTAACGTTTTTGATGCACATCTTAATATAATATTTTGGAGTTTATGAGAAATATTGAACTGTACTTTATTCGTGTTTTTGAAGAACATGTCAATATATTTTGTTTATGTTTATTATGCATATACTCATATATTATATTAGTGTTTATGTTAGACATCTTAATATATTTAATTAATGTTTATGGTGAATAAATATACGTTATTGGTGTTGATGATGCACATCCTAATATACTTACTTAGTGTTTATGACGCACATCCTAATATAGTTTATTGGTGTTTATTATGCACATCTTAACATACTTTATTGGTGTTAAGGAAGAATATCTTAATATTCTTTATTAGTGTTTATCATGCACATCTTAACATACTTTATTGATATTTATGATGCATGTCTTGATATTCTGTTTTACTGTTCATGATTTACATCTCGGTTTACTTTATTAGTTTTTATTTTGCACATCTTAATATACATCACTAGTGTTTATTATAAACATTTCAATATACTGTATTAGTGTTTATTATAAACATTTCAATATACTGTATTAGTGTTTATTATAAACATTTCAATATACTGTATTAGTGTTTATTATAAACATTTCAATATACATTATTAGTGTTTTATATCACATCTTTTTATACTCTATTTGTTTTCATTATATACTTTATTTGTGTTTGTGACCCACACCTTAAGATACTCTATTGGTTTTCATTATATACTTTATTTGTGTTTGTGACCCACACCTTAAGATACTCTATTGGTTTTCATTATATACTTTATTTGTGTTTGTGACCCACACCTTAAGATACTCTATTGGTTTTCATTATATACTTTATTTGTGTTTGTGACCCACACCTTAAGATACTCTATTGGTTTTCATTATATACTTTATTTGTGTTTGTGACCCACACCTTAAGATACTCTATTGGAATTCATCAATAAACATTATAGTATACTTTGTTAGTGTTTAACAGGTTCATCTTAATATGTATTATTAGTGTTTTTGAGAAACATCATAATACAATGTTTATCATGTACATCCTAATATATTTTATTAGTGTTCATGCTACACATTTTAATATTCGTTATCAGTGTTGATGATTCACGTCGTAATTTACTTTATAAAATTTACTTTATTTCTTTTTATAATGAAGATCTTTTTGTTCTTCTTTGTGTTTGTGATCCACACCTTAATATGCTTATCGGTGTTATGAAGAACATTTTAATATACATTATTAGTGTTTCTTAAGTGTTACATAATATACTTTATTATTGTTTATGATGCACATCTTAATATAATGTATTGGAGTTTATGAAAAAAAATAGTGTTTTTATTTTTATATGCAAAAACGGCTCGTTTGGGTTGAGAAAATATTTTACATAGAAGAGCGAACAACGTTTCGACCTTCTATGTAAAATATTTTCTCAACCCAAACGAGCCGTTTTTGCATATAAAATTCTCAACAAGTGGGTTTCTCGACATCACCGATAGTGTTTTTATTGTTGGTTTCAAAAACATGCCAATATTTTTTTAGTGTTTGTCATGCACATCTTAACATACATTATTAGTGTTTACGATAAACATTTTAATATACTTAATTGATGTTTATGATGTAAATTTTAATATACTATATTGTTGTTTATGAAAAACATCTTAATATACATTATTATTTTTTATCAAGAATATCATATTATACTTTACTGGTTTTTATGAAGAATATTTTAGTACACTTTATTGGTTTTGATGAAGAATACCTTAATATACTCACTGGTAATTATGAATAACACTTTAATATATATTATTAGTGTCTATGGTGCACATCTTAATATACTTTATTATTTTTTATGATGAACTCATTAATATATTTTATCAGTGTTTATGAAGAACATCTTAATGTACTTCTTGTATTTAATGTAAGAAATCTCAATATAATGTATTGTTGTTTGTGAAGAACATCTTAATATATCTTATTAGTGTTTATGAAAAACGTGTTATTATGCTTTAAAAGTGTTTTTTCGAGCATCTTGAAATATCTTATTGGTGTTTGTGATGTACATTATAACATACTTTATTGGTATATATGATGTACGCCTTAATATCCTTTTTTTAATGTTTATGATTCACATCTCAATATACTTTTATAGCGTTTAAGATGCACATATTAGAATACTTTATTGGCGTTTATGATGCATTTTTATCCTACACTCCACTTTCCTGTAGGTATAGTCTTTTAGTGATCTACAAAAATATTCCAACATTGATTTCTAAGTATTTTAATTCTTTGTACAATATATCCTAATCATCGCTTGTTACACCTTGTGGTTACCTGTAACTATCTGGTTGATTCGTCAGGTAGTATCGGAAGTACAACGAATGTAAACAATCAAATACGAACATTATTCACATTCCTTCTTAAATATTGGTACTGAACCATGTAACCAGAATGAACGTTCTAATGTTGGTACTGAACCATGTAACCAGAATGAACGTTCTAATATTGGTACTGAACGATGTAACCAGAATGAACGTTCTAATGTTGGTACTGAACCATGTAACCAGAATGAACGTTCTAATGTTGGTACTGAACCATGTAACCAGAATGAACGTTCTAATGTTGGTACTGAACCATGTAACCAGAATGAACGTTCTAATGTTGGTACTGAACCATGTAACCAGAATGAACGTTCTAATATTGGTACTGAACGATGTAACCAGAATGAACGTTCTAATGTTGGTACTGAACCATGTAACCAGAATGAACGTTCTAATGTTGGTACTGAACCATGTAACCAGAATGAACGTTCTAATGTTGGTACTGAACCATGTAACCAGAATGAACGTTGTAATGTTGGTACTGAACCATGTAACCAGAATGAACGTTCTAATGTTGGTACTGAACCATGTAACCAGAATGAACGTTCTAATGTTGGTACTGAACCATGTAACCAGAATGAACGTTCTAATGTTGGTACTGAACCATGTAACCAGAATGAACGTTCTATAATTGTTTGTACGTGAAATGCGCGTCTGTGGCATTAAATTATTAATCTTTTTTAAAGTTAAAAAAAACTTAGAATTCGTGAGTTTAGTCAGAATGACACTGCTTAGAGAGCTGTTTCGTCAGTGAAGTGTCTTATTACCTGCAGCTTATCATATGTCAGACCATGTTTATACAGTCGCGAGTTCAACAAACTAATAAATAAGTAATCACTTGTAACGCATCAGGCATTAGTTGGTTTATTAAGGAGAAAATAAAAACGTGCCTAGCAACTAAATCTCCAAGTTTTATGTTCAAGCATCAGTATCCAGAAGTACACATTGCCAGCATGCAAATCACAAACAATGTAAATAATAACAAATGAAGGAAAAGAAACATTAAAAAAAACGTAGGATTTATTAGAACACTAATATTAGTCACATCTCAAAACGTAGTTATATGGTTACCGTGTTTGAAATACTAGACTTTATTATTACTTAATACCGCAGTGTTGTATGTATCAAAGCTAACTTATTTTTCCCTCTTTTCTCATTAGTCTAAGTCTGGAGAATTTTTTTACTCTCTTGACAGAGTAGAGATTACATGCCACGTGACTTCCCGTTTTTCTTAATAATAAATCATATTTCACCGTTAATTCAGTCTCATGTTGGTGTTTTTATCGAAAAATCATTCGTTTATAAGTCAAAGCGTTTGCTTCTCAGATAAAGTTGTACAATCAACCATCTGTGTTTTGTCCACCACATGAATCAAACATCGGATTTCAGGGTTGAACATCTGTATATTTATCATTGATTTACTTTCGAAGATTGATTTTTTTTCTATTATTTGATGTAAATAATGTCACGATTGGTTAATATGTTTCTTCTATAACGTTTTGAATAGACAACGTCCATTTTGGCACAGGGGTTTGGCCAAAGTAAATTCATACACATTGTTTGTACTGTAATTATGAGGCTCATGGTACGACATCATCATGGTTAGCAGCTCCCTCTATCAAAAAAAAGAAAATTATGACATGAAAACTATTCCTCACAACAATATACACTAGTTGATGGGTGAGTATGTGTTTGTGTACGTGTTTTTTTTATATATAGCAAAGCAACATCGGGCTATCTGCTGAGTTCACCTCGGGAAATCGAACCACTGAACTTGGTGTTGTAAGTCTGCAGATGGTAAGTGAGATAGCTCTTCAGGCAAATATGAATACAGCTAAACCAAACGATAGAAGGAAATTCACATAAACTATTCAACGTAATTATATCTAAAAATAAAATATAAATTGTTACCTTTTCACGATTAATCTATTAAAGATAACTAGATAACTAATTAATTACAGATCACTGGGTAACTAATTTATGCATTACAGATTACTGGGTAACAAAATGATTAAAAATCCGTGAGTGAGTAACTGATACATCTCTGGATAGCTAATCCAACACTTTCTATCGTTTCAAATTGTCGTTTCTCTAGTGTAAATGTACATATTTCTGCAGAGTTTTCCTACTATTTAGGTTCTATTTCAGTCTTAACAAATAATCATTGAATTTCATTCATCGTCTTCCAACGAACGTTTCAGAAAAACGAAACCGACAAGAATATAAACAATCTGTGGTTTCCTTAAACCCTTCAGTGAAAACAATGAATCAGCTAACTGTGGTAGCGCGTTCTCCGTAGTAAAGAACTTCAAACCTTCTACAAAAAAAATCTCAGCTCGAGAAGATAATAATTTAAAATCAAAATTAATATAATTTGTATCGAAAGTAAATCAAAGAAACGAAGTTCTCAAGAATTATTTATTCTTAACAGATTGTGTAGCACCACATGTTACTTGACAGAATAAAAACTGCTAATTTACCTATTAATAAAAAACACAGAATGTTTTAATTTTAGCCGGTTTCATAGGTTAATGTATTACTCGTTAGTATAAAAATTGGTTATTTACCTTTTTATAAGAAACACATAATGTTTCAATTTTAGCCGGTTTCATAGGATCATATGTTACTTGACAGTATAAAAACTGCTAATTTACCTATTGATAAAAAACACAGAATGTTTTAATTTTAGCCGGTTTCATAGGTTTATGTATTACTTGTTAGTATAAAAATTGGTTATCTACCTTTTTATAAGAAACACATAATGTTTCAATTTTAGCCGGTTTCATAGGATCATATGTTACTTTACAGTATAAAAACTGGGAATTTAACTATTTATAAGAAATATAATATATTTTAATTTTCCTAGAAGACAAATCTAATTCCGAAATAATTCCTTTTCCTTCTACCCGGTAGTTGATTTCAATTCAACAAGAGATCTGTCCAATTATTCATTTCTAAACAAAAATTATTTCATTCCACGTTTCTAGTACGTTCCTCAAGATTTCCTTAATTTTAATGATATAAGTCCATTATTGGTGCAAAATTAACTCTTTGTTTAACAATTTGATTTCTTTCCCATCTCAATGTTAACTCTTTAGGTTATTAACTAAGGATATTAAAATCTTCCAGAACCATATTTTTAAGAAACCAGTGTCCAATCTTTGTGTTTCTGTTAACTCCTTCTAATTACTTCTGGTTGTCGAATTTCTCTCTTATAAACTTTCTATTATTGTACACTTTCAAAAAGTGAGAATGGTAAGTTAGATGTAGATGCTGATCCATATTTCCATACACAATAACAGTTTTCAAACTTTCCTTTTGGAATCCGGAATCTTCAGATAAATCCAGGTTCATTTTCCGTTATTCGTCTGTTTAAATTCTCCTGTTTTTCCTCGAATATTTTTTTTACCTTTTTCTACCAGTCGTTTTTATTTTTTTCCAACAAATTTTCAAATTCTGTTTCTATCTCTTCTTAACTCACAAATATCCAGTCAAGATTTCAAGACATCTTCGCTGTGAGAAGATGGCGTGAAGTATCCACAAACTGAAATATTGAGAAGCGATTCTTACATATTTCAGTTTTTGGTTTCATTCTTGCTTGTAATTCGTCAGTTTCTGTTCTTACTCTTTCCAGTTCTCAACGTCTATAAATGTACTTTTCTTTTTCCGATACAATTTCGCTAAGTAACTTGTTAGCTATAAATGTTGTTTCCACTGGTATTCAGCTTCCCAGGCTTGGCCAGAGTGGCTTAAGGCGTTTGACTCGATATCTGAGGGTCGCGGGTTCGAATCCCGGTCACATCAAACATGCTCGCCCTTTCAATCGTGGGGGCGTTATAATGTGACGGTTAATCTCACTATTCGTTGGTAACAGAGTAACCCAAGAGTTGGCGGTGGGTGGTGATGACTAGCTGCCTTCCCTTTAGTTTTACACTGCTAAATTAGGGACGGCTAGCACAACTATCCCTCGAGTAGCTTTGCGCAAAATTCTAAGAAAAAAGAACAAGCAAACTTTTTGTTTGTTTCTGAATTACGAGTCAAACGCCTAAACTCACCTAGCCATGCCGGGCCAAACAAATAAAGCATATTCTGTGTTTGAAATCTCTTCCTTATGGATTTGTAAGTTTATTTCACGTTTCTCTGGTGCTGCCTCCACGATAATTTAATATGAACCATCTGATGCACTATAAATTTTCCAAACAGTTTTTTCACTGTAAAATATAAAAATCCTTTCTCGTATAATTATGGGAAATGAAATAACCATTGTTGAAATGGATAATATAAACTAATTACATCATCATAAATATATATATAGTAATAATCCGTTCATTTTTATCAAATCAATTTTTATTTAACTGACTTTGTAGCATTACAAGCTAATAAATTTATTTCCTGATACGTAACGTTATTTTTACTTTTTAAAAATTAAGCCTAATATCTAACTCATAATATTCTCGATGGCTCGAAAGCGGACTTCATCTAAATAACGGATTTAACGTCTTTACTAAAAAATAATCTTTTCAAGTCTTGTCTTTCCAGTAAATTAAAGTAAATCTTCCCTAATTTGAAAGTCTGTCATTTAGCGTGAAACTAATTCTTCATTTTAAATTATAATGTCATTCTGTTTTTACTTAAATCTGAAACCTCCGTCTCCAAACAGAAATATTAAGGCATTTATTCTTTCCGACTGTTTTTCTAATAAGTAAACTTTTGATGCTTTGGAACCAGAGAGAAATGTTTGGCAAGTACAGTTGCGTAAAATAGAAACAATTCGTATTTTCATGTATAAATTCGTCTTGAAGTAAAACAGTCTTGAGTTAACATTATGCATAGTTGTAAATGAAGGGTGAATTTTAAAATTATCGATTAATCTCTGAAACACGATATGTGTAGTTCAGACTTCCAGATGAATGTAGCATGGCCTAGCGCATAAGGTGTGCGACTCGTAATCCGAGGATCGCGGGTTCGCGCCTGCGTCGCGCCAAACATGCTCGCCCTCCCAGCCGTGGAGGCGTTATAATATCACGGTCAATCCGACTATTCGTTGGCAAAAGAGTAGCCTAAGAGTTGGCGGTGGGTGGTGATGACTAGTTGCCTTCCCTCTAGTCTTACACTGCTAAATCAGGGACGGCTAGCACAGATAGCCCTCGAGTAGCTTTGTGAGAAATTCCAAAAAAACAAACAAACAAACCAGATGAGTCTAGTAAACAGTAAATCACGATGTGCTAGACTTCTGGATGAGTGTAGTAAACAGTAAAACATGATATACGTAGTTCAAACTTTAAGATGAGTCTAATTAACAGTGAAGCACGCTGTGCATATCATAACTTAAACAAGTTATGAGACGCGCTATGCTTAACTTGGACTTCAATAAACAAGTATACTGTGAGACACGTTATGTTTAACATTGACTTCTTTCACATGTTAAACTGTAGAATTTACTGTGCGTAATTTGGACTTCGAAGTGAGTAAAACACGCTTAGCGTAGCATTAACCTTTTTAGGTTACATTGTCTCAAGTTTCGTATCTCTGTTGAATATAGAGTTATTTCAGTTACTTTAAGGGTAGTATTTCGAGTGTCGTAACTCTGTTGAATGAACAGATATTTTGGCCACTTTAGGGCTAGTGTTTCGATTGTTATAACTTTTGAATGAAGAGATATTACAGCCACGTTAGACTCAGCATTTCCAGTGTCGTGACTGTTGAATGAAGAGATATTTCAGCCATGTTAGGGTTAGCGTTTCGAGTGTTGTGACTGTCGAATAAAGAAATATTACAGCCACTTTAGGGTTAGCATTTTGAATATCGTTACTGTTGATTGGACAAATATTTTGGCCACTTTATGTTCAAATTTAAGAATGCTGGGTTTATACTTTATACATTTGGATGATTCTCACCTGACAAATCAAATAAAGAAACTCAAAAGTTCATTGGATTATAATAAGGCTTTCATTATTGTGTGTTTGCTTGTTTTTGAATTTTGCACAAAGCTACTCGAGAGCTATCTGTGCTAGCCGTCCCTAATTTAGCAGTGTGGAATGCAGCTAGTTATCACTACCCACCGCCAACTCTTTGGCTACTCTTTTACCAACAAATAGTGGAATTGACCGTAACATTATAACGCCCTCACGGCTGAAAGAGCGAGCATGTTTGGTGCGACGGGGTTTCGAACCTGCGACCCTCATATTACGAGTCGCACGCCTTAACTCACCTGGCCATGCCGGGACCTTTCATTATTGAAAAGATAAGTCGTAACCATCTTTGAACATCAAAAAATTCCATTGGATTTATATACTTTAATTGAGTAACGAACATAACATGAAACAAAAAAAAAATAGAATAAAGATTAAATACCTTTTCCCAACATTATATTAAAATGTACTATAATTAGCACATAATAGTGTGTGTTATTTTATTTTTTAAAAAGAAATAGAAGAAAACAGATCAATCGCATACACTTTTAATTTTATCCCACCACAGAATATTATTTCTTTTGATGACACTGTGTCTCATCGGTTCTTACCAAAAGGATATTTAAGCTGCCTGGCTTTTAATATAAAAAAGAGAGAAAACGAAAAAAAATCGCTATGAAATTTTTTCTAGCTGACTGGTTTCGTTTCACTTTTTGTTAGTAGAAAAAACGAGATATTGTTTGTTTTGAATTTCGCACAAAGCTACTCGAGGGCTATCTGCGCTAGTCGTCACGAATTTAGCAGTGTAAGACTAGAGGGAAGGCAGCTAGTCAGCACCATCTACCGCCAACTCTTTAGCTACTCTTTTACCAACTAATATTAAGACTGACCGTCACATTATAATGCCCCCACCGCTGAAAGGGCGAGCATGTTTGATGCGATAGGGACTCGAACCCACGACCCTCGGATTACGAGTCGAACGCCCTAACACACTTGGTCACGAGATATTGTATGCTTCCTGTTAGCCCTTTGCTTCTACTTTCTGAACACAAACCTTTGATAGTTGGAAAATAACAAGGAACGTGCAAGTGTTTTCATGTTTTATATGGAAAGACGAAACATGTCTACTTTGAGCTCTTTCAGTAAAATCGTTGTAATTTCGAAACGTGATTTAAATCGACTTGGGATAATTTAATTGTATTCTAATTCAGTAGCTAAAAATCAGTGATAAATATTCGTATTCTTTGCATGATATAAAAGACTTAGGCCTAGTTAATTTATACAAAAGTTGTTGTTTGTTGTTGTTGTTTAGAATTAAGCCCAAAGCTACACAATGGGCTATCTGTGCTCTGCCCACCACGGGTATCGAAACCCGGATCTTAGCGTGTAAGTCCGCAGACATACCGCTGAGCCACTGGGGGGCACTTTTACAAAAGAGGACAAAAAACCAGTCGCGTTAGAACTAAACTTTTGTATTTATTAATGACAGAAGTTCAAGAAAAATCAGTTACTTACAAACAGCTCAATCTAAATTTATAGAAATAATTTTATTTCTCAAATAAAACAATTTATAGATGAGCATATAAAACAAATAATCACTGGTTGCATTTTGTAAGCAACTGGTTGGAAGTTATAATATCTAAGACCAGTACTGGTAACATTACATTTGTGACATATGCTGAGCCTGGAAGTGATGTTTTACTAACTATAATTAAACCAGGACATTTAATACAAGTGCTAGTGGCTGATTTCTTTGAAGTTTGGCCAAGTGAATAACAGAATATGAAACTCTGCTTGTTTATCGTTGTAACGTCTTATGCAAGGTGAATCTTCAACTCTCTACTTTTGTTTAACAAATTATCATTACTTTAACATCTCTCAATGATCAGAGGCATAACATAATTAATAATTTACATGTGTTCATCCAGGTTTTTATCATTTTGTTTTGAACTTTCAGATGTAACTGCTAAACGTGTTTTGCCGTGAAAGTTCTCGATGTCTCACAAAATCTGGATTTCGTATAACAATTATGTTGATAGAAATGAGATGTAACTTCGATACTGCAGACGGTCAGTATATTACATGCAGTTCGAAATAAATATTGTTTATGGTTTGTAGTTTCAAGAAATAATCTAACGGAATTCAAGATTATTAGATCATCATATGAAGCTCTTAGAAGGTTTATAGGCGATGAGACGGCTGACAACTGTCTGAACCATGGAAACTCACCGCCAACATGATATTATATAATACCTACAGAAACAAGGGTTAGTCATGGATTTAACCATATCCAGCTCTCGATTATCTAAATATTGAGTGTTTGAGATACAATACTAGAAACAGCTGTTTTAAGTCTAAAAATTTATGTAATAATTTCGAAACTCTGGACCGAAATTCTAGAGTTTCCCAGATATCTTTGAAACAAAGAAAAAAAATGAGTACCCTGAACCACCTAAACAACTCACGAAGGAAATGCATAAAAACATAAAATTCCCGTCTCTAGATATGCTTGTTACCAATATATATATATATATATATATACATCTAAAGAGTGAAGTTGGAACCTTTGGATACAGGCTATAATACTACAAACTAATACAACAAAAAGAAGAAAGATAAAAAGATAAACACAGCAGTAAAACTAATAAAAAGGAAGATAAACACAGCAGTAAAACTAAGGAGAAGGAAGATAAACACAGCAATAAAACTAAGGAGAAGGAAGATAAACACAGCAATAAAACTAATAAAAAGGAAGATAAACACAGCAGTACAATTATGAAGAAGAAAGATAAACACATCAGTAAAACTAAGGAGAAGGAATATAAACACATCAGTACAGTTATGAAGAAGAAAGATAAACACATCAGTAATATTAAAAAGTAGGAAGATAAACACATCAATACAACTTAGGTGAAGGAAGATAAACACATCAATACAATTAAGGAAAAGGAATATAAACACAAGAGGACAATTAAGGAGAAAAAAGTCTTTTAAAATAGACCATATACACCCATTAATCCAACTGAGTATTCATCTAGTTAACCCTCTATAGAAATAAATAAAACCTGTACACCTTTTTAAAAACAACCAGCTATTTGGGCGCATTACATTAGTGATAATGAAGTCGCACTATTTGATTTGAGGTTTCTGTGAGTAGGCAGAAAGTTGTGCTAGGTGTCTGCTCTTCTTCCACTGTATCAGTTTAAAATTATGGTCGGCCAGCGCAGATAGCTTTCTACAAAACTGGATGCGGGTTCGCACCCGAGTCGCGCCAAACATGCTCGCCCTCCCAGCCGTGGGGGCGTTATAATGTAACGGTCAATCCCACTATTCGTTGGTAAAAGAGTAGCCCAAGAGTTGGCGTGGGTAGTGATGACTAGCTGCCTTCCCTCTAGTTTTACACTGCTAAATTAGGGGGGATGGCTAGCACAGATAGCCCTCGAGTAGCTTTGTGCGAAATTCCAAAACAAACAAACGAAACTGGACAAACCAACAAAGAACTTTAGTTGTTTAAAGGTAACAGTAACCCTTAAAATTGGGCAACTCAACATTTTAAAGACGTTTTATCACATTCAGGTTGAGCTGAAAACTAAAGATGTAAGAATATGTGAAAGTACACTTCTAGTGATATATGTCACATACATAATATGAATACACTTCTAGTGATATATGTCACATACATAATATGAATACACTTCTAGTGATATATGTCACATACATAATATGAATACACTTCTAGTGATATATGTCACATACATAATATGAATATATAATATGAATTATTTCAATATCATAATTTACAAGGAACAATAAAAACGTGTAAAACTTCGTGGATAAACCTCATACCTTCAAATATAACATTTACAAATGTTCTGCAACATTAACAAGCTAAGTGCGCTGTTGATTTTTAATCAGTGTGTTACTGATGACGTGAAACTTACTTGAAAGATAAATGTATCTCAGAACGGCTGACATGGGTCTCAACACTGATAACGAGAGAACAACGTTTTTATTAACCTAAAGATAACCTGCTTATCAGTAAGTGTTAAAACCCATACCAGCGGTTATGAGAAACAATGTTTTTCGTTAGTGGTAAGTAATAAATAAGATTTGTGAATATTTTTGAATTTTAGTAATTTTAAGTTGATAAAGAGTGTAATAACAACGAATTTGACAGAGATCATGTTGATATTGTGTTCAGTAATAGAGTAATCTTAATAAACTGGTGACCACTACGAAAACTAAGTTCTAATAAAATAGCCATTAAATCTTACTGAGTTGAAGTTCACAAAAATTTCATTAAATGTATTCATGTAATACGTTTAAATCAGGTAGACTCACCCAATATTATTGATGTAGATATTAAATATTCACCCAGTGTTATAGATGTAGGTATTAAATATTCACCCAGTACTATAGATATTATAGATGTAGGTATTAAATATTCACCCAGTACTATAGATATTATAGATGTAGGTATTAAATATTCACCAAGTACTATAGATATTATTGATGTAGGTATTAAATATTCACCCAGTACTATAGATATTATAGATGTAGATATTAAATATTCACCCAGTACTATAGATATTATTGATGTAGGTATTAAATATTCACCCAGTACTATAGATATTATTGATGTAGGTATTAAATATTCACCCAGTACTATAGATATTATTGATGTAGGTATTAAATATTCACCCAGTGTTATAGATATTATTGATGTAGATATTAAATATTCACCCAGTACTATAGATATTATGGATGTAGGTATTAAATATTCACCCAGTACTATAGATATTATAGATGTAGGTATTAAATATTCACCAAGTATTATAGATATTATACGTATATGTATTAAATATTCGCACATTATTATAGATATTATACGTTTACGTATGAAAGATTCGCCCAGTATTATAGATATTATATATATCTATTACACTGGGTGAATCTTTTATGCATTGAGAGTGTGATATATTACTTATAATTAAAATATCTCTATCTAACTTGTTTAAATTTATAATTAAATGATTGAGAAGCTGTCACTTTGTCTGAAGTGCTATCTATTTCATAATAATTTTTTTCACGTTGGCTAAACGAAGAAACATAAAAAATAAACTGACATCAAAACTATTAATCATTAATTGTCAGTGATCAGTAACCACAGCTGTTCTCTTTGTAACGAAGTTTAGCAAAACCGAATTTTCAAATGGTTTTCAGTGCGGCTGTGTACTGTAGGTACACTTATTACTTTTTTGTAAAATTGTAAAAATAAACACATCCACTGGTACAACAATAAACCTGAAATATGCAAAAACGAAACGTGGGCGTTAATTTTATACGTACAATCCATATGAGACGATTTTACTTGATCACAAACGAAACGTTATTTCTAAATTCATTCACACAATCCCTGCTAGATTGTGTTTGTTTAACATCAAGTGAAATTTTTTATATTTATTTGTATAATCCATACTGGATGACGCTAGCTGAACACAAGGGAAACGTGGGCTTTAGTTTTCGTTTCGCCAATCTGTGCCTAGATATAGAAAGGTGGTTGGTGAAACGTTAAACCTCGTCTCTCCTTTAATCTGCACGATATAATGCTAGATGAAAATTATTAAAAATAAATGAGTTTGAACAGTATTTATTTATCCATAATATGTCATACAGCAAGTAAATAGTGATAAACTCACTAACATATAAGTTATGAAACCTATTATGAATGGTGTGTTAGTCGCTAACTAAATTATATTTCTGCTAACCATCTTTTCCATTGTGCAACAACAGAATTTCGCACCCAAACACCGGGATTTGACTGTCACTCTTATAAAGCACCCGTAATCCGAACGTGTAAAATAAGACCTAAGATTCACAGTTTGACGCCAGTGTCACTTGGTCGCTGCTGACTTTCCTTTTCCAACACGTTATCATAAAGTAAATTAAATATTCGATGTAAGTGCATCTTCTGGAACTGTTTCTAACTGTCATCAGCTTAAGTTAGGCCTCTTTGCGGATAAAAATCTCATCCGATTCTTACTTTTTCCTTTACTCAGTGATAAAAGTATTCAGCACTGAAAGTTCTGTTTATGATTTATTGTTTTTACATGCATGTTATGTACAAGTTTGATTCGCCCTCTTCGAGTGGAATTCGAAACTCGGGATTTTTCTCGTTTAGGAAAATGTATCTGTAAAAACCGTCATGAATAATTAAGATCTGGTCCCTTACTTATCTAACTTCATTTTTAGCATTAATTCGAATTAATTTCGTGCATACCATAAACTAAAAACATCGCATTAAAACAGATATTTATAATCATATACAATATATCTCCCATATCTGTTAAACCAGCAGCATAATCAGAGCTCGTGTTTCTAAACTCAATATGTCTACAGCTCTACAACAAAAATATTTGTTGTAAGCGTTAATTATTTTCTTGTTTCACTAGGAAAAACAAAACAAAAGAATCTAATTCAAATATTTTGTGCAGTAGTAACAACACAGAACTATATTAATTATTCCAGGAGATCCGTACATTCCACTGTTTATACACTTCTGTTGTCTTTAAATCCCTACATTCCACTGTTTATAAACTTCTGTTGTCTGAAGTGAATACAAAGGTTTCTTCCACAGTATGAAATATGTTTTTCGAAAATTTATGTTCTTGAGTTTCATTAAATGATTAAATATTCTAAATAATTATAACCATGAGGTGACAACACTCTTATTGAAAACCTTGGTGTCTGTCCGAGAGTGACTCTGTCATCATTATGTAACTAGCTAAAACATCTACCTGTCTGAACTACACATGTTACCTAAAACATCTACCTGTCTGAACTATACATATTACCTAAAACATCTACTTGTTTAAACTATACATATTACCTAAAACATCTACTTGTCTAAACTATACATATTACCTAAAACATCTTCTTGTCTAAACTATACATATTACCTAAAACATCTACTTGTCTAAACTATACATATTACCTAAAACATCTACTTGTCTAAACTATACATATTACCTAAAACATCTTCTTGTCTAAACTATACATATTACCTAAAACATCTACTTGTCTAAACTATACATATTACCTGAAACATCTACTTGTTTAAACTATACATATTACCTAAAACATCTACTTGTTTAAACTATACATATTACCTAAAACATCTACTTGTTTAAACTATACATATTAACTAAAACATCTACTTCTCTAAACTATACATATTAACTAAAACGTCTACTTGTCTAAACTATACATGTTACCTAAAACATCTACTTGTTTAAACTATACATATTAACTAAAACATCTACTTCTCTAAACTATACATATTAACTAAAACGTCTACTTGTCTAAACTATACATATTACCTAAAACATCTACTTGTCTAAACTATAATATTACCTGAAACATCTACTTGTTTAAACTATACATATTACCTAAAACATCTACATGTCTAAACTATACATATTACCTAAAACATCTACTTGTTTAAACTATACATATTACCTAAAACATCTTCTTGTCTAAACTATACATATTACCTAAAACATCTACTTGTCTAAACTATACATATTACCTGAAACATCTACTTGTTTAAACTATACATATTACCTAAAACATCTACTTCTCTAAACTATACATGTTACCTAAAACATCTACTTGTTTAAACTATACATATTAACTAAAACATCTACTTGTCTAAACTATACATATTACCTGAAACATCTACTTGTTTAAACTATACATATTACCTAAAACATCTACTTCTCTAAACTATACATGTTACCTAAAACATCTACTTCTCTAAACTATACATGTTACCTAAAACATCTACTTCTCTAAACTATACATGTTACCTAAAACATCTACTTGTTTAAACTATACATATTAACTAAAACATCTACTTGTCTAAACTATACATATTACCTAAAACATCTACTTCTCTAAACTATACATGTTACCTAAAACATCTACTTCTCTAAACTATACATGTTACCTAAAACATCTACTTCTCTAAACTATACATGTTACCTAAAACATCTACTTCTCTAAACTATACATGTTACCTAAAACATCCACTTGTTTAAACTATACATATTAACTAAAACATCTACTTGTCTAAACTATACATATTACCTGAAACATCTACTTGTTTAAACTATACATATTACCTAAAACATCTACTTGTGTAAACTATACATATTACCTAAAACATCTACTTGTCTAAACTATACATATTACCTGAAACATCTACTTGTTTAAACTATACATATTACCTAAAACATCTACTTGTTTAAACTATACATATTACCTAAAACATCTACTTGTTTAAACTATACATATTAACTAAAACATCTACTTCTCTAAACTATACATATTAACTAAAACGTCTACTTGTCTAAACTATACATGTTACCTAAAACATCTACTTGTTTAAACTATACATATTAACTAAAACATCTACTTCTCTAAACTATACATATTAACTAAAACGTCTACTTGTCTAAACTATACATGTTACCTAAAACATCTACTTGTTTAAACTATACATATTAACTAAAACATCTACTTCTCTAAACTATACATATTAACTAAAACGTCTACTTGTCTAAACTATACATATTACCTAAAACATCTACTTGTCTAAACTATAATATTACCTGAAACATCTACTTCTCTAAACTATACATATTACCTAAAACATCTACTTCTCTAAACTATACATGTTACCTAAAACATCTACTTGTTTAAACTATACATATTACCTAAAACATCTACTTGTTTAAACTATACATATTACCTGAAACATCTACTTGTTTAAACTATACATATTACCTAAAAAACCTACTTCTCTAAACTATACATGTTACCTAAAACATCTACTTGTTTAAACTATACATATTAACTAAAACATCTACTTCTCTAAACTATACATATTAACTAAAACGTCTACTTGTCTAAACTATACATATTACCTAAAACATCTACTTGTCTAAACTATAATATTACCTGAAACATCTACTTGTTTAAACTATACATATTACCTAAAACATCTACTTCTCTAAACTATACATGTTACCTAAAACATCTACTTGTTTAAACTATACATATTAACTAAAACATCTACTTCTCTAAACTATACATATTAACTAAAACGTCTACTTGTCTAAACTATACATGTTACCTAAAACATCTACTTCTCTAAACTATACATGTTACCTAAAACATCTACTTCTCTAAACTATACATGTTACCTAAAACATCTACTTCTCTAAACTATACATGTTACCTAAAACATCCACTTGTTTAAACTATACATATTAACTAAAACATCTACTTGTCTAAACTATACATATTACCTGAAACATCTACTTGTTTAAACTATACATATTACCTAAAACATCTACTTGTGTAAACTATACATATTACCTAAAACATCTACTTGTCTAAACTATACATATTACCTGAAACATCTACTTGTTTAAACTATACATATTACCTAAAACATCTACTTGTTTAAACTATACATATTACCTAAAACATCTACTTGTTTAAACTATACATATTAACTAAAACATCTACTTCTCTAAACTATACATATTAACTAAAACGTCTACTTGTCTAAACTATACATGTTACCTAAAACATCTACTTGTTTAAACTATACATATTAACTAAAACATCTACTTCTCTAAACTATACATATTAACTAAAACGTCTACTTGTCTAAACTATACATGTTACCTAAAACATCTACTTGTTTAAACTATACATATTAACTAAAACATCTACTTCTCTAAACTATACATATTAACTAAAACGTCTACTTGTCTAAACTATACATATTACCTAAAACATCTACTTGTCTAAACTATAATATTACCTGAAACATCTACTTCTCTAAACTATACATATTACCTAAAACATCTACTTCTCTAAACTATACATGTTACCTAAAACATCTACTTGTTTAAACTATACATATTACCTAAAACATCTACTTCTCTAAACTATACATATTAACTAAAACGTCTACTTGTCTAAACTATACATATTACCTAAAACATCTACTTGTCTAAACTATAATATTACCTGAAACATCTACTTGTTTAAACTATACATATTACCTAAAACATCTACTTCTCTAAACTATACATGTTACCTAAAACATCTACTTGTTTAAACTATACATATTAACTAAAACATCTACTTCTCTAAACTATACATATTAACTAAAACGTCTACTTGTCTAAACTATACATATTACCTAAAACATCTACTTGTCTAAACTATAATATTACCTGAAACATCTACTTGTCTAAACTATAATATTACCTGAAACATCTACTTGTCTAAACTATAATATTACCTGAAACATCTACTTGTCTAAACAATACATATTACCTGAAACATCTACTTGTCTAAACTATACATATAACCTAATACATCTACTTGTCTAAACTATACATATTACGTAAAACATCTACTTGTGTAAACTATACATATTAACTAAAACATCTACTTGTCTAAACTATACATATTACCTGAAACATCTACTTGTCTAAACTATACATATTATCTGAAACATCTACTTGTTTGAACTACACATATTACCTGAAACATCTACTTGTCTAAACTATAATATTACCTAAAACATCTACTTGTCTAAACAATACATATTACCTGAAACATCTACTTGTCTAAACTATACATATTACCTAAAACATCTACTTGTTTAAACTATACATATTACCTAAAACATCTACTTGTTTGAACTACACATATTAGCTAAAACATCTACTTGTTAAAACTACACATATTAGCTAAAACATCTACTTGTCTAAACTATACATATAATCTAAAACATCTACTTGTCCAAACTATACATACGCTGTTCCTAATTCACCTTGTATGTTAGGACGACTGGTTTGGGTGTTAATACTTTTAGTAAAATAAAGTAGAGTGAAATGTTACGACCTCACGTTATATTCGGGTTAACAAACAGAAAGTTTACAACTAACAGTGAAGAGAGGAGAGTAGAAACGGTATTGCTGTGTTGGAAGTATATGTTAGTTTATTTATTAGTATAGGTGTAAAGATGTTTCTGAGGGTGTTGGAAGTATATGTTAGGTTATTTATTAGTATAGGTGTAAAGATGTTTCTGTGGGTGTTTGAAGTATATGTTAGGTTATTTATTAGTATAGGTGTAAAGATGTTTCTGTGGGTGTTTGAAGTATATGTTAGGTTATTTATTAGTATAGGTGTAAAGATGTTTCTGTGGGTGTTTGAAGTATATGTTAGGTTATTTATTAGTATAGGTGTAAAGATGTTTCTGTGGGTGTTTGAAGTATATGTTAGGTTATTTATTAGTATAGGTGTAAAGATGTTTCTGTGGGTGTTTGAAGTATATGTTAGGTTATTTATTAGTATAGGTGTAAAGATGTTTCTGTGGGTGTTTGAAGTATATGTTAGGTTATTTATTAGTATAGGTGTAAAGATGTTTTTTTATATTGGTTTTAGTTGTTGTATAAATAAAGCTTGTTAAATTTTGCCTTTATTATTGATACATTCCCTTAATCAGTATCTAGATGTTTTCTATGGTGGTGTTGTGTTTATTTGATTTGCAGTGTTCTTTTATGTTCTTTGAATCTGGTTTTCATTTTTCTACTTGTTTCTCCAATATAGAAGTCGTGACAGTTATCACATTGTATTTTATAAATTATGTTAGTGTTGTGTTTGTCAGTGTGGTTTTTACATAGTATAGACCTCAGTTTTGTGCCTGGTTTTTGAATAAATTTGGCGTTTACGGAAATGTCGTGTTTTGTTATAGGGTTTTTTTTCCAAATGTTGGTATACAACAGTGTAAAGTTTTGAAGTTTGTTGTATCCTGGGATTTGTTGTTGTTTAATTGTTGCTGGTGTGTACGAATAATTTTATCAACAGTTTTTGGAAGAAGTTTCTTGATGTTGATGAAGTGTTGTTTTATTTTGTTGATTTCATTGTTAATGTTATGAAGTGAACATAGTTTTGTGATCACGAGGTTAAGAAATGATATTTGATTGCTTTCTTCCTGTTCACATGTGAAGTTAAAGTTGGGATATATAGAGTTAACACGATTGAAAAAAACTAAGTGTGTGTTCTGTAGATGTGAATCAAGCATTTGTATCATCAACATACCTGTACCAGTATAGTGGTGGATGGAAGGCTGAATTCATCGCTTGAGTTTCAATCTGTGTCATAAAAATGTTGACTAAAACTGGTGACAAGGGATTTCCCAAACTTAATAACCTAATATCTTACTGCAACGCCCCCTACAATCCCGTACCAGTTTACACTCTCGTTCCCAAGGTCAATTGGAAACTTTCTCTTTGTTCACCTTAAGAGGATTATTACCTTATTCTCTTCTTTATTAATAAAAGTATTAATACCAATACCAGCCGTCCGGAGATATATTTTTACTAAAGTCATTTTCTCGTCATCACGAATCACGAAAGGCCAACCGTATATATCACTCATCAGTTCCACTTAAACACCGAATACCACGTGCTCGTTGTTTCCACAAGCTACTTATCTTCAAACTAATTAGAATAGCAAGTGTTAAATGGCTGATCTCAAATTGGATTAAACAATTTCTTATTAAATACCTTTATCTGTGTTAATAAATTAAATCTGGTAATGTTTATTCTGTTTATTCGCTAAAAATACAATGAAAATTACTCTTTTATAATTTAAATTTGAAGTTTAAATAATAGATAAAAAAAATAAATACTGGTTTTTTCACTCTATCTCTTGAAGAATATTTTCTGAGTTCAATTGAGTTCCCCAAGTTTGGGTTCAGATGGTATTGACTATAGAAACTTAAGTTCTAGGTTTTTTATGTATATATTCTATTACGTTTACTCCGTCTATCTATTTATCCACCCATCGGGACACGTATGATTTTTTCAATCTTTAAATAAACATATAACAGTTAAATAAGTATCTAATTTAAGACAGGAATTTAATTCCATATTATTTGATTTCTGGCCAGATCTCTGAAGGCTTCACAGTATAATTAACTGGACACTTTACTTGTCACATTGTATTAGTACTCTGCTTGAAATCTTATTTAACTAACCGCCATTTTTACTTCTGGACAAATTTGAAAGAATTTTCCAAAATGATCAGCAAAAAACATTTAATAATTTGGTAATTAATTTAATAAAATTTGTTGCTATCAAACTTCTTTAAGTTTCAGTTAAATCTCAGTCGGAACAAACCTCAACTCTTTGTGGCTCTCCAGCCTTTCCCACAAACCTAAACAAAGGTCTTCTGTATGCATGTAGCCGTCCCTAATATTCAAGTTATAGATTAGAAATTATCTAATCAACAATACCACCAACTTCTCAAATCTGATAAAATTTGATTTCACATTAATTTTACAACACACTAATGGCCCCAAAGAGCAGAGAGCGTTTTCACAGCAAGTAGCCGTGAACTTCAAGTATCACATTTACAGTCAACGCCTTAGTGTTCTCAAATGTATTAACTGTTGCGTGTCAGTAATGCTCTGATCTAATGAATTTACTCTATATTTAAAAGGGAGATAAGATAATGGAGAGCGACTAGATGTCCGCAGCTTTCTTCATGTTCATCCTTGCTTTTCATCATCCTTGTTTTCTTCTTCACGAAGTATTCAGTGCGTTTATTGTTGATGAGAGCTGTAGCAATGAATCCTCATTTTCGGTATTATGAAACTTTAAATGGGTGAAGAACCAAACACACTCGGGTGTTTAACATACTGAGAGATACTAGCAATATTATAAAAGGTATGAAATAATATATAACATCCATTTACAATGCGAACGTTCAGCTGAGGAAAGTAATTCCCTGGCACAAACTGAATGGAATATATAATACAGCGTTCACGTGTTTTTCTTGGAAGTAACATTGTCAAAAGAGCTCGTTCCTTTTGCTCGCGGTGCGCTGTGAAAGATCTCTTCTTCCAGCATGCGCTGGTATTTAAAGAAGCAGACATCGCCTTGGTCCATTCTCTTATCGCTATACCCGAAGTACAACACAACGATAGAAGTTTCTTCAAGCAGACCAACTGTACGATGTTTCTTTAATTAGTGTTGAACTGAAACGAAGCTTTCGGTCACGTTAAGTAAAGTCACGAGATAACTTATGTCGCCGCTCAACAAACATATTTCAAACTTTGCTGTTTGTGTTAAATAAACTCATAAAGATCATAAATTATCCATTATTCCTTTTCCACGTCGGAAATAGTCTACTGTAGATTAGTAAATATAAATTTGGAGACAATACAAAAAGAAAAATATTTTATTAACGATGTATTAAAACTTGATGATAGGTAAGTTTGAAGACTTATGAATAGCAAGTTTCATAAGACAATTAAGAAATACGCATTGGTGTAAATCGTGGAAAATGTAGAGCTAACACTAACACTACAGAACTGGTTAAAGTGTGGAACTAACACACACTATATGCAGCAATAACTCTGAAGGCTTGTGACATAAAAAATAGGTTTCAGTATCCAAGGTGGGAAGAATACATATAGTCCATTGAATGGCATGAAACTGCGTAACAAATATTATTTTAGGTTTAAAAATAAGACAAAAATAACAATAAATATTGTGTAGTAATTGAATTCAAACATCCTCGATACATTTCGAGGCATACTGTATCAACTACAAGAAAGCTCTAAAAGCAGCATCAAATGCTGCGTAAATTGGACGACCAATAGATATGAAACCAGACAAAGTTAATTACTATCGTACTGAGTATGACGTAAATCAGTTAACATTCCTGAAACAATGAGCGATGGGAAACTTTTGTGTCCAAAACAGACTCTTTTGATTAATATGAAAGGCAAACCATGATGAAGGTAGTCAGTTTCCAAGGTGAGGTCTTACTCCATCTACTGGTAGTACATTAATGATGCTGTTGAAACATATGAGTTGAAAAATGAATTAAAGAGAAATATAAGAAAACATATATCCTGAGCGCTTTTTTTCTTCATAAGGGATAAATCACTTTGCCTCTGATTTTCATAAAATATCCTCGAAATGATATAAGTAGCGTTTCTTCAGCTTTGTTTAAATTAAAAACATATATCATGTCAATAAATTCATCTGTTCTGTCACATCTTTCATAATAAGATTCTGTAAAACAATAGGATCACGAAGTTGGTCAATTTGACCGAAGATACATGAAGCTACACTTATTTATTTTCAGCCTTATGTTCCCAATAAGTCCGTCTTTACTAAATATTGTTAACTAAATAACGTTATGTTTCTACTACTCAAATGTAAATCAATGAAATTAGTTTTATCCCTTTGCATTAAAAATATAAAATGTGCAATTTTTAAATTTCTTCAATAACTAAAGACATAACTTCAAGCATCAGTGTGTAACTTGGTTATTGAAAACGTTATTACATTACTTCATAAGTACAAACATTAGTATATATTTTGGTAGTAAAGTCATAATTGCAGGCATTAGTACATAGCTTGGTGATACACTGCTCCAAAATCTTAAGGCCAATGAACATAAAGAAAAACATGCATTTTGCGTTGTTAGACTCAACTATTTATTTGAGTAGAGCTTCGAAAGATGAAACTAAGAAAAGGGAAAATAAAAATAAAAAACATTTTTAGCATTTAATAGGGAAAATGTGACCACTATAAAATTAGCCTAAATATTAGCTGGTCAAAAGTTTAACACCATACCAAAAAAAAAGTCTCAAACAGGATAGGAAATGCCCAACAAGAGGTCTCAGTAGTGAGTTGCACGGCCTTCATTGCGAATAACTGCAAACATTCGCTTTTGCGTGGTCGATATAAGCGCTTACAGAAGGCTGGCTGGAATGTTATTGCAAGTGGTGAAGATGGCATCACGAAGATCGTGCACTGTTTGGAATTGATGCCCATTTCTATAGACTTACATTGCCATCCACCTCCAAACATTTTCAACGGGGTTCAATTCGTGAGAACACGCTGGATGGTCCAAAAGAATCATGTTATTCGCCAAGAAAACGCTGAATTCCAACGTTGTGTTGCTGAAAGATCCAGTCATTTCTACACAAGCGAGGGCCTTCAGTCAATAAGGACGCTCTCTCCAACATGCCAATTTAGCCAGCTGCTGTTTGACGCCCCTGTATAACCTGAATCTCCAATGTTCTATAGAAGGAGAAAGCACTCGGGATCATAATAGAACCTCCTCCACTGTGTCGTGCAGAAAATGTCTCTGGTGGGAAATCCTTATCGTGCCACTAACGTTGGAAGACATCTAGACCATCCAGGTTAATGTTTTCCTGATCAGAGAACAAAACTTTCTTCCACTTTTGTAGTCCCATGTTTGGTGCTTCTCAGCAAAGTTTAACCGAGCTGTTTCGTGGTGTGGAAGGAGGCGTGGCCTTTGAAGACGTTTACGGTTTTAAAAGCATTTCACTCGTATATGCCGTCTTATTGTTCCTGAGCTGCATTCTGTGTCCGTAAGAGCCTTAATCTGTTTCGACGATCGGCTGATGTCTTGCCGGACAATCCGTCGAATCCTCCCGCTCAACGTCGGTGAAATTTTCTTTGTCCGACCAGTTGAAATTCTCGTTCCGTATCCTTCAGTTTTATTACGCCCAATCTCACCAGCGATAGCACGTTGAGAGAGATCTTGCTTTTGCAGTTCGACAATTCTGCCACGTTCAAACTCTGTCAAATTTTAGTCTTTGCCATATTTCTACCAAATGTAACACAGGAGATGTCAGTGGGAGATGTTAACAATGCTAATGTTGGAACACAAATAACTAAATTTCGTTACGTGTTTACCGATTAACGCTTCGTTTCAGTTTAGTCTTAAACTTTTGACCAGCTAGCATTTAGGCTAATTTCAGTGTTCACATTTTCCATATTAAATGCTAAAAAAGGTATTTTTATATTACCTTTTCTTAGTTTCAATTTGTCAAAGCTCTACTCAAATAAATAGTTGAATCTAACAACGCAAAATACATATTTTTTCTTTATGTTCATTGGCCTTAAAATTTTGGCCAGCAGTGTATGTACAACTCTAATAACTTTTACATTTTATTTTTTATACCTACCAAATTATCATTGTTATTAATATTTCATTTTATTAATAAAATTACTATTTGCTTTATTGCCCTCTCCCTGAGACATTAATATATATATATTTAAAAAAAATTGATCATTGTGTCAAGACAAAGAAAGCTTCAAGAGTCAAGTGAGCAAAATAAATCACATTTATGTTTGATTTATCGAGACTGAAATAGTTCTTTGAATCTTGACTCAGACTTAAACTGATTTAATTTGTTTGTATGATTGGTTTTATTTGTATATCTCTCGCTCTAAGTTATAAAAGTATGTGTTTTTATAGCAAAGCCACATCGGGCTATTTGCTAAACCCACCAATGGGAATCGAAACCCTGATTTTAGTGTTGTAATTCCGTAAACTTACCGCTGTACTAGCGAGGGCAGTTATAAAATCGTTTTGCTATTTTAACACCACCTGACAATCTGCCATTATTTCTATTTATACACTTTGTCCAAATTTAATTATTATTTATCCGATTTATTAAGATATTCTTGGACAGTGAACAAATATAAAACTATATGCTGATATTATGTCTTGTCTATCTAAAGAAGGTGGTTAACTCGAAACCGGGTTTCGATACCCGTGGTGGGCAAAGCACAAAACTCTTTTTGTGTAGTTTCGTGCTTAACCATAAACAAACAAACTACACACAACTTAATCTAGTTATAGTATACAATAATAATTTTAATTTATCTTTAGAAACTGTGGTGTCTTAGAGTCTTAGGAAATTACACTACAAATCATACTCAGTTGTCCAAGTTCCGATTACAACAGTGGTTTTGCATGCTACAACTGTTCCTTGAACGTAGTTTACTGTAAGTAGTGACCAGTTTAAGAAAAAGACTTTCAACGTGACCTAAGTCTCTAAAAATCCCAATTTGAAAAACTTTGGCTGGAATTTTCATCCGTTTCAATTGAGGTAAACTTCAGTTATATATCCCACGAATTACAAAAATCACAAAACCATATACTGCTGCATACAATACATTCCTGACAGCAAACAAATAACCAACAATTGGCAAAAACTAGTAACAAAATACGACATTCCAGTTAATACCAAATTTATTCAAAAACCACGCACAAAACTGAGGTCTATACTGTGTAAGAACTACACTGACAAACACCGCAATAACATTATTTATAAAATACAATGTGATAACGGCCACGACTTTTATATTGGAGAAACAAGTAAAAAAATGGAAACCAGATTCAAAGAACATAAAATGTCACCTTCAGACGTTTTCGAACACTGCAAATCAAATAAACACAACATAACCATAGAAAACATCCAAATACTAAATATAGAAAGAAATGCAAAATAAAGAAACTTTACTTATACAACAACTCAAGCCCAAAATAAACCAATACAAAGGAACACCTTTATACTTACCGTATTTTCCGGTTAATAAGCCGAGGCCAATTTTAAGCTCTGAAAATGAGGGTTTTTGCTTATTACCGCCCAATAACCCGAGGCCATTTTTAAGAAGTGACAAGTTTCTTCAAAATGATTTCTTAGTCTCGTTTCAGCGTCAGCACGCATGTTGTGTGTGATCATTGGTGTTCTGTAGTAAAGCAGAATGTGTCGTATTGAGACAGAGATGGAATCAATATGTCATTAGTTATTGGCTCCACTCACTTTAATTAGGTAACCAATGAAATTCCAGAATTTTTACTCAGTAATTAAAATCACTAACCCAGGGTATAAATATCAGGGGTAGGTAGTGGGAGTTTATCATTGTACCGTCAAAAGCCAAAGATGTCTACACCTGCAAAAAAAGAATGCGTTATGATGCTGCTTGTAAACTGAAAGTAGTAGAGCTAGCCTTAAAACCTCAAATATGAATGCCGCTCGCCATTACTGTGTGAATGAAAAACAGGTCCGTGAATGGAAGAAAGCATTTCTAGGAATACATGTTATTCGTAATGTATAGACCTTCTTCTATTAATAGATAAAGTTTATTCAACTGAAACAACTCTGCCGTAACTGTGAGATCAAAGGTATGATTTTGGGGCCGATTTTGGTCTTCGCAATTTTTTGGTCCAAAGCTTGTGATTGGCCAATAAGCCGACCCCCAAAAATCAGGTCCAAAATTTAGGGCCAGAAATTCGGCTTATTAGGCGGAAAATAGGGTATATTAAAAATATAATTAAACATCTAATCACACCCTCTCCATTCCTACACTCAGTTACACAATATCCTTTAAACATGTGGTCAACTATCGGTCAGTTACTTCTTTCTTTCTTTGTGAACCTGACGTTGACTGAAGAAGGTCGAAACGTTGTTTGCTTCTCTACATAATTTTTTCTTAACACAAATCAGCCGTTTTACATATATAAATGCATGTGTTTATCACTTCACTTTATACCTGTTATATCAATTAAAAATCAGTCAAACCCAATCTTTATATGATTAAAAACATGTTCCCAGTTCCCCTTAAGTTATGAGACTGAAATCATTCTTAGTAATTCATAAATAACCATTACATTTCTCCATTTTATCTGAACCATTTCGGTATTTCCATAATAACCTTTTGTTTTCCTATCTTACAAATTCCTTTCAATATTTCCATAATAATATTTTGTTTTCCTATCTCATAAATTCCTCTCAACATTTCCGTAATACCTTTTTGTTTTCGTATCTTACAAATTGCTCTCAATATTTTCATAATAACCTTTTGTTTTCCAAGCTTAAAAATTCCTTTCAATATTTCCATAATAAGCTCTTGTTTTCCTATCTTACAAATTCCTCTCAATATTTCCATAATACCTTTTGTTTTCATATCTTACAAATTGTTCTCAATATTTCCATAATAACCTTTTGTTTACAACTTATAAATTCCTTTCAATATTTCCATAATAACCTTCTGTTTTCCTATTTTATAAATTCCTTTCAATATTTCCATGTCAATATTTCAAATTCGCCATGTTACAAGCCAGCAACTAATCAAATTTAATCTTTAAGCTTCCAAGGTGACCAATTTGTATCACTTTAAATAATTTCTTAATACCCTTTCATTTTCTCCATATTATGATACTCTAACCTTGTGAATCATTTCACATATTTAAAATATCTGTTTATTAAATACTTTATCAACTGTGTTTCTGAACTACAACTTAATATCATTCGTAAATTGAGAAAAATAACGCAACCAAAAGAAAAATTTAATATTTATAAATATTTATCTTTAAAATATCTTGGTAGAAATTCAAAATCTAGATTTTTCAATAAGCGTTAAAGTAATATTCGGTTTCATTGCAACAAGAAACAGTTTACGAATTATGATTATTTTGACACGTGGTTTAAAGCATGAAAAATGATACAACTAAGTGAAATTTAAACCGTATTGAAAGAGCAAGCAACAAAGTTCATTAGATATTAAAGCTATTTAGTATTATCAAACTGGTTTAAAAGTAGAAGTGAACAAGTCGTCCTGTTTTCACTTGGAACATTATCACACATATGTAGGATCTGGCAACACTTAAAAAGACCAAAAACTTAATATTATCCAGTTTATACAAATATATAAAAGGTATCACGGACACAAGTCCGTGTAAAAGATTAAAGAACATTTAGCAAGAAGAGAGCGAAACACCAAAAACAACACACACGTCACGTTATTGTTTGTTTGTTTGTTTTGGAATTTCGCACAAAGCTAGCCGAGAGCTATCTGTGCTAGCCGTCCCTAATTTAGCAGTGTAAGACTAGAGGGAAGGAAGCTAGTCATCACCACCCACCGCCAACTCTTGGGCTACTCTTTTACAAACGAATAGTGGGATTGACCGTCACATTATACACCCACACGGCTGGGAGGGCGAGCATGTTTAGCGCGACCCTCGGATTACGAGTCGCACGCCTCACGCGCTTGGCCATGCCAGGACCACGTCACGTTAAAAATCACAAAAATCGTAATCTTCACCAATAGTATGGATATGTAACTAACAACATATAAGTTATGTTAAAATCACAACAAACCCACTCATCACCTAAACTAAGAAAAAGTAACTAGTAATATCTAATTTATCTTAAACTCCACAACAATCCAATTTTTTACCTATACTAAGAATATCAAACGAACAATAAAAAAGTTATGCTAAACTCCTCAACAATCTCATTACCAATAGAAAGAATAGGTAACAAAAAATATATGTTTTGTTAAATACCACAACAATCGTAGTCTTTACCTACAATAACAAAATGTAACTAACAATATCTAAGTTATATTAAACTCCACAACAAACCTACTCCTTACCTACTCTAAGAATATGTATCTACCGTAACATAAGTTAGGTAAAGCATCACGACACTCCCACTATACACCTATTCGAAGAATATGTGACTAACAATATATAAACTTATTTTAATCACCACAACAATCGTAATCTTAGCCATATATAAGTTACGTTAAACACAACAAAAATCCTAATATTTACGTAATGTTATGTTAAACAATCACAACATAGAATAAACATCACAAAGATCGTCTCTCTTAGCCTACAGTAAGAATATATAAATAACAATATATATTATGTTGAAAATCATAACAATCCTAGTCATTACCTGCAGTGAGAAAATATAAACAACAATATGTAAGCTATACTAAACAGCACAACAATTCTAGTCTTTACCAACAGTAAGAATATGTAGCAAACAATATATAAGTTACATTAAACAACACAACAATCCCAGTCTTTACTTAGAGTAAGAATATGTAACTAACAATAAGTAAATTATGTTAAACAATCCTAATATTTACCTATAGTAAGAATATGTCACTAAAAATATAAAGTTTATGTTAAACATCACAACAATTCCACTCGTCACCTATACTAAGAATGTGTAACTAACGCTACATAAGTTATGTTAAACACCTGAACAATCTCAGTCACTAACTGTATTATGAATATGTAATTAACAATATTTAAAATATGTTAAACACCACAACAATCCTAGTCTTAACATGTAGTAAGAATAGGTACCTAGCAATATATAGGTTATTTTAAACATTAAAACAATCCCACTTGTCACCAAAACCAGGAATATGAAACTAACAACAACATATAGGTCACCACTAAACACCATAACAGTCCCTGTCATCTCACATTGTAACAATATGTATCTAATGATACCTAACTTGCATTAAATATCACAACAATACTTGTCTTTACCAATTCTAATAACATTTAACTAAAATTTTATTAGGTGTGTTAAATATTACAACAATCCTACTTGTAACCTATAGTAATAACATGTAACTAAAAATATGTAATTTATATTAAGCACAACAACAATCCTACTCCTTACTTAGAGTAAGAATACGTAACTAAAAATACATAAGTTACACGAAACACCACAACCATCCTGAATTTTACGAATTGTAACAATATATAACTTAGGACAAACACAACAAAAATACTAATCTTTACCTATGGTAAGAATATGCAACTAACAATATATAAGTTATGTTAAACTCCTCAACAATCCTTCTCATTACCAGTAGTAAGAATAGGTAACGAATAATATATGTTATGTTAAATACCACAACAATCGTAGTCTTTACCTACAATAACAAAATGTAACTAACAATACCCAAGTTATATTAAACTCCACAACAAACCTACTCCTTACCTACTCTAAGAATATGTATCTACCGTTACATAAGTTAGGTAAAGCATCACGACACTCCCACTAGTCGCCTATTCGAAGAATATGTGACTAACAATATATAAACTTATTTTAATCACCACAACAATCGTAGTCTTAGCCATATATAAGTTACGTTAAACACAACAAAAATCCTAATCTTTACGTAATGTTATGTTAAACAATCACAACATATAATAAACATCACAGGAATCGTCTCTGTTAACATACAGTGAGAATATGTCAATAACAATGTATAAATTATGTTAAACAACACAACAATCATAGTCTTAACGATAGTAAGAATATGTAGCAAACAATATATAAGTTATATTAAATAACACAACAATTCTAGTCTTTACCTATAGCAAGAATATGTAACTAACAACATTTAAGTTACTTTAAACATCATAACAACCGTAGTCTTTATCTTGAGTAACAATATGTAACTAACGATACATAAGTTATGTTAAACACAACAACAATCCCTCTCCTTAACTGTAGCACAATTTTATAACAGTTGTATTGATGACAAACCAAGAAATGTCTCATGGACGTAGTTGTATTGATAACACTACACAAACCAAGAAATGTCTCATGGACGTAGTTGTATTGATAACATACACAAACCAAGAAATGTCTCATGGACGTAGTTGTATTGATAACAGTACACAAACCAAGAAGTGTCTCATGGACGTAGTTGTATTGATAACATACACAAACCAAGAAATGTCTCACGGACGTAGTTGTATTGATAACACTACACAAACCAAGAAATGTCTCATGGACGTAGTTGTATTGATAACATACACAAACCAAGAAATTTCTCACGGACGTAGTTGTATTGATAACACTACACAAACCAAGAAATGTCTCATGGACGTAGTTGTATTGATAACACTACACAAACCAAGAAATGTCTCACGGACGTAGTTGTATTGATAACATACACAAACCAAGAAATGTCTCATGGACGTAGTTGTATTGATAACATACACAAACCAAGAAATGTCTCACGGACGTAAAGGTTTTTATCTACGTTTCGTACACATATTGCTTCCTGTTCGGCACCTGTAACATCTTGAGTGCCATCAACCATTAGTGCAAACATTAAAATATAACAATAGTTGTATTATCAGTATACATCAGTATATAACAATAGTTGTATTATCAGTATACATCAGTATATAACAATAGTTGTATTATCAGTATACATCAGTATATAACAATAGTTGTATTATCAGTATACATCAGTATATAACAATAGTTGTATTATCAGTATACATCAGTATATAACAATAGTTGTATCATCAGTATACATCAGTATATAACAATAGTTGTATCATCAGTATACATCAGTGTATAACAATAGTTGTATTATCAGAATACATCAGTATATAACAATAGTTGTATTATCAGTATACATCAGTATATAACAATAGTTGTATTATCAGTATACATCAGTATATAACAATAGTTGTATTATCAGTATACATCAGTATATAACAATAGTTGTATTATCAGTATACATCAGTATATAACAATAGTTGTATTATCAGTATACATCAGTATATAACAATAGTTGTATTATCAGTATACATCAGTATATAACAATAGTTGTATTATCAGTATACATCAGTATATAACAATAGTTGTATTATCAGTATACATCAGTATATAACAATAGTTGTATTATCAGTATACATCAGTATATAACAATAGTTGTATTATCAGTATACATCAGTATATAACAATAGTTGTATTATCAGTATACATCAGTATATAACAATAGTTGTATCATCAGTATACATCAGTATATAACAATAGTTGTATCATCAGTATACATCAGTATATAACAATAGTTGTATCATCAGTATACATCAGTGTATAACAATAGTTGTATTATCAGAATACATCAGTATATAACAATAGTTGTATTATCAGTATACATCAGTATATAACAATAGTTGTATTATCAGTATACATCAGTATATAACAATAGTTGTATTATCAGTATACATCAGTATATAACAATAGTTGTATTATCAGTATACATCAGTATATAACAATAGTTGTATTATCAGTATACATCAGTGTATAACAATAGTTGTATTATCAGTATACATCAGTGTATAACAATAGTTGTATTATCAGAATACATCAGTATATAACAATAGTTGTATTATCAGTATACATCAGTATATAACAATAGTTGTATTATCAGTATACATCAGTATATAACAATAGTTGTATTATCAGTATACATCAGTATATAACAATAGTTGTATTATCAGTATACATCAGTATATAACAATAGTTGTATTATCAGTATACATCAGTATATAACAATAGTTGTATTATCAGTATACATCAGTATATAACAATAGTTGTATCATCAGTATACATCAGTATATAACAATAGTTGTATTATCAGTATACATCAGTATATAACAATAGTTGTATTATCAGTATACATCAGTATATAACAATAGTTGTATTATCAGTATACATCAGTATATAACAACATATAACAATAGATACATTATCAATGTATAACATTATTTATATTACCAGTACATAACAATAGTTATATTATCAGTGTATAGCAATGGGAAACTTCAAAACTAATATTCTTGTTTGTCAAGAACAATTGTTGAAACTTTGTTTTATATTTTATTTTAATCGAAGTTTTAATACCTATACCAGCCCTCTTGATAATACATTGTTTCTTGTGTCTGCTACACCAGAGTCCGTTCGTCCAATGTTTATATCTATCTTCAGGCTATGTCTCTTCTTTGTGTATGTATATCTTTGTTTTAGGTCCGTCGCTACCTTCGCGCATGTATAACTTTTTTAATGTTCCTGACAACCTTATAAGTTTCATTGATGTTTTGTATATCTTCGTGAATATACACCTAAAATTAATATTTCTAACTACCTTTCTACATGATACATTTGTTTAGTTCTCTGTTTATCTGTGATTCGTGTTTTCAGAAGTTGATTCAGTTCTTTGAAACGGTGAATCCCTGGTGTCCAATAAATTAAATAAACATGTTCTTCAGTGAACCATAACTTCCAACTAATACATACATGTACGATCTGACTTTTCTTCTCCTCTTTACGGAGTAAGAAGTTAGTTAGATTAATACTTGAAAGAAACTTGTCTCTTTGTGTTTCACAAATCAAATGTTCATTTTTATTTCGTAAAGAAAGTTTTCACGTTGGAAAAATCGTGTTTCTAGACACTAACTTAAAAATTTAGATAGTGGAACGAAAAGTTGGAACCAGTTTTATAAGTTAGCTGTAAGAATGTCATGTTAACTATCACCAATTTTATATCTTAACTATAATAAAGTGATGTTAGCTATCACTAGTTTTATGTGTTAACTCTCACCGATTTTACATGTTAACTGCAAGAAAGTGATGTTAACTATCACTAGTTTTATATGTTAACTCTCACCGATTTTACATGTTAACTGTAAGAAAGTGATGTTAACTATCACCAGTTTTATATGTTATCTATAAGAAAATAATGGTTATCCTCACCAGTTCTCTGTGATTCCTCGATGTTTATTACGATTTTTGTTTATTTGAAACAAGAAATTCCCAATTAATTTCGAAACAAATATTTGGAATACAGATCATAATGGAGTCCAGCGACCATGCTTCTCCGCGTGTTTTGCTTTCTTTTATGAAGAACAAATTTGAAGGGATTACTTTGTTTCACTTCTGCCATTGACTCATTAATAAAATGTAAGGCTGTGAGTGAACCCTCGTGTTTAATAGTTTGAAAGTATCTTCGCTTTAGAATTAACACTTACCTTTACGTAACCAAACGAATATCCATTAAGATTTAAATCTGATTTCACAACTTGTTTAATAAAACATTTGATTTAAAATAATTGTGGTTTTCTGCTTTTCAATAGTCCTATAAGCGTTTAATATCATGGAATAATTAGTAACACACAGACAACCAGACTAATGTTTAGTTTATTAAAATTCAAAGAAGCTTTAGTGGAGGTCAGAACAAGAAAGAACAAAAACTTCCATTCAATGTGAAACAGAAACACCAGAACAATTTCTAACAAAGTTGGACCACGAACAAATAAACCGTGCTATTCACGTCGGTTGGTTGAAACTGGAGTACACTACACACCAGGTTATATCTGATTGGCTGAACTAAGAGCTCATCCAATTAAAAAGAAACCTAACATCATCACCACAAGTAGCTTTTTTTAATATATGTAATGCTCATTTCCATACGTTTTAGACTAAAATTTTCCTCCAGATATCAAATTTTCATATTCAACGTGATGTCGATATTTAGATACACCTAACTCAACTTGAAGTAAAACCTCACATGGCCTCGTTTTCTGTCATGATCGCATAGCTGGCCGTAATTACAATTCTAAGAATTGTTTGTTTCTTTTGTATTTCGAGCAAAGCTACTCGAGAGCTATCTGCGCTAGCCGTCCCGAATTTAGCAGTGTGAGACTAGAGGGAAGGCAGCTAGTCATCACTGTCCACCGCCAACTCTTGGGCTACTCTTTTACCAACGAATAGTGGGACTCACCGTCACATTATAACGCCCCCACGGCTGAAAGGGCGAGCATGTTTGGTGCGACCGGGATTCGAACGCGCGACCCTCGGATTGCGAGTCGAACGCTTTAGCACACTTAACCATGCCGGGACCTAATTGTGAGAAAGACCTCACCACTATCTTGTGTCAGGGTGTTCTGGTTCGTCGTTACAATAAATCCAATTTGCTGTTAGTGGGTTTATGTAGGTAATGTATTTTACAGCCGAAGTTAGGTAAGCTATAGAAATTCAGTGAGAACATACATCCACGACACTCGAGACAAAGGAAAACGTTGTTGTTGTTGTTTTCTAGTGAGAACATTTCCAAGGATGTAATGAATTATGTTTTAATGGTTTCGTAATTTTCGTTTTGGTAGAGTAATTAAATGTTAGAATTATTCTCACTTAAGTGTCTGAATAAAAGTAACAAAATTAATGTTAGTCATGAAAGTTTATTTCAGAACAAAAGTAAGGTTAAGGTGCTGTGTATCTGGGACAATCATTCTCTATTTGCACTACATATGTACATTTTCTGTCGTGTCAGACAGTAATGTTCACATTCACAGAGGGAAACTCGTTTCTTTCTTTAAGAAAAATAAAATTCGTGTTAACATAATTCAACTCTGAACTAATTACTGCAACATGTCTAATAACTCAACATGACTATCCAGAAATATTCAACTTCTTTATGGCACAGGATTAATGAGTCTTTGCTCACAGTTTTAATCTTGTGGACAAAGAGTACATTTTATTCGGATGTAAAAATCGAGAGATTATAAGACAGTCGTTACTGAATGTGTTTAAATACATTCAGTAACAACCTTTGTATGATCACAGTGTATTTAAACTGTTACGTAATCACAGTATATTTGAAGACATTCAGTAACAATTGTATTGTAATTACAGTGTATTTAAAGACATTTAGTAACAACTGTTGTATGATCACAGTGTATTTAATTAAGTTTCAGAAAACTAATACGGCACTTGACGAGTTTCATATATAAGTTTGGTTCAGGTTAACTCGTCTTTTATTAGGTTTCATTCCACTCTTTCCTGGTTTAAAATTGATTCTTGACCCGGTTTCAACTACTTCTTGTTAAGTTTCTTAATAAATTTTCGTTAGTTTTAGAGTGACACGGGATAAGTGTTTCTTCCTTTTTTTTTTTAATTTCGCGCAAAGCTACACGAGGGCTATTTGCTCTAACCGTTCTAAATTAAGCAGTGTAAGACTAGAGAGAAGACAGTTATTTCTCACCACCCGCTGCCAACTCTTGAGCTACGCTTCTATCAACGAATAGTGAGATTACCCGTCGCATTATAACGCCCCCACAAATATGTATGGTATGACGGAGATTCGAATCCGCGACGAAGTTTACGGGTTAAGCGCCCTAACCATCTGGTCTTACTGAGTCGATGTGGAATAAGGACTGAATTTCTATTTGTTTTAATATTAAACGTAATTTAAATTAATTATAGTTTTTTATATTTATAATCACTTAGTAAATAGTTTGATCATACGCTAATTCATTGTTATTTTAAAGAAAGAACTCTTTCTGTATTGGTAGTGGCTGGGATTAGATCCTGGAATTCTAGATAGGAATCCGATGCATCATTCAGCTAACTGGTGTCTTGTTACATCTTCATTCAGTTATAACTATTATCCGAATTAAATAGGGTTTTCATGGTTCTTTGGACTGTAGGCTGACTAATTGTACTATCGTGTAAGTCGATGCAAATAAATTCTTTCAGTTGTTATGCGTGAGTCATGGCCAGTTGTTTCAATATAATTGTAGTTTATAATGCCATAATGGACTTCTCAGGAAAGTTGAATATTACAGCGATCTAATTCCCTTATGATCTGAATTCTCACTTTATTTAATATTTCTGTTCATGAAAAACACATTCACAACTGTTGAAGAGTGAAAACGCTATGACCTAATCATGTGATTGTTATGTTTTTTTTTGTTTGTTTTATGTAGACTAAACGCAACAGAAAAACACAGATAACAGCTTGTATAATTTATTACAATGAACTATTATATATGTAACAGATAAAACATAAATTTTATAATAACAATGACAGATATTCAGTTTCAACATTCAAAATTAATTACAACACAAAATGGTACTGGCCTGTATCTAATAATATGATCCAGAATGAAAGTCCAAAAGTCCAGATTAGAAATCCAAAATTCCAGTCTAGGGTGTGAATTTGGTCCCACGATGAAATACCGAAGTTTGAATGGAGAAGTTCAGAAACAATTCACAGTTCAATAAATTCGACGAAGTTCTTTTCACGATGTCTCCGATGAACGTCTCAAACTTATCTATCGCCTTCCAATTTTCCGGTCTCCCCTAAATAGTTCCACACGTGTTGACCTTCAGTACAACTGGTAATTCGAACGAATGGTAGAGATTAACGAAATAAAATCACAGCTTCTGTAGATCTAACTCTAGTCACAAATCCAAGTTAAATAGACTCACAGCAAACACTAAAACTTTCTCAAACGAATGACTGACTCTTCTTATTCTTTTCTTCAAATAAAAACTAATGACTCTTCTTTTCTCGTGCGTCTCCGTCGCTTTATATTTTAGTAGGCCTAGACTTCTCGAACCATGGCGTAACTTCCACAGAGCTCCATAGCAATACGCGCATGTCCGTTCTTCCACGAGACTCAACGTCTAGACACTAGGCCGCCATACATTTCCGTTTATAGTCATATATTTGATCTACCTAATTCTAGAAATTTCTAAATGTTATTTTAAATGAATAACAACATATTTTATTGGTTTAAGCTTTGAAACAATAATATAAATATGGAAATATGAATAATAGAAATGAAAATTTAAACACAACACGACATGTTGTCGTTTACAAAACATTTACATGACATTTACATAACAGTGATTTAAATTCTAGATGGGTAGACCACAGATGAAAGGATAAGCCATCAGAATCTAAAGTTAACCAGTAGCAGTACATAAAATAGTTTGTTTCATGACTTCCATAAATATGGCAGTAAATTATCAGCTGAAAAGTAGAATAACAGTAATTAGTTACTTGGCTGGAAACTATGACGAAACTTCTCACAAATGACCGCTGCAGGTCAAGAATTTATTACTGTTTTCGGCCAAAGCTCTTCTTAGAGACACAGCGGAATTTTTTGGATTTAAAATGCCTGTAAACGGGTCTCTGGTTCCTTGGTAAAATGAACACAGAGAGCTTTGTTGCCTTGTGTAAAAAAATTACAACTCAAGTTTGGTGATGTAAAAAATAACATTTTTAAAACTATACAGTACTTTTAAATATACAGTTCTTATCTTCTTTCAACCTTATTATATGTACATTTTAATTATTTTTGAAGCAATTCTCCATTTTTATTGAAGAATTAATTGTTTAATTAACAAGTTTTCTTTACATTGCATCGGTGATAAATCTTCTGGAGTTGTTTCTCATCCATTTTTAATTAATTAATTGTTTAATTAACAAGTTTTCTTTACATTGTATCGGTGATAAATCTTCTGGAGTTGTATCTCATCCATTTTTAATTAATTGTTTAACTAACAAGTTTTCTTTACATTGTATCGGTGATAAATCTTCTGGAGTTGTTTCTCATCCATTTTTAATTAATTAATTGTTTAATTAACAAGTTTTCTTCACATTGTATCGGTGATAAATCTTCTAGAGTTGTTTCTCATCCATTTTTAATTAATTAATTGTTTAATTAACAAGTTTTCTTTACATTGTATCGGTGATAAATCTTCTGGAGTTGTTTCTTATCCATTTTTAAGATACACAAACTTCTTTAGATTTATTAATTAATTAGCATGAACACATTATGAGTAATTTAATTAAAGAAAATTTTTATTTACTTTATATTTTTATAGTTCTCTACGCAATGGGTCCATGCTGTACCCGTGAAGGGGCCCGGCATGGACAAGCGTGTTAAGGCGTGTGACTCGTAATCTGAGGGTTGCGGGTTCGCGCCCGCGTTGCGCCAAATATTCTCGCCCTCCCAGCCGTGGGGGTGTATAATGTGACGGTCAATCCCACTATTCATTGGTAAAAGAGTAGCCCAAAAGTTGACGGTGGGTAGTGATGACTAGTTGCCTTCCCCCTAGTCTTACACTGTTAAATTAGGGACGGCTAGCACAGATAGTCCTCGAATAGATTTGTTCGAAATTCCAAAACAAACAAACAAACTACCCGTGAGGGTAACTTATCATTATAAGCCTGCAGACTGGCCATTAAGCAAAAGAAGGTCTTAGGTATAATTTCATTTGTTCCGGATATTTTTTTTCAAATCTGTACGAGGACTATCTACGCTAGTCATCTTTGATTTTAAAATGGTAGACTACAAAGATGATTTCCAATCGATATCATCATAACCAACTTTTGGAATTTGACCATCAAAACTCCGAAAAACACCTATGAATCTACCTTTCAGAAAGCAATTATTTTTAAGGCAACGGAACGTGGACCACGAACCGTTTGATCGACAGCCCGGCATTCGAAACGTCTACACTATTTTGCCAATAACAGTTTCTTTAAAAAAACAAACAAACACACACATAAACACGAACCTTTAATATTGCCAGGAAAAAAGCTAATATTTTACTAAATGTGTTGCAATATTTTATCATGACTTTTAGACAGGACTTTTATATTATACATCTTGTTGTTGTTAAGACATAATTCAAATATTCCGTCATGACGACCAAGCGTTACTTGTCTTGTTGCTATGAAACCCTTCAAACATTCTAACATGACTTCAAACACATAAGGCGTTACTTCACTTGTTGCTAAGAAGAAATTCAAACATTCTCGCATAACCACCAAGTGTTATTTTTTCTTGTTACTAGGAGGTTCATCAGACATTTAAGTATGACTTTATAATGTCTGCATTATGCAAATATAGTTTGTGGACGTCGACTTAATGCATGCAACAAGCTGTTCTTGTTATAATCTAGATTAAAGTATACTTTCTATCCCTACTTTTGCTGTTAAGCCTAATGTCTTACGTCATAATCACCATGGCAACATCTGGTCGAAAGAGTTCATACTGAAAACTGAGTAGATTATGTTTTCGCCCTAAAACTCTTGTTGACAAACAGCATTCATATAGTCATGTTTTTAGGCTACACAACTTTCAATTTAAACACTAACCGTTACTGAACATTTCGTTTTGTTTTGTTTGTATTATCAAGACGGCTGGTTCAGGTATTAAAACTTTAATTAAAATAATGTACGGTACAACGTTTCGGTTTTCTCGGGCCATCTTCAAGTTTTGACTTTTCACAAAGGTATATTCGCATGTAGGCGATCCTAATTTGGAACTGATAAATTATTTTATTAATTATTGGAAATTCAACTGAAGAATAAAGCTGGTATGAACTCAAGTCTGACAAGAATAGTACAAATTATCACCAAGAACATACTGATACACATTGTAACAAAATTAACCCTAAGCCACGACCCGGTTTATTTTGTTTCAGAACAAGCTTCACGCACATTAATAAATAAATGACTTAAAAAGAGAAATGCCGTACTTGTCAGGGTAAAAAAATAGTTTATTAGGACAGTCATAAATTGATTACAAATTAATTTAACTTGGAGAGCAGTTTTCTGTGTCATGTTTGTTGTTATCAGAATAGTTGTGAGTTGGATGTACTCAGTTAAATATAACAAGGAGTAAAGAGATACACCGTATACTTGTCTGTAGCAATTACATTTGGAATAAACTACTCAATATAGGAATACACGTGTTTACTTGTTCTAGTTTATGTAAGATACACTTGTTTGTGGTACTTGGAATAAAAGTATTTGTTGTAGTAACTATATTTAGAATGAATACAGTTATTACTAATAGATAAGCGTATAATACATGCACTGTTCCAAAGCAGATGGGCCTTAAGTACATATCTGTAGTAGTTTAGTTTGGAATACATATCTACAGTAGTTAAGTTTGGAATACATGTCCATTTCTGTAATAGTTAAGTTTTAAATATATGTACTTGAGGTCAGTAGATAAACTACGAATACTCACGTTTTCTGTAAGATTTAAGTTTGGAATGCTTGTAATTTTCTGTAATAATTAGGCCTTTAATACATATAATTGTCTGTAACAGGTATGTTTGGAATATATGTTCTTGTCAATGGTAGTCAACCTTGGAATACATGTACTTATTTAAAGAAGTTAATTTTGTAATTCGTGTAGTTCTCTTCAATAGATATGCTTGGAATACACATGCTTGTTTGTAGGAGCTAAGCCTGGAATATATGTGTTTTCTGTAGCAGTTAAGATTGAAATACGTATTTTTATCCGCAGCTGTTACATTTCGGATACATATACTTTCATATAACATTTAAAAATAGATTAAACGCTCTTTTCAACAATAGTTAACCTTGGAATATTGCTGCTTGTCCGTTGTAGTTAACACATTGGACTACTGGTGCTTATCAAAAGTATTTAACCTTGGAATACTGCTGCTTCTCACTAGTAATTAACCTTGGAATACTGCTGCTTGTCAATAGTAATTAACCTTGGAATACTGCTGCTTGTCAATAGTATTCAACCTTGGAATACTGCTACATGTCAATAGTATTCAACCTTGGAATACTGCTACATGTCAATAGTATTCAACCTTGGAATACTGATACATGTCAATAGTATTCAACCTTGGAATACTGATACTGATACATGTCAATAGTATTCAACCTTGGAATACTGCTACATGTCAATAGTATTCAACCTTGGAATACTGCTGCTTGTCAATAGTAATTAACCTTGGAATACTGCTACATGTCAATAGTATTCAACCTTGGAATACTGCTGCTTGTCAATAGTAATTAACCTTGGAATACTGCTACATGTCAATAGTATTCAACCTTGGAATACTGCTACATGTCAATAGTATTCAACCTTGGAATACTGCTACATGTCAATAGTAATCAACCTTGGAATACTGCTACATGTCAATAGTATTCAACATTGGAATACTGTGGCTTCTCACTAGTATTTAAGCTTGGAATACTGCTGCTTGTCCATAGCAGTTAAAATAAGGGTGTTAAATTGTAACAGTTAAATTTGAGACGAGCGTTCTTCTGTGATGGTTAAACTGGAGTAAATGGAGGTGGACGAGAAATGTAAATACAGCTTGCTCATCCGTAATATTACAGCTGGAACAAATTCACTTCAAAAACCGTCAAAATCAAAATATATGTATTCCTCTGCTCTCAACTGTAACAAAGAGATAAACACCACTGTAACAATTAAAATGTGAATAGATCTATAATTGTAACTTCTTTATTTGCATATAACAAAATAAACCTGAACTCAAGGTTTCACTTTATTGCCTAGATACGTTTCTCAAAAGGCACTGAAAGGTTACTAATAAAGAAAGAGATCCGTATTTCCAACCATTATTTGAATGGTCAAAACAAGCATATTTTGTGCTGTGTGTACAACAAACAGTTAATTCATTTTACACAATCATTTTACACCAGTCTACGCCAAATCAACAACCTCTAAGTTGTCAGTCGAGCCTTATGAAAGCTGATTAGAAATAATAAATATAACATACAAAACATTCCATCAGACTTTTCTAACTTGTTTAGAAAGTCATTTTGTGCCATATCGGAAAGACAACTCGTTCTCGTCAATAAAACACATTAGGTTTCCCGATGTCTTACATTTATTGATTTCTCATTATCCATGTCACGGTCTACAAACTCATTTAAAACTATATATTTTTCTACTCTAATGTACATTATTTTCGGATACCGAGAAACCATGAATCATAATGGTTACGTTTCAAAACCTAAAAGATCTGACACTGCACTGACATGATGCTTGTTCGATCTGTGTTATCAATTAACGGTAAAATTAACGGTAGTTTTATACTATTAGAGAACTGCTACTTAACAAAACATAAGATAACCAAAGTAGTTTCATACTATTAGAGAACTGCTACTGAACAAAACATAAGATAACCAAGGTAGTTTCATACTATTAGAGAACAGTTACTGAACAAAACATAAGATAACCAATGTAATTTATAGTATTAGAAAACAGTTACTGAACAAAACATAAGATAACCAAAGTAGTTTCATACTATTAGAGAACTGCTACTGAACAAAACAGAAAATAACCAAGGTAGTTTTATACTATTAGAGAACTGCTACTGAACAAAACATAAGATAACCAAGGTAGTTTCATACTATTAGAGAACTGCTACTGAACAAAACATAAGATAACCAATGTAATTTTATAGTATTAGAGAACTGCTACTGAACAAAACATAAGATAACCAATGTAATTTTATAGTATTAGAGAACAGGTATTGAACAAAACATAAGATAACCAATGTAATTTTATAGTATTAGAGAACAGGTATTGAACAAAACATAAGATAACCAATGTAATTTTATAGTATTAGAGAACAGGTATTGAACAAAACATAAGATAACCAATGTAATTTTATAGTATTAGAGAACAGGTATTGAACAAAACATAAGATAACCAATGTAATTTTATAGTATTAGAGAACAGGTATTGAACAAAACATAAGATAACCAATGTAATTTTATATTATTAGAGAACAGGTATTGAACAAAACATAAGATAACCAATGTAATTTTATAGTGTTAGAGAACAGTCAATGAATAAGTGTCATAACTTATTCAGTTTATAAATTGACTTAATTTTAAACTTTTTCAGCTTATTAAACACTGATTATTTTGTGTTTGGTATTGTTTTTGTTACAACATACTTTACTGTCGAAAATAAAATAAAAATATTTTTCTCAAAAGATATCTGTGAGTTTTAAATTTGTTTGTGAAAAATTCGTTGTACTTTTAAACTGAAGCTATGTTTTCATATTTAGATATGCTCTTTCGTTGTACTTTAAACTGAAGATATGTTCTCATATTTAGATTTCCTCTTTCGTTGTACTTTAAACTGAAGATATGTTCTCATATTTAGATTTCCTCTTTCGTTGTACTTTTAAACTGAAGATATGTTTTCATATTTAGATTTGCTCTTTCGTTGTACTTTTAAACTGAAGCTATGTTCTCATATTTAGATTTGCTCCTTCGTTGTACTTTTAAACTGAAGTTATGTTCTCATATTTAGATTTACTCCTTCGTTGTACTTTTAAACTGAAGTTATGTTCTCATATTTAGATTTACTCCTTCGTTGTACTTTTAAACTGAAGTTATATTCTCATATTTAGATTTGCTCTCTCGACCTTTATAAATACTTAGTTTTTACATTCATTTTATTTTGTTTGGTCGATAAGATAAATCATCTCTAATAATGATAAACTCTTATTAATTTCACCCCTGATACTTGCATAAATAATCTAAAGGTTAGCACACGAACTTTTATTAACACATTATATTTATAAATGGTATATTTTACGACACAGATAAAACTGTTTTGCAGATATATGGCCATCATGCATCCATTAAAGCCCCGGATGTCCCGTGTCACAACCCTCAACATCACCCTGTGGATATGGCTTGCCAGCAGTGTTTTGTCTCTACCAAACATTCTCTATTCAACTACCATGAAGGAAGAGTACTCAAATGGCGATTATCGAGTTATATGCTACATGGTCTGGCCAGATGGACCCACAACGCAGAGTTACACAGAATACATGTAGGTTTGGATTGATGTTTTCTTACATGAAAACATACTCGTGTTAATAACCCAAAATATCTGTAGCAATGAATGTATATACACTTTATTACTCGATATTATAAACAGGATTTATTTGTACATCTACATAACTCACAGCACCCTTTGTTTCAATATAGTACCACTCTCTTCTCTCAGGCATGATCAGTATAACAAATAAATAAACTACATGTTATCTGTCCTAAGTCGCGACCACCATGTCTCTAATTTTAAAGGTCACGCGTGATACGAGACAAAAACCGATTACTTAAATAAAATATGAAAACGTGAAAAGACGTGAACTATTTACAGAAACAAACTATAAATATGTTAAATATCAAAATATGCTACGAAATTTTCGCAAGCTTTTTCATTTTCTCAACCTGTCTCACTGACTTCTCTACAGTTGATCCTCTCACAGAATCGTCTTTACAGTAGGTCTTCTCACATAGACGTCCTTACAGTTAGTCTTCTCACAGAGACGTCCTTACAGTTAATCCTCTCACAGAGACGTCATTACAGTAGGTCTTCTCATATAGACGTCCTTACAGTTAATCCTCTCACAGAGACGTCCTTACAGTTAGTCCTCTCACAGAGACGTCATTACAGTAGGTCTTCTCACATAGACGTCCTTACAGTTAGTCTTCTCACAGAGACGTCCTTACAGTTAGTCCTCTCACAGAGACGTCCTTACAGTTAGTCCTCTCACAGAGACGTCATTACAGTAGGTCTTCTCACATAGACGTCCTTACAGTTAGTCTTCTCACAGAGACGTCCTTACAGCTCGTCCTCTCAGATTTTAACATGGGCAAATACATGTTTAAGATGTGTTCCTTAAAAGCTTTTTAGGGTAATAAAGATAATTATAATATTACATCACAGAGTTTTCAAATGGAATACCCCTCTGAGTGCCCTTGAAACTTTCACAAGGTGAATATTTCTTCGAACATTTACATGTTAAAGAGGAATATATGAGTTATTACAAAAGAGCTGTCTGACTACTTTGTGAAATATAATAGTCATATAGGATAATCTGTACTTTTCCTTATATAGCTTTCGTGTTTTTTACGTACAACTTTTACATAAGTGAACACATTTTATGAAAGTTAAGCCTAACGTATTCTACTTTTATACCTGTTGAAAATAGCGGAGATCATATTCGTGGGCTTTTAATACAGCAGAACAAACATCGAGTAATCTGACAACAACACCTCATTACCCTACGGAAGCTCAGGGGCACGTCTTAAGGTTCAACATTGGGTTTCGATACTCATGATGGGCAGAGAAAAGATAGCCCATTGTATAGTGTTGTGCTTAACAATTTTTTCTTTCTTTAGAATGGACGATTATCCAAATATATGAAGAAACGAGGAATATAACGAGCAGATATTTATTGATTTTGTTGTTTTATGTATTGGAAAGTGATCAACCGATACATAAGCTTTGTACGGTGCTGATGCAATAAAAATTAAAGTCACTTTGTGTGCGATGAGTACGTTTCAAATGTGCGGTGCTTATGTAGACAATGTTAATGTGACTTTGTGTGCGCTGAACACATTTAAAATATACGGTGTTGATGTAGTTCAAACTAAGGTAACTTTTCTATATCATATATGTTTCAGCTGTGTGGTGATAATACATATAATGTTGTAAGTAACGTTTCAAGCCTTTAATAGGCGTACTCGCATTTGTGCTAATTAGTTTATCTGGACCATCAAGACATTCCTTTAACTTAATGGAAACGCCTTGCACCTGAAGAAGGCTTAACAAGCACGTGGTAATCGCCTAGATAAAAAAAATCTCTTAATACAAATTGAATACTATGTTGACCGTTTTTACGCTTTCCCTATTTACCTTATGTGATGATGGTATATGCAAAATTATTGTAACTGTTTGTAACTTAAGAGTTATGGTAACCACGTTCATACTTGACAGGATTACACTTAACGGTGATGTATTTACGCTAATGATAATTCTTTACTCACTGTTGATGTTACATACATGTAAGTTTGGTTCTTACAGTTACAACGTAATGATCCTGGTTCTGGCTTACATTTTGCCCATTACGTCAATGACATTTACGTATTTTCGTGTTGGTCAGGAGCTCTGGGGTAGTGAAAGTATTGGCGAATGTACACCCACACAGATGGAAGCCATCAAATCGAAGAGAAAGGTGAGTTTTGTATCATATTAAAGAGGATTTGTCTCTTGAACATTAATGTTTCTGAGAATAATGCAGGATACGAATACGGTGTATTGTAAAGATAAGACGGGTTACAGTGAAGGATTATTAGGATGCTAGTAAAAAAAAGAATGGTTGTAGACATTAAGGTATTGGTAAAAAATTAGCTTTGTGTTTTACTCACAGAATATTCAATAATTTAGGACATAAAAACGTTATTGTTAGATTTGATTTGAAAATATATAATAAGCTTATGACCAATCTGTCATAGATCCAGAAAACATTGCTAAAAGATTTGTTGATATAATATAGTTCAATTTCACACACAAATTTATTCGTCATAAAATCTCAAAATGTATAATGAATTAGCAAGACTGGCCCCACAGTGACCAGCGACAAATCTGAGGACTTTTTACGAGTGGTGAACATAGCATAGATAGTCCAATTTTTTAGATTCGCTCTTAACTACAAAAACCGAAAGAATGAGACTCAAACTCCGGCACCTGATGTAACAATTTGGTTTCAGTTTTCTTTGGTCACCAACGTCTTCATGAGTGCATTTAAATACGTTCATGTATTTTACATGTTACTGGAATAAAGAAATATAATCCCACATAGTGCATTGGTGAGCTGCTAATGTAAGATATATTTTATTGATAAAGTGTTATTGTATCATATAATGTATTGATAACGTATTATTGTATCATATAATGTATTGATAAAGTGTTACTGTATCATATAATGTATTGATAAAGTGTTATTGTATCATATAATGTATTGATAACGTATTATTGTATCATATAATGTATTGATAACGTATTATTGTATCATATAATGTATTGATAAAGTGTTATTGTATCATATAATGTATTGATAACGTATTATTGTATCATATAATGTATTAATCAGTGATGTCGAGAAACCCACTTGTTGAGAACTTTTATATGCAAAAACGGCTGTTCTGGGCCCAGAAAACACTTCAAATAGAAGAGCGAACAACGTTTCGACCTTCTTCTTGTGAACCTGACGATGACCGAAGAAGGTCGAAACGTTGTTCGCTCTTCTATTTGAAGTGTTTTCTGGGCCCAGAACAGCCGTTTTTGCATATAAAAACATATAATGTATTGTTAAGGTACTTCTCTACCGTATAATATGTGGTCCGGTATGGCCAGATGGATTAAGGCATTCGACTCATAATCTAAGGGTCGCGGGTTCGAATCTCCGTCGTACCAAACATGCTCTCCCTTTCAGCCATAGGAAAGTTATAAACTGGCGGTCAACTCCACTATTCGTTGGTAAAAGAGTAGCCCAAGAGTTGGCGATGGGTGATGATGACTAGCTGCCTTCCCTCTAGTCTTACAATGCTAAATTACGGACGGCTGGTGCAGATAGCTCTCGAGTAGCTTTGCGCGAAATTCAAAACAAACAGATCATATAATGTATTGGTAAGGTACTACTGTACCTCTATAATGTGTTGTTAAGGTATTACTGTATTTTGCATAGTGTGTCATTGAGGTACCACTGTACTATATAATGTGTTGTTGAAGTACTACTATTATAAATAATGTGTTGTTAAGGTACTACTGTATTTTGCATAGTGTGTCATTGAGGTACCACTGTACTATATAATGTGTTGTTGAAGTACTACTATTATAAATAATGTGTTGTTAAGGTACTACTGTATTATACATAGAGTGTTGTTGAGGTACTACTGTACTATATAATGTGTTGTTGAAGTACTACTATTATATATAATGTGTTGTTAAGATACTACTGTACTATATAATGTGTTTATGAGGTACTACTGAACTATATAATGTTTTGTTAAGATACTACTGTATTATACATACAGTGTTGTTGAGGTACTACTGTACTGTATTCACAGATTGTGAAGATGATGATTGTCGTTGTGTTCATCTTCGCTGTATGTTGGCTTCCTTACCACATCTACTTCCTCCTGGCTCACCACCACAGAGAAATAATAAGTTACAAGAACGTTCAACACATCTATCTTGGCATCTACTGGCTCGCCATGTCGAACTCCATGTACAACCCCATTATCTACTGTTGGATGAACAGCAGGTAACGACACTGCCGCCCTCTAGTGGTATTATTACTTTATCGAACACTAGTTGTTCGGTAAATAAAAAAAAAATATTATTTTGAGTATTTTAGAAACATGGATATTATATAATAACAACCTAGGATGAGGTGCTAGGCTAAATAATGTTGTTGTTGTTTTTCAAAAAACAAAATTTCACAAGATTCACTAAAACAATTTGTAATCAGATCTAGGTTCACGACGTGATGGTTCTGATGGTAGGTTTGATATTCATAGTTTTAGTTTCGTAGCTTCACGACGTTATGGTTCTGATGGTAGGTTTGATATTCATAGTTTTAGTTACGTAGCTACACGACGTGATGGTTCTGATGGTAGGTTTGATATTCATAGTTTTAGTTACGTAGCTTCACGACGTGATGGTTCTGATGGTAGGTTTGATATTCATAGCTTTAGTTGTGTAGCTTTACGACGTTATGGTTCCTATGGGTAGGTTTGATATTCATAGTTTTAGTTACGTAGCTTCACGACGTGATGGTTCTGATGGTTTGATATTCATAGTTTTAGTTACGTAGCTTCACGACGTGATGGTTCTGATGGTTTGATATTCATAGTTTTAGTTACGTAGCTTCACGACGTGATGGTTCTGATGGTAGGTTTGATATTCATAGCTTTAGTTGTGTAGCTTTACGACGTTATGGTTCCTATGGGTAGGTTTGATATTCATAGTTTTAGTTACGTAGCTTCACGACGTGATGGTTCTGATGGTTTGATATTCATAGTTTTAGTTACGTAGCTTCACGACGTGATGGTTCTGATGGTTTGATATTCATAGTTTTAGTTACGTAGCTTCACGACGTGATGGTTCTGATGGTTTGATATTCATAGTTTTAGTTACGTAGCTTCACGACGTGATGGTTCTGATGGTAGGTTTGATATTCATAGCTTTAGTTGTGTAGCTTTACGACGTTATGGTTCCTATGGGTAGGTTTGATATTCATAGTTTTAGTTACGTAGCTTCACGACGTTATGGTTCTGATGGTAGGTTTGATATTCATAGTTTTAGCTACGTAGCTTCACGACATTATGGTTCTGATGGTAGGTTTGATATTCATAGTTTTAGTTACGTAGCTTCACGACGTTATGGTTCTGATGGTAGGTTTGATATTCGTAGTTTTAGTTACGTAGCTTCACGACGTTATGGTTCTGATGGTAGGTTTGATATTCATAGTTTTCGTCATGTATCTAATGATACACTTGTGAGACAAATACAATCACGTTTCAAAACCAAATATTTCTTGTGACATACAGTTTGAGACACCCTGGCTGTTTGTTGTAACTTTTTAATTATACCTCATTCATCAAGCAGCGGCCAACGTGTTACTAACGTCATCCTATATTAAGCACGATCTTCAAGAAAATTGAAAAGATGTTACTCTTGGATTTATTCGACTCCTAAGATTTCCTGTCGAGTATAGACTTATTAAAAGATAACAAAACCTAAACTTAAAATCTTGAATCAATTAAACGTACATTGAACCTAATACAACGCTTTAATTATGTGACGGTCACAGAAACGTTGTATCAGTTGCAAGGAACCTTCAAATTTGAGACTATGTTGTCAGCTCGGAGCGTGCGGTCGGGTGTAATAAAGTACATTAGGTGTCGTTAGAAAGATGAAAAGATGGTGAATAGTACATTTTCTGAAGGATAAAAAGGTATTTGCATATTTATGTACTCTTTATGATATACAAAACAACCTACGTGCACTCGAGCGATCACCATTCACTGACATATTTAACAAAGCTACACATGATAGTTGAAAGCTATCTGATGTTGAATATTTAGTTTCTTTGTTTTTTAACTTCCTTATATTAAATGAACATTGTTATTTTATTGAATAATTCGACTGAACCTAAACTAATTATCTTCTCGATTCTCAACTCCTCTAGATCGCATAGAAGAGTACATTACATGTTACTGAACCGAGAAATTACGGTATTATAATTTAGATGACTTGTGTGTTAAGGTTACTCACGAGGAAGAAGTGATTGCATCTGGTTGAAATACTGCCGCGCTGAGCACGTTATTGGATGGTTCTTTTAGGCATAGAAAAGGGGTAACTTGTACAATTAATATAGTCATGAATATATGAACAAGTGTTTGTTATATTAGCGATCGGAATGAAATGACAGAACCTGAAAAAAATCATCACGTGGTTCATAAGCACGTGCATGCCAAGGAATAGTAAAAAAGGAAATTCTTCTATTATCAAGTAATGACACTTTGGTACACCTACCAAACAGTCTTGGCACATATACCATCTTGTCTTGGTACACCTAGCAAATAGTCTTGGCACATATACCATCTTGTCTTGGTACACCTAGCAAATAGTCTTGGAACATATACCATCTTGTCTTGGTACACCTAGCAAATAGTCATGGAACATATACCATCTTGTCTTGGTACACTTAGCAAATAGTCATGGAACATATACCATCTAGTCTCGGTACACCTATCAAATAGTCATGGAACATATACCATCTTGTCTCGGTGCACCTACCAAATAGTCTTGGCACATATACCATCTTGTCTTGGTACACCTAGCAAATAGTATTGGCACATATACCATCTTGTCATGGTGCACCTAGCAAATAGTCATGGAACATATACCATCTTGTCTTGATACACCTAGCATATAGTCATGGCACATATACCATCTTGTCTTGGTACACCTAGCAAACAGTCTTGGCACATATACCATCTTGTCTTGGTACACCTAGCAAATAGTATTGGCACATATACCATCTTGTCATGGTGCACCTAGCAAATAGTCATGGAACATATACCATCTTGTCTTGGTACACCTAGCATATAGTCATGGCACATATACCATCTTGTCTTGATACACCTAGCATATAGTCATGGCACATATACCATCTTGTCTTGGTGCACCTAGCAAATAGTCATGGAACATATACCATCTTGTCTTGGTACACCTAGCAAATAGTCATGGAACATATACCATCTTGTCTTGGTGCATCTAGCAAATAGTCTTGGAACATATACCATCTTGTCTTGGTGCACCTACCAAACAGTCTTGGCACATATACCATCTTGTCTTGGTACACCTAGCAAATAGTCTTGGAACATATACCATCTTGTCTTGGTACACTTAGCAAATAGTCATGGAACATATACCATCTTGTCTTGGTACACTTAGCAAATAGTCATGGAACATATACCATCTAGTCTCGGTACACCTATCAAATAGTCATGGAACATATACCATCTTGTCTCGGTGCACCTACCAAATAGTCTTGGCACATATACCATCTTGTCTTGGTACACCTAGCAAATAGTATTGGCACATATACCATCTTGTCATGGTGCACCTAGCAAATAGTCATGGAACATATACCATCTTGTCTTGATACACCTAGCATATAGTCATGGCACATATACCATCTTGTCTTGGTACACCTAGCAAACAGTCTTGGCACATATACCATCTTGTCTTGGTACACCTAGCAAATAGTATTGGCACATATACCATCTTGTCATGGTGCACCTAGCAAATAGTCATGGAACATATACCATCTTGTCTTGGTACACCTAGCATATAGTCATGGCACATATACCATCTTGTCTTGATACACCTAGCATATAGTCATGGCACATATACCATCTTGTCTTGGTGCACCTAGCAAATAGTCATGGAACATATACCATCTTGTCTTGGTACACCTAGCAAATAGTCATGGAACATATACCATCTTGTCTTGGTGCATCTAGCAAATAGTCTTGGAACATATACCATCTTGTCTTGGTGCACCTACCAAACAGTCTTGGCACATATACCATCTTGTCTTGGTACACCTAGCAAACAGTCTTGGCACATATACCATCTTATCTTGGTGCACCTAGCAAATAGTCATGGAACATATACCATCTTGTCTTGGTACACCTAGCAAATAGTATTGGCACATATACCATCTTGTCATGGTGCATCTCGCAAATAGTCATGGAACATATACCATCTTGTCTTGGTACACCTAGCATATAGTCATGGCACATATACCATCTTGTCTTGGTGCACCTAGCAAATAGTCATGGAACATATCCCATCTTGTCTTGGTACACCTAGCAAATAGTCATGGAACATATACCATCTTGTCTTGGTGCACCTATCAAATAGTCTTGGCACATATACCATCTTGTCTTGGTGCACCTATCAAATAGTCATGGAACATATACCATCTTGTCTTGGTGCACCTAGCAAATAGTCATGGAACATATACCATCTTGTCTTGGTACACCTAGCAAATAGTATTGGCACATATACCATCTTGTCATGGTGCATCTCGCAAATAGTCATGGAACATATACCATCTTGTCTTGGTACACCTAGCATATAGTCATGGCACATATACCATCTTGTCTTGGTGCACCTAGCAAATAGTCATGGAACATATCCCATCTTGTCTTGGTACACCTAGCAAATAGTCATGGAACATATACCATCTTGTCTTGGTGCACCTATCAAATAGTCTTGGCACATATACCATCTTGTCTTGGTGCACCTATCAAATAGTCATGGAACATATACCATCTTGTCTTGGTGCACCTATCAAATAGTCATGGAACATATACCATCTTGTCTTGGTGCACCTACCAAACAGTCTTAGCACATATACCATCTTGTCTTGGTACGCCTAGCAAATAGTCTTGGAACATTTACCATCTTGTCTTAGTACACCTATCAGCTAGTCTTAGTCAACCTACTACCTAATACTGGTACACATCCCGTCTAGTTTTGGTAAATCTATTACCTGGTAATGGTACACCTACCAGCAGGGGGCGTGCGGCGATTTATCTTGATGGGGAAGCAAAATCATAAAAGGTTGATCATAAAATTATGCTTACATTCACAGGACAACCAATGAATATAAAATAAATTACTTGTAGTCATTAATGATATTTAATATTAAGTACTTCTATTTAAAGATATAACAAGGCATTTTTGGCTACTTATTTTATTTACGTTAATTCTAGCCTACTTTCCTTTTGATTAAATACATTTATTACATCATCATAGAAATTATCAGTATTTCCCTAAGAAGATTTTTCTCGGTCACGATTAACACTAAACTTACAAGTACTTCTTCTCGTTGTACATTTCTGGTCCAGCTTTGTATTCTTCATAAATAAGGAAAAGAAAATCCAACTGGTGGCTGATAGTCAAGGTTAACTCACACAACTTTGCAAGTTGTTAGAGGGCTGAGCGTCTAACTGGTGGCTGATAGAGTCAAGGTTACTCTGTTACTATACTTTGAAACAATAAGGGTAATAAAATAATCTCTGTTACTACACATTGAAACAACAATGGTAATAAATTCACTTTTATACTACACTTTGAAACAATAGGGGAAATAAAATCATCTTTTACTACACATTGAAACAACAATGGTAATAAAATCATCTCTGTTACTACATATTCATACAACAATCGTAATAAATTAACTTTTATACTACACTTTGAAACAACAAGGAAAATAAAATCATCTCTGTTACTACACATTGAAACAACAGTGGTAATAATATAATCTCTGTTACTACACATTGAAACAACAATGGTAATAAATTCACTTTGAAACAATAGGGGAAATAAAATCATCTTTTACTACACATTGAAACAACAGTGGTAATAAAATCATCTTTGTCACTACGCTTTGAAACAACAGTGGTAATAAAATCATCTTTTACTACACATTGAAACAACAATGGTAATAAATTCACTTTTATACTACACTTTGAAACAACAATGGTAATAAAATCATTTTTGTCACTACGCTTTGAAACAACAAGGGAAATAAAATCATCTTTGTCACTACGCTTTGAAACAACAATGGTAATAAAATCATCTTTGTCACTACACTTTGAAACAACAATGGTAATAAAATCATCTTTGTCACTACGCTTTGAAACAACAATGGTAATAAAATCATCTTTGTCACTACGCTTTGAAACAACAATGGTAATAAAATCATTATTGTCACTACCCTTTGAAACAACAATGGTAATAAAATCATCTTTGTCACTACGCTTTGAAACAACAATGGTAATAAAATCATCTTTGTCACTACGCTTTGAAACAACAAGGGAAATAAATCCGTTTCTGCTACTGCACACTGAGACAACAATGTTAATAAGTCCATCTTATATCATTGATGTTATTTATTTCTATTGGTGAAGAATTCAGATGAAATATTGTTCCATTATTGCTATGTCCTGTATATTCTACCACTGGTACTGTAGTCTGTATATCCTACTTTTGTTTACGTTACCTCCACCAAGACGAAATACACTTATCCAATTAATGTAAAACGCCGTGAGAGGGCGCCTCCTTCATTCAATATTTTTATTTCTATCGAATGCTATAGATATTAAAGTCTTAATATTTTTTGTTTTATTTCCGAAAGAGCTATGACAAGAAAACGTGAGTAAATTTGAAAAATAGGGTATCAGTTTTAACACTACTTTCAGACAACTGTGAATGAAAACCTATGATAGCACTCAATCTTCTGTGACAAATAACCTTATTGATTTATATAGTGGCTTCATCACGTGGTCTCATTTTTTTCCTGAGGTAATAACTTTCAGACATTGTTTTTTTTTCCACCCTCTAACAAACCCTTCTCTACCCACGTAGTTTTTTTATGTTCCCACAAAAATTTTTTTTCCAGAATTTATTACATAAAATCTTATCTAAAAGTCCTTTCGGTAGTTACGCAGTAAATCTGAAGACTTATAACAGTATCGACATCACCACGAGTACAGTTCATAAAACCCATTATGTAGCCTTAGGTTTAATAACAGTTTGTCGGGGTATGTGCGATAAACATTAAATTTGTTAGAGTAAAGAAAATTACACGAGGTTTAGGTTTCAGAATAAAAGATTTGTGTGAAAAATCAACATGATCAATCTTATGTGTGAAAGTTTTTTTCACGATAGTTAAGTATTTCCTTCAAAATGCGAAACTCAGATGGATTCCTTCCATTTTATGTTTTTATCAACCGAAAGCTTTTACACAGAATTCATAAGGTATTGGAAAGTTCTGTTCCTCTATTTTGTCATGATATCCATGCAAGAAGGAATTTTACTGAGAATTCAACTGTAATTCACTGGATTTAACGTTTATTACATAAACAACCGTGTTTTCAGCTAAAGATACAGATTAGTAGAGTTTATTACGTGTTTTATTTTATCTATACGTTCCGGCAAGTGTGAATACAGATGGTGTATTTTATTTGTAGGTTTTAACAAAGGCTTATATTACTTAATTATACAGATGGTTTATTTTATTTGTAGGTTTTAACAAAGGCTTATATTAGTTAATTATACAGATGGTGTATTTTATTTGTAGGTTTTAACAAAGGCTTATATTACTTAATTATACAGATGGTTTATTTTATTTGTAGGTTTTAACAAAGGCTTATATTAGTTAATTATACAGATGGTGTATTTTATTTGTAGGTTTTAACAAAGGCTTATATTAGTTAATTATACAGATGGTGTATTTTATTTGTAGGTTTTAACAAAGGCTAAAATTACTTAATTATACAGATGGTGTATTTTATTTGTAGGTTTTAACAAAGGCTTATATTACTTAATTATACAGATGGTGTATTTTATTTGTAGGTTTTAACAAAGGCTTATATTACTTAATTATACAGATGGTGTATTTTATTTGTAGGTTTTAACAAAGGCTTATATTACTTAATTATACAGATGGTGTATTTTATTTGTAGGTTTTAACAAAGGCTTATATTAGTTAATTATACAGATGGTTTATTTTATTTGTAGGTTTTAACAAAGGCTTATATTACTTAATTATACAGATGGTGTATTTTATTTGTAGGTTTTAACAAAGGCTTATATTACTTAACTATACAGATGGTGTATTTTATTTCTAGGTTTTAACAAAGGCTTATATTAGTTAATTATACAGATGGTTTATTTTATTTGTAGGTTTTAACAAAGGCTGATATTACTTAATTATACAGATGGTGTATTTTATTTGTAGGTTTTAACAAAGGCTTATATTAGTTAATTATACAGATGGTTTATTTTATTTGTAGGTTTTAACAAAGGCTTATATTACTTAATTATACAGATGGTTTATTTTATTTGTAGGTTTTAACAAAGGCTTATATTAGTTAATTATACAGATGGTTTATTTTATTTGTAGGTTTTAACAAAGGCTTATATTAGTTAATTATACAGATGGTTTATTTTATTTGTAGGTTTTAACAAAGGCTTATATTAGTTAATTATACAGATGGTGTATTTTATTTGTAGGTTTTAACAAAGGCTTATATTAGTTAATCATACAGATGGTTTATTTTATTTGTAGGTTTTAACAAAGGCTTATATTACTTAATTATACAGATGGTGTATTTTATTTGTAGGTTTTAACAAAGGCTTATATTAGTTAATTATACAGATGGTTTATTTTATTTGTAGGTTTTAACAAAGGCTTATATTAGTTAATTATACAGATGGTGTATTTTATTTGTAGGTTTTAACAAAGGCTTATATTAGTTAATTATACAGATGGTGTATTTTATTTGTAGGTTTTAACAAAGGCTTATATTACTTAATTATACAGATGGTGTATTTTATTTGTAGGTTTTAACAAAGGCTTATATTAGTTAATTATACAGATGGTTTATTTTATTTGTAGGTTTTAACAAAGGCTTATATTACTTAATTATACAGATGGTGTATTTTATTTGTAGGTTTTAACAAAGGCTTATATTACTTAATTATACAGATGGTGTATTTTATTTCTAGGTTTTAACAAAGGCTTATATTAGTTAATTATACAGATGGTTTATTTTATTTCTAGGTTTTAACAAAGGCTGATATTACTTAATTATACAGATGGTGTATTTTATTTGTAGGTTTTAACAAAGGCTTATATTACTTAATTATACAGATGGTTTATTTTATTTGTAGGTTTTAACAAAGGCTTATATTACTTAATTATACAGATGGTTTATTTTATTTGTAGGTTTTAACAAAGGCTTATATTACTTAATTATACAGATGGTTTATTTTATTTGTAGGTTTTAACAAAGGCTTATATTAGTTAATTATACAGATGGTTTATTTTATTTGTAGGTTTTAACAAAGGCTTATATTAGTTAATTATACAGATGGTGTATTTTATTTGTAGGTTTTAACAAAGGCTTATATTAGTTAATTATACAGATGGTGTATTTTATTTGTAGGTTTTAACAAAGGCTTATATTAGTTAATCATACAGATGGTTTATTTTATTTGTAGGTTTTAACAAAGGCTTATATTACTTAATTATACAGATGGTGTATTTTATTTGTAGGTTTTAACAAAGGCTTATATTAGTTAATTATACAGATGGTTTATTTTATTTCTAGATTTTAACAAAGGCTTATATTACTTAATTATACAGATGGTGTATTTTATTTGTAGGTTTTAACAAAGGCTTATATTAGTTAATTATACAGATGGTGTATTTTATTTGTAGGTTTTAACAAAGGCTTATATTAGTTAACTATACAGATGGTGTATTTTATTTGTAGGTTTTAACAAAGGCTTATATTAGTTGATTATACAGATGGTTTATTTTATTTCTGTGCTCCAACCAGGGTTTAACCTTCTTTATTTAAATGGTTTTCCTCTAGTAGGTGAGCAGTTAGTTTACACACCAACAACGTTAAAATAAGGGATTCGATTTTTCCTGGTTGACAGAGTGCACATGCCCCCCAGTGGCTCAGCTGTATGTCTGCGAACTTACACGCTAAAATCCGGGTTTCTATACCCGTAGTGGGCAAAGCACAGATAGCCCATTGTGTAGCTTTGTGTTTAATTCAAAACAACAACAACGACAGAGTGCACATAACTCATTGTTCAGTTTTGCACTAAGAAAACAACTAAAATGTTTTATTTCTAGGTTCCGACAAGGGCTGCTGTTACTTCTATATTTAACTGTCATACGTTATTTGTAAGTTTTTCTAGCGGTTACTCTTACTTTATGTGTAAAATATTCTGTTTTCTCTTCAGGTTCCGACAGTAGTTTTTGTTACTTCATTATTTAACTGTCTTACATTATTTGTGAGTTATTTTTTTTATAACGGTTTAAGTTATTTTACGTAGAAAATGTTTTTATTTTATTTTTAGATTCTGACAGTAGTTCTTCTCACTTCATTATTTGTCTTACATTATTTGTGAATTTTTATAATGGATTTTAAGTTACTTTGTGTGTAAAGGATTTTATTTTACTTCTAGGTTCCGACAAGGGTTCAAGAAAATTCTTCTGCTCTGTTTTTGCCAACGACGTGAAAACGCTATAAATCTTTACGAACAGCGCCACCAAACGTACACACGCTACAGCTGCTCAGAAGCATTTACTGACACTCGAGTGACGCTCAACGGTAACATCAACGTACCTCTTCATACAGTCGCAGAGTCTTCCAACAGCAGTAGAAACTGGAAGAATCCTTTCCTTGTTACCAAATACGGACGCAGAGTGCAACGGCTTTCCAACGTTTAAACTGAAACACAATAACCAGATAATTTCAATGTGTACTACCTGTGGTAAGGGTCAGTGGACAGCATTACCGTTTGTGTTCTCTATCTATACTGTATTAGTCGTTCTATAGTTGTTGGTCGCTGTCAAATATTATCCTTTCGATTCTAATGTTTACTGCATACGTGAAACAACCGAACGAAAACTTGTAATTTATAACTTGAGTAGAGTACGATATGCGTGTCTGAATTTCATTATTTCGAAACAATGATTAGCAAACAATAAGTAGATTTTAAAAACAAGACGAAAAACTATTTTTAAATTGGACTCAAAGACTTTCGTTAGGGTAGGTTGTTCTTAACAACAGAAAAACTGACAACATTACCCCATACATGATATTGTTAACACCTATAACACATCCATCTCTCAATAACAAACACAGGCGTTACTGTTAACATCCAACTGTTAATAAAACAAGACAGAAGACACTGTTAACACCTGTAACACATTCGTATGTAAATGAAACAAGACAGATAATATTGTTAAACACTAACACACGCAACGCTCAACACCACGTGACAGAATATATTTCTTAACACTTGTATTACTTCCGCCTGTCAGTATCACAGGACAAATAATACGTGTTAACAAACTAAACTGTCAGTACCACAGAAGAGATGATAACTGTTAACAACCTTCGTAACATATCCAACCGTCAACACTGTAGGACAGCTGATACGTGTTATCCCATGTAACACAATTAAAGTAAACGTAAAGAACTACTCTTTATCATTAACTCTTAACACGCTGCTATATTATGATCCTTACAAAGTCCTAAAGATACAAATAATCAAGTAACTGCGTAATGGATCACACAAAATCAAAGCATATAGGACACATTTGTGGACACGTAAAAGCATCCGAGTATTTCTCACGCAGTTTTCAGAGTACAAATCATTTCTTAAGGTCCTGTGCTCACTAGCGTACATAAACATCGGCATACATATTAAAAGATACAGATCGTGGATTAACAAATTGCAACTCAGCTAGGCCTAATATTCCATAAGTTATAAGAACATCGACTTAGAACTATATCTTACAGCTAGGCTTTGTTTTCCTCCAATCATAAGAACATGGACTTAAAAATTAGGAATAAGGTATAGGTACTGTGTTTCTTAAGTTACAGAAACACAGACGTAAGAATTAGAAGTCACAACTAGGTCTTGTGTTTCTTAAGTTACAGGAACATAGATCTAAAAATTAGGACCTACAACTAGGATCGGTGTCCCTTACGTTAGGAGACCGTAGACGTAAGAATTAGAAGGTACAATAAGGCCTTGTGTGTAGGGGCGCCACTTGATGCTTAAGAGATACGGAGATCGAACTTATAAGCACGAGAATTATCTACATTTCAGTATGATGCTAATTATGGATTTATACTCCCATTTATGAAGACACTAGCTGGATTTAGAACGCTATTAAACAGAATCGGGTCACGGACTCCGTGAGCCAGCTAACAGCAGCTCTCCCTGTGTTACCTAAGTTATAGGAACCTAGGAGTTACATCTAAATCATAAGTTATAGTTGAAGTAAAAACAGTGAGTTACAGCTGGGTCCTTTATTACTTATAAACGTTGAATGAACAAGTCAATGGAACTTTGGAGTATCGTGGATACAGTTTCATTGGCTTGAGTTTTACATGGTTGTTTTCTTATCTTTACAGTTCATGTACGTAACTTCCTCGAAACCTTAAGTTTACTAAAAGAGAAAAGTTCAAAAACTCCAACAGTTTAATATGTTTGTTGAAATTGTCTTTACAAATAATTAAACAAAGCCACGACGCTTTAATTAGTTTGTTCTTGACAGTTTTACTAAAGATATCAATCAATGTTTGTTTGTTTTCTTTTCTAACCTTTGTTTGTTGTAATCCACTATTGACGTGAGGTAATATTCATTAGAATTCTCAATAAATCTGGTGTGGTCGAAAATCATAATGGACTCTATTGTGTTACACGTCTGTCATATTAGGGATGTATCCATCGACGACAACGTTGGTTTCACATATAACTAAGACAGTACATTCTTACTTCACACACGTTTAGTGGAACCGTATTTCGTCTATAATCACGTGCAGTTTGATCACTAACTGATCTCCCAAATGCACTGTGTTATTGCACAATATATCTCTATTATCTATAACCAATACGGTGTATTTGTTTAACTTGGTGAAGACACCGTCGTGTGAACTGTTCAACGTGACCTAATTTCTAGTTCAGGTCACGTAAAAAGGGAGCTTAGCCTCAGCTGGAATAGCTTTTCTCTGACCTTTGAACTATGGTAGCAGAATCTAAGTAAGTGGTTCGATTCATTCAGAAATATTTTGGAAGTCTGATCTAAAGCAAGTTTCATCTGTTTAGTGGTAATAATTAAACTGAAATGCCATTAGAGTAATTGGTGTGAAATGAAAGTTTATAAAAAATTATAAGTTCAGAAGCATGATTACAATTATTTACAATTGTCATGAAAAGTTTAGAATGAGACTTACCACGAGGAGAAGATAAATACATAATAGGCTTAGTTCTACATTGATATATAATATTTCTTATCAGCACTTACAACGTATCGTTAGCAATGACATCTAAAACAAATCATTTTTTATTTGTGTTCGAAAATTACTGACTGATGAGCGGGCCAAGACTTTCCGAGAGGTCTTATATGTTGTCTGTCTGTTTCAGTAAATATAAAACTGTTGGTACAAACGAGAAATGTAAAAGTAAACAAATCACGTGTGTATAGCACGATATAGTTGTTGATGTGGTTGCTTGTTCTGTGTGTACAGGTTTATATATAGTTGTGCTTAAGCAATGTTAAGCCTTCATCTGTCTCTTCCATATTCAAACTAGAGATCCAAAGTGGATTTTGAAACTAATGAATTATCTTTTAGCAGGAGTAGATTCACAACCATGTAATTCTATATATATATATATATATGTATATCACGTATATTTATGTGTCTTCGAAAGTAAACGCTTATAAAACATTATATATATATGTAAGTATTGTTTTTGTAATATACAGATTACAAAAAAACAGCCGTGTTTTTTTTCTGTGTATATAAAGTAAAATGTCTGGATTTCATTCGTACAGTTTCAGTCTTTGTAAGCTTTCGTGAAAGTTTTATTAAACCTTTGCGTGTGTTTTAAAATAAGGGTTGGTCAAGAAAGGTCACGGCAAGAGAGAGTAAATAGAGTCCACGATTCATTCGTTCTTTAGGTAAGGTCATGAAATCCAAGAAGTTGTAAAAGATAACCCTAAACAAAGTAATCCAATCCTATAACTGTGAGTTGGATAACATGTGTTAATTACATTTCTATGTTTATAAAGTGAGGTTGCATTAAAATATGTTTCGAACAAACACGAAATATAATTTTCATTAAAACTTTATTGCAATTTTTCCTTTCCTTCAAAGTGACACATTCAGAGTCATGTCTTAAAGATCAGTGAAGATTGTGAATCAATAAACAAATCACAGAAATGTCATAATAAAGAATAATGTCATAATAAAGAACTATTTATGCTGGACACAAAAATAACACCAAAGATACAAAATGTTTACATATATTGTTTACAGTATTCAAGTGAAAATTATGAATGATTAGCCCTGGTTTCTACCTCCACCCCACGATCTATCACTCACATTCATCCTTCCAACCATACTTTTTGTTGTTAAGCACAAATAGCACAGTCTGCTATCTTCGCTCTGCCGAACATAGAGATTAAACTGCAAGGTTTACCGTCAAGAGTATTCAACCTAACTATAGAGTCAACTGGAGGGTGAATGTGCTCTACTATTCAGTGATCAGGTCACCATTGATAACGGTAGTGATTTCACTGTTTCATAGCATAAACAGAATGAAGTCAGAACACCAGGTGTCGTTTGTCTGAATGGATGATACATTAACATAGATAAGAAAATGGTTGATGTGTGGTTCATAGGTCTAGATGTGAAGATGAGTGATGTGTGGTTTATTGTTCTAGATATGAAGATGAATAATGTATGGTTCATTGTTCTAGATGTGAAGATGAGTGATGTGTGGTTCATTGGTCGAATTATGAAAATACATAATATGTGGTTCGTTGGTCTAAATGTGGACATAAATAATGTTTGGTCATTGATGTAGTGGTTCTTTGTCTAAATAAAAAAATATTATGTCGTTTATTGGTATAACAATAAAGATAAATTACAACAATGATGCCAACCATTATGATTTAAACGTAATCATTATGATTTTGGTGTATACATTACGATTATACACTCATACAGACAAATATTACAACTTATTGCAACTCCCAAATCATTATATATTATATAGACCTATACAATAAAGTGATAAATTGTTCCCTTAGGGCTTAAAAGGGGTGAAAAGAAAGTTTCTAGTGAGAGACAAATACATTTTGATAATAAATAAAAGACATAGTCCAGATGGCTAGCTGCGGTAATCATGTTTGTGCTTGAAATAATAAAAACATATTTGTATCTTCAACGTCTACTAACAGTTTAAGTGTGGTGCTTCTCCATACTGGGTACGTGGGGGAAACCATAGTTACGTCATCAGTGCTTGTCAGCCAATCAGCGCTCGCGTAAATGGGTATTTCTCGTTTTCTAAGCGGCATAGAAACACCAATGTGATCGTTCACAAGATGGAAAACAAGACTAGATTGTCTTGTTTGTGGCAAATCTAAAAAGACAAAAACTGAGAAACAAAAATACAGGAAAAAGTATAGTGCAAAATATCCGGTCATTGCATCAAAACTCAATGATAGTCACGCGTTTTGTGCAGTTTGTCACATCGATTTTTCTGTGGTGCATGATGGGATAAACGATTGTTCCAGACATTTCAAATTAGCATCTCATCAACAAAAGGCTGAGGTGAAGACAAAATCGATGCAGATAACGACATTTATGAGTAAGAATTCAGAATATGAAACCATAAATACAGAAGTGACGTTCACACAATTCATCATTGCTCATAATTTACCCCTAGCTGTAGCCGATCATGCAGTACATCTATTCAGAAAAATGTTCCCAGATTCTGATATAGCAAAAAACATATAACTGTGCTGGAAACAAAACTACAGCCATTGTACAAATGTTGGGTTGTGAAGATGACAAAATTATTTCAAGCATACTTACCAGCAGTGTTTACAGTTTAGCCACAGATGGATCCACAAACATGGATGACTCAAAACTGTATCCAATGGTTGAACGATATCTGTTTGGGCTCTGTCTGCAATCATTACGCTCAGTCATTTGAAATAATTGGCATCTCTGTAACAAGTGAGTCATTGGTCTAGATATAAAAATAGATAACATGGTTCATTTGTTTAGCTATGAAGTTAAATAATGTGTGATTCACTGATCTAATTACGAAGATGAATAATAAGGGGGGCCTGACATGGCCAAGCGCGTAAGGTGTGCGACTCGTAATTCGAGGGTCACGGGTTTGCGCCATCGTCGCGCTAAACATGCTCGCCCTCCCAGCCGTGTGGGCGTATAATGTGACGGTCAATCCCACTATTCGTTGGTAAAAGAGTAGCCCAAGAGTTGGTGGTGGGTGGTGATGACTAGCTGCCTTCCCTCTAGTCTTACACTGTTAAATTAAGGACGGTTAGCACAGATAGCCCTCGAGTAGCTTTGTGCGAAATTCAAAAACAAACAAACAAACAATAATGAGGGGTTCATTGGTCTGAAAATGAAAGTAAATAATGTGTGGTTAGCTGGTATTGCTATGAAAATGAATAATGTATTGTTCATTGGTCTAGTTATGAAGAAGAATGGCGCGTGGTACATTAGCCTTAGTATGAAGATGAATAATGAGTTGTTCATATATCTAGGAAGATATATAACGTGTGGCTGATTGTTTGAGTTATGAAGATAAATAATGCATGGTTCATTGTTGTAGTAACGAAGATAAATATTGTGTGGTTTTGTGGTCTAGTTACGGAGATAAATATTAAGCGTTTCATCTGTCCAAAATGGAAATAAATAATACTGGATTCATTGGTCTAAACGTAAAGATAAATAATGTGTGGTTTTGTGGTCTAGGCATAAAGATAAATAGTAAATATTTATTTGCTTTAGCTATGAAAGTAAATATTGTCCGGTTGATTTTTCTATCTATGAAAATAAATAATGTCCGGTTCATTAGTCGAAACATGGAGATAGATAATTCGTTGTTCATTGGTCTAGTTAAGAATGTAAATAACGTGTGGTTGATTGGTCCTGCTATGAAAATAAATAATGTCTGGTTCATTAGTCGAAACATGGAGATAAATAATTCGTTGTTCATTGGTCTAGTTAAGAATGTAAATAACGTGTGGTTGATTAGTCCTGCTATGAAAATAAATAATGTCTGGTTCATTAGTCGAAACATGGAGATAAATAATTCGTTGTTCATTGGTCTAGTTAAGAATGTAAATAACGTGTGGTTGATTGGTCCTGCTAAGAAAATAAATAATGTCTGGTTCATTAGTCGAAACATGGAGATAAATAATTCGTTGTTCATTGGTCTAGTTAAGAATGTAAATAACGTGTGGTTGATTGGTCCTGCTATGAAAATAAATACTGTGTGGTTCATTCGTATAGATATGGAAATGGATGATTCGTTACCCAGTGTGAATTATAGATGTTAAAATATTAGCTCACTGATAATGTTAATCTTTCCTCACACTGTACGTTAAGTAACGCATATTTTCTACATCGCTATCTTTTAACATTTAAAGTAATAGAGTTCGTTACAGGCCTAGTTGTTAGCTTATCCTACCTAGCCCACAAAACTTTTCTATGGTTAACATATTTCATTTCTTTAACTACAGGAACTATTGTACTGAAACACCTTTACCTCTGAAAGCAATATATACAAAGCGATTAATTTTGGGATTGAAACGTTATTGTTTAGGCTCGTTTTTATCATAATTTGAGAGACTGATTTTCGACATGTAAACATTAAATGTTGAAACTACGTTTCTAAAATGTATTAATATATAATATTATGTTATTAATTTCGTTATTTTATCCCATTTCCATGAGTCTTTTTTTAATTAAGTAAAATCTTACCTCTCGAAGTTGTGTCAGTTCTTTTCGTACAAAGAGCAAATTCGTTCTTGTACACAAGTTGGATGAGTATTAGGCTTAAGTGTATAGTCGTTATGTAACTAAATTCTGTCGCTGTTTTTGTACAATATCCTGAAAGTCAAACATTAAAATGTGAATAAAGATATTACTTGTTTTGTTTTCATTTCCAAAAATAAACATTTTAACATACGTAACTTCTGTTCTTCCTCATATCATATTTTCAGGGTTGTAATTTGGAACTAATCACGAACACCATGGAGTGTTTATTTAAATTTTTGTTCAAAACAAAAAAAAATAATTTGTTAGATGATAGATGGCTTTTGTGCCATTTTTCCAATATATACCAAATATATTATAAATTTGATAATGCTTATAAATTTCGAAATTAAACCCACATGTTTTTTAGTTTCACTGAAATAGTGGTTTTTAGCTGAAATATAGTTATTATATTTTTCTGTTTTATTATTTTTGTATATTAAAGTGATTAATAGTAACCGTATTCCTGGATAGATTTATCAACTTGTTTGCAACTATTTTAAGAAAATTAAACTTGTAGGTACAGTGAATAGTAGGATTTATTTTAGCTTCTATGATTCTGACTCACCAATAAAAAATACATCACATATAGTACTAGGGATCACTTAATAGTCTCTGATATCAAAATTATCGTGAAAGTTATTACCATATTAAACTGACTATTGGACGATCTCGAATTTAAGGAGACAATGGGAAAAAAAATAAAAAAAGACTGTTATAACATCCTTTTTTAATTCAGCAAAATCAACACTATAACTTAACGTTTTGCAGATGTATTAGTTGGAAACATTTATCGTACATATGGCTGGCATGTGTAGACTGGGTGCTATTTGTACTTTCAAGATCGCGATAGTTTAGAGTTGGAAGAGGGGTCTGTGATTGGCCGCGATTATAAGACGACTATGAATATTAGAGCTTCAATATTAATAAAAAAATATTGCCTTATTTATAATCTGAAAAATATACCATTAAATTACTGTACAAAATACATAATATTAAAATATATTTCCGTAAAACAAACTCAGCTTAAAAAAGAACTTAAAATCATGTTAATAAAGGACAACAAAAATCAACGACCCCACTTGGAATAATGAATCAGCGTGCTGTCGTGAAAGTATGCTGCTTTTTCTTCACCAATAAAAAGACATAAAATAATTTGTCTTCTAAATTGTGTTCAAATCTATGTGGGATCTTCCAGAAAAATAGGCATTATAAATATTTCATGTTTCTGGTTACATAACCTTATTAGTTTTAATTTTAATTCATTCCAACTCAATTTTACGAACTTATCAATAATAGCATACAAATCTATAAAATTAAACTTTCAAGCAATTATTTTAAAAATATACAAAATTTACCCATTTTATCCACTGTTTTTTACTTTAATTCATATGGTAATTATTCTCACCATAGGAGAGACTCAATGGATAGCTAAATGTGGCTTTGCAATTAGAAGACACACACATTTTACTTTTATTTTTAAAAACTTGTGCTTTGAAGACTTAAGGCTTTTATTATATTATAAATTAAAATCAACTTCATTTAAAATGGAAAGAGTTTCGAACCAAACTATATTTTGTGCATTAATTTAAGGATGGTCGTAAGTGTATCGCGCGGGTTAAACAAACATGAAAAATGAATAAATTTTCTTTAATTATCTGTCACTGAAATAAATGTTTTACGAGTGAAGATGAAGACACTTTGTTTATATTAGTCCTGGGTTCGAATCCCTGTCCACCAAAACTGATCGTTCTTTCAGCCGTGGGAGAGTTATAATGTGACGGTCGATTCCATTCTTCGTTGGTAAAAATAGCCCAAGAGTTAGCGGGGTGTGGTGGTGACTAGTTGCCTTCCCTCTGGACTTACACTGCTAAGTTAGGGACGGCTAGCACAGATAGTCCTCGTGCAGCTATGCTCAAAATTTAAAATAAACCAAATCACTCTTACACGTAAGTAAGCTAAACAAAGAAAGTCAAAATTACAAAGTTAGACATTACTTTGCAGGTGCGGCCTGGCATGGCCAAGCGCGTAAGGCGTGCGACTCGTAATCCGAGGGTCGCGAGTTCGCGCCCGAGTCGCGCCAAACATGCTCGCCCTCCCAGCCGTGTGGGCGTATAATGTTACGGTCAATCCCACTATACGTTGGTAAAAGAGTAGCCCAAGAGTTGGCGGTGGATGGTGACGACTAGCTGCTTTCCCTCTAGTCTTAAACTGCTAAATTAGGGACGGCGAGCACAGATAGCCCTCGAGTAGTTTTGTGCGAAATTGTAAAACAAACAAACAAACAAACTTTGCAGGCTCAAGTTGATCATAATATGAATTTTAATGTTCAAAACTACATATTATGAAAACATAAGCATTAACTCAGAGACTTGAAATCGTCTGTGAAAACCTAGATTTAAGGTTTCATTTCAACAGAACATGAACAGCAAAAATATTGTTTTCTGCTTTTTTTGAACAAGTCAAAATTCTCTTTTTATCGGAGCTTCGCGTATATGTTAAATTATTTTCTTGTTTTGACAAGCAATAATAAATAATTCGGTATAATATTTTATTAAATATACCTGCCAACAAATCTGACACTGTTTTCGTTTTACAGTCCACAAATATTTACAGAAAAGTTAGCCTTTGTTTTGTGACTTAGATAATGTACTTTCGTTGATAATAGCATCTGGAGGAAAACATCTGCAAGTTAAGCCTACCTTGTAATGTGAAGTTAGTTGTAAGTTAAGCCTATTTTGTAATGTGAAGTTAGTTGTTACAAGGGTCTTTTAAGTTATGTCAGTACGCTTTTGGTTCAATATGAGTTAAAGATTATAAATTATGAGTTAAAGATTATCGATATTTAATCAACTTTATTGTTACTCATTTAATAATTTATGGTTGTTTTTTTACAAGTGAACAACACCCCGTTCAATACATCACGTGTCATAAAAAAGTGCTAATTTAGTTTCTCCAAACCATTACAACTTTGGGACTAACCACGAAAATAACATAAAATATCGTTTGAAAAGTTTCTTCCCGTTCAGGATTCAGTACAGTTGTTGTATTTCTTCACGTTCAAAAACAGAAAAAGAGTGAATAAAACAGTTTCTAATCCAAAAGTATATTAGCGATCAAAATGTCGAAATAATTTATCTTATTAGTGAACTGGAACTGGGGATTAAAATAGTACTTGACTCCACTGAACAAAACATTGATATACCTTAATGTTATATTGCGTTACACACGTTCTAATGAAGCAGTAGATTAGCGATAAAACTAAACCCAATATCTTGGTAACTTAACCCAATATCTAATCAAACATTTTATAACCACAGACTTTCTCTAAAGTTTACAGCGATTATTATAGATAAAGTAGGTTTTGATTTGTTATTCTAGCAAACAGGAAAAACGGACTTGTTAACAAAATAAATAATATTTATTTTTATCGTTTATTATTTCGAACTAATAGAATATAAATTTCGATTAACATCCGGATTTTCAGACGTTTATGACGTGTTATTTAGTAACCTTAAACATAGAAAAATACAACATTGTTAAAGCTATTATGCTCAATGCTGGAATCTTCACAATCGTAACGCTTTGTTTTCATATTTCACAGAGGAAATTCATTCAGAAAATAAGTGGCAAAAATGTTAGTTTCCACTTTTATTATTTCACTTTAAAATAATAAAATTATTACGTTTTTACTCTAACTGTGATTCAATGTTTTATTAAAAACCAAACAACAAGAATAACAATAGTATACAGATAAATAACAATTTATATTATAAAATATTAATATTAATAATAAACCATTCCAAAATTAATATCAATACCCCAATAAAAAAATCCTAAATTATATTAATACACCCACTCAAACTGTTCCTAAACTAATATTAATACCATTATTCAAACTGTTCCTAAACCAACATTAATACCACCACTCAAACTGCTCCTAAACTAATATTAACACCCCCACTCAGACAGTTACTAAACCAACATTAATACCACCTCTCAAACTGTTTCCAAACTAATATTAACGCCCCCACTCGGACAGTTACTAAACCAACATTAATACTACCTCTGAAACTGTTCCTAAACTAATATTAACACCCCCACTCAGACAGTTACTAAACTAATATTTATACCATTATTCAAACTGTTCCTAAACTAATATTATAACCCCACTCAGACAGTTACTAAACCAACATTAATACCCCCACTCAAACAGTTCCTAAACTAATATTAATACCCCAACTCAAACTGTTCCTAAACTAATATTATACCCCCACTCAAACAGTTCCTAAACTAATATTATACCCCTACTCAAACTGTTCCTAAACTAATATTATACCCCCACTCAAACAGTTTTTAAACTAATATTAATACCACCACTCAAACTGTTCCTAAACTAATATTATACCCCCACTCAAACAGTTCCTAAACTAATATTATACCCCTACTCAAGCTGTTCCTAAACTAATATTATACTCCCACTCAAACAGTTTTTAAACTAATATTAATACTCCCACTCAAACTGTTCCTAAACTAATATTAACACCCCCACTCAGACAGTTACTAAACCAACATTAATACCACCTCTCAAACTGTTCCTAAACTAATATTAATACCCCCACTCAAACAGTTCCTAAACTAATATTAATACCCCCACTCAAACAGTTTTTAAACTAATATTATACCCCACTCAAACAGTTCCTAAACTAATATGAATAAACCCACTCAAACTGTTCCTAAGCTAATATTAATACCCCCACTCAAACAGTTTTTAAACTAATATTATACCCCTACTCATACAGTTAATAAACTAATATTTATGCCAATTTTCAATCTGTTCCTAAACTCATATTAATACTACCACTCAAACCTTTCCTAAACTTATTAAACATCTGATGGTCCCACAAGTACTCTCAGATACAACTACTGTTTATTTCGTCTAAGTTAAATACAATGGATTCAAAATATCTTACTAGAGTGGTAACTGTGAAACACATACTTAAAATAGTAACCTTACTACTTTAATATCATATCAATCGAGCTGGACCTTTTAGACGTTTCACTCAATTTAACACCAATTTGTAGGTACTCCAATGTCATCTTTGCTGTGGCTGAACAAAAAAAAAAGTGATTCCACTCAGAACAAAGCTAACTAATCAATAAGCACTCCAATATCATCTTTGCTGTGGCTGAGCACAAAAGAAAGTGATTCCACTCAGGATAAAGCTAACCAATCAATACGTACTTCAATATCATTTTTGCTGTGTTTGAACACAAAAGAAAATGATTCCATTCAGGATAAAGCTAACCAATTAATTCATACTCCAATATCATCTCTGCTGTGTTTGAACACAAAAGAAAGTGATCCCATTCAGCGTAAAGCTAACCAATCTGTAGGTACTCCAATATCATTTCTGCTGTGTTTGAACACAAAAGAAAATGAATCCATTCAGGATAAAGCTAACCAATCAATACGTACTCTAATATTATTTATGCTGTGTTTCAGCACAAAAGAAAGTGATTCCATTCAGGATAAAGCTACCCAATCTGTAGGTACTCCAATATCATTTCTGCTGTGGCCGGACATCAAAGAAAGTGATTCCACTCAGGATAAAGCTAACCAATCAATAAGTACTCCAATATCATATCTTCTGTGGCTGGACATCAGAGAAAGTTATTCCACTGAGGACAAGGCTGACCAATCAATAAGTACTCCAATATCATCTCTGCTGTGGCTGGACATTCTACTCAGGACAAAGCTAACCAGTCGTATCTGTAGCAAGTAGCAACGAGTATCGTTTTCTTAATCTAAAATCAATGATGTACATATAATTCGAAAGGTTAACACCACACTATATAATTAAGAAAAACGAGGATCGGACTTTGGCCACTAACAACACAAAAAGTAATCCTTCTAAGAACTTCACAAAAATTTAGCCAGTTAACCAGAAATGTCCAGTTACACTGAGAGAAACAGAAACGAAACTGAAACCTAATTAAATCTTGATGACAGTATAAGATGCGGTTTGCCCTGACAATAATTGGTATTTTGTCACCATAACCTGAATGTAAATATTTAACACAATGAGTGACGTTTTATAAATAGAAAATTCAGCTCTTATTATAAGACCAGTGACTTTAGTTATAAAGTTCACTCAGTCACACAATATTTCAGTTTAGCACCAGTAGTGAGCTCAAGATAACCCTTCTTTTCCGAGAAGTGCTACATCTTATACCCAACACAAATTAGGGTTAACTATCCTTTCTATATGAGGCTGAGAGCACACAGTTTGTTTTATCTCTTATTCATCACAGTGTACGAGTGGACGTATATTTTTATATCTAAACCCTTAGAATGTGCAAGTGAGTTTGTTTTTTATGGTATACAAATACCTTTAGCCTATTTTTGTATCGTAGTTTTCACACTTACAGATTCTCATTTTATAGGCAGTCTTTTGAAAAACGCTTAAACTTGTGTTTAACATTTGCTAGTTTACCTTAAGTAATCTGTACTTAGTTTGTTCAGATTTTCGAAAGATTTAATTCTAAGCTAATGCGAATATAAATTGCACTGTCACATGTAAACACGTTAAGCTTTTTTATTAGGTGTGAAATGACAGCTGAATGTGCCATATAAACACGTTTAGTCTTGTTTATTAGCTGAAAAAGGACATTTTAATCTAATATATGAACACGTTTAGCCTTGTTTATTAAATGAAAAATGACACTTTAATCTACCATGTAAGCACGTTTAGCCTTGTTTATTTAGTGAGAACCGAATCTACGATTATTAATGTGTAAAGCCTTATTTATTAGATAACATGCGAGCCTACCAGCGTAAACACTTTAACCCTTGTTTATTAGGTACGAGATGAAAGCTGAGTCTACCAGTATAAACATGTTAAGCCTTATTTATTAGGTGAGAAATGACAGCTCAGTCCGCCGTTATAATCATTTTTTATCCTCGTTTATTGCGTGAAAACTAACAGCTGGGGCTATCATTATAAAAATGTTAAACCTTGTTTATTGGGTGAGAGATGACAGTTGAGTCTTCTAATATAAACTTGTCAAACCTAATTTATTAGGTGACATACGACAGCTGAGTCTACCAGTATAAACATGTTAAGCCTAGTTTATCAGTTAACAGATGACAGCTGAGTTTACCAGTATGAACATGTCAAGCCTTATTTATTAAGAGATAGAACGAAGATCTGACCCAAGCAGAAAACATATACACTTTTACTGTAACACTTCTGTATATTTCCATGTGGTTGAATATTAAACTACATTAAAAACGTACAAAAATTAAATCAGTTAATTTTATTTTACAGTTTTATCCACAATATTAGAAATTTGCTGTTTCAAGTTGTACATTAAACAGTGAATAGTGATTTTTCCATTACAATAAAATGTGTAAGACACACAGCAACATACATAATAGTATTTTTACTTTATTATTAACTTACTTAATTAATTCTTTCAAACTGTTAGTGAACAAAACTCAAATCAAACGTTTTATCCTTCCAAATTCTATGCACTCTTAGAAAGTCATATTATCTACGGTTTTATAATTCACTTAAAAGAATTACACAGCCATGAATTTAGAGTAAAACAAATAAATAATGAGCAGAAGAATAGAAAAGCACTTATTATGATACGTATAACACTTGATGATTTCAATGAAATTTTCTGTATTATAATTGGTTTGTTTTTTTAAGTACGAACGTTACTTCAATCAATTAAGGTCCTTATAGATTTTATGTCTCACCCTGTGGCAGAGGTCAAGTGAATTTTTGTCCTTTTTCTCTTTCCAGCAATTGAAAAAAGTTCTGCTCAAATTAAAATTGCAAGCAAAATAATCCATTAACAAGTAAACCCGTTAGAGGGCGCTACTCTGCTGGTGGCAGTTAAGAGCATAATAATACTTAGTTGAAATACTTTTAATCTATTTCTTCCTTAAACATACATTCCCTAATGTTATCGATTTATTTTTTATTATTTATTCCTGTGAAATGGTAAATTTTATAAATTTAGACAAGTACAAGACGTTTGTTGAGATGAAAGTTTTCGCATCACAGTGCAAACTACAAGGTAATCGAGGCCTAAGACTTGAACAACATTCATTCATATCTGGTACTGTCATCACGTTTTGAGAAAAATTAAGCATTCTATATTTTTAAAACATCTTTGCGAACACGTAATTACAAATACTTTCTAACTAAGTACATTATATTTGATTATCTTTAAGATATTTTGTTCACACTCTGACACTTCGGATCTTTCATAAACTGTATCGAATATATTATTATCAAAATGTAAGTTATGTATACTTCAAGGAATTTTATGTCCTAAACCTTACCTAGAAACTTCACCTGTTATTATCTCCATCTGGTGGACAAAAAAACTGACTTCATTTTTATGGTTTGCTTGATCTACGCGTTGCTGATAGGTCTTCATAGGTGTCACTGCAGCGAATCAAAGGATAAATTACGCTTTTTCGTCACAGATTCAACTTTGTATTTTATTTCTTTGTTAAAAGAGAGAAAAAAGTACATATAATTAAATTGTCTGGTTTTGTTCAGACAAAAAATGTTTTCAAGATGATTTTACTAGAGTCATTATCGGTGTAGTCAGTTGAATACTGTTAGTACGTTGGTTTACCAGTAAAACTAGTGAAATCCTAATAGTTAGTAGAACAACTTTCAAATGGTATTTAATTGACTACACGTACAATAACTGAAGTAAACCAACCGTTAAGCCCTGTTTTACTGACTACACCTAAAATAATACGAATAAAACAACATCCAAACAGTATTGGAATGTTTGTTTGTTTTCTGAAATTCACACAAAGCTACTCGAGGGCTATCTGTGCTAGCTGTCCCTAATTTAGCAGTGTAAGACTAGAGTGAAGGCAGCTAGTCATCACCGCCCACCGCCAACTCCTGGGCTACTCTTTTACCAACGAATAGTGGAATTGACCATCATTTATAACGCCCCTGAGTCTGATAGGGCGAGCATGTTTGTTTTGACCCGCGACCCTCATATTAGAGTCGAACGCCTTAACAAGTAAAACAAAGTTGAAACAATATTCGAATGATTAGATCTACAATAACACTAGTACAATAACCTTCAAACCATTTTTTACTCTGAACAAAACTAGACATTTTAATTATATATATGTTTTTGTTTCTGTTTTTCGCTTTTAACAAAGAAATAAAATATAACGTTGCATCTATGGCGTAAAGATGTGATTCATCCTTTGATCGGTTGAAGTGACACCTATGAAAGTTCATCATTTAGGCCAGTGTTAAGCAGACCATAAAAGTAAAGTTAGTTTTCTACCCAAAAGATAACGCTAGTTACTAGTAACGTTTCTCTGGGATGTTTAGAACATAAAATGTAGTTTGCAAGTTATTTTACTACGGTCGTATGTATTCAATTGAATGTTTTTTAGTGTCATTTTAGGTAAAGTCAGTCGAATATTGTTTGAGGCTTGGTATACTGCTACGCGTAGCCAATCGAATATTGTTTGAGGCTTGGTATGCTGCTACGCGTAGCCAATCGAATATTGTTTGAATATTATTTTACTGATGTCAATATATCTGCAGTCAGGCAAATATTGTTCGAAGGTTGGTTTACTGGTATCATTGTAAGTGTAGTCAGTCAAATATGCTTAAGGTTGTTTTACTGTTGTATCATACGGGTAGTCGAGCAATTATTGTTTAAAAGCTGTATTACTGGTGTCATAATATCTGCAGACAGGCAAATATTATTTATAGTTTGTTTTAGAAGTGTCATTACATGTGTAGTAAGTCGAATATTGTTTCAAGAATATTGTGTTGTTGTGTGAGTAATCAGTGGAATATTTTTGAAAGTTGTTTTCTTGTGTTATTGTATTTGTAGTGTTACGTTTTTTTATGTTTTATGAACGCAACAGAAAAACACAGATAACAGCTTGTATAATTTATTACAACAAACTACTATATACATAAAAGTTATAACATAAATTATATAATAACAATGACAGATATTAAGTTTAAACCTTCAAAATTAATTACAAAACAAAATGGTATTAGCTTCAATCTTCAAAATTAAACACAATACAAAATGGTACTGGCCTGTATCTAATATAATGATCTAAAACGAAAGTCTCAAATTCCAGTCTAGGGTGTGAATTTGGTCCCACGAAGAAATTCCGAAGTTTAAATGAAGAAGTTCAGAAACAGTTCACAGTTCAATAAATTCGACGAAGTTCTTTTCACGATGCCTCCGATGAACGTCACAAATTTGTCGCCTTCAACTTTTCCGATCTCCCCTGGCTGGTCCCGTACGTGTCGACTCTCAGCACATCCAGTAATTCGAATGAATCGCAAAGATTGACGAAACAAAATCACATTCTCTGCAGATCCAGCTCCAGTCACAAATCCAAGTTGAATAAAATCACAGCAAACACTTAAACTTTCTCAAACGAATGACTGACTCTTCTTTTCTTCGAATAAAAACTAATGACTCTTCCTTTTCCTACCACGCGTCTCCGTCTGTTTTATATATTGGTAGGCCTAGACTTCTCGAACAATCGTGTAATTTCTACAGAACTCCAGAGCAATCCGCGCATGTCTGTTCTTGCACGAGATTTCTCGTCTAGACACTAGGCCGCCAGCATTTCATTTAAATACATATGATTGGTCTACCTAATTCTAGAAAATTATAAATGTTATTTTAAATGAATAACAAGATATTTTATTAGTTTAAACCTTGAAACAATAATATAAATATGGAATTATAAATAATAGAAATGAAAATTTAAATACAACACGAGATGTTGTCGTTTACAAAACATTTACATTACAGTAGTCAGACCGTTATTGTTTGAAAGTTGTTTTACTAATGTCATTATACGTCTAGTCGGTCAAACACTATATGAATGTTGTTTATAAGTGCCATTTTAGGTATAGTCAGTCAAATATTGTTGGAAGGTTTGTTTACTGTTGTTATTTTACATGCAGTTAGGTGAATGTTGTTTGAATATTATTTTATGAGTGTCATTTTTGTTATAGTCAGTCGAAGTACTTGAAGGCTGTTTTGTTAGTGTCAATAAATAAATCAATAGTCAGACAAATACTGTTCGAAAATTGATTTACTGATGTCATTATATTTGTAGTCAGACAAATGTTGTCTGAAGGTTGGTTTATTGATGTCAGTATATCTGTAGTCAGACAAGTGTTGTTTGAAGGTTGGTTAACTGATGTCGGTATATCTGTAGTCAGATAAGTGTTGTTTGAAGGTTGGTTAACTGATGTCAGTATATCTGTAGTCAGACAAGTGTTGTTTGAAGGTTGGTTAACTGATGTCAGTATATCTGTAGTCAGACAAGTTTTGTTTGAAGGTTGGTTTTCTGATGTCGGTATATCTGTAGTCAGACAAGTGTTGTTTGAATGTTTTTTTGTCACTGGAATGTATAGTGTTATTCAGTGTGATTATGTTTTGAATGTTATTTGATTAGTGTGGTTATATGTTAGTTCAGAATCTAATATTTAAAACCATCCATGTTAACTTTTAAATTTATTTACTAAATCTGTTGTCTAAACTTATATTAAACTAATTCCTTGTGACATTTCCTTCTAAGTCTGACCTCAAATTATCATCGTATTTGTACCTGATGTTGGAATAAAGCCTAAACGTCTCAGTTTTGTTTATTTGCAAAGCTACACGATAGTATATCTGTGATGTGCCTGTCACACTCGTTGAAACCCATCATTTAATGTTATAAAGGCGCAGGATTGCCCTAACCACTGCAGGGCAAACGTCTGAAAATAGATTAATTAATAAGAGATGAAAAGGGCAAACTGACAAACGATGATTTATAAGGAAGAGTTTTTATTTAAGAAAACAAAACATACCACACGTTTGTCAGAACGCCGATTACTTTATTAAGTTTTAAAAAATTAGTTGTTTTAAATTAATTTAATATTGTTTGAAATGTTCCTCTTTCCCTAATGTATATATTTTTTTCTTTTTTAATTCAAGCTATTTTGCCTGACAGAATTATTGTTATGTTGTGAACGCTTTTCCTACGCTGGCAAATAACAGTTAAAACGTTTATTATAATACACTAATATACAGGCTTATTTTGTTTGTTAGGGTTTTCAATAAGAGTGTATTTCAACCACACTATGTCCGCCGTACGTATCGCTAACGATGCGTTTTGCTTACGGACAGAATGTGTATTCATGCAACACTACTTGCTGTCGTACGTCCGCGGAACTACTTCGTAACGTGTGGAGGGTTCTTACAAAGATAGCTTGCGGGCTCGTTTCGTCCACGCGAGAGTACATCCATTTAGCGTTTCTTATCATCACTTCCCTTCTTGCTGGTGGATGTTCAACAAATTCGATATGGCAGCTCAATGGATCCCTGTGAATCAACATGCAGATTTTCAGTTTCACACTCTCTTTCTGGATTGACACATTTGTGTTTGTTTCTATATTTTCGAATTTCACGTAAAACTGCACGACGGCTGTATGCGCTAGTCGTCCCTAATTTTGCAGTGTAAGACTAGATATAAGGCAGCTAGTCATCACCACCCATCGCCAAATCTTGGCCTACTCTTACCAAGGAATAGTGGGATTGACCGTCACTTTAAAATGACCCCACGGCTGAAAGGGCGAGTATGTTTTCTGTGATGGGGATACGAACCCGCGATCTTTGTATCACGAGTCGAGTGCTTTAACCACATGGACATGTCGAGGCCTTTCTGCATTTTTCACAATCACATGTGAGAGAATAAACTTTTTCATATCCTCAGTTAACTTTTCATTAACCACGAATTCACATAATTTCTCTCTAGGGAACAGGTGCTGCGCATAGTAAAGAGAATAATTTTATAAATAGAATCAGTCTAATATTAATGTCTTTTGACTGATGTAATTAATTAATTATAATCACGATTTACCAGCTTAAAATAAAACATTAATATCATACAATAGTTATAACAAATGACTCATATAAATATTGTTCTGATCAGACCCATATTTTGTGTCCATATTAGTCTGATGAGTAATGAACAAAATGTGTCATCAGGAACAGATCTGGCAGACACAATATGGTTCCCAATACTATAATATACTGTTTCTCTATTGTTAAAAAAATCTAAAGGAACTGGTTAGAAAAAAGTTCTGTTAAAACATATAAAAAGGCAAAAATGTATTTTTACATATAATGAAGCAGATTTTCACATATTTTTTACATAATAAGATATATCTCACATTTATTTTATTGTTTTAATCATATATATGCGATACACGTATTAATTAAGGAAATTTATCAGTATCTCTTTTATAAAAGTATTCTTCAATATTTTTCTCCTCTTGTAATATCTACGTTCTTTATTTAAAGTTACTTCTCTTGTAAAGTGTTTTAATAATGGATGAAAGTATTATTTACGGTTACTTCGAGTGTAATGAGTTTTTATACTGGTTGAAAGTATTATTTAAGATTACTTCCAGAGTAATGTATATTTAGGTCGATAAAAGTATTGTCTGTGGTTACTACAAGTGAAATGTGTTTTTATGTTAGATTGTATTATTGAAGGTTTCTTCTACTTAATGTGTTTTTATCACGGACGAAGGTACTATATAAGGTTACTTTTAGTGTGATGTGTTTTTAGGTTGGATGAAAGTATTATGTGAGGTTATTTTTAGTCTAATGTGTTTTTAGGTTGAAGGAAAGAATTATTTAAGGTTACTTCTAATGTAATGTAATTTTATGTTAGATGACAAATTATTTAACACTACTTCTAGGCCATGTGTTTTTATCGTAGACGAAGGTATTATATAAAGTTACTTCTGTTATGATGTGTTTTTAGGTTGGATGAAAGGATTATTTAAAGTCACTACTAGTGTATTATGTTTTTATGTTGCACGAAGTTATTATTTAAAGTCACTACTAGTGTATTGTGTTTTTATGTTAAATGACAAATTATTTAAGGTTACTTTTAGGTAATGTATTTTTTTGTTAGATGAAAGAATAATTTTCTGTTACTTCTAGTGTAACGTGTTTTTAGGTTGGAATAGAGTATTATTTTCTGTTACTTCTAGTGTAATGTGTTTTTATTTTGGATGAAAGGATTATATGAGGTTACTTCTTGTTGATGTGTTTTTATCTTGCACGAAAATCTTATTTCAAGTTACTTTTCGTGTAACATGTTTTTATATTATATTATGTTTTATATAATATTATTTCATTTGTAACGAGTTTTTATGTTAGATGAACGTGTTAATCAAGGTCTCTTCTAGTTAGTAAGTTTTGATCATGAACAAAGGTATTATATAAGGTTATTTCTAGTGTGATGTGTTCTTATGTTGCAAGAAGGTATTATTTAAGGCTACTTTTAGTGTAATGTGTTGTTATGTTATATGAAAGTATTATTTAAAATTCCTTCCAGTGTAATATGTTTTTATGTTTGACGAAAGTATTATTTAAGATTCCTTCCAGTGTAATATGTTTTTATGTTAGACGAAAGTATTATTTAAGGTTTTTCTTTTAATCTCGTAAGTAATATCTTCTGTATTAAGTAAAACCTTTAACAGCTCAATAATTTAATACAGGATTTATGTAGTTTTATGAACTGCATTTTTCGCGTTTTATTTAGTTGCAAGCATGATTGTAAATATATATACGAGGTCTGTTCAAAAAATACGCGGACTGTTTGAATTCTCGGCTCCAGTTGGTTCCAAGGGAATCCGCTTGGTTTGCGCAGATCAGCTGATTTCAACGTCATTTCCCGATTGCAGATATCTTCATTTGTGTATTAGCTACGCGGTTTTAAGTGAAATGCGATTTTTTGTTTGGCGAATTTCAGAATAAATGACCTGAAGAAGCAAAGACTTGCTGTGAAATTTTGTGTTAAACTTGAAAAATCTGCGACTAAAACTTCTGCTATGCTTAACACGGCTTACGGTGATGTTGTTATGAAGCGTACGGCATATTTCAAGTGGCATGAACGTTTTAAGGATGGTCGACAGTCCATTGAAGATGATGAGCATCCTGGACGTCCTTCCACGTCAACTGACGACCAAAACGTCGACAAAATCAACAGCTTGGTGCAGGCAAATCGACATCTGACTGTCAGGGAGCTTGCTAAAGAGTGTGGGATATCAGTTGGATCTTGTTACGAGATTTTGACCGAAAAATTGAAGATGCACTACGTTGCTGCGAAATTTGTGCTTCAGAACTCGTGAGTTTTTGGCCAAACACTCGATCATTGTTCTTCATCACCCTCCTGCTTACCTGACCTTACTCCTTGCGATTTTTTCTTGTCCCCCAAACTAAAAAAACCCTTGAAAGGAAGAAGATTTGAGACGATTCCCGATATTAAGGCAAATTCGACGAAGGAGCTGGAGGACATTACAAAAGAAGCGTACCAGGACTGTTTCAACAAGTGGAAACACCGTTGGGATAAGTGTGTGCGTCGGAGAAGAGAGTAATTTGAAGGGGTCCCAAACCTGTAACTTCTAAATAAAGTACACTTTGTTTTATGACGTCAGTCGGCGAATTTTGTGAACAGCCCTCGTATAGCCCTTTCTCAGTAGAGATCAACACAAACAGATTGTGTAATGTATTACTAAAATTATTATTGTTTTTTTTAAATTTCATTAGGTGAGTATGCTAAATGTTACAAGGGAAACTACAAATACACTTCAGCACGCAGCAACCCCACAGGTCACGAGCTTGTCTTAGCTGCAGATGAAGTAATACGTCTTTTTCTCTAATATGCCACTGGTCTGCCCCACCGCACCGACTGAAGCTAGGAAGCACATCTGGAAGTAATGGATTTCTTAGGGTGTCGTTTTTGATCTTTCTATAAGCATCAGGTCCTACGTTTTTGTAACTAATTTTTTAACCTGATTACGCTTTTTAATAGTAAGATTGAGTGAAACTGTTTTATTGATGTGCTATTTTACAGTAAAATACGTTATGTAGCAGTTCTGTAATTTTGGTTAAAGAGCTGCTTATACTTAACGTTAAAATATCAGGTTATAACTAGCGTTGGTAAAACAGCAAGTTATAGTTAATGTTAATGTAGGTGTTTTTATATATCAAATAAAGACTTGAAACCTGCTATAAAATGTTCAATATATTTTGATCCAGATATTTAATCCACCAAGTCAGCAAAAATTACAAAAGTGACAGAAATTTCAAGCTATAAAATACTTTCATTCTCAGAAGAGCATACACTGACCTAAACATGTGGGTTAAGTAATGATGTTGGTGTCCTATCGACCTTCACACAAACATAGGGTTCAAACTAGAACTTGTTACCTTTCCTTATATGTCCCTTACCCCTAGATAAACATCGGTTGGTCTGCTAACTTAGATGGTATATACACAATTTCGACAATCGTCGTGGGCAGAGCAACATTGTGTTCTTTGTGCCTAACTCCAAAGGAAGGGTACAAATTAAAAGGTTCGTGTTTTGTCCTAATAACTTTGAACTAAACGTCTTAGACCACTGGTGTTTTATCATTCACTGAACAGTTGTATATTTATTACTGAGCAGACTGACGCAAATTCAAATTTCGTCTAATAAAATACTACTGACCTTTGTGCAAAACATAACGAAGTGTAGTGAAATACTACCGACCATTGTGTAATACATAGCCAAGTGTAGTGAAATACTACTGACCTTTGTACAAAACATAACGAAGTGTAGTGAAATACTACCGACCATTGTGTAATACATAGCTAAGTGTAGTGAAATACTACTGACCTTTGTGTAAAACATAACGAAGTGTAGTGAAATACTACTGACCATTGTGTAATACATAGCTAAGTGTAGTGAAATACTACTGACCTTTGTGTAAAACATAACGAAGTGTAGTGAAATACTACCGACCATTGTGTAATACATAGCTAAGTGTAGTGAAATACTACTGCCCTTTGTATATTATACAGCCAAGTGTAGTGAATGTGGTGGAATATTGCTGACCTTTGTTTTATTCATAGCTCAGCGTGGCCTGTGGATGAAATGTAACGAATAGTTTTATATCAACTCATGATTAGAACCTTTGTAAAACAAGAAGTAAACAGTGAGGTCCTTATTTCCTCCCAAACATCAGTGTGACAATTCATAACTGGGTAACAGTATGTTTAGTGTCGTTAGATAGAATTACTTTACTGTGTAGTTCTATCCACAAGAAAAATGAGTTAACTCCTGACAATGAAGTGTCTTATTTTCCCATACGAACGTGTCAAGGAACAGTATTACTATGTAACATCGAAATATATAGTATTAAGCTATTTGTTAAAGGTTGTTAGAGAGATAAGTTTAATTATTGCTATGTTTATAATAGTAATAATAGCTTGAAGAAATTCGACAACGTGTAATTATTACTGTTATTCTACAAAACCAATTTTCTCTTAGAAACTTAAGTTAAGAGAAAATACGTTAAGCTAGCTCAATTGATTGGAGGTGTAATCGAACGGGCCATTGAAAATGTTTCATTTAACTTTCTACTAAAAAATATAAAAAATACTGAAAAATACAAGAAGCTGGATGACTTTCCTATTATAAAAAAATTCATTAATATATTGTTTTCAATTTCTCTTTTGTCGTTGTTGTCTGAAACACCTTGCTTATGGAATACCTCATTTAGGCTCAGATGGCAAGTGGGGAAACAAGGAGCTAACTCGGAAACAATTTGAACTAAACCAAAAATTATTCTGCTAACATAATTATAAAGATTGTTTGTAATTGATACAACAACAATTCACTCTTATATTCAGGATAATTTAACGTATTATATATAATCTGTTTTGTATATTTATTCTTAAACAAGCCGTCTTCTCAAAGTAAACTTCGCGCCTTTTCAAACAGTAAAAAACAACAGCGTTACTTAAACATTAACTGGTATTTACAATTTCTGAATATAACAATAAAGCAGTATTAGAAACCGTGAACTATAAACTGTCTTTAAACATATTTTTAGGGACATCTGACGTGTTTGTTTATGATGTATTTTTGCTTTGTTCCTAAATTAAGGAGTTAAAACTTTTAGTTGTCCTGGACAACGGCTACATTAAGTAAAAATATCACTTGTAGACACCTATGTTTGTTTTACTTTTAACAATATTCCAGCTTTCTGTATTATTTAATCAAAAGGAACAACCTCCTGACACTTTGAACGTCTAATCTTTGTTTTAATTCTCGTTGTCTTGTAACTCCGTGTATTAATTAACCAATATTTGTTCTGTTTACTAACAAATCATGTATATTGAGACACACAGTTAGTTATAAGAACTGGTATAGGTTCTGAATATGTTTATCGATAAATCATGTATATATCAAGCATACTGGTTAGTTATAAGAGATCAAGCACATGTTGACCAATAGGTCATGTATATTCAACATAAACCTGCATGAGCATGGTTGATATGATAGCAGTTTAGATACTTTCTTTCACAAGTTCATACACGTTTACTGTTCTTCCTTTAAAATGTTATGAGGGAAATCAAACACACTTCTTGGTGAGAATGTGAACTGTTTCTCTCATGGAAGGAATGGCTGAGAAATCCACTTACGGATATGTAACAAAATAATAATAACAAAATAACTAAAGCAACCACAGAGCAATAAATATCAAATTGTTGAAAAGATCCATCTCCTATGGTTTCTTTGTTGGTTCCAATTATATAAGGAAAGTTAACAAGGACTGTGTTCAGTTCGGTTTATCTTATGTTTCTGTTCAGTTGGATTTATCTTACGTTTCTGTTCAGTTAAGTTTATGTGTTTCTGTTCAGATGGGATTATTTTATGTTTCTGTTCAGTTGTGTTTATCTTATGTTTCCATTTAATGTTTTAGATATCGAACTTTTGAAAATGGACAACGGGAAATGGCAGGTCTCTGGTCACTCGACCTTCCCTAATGACCTGGTTCCTTCAAGTTTTGTATTAAAAATGCGACTGCATTTTTCTTAGGTCGGAAATTATTGTCTACAACAAATGAAAACGCATCCCTACATGAACTGTTCTCTGGATCACTTAATGTTCCAGGGCTTGCTATCTGAGAAGCCATTCTGTTAAAACGCTAAAATCTCAGACCGCGGGTTGCAAAATTCTTTCATCAGTTTAGATTCCAGTGTGGACCCATTTAGACAACCAGAATTGTGTAACGAAGTTTCAAATACCCTTGGACAGAAGTGAACAACCTTTCCAAAAGGAACTCCCTTCACCATCTCTAAAGCATTATTTAATTCAGAGGATTATCTTGCCAGTCTCACTAAGCCAAAACCCAACCACAATACAAGACGAACAACAAACAGTAAAGGGTCTTCTGATTGCCTCACGGCTCATCTTTTGAACAATAACTCCAATTAATTTTCTCTGACAAAAGTAATACAAGACACAGGTGGGATTCCAATCACTTTTGAACCATGGGAGAAATATAAAAGAAGAGTAAAAGGAGTTGAGGAGTCACAAGTGTTTATTGAAAAGTCACAACGAGTTGATAGGCCCATAAATAGTCTTTAAGATGACACATTCAGAAAACCTCATAAATGTGCACTAGAACTGCAAAATTAAGACATGAGTAATCTAGCTGTTCATGGAGAAACTCTTAGATTCTCTTCTGGGTCTCCTGGACCAAATCTTGGTGTGAAAACAAAAAATAGGCAGAAACTTAATCTATTGAAAAGGAAAGGCTTTGCCAACTTCAAGAGCTATCTCGGGATACGAGTCAACCAAGTATTTCAGATATGAATATCTTATCTGTGACGAATTTTGGTAATCTTCTTGGTGCGCCATTTTCAACAGCGAAAAATCATGTGCCTTATTTAAAGAAATCACAGCAAGTGTATGAACACTTTGATGACCACAAAGAAGAACCTAGTTAAGCTTAAAACTAGAAAAATAACTCATAATTATTTCCAAGCGCCTTGTGTTGCATCCTCTTCGTCTCGACAGGTCCGGTCTTTGGTACCAAAAACACTCCTGGTGAACCAATCAGAATTTATTCATCACAGTCAGCGATTATCACCAGAGAGACCCAAAAAAACAAACGATAAAGATGCGGATAATGTCTTGGATGTAAGAAAAAAGTGAACTGTGGAAGGTGTGGTCAGTGTAAGAGTCTACGAAGTCATCAGATTTGTAAACTTAGAAAGTGTGATCAGCTGAAAGCAAAGAAAGAAAAGGTAAATATGATAACAGATATTTTACATGTAAATATAAACTATCATTTGTGTTAGCATAAAGTGGATAAACATTACATTAATAGTGTTGTCAGAAATTCATATCAAAATAAGAAGAAGCCGTGGGGCATGCCATGGCCAGGTGGTTTAGGTGTTCGACTCTAATATGAGGGTCGCTGGTTCGAATCCCCGTCACAACAAACATGCTCACCCTATCAGCTGCGGGGGCGATGTAAGTGATGGTCAATCCCACTATTCGTTATTAAAAGAGTAGCTCAAGAGCTGCCTTCCCTCTAGTCTTAAACTGCTAAATTAGGGACGGCTAGCGCAGATAGCCCTCGTGTATCTTTACGCGAAATTAAAAAAACAAACTAAAAGCCGCGTTCTTATCAAGAAAAAATAAATAATTAGTTTTGACTTTAAAACGAGTTTTGTTTCAGTATGTATGTGTGTTTCTAAAAGTATCTTCAGTCAGGTTTGCCAATGATTTCAAGTTACCCATATATTTCTTTATAAATTATTGTTATTACCACCTCAACTAATATTAGTGTTCTCTTAAGTATCATATGTATTAACGTCTGTGTTGTGGTCTCAGAAGACAGCCAAACACACCATAATCAAACTTAATTTTGTTCACTCAACGAGTTAGAGAAGATGAGATAGTTTTCAAACGTATTTTTAAGGTTACACCTTGATGATATGCTCAGTATACAAAGGATAACTGGTGTGCTGCTAGGAGGTATTGAAGTAGACCCCCAAAATTATCTGTTGTGTCCATTGCAAGGAATCGAACCCCGGATTTTAGCGTTACAGATCCACAGATTTATCGCTGTCTCAAGCGATACTAGAATAATCTAATATCGTATTCAGTAGCTGGTGAAACAGGAAGTTAGATAAACTGTCCTATCTTGGCTCAAGTGTTCCACTAAAGACAAGACTGATGAAGATGGAATAAAGAAGCTCTGGATTCGTTCACTCGCTGAGGGACAGGTATGTGATTTTATTTAGGTATAGATATGACTAAATCTGTTACGTGATTTTATTTAGGTATAGATATGACTAAATCTGTTACGTGATTTTATTTAGGTATAGATCTGACTAAATCTGTTACGTGATTTTATTTAGGTATAGATATGACTAAATCTGTTACGTGATTTTATTTTATGACTAAATCGGTGTATATTGTTTAACTAATGAATTGATCTGCGTGAATGTGGGTAGGTAGTTTTATTTATGTATAGATCCGACTAAATATGGGTATATTGTTATATTTATGTTTAGATGCGATTACATCTGTGTCGGTTGCTTTATTTGTATATATATCCCACTGAATCTGGGTAAGTTATTTTATTTATGCATAGATCTAAATAAATCTGGGTAGGTTGTTTTTTGAGTGTACAGAGCTGAACAAATCTGAGTAAGTTGTTTTATTTATGTATAGATCCGACTAAATGTTGGCAGGCTGTTTTAGTGATGTATAAATCTTGGAATTCTGTTTTATTTGTGTATAGATCTGATTGAATCTGGATAGGTTTTTTGTTTATGTATAGATCTGACTATATATGATGGTTTATTTATGTCTGTTTTATTTGTGTATAGATCTAACTATATTTGGGTACGTTGTTTTACTTTCATAAAGATCTGACTAAATCTGTGTGGATTGTTTATTAATGAGTTGAACTGAATTAATCGATAAAAATAGTACTAATGTTGTTCTGATCTAGTAAGTAATACAACGTGGTTAAAAGTAGAACTAATGTTGTTCTGATCCAGTAAGTAATACAACGTGGGTGTAAGAAAGTCTAATGTTGACGTGATGTAGTGGATAATACAACGTGGGTAAAAGAAAGTCTAATGTTGACGTGATGTAGTGGATAATACAACGTGGGTAAAAGAAAGTCTAATGTTGACGTGATGTAGTGGATAATACAACGTGGGTGAAAGAAAGTCTAATGTTGACGTGATGTAGTGGATAATACAACGTGGGTAAAAGAAAGTCTAATGTTGACGTGATGTAGTGGATAATACAACGTGGGTAAAAGAAAGTCTAATGTTGACGTGATGTAGTGGATAATACAACGTGGGTGAAAGAAAGTCTAATGTTGACGTGATGTAGTGGATAATACAACGTGGGTAAAAGAAAGTCTAATGTTGACGTGATGTAGTGGATAATACAACGTGGGTAAAAGAAAGTCTAATGTTGACGTGATGTAGTGGATAATACAACGTGGGTAAAAGAAAGTCTAATGTTGACGTGATGTAGTGGATAATACAACGTGGGTAAAAGAAAGTCTAATGTTGACGTGATGTAGTGGATAATACAACGTGGGTAAAAGAAAGTCTAATGTTGACGTGATGTAGTGGATAATACAACGTGGGTAAAAGAAAGTCTAATGTTGACGTGATGTAGTGGATAATACAACGTGGGTGAAAGAAAGTCTAATATTGACGTGATGTAGTGGATAATACAACGTGGGTGTAAGAAAGTCTAATGTTGACGTGATGTAGTGGATAATACAACGTGGGTGAATATAGAACTAATGCTTATCTGATCTAGAAGATAATTTGTAAGTTGCCTGAATTTTTACTGAAATGAGTTGTACTGAAAACTAGCAATAACAACTTAAGATAGAGTATAAGTATTTTTCACCGAACCAACTAGGACAATGAAACGTCACAAAACCATTGACAAGGTCATAAAGTGTTACAATGATTAGAAGATACTGATTTGTTTCTCAGATAACCTTGCTGTTATGGTTTCGACGTGCTATCCCAAATGTACCTCACGAGGTTACAGAATTTTTGCTCGTACTCGAAATAATCGTTTCGTGAAAATAATCGTGAAAAATAAACTGAAAATCAATGAATTATGAGTATTTAAACATCAAACGTTAGGCCTAGTAACATAATGAAATTACCTTTAAATAAATATTTTATCTATCTGTGTTTACGGGCGTAATGCTGACATCAATGTTTACTCTACTGGTTTGTGTTGGATACTCGCGTGTAGTTTAACACACTGCACTATTCTTTTGTAATACTGAGTTAATAAACCAGTGGAGAGGCATCTATTTGATAGCACCAACATTCATCTCTTCGGCTACACAAATATGGGATTAGACACGTGTTACTCATAAAGTACATTCAAGTACTGAAAGTCACAGAACGCGAATTGTGGACCAGAAAAGATACAGTTTGAAAGATTAACTACACTCCTTATCTTGGTATCTAAGTGCTCCTTCCTAACACACGGTAAAACATCTAGTTTCTTTCTTTTTTCATCAACAGTATAATTAATCTGAGCTACCTACTTATATAGCAAACTACCTACTTGTAACATTAAACAAACTGCCTACTTTTAACATAGAAAGTAGGGAAAACAGAGTTATTTTCTTGATTTCACTTGAAATTACCAAAGCTTCATACTGCCGGGATACCTCACCTTTTCTGTATAGACTCGGCCATTTTGATCGACTTCGTAACCATTATATAACGTTGAAACCGTCTAAACCTTTTAATATATGAATGTACTTTATACTGATAGTCTTTTATAACACATTACTACTCTTTTCTACACACACAAAATGTAATTTTAGTCAACTAGTCATTTTCACAAAGGAATTCTTTCTGAGTTTATGGAGTTAGAATTTCACTCAGGCGCTGAACTGCAGGGTAGTGTCGTCTTAAGGTTAAAAAACATTTCTCGTTCGACAGTTTTCGTATTTTATTTTAACCTCCAGAATCTCCTAAAGGAAGTTGTTGTTTTTCCGGTACACCTTGATTCTATATCTGTTATGTTTCATTACAGTAATGATAGAAAACATTGAAAAATGCGGCATCCAAAATAGTAAAATATCGTTTGGAACGAAGCATGATGTATCACAGAAACACAAAATACACGTATCTGAGTCTTTGGAAACTCAAATTTTCTGAAAGACTGCTCTGTGGCAGACGTTAACGTACAGTTTCACTGTGGATAAAAGCAGATGAAAAAGAAACGTTAGGTTTCTAAAACGGAAAACATGTAACCTTGTAAAATTGTCCGAAAACATGTAACTGTGTAAAACTGACTAAAGACAGGTAACTCAATATTGTGTTTTAAAACAGAGTCATATGAAAGTGATTTAGAAACCTTAAAATGATAAAAAATTGAATCTATTGTTTAATATGTTAACACATCTTATTATTGCTACACGATAGTATATCTGTGATGTGCCTGTCACACTCGTTGAAACCCATCATTTAATGTTATAAAGGCGCAGGATTGCCCTAACCACTGCAGGGCAAACGTCTGAAAATAGATTAATTAATAAGAGATGAAAAGGGCAAACTGACAAACGATGATTTATAAGGAAGAGTTTTTATTTAAGAAAACAAAACATACCACACGTTTGTCAGAACGCCGATTACTTTATTAAGTTTTAAAAAATTAGTTGTTTTAAATTAATTTAATATTGTTTGAAATGTTCCTCTTTCCCTAATGTATATATTTTTTTCTTTTTTAATTCAAGTTATTTTTCCTGACAGAATTATTGTTATGTTGTGAACGCTTTTCCTACGCTGGCAAATAACAGTTAAAACGTTTATTATAATACACTAATATACAGGCTTATTTTACTTTTCACATTGCATTCTTTATTTTGTTTGTTAGGGTTTTCAATAAGAGTGTATTTCAACCACACTATGTCCGCCGTACGTATCGCTAACGATGCGTTTTGCTTAGGGACAGAATGTGTATTCATGCAACACTACTTGCTGTCGTACGTCCGCGGAACTACTTCGTAACGTGTGGAGGGTTCTTACAAAGATAGCTTGCGGGCTCGTTTCGTCCACGCGAGAGTACATCCATTTTGCGTTTCTTATCATCACTTCCCTTCTTGCTGGTGGATGTTCAACAAATTCGATATGGCAGCTCAATGGATCCCTGTGAATCAACATGCAGATTTTCAGTTTCACACTCTCTTTCTGGATTGACACATTTGTGTTTGTTTCTATATTTTCGAATTTCACGTAAAACTGCACGACGGCTGTATGCGCTAGTCGTCCCTAATTTTGTAGTGTAAGACTAGATATAAGGCAGCTAGTCATCACCACCCATCGCCAAATCTTGGCCTACTCTTACCAAGGAATAGTGGGATTGACCGTCACTTTAAAATGCCCCCACGGCTGAAAGGGCGAGTATGTTTTCTGTGATGGGGATACGAACCCGCGATCTTTGTATCACGAGTCGAGTGCTTTAACCACATGGACATGTCGAGGCCTTTCTGCATTTTTCACAATCACATGTGAGAGAATAAACTTTTTCATATCCTCAGTTAACTTTTCATTAACCACGAATTCACATAATTTCTCTCTAGGGAACAGGTGCTGCGCATAGTAAAGAGAATAATTTTATAAATAGAATCAGTCTAATATTAATGTCTTTTGACTGATGTAATTAATTAATTATAATCACGATTTACCAGCTTAAAATAAAACATTAATATCATACAATAGTTATAACAAATGACTCATATAAATATTGTTCTGATCAGACCCATATTTTGTGTCCATATTAGTCTGATGAGTAATGAACAAAATGTGTCATCAGGAACAGATCTGGCAGACACAATATGGTTCCCAATACTATAATATACTGTTTCTCTATTGTTAAAAAAATCTAAAGGAACTGGTTAGAAAAAAGTTCTGTTAAAACATATAAAAAGGCAAAAATGTATTTTTACATATAATGAAGCAGATTTTCACATATTTTTTACATAATAAGATATATCTCACATTTATTTTATTGTTTTAATCATATATATGCGATACACGTATTAATTAAGGAAATTTATCAGTATCTCTTTTATAAAAGTATTCTTCAATATTTTTCTCCTCTTGTAATATCTACGTTCTTTATTTAAAGTTACTTCTCTTGTAAAGTGTTTTAATAATGGATGAAAGTATTATTTACGGTTACTTCGAGTGTAATGAGTTTTTATACTGGTTGAAAGTATTATTTAAGATTACTTCCAGAGTAATGTATATTTAGGTCGATAAAAGTATTGTCTGTGGTTACTACAAGTGAAATGTGTTTTTATGTTAGATTGTATTATTGAAGGTTTCTTCTACTTAATGTGTTTTTATCACGGACGAAGGTACTATATAAGGTTACTTTTAGTGTGATGTGTTTTTAGGTTGGATGAAAGTATTATGTGAGGTTATTTTTAGTCTAATGTGTTTTTAGGTTGAAGGAAAGAATTATTTAAGGTTACTTCTAATGTAATGTAATTTTATGTTAGATGACAAATTATTTAACACTACTTCTAGGCCATGTGTTTTTATCGTAGACGAAGGTATTATATAAAGTTACTTCTGTTATGATGTGTTTTTAGGTTGGATGAAAGGATTATTTAAAGTCACTACTAGTGTATTATGTTTTTATGTTGCACGAAGTTATTATTTAAAGTCACTACTAGTGTATTGTGTTTTTATGTTAAATGACAAATTATTTAAGGTTACTTTTAGGTAATGTATTTTTTTGTTAGATGAAAGAATAATTTTCTGTTACTTCTAGTGTAACGTGTTTTTAGGTTGGAATAGAGTATTATTTTCTGTTACTTCTAGTGTAATGTGTTTTTATTTTGGATGAAAGGATTATATGAGGTTACTTCTTGTTGATGTGTTTTTATCTTGCACGAAAATCTTATTTCAAGTTACTTTTCGTGTAACATGTTTTTATATTATATTATGTTTTATATAATATTATTTCATTTGTAACGAGTTTTTATGTTAGATGAACGTGTTAATCAAGGTCTCTTCTAGTTAGTAAGTTTTGATCATGAACAAAGGTATTATATAAGGTTATTTCTAGTGTGATGTGTTCTTATGTTGCAAGAAGGTATTATTTAAGGCTACTTTTAGTGTAATGTGTTGTTATGTTATATGAAAGTATTATTTAAAATTCCTTCCAGTGTAATATGTTTTTATGTTTGACGAAAGTATTATTTAAGATTCCTTCCAGTGTAATATGTTTTTATGTTAGACGAAAGTATTATTTAAGGTTTTTCTTTTAATCTCGTAAGTAATATCTTCTGTATTAAGTAAAACCTTTAACAGCTCAATAATTTAATACAGGATTTATGTAGTTTTATGAACTGCATTTTTCGCGTTTTATTTAGTTGCAAGCATGATTGTAAATATATATACGAGGTCTGTTCAAAAAATACGCGGACTGTTTGAATTCTCGGCTCCAGTTGGTTCCAAGGGAATCCGCTTGGTTTGCGCAGATCAGCTGATTTCAACGTCATTTCCCGATTGCAGATATCTTCATTTGTGTATTAGCTACGCGGTTTTAAGTGAAATGCGATTTTTTGTTTGGCGAATTTCAGAATAAATGACCTGAAGAAGCAAAGACTTGCTGTGAAATTTTGTGTTAAACTTGAAAAATCTGCGACTAAAACTTCTGCTATGCTTAACACGGCTTACGGTGATGTTGTTATGAAGCGTACGGCATATTTCAAGTGGCATGAACGTTTTAAGGATGGTCGACAGTCCATTGAAGATGATGAGCATCCTGGACGTCCTTCCACGTCAACTGACGACCAAAACGTCGACAAAATCAACAGCTTGGTGCAGGCAAATCGACATCTGACTGTCAGGGAGCTTGCTAAAGAGTGTGGGATATCAGTTGGATCTTGTTACGAGATTTTGACCGAAAAATTGAAGATGCACTACGTTGCTGCGAAATTTGTGCTTCAGAACTCGTGAGTTTTTGGCCAAACACTCGATCATTGTTCTTCATCACCCTCCTGCTTACCTGACCTTACTCCTTGCGATTTTTTCTTGTCCCCCAAACTAAAAAAACCCTTGAAAGGAAGAAGATTTGAGACGATTCCCGATATTAAGGCAAATTCGACGAAGGAGCTGGAGGACATTACAAAAGAAGCGTACCAGGACTGTTTCAACAAGTGGAAACACCGTTGGGATAAGTGTGTGCGTCGGAGAAGAGAGTAATTTGAAGGGGTCCCAAACCTGTAACTTCTAAATAAAGTACACTTTGTTTTATGACGTCAGTCGGCGAATTTTGTGAACAGCCCTCGTATAGCCCTTTCTCAGTAGAGATCAACACAAACAGATTGTGTAATGTATTACTAAAATTATTATTGTTTTTTTTAAATTTCATTAGGTGAGTATGCTAAATGTTACAAGGGAAACTACAAATACACTTCAGCACGCAGCAACCCCACAGGTCACGAGCTTGTCTTAGCTGCAGATGAAGTAATACGTCTTTTTCTCTAATATGCCACTGGTCTGCCCCACCGCACCGACTGAAGCTAGGAAGCACATCTGGAAGTAATGGATTTCTTAGGGTGTCGTTTTTGATCTTTCTATAAGCATCAGGTCCTACGTTTTTGTAACTAATTTTTTAACCTGATTACGCTTTTTAATAGTAAGATTGAGTGAAACTGTTTTATTGATGTGCTATTTTACAGTAAAATACGTTATGTAGCAGTTCTGTAATTTTGGTTAAAGAGCTGCTTATACTTAACGTTAAAATATCAGGTTATAACTAGCGTTGGTAAAACAGCAAGTTATAGTTAATGTTAATGTAGGTGTTTTTATATATCAAATAAAGACTTGAAACCTGCTATAAAATGTTCAATATATTTTGATCCAGATATTTAATCCACCAAGTCAGCAAAAATTACAAAAGTGACAGAAATTTCAAGCTATAAAATACTTTCATTCTCAGAAGAGCATACACTGACCTAAACATGTGGGTTAAGTAATGATGTTGGTGTCCTATCGACCTTCACACAAACATAGGGTTCAAACTAGAACTTGTTACCTTTCCTTATATGTCCCTTACCCCTAGATAAACATCGGTTGGTCTGCTAACTTAGATGGTATATACACAATTTCGACAATCGTCGTGGGCAGAGCAACATTGTGTTCTTTGTGCCTAACTCCAAAGGAAGGGTACAAATTAAAAGGTTCGTGTTTTGTCCTAATAACTTTGAACTAAACGTCTTAGACCACTGGTGTTTTATCATTCACTGAACAGTTGTATATTTATTACTGAGCAGACTGACGCAAATTCAAATTTCGTCTAATAAAATACTACTGACCTTTGTGCAAAACATAACGAAGTGTAGTGAAATACTACCGACCATTGTGTAATACATAGCCAAGTGTAGTGAAATACTACTGACCTTTGTACAAAACATAACGAAGTGTAGTGAAATACTACCGACCATTGTGTAATACATAGCTAAGTGTAGTGAAATACTACTGACCTTTGTGTAAAACATAACGAAGTGTAGTGAAATACTACTGACCATTGTGTAATACATAGCTAAGTGTAGTGAAATACTACTGACCTTTGTGTAAAACATAACGAAGTGTAGTGAAATACTACCGACCATTGTGTAATACATAGCTAAGTGTAGTGAAATACTACTGCCCTTTGTATATTATACAGCCAAGTGTAGTGAATGTGGTGGAATATTGCTGACCTTTGTTTTATTCATAGCTCAGCGTGGCCTGTGGATGAAATGTAACGAATAGTTTTATATCAACTCATGATTAGAACCTTTGTAAAACAAGAAGTAAACAGTGAGGTCCTTATTTCCTCCCAAACATCAGTGTGACAATTCATAACTGGGTAACAGTATGTTTAGTGTCGTTAGATAGAATTACTTTACTGTGTAGTTCTATCCACAAGAAAAATGAGTTAACTCCTGACAATGAAGTGTCTTATTTTCCCATACGAACGTGTCAAGGAACAGTATTACTATGTAACATCGAAATATATAGTATTAAGCTATTTGTTAAAGGTTGTTAGAGAGATAAGTTTAATTATTGCTATGTTTATAATAGTAATAATAGCTTGAAGAAATTCGACAACGTGTAATTATTACTGTTATTCTACAAAACCAATTTTCTCTTAGAAACTTAAGTTAAGAGAAAATACGTTAAGCTAGCTCAATTGATTGGAGGTGTAATCGAACGGGCCATTGAAAATGTTTCATTTAACTTTCTACTAAAAAATATAAAAAATACTGAAAAATACAAGAAGCTGGATGACTTTCCTATTATAAAAAAATTCATTAATATATTGTTTTCAATTTCTCTTTTGTCGTTGTTGTCTGAAACACCTTGCTTATGGAATACCTCATTTAGGCTCAGATGGCAAGTGGGGAAACAAGGAGCTAACTCGGAAACAATTTGAACTAAACCAAAAATTATTCTGCTAACATAATTATAAAGATTGTTTGTAATTGATACAACAACAATTCACTCTTATATTCAGGATAATTTAACGTATTATATATAATCTGTTTTGTATATTTATTCTTAAACAAGCCGTCTTCTCAAAGTAAACTTCGCGCCTTTTCAAACAGTAAAAAACAACAGCGTTACTTAAACATTAACTGGTATTTACAATTTCTGAATATAACAATAAAGCAGTATTAGAAACCGTGAACTATAAACTGTCTTTAAACATATTTTTAGGGACATCTGACGTGTTTGTTTATGATGTATTTTTGCTTTGTTCCTAAATTAAGGAGTTAAAACTTTTAGTTGTCCTGGACAACGGCTACATTAAGTAAAAATATCACTTGTAGACACCTATGTTTGTTTTACTTTTAACAATATTCCAGCTTTCTGTATTATTTAATCAAAAGGAACAACCTCCTGACACTTTGAACGTCTAATCTTTGTTTTAATTCTCGTTGTCTTGTAACTCCGTGTATTAATTAACCAATATTTGTTCTGTTTACTAACAAATCATGTATATTGAGACACACAGTTAGTTATAAGAACTGGTATAGGTTCTGAATATGTTTATCGATAAATCATGTATATATCAAGCATACTGGTTAGTTATAAGAGATCAAGCACATGTTGACCAATAGGTCATGTATATTCAACATAAACCTGCATGAGCATGGTTGATATGATAGCAGTTTAGATACTTTCTTTCACAAGTTCATACACGTTTACTGTTCTTCCTTTAAAATGTTATGAGGGAAATCAAACACACTTCTTGGTGAGAATGTGAACTGTTTCTCTCATGGAAGGAATGGCTGAGAAATCCACTTACGGATATGTAACAAAATAATAATAACAAAATAACTAAAGCAACCACAGAGCAATAAATATCAAATTGTTGAAAAGATCCATCTCCTATGGTTTCTTTGTTGGTTCCAATTATATAAGGAAAGTTAACAAGGACTGTGTTCAGTTCGGTTTATCTTATGTTTCTGTTCAGTTGGATTTATCTTACGTTTCTGTTCAGTTAAGTTTATGTGTTTCTGTTCAGATGGGATTATTTTATGTTTCTGTTCAGTTGTGTTTATCTTATGTTTCCATTTAATGTTTTAGATATCGAACTTTTGAAAATGGACAACGGGAAATGGCAGGTCTCTGGTCACTCGACCTTCCCTAATGACCTGGTTCCTTCAAGTTTTGTATTAAAAATGCGACTGCATTTTTCTTAGGTCGGAAATTATTGTCTACAACAAATGAAAACGCATCCCTACATGAACTGTTCTCTGGATCACTTAATGTTCCAGGGCTTGCTATCTGAGAAGCCATTCTGTTAAAACGCTAAAATCTCAGACCGCGGGTTGCAAAATTCTTTCATCAGTTTAGATTCCAGTGTGGACCCATTTAGACAACCAGAATTGTGTAACGAAGTTTCAAATACCCTTGGACAGAAGTGAACAACCTTTCCAAAAGGAACTCCCTTCACCATCTCTAAAGCATTATTTAATTCAGAGGATTATCTTGCCAGTCTCACTAAGCCAAAACCCAACCACAATACAAGACGAACAACAAACAGTAAAGGGTCTTCTGATTGCCTCACGGCTCATCTTTTGAACAATAACTCCAATTAATTTTCTCTGACAAAAGTAATACAAGACACAGGTGGGATTCCAATCACTTTTGAACCATGGGAGAAATATAAAAGAAGAGTAAAAGGAGTTGAGGAGTCACAAGTGTTTATTGAAAAGTCACAACGAGTTGATAGGCCCATAAATAGTCTTTAAGATGACACATTCAGAAAACCTCATAAATGTGCACTAGAACTGCAAAATTAAGACATGAGTAATCTAGCTGTTCATGGAGAAACTCTTAGATTCTCTTCTGGGTCTCCTGGACCAAATCTTGGTGTGAAAACAAAAAATAGGCAGAAACTTAATCTATTGAAAAGGAAAGGCTTTGCCAACTTCAAGAGCTATCTCGGGATACGAGTCAACCAAGTATTTCAGATATGAATATCTTATCTGTGACGAATTTTGGTAATCTTCTTGGTGCGCCATTTTCAACAGCGAAAAATCATGTGCCTTATTTAAAGAAATCACAGCAAGTGTATGAACACTTTGATGACCACAAAGAAGAACCTAGTTAAGCTTAAAACTAGAAAAATAACTCATAATTATTTCCAAGCGCCTTGTGTTGCATCCTCTTCGTCTCGACAGGTCCGGTCTTTGGTACCAAAAACACTCCTGGTGAACCAATCAGAATTTATTCATCACAGTCAGCGATTATCACCAGAGAGACCCAAAAAAACAAACGATAAAGATGCGGATAATGTCTTGGATGTAAGAAAAAAGTGAACTGTGGAAGGTGTGGTCAGTGTAAGAGTCTACGAAGTCATCAGATTTGTAAACTTAGAAAGTGTGATCAGCTGAAAGCAAAGAAAGAAAAGGTAAATATGATAACAGATATTTTACATGTAAATATAAACTATCATTTGTGTTAGCATAAAGTGGATAAACATTACATTAATAGTGTTGTCAGAAATTCATATCAAAATAAGAAGAAGCCGTGGGGCATGCCATGGCCAGGTGGTTTAGGTGTTCGACTCTAATATGAGGGTCGCTGGTTCGAATCCCCGTCACAACAAACATGCTCACCCTATCAGCTGCGGGGGCGATGTAAGTGATGGTCAATCCCACTATTCGTTATTAAAAGAGTAGCTCAAGAGCTGCCTTCCCTCTAGTCTTAAACTGCTAAATTAGGGACGGCTAGCGCAGATAGCCCTCGTGTATCTTTACGCGAAATTAAAAAAACAAACTAAAAGCCGCGTTCTTATCAAGAAAAAAATAAATAATTAGTTTTGACTTTAAAACGAGTTTTGTTTCAGTATGTATGTGTGTTTCTAAAAGTATCTTCAGTCAGGTTTGCCAATGATTTCAAGTTACCCATATATTTCTTTATAAATTATTGTTATTACCACCTCAACTAATATTAGTGTTCTCTTAAGTATCATATGTATTAACGTCTGTGTTGTGGTCTCAGAAGACAGCCAAACACACCATAATCAAACTTAATTTTGTTCACTCAACGAGTTAGAGAAGATGAGATAGTTTTCAAACGTATTTTTAAGGTTACACCTTGATGATATGCTCAGTATACAAAGGATAACTGGTGTGCTGCTAGGAGGTATTGAAGTAGACCCCCAAAATTATCTGTTGTGTCCATTGCAAGGAATCGAACCCCGGATTTTAGCGTTACAGATCCACAGATTTATCGCTGTCTCAAGCGATACTAGAATAATCTAATATCGTATTCAGTAGCTGGTGAAACAGGAAGTTAGATAAACTGTCCTATCTTGGCTCAAGTGTTCCACTAAAGACAAGACTGATGAAGATGGAATAAAGAAGCTCTGGATTCGTTCACTCGCTGAGGGACAGGTATGTGATTTTATTTAGGTATAGATATGACTAAATCTGTTACGTGATTTTATTTAGGTATAGATATGACTAAATCTGTTACGTGATTTTATTTAGGTATAGATCTGACTAAATCTGTTACGTGATTTTATTTAGGTATAGATATGACTAAATCTGTTACGTGATTTTATTTTATGACTAAATCGGTGTATATTGTTTAACTAATGAATTGATCTGCGTGAATGTGGGTAGGTAGTTTTATTTATGTATAGATCCGACTAAATATGGGTATATTGTTATATTTATGTTTAGATGCGATTACATCTGTGTCGGTTGCTTTATTTGTATATATATCCCACTGAATCTGGGTAAGTTATTTTATTTATGCATAGATCTAAATAAATCTGGGTAGGTTGTTTTTTGAGTGTACAGAGCTGAACAAATCTGAGTAAGTTGTTTTATTTATGTATAGATCCGACTAAATGTTGGCAGGCTGTTTTAGTGATGTATAAATCTTGGAATTCTGTTTTATTTGTGTATAGATCTGATTGAATCTGGATAGGTTTTTTGTTTATGTATAGATCTGACTATATATGATGGTTTATTTATGTCTGTTTTATTTGTGTATAGATCTAACTATATTTGGGTACGTTGTTTTACTTTCATAAAGATCTGACTAAATCTGTGTGGATTGTTTATTAATGAGTTGAACTGAATTAATCGATAAAAATAGTACTAATGTTGTTCTGATCTAGTAAGTAATACAACGTGGTTAAAAGTAGAACTAATGTTGTTCTGATCCAGTAAGTAATACAACGTGGGTGTAAGAAAGTCTAATGTTGACGTGATGTAGTGGATAATACAACGTGGGTAAAAGAAAGTCTAATGTTGACGTGATGTAGTGGATAATACAACGTGGGTAAAAGAAAGTCTAATGTTGACGTGATGTAGTGGATAATACAACGTGGGTGAAAGAAAGTCTAATGTTGACGTGATGTAGTGGATAATACAACGTGGGTAAAAGAAAGTCTAATGTTGACGTGATGTAGTGGATAATACAACGTGGGTAAAAGAAAGTCTAATGTTGACGTGATGTAGTGGATAATACAACGTGGGTGAAAGAAAGTCTAATGTTGACGTGATGTAGTGGATAATACAACGTGGGTAAAAGAAAGTCTAATGTTGACGTGATGTAGTGGATAATACAACGTGGGTAAAAGAAAGTCTAATGTTGACGTGATGTAGTGGATAATACAACGTGGGTAAAAGAAAGTCTAATGTTGACGTGATGTAGTGGATAATACAACGTGGGTAAAAGAAAGTCTAATGTTGACGTGATGTAGTGGATAATACAACGTGGGTAAAAGAAAGTCTAATGTTGACGTGATGTAGTGGATAATACAACGTGGGTAAAAGAAAGTCTAATGTTGACGTGATGTAGTGGATAATACAACGTGGGTGAAAGAAAGTCTAATATTGACGTGATGTAGTGGATAATACAACGTGGGTGTAAGAAAGTCTAATGTTGACGTGATGTAGTGGATAATACAACGTGGGTGAATATAGAACTAATGCTTATCTGATCTAGAAGATAATTTGTAAGTTGCCTGAATTTTTACTGAAATGAGTTGTACTGAAAACTAGCAATAACAACTTAAGATAGAGTATAAGTATTTTTCACCGAACCAACTAGGACAATGAAACGTCACAAAACCATTGACAAGGTCATAAAGTGTTACAATGATTAGAAGATACTGATTTGTTTCTCAGATAACCTTGCTGTTATGGTTTCGACGTGCTATCCCAAATGTACCTCACGAGGTTACAGAATTTTTGCTCGTACTCGAAATAATCGTTTCGTGAAAATAATCGTGAAAAATAAACTGAAAATCAATGAATTATGAGTATTTAAACATCAAACGTTAGGCCTAGTAACATAATGAAATTACCTTTAAATAAATATTTTATCTATCTGTGTTTACGGGCGTAATGCTGACATCAATGTTTACTCTACTGGTTTGTGTTGGATACTCGCGTGTAGTTTAACACACTGCACTATTCTTTTGTAATACTGAGTTAATAAACCAGTGGAGAGGCATCTATTTGATAGCACCAACATTCATCTCTTCGGCTACACAAATATGGGATTAGACACGTGTTACTCATAAAGTACATTCAAGTACTGAAAGTCACAGAACGCGAATTGTGGACCAGAAAAGATACAGTTTGAAAGATTAACTACACTCCTTATCTTGGTATCTAAGTGCTCCTTCCTAACACACGGTAAAACATCTAGTTTCTTTCTTTTTTCATCAACAGTATAATTAATCTGAGCTACCTACTTATATAGCAAACTACCTACTTGTAACATTAAACAAACTGCCTACTTTTAACATAGAAAGTAGGGAAAACAGAGTTATTTTCTTGATTTCACTTGAAATTACCAAAGCTTCATACTGCCGGGATACCTCACCTTTTCTGTATAGACTCGGCCATTTTGATCGACTTCGTAACCATTATATAACGTTGAAACCGTCTAAACCTTTTAATATATGAATGTACTTTATACTGATAGTCTTTTATAACACATTACTACTCTTTTCTACACACACAAAATGTAATTTTAGTCAACTAGTCATTTTCACAAAGGAATTCTTTCTGAGTTTATGGAGTTAGAATTTCACTCAGGCGCTGAACTGCAGGGTAGTGTCGTCTTAAGGTTAAAAAACATTTCTCGTTCGACAGTTTTCGTATTTTATTTTAACCTCCAGAATCTCCTAAAGGAAGTTGTTGTTTTTCCGGTACACCTTGATTCTATATCTGTTATGTTTCATTACAGTAATGATAGAAAACATTGAAAAATGCGGCATCCAAAATAGTAAAATATCGTTTGGAACGAAGCATGATGTATCACAGAAACACAAAATACACGTATCTGAGTCTTTGGAAACTCAAATTTTCTGAAAGACTGCTCTGTGGCAGACGTTAACGTACAGTTTCACTGTGGATAAAAGCAGATGAAAAAGAAACGTTAGGTTTCTAAAACGGAAAACATGTAACCTTGTAAAATTGTCCGAAAACATGTAACTGTGTAAAACTGACTAAAGACAGGTAACTCAATATTGTGTTTTAAAACAGAGTCATATGAAAGTGATTTAGAAACCTTAAAATGATAAAAAATTGAATCTATTGTTTAATATGTTAACACATCTTATTATTGGCTTAAATTTCTTTTAACCACAGTGTTTAACTTCCTAAACCTGTAAACATACTGTTATTATACACAAAATTACGAGGCTAAAAACGATTACACGAAACTGTCCTACAAAAGTAGAGAGGGTTATGTTAAATTAACTTCGAAAAGTTTGCTAGTTTATTTAAAAGTTTCTAAACAAAGAAAAACTACGCATATGGAGAACATTGTGAGTGGCGAAATTAGAAATAACTTTCAAGAAGTCAACATAATATCAGCAAACATTAGTTTGTCAAGTCTGAAAGAGTGTAGCATAATTTATGCAGACACACACGAGGTAGGACACGAGATAACAGAAGAAACTCTAACATCTTGTTTTTGTCGAAGGGTGTTTTGCTTGTTAGAATCTCCAAGCACAGAAAAAGTCTTACAGTGGGGCAGAGAACGCAAAATATACCAGATTATTTTAACAGTCATCTAAAAAAGGAAAAACATAACAATTTGATCATAATTCATTGTCAACTAAAGTGAAAACTTGTTCAAAAACCCGCTGAATATTCTGGTGTATATTTTTGGTAGAGTGCAGGTAAAATATTTAAACAAAACCATTATACAGTTGTAAAGTAAACAATGTTCACATAATGGTAAAGGACGGTGAATCCAGGTACCTCAGAATAAGGAGATAAAACTTACAAATACTGTTTTTGTATTATTTATTATTGAAAATAACACTTTTCTACATTCATATTAATGACATAACACATTGTAAAACTGCTAATATCATGCTTGAAAACAGTGTGAAACGATAAAAGTTATATGACATAACACATTGTGAAACTGTTAAATCACACTTGAAAGCACACTGTGAAACGGTAAAAGTCATGTGACATAACACATTGTAAAAGGTAAAATGACACTTGAGAACACACTGTGAAACGATAAAAGTTATATGACATAACACATTGTGAAACTGTTAAGTCACACTTGAAACACACTTTAAAACAATAAGTTATATGACATAACACAGTGTGAAACTGTTAAGTCACACTTGAAACACACTTTAAAACAATAAGTTATATGACATAACACAGTGTGAAACTGTTAAGTCACACTTGAAACACACTTTAAAACAATAAGTTATATGACATAACACAGTGTGAAACTGTTAAGTCACACTTGAAACACACTGTAAAACAATAAGTTATATGACATAACACAGTGTGAAACTGTTAAGTCACACTTGAAACACACTTTAAAACAATAAGTTATATGACATAACACAGTGTGAAACTGTTAAGTCACACTTGAAACACACTGTAAAACAATAAGTTATATGACATAACACAGTGTGAAACTGCTAATATCATATTTGAAAACATAAAGTTAAACGGTAAAAGTTACGTGAGATACAATGGCACAAAGAGAGTTATTATGATATAAAACATTGTCAATCAGTGTTGTACATGCTGGACACTTTCGAAACTTAAAAATTCTTCCTGTAACTTGTGGATTCGAGTTAAAGCATTTAAGAAAGTATGTAAAAGCTGCTTGTGTGAACAAGAACGGAAATTTCATACACAAAAAACGTCTTCTATGTTTAGACACAGGAAATGTCAGACCCGTAGCTGTTGAAGGAAAACAACCAATGCTAATAAACCTCATATATATACCTGTAGCTCATCTGTCAGAGAGATAAATAAAACTGTTTTTTAAATAGCATTACCTCACGAGTGTGTGCCAAGCTATGACGTTTCTATAACAATTGTAGCTACATAAAAATAAATTATTTTACGAATATGAGACTTAACCTAATAAGCGGTATTAAGTGTTAAATACGAAGGTGTTTCCCCAACCAATAAAAATTTTGCTTATAGTTTCCAACAAGTAAACTGTTTCTACCAACAAGCACATATTTCTTCATTCTATCTATAATTTTCTTATATTTTGTTAAAAGCAAACGTTTTAATCAGCTCACTTCTATCGCTAATTTATCTTTTAATTTTCTTGTACGCTAAATGATGTTTCAGTATTCATAATATTTACTGTTTTCACTACAATACGCTAAATGATGTTTCAGTATTCATAATATTTACTGTTTTCACTACAATACTACAATACGCTAAATGATGTTTCAATATTCGTAAAATTTACTGTTTTCACTACAATACTACGATACGCTAAAAGATGTTTTGATGTTTATTGGTCGTATTGTTATTATTATTATATTTTATTAAGGTAAATAAAGTTTTTTTCATTGATTTCGACCCGAATGACATTTAAAAGATTTCTTTTTTTCACTCACTTTTTGAGTTTTCCACATTTTTTACTCTTTTGATCACGTAACCAAGTAGAAACAGCACACGTCTTATGTTTGCTTGATAATGCCTTATCTTTAAAGATATAGTTTTGAAACACGCGAGCTCGCTCATGTCTTGGGTTTCTAACAAACATAAGAGAGTTTCTTTGATTTTCTGTTTCCTCCAAATAAGGTTCGATGGTCTTCTTTACGTTTTCTTTATTTGTGAGATTGCATAAGTTTAAAATATTTGTTCAAATAAAGTTTACACCTTACTCTGAGTGGCTGAGTGGTGTGTTTGTTGACTGGTAGCTCACGTGTCTTCAGTCAATTTTAGAAAGAGGCTTTGCGTTACCTCGTTTGTTAAATAACAGTCGTAGTAAGCACTGCCCTTGTTCTTGTTTTGTAATGAAACAAAAGGTCCGAGAAATACTTTGTTGAGGGTGATCAACCACGGAGAAATATTTGTGTCCCTGTGGAGACATCGTGTTCAGCTGTACGAATGTTGAAAGATTGTGATTGGATCATTTTAAATGAACGGAAAACAAATTATTCACCTTTGATTTTACCATTTTCAAACCAGGATATTATAAATAACTTGAAGGACAAACGTTACAATCAGTAGTCTAAAAAAAGTCAATACTGTATATAGTTGTACATTGTATATAGGTCTACAAGTAACCTGTTTGATGACAGTCATTAATGTAAATAGATATACAACAAGTAACCTGTTTGATGACAATCATTAATTATTCAGAAGAATGACTTGACGACGAACGTGCCTCATCCATAAAGATTTGAACACACTAGAAGAAGATCAGTAGAAAACAAATACAGTATTCTAACTGAAAAAATAGATTTATGTTTAAAACAATGTTTTTGGTTAAATATTATGCTTGTTGTTTTTGTAGATGCACTTTCATAAATCTTCCAAGTGTAACGTAAAAAATGACAAGTCCATCCTAAGCCCACAAACAACTGAATTCTCTGAGCTAATATCAGACTATAGCTACTTCTCCTCAGAGGTAAATCACGCTTTGTCTCCTCTGAATGAGCAATTTGACATTTCACTTAGACGAGAAACACCCACTATTTCAACAAGGCATCATCTAACGAGTAAACGTTTCAAATCTCTCATTTAAAATCGCTAGACTAAAAATTATCAGGTTAAATTTACTGGACAACTGGTTGCAGCCAATGACTTTCAAGTGGTTTCACCAGATTCAGACCCTCTTCCAGGATATCAGGTTCTTCTGTCTTTACTTTCCGGAAGTTCAATAAACCAGATCGGTGTCATTCAGTCAAACACGTGAGTTACATAAAGGCCCACAAAAATCGTGGGATTGGTATATAAATTTATACGACAAACTAGTTGGAAAAGAACCAACTTTTCTATCACAGCGAGATAGCAGGAAGGAAAGTCAGATAAACATATTACAGTTCAGCATGAGAACTGTCTTAAAACCCTAGAAAATGAAATTATCTCTAGTGGTTTCAGTAATTCTGAATATAGAGGTCAAGGAAAGAAATTTGAAATAACAGATCTGAACTTTAGTTCTGGTACGAAGAAGAATTTATATGGTAACTCAAAACAAACAGGTATGACTTGGAACACTTATTCTCAACTACCATCACATTTCTTGTGTAGCTCCGAATTTCAAAGTTCAGTGGTTCCCCGATTCTCCAATTTCATGCATCACACCATTGAATCGTCTGCTCAAGACTCAATGTCTCAATCAAAACCAACTTCACCCGCAAAGATAGATAAACAATGCAGCAGGACCGTTTATCATAGTTCTTCTCTAGAAACCGAAAGTGATGCCATAGTGTTAGGAAGTTTGGAGTGGCAGCCTTATTCACTAAATACAGAAACCTCTGTTGGCGCATGTTCAAACATCAACACATTTAACCTTACTGCGTCTGTGTTACAGATACTTTACGCATCTGAACCGGATTCCGTTATTCCAGATATACTCAGTGATCTAGTTTTAGGGTCGATATTGGATCGTGAAACGAAAGCCTCAACTAAACCTCTTTTACTTCAACAAGCGGAGAAAGGTCACATTCCTACATCTGACCTGAACAGTAAGCTATTTGGAGACACCGTTGAAACTTCATTAAATAAGCTGAAAGATCGCCTCACACCAGAATTAATGTCAAGCAGTGAAAACCCTTTTCCTGTTTCGATTACTTCTACAGTTTGAAACACAGAGACATCAAAACGTGTAGGTATAGACGTTGATACATCGCCTCACCTTTAATAACCTAAACTCTAGTAACAAGAACGAAAGGGAAAATATAAGTGTTGTCAGTTTTTAACCTGTTGTGTAAGTGGAACTATATTGTGTCTCATGAGGAACTATAATGTGTCTCATGGAACTATATTGTGTCTCATGAGAAACTATAATGTGTCTCATGGAACTATATTGTGTCTCATGAGAAACTATATTGTGTCTCATGGAACTATATTGTGTCTCATGGAACTATATTGTGTCTCATGGAACTATATTGTGTCTCATGGAACTATATTGTGTCTCATGAGGAACTATATTGTGTCTCATAGTATCGAAGCCTAAGTTCAAATGGTCACAGAAATGTACTGATGTTTGACACACTTTTTGATGACGAGAAACCCACTTAAAATAAAAATATATCTCAGAATGGCTAATATGGGAATTAACATTTTTACTGATAAAGCAAACACTCTCTTTGTTAACCTGAAGATGACCCAGGAAGGTCGAAACGCTGTTTCCTGCTTATCGATAAAAGCGTGAATATCCATACAAGCTGTTCTCAGATACATGATCTGTGACACAGCACTGATAAAAGGGAGTTGCCACATTAATAAACATTAATTAATATGTTCTGTCGGCCATAATAAAATATTTTATTTGGTTATAATACAGTATTGTCAATCCATAAAGTAATATAGTGTATAAACTGTATACTCAGAATATACCTTTATAACTAATGTGTTTATACTGCATTGTCACAATAGTGATTCGTCGAGTTTATTCACCTGAGAACGTTTATTTTATTCAGAACGTTTCAGGGTTGTTGTTGTTGTTTTGAATTAAGCACAAAGCTACACAATGGGCTATCTGTGCTCTGCCCACCACGGGTATCGAAACCCGGATTTTAGCGTGTAAGTCCGCAGACATACCGCTGAGTCACTGGGGGGCCGTTTCAGGGAAAGTTACAGCATGCTGGTTTTGTGGTTTTGCCAAATGAAACTTGGACATAGCTTCCACGTGTCTGACCTCTTACTTATACCAACTTCGGTGGTGATTTAAATAGTTTAATAAAACACTACCTTAAAGTAGTTTTTTATTATTATTATTACGTTAACACAGTCGGAAACGAAACAGAGTTTTGATTTCGAATGTAAGCCAAATATAGTAGACATTTAATGCATTTAGTAACAGCATATTGTTGGATAAAAGTACTATTTTAAAACCAGTTTAACAATTAAAAACTAAGTTTATCTTATATTCCAAGACAAACATTTCAGTTATTTAATTATTTTAACCAATAAATAGCATAAAAATTGTCAGTAATAGCTAACACCAGAGTTAAAACTGACATGTGTGATAGAAATTGGTACTAATCGTATTGGTTAAGCCAAACAACCTTAAAGTACATATTACACGAACATAAAGGGTTCGTGTGTGTGTTTTCCTATCGCCAAGACACATCAAGCTATCTGTTGAGTCCAATGAAAGGAATCGAACGCCTTAATTTTTGTATTGTAAATTCGTAGGCTTACCGCTGTACTAGTGGGAGAAGAACATAAAGTGTAAGAACAAATAAAACATAAAGTTCTACTGCAGTAAAACTCCTACAAAGCTATGGGACAAACCTACAAATTTAGCTCAACTACAAAATATTACAGTTTTAAATGTCCGATAATCATTGAAAATTATGACATTCAATAAAGCAATATTAAAGAATGAAAAAACAGCAGATCTTTATATTTATTTATTATTTGTATTTATTATAAGTGACTTATGTAAATAACATGACACCACGTGACATGCAAAATATAAAAATACCAGAAGCTGTCTCGTAAATCATTTTTGAAACCCGCGAAACCCGTAGAGTTTCTAACTAATGACGGCTTTATAAACACTTTTTACTTCACGAAACGTTGTCTTTGAATCATTTGATTGTAAACAAGCACTAAACATTCATAATTCGGACATATTCAAATATAATTAAGATTTATCTGATGTTAGGAATTTCATATTAATGTTACTCATTCTTAGAACAAAACAAGCTTATCCCCATATTGTAAATATATAATACCCTAAAATCCTTTTAAAATATTTTAAGTTAAAAATAATTTCAATTTAACAGTTTTAAAAAAAATATTTAGTTTCTAATAAATTATAAAATAATTTATTATAAAACAAGTTAAAACTTACTAATTATTGTATCCATTAAATAAAAGTTTATATTTTAACATTAACAGTTCTAAATTGTCCGAGAATACAGTGTTGTATTTTTACAAAACGTCAAAATGTACGTATGGCGCCGACTAGTGGCACAGTGATATGTTTGTGGAATTACAACACTAACTGCCCTCTGTCCAATCGTTTACTGATAAATTAGGGACGGTTGGCGAAGATATTCCTAATATAGCTTTGCATGTAATTTATACCAAATTAAGTAAACTTAACACCGCTAAACAGATGGATAAACCTGTAGTAATGTTTAACTACGAAGAACTTACAGGAAAGGTAGATATATGTGTATATTCAACAGCAGTTCGCTATTTATCAAAATCTGTCTGTAACATGTTTATAATTGTTTAGTTTTATATATCTTGTTTTTCATATTTAAATTTAATAAACATGTTTTTAATTAATATCAATTTTATTTCTTATAATCTTATATACTTCAAAACTATAACTTTTCTCAATTTCAGCAACTGGGGTAATTGAAAACTGTTTTAAAATGTATGTTAATTTTAATTTAAAAGTAATAACATCGTATACAGATAACTACAGTAACACAATGTTGGTTTTAATAACCACGTCTTCGTCTGAATCTCTGAATCTTCTAACGATATGTCTGAGAAGCGGGATATCAAATCTGTGGGTACAAAACATTGACTTTACAGCTTATAAGCTGTTTTCTTACAGTTGTTTGGAAATTTGTAATTAAAACACTGGGCTTTTAAATAATTATTTTGTCAAGGCTGTTCAGAGCTGAAATATCGTCTGTGGTGTAAAACAGATAACTATGAAACACGATACTATATGTGTTACGTTTGTGGTGGATACAATTATCTGTGAAACACAACACTGTATGTGTTACGTCTGTGGTGTAAAACAGATAACTGTGAAACACAACGATGTGTTATGTTTGTGGTATAAAATAGATAACTGTGAAACACAACACTGTACTGTATGGGTTATGTCTGTGGTGTAAAATAGATAACTGTGAAACACAACACTGTACTGTGTGGGTTACGTCTGTGGTGTAAAATAGATAACTGTGAAACACAACACTGTACTGTGTGGGTTACGTCTGTGGTGTAAAATAGATAACTGTGAAACACAACACTGTACTGTGTGGGTTACGTCTGTGGTGTAAAATAGATAACTGTGAAACACAACACTGTACTGTGTGGGTTACGTCTGTGGTGTAAAATAGATAACTGTGAAACACAACACTGTACTGTGTGGGTTACGTCTGTGGTGTAAAATAGATAACTGTGAAACACAACACTGTACTGTGTGGGTTACGTCTGTGGTGTAAAATAGATAACTGTGAAACACAACACTGTACTGTATGGGTTATGTCTGTGGTGTAAAATAGATAACTGTGAAACACAACACTGTACTGTGTGGGTTACGTCTGTGGTGTAAAATAGATAACTGTGAAACACAACACTGTATGTTAATTTTTATTTTCAAAAAACATTTTGTTGCGTTGAATATTAATTACAATCTCGATGTCAATTTATTTTTCTAATTTACTAACTACTGTTATTAGTTTTTTAAAACCTTATAATAACTTAAAGTTATAATATAAAATGAAACAATCTAAACATTAATTTACTTGGTTCTTTGAGGTCATGTACTAACTGTAAACTTTTATTTTACAACCTTTACATTACTAAGTAATATATCTATGTAATCACGCATTAATTAAGTAACAACAAACAGTTAATAAAGATAAAATAATGATTAAATAGTTAATAGTAGTGCCACCTGTTAATATTTTCCAGTAAAATCCTCTAAGTTTATAGTAGTGTCATCTATTAACATTTATTAGTTCTATTCTATGACATTATAGTAGTCCCATCTAGTAACAGTTATCGGTACTATGATAGCAATATAAATAAGTAAATAAACAAACCGTGTAATAACAAGATTGGCCTGGCATGGTCAGGCGGGTTAAGGCGTTCGACTCGTAATCTGAGAGTCGCGGGTTCGATTTTCCGTCGCACTAAACATGGTCGACCTTTCAGCCGTGGAAAAGTTATAAAGTGACGATAAATTCCACTATTCGTTGGTAAAAGAGTATCCCAAGGGTTGGCGGTGGGTGATGTTACTAGCTTCCTTCCCTCTAGTCTTTTACTGCTAAAATAGGGACAGCTAGCGCAGATAGCCCTCGTGTAGCGTGGCGTGAAATTCAAAAAACAAATAAACAATTAACAACATTTATTTATGAAAACCATTTCACGATAAACAATTTTATATCATTATTGTGATAACAGAAACACTTCTATAAACATTAGTTTAAACCATTTATACCAACAATAACTACAGAAACTGGACAGAACAGAGCGAATAGCATGTAATACTAGTTACAAATGTAATATAAACCGTTCTACATATCTATAGTGTAGGTATCCGATATAAACACCGACTGTCGCATGTCTGGTGTAAATTGTTGGCAAAGACAGTACACTGGTTCCAACAACTAGGTATGTAACATAAACACCGAGTGTAGCATGTCTGGTGTGAATTGTTGGTGAGAACACAGAACTTTTCTTTACATATTAACCTGTCCAGCAATTTTCCGTGTTGTTAGTACGTTAACTGAAGGAAGTTTTGATAAAAGGTCGTGCTGAAGGCTACAAAGAATTAACAAGGGTGAGATTCGAACGCTCAATATTTTTATTAGTCCAAATATCTTAGCTCCTTGGCCTCGAGAAGTGATATTGAAAGAAGCCTGATGAAGAAGTGACAGTGTTTGCTTGTAGATTTATCACAGTAATGTTTATTATAGTACTGTTTATCATAGTAGTTAAAAACATATCAGTTGAATTTAACAGCTATTAGCACACCTTATCACCTATTCACTATTATTACTACATGTAGCTATCTTTAACAACTATTAACACATGATTCTACCTTCAAAACTAGTAACACACGTTACTGCCTTTAACAACTGTTACTACACGTGACTACATTAACAATTATTATCACATGTTTTTACGTTTAACAAGTATTACTACAAGTTACTGCCTTTAACAACTGCTACTATTCGTGACTATCATTAATAATTATTATCACATGATTCTACCTTTAACAACTATTACCACATGTACTACATATTAACTGTTATTACTACGTGTGGCTACCGTTGATAACTATTACCATACGTTACTACCTTTAACAAGTATTACAAGTGCTCATCAGACGTCACTGCTAATGGAAATATTAAATTGTATCCACACAGTATGTACATCAAAGAGCGACATCTCCAATAGATACAATACTGTGGAAAAGTTAGCAGAAGAAAGAAGCCTCGGTAAAGATGATGAAGACAGTGTCCCGTGTCCTCATTCTCTGTGTACCTTCGTAAGAGCTGTATGAAGACAGTGTCCCGTGTCCTCATTCTCTGTGTCCCTTCGTGAGAGCTCTCTTGAACTGAAACACCTTTTTAATCGACACAGGTTTTCATTCACTGTATCACACCCACAGGTGTGGTGACGGTGTAAACATTAACTAAATGTTATAATTACATGAAAACATTTAATATTTAACTAATTCGCAACTTAATATCTTAAGTTGTATTTGTTTTAGCGCTAACTTACTCAGTGTGACAACTACACTTCTCACTCTACAGGAAATCAAACTCCGGATTTTGGAGTCATGAGTCCTTCGACTTATTGTCGACAGACTAGGGACAAGAGTTATGATTATTCTTTGAGATATGGTATAGAATTATACTTTTTACTTCCTCATTATATATTGTCACACATTATAGAGAAAAATGATATCACACCTGCAGAAACAAAACAAAACTATAAAGTGTTTGTTTGTTCCAGTTACTCGTTATGTAAACGTTTTTGGAATTAAGTACACATTATGCATTTTTATTTTTAAGTTTAAATTTATCTTACAAGATGGCAGCAAAACATGAGTCTAAATATTACGTGATTAATGGCTCCCTTAACAGACGTACTTCATTACACAACGATATCTCTGACGGTCAAAACAAGCTTTTCCTTCATCCAGTTCCACGTTTCATCTCCGTTAGTTTTGAATTCTGAAACCAAAGTCGAAAAAGATTTAATAGGTGGATTCAGTATTACTTTCCCAATAATTCTTCTCATGTTTATGATACATTTTAGTGCAGAAGTACGGAGGCTAACTTGTAACACTACTGATAATATATCCTTTTATGTGGTTAGTCCTGCATTAAAAAAACAAAGTTATGTGTGTTTGCGAGTGAAGAATGGTGCATTATCATAATGTAATAACGACAGTTCGGTAAACAAGGATTTATAATAAGAAATAGTGTCATTGATGAAGAATCTTACTACGTGAAGGTGTTACCAAGCGTGTCAAAGCGTGCGACTTGTAATTTGAGGGTCATGAGTTCGCATCCCTGTCGCGCCAAACACGCTACTCTGTTTTCTTTTCTTAGGTAGACAGAATAATAACTATTCATCACCCCCATCCCTGGTGTCTCAGAGATAAGTCTGAGGGCTTATGAAGTTAAAACTCGGGTCTTGAAGTGAGCACAGCATTCATACATACATCCTGTTGTATAACAAACATTAATAAAAAGTCGCAAGTATAAGAATTTGGAAATAATTAGACATTATGTATATCTTCAGAACCTAGATAATTAGACATTATGTATATCTTCAGAACCTAGATAATTAGACATTATGTATATCTTCAGAACCTAGATAATTAGACATTATGTATATCTTCAGAACCTAGATTTGTTTGTTTGTTTAGAATTAAGCACAAAGCTACTCAATGGGCTATCTGTGCTCTGCCCACCACGAGTATCGAAACCCGGTTTTTAGTGTGTAAGTCCGCAGACATACCACTGTGCCACTGGGGGGCCAGAACCTAGATATGTTCTGGCATTGCCTAGCGCGTTAAGGCGTGCGCTTCGTAATCTGAGGGTCGCGCCTAACATGCTTGCCCTCCCAGCCGTGGGGGCATTATAATGTTACGGTTAATCCCACTATTCGTTGGTACAAAGAGTAGCCCAAGAGTTGGCGGTGAGTGGTGATGACTAGCTGCCTTCTCTCTGGTCTTATACTACTAAATTAGGGACGGCTCGGTGCAGTGGGCTAACAACCTGCTCACTTGAATACCTGTTCATGAAACCGCAGTGACTGCGGCCCGACGTTCCTTGATGGAATGGAGTGGTAAACAAAAAAGCCTTGATATAATGATATGCAACATTCATGATTCTGAGATATTATATATGTGTTTTGGTTTCTTTTTTTATCAAGTGAGTTTAGATATTACAAAAAATGTTTCGGTTTCTCGTTCAAGCTGGTGAACACGGATATTATAAGGATGTTTTAGGTTTAATCTAGTCAGTACAGATATCGACGTGTTTTCAATGTCTCGTGCCATTCAATACACCAGATGACGACCTTCGTATTATTTTTGGTTTACTTTTTGCAGGACCTAACGTGGTCTGGTGGTTAGCATACCAGACGAGGCGTATGAAATTTCGTGGGTCGCGGCCCAGAACCGACATCCGATATAAACATCTTTCGCGATCTGCGGTTTTGGGTCAGGAGCATTATAAGTTAACGATGCACGTCTGTTTTTTAGGTCTGACCGTATTAACTGTCTTCCCTCGTGTCTGTTATTTATAAATTAAAAACGGCTAGCTTTGGCTAAAATTAAATAATCCTTAAGCTGGTATAAATGTTGTGTTTAAATATAAATAGGGTATCATTGTTTAATACACTTTAAATAAACACATGTGACTGACGAAAACACTCGAATACTGGACATATCATGTCCATATTTTCATCAATACCTCCACAGTATCACCAGTTAACCCTTCATGTCTATTTAACAAACAGTCATTTAATTTACTAAATATAATTACCATAAATTATCTTATAATAACTTCATTTAGCATATTGGTTTCATTGAAAATTATAGTTTTATGTTAATTTATTGAGCGACCTGTTTCTACAAAAAGTATGTCGACAAAGACATTGCCATCCGTTTGTTTGTTTGTGTTTTGAATTTCGCGCAAAACTACACGAGGGCTATCTGCGCTAGCCGTTCCTTATTTAGCAGTGTAAGACTAGAGAGAAAGCAGCTAGTTATCACCACCCACGCCAACCCTTGGGTTACTCTTTTACTAACGAATAATGGGATTGACCGTTACTATACAACGCCCCCACGGCTGAAAGAGCGAACATATTTTATGTGACTGAGATTCGAACCCGCGACCCTCGAATTACGAGTCGTGCGCCTGACCAACTGGCAGTGTTGGGCCAACATCCACTTATTACGCAATCTTTATTGTCATTAACGCGGTATTTGAAACTAGGTTCAGATTGGAAATGAATTTGGTCTGTTACATCAACAATATAACAGTATTAGGAATCAATTTTACACAGTTTAGTTCATTTTCAAATCAACGGTATCATTTCAAATGATAGAGTCTATTTACATACGGCATTGAAAACATCTTGCTTCTCACAAGAGGCCCTGCATGGGCAAGCGTGTTAAGGCGTCCGACTCGTAATCCGAGTGGAGTTTTGACACTTCCCAAGTTCAGAGGTTATACATAGTCTCATGAACCTTCTTTGCGCCTCTGCTGTCTTTACCATATGCTTCAAACTTACGTTTCTTACCAAAGCATCCCACCTGGTGTTGTGTTTTCTCGGTGGGCCATACTTTATCACACCAGACTCTCTGCCATTGCTTCTTTTTTGCCATTGTATCCAGGCACAGTTGGATGAATTGAGTCCGTCGTTGGACAACATTGATGTATCCACTGGTCAGCCCATCCCACCATGGCTTCTTACAGTCCCCAAATATGACTTATCTTTAAGTCACCTGAGAAAATCAGACATTCCCGATTGGAAATACTGTTTATTATTTACTGAACATCTTTCTAATCATCCTTCCTTTCCTATTTATACAGATGGTTGGAAATCAGGTGACTGTGTGGACTCTGTCATGGTTTGTTGTGGTTCGGTGGTTGCGCGCAGAATTACCTCTGCAGTTTCTGTGTTACTGCTGAAATATTTGCCATTTTTTTTGTCCTGAATCACATAGAAGCTAAGCAGAAACTGCACTATCTATACTAATCAGCTTAGTTTTCTATTGGCCCTGGAATCGCTTCCCGTTTGTTCTCATCCTGTTCTCACCGATATTCGATACCAACTGGCCCATTTCTCATTAACATCCACTTCTATCCAGTTTCTCTGGATACCAAGCCACGTTGGTATTCACAGGAATGAGCTCGCGGACACTGCAGCTAAATCTCTCTACTCTGGCACTATCACCACTGTGCCTGTTCCACACCTGGACTATGGTCCCTGTATTCAAGGCTTGGCTCCGTGCCAGCTGGCAGTTGACGTGGAGTGAGCAACGTGAAAACAAGCTTTTCCAAATAAAACCATAAATTAGACTTTGGCCGTTTTGCTTCTGTAAGGTTCGGAAGGATAAAGTTGTTCTGAATGAACTGTTCATTGGTCACAGCTTTTCAACTCATTGTTTTCTATTTTCTGGAACTGATGCACCATTGTGTAGTTTGTGTAACACTCAGGTCACAATAGACCACATTTTACTGTCTTGTTTTCGTTACGAATCTCAACAACGTTATCGGTTTAAACATATTCTGTCCCAAGGTTTGTCCATAACATTAGACAGAGTCATTGGTGATGGTAACACTGTCTATCTTACAAATGTTTTTAGTTTTTTAAAGGCCATTAATGTTTTTCATGCTATTTAAGTTTTTCATTTATAAATTAGACCTTTTCTTAATGTGATTCACTTTTAAGAATCAAAATAGATCGAGTTCGATTTGAAATAAGAAAACCGTCGTAACATCAAATAACTCAGAACCAGGACTGGAAAAGCAAACTTCAGGTGACTGATGGTGGTTTTTATACTTATTCGGTGAGTTATGATAATTATAATTATGCCACAGAAAGTCATTTGCAACTTGTATTAATGTGCCTGGCATGGCCTAGCGCGTGAAGCGTGCGACTCGTAATCCGAGGGTCGCGGATTAGCGCCCGCGTTGCGCCAAACATGCTCGCCCTCCCAGCCGTGGGGGCGTTAAAATGTGACGGTCAATCCCACTATTCGTTGGTAAAATAGTAGCCCAAGAGATGGCGGTGGGTGGTGATGACTATCTGTCTTCTCTCTAGTCTCACATTGCTAAATTAGGGACGACTAGCACAGACAGCCCTCTCCCTCTAGTCTTACACTGTTAAATTAGGACGACTAGCACAGGTAGCCCTCTCCCTCTAGTCTTGCACTGCTAAAATAGGGACGGCTAGCACAGATAGCCCTCTTCCTCTAGTCTAACACTGCTAAATTAGGGACGACTAGCACAGATAGCCCTCTCCCTCTAGTCTCGCACTGCTAAATTAGGGACGACTAGCACAGATAGCCCTCTCCCTCTAGTCTCGCACTGCTAAATTAGGGACGACTAGCACAGATAGCCCTCTCCCTCTAGTCCTGCACTGCTAAATTAGGGACGACTAGCACAGATAGCCCTCTCCCTCTAGTCTTACACTGCTAAATTAGGGACGACTAGCACAGATAGCCCTCTCCCTCTAGTCTAACACTGCTAAATTAGGGACGACTAGCAAGATAGCCCTCTCCCTCTAGTCTTACACTGCTAAATTAGGGACGACTAGCACAGATAGCCCTTTCCTTCTAGTCTTACACTGCAAAATTAGGGACGACTAGCACAGATAGCCCTCTCCCTCTAGTCTTACACTGCTAAATTAGGGACGACTAGCACAGATAGCCCTCTCCCTCTAGTCTTACACTGCTAAATTAGGGACGACTAGCACAGATAGCCCTCTCCCTCTAGTCTAACACTGCAAAATTAGGGACGACTAGCACAGATAGCCCTCTCCCTCTAGTCTTACACTGCTAAATTAGGGACGACTAGCACAGGTAGCCCTCTCCCTCCAGTCTTACACTGTTAAATTAGGACGACTAGCACAGATAGCCCTCTCTTTCTAGTCTTACACTGTTAAATTAGGGACGACTAGCACAGATAACCCTCTCCCTCTAGTCTTACACTGCTAAATTAGGGACGACTAGCACAGATAGCCCTCTCCCTCTAGTCTTACACTGCTAAATTAGGGACGACTAGCACAGATAGCCCTCTCCCTCTAGTCTTACACTGTTAAATTAGGACGACTAGCACAGATAGCCCTCTCCCTCTAGTCTAACACTGCTAAATTAGGGACGACTAGCACAGATAGCCCTCGAGTAGGTTTGTGCGAAATAAAAAAATTACTGTGATTTTTCTTCTCACTGATGTAAACTAGAAGAAGAAATTGGATTTAAAGTAATTTCTGTTTCTAATTCAGAAACTAAACTTTATTTTGTGTTATCTAGATTTCTATTATGAATTTTATTATTTTACTTCAATTTTAACTTTTTCCTGGATGTTTGGCGCAGACAGACTAGTTTTGTACAATAAAACTACAAACCAACCAACTAAATAAATACTGAAAGCCTTCCTCTTCCCCTCAGCAGCTCACCACAGACAGATGTGGTATATTTTAACTACTGGTTAACATGTATTATTGTCGTATACTTTAACTGCTGGCCAAAATGTATTGTTATGGTATATTTTAATTACTGGTCAACATGTATTGTTGTCATATATTTTAACTACTCGTCAGCATGCATTGTTGTGGTATATTATAACTACTGATCAACATGTATTGTTGTGATATATTTTAACTACTGGTCAACATGTATTGTTGTCATATATTTTAACTACTGATCAACATGTATTGTTGTGGTACATTATAACTACTGATCAACATGTATTGTTGTCATATATTTTAACTACTGATCAACATGTATTGTTGTGGTACATTATAACTACTGATCAACATGTATTGTTGTGGTACATTATAACTACTGATCAACATGTATTGTTGTGGTACATTATAACTACTGATCAACATGTATTGTTGTGGTACATTATAACTACTGATCAACATGTATTGTTGTGGTACATTATAACTACTGATCAACATGTATTGTTGTGGTACATTATAACTACTGATCAACATGTATTGTTGTGGTACATTATAACTACTGATCAACATGTATTGTTGTGGTACATTATAACTACTGATCAACATGTATTGTTGTGGCATATTTTCACTACTGGTCCATATGTCTCAGCATTATATTTAAATGATGATATTAATGTAGACAGGTCCTCTAAGATATCTGATCGAATAGTTCTAAAACTTCAGTTTTATTCCGAAGAATAATTTACATACATCAGAATCATATGCTATCTCATTCAATGTAATCTTCCCCAGCTGATAATACAACAGTATTATATGTGATCTCATTCAGTGTAATCTTCCCCGGCTGATAATACAACAGTATTATATGTTATCTCATTCAGTGTAATCTCCCCAAGCTGATAATACAACAGTATTATATGTTATCCCATTCAATGTAATCTTCCCCAGCTGATAATACAACAGTATTATATATTATCTCATTCAATGTAATCTTCCCCAACTGATAATACAACAGTATTATATATTATCTCATTCAATGTAATCTTCCCCAGCTGATAATACAACAATATTATATGTTATCTTATTCAGTGTAATCTTCCCAAGCTGATAATACAACAGTATTATATGTTATCTCATTCAGTGTAATCTTCCCCAGCTGATAATACAACAGTATTATATGTTATCTCATTCAGTGTAATCTTGCCCAAGCTGATAACACGTCAGTATTTTATGTTATCCCAGGTGTTTTATCTGACGCTGGTGTTTGGTTTTAGTGCTCACGAAACTTTGGCCCGGCTGCAGTGTCCTTGTTTGTTGTAGTGAGTCCACTCTTCGGACTTTATGATGAGTTGGTTCAGTGGACACCGAAACATTTTTTATTATTATGGATCATCCAAATAGAAAATGAAAAAGTTAAATCAGTCCACAGGTAAACGACGACGTCTTGAAGATTCTGAGCCGCAATGTTGAACATCTGTAACACCTGCTGTACCTCATTTTGTTAAACTACGTTCTCTGTCAGACGAAGCTTTAAACTACGTTCTCTGTCAGAAGAAGCTTTAAACTACGTTCTCTGTCAGACGAAGCTTTAAACTACGTTCTCTGTCAGACGAAGCTTTAAACTACGTTCTCTGTCAGACAAAGCTTTAAACTACGTTCTCTGTCAGACGAAGCATTAAACTACGTTCTCTGTCAGACGAAGCTTTAGGGCAAATTTTTTACGTTTTTATTTCGTAGGAACTGACTAGACTTGCTAGCTCTCCAAAGTCAGTCTAAAAGCTTCGATCTGGTAGCATATTGGTTGAAACATCCACATCAAAACACAGTGAACTCCAATTGCATTCAAAAGCGATTAGGAATATACCTATTGAGGTTACATCTCGTGCTACTTTGAATTCATCACGAGAAGTTAATTTTGAGAGGGAATTGAAGAACATCCTGATTCAGAGATTTTTGCTGGTTCCTCCACTCAAGGTATTTCTACAGTGAGGTGAATCTCCACACACAAATATGGAGTTATGATGCTGACCAGTATCCTAATTTTACCATTTACATCACCACGTCCACCTGTCACCATTAAGGCAGGTTGTTTAAATTGCAAAGTACGTTTATACATTCCAAACCCTCTCAGATGTTTCCAATGTCAGCAGTTTGTCACTCAAATACATCATGTCGTGGTTTCTTGGCCTGTGCTCGTTACGGTGGCAAGGACTATGGTGCTTTTAAGTGTGAAATAGACCTTCATTGTGTTAACTGTAGTGGATCTCACCCATTTTACTTTCGTTCATGCCCTAGGTGGATAGAAGAAAAAGAGGTACAGCGTTTGAAAATGGTTCACAACATTTCTTACCCCGAGGCTCGAAAGTTCATTACTTCATCTCAGACGTTTACTGCTGCACTTCGTTACAGACAGATCACTCCATGTATCCGATCATCACTCCATCTCAGACGTTTACTGATGCACTTCGTTACAGACAAATCTCTCCATGTATCCGACCATCACTCCATCTCAGACGTTTACTGCTGCACTTAGTTCCACTGCTACAGTGGGAGTGCAGACAGATCTCTCCATGTGTCAGATCATCACTCCATCTCAGACGTTTATTGCTGCACTTCGTTACAGACAGATCTCTCCATGTATCCGAAAGAATCGTTCTAAAACCATATTAAAAGACGTTTGACCTCATGATTAAGAAAGCTGATGAATCGAATTTGACACCCATCTCTATCACTTACATACATTCCGAAAAATCTCAAGATCCACATCCTTTGGTTCTGGGTACAGGCATTTCCTCGGATATATTTTCTTCTACCGCCCCAAAATGCAAAAGGATTATTTGTTCACGTCCTCAGTCACTGGGATCCTCCTTCAACAACAAAGACCTGCCCAATCGACCCAAGGCAGGATCCATGGAGGTCGACAGACCTTTCTCGAATAAAGAAAATAGACATGGTCGTAAAGAGAAGGACTCAATTTGCGTACACATAAATAAAAATGGCCACCTTGATACAATGGAACTATTAAGGTTTACACACTAATCTGGATGTCATCAAAACACTGATTGCTTCCTACCGTCCTGTATGTCATTCCTTACAAGAAACATTTGTGAAACCTGCCGATGGCCTGGCATGGCCGAGCGCGTTAAGGCGTGCACTCGTAATCCGAGGGTCGCGGGTTCGCGCCCGCGTCGCGCTAAACATGCTCGCCCTCCCAGCCGTGGGGGTGTATAATGTGACGGTCAATCCCACTATTCGTTGGTAAAAGAGTAGCCCAAGAGTTGGCGGTGGGTGGTGATGACTAGCTGCCTTCCCTCTAGTCTTACACTGCAAAATTAGGGACGGCTAGCACAGATAGCCCTCGAGTAGCTTTGTGCGAAATTCCAAAACAAACAAAACCTGCCGATACAGTCACCTTTCGGTAGTTTTATTTGTACAGAAATGACATATTGTGTGATTGACGAGAGCACCGATGGGTGGCGCTGCTGGTCTAGTAGCACGTGCCCATCCTGTCTTTGCCACTTGAGACACCTTTGGAGGCCGTAGCCATCTGTGTTTCTTTGAGTTGTGCCATCACTGTTTGTTCTCTCTATCTGTCTCCTGGAGAGACCTATGATCAACCAGACCTGGATACTCTCATTGAGGAGTTACTGTCTTCCTTTTTAATTCTAGGAGATTTTAATGGACTTAATCCTCTCTGGGGAAGTGCTAATATTGATAAGAGGGGTCGCTCGGTAGAGCGTTTGCTCTCTGATCACAACCTTTCTCTTTTTATTACTGGTTCTTCTACTTATTTTCATGCGATTATATTTTTCAATTTACATTGGTGGAACTGAAGCTTGCTTTTCGTCTGTCTGGCAGGACATTGGTCGAAAGTGATGATACTCATTACAAGATGCTACGTCATCTCTCTCCTGCCTCTCAAGGTACTCTTCTGGTTGTTTTTAACCGGATTTGGCAGGAAAATTCTTTTTAAACTACAAATAGATAGTGGTGAGGGCAAAGATAAACTAAATAAAATAAAATTGAGTTGTAGAGGAAAATTTACAATAGGAAATCAATATAAAACTAGTTATAAAAATTTGTTTAATTATTACTAATGTGATGATAGAAGTATAAGAAACAAAACAAGTAGTCTTAAGTCACTGGTATGATTAGCAGATATTGACATAATGGAAATAACTGAAACATGGTCAGATGTAGGTGATTTTAAAAAGACAAATTTCTTAAGAAATACATAGTTATATATTTTTTTGTTCATATTTTAATAAACTACTCAGAAACCAGTCAGTTTTATAATATCTTATATTGTTTTGTTCATATCTTAATAAAATAGTCTGTGACCAGTCACTTTTACAATGTCTTATACTTATTTGTTCATGCCTTGTTTGACTGGGACCAGTCACTTTTGTTATATCCAGCATTTTCTTGTCCATATTTTAATAAACAAGTGTGTGACCAGTAAGTTTTACTATATCCTATATTGTTTTTCATATTTTAATAAACCAGTCTGTAACCAGTAAGTTTTACTATATCCTATATTGTTTTTCATATTTTAATAAACCAATCTGCAACCAGTCAGTTTTATTGCATCTTATATTATGTTTTCATATTGTAATAAACTAGTCTATGACTAGTCACTTTTATAATGTCTTGTATTGATTTTCTCATATCTTAATAAAATAGACTGGAACCAGTTTGTTTTTACTATATCTTATATTGTTTTTTTTCATATTTTAACACACTAGTCTGTGATCATTCAGTTTTATTAGGTCTTATAACGTTGTGTTCATACACTAGTCTGTGACCAATCAGTTTTATTTTATCTTATGTTGTTTTGTTCATATTTTAAAACACTAATCTATGACTAGTCAGATTTATAATATCCTGTTTTGTTTTGTTCATATCTCAATAAACTAGTCTTTCATCAATCTATTTTATTATCAATTATATTGTATATTGTACAATATATCAGTTATATTCAGTTTTATTGCAATTTATATTATTTTTCATATTTTAATGAAGTATTCTATGACCAGTCAGTTTTATTACATATTTTATATATATGAGTTAACCAGTCTGTGACCAATCAGTTTTATTATATTTTATGTTGTTTTTCATATTTTAATAAACTAGTCTGTCTCTTATCAGTTTTACTATATCTTCGTTGTTTTGATGAAATTTAAATTAACTAGTCTGTGAGCAGTCAGTTTTATCATATCATATATTGTTTTTCACATGTTAATAAACTATTCTGTGACCAGTCAATATTATTATATCTTACATTATTTTTTCATATTTTAATACATCAGTCTGTGACCAGTAAGATTTATTTTATATTATATTGTTTTGTTCATATTTTAATAAGTTAGTCTATGACGACTCAGTTTTATTATATCATACAATGTTTTTGTCATGTTGTAATAAACTAGTCTGACGACTCGGTTTTGTTGTATCTTATATTTTGTTCATATTATACGAAAGTGTGTTTATTTATTCACATTTTTTGCTACACTAACGTTGTAAAAACTACATCTATACAACAGTGTGGTTTATTTCTCGCACATTTTTCAACGCCAACATAGTAAAAAGCTAGACCTATCCTTCGGTGTGCTTATTTTTACATATTTCTACAACACTAACATTGTCAAAGAGAACTGTAATTATACGACAGTTACAACACTAACCAGTAAAAACTACACCTATACGACAGTGTGGTTATTTTTTACACATTCAACATTAGAAAGTTGTACCTATACGACAGGGTGTTTATTGTTTACACATTTGTTTAACATTAAGGTTGTAAAAACTATACCTATACGACAATGTGGTTACTTTTCTCACTTTTCTACACCTCTAATGACGGAGTGGTTATCTTTAACACATTTTACATAACTAACGTAGTCAAAAGCCATATCTATAGACAGTAAGAATATTTTTGACATTTATACAACACAAACGTTGTAAAAAGTAAACTTATATGACAGTGTTGTTATTTTTCCTTATTTTTACAATATCATCGTATTATTAACTATATATATAGGGAAGAGTGATTACTTTTACTCATTTTTTCAAGATTAACGTAGAAAAACTAAATTTATACGACATTGTATTTATTTTTACACATTTTACAACACTAATGTAATAAACACTGTACCTATACGACAGTGTGGTTATTATTTACACATATATACAACACAAACGTAGTAAAAAATATACGACAGAGTCGTATTATTCTATTAGTCATTTTTACAACACTAACGTAGTAAAAAATATACCTATATGACAGTGTGGTTATTTCTTCTCGACTTTACTACAATAACGTACTAAAAACTCTACACATAAAACATGATGGGTACTTTTACACCTTTTTCAGCAATAACGTGATAAATACAGTACCTAAACGATAGTGTGGTTGTTTTTTACACTTCACAAATCTAACGTCGTAAAAAACTATACCATGTTATAAACGCTACCACGACCACTGGTAAGAATAAACCACTTTTGAGACAATTCGGATTGTGAGACAATATCTTTAGTAAGGCTTAACTACTACAGTACTAGTAAGACAGTCCCATTAGTAAGACTAGTAAGTGATTTTACCGAGTTCATATTGTTTCAACCTGTTTTTTTGATATTACTGCAGGAGTACTCATATGGTGTGCCATGAACTTTATTATCCCCTGTAAATTATATTTTTAAATAACTTTTCAAGCGGTGATCACTTGTACATGGGGATTTGAACGGTAGTGGTTGTGAAGTAAACAAAACTACGAGTACCATTTCTGTGTGTGAAAGATCTTCGAATCAGACGAACGATCTAAATATTCAAATCCGACATCACCGTCTTTAATTCACAATTGCTATGAAATACGAAAAATTGACTGTCCTTAAAATCAGGGAACGTAAGAGTCTTAGCTGTAATTTGTTCTTTATATATTAGTAAGTTAAGCCTCATATTAATAAATGAAGTCCTCAGCATCTCATACCATACCATAATAATTGATTTTCATTCTTTCAGAACTCTAATTCGTATTTTGACGTCATATCTCTTTTAATGCTCTGTTGCTTTCTTCACAAAGGTCATGAGAAGGACTCTAGGTGTCAGGGTCCCATCGTGGTTCATCTTCTTAAAAGGCTGGTCTTCTCAAAGTGACTCTCTGCTTTTGTTCTCTTCTATATTTGACTAAATGTGTTATCAGCTAGATGGATAAGAAAGATTTCATATCCCATAATTGTAGTATTTTCTTTTACAGTGTGTTCATTTCTGACATAATAAACTATGTCACATTGGACCACTTTACGGTTCTGTATTTCAATGTAATTCTGAAGTCTGACTTTGTTTGTATTTTTGGTTTCCAATATCCCAGATCTCACATTTGCAATAAATAATGCAAATAGTTTTTCTTCTTCTTTGAGCAATTGAGTTGATGTGTATTAACTGTGATCGTACTGTGTGGTAACGTCTGAATACAATTGTGACTTTATAATGGTGTTGTAACTTTTGATACATTTCTGACTTTATGATAGTGTTGTAACTTTTAATACAGTTCTGACTTTATGATAATGTTGTGACTTTTAATACAGTTCTGACTTTATGATAATGTTTTGACTTTTCATTCAGTTCTAACTTCACTACAGTGTTGTGACTTTTAATACAATTCTGACGTTATGGTGATGTTCTAACGTTTAATACAGTTCTGACTTTATGATAGTATTGTTACTTTTAATACAGTTCTGACTTTATGATAATGTTATAACTTTTAATACAGTTCTGACTTTATGATAGTATTGTTACTTTTAATACAGTTCTGACTTTAGGATAGTGTTGTAGCTTATAATACAGTTCTGATCTTATGCTGAGCTGTTACTAAGTAGACCGTACTATAAAGCTTATTTATAAAAGACGTTTTGTTTTCTCCTATGAATCACTCTATTTTTACCACAAGCAGCAACGGATTAATCTGCCTTCAACCGTCCTTAAAACTTTTTGAAATAACTGTATGAGTAACGTTTGAAATTTCTCCATGAGTATTGTTGATTACTCTGTACCAATGAGACATATGAGTATTGTTGATTACTCTGTACCAATGAGACATATGAGTATTGTTGATTACTCTGTACCAATGAGACATATGAGTATTGTTGATAACTCTGTACCAATGAGACATATGAGTATTGTTGATTACTCTGTACCAATGAGACATATGAGTATTGTTGATTACTCTGTACCAATGAGACATATGAGTATTGTTGATTACTCTGTACCAATGAGACATATGAGTATTGTTGATTACTCTGTACCAATGAGACATAAACATTTGAATAAAACGTATAAAGTACCTGAGTTCAATTAATTATTCACATCTACATCATGGTTAAATATCTAATAATTCCAAATGTTTACTTGTTTGGAAAGTTCAAAGACGAAAGACTTGTTTATTTTTTATTTTAACATGAACCGACTCACAGTTATGTTACTGCATATGTTGGCGGTAAAAGTTATTGTGGGCTCAGTCGTGATTATTTTAACCTAATTTGTGAAGTGTATGAAGAAAGTTTTGATCAACGTGATCCACATAACTTGAAGCGCTTACTTCGTGTTCGTAGATAATTGAAAAACAATTAATGTATATTGTGTATTATCTATGTTTAATATCATGTTGTTGACTGTACGACAGTATCCAAGTTTTGGGTCTTGTTTTGAATATACAACATTTGTATGTGATCCTGCGTTTTTACTATTTAACCTGAATTTAATATTGTATATACAGTGGTTAATGTGCTATCCATTAAACATGACTATACACTCTTAGAGTTGGAGTTTCAGTGACTTATTTTATTACACATACCAATAATGTAACCAACTAGAAATGTTAGAGCTAGAGAGGTCATGGTTAGTTTTCCAATACTGTAAGAACTCTTATATAGCGTCTGCCATGGGCTGGTCACATCTATGACAAAAAGCCAATATTAAGGTTAGTTTATCATTGGAAGATACAGAAAAATAAAATATTTTTTTTACACTAATACAATATCAATGAGGCCAACAGAAACAAGAAGGCAGCTGTTTATATCTTGGTACTGTTGTGTGTAAAAAAACAGAACTTCTGCATACACCAATACGATTATTAATAAAATACATTTTAACTTCTTTAACAAATAGCATTATAAATAATATACATTCTAACTTCTTTAACAAATAGGATTATTAATAAGATACATTGTAACTTCTTTAACAAATAGGATTATTAATAAAATACATTGTAACTTCTTTAACAAATAGAATTATTAATAAAATACAATGTAACTTCTTTAAAAAATAGGATTATTAATAAGATACATTGTAACTCCTTTGACAAATAGAATTATTAATGAAATACATTCTAACTTCTTTAAAAAATAGGATTATTAATAAAATACATTGTAACTTCTTTAACAAATAGGATTATTAATAAAATACATTGTAACTTCTTTGACAAATAGGATTATTAATAAAATGCATTGTAACTTCTTTGACAAATAGGATTATTAATAAAATGCATTGTAACTTCTTTGACAAATAGGATTATTAATAAAATACAATGTAACTTCTTTAACAAATAGGATTATTAATAAGATACGTTGTAACTTCTTTGACAAATAGAATTATTAATGAAATACATTCTAACTTCTTTAAAAAATAGGATTATTAATAAAATACATTGTAACTTCTTTAACAAATAGGATTATTAATAAAATACATTGTAACTTCTTTGACAAATAGGATTATTAATAAAATACAATGTAACTTCTTTAACAAATAGGATTATTAATAAGATACATTGTAACTTCTTTGACAAATAGAATTATTAATGAAATACATTCTAACTTCTTTAAAAAATAGGATTATTAATAAAATACATTGTAACTTCTTTAACAAATAGGATTATTAATAAAATACATTGTAACTTCTTTGACAAATAGGATTATTAATAAAATACAATGTAACTTCTTTAACAAATAGGATTATTAATAAGATACATTGTAACTTCTTTGACAAATAGGATTCGATCTAAGTAGTTCCGTACTTTAAAAACTAGTTTCTGGTAAAAACGTATAACTTCCTGACATAAGTACAGTAGTTGAAGGCTGTAAAACTAAATACCGTTTCCCGAACTCGAACTAATATATTTTTATCACGTACATCATAGCATAGTGAGGCGAAACGATATTGGTACTGTGGAGGTAACAGGCTAGTTTGGACTGAATAACTTCTGTCATGGCTACATGTTACATACTGTATGAAAAGACTTAAATACTATTTGTTCGGTCTTTAAAGTCACTCGGAGGAACACTTTAATTAATTTGTACTTTGTATTCATTATTTACTGATTTTATGATTTTTCTATGATTATAAATAATAGAAAACATGTTTACTTAGTGACTTTATTTATGCCAAAGATGTAAAAATAAATTAGACGCTTGTTAATATTTCTCTGAATAAAAACCACATCATGGATTACAATAGAAATTAAAGTAAGACGTGTAGGTCATTTACAGTGAAATATCTGACCCTAAGGATCCCGAATAAAATACAATAAATATATAATAACAATGAAACAAAGCCAAATGCATAAAATAAAATAATTAACTATTCTTGTTAAGCTCACATGACATTCAACATCTTTTCAGCGTATATGATGTTTCAGTATGAAGATCTGTATGCTGATTTATCTCTGTTAAAAATCACTTAAAATTTTAATCTGTCATTTGATGAACTATGAAAATACATCAGCTTTTCTTGCTTTGATTTTTTTACCCTGGAAACTTCAAAATCAGCAGTTTGTTACCTCCTGATTGTTCTTGTTTTTTTTCAGAATCAGTACTGTAAATAGTCAAACCTTTCAGACAGGTTATCAGACATATTGAAATTAATTTTTATAATCATTTTATTTTTCCTGATCAAAAGCATTTCTTTTAATCTTGCCCCTCGCTAGTACAGCGGTAAGTCCACGGATTTACAACGCTAAAATCAGGGGTTCGATTCCCCTCGGTGGGCTCAGCAGATTGCCCCACGTGGCTTCGTTATACGAAAACACAAACACACTCTCTTTTACTATTGCAATACCCTCTTTCGGATAAAATATAATTTTACAAGAAGGTACTACTAGAACGCTCGCTCTGATTGGTCACTGATTTTCTCACCCCTCTTTTGAGATATATTGTGAAAAAGGGGGCGCTCAGCCAGTGTTGTTTGATCATTATATCTCCCTCCTCACCTTTTATACCTGAGAACCTCCTCCGCAGATTGAGCGTGCGATGCATACAGAACCCAATGTGGGCTGAAGCAAGTTGGCTCATCAGAGTGGAAACGTGTTTAACTATCTCATTAGTCCTGCAGGGGACATCCTTGGAGGACTTCCATTATTTTCCCGCCATGTTGCTCGAGCATCAACCTTTAAAGAAACTCGAATACAAACAGATCTCACGAGCTTACAGTACGAAATAGTTCTGTTTACATGGGTTTTACAGAAGACGTTTCTTTACGTTCCGTCTGATAAGCGTGAGTGTAGGGTTAATAAACATGGATCTTCCATTTCTAGAATAAAATTTACTTCAACAAAAAGGATGTTCTGAATATATGATAGGTTGAAGCTCGCTTTCTTGACAATAACTGAACAAATATTCCGATTTACAAAATGACAAAGGTTCTTTAAACTTTAACATTAGGAGTTTGTTACCTACTGGTTGTCGAACATATGATTCTGTCCCACTAAGTGAATGTTTTATTTAACTAAAAACACAACCTGAAACCAAATTTTATGCAGATATTTGAGGTATTTGTGTGTGTGTGTCTTTTTCATAAGAAAGACACTGGGCCGTCTGCTATGTCCACGAAGTGAATCAAACCTCTGATATTTAGCGTTGTAAATCCGTAGACTTACCTCTGTTTCAGCGAGGAACATTTGAAGTCTAAACCAGCTAGCCCTATTTCAGAAAATATAATTATTGATGTTAGTTCTAAATTATCTTCAAAAATAATATTATTGATTATTGAAGTATAGCAGAGAAAAACTAGGGATCCTTTGCACTGTTGAAACAACAAATTCCGTACGTTTAAAGGAATGGACCTCCAATTTTTAACGGAATGGACCTCTAGTTTTTAGCAAAATAGCAGTTTCTAACGGAATGGATTTCCAGGTTTTAACAGAATGGACCTCCAGTTTTTAAAGGAATGGATCTCTACTTTTTCTCTCCAAGAATGAGAAGAGAGATTCTTCACAAAGTAAAGAGAAACTCTAATAATCATTTCCTTGCTTTTCAAGGAAAGTCTATGAAATAAACGTTTTCTAATATATTAATAAAATTATTTACACTTGTAATGATTTTTGTGTAATAAAAAGAAGGAATAATCCCTAAGTGTCAGAGAATATTTCTATTAAAATCTACAATATTCCTGTGAATTATTTTGCTATCTTATCTGTGAACTGGATAGATAATTTCTGTTTTCATTCTAGTATAGCCGCGGGGTTAGGACGCTCTATTTTCAATCAAGTTATGAGCGTCAACTGTTCGTTGTTTATTACCACAGAATTATTTGTTTATCCCTTTTGAGTCAATGATATCATAAGTTATGGTTCGATCTCCACAGTTACCAAATCGTGTACAGGTCACAGATAAGCGGCGTCCTTAATCAGGTAAAAATCAGATACGTCACTGCACGTGGTCTCTCTACCGTGACTAGTATATAGTCGTCCCATGGCACCCAAATCTTACAGCATGTCTCGTATAATAAATAAAAGTTTCTTTCTTAGTGTTCTAAGCTTTAGGCTACACCACAATCTCACAGCATGTCTCGTATAACAAATAAAAGTTTCTTTCTTAGTGTTCTAAGCTGTAGGCTACACCATAATCTCACAGCATTTCTCGTATAATAAATAAAAGTTTCTTTCTTAGTGTTCTAAGCTGTAGGCTACACCACAATCTCACAGCATGTCTCGTAAAACAAATAAAAGTTTCTTTCTTAGTGTTCTAAGCTGTAAGCTACACCACAATCTCACAGCATATCTCGTAGAACAAATAAAAGTTTCTTTCTTAGTGTTCTAAGCTTTAGGCTACACCACAATCTCACAGCATTTCTCGTATAATAAATAAAAGTTTCTTTCTTAGTGTTCTAAGCTGTGAGCTACACCACAATCTCACAGCATATCTCGTAGAACAAATAAAAGTTTCTTTCTTAGTGTTCTAAGCTTTAGGCTACACCACAATCTCACAGCATTTCTCGTATAATAAATAAAAGTTTCTTTCTTAGTGTTCTAAGCTGTGAGCTACACCACAATCTCACAGCATATCTCGTAGAACAAATAAAAGTTTCTTTCTTAGTGTTCTAAGCTGTAAGCTACACCACAATCTCACAGCATATCTCGTAGAACAAATAAAAGTTTCTTTCTTAGTGTTCTAAGCTTTAGGCTACACCACAATCTCACAGCATTTCTCGTATAACAAATAAAAGTTTCTTTCTTAGTGTTCTAAGCTGTAGGCTACACCATAATCTCACAGCATTTCTCGTATAATAAATAAAAGTTTCTTTCTTAGTGTTCTAAGCTGTGAGCTACACCATAATCTCACAGCATGTCTCGTATAACAAATAAAAGTTTCTTTCTTAGTGTTCTAAGCTGTAGGCTACACCATAATCTCACAGCATGTCTCGTATAACAAATAAAAGTTTCTTTCTTAGTGTTCTAAGCTGTAGGCTACACCATAATCTCACAGCATTTCTCGTATAATAAATAAAAGTTTCTTTCTTAGTGTTCTAAGCTGTGAGCTACACCACAATCTCACAGCATGTCTCGTAAAATAAATAAAAGTTTCTTTCTTAGTGTTCTATGCTGTAGGCTACACCACAATCTAGCAGTATGTCTCGAAAATGTTCTTACCTCTCCACAACAGTAACAGGACCACATCCTCTACATATTGTTTTTTGTAAAAATGTAAAGAAAATATAGAAGATGAAATTCGATTGTTTAATGTGAAATAAATAAAAACGTTTTTAACTTTTGTCACTAATTTTGTTAATGAGTGTTCACGTTGTTCAAAACAATAGCAGTGTAACGAAAACATTAGGCACCAAAATCCTTGTTAGTGGATGTCCACCTGGTTCCAAATCATCGTAGATAACCACAGTACTTAAACACCAAAATCCTTGTTAGTGGATGTCCACCAGGTTCCAAATCATCGTAGATAACCAGAGTACTTAGACACCAAACTTTTTGTTAGTGGGTGTCCTCATGGTTCCACTCCATACTTGGTTAGTTGTCAACGGACGTTTATAAAATATAGTAAAATAAGTCTATAACTTTCTACATAGATGTAACAAAACTGACTGAATCAGATGTTTATAGATATAAGAGAACAGTCAGAATAAGATGTTTACAGATGTAACAGAATTGTCACAATCAGAATATTACAGATTGAACAGAACTACCAGAATAAGATGTTTACAGATGTAACAGGAATATAAGAATCAGATGTTTATAGATGTAACAGGATTATAAGAATCAGATGTTTACAGATGTAACAGGATTATAACAATCAGATGTTTATAGATGTAACAGCTCTGCCAGAATCAGATGTTTACAGATGTAACAGGATTATAAGAATCAGATGTTTATAGATGTAACAGGATTATAAGAATCAGATGTTTATAGATGTAACAGCTCTGTCAGAATCAGATGTTTATAGATGTAACAGGATTATAAGAATCAGATTTTATAGATGTAACAGCTCTGTCACAATCAGATATTTACAGATATAACAGAACAGTCACAATGAAGTATTTATAGATGTTACAAATCAGCCAGAATCAGATGTTTACATGTGTAAAAAATTGTCATAATAATATGTTTACAGATGCAACAGAACTGTCAGAATCAAGTGTTTATAGATGTCACAGAATTATCACAATTAGATGTTTGTAAATTTAACAGAACTGTCAGAATCAGATATGTACAAATGTAACAGAACTCTTTAAGTCAGATATTTATGGATGTAACAGAACTATTTGAATCAGATGTTTATAGATGTAACTGAACTGTAAGAATCCGATATTTACAGATGTAATAGAACTGTTTCAGTCAAATATTTACAGAGGTAACAGAACTGTTTGAATCAGGTGTTTATGGTTGTTACAGAACTATCAGTATCAGATGTTTACAGATGTAACAGAGCTATTTGAATCAGGTATTTATTGATGTAACAGTACTATCAGAATCAGATATTAACAGATGTAGCAGAACTGTCAAAATCAGGTGTTTATAAAAGTAACAGAATTCTCAGAATCAGATGTTTATAGAACTAATGGAACTATCAGAATCAGATGTATATACATGTAACAGAACTGTCAAAACTAGATATTTAAAAATGTAACAGAATTTTTTGAATCAGACGTTTATAGATATAACTGAACTGTCAGAATCAGACATTTACAGATGTAATAGAATTATCAGAATCGGCTGTTTATAGCTGTAACAAAACTATCAGATATAGATTTTTGTAGATGTAACAGAACTGTAAGAATCAGGTGTTAATAGATGTAATAGAACTCTCTGAGTCAGGTGTTTATGGATGTAACAGACCTATTTGAATCGGTTGTTTATAGATGTAACAAAATTATCAGAATCTGAAATTTAGAAATGTAACAGAGCGACCAGAATTACGTATCTACAGACGTAACAGAACAGTCATAATCAGGTGTTTATAGATGTAACATAACTGTTAAAATTAAATACTTACAGATGAAACAGAACTGTCAGAATCAGATATTTAAAGATTAAACAGAGCTGCTTGAATCAGATGTTTATACATTTAACTGAACTGTCAAAATCAGATATTCACAGATGTAGCAGAACTGTGAAAGTTAGAATTTTACAGGTGTAACAGAATTATCAGAATCAGTTGTTAATAGATGTAACAGAACTGTCAGAATCAGATGTTTAAATGTAATAGAACTGTCAAAATCAGATGTTTTAAATGTAATAGAACTGTCAGAATCAAATTATATAAATGTAACAGTTTGTTTTTTAGAATTTCGCATAAAGCTACTCGAGGGCTATCTGTGCTAGCCGTCCCTAATTTTGCAGTGTAAGACTAGAGGGAAGGCAGCTAGTCATCACCACCCACCGCCAACTCTTGGGCTACTCTTTTACCAACGAATAGTGGGATTGACCGTCACGTTATACACCCCACGGCTGGGAGGGCGAGCATGTTTAGTGCGACTTAGGCGCGAACCCGCGACCCTCGGATTACGAGTCGCACGCCTTACGCGCTTGGCTAAATGTAACAGACCTGTCAGAATCAGATATTTAAAGATTAAACAGAGCTGTTTGAATCAGATGTTTATACATTTAACTGAACAGTCAGAATCAGATATTCAGAGATGTAGCAGAACTGTCAAAGTTAGAAGTTTACAGGTGTAACAGAATTATCAGAATCAGATGTATATAAATGTTACAGAACTGTCAGAATCAGATCTTTACAGATGTAACAAATTTGTATAAATCAGATGTTCATACAGACAAAAACAGGTAATAAGCTGTTAAGATGGTAATTTTAGTTGTTTAATATAACATACACACACACAAAAAGTTAACAGGCTGTTAAGATAGTAATTTTAGTTGTTTAATATAACATATACACACACAAACAGTTAACAGGCTGTTAAGATGGTAATTTTAGTTGTTTAATATAACATATACACACACAAACATGTTGTTATTTATTGTGTGAAATTTGCTAAAACTGAAGAAATCTCCCAGGAAAGGAAAGACAGTTGTTATCGCCACTATTAAAGTCGTAAGATATTAATCAGTGGAGGACCGTATTCACCAACGCCCTATATGGACATATCACCTGAAGCAGTACGCTGAGGTTTTTATCACGTGACACCCTGAGCGCGAAGAGGTCACGTTTTCCATCAAGCCGACATAACCAAATATACGAAAGTCACGTTAATGAGCTTTATTAACAGTTGTGAGTTTCCTTCGTTTAAATTAACAAGTATATTCTTGCCATTAAGCAAAAACCTTAAAGAAGGGATCGAGCCACGAACTTCAATATTTTTATCAATCTGTATTGTTATTGTATTAAGGCGAACTTTATATTTATTTAAGGAAGTATTTGTCAAGCCGCACCGACCAAATTCTTCGGCTTATTGTATATAAAAATAAAATTACGTTTAGACAGTAATTGCATAACAGAGATTTCCCGTGTGTCTTCCACATTCCGACATGAATGGTTTAGGGTTACCATGCATGGAGTTTTAATTTCATACTGAGTGACACTGTACTAGTTCAGAAACAGATCAAATTACAATAACAAACCGAAATTTGTTGCACCGTATTTTTAAGCAATGTGTAAAAACTTTGCTAATAGCTCATCTCGTTAAAAAATAGTAAATAAAAGAAAACTCGCTTACATTTTTGTTTGTTAGTTTTGGAATTTCGTGCTTAGCTACTAGAGAGCTATCTGTGCTAGCCGTCCCTAATTCAGCAGTGTAAGACTAAAGGGACGGCAGCAAGTCATCACCACCCACCGCCAACTCTTGGGCTACTCTTTTACCAACGAATAGTGGGATTAACTGTCACGTTATAACACCACCACTGCTGAAAGGGCTAGCATGTTTGGCCCAGTAATAGATTAGGTTAAGAAAATGTGTGATCTATTTTTATCACGAGATTCACCAAATATAATTTTGAAGAATCCACGTATAATGACAAACTTTATTGTCACTTTCATAAAGATAAAGTTTCTTGTTTCTGATATAGACAAACACATCTAGAACATTCCCAGTTTTAGAAGGACGTCTTATAACCCTAATAATGATAGGTACAAAGTGGACCGTCCATGTTGTTGGGTTTGGTGTATTTCATGCAAAGCTACACCAGGTCTATCTGCGCTAACTGTCCCTAATTTGGCAGTGAAAGACAGGAGGGAAGGCAGCTAGTCATCACCACCCACCGTCAACTAGAATCCGAGCCTCTGTGTTGTTGTTGATTATGACGGTAAGAAGAACAAGTTGTCAATTCATAAGTTACCTAAACATGTCTTGTTGTTACAGAAGGTGCTAGCAACTGCTAAAGACGGGAAAGTTGTCTTTTACTTTGATCATTTTTCTTCAGCACTTTCAATTAGAACAGCATTTTATCACAGTTAAGGTCGAAACGTTGTTTTCTGAGCTACATTTCAAGAGGGTTTCTCGTCATCAAGTGTTAAGAACTTTATGGTGAGGAAACCTCATGTAGTAATCATGCGTCAAGCGCGTGCGAACGAACTTAGCTTTTCTTTTGTTAACCTTTAGAAAGACTGGGGTCAAAAGTTATTAGAAAACTGAGGTCAGTCAGTCATCTTAAGTCTATCAAGGTTTCCTGATCGGGCTGACCTAGTGTTTAGTTTCAGTCTTTCTCTGATTGGTCCAATTTGGCGGGAAGCTCTGCTGAATTGTACTGCTATAGGTCCAAGAACAGATGTATTAACTGTATACCGTCCCGCACGAGGGCGCTACCAGGATACTACAGGTGAAATGTATTTGTGTATCGGTGTCGGAGTACAGGTGTAGTTGAAAATGTTGGAAGAAAAGTTTTACAGCTTTTATCATCTTGGGAAACTGAAGTGGGTATTCACGTGCGTTGAAACGTTGGATAGGTCCAGGGAAACAATTTGGCATGATTAAAGAAAGGTAATTTGTCAATCATTCAGTTATGTGGGTTTGGTTTATGGCCAGCACTTTCAACCAGGCCTGAGAGCAAAGTGGCCTCTCTATCAGCCCCCGCCAAGTCCTTGATTCACATAACAGACTGCAAGTTTCCACTTTAGCGAAGCATGTTAAGGTAAGTAAAGCGACTTCTGCAGACAAGGGAATACAGTAGCAGTATACCCTGTATTTAAACTTAGCAATATTTCTTTCATATCTTAAGATAGCGTAGTTTACCAACAAGAGACGTTTTCAAGATAACGTTTTAACAATTTATTTTCCTAAAGTATATTTAGAAAAAAAAAGTGTTTGTAGTAATTATGTTACTTCTAAAATTATTTTTAATTTTGTGGCTCAAGCTACAAATTTTATGAACGCCCCCTTGCGACTCTTTTTGAAAGACGAAAGTGAAGCAAAGTAAACTAAAATACAGATAACTATTTTTTCAAACACTTTTAGGGTTACGAAAGTTTTGTACGCTATTTAAACACGTAAAACTATACTGCGAGTCGCATGTTCGTTACCCCATATAACGGTAGTAAACCTACGGAAATATAACGTTATAAGGTCCGAGATTCGATTCCCATCGGTTGTCACAAACAACTTAAAAAATTTATGCTTTGAGTGAAACAATATGGCTTTCTGAAACACAGATTTTTTTTGTTAATATAGTAACTAAGGTAAGACTAAATATATGTTGTTCACATTTTTTCTATTGATGTTCGTACTCGAAACTTCAATGTAGACAAATTTGTTTATCTATAAACAAACGAGATTACTAGAGATTTCGAACGTTATCCTTGGATTCTATTTCTTGGTGATCATTCTTAATGCCGTTTAATTGAGAACCAATTGTGTTAAAAACTGTGCAAACATATAAAATTAATTATTTTGGACCAATATGCAATTTGCTCATGGAATTCTTTACCGTTTCTTTGAAAAAATAAATAAAAACGTTACTGGGAAAAATAAAATAAAATGAAAGGTTTACGTGTTTGTCTCGTGTAGAGCACGAGGCTACACAACATACTATTCTCTGTTGTGCTCATTGCGCGTATCGAAACCCTGTTTGTACAGTTGTAAGTTCAGGCAGTTGTCAAACATGAAGTGTGAGAGATGTCAGACAGTATTTGTTTTGTAATAAGGGAATTATATTTATGTTTACTTTTAAAAGAAAATCTGTTCCGCATTTGCCACTAGGTGGTGCAACTGGACTTTTCTTTCGTGTACAGAAAGTTATAGAATGTTCTAAACGTATAATTCTGTACATCTCCAAGAAACGTCATAAGTTTTTAGTTCCAAGTAAAAATGGCGATAGGTGGGTGATATTATGCCACAGAAAATTCATTTTAAAGTTGCTTATTTATTTGATACTAGCCTATCTTATATTTCAATGGTGGTTTGCTGTGGCTACATATGAATCAAGAATGGTGAGTGATTAATTTGTATTTCGATGACCTCAGTGACTGGTGACCTATATTATTTAAACACGTGTAACGTACATTCCACATTAATTGACAAACAACAAGGTAAAAGATGAATTAGTTGACTTTCAAATAGGTCATAGTATAGAAACCAACTAATATACGTACGTCAGTAACCCAAATAAGACAAGAGGTCAATAGTTGGGTCATCAGGTAAGCATAAGATAACAACGAGGGAATGAGTTCTGTGTCCGAAAACCTAATTATTCATCTTGCAGGAGCTTTGAAGATGTCCTTTTATGACGAGGTGAAGCAGATATAACAGCCAAAGGTGGAACCACACGTCACTGAGCCGCTTCCATTGGGTGTTCATATTTCTTTTTTGTCCAGCCTTGTCCATAGCTTTGACGTAACAGAGAAACGTGAGAGCACGTGACTGTAGTTTGACCATTCGTTTGTGCTGTTAGGAATAAATACAGCTACAAATTACAAGTATGCCTCGTGTTACTAGTTTCAGTGAAAAAAAAAACTTTTAAAATAATTAAGTTTCTACTCTTGCGGACTTTAACTTTTGCTTCCGTAAGCTGATTGGTTAATCAGTCCAGAAGTCCAAAGTCAGCGATATGCAGGCTTTGCAAGCTTAAATATAATTATGACACGTCTCACATGTCTCGTTGAAAGCAGAATGGTGGGGTGCAAAACCAGAGCCCGAAGTTACAGGGTGTTTTCTTGTACTGTAATAACGGTAGGCTAATAATTAGCTTAATTTTAACATGTTTATAATACAGTGTATCTAGGTAATCTTGTTGAAATAAATACGGTGTATTTTTAATATGTTTTCGAAACCTGCACAATATTAAAACTTATTTCTTTCATAAGGATAAGAGAAATAGTCCTTGAGATTAAAAACCAATATATCATTGTTTTATTTCGTAGCACTAAAGTCAACAATGAAACGATAATTCATAGACATCATCCATGACCCTAACTGAGGTCACTTACTTTAATAACTTCCGCACAATGAGTCCACTGCCAACATTGACCATTGGATCAGGCTTGTCTCAGAAAGGCACCGAATCTCAAATAAATCCACGTCATTCCATATCCACTGGCTTATCCAAGGGTCTTCTCAACAAACCTGGTCAGAACAACTGTTTCTTAAACAGTGCAGTACAGGTAGGTCACACGTGCTTTTCTATCCATTACTGTGTCCACTTCAAGACTTACATATACAGACTGTCCTGATTCTAATTGAAGTTTCTAACATTAATACAGATGTTGTGGTTATTTGTAGACGTATTAACATTAATACAGATTCTTTGGTTCTTTGTAGACGTTTTAACATTAATACAGATTCTTTGGTTCTTTGTAGACGTTTTAACATTAATACAGATTTTTTTGGTTCTTTGTAGACGTTTTAACATTAATACAGATTTTTTGGTTCTTTGTAGACGTTTTAACATTAATATTGTTTCTTTGGTTCTTTGTAGACGTCTTAACATTAATACAGTTTCTTGTGTTCCTAGTTTTTAATGTCAGTATGAACTGTTTTCTTTCTAGTTTAAGTTTTATATTACTATATATTATTTTTAACAATACACCATAACATAAAAATTGTGTCACATGAACTATTAAATCAAGTTAAAATTTATATTTGTTGAACTACACGATGGTACATTATATACCGTGTGTATTTGTTATATATAATAACTAATTCTCACCTAGCGTACTGAGTATGTCTGTAAACTACAATAATTCTCACAACGAACCACCTGTGTCTGCAATTCATTGAACCTAAAGTCGAGTCAGCCCATGGTTCTATCTTGTGGGATTTCACTCACTAGACGTTTCAAGATATCTTTACTTGCGGACCATTACAGTACAAAGATAACCTTTAACCTTTATAAATAGACATTTGTTGTTTTTACGTACCCAATGTTTCCCAAACCTTAAACTTTATTTAATTTCTAACTGTAAAACTATCACTAATAACAGCACTGCCATTCGTTGAAGAAACTGATGAAAATTCTTAAGTAAAAATAACATATAGCGAAGGGAAAACAGTTGGGGTAGCCAGCTAGCGTTAGTCAATATAAGGTGTGTCTTTGAGTTCCACTGAAGTTCTTATGGTGAGGTACAAGAAACCACCACTTGTGATCTGGGCTACCCAGTAAAGGTGGTAAAACTGTATCGTCTGGTCTTACTTAGACACACGAAACCATTACATGTTGTGATCTGGGCTACCCAGTAAAGGTGGTAAAACTGTATCGTCTAGTCTTATTTAGACACACGAAACCATTACATGTTGTGATCTGGGCTACCCAGTAAAGGTGGTAAAACTGTATCGTCTGGTCTTATTTAGACACACGAAACCATTACATGTTGTGATCTGGGCTACTCAGCATATTATTGCCTACCAAGGGCCCAGCGATGAGTCAGAATTTATAACATTAAAAACCAGACTTCGATAACTGTAGTGGGCACCGTACAGATAGCCCATTATGAAATACTTATGCTCCGTCAGTTGAGCCTGTGTTGGTTTATCCACGTCAATTAGTTAAGCTTCTTGATGTACACTGAAACACATTCCGTACCTTCTAAAGGTCGGTGTCACGGAGACAATACCTTCTTCTTCTCAGACAGCATATCTTAGATCCGGAGTTATTCAAGGAGTCCAAGAACAATTAAAAATAAGATTGTGTTATAATAAGCCAACTGTTAAGATTGTGTTATAATAAGCCAACTGTTAAGATTGTGTTATAATAAGCCAACTGTTAAGATTGTGTTATAATAAGCCAACTGTTAAGATTGTGTTATAATAAGCCAACTGTTAAGATTGTGTTATAATAAGCCAACTGTACTACATACCCAGTGACGATAAGGTATTCCGTACAATACTCCGACTCATTAGGTCTACTGGGATACCACAGACCTAACTAACAGGGGTCTAATAGCTGCACGTGTCATCGGTTTCCATAAATCGTTCTTGTCAGACTGTGTAGCTCTTGAAAATTTTATATGCAAAAACGGCTCTTTTGGGTTCAGAAAATATTTTAAATAGAAGAGCGAACAACGTTTCGACCTTCTTCGGTCATCGTCAGGTTCACAAAGAAAGAGGTAACTGGCCGGAAGCTGACCACATGTTTGGGAGGGGTTGTATAACTGAGTGTCGCAATGTAGAGGGCGCGGTTTGATGTTTGAATATATAATTTTATCTATAATATTAATATAGGCATAATGGCGTTCCTTTATATTGGTTTATTTTGGGTTTAAGTTGTTGTATAAGTAAGGCTTCTTTAATTTTTCGTTTGTTTATGTTTGTTTCTTTATTTAGTATTTTAGTGTTTTCTATGGTTATGTTGTGTCCATTTGACTTGCAGTGTTCGAAAACGTGTGAAGGTGACTTTTTATGTTCTTTGAATCTGGTTTCCATTTTTCTACTTGTTTCTCCTATATAGAAGTCGTGGCAGTTATCACATTGTATTTTATAAATAATGTTGGTGTGGTGTTTGTCAGTGTAGTTCTTACATAGTATAGATCTTAGTTTTGTGCCTGGTTTTTAAATAAATTTGATATTAACTGGAATGTTATATTTTGTTACTAGTTTTTGCCAAATGTTGGTTATTTGTTTGCTGATGTCAGGAATATATGGTATACAGCAGTATATGGTTTCGTGATTTTTTGATTCGTGAGATATATTTACTTTTGTTGGTTGATTTTGCTTTCTGTCTAGGTGTGTGCGTATAATGTTTTCTACGGTTTGTGGAGGAAACTTATTAATGTTGATGAAGTATTGTTTTATTTTGTCTAATTCATCGTTAATTTTATCTGGTGAGCATAGTTTTATGGCTGTGTTTATCTGGTTTCTTAGTATGTTGAGTTTTTGTTTTGTTTCATGTGCTGAGTCCCAAGGAATGTATAACCCAGTATGGGTGATTTTTTGGTGGATTTCTGTTTTGAATTGTGTGTCGGTTCTTATAATTTTGAGGTTAAGAAATGATATTTGATTGTTTTCTTCCTGTTCACATGTGAAGTTAATGTTGGGATGTATAGAGTTAATGTGAGTGAAAAAATTCAGTATGTGTTCTGTAGATTTGAATCCCGCAACCGTGTCATCTACATATCTGTACCAATATAGTGGTGGATGTAATGCTGTATTAGATGTTATCGCATTATAGGTGAATCAGAGAGATATTCAATTACAGGTTACGTTATTATTACGTTACAAGTGGATAGAGGAGATGTTATTATATTATAGGTGGGACGAGAAGCTATGACGTGAGTTGAAAACAGCGACATCTGTTCGACCTGGTTGAGTCTTGGCTAAAATTAAAATAATATAATTAATTACTTAGTTCTCCCCACAGTAAAATAACTTCTTATCTGAAATGTTTACACATTCCAGAGATGCCACGTTCCGAGAGCGAGACGATACAGACTGGTACATCTTAACTTTTGAAATGTAATATTGTAAACTGATCTGTTACGAATGATACATTGCATTAAAACTTCAAAGCTGTTTCTGTCCGTGACACAAATTATTTCATATGTTGATCGCGTTTTACATCAAACGCATGCGTATTGGGAATATGAACCGCATAATTAAAATCAAACACAGTTTTGGATTTCACGTCATCCAAAGAAAAAAGGCTGTAATAGATTGGTTGATAATTGTATAGCATAAATATAATTGTTAACTCGTAGAAATACCCGTTTCTTTGTTACGACAGTTGTAAACATCCGTGTTTTTTTACTTAAACTGATGCAAAATTGCTAAGATGACAATAAATAATATAAACAGCTAAATATTACCTTGTGTTTTAGTGTTAAGATAACAAGAAATAATATAAACAGCTAAATATTACCTTATGTTTTAGTGTTAAGATAACAAGAAATAATATAAATAGCTAAATATTACCTTGTGTTTTAGTGTTAAGATAACAAGAAATAATACAAACAGCTAAATATTACCTTGTGTTTTAGTGTTAAGATAACAATAAATAATATAAACAGCTAAATATTACCTTGTGTTTTAGTGTTAAGATAACAATAAATAATATAAACAGCTAAATATTACCTTGTGTTTTAGTGTTAAGATAACAAGAAATAATATAAACAGCTAAATATTACCTTGTGTTTTAGTGTTAAGATAACAAGAAATAATATAAACAGCTAAATATTACCTTGTGTTTTAGTGTTAAGATAACAAGAAATAATATAAACAGAAAAAAACTTCTCCAATATAAACATGTTGCACTTATTCGTCTGCTTTACTGTTACTTGGGGCACGTCACACTGAATACAAAACACCCAATCAGGTTTACTCCATACGTTTTATTGTTTATTACACGTGCCACTATTTCCAGGCTTCTGTCACGAGAACCACGTGTTTTTCTTCGAGAGCTAAAACTTTTCATGAGTAACTGATATTTATATTAGCACCAATACAATAATTAGGAAACACTTTCCGTACAGTACGTCTTGCTGTCGGCCTTTTTACATAAAGTTAAGCAATTCAATGAAAAGCTAACTTTTGACTTGGGCCACGGATAGTCTGCGAACACATGATACAAAGAAGGAAAAAATGTTAAGGATAGTCTGCGAACACATGATACAAAGAAGGAAAAATGTTAAGGATAGTCTGTGAACACATGATACAAAGAAGGAAAAATGTTAAGGATAGTCTGTGAACACATGATACAAAGAAGGAAAAATGTTAAAAGCTTAGTAACTCGATGTTAGATTTTCTAAACCTTATTCCTTGATATATATAACCTGATACATTCCTCGTTACCAGTTATTGTAGCACTGTAACAACCTGATACATTGCTGGTTACTAGTTCTCGTAGCACTGTAACAACATGATACATTGCTGGTTATTAGTTCTCATAGCACTGTAACAACCTGACACATTGCTGGTTACTAGTTATTGTAGCACTGTAGCAACCTGATACACTGCTAGTTACTAGTTATTGTAGCACTGTAACAACCTGACACATTGCTGGTTACTAGTTCTTGTAGCACTGTAACAACCTGACACATTGCTGGTTACTAGTTCTTGTAGCACTGTAACAACCTGACACATTGCTGGTTACTAGTTATTGTAGCACTGTAACAACCTGACAAATTGCTGGTTACTAGTTCTTGTAGCAAACTGATACATTGCTGGTTATACTTGTTCTTGTGGCAGTGTAACAACTTGATACATTGCTGGTTACCAGTTTTGTAGCACTGTAACATTGTGACACCTAAGCATAACGTAGCCTAATAGGCTAGTAGACCTGGCGAAACTTGGCACAAACCCAGGAAACCTGGGCTCCCTGCCCGGCGCGAGACATTTAAAAAAAACGCCAAAAAACATAACTCTGTTTATGACTATATAATGCATTCGTTTCCATGACTACATATCTTCACGAAACATAACGATGCTGTTTACTCGATCAAAAAGCATATCAGGAAACAGTATATTAATTCGAAACTACGTAGCTTTCAGAGAACTGTGTGTAAAAAAAACACGGGATTTTTATTTGTTTGTTTGTTATACAATGGGCTATCTGTATTCTGCCCACCGTGAATATGGAAAAATTTTTATTTTTATTTTTATGGGACTCCCGCTTATCATTGGGCAGCTAGACTAGACCGTTTAATATTTTCTAAAGGATATTTTAATATAAAGAAAGCCCTCTGGATAATTTCAACGTGACACTTAACTGTAATATCATTTTGCTATCATGTAATTGGTTGCAACGAATTACTTTCAAAGTACACTTTTTTCTTTTACAGATATATACACAAGTATAGTTAAATTTGACTACAGAATTGTCTCTTTCTTTCACCAATATTCTGTTAAAAGTCCAGTGAAAACACGTGCTGCTTTGGCTATGATAAATGTGTAATAAATGAGAATAATGAGGGACTATTTGTTCATTTCACACTCTGCACGTGCATTTTAACTACATTATTCCTAATTCTCTGGTAATTCTCCAAACAGTGGACACAAACCTTGTTTTCAAGTCACCTTGATTTATGAAACACCCAATGTTACTAACAAAACACTTCCTCAATGTTATATTATGATAGTACTGAAATGAATAATTCACCCCTCCCCGTTTCATCATAGCATTGAGGAAATGTTTGGTTAGTAACTTTTGAAAAATGGTGTTCGATTTATTTTTAATCTTTTGTTTTGTCTTTTCACAAACTTGTGTTGTTATGTCAACCAACCAGAAACTGTTGAAGACCTGGTAACACGAACCTTTGAAAGAGACGTACATGCACGCGGAAACACACATGAATTAATTCTTACAGTACAAAATACACGTACCAATAATTATTATAAAAATGGTTGTGTTAGTACCCATGGACGTGTTTCTAGCACGTGATTGAGTAGTGACAGACTTGGAGTAGCAAAGTCGACCGATACATGACGTGTGCAGTCAAGGTAACGTACAAAAGAAATAGGAAGTTCCCATTTGTTACAGTAATAACTGTTGACATGTGAGTGTAGTTTAACAAGATATTCTTATAATGACACTTTCATAGTAATTTAAACTTATTAGACTAAAGTTTACGTACTCAACACAAACCACGTATCCCTGTATGTGAAAATGTAACGTTTCACAGGTTACAAATAACTAAAATTATGCCATTGATTAAAAACGTAAAACATTTGTATACTTGATATAATAAAAACCAAAATGTTTCATGTGTGTTCCAAGATAGTTGTAACTAGCAGACGAATCATTCAAAATGTTTCATGTGTGTTCCAAGATAGTTGTAACTAGCAGACGAATTATTCAAAATGTTTCATGTGTGTTCCAAGATAGTTGTAACTAGCAGACGAATTATTGTTGTCAAGCGTAGAAACTAATTACTGCTATACCGTTCACAAAATTCTCTGTTTGTTTTGGAATTTCGCACAAAGCGACTCGAGGGCTATCTGTCCTAGCCGTCCCTAATTTAGCAGTGTAAGATTAGAGGGAAAGCAGCTAGTCATCACCACCCACCGCCAACTTTTGGGCTACTCTTTTACCAACGTATAGTGGGATTGACTGCAACATAATAACGTTCCCACGGCTGAAAGGGCGACCATGTTTGGCACGACCGAGATGCGAACCCGCGACCGTCAGATTATGAGTCGCACGCCTTAACACGCTTGACCAAAATGCTCTATGAACCGAATATTTAGTCCTAACCCAAAACATCTTTTCTGGAATAATAAAATGACGTTAAGTTACGTGTAACATGGTTGTTTACTTCAAATAAGAAAAGCTTGTTTTAAGCTACAAACTACGGAATGGATTATCTTAGAGAAACGATGAGACAAGCCAATGGAGAAATAGCTTAACTAGATTCTCGTAGTGGGGATCTAACCATGAACTCTAGAAGCTTCCTCGATACACTGGAAATGTTATCATAATCTGATGTTTTTTGTCGAATCAGCTGGAATCTTTATCGGGGAGGCTTGTTGTGCAATGTAAAGCTTCACAACTGACCATCAATGCTGTGACCATGCAGGAATCAAATCAACAAAGTTTAACGTTGAAACCCTCAAGCTTATTCAATATGAAACACTTGTTTCATAAAGTGTAACAGTAAATCTAATTGGACAAAAAAAGGTTTTGTTTGTTGATCTCTTTTTATTTTATTTTCCTTCACTTTTTCTCAAAGTTACACAAGGACTATCTGTGTTAGCAGTCCTTAATTTAGCAGTGTAAGACTAGAGGGAAGGCAGTTAGTCATCACCACTCCCTGCAAACTCTTGGACTACTCTATATCAATGAATAGTGGGATTAACGGTAACATTATAATGCCCCTATTGCTGAAAGAGCGAGCATGTTTGGCCCAGTAATAGATTAGGGTAAGAAAATGTGTGATCTATTTTTATCACGAGATTCTACAAATATAATTTTGAAGGGTCCACGTATAATGACAAACTTTATTGTCACTTTCATAAAGATAAAGTAGGACAGTTTAACTGTTTTTTGTTTCTGATATGGACAAACAAATCTAGAACATTTCCAGTTTTAGTAGGACGTCTTGTAACCCTAATAATAGGTACAAAGTGGACCGTCCATGTTGTTGGGTTTGGTGTATTTTTAATTTCATGCAAAGCTACACTAGGTGACCGAGCATGCTTGGTGTAACAGGGATTCGAACACCTGACCCTCAGATTACAAGTCGAGCGACCTCACTACCTGCTATGTGTGTGCAGAATAGGTTGACGAAGACAGATGAAACTTTTTGATGAACTGATATGCACGAACAAATTCGAACATAGTCTGTATCTATATAATCTAATTACACAGTCTGTATCTATATAATCTAATTACACAGTCTGTATCTATATAATCTAATTACACAGTCTGTATCTATATAATCTAATTACACAGTCTGTATCTATATAATCTAATTACACAGTCTGTATCTATATAATCTAATTACACAGTCTGTATCTATATAATCTAATTACACAGTCTGTATCTATATAATCTAATTACACAGTCTGTATCTATATAATCTAATTACACAGTCTGTATCTATATAATCTAATGACAAACAGTCTGTACATTTCGTAACGAACTAAAATGCATATAAAAAGAATGTTATCTTGATTCTGTTTAGGCAAAATTTCTTATCACGTTTGTGTTTCAATACAGCCTCTGTGTTACTAAGAGCTATTGCTGGACTGCCTTGGGCTGTTTAAAAGCTTTTTGAACTGTCTAATCTAACTGCGGGTTTGCGGGGCTGCTTCAGGGTTATTTCTGGGCTATTCAAAGGTTGTTTCTAAGTCGTTTTTAAACTAACTTTAGGGCTATCGCAAATACGTCTTGTGTCAGAGCTTTTTACAGCTTGATGGTTCTTGTTTAGGGTCCTACTGGTTTTCTTCATGATTTGAGACAGCCTAAAGACTTTTAAGAAAATATTGCCTTTTGTGTTACTGAACACATTTGAAGTTACATTTAGAGAATGGGTCAGAAAATGGCGGGATTTGTAACTGCTAACGAATGCCCTCTGGCGGAGCAGGTTTAAGGATGGCACTAGCAATCACTCATGTCACGGTGCATCTGAAAGGAATGGAGGTTTTGCACGTGCTCAGAAGGACATGTACGTACCGGTATTTCATTTTTGTTACAACACGCTTTAAAACATAGCTGTCAACTAATGGAGGCTAAGTGTCTAAAAGAATCAGTATTACCAAAGTAAGTCAGTTAAATATAAACTGAACTTCGCATGATTGTCAAACCTATATTTTAAATAAAATTTGATTTTTAATCACAAATAGCGTAACTTTGTTTTTACTTTCGGTAATGCATTGTGAAATATACGTGGCGCCATCTTTTATATATTTCTGTACTTATAATAAGCTAAGCAAGCGAACAGAAGAATAACGAGTGAATGACTTCACATTTCTCAAACTGTATAATACTTTGACAGAATTATCAGACTAGCACGGTATGAATACAATGATCAGTAGCTTTTGAAATACGATTACCTGGATAGTAACTTGTGAAATACGATTACTGGGGTAGTAACTTGAGGAATACGATTAATGGGATAGTAACTTGTGAAATACGATTACTGGGGTAGTAACTTGAGAAATACGATTACTGGGGTAGTAACTTGTGAAATACCATTACTGGGGTAGTAACTTGAGAAATACGATTACTGGGGTAGTAACTTGTGAAATACAATTACTGGGGTAGTAACTTGAGAAATACGATTAGTAGGGTGAAATACTTTTAAAATATTTTGGGAACTAGTAGTTATCCTAAATACCACTCGATGTATATTAATGATTTTGTGTTCTACTTTCTGCTACTTACGAATGACATTAAAATATTGTATATATTAATGGTGTCATGTATTACTGCTACCTACGAATGACATTAAAATTATATATTACTCTCCTACATCTACAAATACATTAAGATTATTAGTGTTTATTAAACGAATATTTATATTTCTTAAATAAATGGTTGCATGTTCCTTCACCAGGTTCTGTGGCATTTAGACACATTTCGTCGTAATTTCCGAGATTTGAATGGTCATTTTTGTACAGCCGATTCATGCATCTTTTGTGCCCTCAAGGTAAGTCTAAACTTTTTTGTTTTGTTTTTGCGAACAGAAAAATGTCTGTCATCTCTAGCTGTTTCATTAACTTAGGTTTTGAAACGTTACAAAGTAATATCGCTCACTCTGGGATAGTTGTCTTTGTACACTTAATAGTTGCGGTTAGTTTATTGACTCGATAATGGTAACTGTAGGTTCAGTTGATACGATAATTTATTGGTTATGTCGTGGTAATTGTAGGGTTAGTTGGTACGTTAGTTTACTGGTTCTGTCATAGTAGTTATAGGTTTGGTTGATACGTTAGTTTACTGGTTATATCGTGGTAATTGTAGGGTTAGTTGAGACGTTAGTTTACTGGTTATATCGTGGTAATTGTAGGGTTAGTTGGTACGTTAAGTTTACTGGTTCTGTCATAGTAATTATAGGTTTGGTTGATACGTTAGTTTACTGGTTATATCGTGATGACTGCAGGTTTAGTTTGTACGTTAGGCTTACTGGTTCGGTCATGTTTGTTAATTGTTTTGGGGTTCAGCGTTTTATATTATTTTTTCCAAGTTTAGTATACAAACAATGATAACTATATACTCGACAAAGAAAATTATATCGTATGACCATCTTAATTTGAGCTTCGTAGGCGAATAAACTGTAATAATCTTTATATAATTGACTAAGGTTCGTTCAGTTTTCACTGCAAGTCACTTTTAACACTAGGAGTGTATCGTTTGTAACGTAACGTATCATCTGTTTTTACCAGGAATTGTTCGCACAACTTCAGTGTAGCTACAAGTCAGCGTTACCACCAGACGTCTTGAGACGGGCTTTGGCTGACACTTTTCAGCAGAGACGATTTCAACTCGGAGTCATGGATGACGCAGCTGAATGTTTCGTAAGTGGAAGTTGCCCAAAATGATTTATTGAGAACTCGAGTTTTTTTGTGTGTGATTAGAAAATAAAAGTTGTATTAAATTAAATTATATGACAAACCTGATATGCTGGTCACATGTGATGTTCAAAATGTGTTTGTAATTTTTTGTTAAATATTATTCTAGAACAGAGATTTACGATACAACCGTAATGATTTGACTACTGTCTTATGTCACAACAATAGCGATTTAAGTCATAACAAAATAAACTACAAGCTATTTTTTCTCTATTTTGTGTAGGAAAACATCTTGCAACAAATTCATTTTCACATAGCCCATCAGGAGTCTGAAGACATTTGTCGTTTGTCTCAATGTATACCACATCAAAAATTTGCCATGACTCTTGTAGAACAGGTGAGCAGTTAATTCCGGAAACTAGCTTGGTTAAAATAAGAAAAAAAATTTAGTAATTGTTTTTCTTTGTTCATAAAAGGACAAGAGCCACGAACTTCACAGCTTGTTTTACAGTACAGTATTTGTTTAAGGTGAAATATGGACTTCTTTAATGTGTTTTTTTTTTCAATATAATGAAGATACTAGCAGATATTTTAAACCCGTTTCTTTTTCCCATCAGAACGTCTGCCGGTCTTGTGGCGCCACCTGTGAGTCATTGTCATTCACCCAGATGGTTCATTATGTAACAACTTCTGCCCTTCGGTATGTTTCTAGTTTCAGGCTATAATATATACGTTCTTATGTTGTAGATTTCTAACACCGTACGTGTGGTCATCAGATATGTGGTATATGTAGTTTATTAGTACAGTCATATTGTATTGTTCTAATGTATACTTGAGCTGTATTCAGTTGTAATACCTTTATAATAAAGTTTCTGAAGAGACTGAAAGGTGAAGTGTCTGGATAAAATGGAAAATAGTGTTTAAGACTTATTATAATTAACGTTTTTTTAGTTCCCAAGCAACACTGGTCAGAAATCAACACAGACATCCAGCAGATGTCTTTGGACAGTTACTGAAGAGAGCTGGTGCAATGGGAGATACCAGAGTGTGTCCAGTAAGTAGTGACCCTTCCATTCTGTACCAGTAAGTAGTGACCTTTTCCATTCTGTACCAGTAAGTAGTGATCCTTTCCATTCTGTACCAGTAAGTAGTGACCCTTTCCATTCTGTACCAGTAAGTAGTGACCCTTTCCATTCTGTACCAGTAAGTAGTGACCCTTTCCATTCTGTACCAGTAAGTAGTGACCCTTCCATTCTGTACCAGTAAGTAGTGACCCTTCCATTCTGTACCAGTAAGTAGTGATCCTTTCCATTCTGTACCAGTAAGTAGTGACCCTTTCCATTCTGTACCAGTAAGTAGTGACCCTTTCCATTCTGTACCAGTAAGTAGTGACCCTTTCCATTCTGTACCAGTAAGTAGTGATCCTTTCCATTCTGTACCAGTAAGTAGTGACCCTTCCTTTCTGTACCAGTAAGTAGTGACCCTTTCCATTCTGTACCAGTAAGTAGTGACTATTCCATTCTGTACCAGTAAGTAGTGACCCTTTCCATTCTGTACCAGTAAGTAGTGACCCTTTCCATTCTGTACCAGTAAGTAGTGATCCTTTCCATTCTGTACCAGTAAGTAGTGACCCTTTCCATTCTGTACCAGTAAGTAGTGACCCATTCCATTCTGTACCAGTAAGTAGTGACCCATTCCATTCTGTACCAGTAAGTAGTGATCCTTCCTTTCTGTACCAGTAAGTAGTGACCCTTTCCCTTCTGTACCAGTAAGTAGTGACCCTTTCCCTTCTGTACCAGTAAGTAGTGACCCTTTCCATTCTGTACCAGTAAGTAGTGACCCATTCCATTCTGTACCAGTAAGTAGTGACCTTTTCCATTCTGCACCAGTAAGTAGTGACCCTTTCCATTCTGCACCAGTAAGTAGTGACCCTTTCCATTCTGTACCAGTAAGTAGTGATCCTTCCTTTCTGTATTTGGAAACTGGATTCTATCACTATTCCAATTGTGGAAACATCTTAAACTATTAAAAGAAAAATTGCTTGTCCCCTATATACCAAGCATTAAAATGTCTTTGGAAACATGTAATATCTCTAGTTGAAGACGACCTTGATTTGTGATTCATCAGGTTTTACCATCAACAAAGAATTACCAAATCCTTCACAATTATGTACCACATTTAATCAGTGTTTACTGTAAACAATAGTATACATTTATAATGTTAGTAAGTGTTGTTTTTTTTGTATTAATATTAAAGGTCGTATTTGTGTGTCGTATGTTTCAAAGTGTATTAATACTGAAAGTGCCAGTTTTTACATCGTTATTACATCTTATGCTTTTCTGCTGTTTCATAGTGTATTAGTATTGAAGGTCACAATGTTATACAATGTTATTACATCTTATGTTTTTTTTTTACGTTTCAGAGTGAATGTGGTACCAGAACTGAGATTTGTCAAACCCTCATGAATCACCCAGAAGTTGGTGGGTTATCTGGGTCTTTACTTTAATAATGTAATGTGATTACCTATTGTTTTAGTGTGAATAATTAAACTGTATTCTGGCTGCTACATGTATTCAGGACTTTATTTGTGGTAACACTGGGAGCTTCTAGTAGGAAATGGTAGAAGTCTTTGTATTGATACAGGTAGTGACAAACCTGTTAAAATGTATATATATATATATCTGTGTGCAATTTTTATGACGTATGCAGGGCTTCCTTTGTATACTCTACTCACACACAAACGTATGTACAGTACTGTGACAGTGTTAGGACAAAGTAAACAATTAGATTTCAAGCTAATTTCAAAGAAAAATGGAACAGATACAACAGAAACTCAGCAGAAGTGCTCAAACTGAACACACAATTAATATTTTGTGTCTAATTTTTTTTAATAGCTGCAGACAGTCTTTTAGGCATTATTTGAACGATATATAACCAATGTGTTCTTCAGAAGTTTGCTCCAAATGTCTCCAATAAACCCCTATAAAGTTTCTTTCAAGGTAACTTTTGATTTGTCAAATTTTTGATCTATCAAATCCCAGATCTGCTTAATTGGATTCGAATTGAGATCCTGTGAGGGCCATTAGATCATTAGAATATATAAGTAATATATAGCTAAGTAATATATAATAGGTTGTATAAGTGTTTGTGGTCATTATCTTCTTGGTAATAGAATTTTTTACCATTAATACACAAACTGCTGGATATACCATGACAGATCAGTATCTGATAGTACGTGTTATATATTTTAGTAAGTATCTTTCACCCTTTTTCCACCAGATATTTCAAACTTGGAATCACCCGTCCATATCACCCTTTTCAAATCATCAACAGTCTAGTTTTATGTTTTAGTTATAAATCAAAGTAAAGATTTTTAACTGTTACCAAATATTCTTATTGAGTCTTCTTGGTACTGTAGATCTGAGTGGTTTTCTGTCACTTTATACATACCTGAGATCAGTGACAGTCTTCCTACTGTCATGAAGGCTGAATAAACATAGATACTTAACACCAGTATCACCAGGTTTAGGTGTTCTGTCTCTTCTGTTCTTATTCTAAAATTCATCTGTCTCAGTCTCATGATCTAGTTTGTACTTGACAGTGTTTAAGGAACATTTCTAGTCAATTTGTCAAAAAGTCCAACCAGCATCACATAAAGTTTGTATGTAAACTATCTACTCTACTGATAGTTCTATAACAGCAATAAAGCTTTTATGTAAACTATCTACTCTACTGGTAGTTCTATAAGATCTTTTGGGCCATTAAATGACAACAAAACTTAATATATATAGTGTTAAAATCTGTTTTTATCAAGGTGTATTTGTAAAGTGCTGATAAATTGACTTATTCTAACATATACCAGTACCATATGATAGATCCTTTCTATACAGCTAAGTCACTGCATAGGATACCATGACAGTTATTTTAAAATCTAAATTTTATTGGTATGTTAATTCAAACAGAAATCTTATAACATACCCTTGTTACCAGTATATGGGGATTTTACAGTATATGTGGTAAGTATTCTCGTCCTGACTTATTCAGTTGTCAACAGATATCAATAAAATGTTACCATGGTATTGAAATTTTTATTCTACAATGACATGAAAAATTTCTAAAAAAATTACAAAATATTTTCTTGTCCTAACGTTGTAACTCTATATTTATGTATACATATACATAATTTACATTTTGTACGTTTATTTGAGGGATCAGTAACATATTATTATATGCAGATGTCATATATAATTTTGGGACTTCAAACGTCACTCTTCAGAATATAATTTTACTAAGAACAAAAATATTTAAATATTTTTCAGCTCAATAGAAAAAATCTCATTGAATACATGTATTTTCCAAATTTTCTTTTAGAATCTCACAATTATTACCAGTAGAGTGACGTTTGAAGTTACAAAAGCGGTCAAATAAACCAATAAATAAGAAAAATAAGATAATAACTTGATATTCTCGTGTTTTGATCGTATCCGCAAGTGTAAAACCACAGTCATATTGAATGTATTTATGTATGAATATATGCGACTGTTTGTATACAGTTTACGCTGCCATCTATTGACTTCAAGTACAACTAACTAAATATTATATCTTGTAATTACTTCACATTGTGGACTAATTTTAATTTTATTTCTGGAGATTAAATTTCAAAACGTTTTAGAGATAAATTGAGAACAACTTAATATAAACGTTTAATATGTTATAAAATACGTTTTGGTTACAATTAATTTAATACTCCATATTTATAGTCAGTATTGGGCTTGTTTGGGACTCCGAAAAGCCGACAGCAGATGAAATCAAGGAAGTTTTCCACTCTATTGGAATGGAGCTGAAACTACAAGACGTAAGTTTAAATTAGCGTTAATTTACTTATCACATCAGGGAGGTTTTTCACTATTGGAATGGAGCTGAAACTACAAGACGTAAGTTTAAATTAGCGTTAATTTACTTATCACATCAGGGAGGTTTTCCACTATTGGAATGGAGCTGAAACTACAAGACGTAAGTTTAAATTAGCGTTAATTTACTTATCACATCAGGGAGGTTTTCCACTATTGTAGTGGATCTGAAACTATGAAACTTAAGTTTAAATTAGCGTTAATTTACTTTTCACATCAGGGAGGTTTTCCACTATTGTAGTGGATCTGAAACTATGAAACCTAAGTTTAAATTTAGCATTAATTGACAAATTAAAATGAGGGAGGTTTTTCACTCTGTTATGAGGGATACGAAACTATAAAATGTACGTTTAAACTTAATATTGTTTCTAAGGCCTATCACATCTATTTTATCTGTATGTTTACTATTATATCTAAATCCTATCACATCTATCTTATCTGTATGTTTACTACTATATCTAAGTCCTATTACATCTGTTTTATTCTGTATGTTTACTATTATACCTAAGTTCTGTCACGTCTGTTTTATCTGTATGTTTACTACTATATCAAAGTTTTTACACATCTGTTTTATCTGTTTGTTTATTACTATATGTAAGTTCCATCACGTCTTTTTTATTTGTATGTTTACTACTATATCTAAGTCCTATCACATCTGTTTTATCTGTATGATTACTTATGTGTCATAAACGTTTATTATTTTGCAGATGTTTCATTCTGTTGTAGATTACCATTGGGCTTCATCTACAAAGCACCATCTGGTGGGAATTGTTACATACTATGGAAAACATTACTCGACATTCTTTTTTCATACAAAACTCAGAATGTGGATATATTTCGATGATGCAACCGTTCGTGAGGTATGATTTACGTTTATTTACACTGAACACCATTCTTAGTGTAACTATTTTAATTACTGTTATCATCAGTTATTGTTTACTTCTCATTTAGATTATTACAACACAGCAAAGAGTCTTCTCTTAAATTTTGGAATTTTGCAGGTCGGTCCCAGATGGGAACAAGTGATTGAAAAGTGCAGAAGAGGACATTTTCAGCCATTATTGCTTCTATATGCCAATCCAAATGGTTCCCCAATTTCCAGTTCGACAGCTCCTACGTCTATTACTATGGTTGATGCAAATAAAGTACCTGTAGCAGGTACGTTTGGGATTAAAACTGTTATTTCTGTTAAATGAAACTCAAGTAGTTAATGTTAGTTTGCTAGGAAATCTTTAGGTTTTCGTCTATTAGTAGACAAGATATGTGTTTAGTATGCCAAATCGGTTAAACCTATTTTTAGTTGTTTGATAAAGTGTACAGCTATACGTCATCATAAAAACTATTTCACAGCTTTTTTCCTGGCATAATTTTATTTTTACTATTGTTATGAAAGCTGTGATAAAGCAGTGTTTCTGTTGATAGTAATTTGAGGAAGTAACAAGTTTCTAGAAGCCTTTATTCTGGTCCGTTGTTTATCACAGCTTCTGGTAGTATCAACTCAGCTGGTGATACTGAGGACAGTGGAATGATTTGTTTTGAGGATGAGGACAGAGGAATGATTTGTTTTGAGGATGACAATCACCAAAGAACAACAGTACCACAGGCGTATAAAATAAACTGTCCACAAAAATCATGTATCCTTAACGAGTGTGATTCTTTGAGAAACCGAGTTTACAACTCAAACTATATGATGTCTGGTCACCGTTCATTTGAAGTTGTACACCATCAGTTACTTGAACGTTCCACTTCTCTTCCAAAGTTTGATTCTAATGCACAGTGTTTCATCAGTCTTGGTCAGCAGTATGGTGGTCAGTTGGACATTAATCTTGCACCACCTGTTTATGTTGAGGAGGATACAGATCATCCATTGCCATCAATTAATAGTGGTAAACAATCATCAGTTAATCACATTGATAAATCCTGTGATCATAACCCAAACTTACATTCTCAACGTTTCCATCAGAGTTTCTTTGATGAATCACTGATTGTACCGGACTCAAAACAGTTTTTATTAGACTCTGACTCTGTCAATCAGCATGAAACTAATGCTGAAGGTTCAGAAGACCACGGCACGTACATTAGTCGCAAAGCAGTACAGAGTGTGCTTACAGCTCAGAAACTCCAGAGACAGAGGTCCTTAAATGGGAGTTACTGTCCTGGTGTAAGAAACCACAGCAGCAGTATCAGTTTGGAATCCTTTGACAACAAAGATAAGACGTTGAATAATGCACCTGGTCTGAGAACAGAAGTCAGTAAGGCAGCTAATATTCCTCGACGAAGAGACTCTGGGAACTGGAGCGGTGACCGTAACAGTTCGAGTTCAGCCAGTAGCACATCTTTAGATAGCACTTTGTTCTACGTTGTTGGAAATAAAAAGTGAGTATTAGCATAGCATTGTTTACTCTTAAACCAAAAATGTTTGTTGTCTACTCATAACTCGTGTACTGGTAGCTCAGTTTTAAAGTTTCACTTCTATAACACGGGGGTCAGGATGGACCAACAGTTAGGGCAGATTTTCTAATGTCCTGGGACGACGAATTGACTCCCATTGGACTCACGTGAGTAGATAAAATAAATCTGTGTTGTTGTTTAGCTTAATTTGTGAGTAACTGGTCAGGTAATTTATGGGTTAGCAACCCGAAGATGGTGTGGTGTGCTGGGGTCGTGTTCTTGCCTCAGGTCAAACTTTACTTGAGTTTTAGGTATTATGTAACAAGCAAACAGGGGTTGTCTACATATAATCTAACTGCTCACTTGGTACAACTCCTAAGTTCTAGGTTGAAATCGTTGTCACGTCACAGTGCTTGATGTCTTAAGTAAATTGCATTAACAATTGTAATGTTTACTAATATATTCTTGTAACATTCTTCTAAAATAAAAAGTAAAAAGTACTAAAATGGAGACATTTAATAATTTCATTTTAATCTCTTATGATTATGCCAAGCAAAATCAATAAATAATTATCATTCATTGAGTTTGATGGAAAGCCATGTAAAATACATATGTTTAGCAGCCTCGATGAATGATACAAATTGAAGCTTAAATATGAATAATTTGAGCAAGGTAGCAGTTATTTGACATCAGAGATTTACTGTTGAATTGTAATTCCATTCTGGTTTTCTTCGAATGCACACAGGCCAGAGATAAATGTGGGCAGTCTCAGGAATATCGAGTGTGAGATGAGATCAGTACAGCAGGAGTATATAAATATGGGCACTGATGGAGGCTATGACTCTTTCTCCTTGTCTAGCACAGACAGCTATCCACCTGTTATAGGTTCACCTGCCAAGATTGAACCTCACTTGGTAAAGACACCTAATCACTTGCAAGACAGCTATCCACCTGTTATAGGTTCACCTGCCAAGATTGAACCTCACTTGGTAAAGACACTGGAACAGTTGCAGGACAGCTATCCACCTGTTATAGGTTCACCTGCCAAGATTGAACCTCACTTGGTAAAGACACTAGAACAGTTGCAGGACAGCTATCCACCTGTTATAGGTTCACCTGCCAAGATTGAACCTCACTTGGTAAAGACACTGGAACAGTTGCAGGACAGCTATCCACCTGTTATAGGTTCACCTGCCAAGATTGAACCTCGCTTAACACAGATACCAGAAGATTTGCGGACAGTCTCCCAACATACTGGTACCTTGAGACCACACACTCCAGGAAGTTCAAACTTTATTGAAAATAATAACTCCAAAACAAAAGGTAAAACATTCAAACTGGAGTAGAAAACAATATTCAAGTGAATGTACATATCTCTTATAAACTGAAACTAAACAATATATATAAACAGAAAACTAGTATGGTAACGTTTTGTTTTTACTTTAGTCGATATTTAATGTTCTTGCGTTATAATAAATAGTTCTACTTAATAGATTTAAAAATATTTAAAATAATTCATATTCTTTATATTCTAAAGCTTTTCTCGTTCTAGAATTTCTTACTTCATTTTATAAGTTGGTGTTTTTTTTCTGGATAGATACCAGTTTCATTTGTAATTATTTTTGTAACCTAAAAGTATGTGAGAATTTACTTATAGAAATATAAGAAAACTTTACATTTAAGGTGAAGACTGTGATAAGCTGTGTGCTGAGGCCGATTTTTTTCTGGTGAAGTCTCATGAGAAAGAGACTGAAGGGGATCTGTTTGTGGCTACTGCACTGGCTGAATCAGCTGCAGGTAAGTAGACTGTTACCATGGCAGCTCAGTATCACATGGATTAGCCACTAAATCCTTCTGTATTATCTGAACTGTCAAATGGAAGGTGTCGTTTGAAGTTCACAAATTAACATGCAGGTGAAACCCGCTGTTTGTGTGAAAGGTTGGTCTTTGTTTTTTCCACCGATTGGCCTTTACCGATATCTTCATTATTTTGCGCCTACACGACAATTAATTATTTACATAGTTTAATCTGTCTTTTTATTATATATATGTAAAAATGGCGGGTTTGGGTCGAGAAAATTTTTTACGTAGAAGAGCAAACAACGTTTCGACCTTCTTCGTCATCGAACACTGCAAATCAAATAAACACAACATAACCATAAAAAACGCTCAAATAGTAAATAAAGAAACAAACACAAACAACAAAATTAAAGAAGCTTTAGTTATACAACAAATCAAGCCTAAAGTATACCAATACAAAGGAACACCTTTATACATATATTAATAAATATATGATCAAGCATCTAATTACGCTCTCTACATTCCTACAGTCAATTACATAACTTTTTTGAAACATGTGGTCAGCTATTGATGAGTTAACTCTTTATTTCTTTGTGAATCTGACGATGACTGAAGAAGGTCGGAACGTTGTTCGCTCCTCTACATAGTGCTTTCTCAACCCATACCAGCCGTTTATATATATATATTATTTTTTCTACAAGTGGGTTTTCTCGTCATCACGTCTTTTTATTGTTGTATTTGGCTGCTATTACACTTCATCTTCGTTACTTGTTTAACACTATTGTCAAACAGTTCCGTTCTTATCTTTAATACTAACAAATCCATTGACTCTTCATCTAGGCAAAGCAAGAGCTGCCATGGATTCCCCATACAATAATCCACAATCCCTCGTCTCGGCCAAGATTAAGTACAGCTTCTGTGTAATGAGGTCATCCAGTCTTCACAAGCGTGCGAAGGAGGCAGAAATGGAAGAACGTAAGAGACAGAAAGAGTTTACCCATATAAACGGTCGTCTCAGTCAGCAGTGTAGTCAAGACAGTACATATTGGCGTTGTTGTTGCAAAGATTGTTCTACAGGTTCTTTTAGTCCACAAAGTAACAAAGACAGTCCTAATGGAAAGCAGTTTATGTCTGACGTTGATGAAAAGACATTGGATTTATATACTACACCAGCTAAAACAATTTGTAAACCAAAAGATCAAAACAACCATCTGGCTGCTTCCTCTGAAGCTCACGAAGAGGAAAAGTTGTGTACAAGTGAAACATGTTGTCAAGGTTCAGACCAGGAAGAAGTCATGACAGGACTAAAAGATCGCATTAGAAGTAAGGAATATTCGAAAGAATTAGTTGGTGAAAGAAACAAAATTTTCCATTTAGAAAAGTGTTCTGAGCTGAAGGACCAATCTGGAAACAGCACAAGATCTGATGAAAATTATTGCACCAAAGATTTGCACTTGACAGAAAAAGTTTATTTTGAACAAAACTGTTCAAACCATCCTCTTCCCAAAGTAGAAACTTTAGGAAAACCAGATGACATTTTGATACAGTTTAAAAAGCAATCTCGTAAAAACCAACATAAAACTCGAAAAAAACTTCTGGGAGTATTGACGCACAGGAATAATCGCAGTTTACCAGACTTGAGACAAGGACAAGACCAGAGTGAGTCTTTGTCACATGATTCCGATGATTCTTTGATTTTACAGACAGATTCTCTTGATTATAAACTGACAAAAAATGTTAACAGTCCATCCGATTTTGAAATCTCCCGTGTCAACAAGGGATTTCATCAGCCCCGTCTAGCATTTGTAAAAAGAAACGGTGAGCAGCAACAATCACTCGTAGAAGTAACTCCACCGCATGTTGAAATGTTAAAGTCACAGTCTTCCAAGGAGAAGAGTGGTACTTCTGTTAAATATAACTATGACTTCCCTTCTCCTCCACTGGACCACACGCTTCTTGTTCACTCTCCTGATGTTCTAACTCTCCTTGGTCACAATTGGGAAGACCAGGCTAGAGATTCTCCACCCCCTACTAATTCTGATCAAACCTGTCTTTCGGTATCAATTCCAACAGAAGAACAGAGTTATAGCACATTTCTACATCAAGACCTTTTAAAAAACGTAGATATTCCAGTTCATCCTCAACCAGAACTGTTAGAGAAGGAATTTTTTACTGCATCATCACATACTTTGGAAGACAATGCAGGAGTTCTAGTCAAACAGGAAGAATTTTTACAAGAAAGAGAAAACAACGCTGAAGACACTTCAGAGAGAAAAACTGATGGATCTCAAAATCACGAATCAGTAACACGTTTTGATGGATTTACAAATCCACTTACATCTGACCAAAGTAGAAGAGAAAATAGGTGGTTGCAGGAACTCAAGACCAAACATTTTCAAGCACAACGAAAGAGTGACAATTTTCATGACAAAACACCCTTAACAAAAATTGAGACAAGAAACTCAGGTAGACATACGAAATTTTATAGACGAAAACATCTTATATAAGAAATAATTCATACGTTCTTAATTTAATGTTATCCAAAATATTAGTTTCAGGGCCCGGCATGGGCTAGTGCGTTAAGGCGTGCGCTTCGTAATCTGAGGGTCGCGCCAAACATGCTCGCTCTCCCAGCCTTGGGGGCGTTATAATGTGACGGTCAATCCCACTATTTGTTGGTAAAAGAGTAGCCCAAGAGTTGGCGGTGGGTGGTGATGACTAGCTGCCTTCCCTCTAGTCTTACACTGCTAAATTAGAGACGGCTAGCACAGATAGCCCTCGAGTAGCTTTGTGCGAAATTCCAAAAAAAACAAACAAAACAATATTAGTTTTAGAATTTTTAAAAATTCTTCAGTTTTGAGATAAAGTTGCTGTTTACTACCTAAATCTGATTTGATATTTTGTTTTGTTTTATCAATTAAAATAAAACATTATTAGATAAGCGTGGTTGTATGCGAATTATAAACTAAACCGCGAATAAATATTCAATATTTGCAATACTATCGTTTCAACTTTCATTCATTTTCAAACTATGATTATCAAAAAGAGAAATTGTCTATATCATAGTGTTGTTTATTCTTAAACAGACCAGTCTCTCATCCAGAAACTAACCGAGGTGGCAAATAAACAGAGAAATGAATGTCAGCTCGGAAGTAACCAGAACAATGTACGTAAACTATAAAATAAACAGGAGGTTATAGGTTAACTAGAAAATAACTAAAACAATGTACATAAATTATAAAATAAATACAGTATTGTAGGTTAACTAGAAAATAACCAGAACAATGTACATAAATTATAAAATAAATACAGTATTATAGGTTAACTAGAAAATAACCAAAACAATGTAAGTAAACTGTAAAATAAATAGACGATTATAGGTTGACTGGAAAATAACCAAAACAATGTAAATAAATTATAAAATAAATACAAGATTATAGGTTAACTAGAAAATGACCAGAACAGTTTAAGTCAACCATAAAATGAACAGGAGGTTATAGGTTAATTAGAAAATGAGCAGAATAATAAAATAAACAGAAAATTACAGGTTAATTAAAAAATAAGCAGAACAATATAAGTAAACTATAAAATAAACAGAAAATTATAGGTTAAGTAGAAAATAACCAGAACAATGTAAGTAAACTATAAAATCAATAGAAGATTGTAGGTTAACTAGAAAATAACCAAAACAATGTAAGTAAACTAAAATAAATAGAAGATTGTAGGTTAACTAGAAAATAACCAAAACAATGTAAGTAAACTGTAAAATAAATAGAAGATTGTAGGTTAATTAGAAAATAACCAAAACTATGCAAGTAAACTGTAAAATAAATAGGAGATTGTAGGTTAACTAGAAAATAATCAAAACAATGTAAGTAAACTGTAAAATAAATAGAAGATTGTAGGTTAATTAGAAAATAACCAAAACTATGCAAGTAAACTGTAAAATAAATAGGAGATTGTAGGTTAACTAGAAAATAACCAAAACAATGTAAGTAAACTATAAAATAAATAGAAGATTGTAGGTTAACTAGAAAATAACCAAAACAATGTAAGTAAACTGTAAAATAAATAGAAGATTGTAGGTTAACTAGAAAATAACCAAAACAATGTAAGTAAACTGTAAAATAAATAGAAGATTGTAGGTTAACTAGAAAATAACCAAAACAATGTAAGTAAACTGTAAAATAAATAGAAGATTGTAGGTTAACTAGAAAATAACCAAAACAATGTAAGTAAACTATAAAATAAATAGAAGATTGTAGGTTAACTGGAATATAACCAGAACAATGTAAGTAAACTGTAAAATAAATAGAAGATTGTAGGTTAACTGGAAAATAACCAAAACAATGTAAGTAAACTGTAAAATAAATAGAAGATTGTAGGTTAACTAGAAAATAACCAAAACAATGTAAGTAAACTATAAAATAAATAGATTACACGTTAAGTAGAAAATTACTGGAGAAATGTTTATTGTGATGTACAACTGTGAACAACTAAGATTTATTATGATGTACAACTGTGAACAACCAAGATTTATTATGATGTACAACTGTGAACAACCAAGGTTTATTGTGATGTACAACTGAACAACCAAGGTTTATTGTGATGTACAACTGAACAACCAAGGTCTATTATGATGTACAACTGTGAACAACCAAGGCTTATTGTGATGTACAACTGTGAACAACCAAGGCTTATTGTGGTGTACAACCGTGAACAACCAAGGCTTATTATGATGTACAACTGTGAACAACCAAGGCTTATTATGATGTACAATTGCGAAAACCAAGGTTTATTATGATGTACAACTGCGAAAACCAAGGTTTATTATGATGTACAACTGTGAACAACCAAGGCTTATTTTGATGTACAACTGCGAAAACCAAGGTTTATTATGATGTACAACTGTGAACAACCAAAGCTTATTATGATGTACAAGCATGAACAACAATGTTTATGATAGTATGTAACTATGAACAATGAAACTGTATGATCTACAACTATAACTACTTTTGGACTTTAAATATATTCCTAACGTTAATTTTCTTTAAACCCAAATTAAGATACAAATTTTATTTGAATGAAACATATATAATATGCTATCACAACAACATGATTTCTGTCACTTTTTCTACATAACCTTTTCTTTCTTTAGAGAAATAAATTTCTCCAGAAGTCATGAATATGATTGTGGATACTTGAAATGTGTTTTCAATGGATTTTCTGTTGCTCCTAAGAAAAGGATGAAATATGTACTTTTATTTTTATTAGTACTTGTTTACTGATTATTTTTATGTGTAACTTTCAGATCATTCCAGCTTCCAAACTCCCTCAGACAATATCTACAGTGAATGCATCACCTCTGATGATTACGTGTGGAAATACCACAGATGAAAACAAAAGAAATCATTATGCAAGTGTTGAAAAAACATTGTGTTCAGTGAAAGATCTTACATCCAGGTTTGAAACTGTTTTAAGTTCTCGAGAAAGTCCCACCAGTTTCACATCAAACAACGTTTTAACTCAAAGTACATTTGAGTCTCAGAAAAGCCAGAACTCAGTAAATATTAGGAGTAAAACCATTCTGACTGAAAGAAATTCAGCTGATCAAACTAATGGGCAAAGGTATTCCAGTGGATATAACAATAATATCCACGGTATAAATAAGATTATCATCAAAGCCCATTCTTTAAACGACACCTACTTGTCTGCAGCATCTACTCCATGTAACATTCAGTGGGTGTCCAGTGAAAGAAGCCACTCTCTTGTCAACCATGGAACTTCTTACCACACTATAGGGGATAATCCACAAAAAAACTGCAATCAGTCTTTCGAACTGAAACATCCAGAATGTCCTCCTGATTACCACACTGCTATACAAAGAATCAAAATATTGAAAGATTGCTCTACACAGAAAATTCCATCTTTGTCACCCAGTGACCAACAGTATAACACATTCAGTACACACACTACACAGAACATCCCATCTTTGTCACCCAGTGACCAACAGTATAACATATTCAGTTCACACACTACACAGAACATCCCATCTTTGTCACCCAGTGACCAACAGTATAACACATTCAGTACACACACTACACAGATCATCCCATCTTTGTCACCCAGCAACCAACAGTATAACACATTCAGTACACATGCTACACAGAACATCCCATCTTTGTCACCCAACGACCAACAGTATAACACATTCAGTACACACACTACACAGAACATCCCATCGTTGTCACCCAGTGACCAACAGTATAACACAGTCAGAACAGATACTACACAGAACATCCCATCTTTGTCACCCAGCGACCAACAGTATAACACAGTCAGAACAGATACTACATACATCATCCCATTTTTGTCACCCAGCGACCAACAGAATAACACATTCAGTGTACACACTACACAAAATATTTCACCTTTATCAGCAAGTGACCAACAGGATAACACATTCAGTACACACGCTACACAGAACATCCCATCGTTGTCACCCAGCAACCAACAGTATAACACATTCAGTACACACACTACACAGAACATCCCATCTTTGTCACTAAGTGACCAACAGCATGATGCATATTTTAAGTTGGTTTCTTCACTAGACCCAAAAACTCCTAAGAAAAAGAAAAGTGTAACATTTTCAGAACAAGTTGTCTTAGTAGCATGTGGTCAAGATAAAGAGTTCACTCCTAACCCTTTGTTGGAACGAGTTTACCAACATCTACAGGAAGAGTCCACGAACGTGAACTCCTTACATGTCCAACCAAATAGCACATCTGTTTCTGTTGTCACCAGTCTCTGTGATTTATGCAACCAGAAAACTACTTTGGCTCCTGATGTGTATTGTTCAGATTGTTCGTTTTATATGTCGCGATTTAAACCACGTCGTTAGAGCGAATTTGTAGTCGAGTTACCATTCACTCTTGCTCATCAAGTGTATTTAAAGTTGTTTTCGTTTTACCTGTAAGTGTTTCGTGTATCATTTTTGAAAGTGTGTATTCTATAGTATACGTTTAGACTTTATTTTTGTCTAGTGTCATGTTAGTTTTTTAAATTGAAAGAGAGACCTGTTAAGTCTCTATATTCCATACACAACATTCCACTTCTGTATATATGTTTTACACGTTTTGTAAGTCAGTGCCAAATGTTTTTCTTTTGTAGTACTAATGTAAAGTTTACTTGTTTTTACTTTGTTAAATATATTTGGTTTTGTCGACCAAAAGCCCGATCACAATCCGTCCTGATGTGTACTCAGATGATTTTAGTTTGTAACATGTAAATATTATTGAATTAAGAATATATATTGAGAAAAATAAGAGTAAATATTGTCAAGTTGCATGTACAGCTTTATATCTAGAAAATGGTTGAATAAACACAAAAGCCTTGTATGTGTTACATAATTTTTACTATCGATGTTCTTGATTCAGGGTGTGTCAAAAGTTCTGATTTTTCTGTTATGAAATGGAACATTAAAAGTCTTCTAGTATCGGGTGTTCAGACACACTTGTTACATGACATCATGATATAAAGGTTCACTCAAATGATCCACATGCATAAATTATAATTTACCTCATATGAAACCGAAATATTTTAGATTTAAAAAAAAAACACACAAATTTATGCTGACTATGTTGACTATTAATTATTATGAGTTTGATTACGACACAATAATATTGCTCCATATGAACATATTTTTTCATATTCCATATGAACACACGAAAAAATCAGGTTACATTTACTTAATAGATACAATAGCTAATTTTCCTTTTGTTTTCAAACAACAACAGCTATTTTAATTACGAAATAAAACTTAGTTTGAGAACTTTTTTTAAATCCAACGTTAACAAATATTTGTTCTAGGATACTGTTTACCTACTGTTGTTTTAACTTACTAATATTAACTACAGAATACAGGGTGTTTTACCTACTGTTGTTTTAAATTACATACCAATACTAACTACAGAATCCAGGGTGTTTTGCTTACTGTTGTTTTAAATTACATACCAATATTAACTACAGAATACAAGGTGTTTTACGTACTGTTGTTTTAAATTACATACCAATACTAACTACAGAATACAGGGTGTTTTACGTACTGTTGTTTTAAATTACATACCAATACTAACTACAGAATACAGGGTGTTTTACGTACTGTTGTTTTAAATTACATACCAATACTAACTACAGAATACAGGGTGTTTTACTTACTGTTGTTTTAAATTACATACCAATATTAACTACAGAATACAGGGTGTTTTACCTACTGTTTTTGGCATCCTGATTCTATTTAACATTTCTTCTGTCTTGAAGGAACATCACCGCGTGAAATAAATCAGTTTTTTTTTCACCCTTCAGACTTTGATCTATGTATGTTTTTCATTAAAGCCTGGTACAACATTGGTCAAGGCAGTAAAATCGTGTGAGATACATAAGCGGACGACAAACTTTCCTTCAGGTTCAATGACATCTTTGTTTTAGTGCTATGCTACCCGTGTGTCTGTTGTCGTTATGAACTTGATGTTTCTACTAAACAACATGATCCTCAAACTTCAGTATCTTGCCAGGTTATAAAGTTATTAAATTCCATTTTGTTTGAACCCATACATATTTTTATATGATTATAAATAAATTCACCCAAGTGTTACAACGGCAAGCCTGAAAACTTATTAACCATGGAATATGATCTTGATATATGTGGAGATCATCCAGAAGACAGATGGCAAACTGTTTAATGTTATGTTTAATATCAAATAAACCAATTAATTACCAATAATATCATCGTCTAAATTATATAATGAAAATCATGGGTCAGTCATAAGTTTTAGCATAAGGTGTTAAAGTTATAACCACACTTCATGAAACTCCTGTTTGCTCACAGTTAGAAAACTGTTTATAATTTTATTCACAGGTGTGAACATAGAAGCGGAAAGCACCTTCCATGAACAATCACATCTACAAGTAATAAAATCGTAAATAACTCGTATACATAGAATATTATACATTACATCAAATGTTATACATTATATTGAATATTATACACTTTGACTCTATGATGGTCTAGGTGTTTCATGTAGTTTATAAGACAGTGACACTGTCTGAAATTAAGATGGATTGGAACTTCTATACTACTGTAGTGTCGATGGAAAAACAATCTCATTATAGGACCTTGTCCATAAAGAAACATTCTTACTATAGGACCTTGTCCATAAGGAAACAATCTCATTATAGGACCTTGTCCATAAAGAAATAATCTTACTATAGGATCTTATCCATAAGGAAACAATCTCACGATAAGACCTTGTCAATGAGGTAATAACATTTCAAGAAAACGGTGTCCAAGAAGAAACAATCTCACTAGAAGACTTTATTTTTAAGAATTCACAAGAGGACTTTCTCCATAAGGAAATAATCTCACTCTAAGACCTTGTCCATAAAGAAATAATCTCACGATAGGACACTTGTCCATAAAGAAACTATTTCACCATAGCACCATGCTCACAAGGAAACAATCTCACTTTAAAACACTTGTCCATAAAGAAACGATCTCACTATGGGACCTTGTCCATAAGGAGACAAGCTCATTTTTGGACCAAGTCCATGAAGAAACAATTTCACTACAGTACCATACCCATAAAGAAACAATCTCACTACAGGACCTTGTTTATAAAGAAACAATCTCACTGTAGGACCTTGTCCATAAGGAAACAATCTCATTGTAGGACTTTGACCATGAAGAAACAATCTCTTTATAGGAATTTGTTAACAAGGAAACAATTTCACTCTAGGACTTTGTCAATAAAGAAACAGTCTCACTATGAGACCTTGTACACAAAGAAACAATCTTCCTATAGGATCATGTCCATAAAGAAACAATGCAACTGTAGGACCTTGTCAATGAGGAAATAATCTCACTAGAGAACGGTGTCCAAGAAAAAACAATCTCAGCAGAGGACCTTGTCCGTAAAGAAACAATCTTCTTAAAGTACAGTGTTCATAAAAAAACGATCTTACAATAAGACCTTGTCCATAAGGAAACAATCTCACTATAAGACCTTGTCCATAATGAAATAATCTCACAAAAGAACTTATCTATAAGGAAACAATCTCCCTCTAAGACGTTGTCCAGAAAGAAACGATCTCACTATGGGACCTTGTCTATAAGGAAAAAATATCGCCATAGGACCTTGTCAATGAAGAAACAATCTCACTAGAGAACCGTGTCCATAAAGAAACAATTTCGCTGTAGGACTGTGTCCATAAAGAAACATTCTCACTGTAGAACCTTGTCCATTAAGAAACGATGTCACTATAGCACCGTACCGATAAGAAAACAATCTCAATATAAAACTGTGTCTTTTAAGAAACAATCTCACTATAGGACACTTGTTCATATAGAAAAATGTCTCTACAGGACCTTGTCAACGAGAAAATAATATGTCTAGAGGACGGTGTCCAAGAAGAAACAATCTCACTAAAGGACGGTGTCCATAAGGAAACAATCTCCCTATAGGACACTTGTCCATAAAGAAACAATCTCACTACAGGACATTGTAAATGAAGACACAATCTCTCCATAGGAATTTGTTCATAAGGAAATAATCTCACTCTAGGATTTTGTCAAAAAAAACAAACAATCGCACTATGAGACCTTATACATAAGAAAACAATCTTACTATAGGATCATGACCACAAAGAAACGATCTTATTTTGGGATCTTGTCCGTAAGGAAAGAATCGCATTAGAGGACCTTATCCATAAAAAACAATCTGACTAGAAGACTGTGTCCATTAAGAAACAATCTCACGAGAGAACCGTGTCCATAAAGAAAGAATCTCACCTGAGGACCTTGTTTATAAAGAAACAATCTCACAATGGGACATTTTCCATAAGGAAACAATCTCACTATAGGAACTTTCTATAAAGAAACAATCTCACTGTAAGACCTTGTCAATGAAAAAACAATCTTGCTATAAAACCGCGTTCATAATGAAACAATCTCACTCTCAGACCTTGTCTATAAGGAAACAATCTTACCATAGGATCTTATCCATAAAGAAACTACCTCACTAGTGGACTGTGTCTATAAAGAAAACAATCTCACTATAGTACCGTGTTTATAAATAAACAATCTCACTCTCAGACCTTGTCTATAAGGAAACAATCTTACCATAGGATCTTATCCATAAAGAAACTATCTCACTATAAAACCGTGTTTATAAAGAAACGATCTTACTGTGGGATATTGTCCAAAAGGAAACAATCTCACTATAAAATTTTGTCCACAAAGAATCGATCTTACTATGGGACCTTGTCCATAAAGAAACGACTTCAGTATATGACCGTGTCCAAAGAGAAACAATCTCAATATAGAACTGTGTCTCTAAAGAAACAATCTCAGTATAAGACTGTGTCTCTAAAGAAACAATCTCAGTATAAGACTGTGTCTCTAAAGAAACAATCTCACTGTAGGACAATCTCACCGCGTTCATGGAGAAACAATCTCACTAGAGGACCGTGTTCATAAAAAACAAGCTCACTATAAGACTGTGTTTATAAAGAAATAATATTACTATAGAAATGTATCTATAAAGAAACAATCTTACTATAGGATTATTTTTATAAAGGAACAATCTTACTTAGAACTTTGTGTATGAAGAAACAATCTCACTACAGGACTGTGTCTATAAAGAAGAAAAAAGTGTCCCTTAATAAATTATTGCCCCCCAGTGGCTCAGCGGTATGTCTGCGGACTTACACGCTAAAATCCGGGTTTCGATACCCGTGGTGGGCAGAGCACAGATAGCCCATTGTGTAGCTTTGTGCTTAATTCAAAACAACAACAACCAATGAATCATCTTCAGCATGGGATTCTTTCCGTGTATATTTTTACAATGATAGTTTCAACAGATGATTTACATGCATGTAATAAATAAACAGTGTAACCTAAACACTTGTACAGTTAAGTGTTTAACGTGAAAAACGTACGTAGATATTGGTGTCTTCTGACTCTTTACATAATCATGTTTTCATTTGCTTTCGCAAATTTCTGTTCTTTACAGTTTTCATATGGTTATCAAGTAGAGGGCGACACCTTCTCTTCTAGTAGGAACTTTAGGTAAAAAGTGGGTCTTTGAACTCTAAACTTTCGATACCTCTGAGTATTTTTGCTTGGAATATCTCGTTATTGCTGGAGTAGTGAATGAAAATACTAGTTTCTAGTCTTGTACTAGCTGGTGGAACGTCGTTCGCAGACGATATTCCTTTTAAATCACTGTCCTATTTGTTTAGCACTAGTTCTGTTGATCTGTACCTAAATACACTGACATATCTTACTGTTTTAATAATCATATCATTGTCAGAGAAGTATAATTATTATTTTTTTAATAATTCATTTCACCTATACATATATCAAGTGCTCACACATAGTATTATCTCAAAGTTTTTATACAAAAGAAAAGAAATCATGTGATTGGTTGCCATTACTCTGGTAGAATGTTGGCACGTGGGTTGGTGGTGACGGTGTCAACATGTCTAATTATACTCGTTCAAGAAAAGAAAATTAAATTCTCGTATCCCTCGTAATCTCCAACTAGTTGTAAAATACTCAAATATTAACGTTGGTAATTTTGTAAACAATGAATCATTATGAGGAATAATTTAAACATTTCTCTCGAAAAGCCAAAGCAGCTTTGAAATGATGAACAACGTCGAATGTTTCTATTTTATTAAGATACGTCATCACAGACGAAACGTTCTTTCAACGTCACTTTGTATTTTACTCCGATTTGGTCGTTTCTGAATTTAATATCAAGAGTAGATTTGTTGAATATTGTTTTACCTGGAAATATGTCTGAGAAAGTTAAAAAGACGTTAACAACAATGTGATACAGTTTTTTGTACCTAGGAATATATCTAAGACAGTTAAAAATATTTAACAACAATGTGACATATTTCTTTGTACCTAGAAATATTTAACAAGATTGTCACACACTTATTTTTTCCTAGAAATATATCTAAAACAGTTTAAAATACTTTGACAACAATGTGACACAATTATTTGTGTCCAGAAATATATCTAAGACAGTTAAAAATACGTTGACGAAAATGTGGCACACTTGTTTGTGCATAAAAATGTATCTACGACAGTTGTAAAAATATATATAACGACGTGACACGTTTATTTAACACCATACAAGTTTCATACCACATAAATACGTGTTTCATAACACAAAATTATAGGTTTAACACCATAAAAGTACAAGTTTAAACCCGTACAAACATCAGTTTAATACCACACAAACACAGGTTTAACACAATATAAATGCACGTTTGTAGCGTTATGACAAGACTTTCTCAATTCTCGTAAAAATGTATGTTTTAAAGTTAGTACCTTTAAAGTTTAAACTTAAAAATGAAATAAGATGATATTTATTATATTACTATAATACTTATTATATTCTACACGTTTTCTATTAGCAGCTACAACACCATGTTTTATTTATTCCACTGGTTAACTACTACCAATCATACCTTTATGTTCCAATCAAGGCCACATACATTATGTGTTTTAGTGTTAAACACTTTATTTGTTCCAAGCAGTTTTTTAATTCCACATTTTGTCTATCACTCTCCATGTGACATGATTTTATCTCACATGTTTTAAGTAACACGCGTGTTTACTGTCTCATGTATTCTTTACAACACGTCTTTATCGCTCATATATCCTTTAAAATGCACGTGCTTATTGTCTTATAGGTCCTTTATAACAAACATGTTTATTCTTTCATATATCCCTTATAACACACGTGTTTATTCTTCAATATATCCATTATAACAAACATGTTTACTGTCTCGTGTATCCTTTATAATACAAGTGTTTATCGTTTGATATATCTTGTATATAGCATTTGTTTATCAATTTATATATTATTTATAACACATATGCATCAATAGTCTTATATATCCTTTATTATACATGTGTTTATTGTCTCATGTCCCATTTATTACACATGTGTTTATCGTCTCGTATATCCTTTATTACATGTATTTATCGTCTCTTATATCCTTTATTACATATGCGTTTATCGTCTCATACACCCTTTATTACTTATGTGTTTATCGTCTCATACATCCTTTATTACTTATGTGTTTATCGTCTCATATATCCTTTATTACATATGTGTTTATCGTCTCATATATCCTTTATCACACGTCTTTATATTCCTCACTTTTGAATATTATGTCCTATATTTTCTATGATAAACACTAAGTGTAAAACCTACCTTATGTATTCTTACTTTCTGTTTCCTATTAATGTGTATCTCACTGTTCATGTACCCCTACTTTCTATATCTCAGATTTTCCTGTAACAAATACTTTCTAGAAAATATCAAATACCTCACTGTATTTATATCACATTTGTGAGTCACATATTTACAGTATCTGTTTACTGTTACGTCCAACACTTACTGTACAATACTTTTTGTATCGAATATTTCCTATACATCCCATACTTTTAACCCTCACTCACGTCACACACTGCAATCCGTCCTCGCTATATATTCCCAGTCTAAGAAACATATTCCAACTACGCAAACCGCTTTTCCTCAAACAAAGTTTCGTTTTCTATTTTAAAACTAAATTACTTCCAAAGAAATACCCTAACAGGATTGAAATAACCACTTTATGGAACATTTCTCTTCAGTAGAACAACTAAACCACTTTGAAATATATTAAATTTAAGATATCTTAAGGCAGAGTCAAGTAATAGCTATCTGCGCTCTGCCCTCTCCAGATAGCGAAACGTGGATTTTAGCTTCTTCAATTCTCAGACATGCTGCGATGGACCACTGAGTGGCACATCTTTTACTGATAACACATTAATGAAAATATCAATATTTATAGCGCCATATATGAAAAACTCAAATAAAACTTACTACTCTGTGAGATATATAGCCGTATGCTTGTAAGCTCATTGTTTTAAAACAAACATCAGTACCTTCTCGCTACAGGGACAGTCATTTAAACCCGTTGTGGGGTGTTGTTTTGATGGAAGATATTATTAGGGTATTCGCCTGGTACTGGAGTGTTTAATACACATTTTGACTCATTGCTTCACTTTTTACAAATAAATGGAATGTTTTATTTTCATATGTAGTTAATAACGAAGCTGCTGGCATTAGAGGTTCCAATAAAAACTGGAGACCGCGCACGATGATCACGAATAAAGAAAGTTAATAATTAAAATTATGTAAGTTTTTAACAACCATAACTTTTGTTTCCTGGCTTTATTTTCACAAAATAATTAGAAGTTATTTCCACCTTCGGAGAATGTGATTTACAGCGCTTACTAACAACTAAAAATAATTGGACAGTGTGATGTCTTACCTGTCATAAAACCACGTGACCATGTCAATATCAACTATATAAGCTTCTAACTTTCTCAAGTAAAATCAATAGAGGCAACAGAAAGTTATTTAGATTCTCCAGAAAATTTCTCCAACATGAAATCTCTAAGACAAGGCATGGTATGTATATATCGCTGTTTATCGTTCTTATTTAACTAATATTTTGAAACGTTTGTAATCTTACATAGTACAACAAAGTATGATTTTTTTATTATTTTGGTGTATTTTAATACAGTCAGTCTCTTAATGTCAGTGAATATCATTTAGTCTTACTTGTTACTGTGGTAACCACAGTTGACTGTTAGTCTCATGATTGGTTTATACATCTAGTGGAAACTGTTTTACTTCCTTTTCCTCTTGGCTGTCTGCTCTGCAATGAGAACTGGGAACCCAAAGAAAGATACAGCCGTGCCTGATGACGAAAATGAACTGAAGACAGCGGAGTCCGGATACGGAGGTTGGCATGGAGGGTATGGTGGTGGTGGACTTGGAGGGTATGGTGGTTGGCTTGAAGGATATGGTGGTGGTGGACTTGGAGGATATGGTGGTTGGCTTGGTGGATATGGTGGAGGTGGATACGGTGGCTGGCCTACAGGATATGGTGGTGGTGGATACGGTGGTGGTGGACACAGTGGCTGGCTTGGAGGATATGGTGGCTGGCGTGGAGGATACGGTGGCTGGCCTATAGGATACGGTGGTGGTGGACACAGTGGCTGGCTTGGAGGATATGGTGGCTGGCGTGGAGGATACGGTAATAGAGGATATTGGGACGGTTATGGAAATCGTGGTGGTTGTGGCTGGTGGTGCTAACCTGAGGCTTAACGACAATTGCAGTTAGTTGTGCTGTGTTCTAATCTTAATGGTTTAGATATAACATATATTGGATGTATATAGATAACTTTCACATGTTAACAATATATTACCGGAACTATTTTATTTAGAGTAACAATACAACAAACTGTAAAAATCTGGTGTTCTGAATGTTACTTATACGTTATTTGTAATTCTATTCATAAAATAATAGCAAATAAAAAATTTCAACAAGTGATAAATTATTACTTAAATATTTTGTGTTCTTTTCTATATTTCTTACCTGGTTATAAGAGCTATTTTATACCCATAAGTGGTAGAGAATCATATTTAATACGAACAAAATACAGAATCTCTTAAAACAGCTATTACAGTACAAATAGTCTGACGGTGTAATTTTAGTTGATTCTTCAACATTATTATGTGTAATCTTCACACCAGGGAAACAACGAATTAGTAATAAAACATTTAAAAGTAAGTTGTCTAGTTGGATATAAACATGAAAATCAGTTGTATAGTGTTTTAACATGATACACTGATAGAATCCAGTTTCGTACTATAAACTGGTAACGTATTAAAGGTAGGTAATATTTAATCACATTTTGTGCTTGGGACATACTGTCTGATGCATAACGTTTTCTACAGGTTTGTATTTCTAGTTTCCAGAATATTTTGTATTTTTATATACACATAACACTCAAAGTGAAATATTTGTTATTCTATCTTCATTAGTATTGATAGAAAGAGGAAACTTTTTCAGATAAAAAAAACTAAAGTGGAAATGTATACATGTAAAGATATTGATGACATCGAGACATCACGATCAAAGTTTCGGGTTTGGAATCCTTACATACCAATAATACTTTATTAAATAATGAGATATTTAAAATACGTATAAAATTAATCTGTTATCTCATTAATAACTGTTTCTTGGGTAATAGAAATAGACTTAAAACTGCCATTAATAAATACAATAACATGATGCTAATAATTGAATTATTGTGGTCTAAAATAATTCAAATACTTGATTTATTATGGAAATCACAACTTGTTCCCTCCAGTCTTACAAAGATAGCTTTGAGTAACTTTACGCGAAATTCAAAATGAGCCAAACATTCTCTGTACTCTCTTCTATTTTCAGTTCTTTCTGTTATATCCTTTCTGATTTGTATAACATCTTTTATTCAGAAACAGAGACTCGGAAGAGCTGAGGTTATTATCAGATTATCCTTTCATAACAAGTGATAAAATATGTTGTCACTGTAGTTAATAATTCAGCCATCGTAATTAAAGATACGTTCTGTTTTAATTATAATTGATAATTGAGTCATCGTAAGTAAATAAACGTTCTGTTTTAATTATGGTTGATATAATTCAGTAATCGTAAGTAAAGAAACAGAATGTTTCTTTAATTCAGTCACCAGTTTCAGTTATAAAATTCATATATATAGGTGTTTATAAACACCTAGCTGCCATATCCTCCACTACCATAACCACCATATCCTCTAACACCGTAGTTAAAACAGAACATTTTTTTATAAATTACCCCGATTCTGCCCCCCAGTGTTTATGAAGATCTTACATTAATTGGGACTGAAAGAGTTAGGATTACATTCACTGTTCTTCATTACCATTCTGTTGTCATATTTCCGCCAGAAATATTCTGTTTTAATTATAATTGATAATTTAGTCATCGTATGTAAGAAAAACATTCCAAGTAGGTGAAGTGTAACTCTACGAAAACTTATGTTGTACTTCACTCTAAAGAAGTAAAGTTTAGTTAAAACAGAACATTTTTTATAAATTACCCCGATTCTGCCCACCAGTGTTTATGAAGATCTTACATTAATTGGGACTGAGAGAGTTAGGATTACATTCACTGTTCTTCATTACATGACAAAGTTTCTGTGTAATATCGTTTTTTTACAGAAACACTTGGTACAGTATTTGTTTGCTGAATCTATTTATTTTCTTTTGTTACATTTTGAAATGAGTTAATTTGATTCTCAATGTGAGAGAAATATCTTTTACACCCTGAACTGATATCAAAAACTGGAACACACGCACTCATATATATATATATATGTATATATACATGAAATACATTTGTTTAAATCGGTTTTTTAAACGTTTAAGAAAACCAAAGAGCAATAAACACCTATTTCTGGTATAACAGAGTTTATCACCACCTGCCATAACCACCATATCCTCCACCACCGTAGCCACCATAGCCGCCATATCCTCTACTACCATAACCACCATATCCTCCACCACCGTAACCACCATAGCCGCCATATCCTCCACCACCGTAGCCACCATAGCCGCCATATCCTCTACTACCATAACCACCATATCCTCGACCACCGTAGCCACCATAGCCGCCATATCCTCTACTACCATAACCACCATATCCTCGACCACCGTAACCACCATAGCCGCCATATCCTCTACTACCATAACCACCATATCCTCCACCACCGTAACCACCATAGCCGCCATATCCTCCACCACCGTAGCCACCATAGCCGCCATATCCTCTACTACCATAACCGCCATATCCTCCACCACCGTAGCCACCATAGCCGCCATATCCTCTACCACCGTGGCCACCATAACCACCATATCCTCCACCGCTGTGAATTATACTTCCGCCGTATCCATAGCCAGTCTCTGCTGTTTCTAGGTTTTCTTTCTCGTCAGAGGGGGCTGTGTTCTCATCTGAATCTTCACCAGTGACTATGGTACAGACCACTAAAAGCAGTGCAAGGTACCAAAGTTTTCTCTGGGAGTAAATCAAAGATGAAATTAGAGATCACGTCAGAACAGAACATATAGATATAAAGCAAGTTGATGCTAGAGAGATATACATATACTGTAACGTTAAGTAAGTAATACGGTGTTATTGTTTGGCATGAAACTTCATGGAAATATTAGTCACCATTAGGACAGTAGCGATACAGTTGAGAAACAAAGAAAAACTCGTAACAGTTAACACCGAAAAAGATAGACACTTACCGGTTTACAACTAATTGATTTCATATTGAATGAAATGTTCACACAAGCCCTTTCGACTTCTCTCAACTGCAAATGGAAAGTTGTTTGTATGAGAAGTATTTTCTTTCAGACTGTCTTGGTTGGTATGGACCAGAAGATTTTATAGTTTGTTCAGACGTGGTCACGTGACATGATTTATGCTTCGGCATTGGTCTATTTTCTTCAAAATGTCACATCTCACCAACGATGTGAGATAATCATCCACAGAAAAAAACATGAAACTGGTTTTTACCTCTCCGTGGGTTTGTGGAAGTTTATTGGTCTGTTTAAAAACACTTCACGAGAGGCTAACGGGATTATTTTTATTATATCACACACGCCCTTATTCACTCACGTTGAAAGGAAATAACACTAAAGACAGCTTTGGTCTTGAGACGTGAAATATGCCAAACACTGCTAATGGTAGTAAACCCGTAACATGAATATGTCTAACACTTTTATTGGTAGTAAACATGTAACAAATATTTCTAACACTGTTACTGGTAGTAAACATGTTACACATATTTATAACTCTGTTACTGGTAGTAAACATGTAACACATATTTCTAACATTGTTGATGCAGTAAACATGTAGCAAATATTTTTAACACTGTTAATGGTAGTAAACATGTAACAAATATTTCTAACACTGGTAGTAAACAGTCACATAAATACTTCTAACGCCGTTGATGGTTGTAAACACGTAACATAAATATTTTTGTATAATGCTGAGATGTATGAATACGTCATATCAATATTACTTTATACTCTTTATGTAAATAAGGAAGTGACAACAGTTGCACTTCATGAGAAGGATGTTGCTACTGGAATCAGTTAAGTTAATGACATCCTTTGATACCTCGAGATTTTTACTTATTCAGGGGTTACAAAATTTAGTGTTGAAGTATTGTTCTATATCGGATTGTACATAAAGAGATGAGTTAGAGCTGACATCAATTCAATGTATAGACAATACGGAGACAATCATGGCAGAGTTTCGATTTATACAATATGTAGACTATACTTAAAGAACTGTGGAATGGTTTATATTATCCATTATGTAGACTATGCGTAGATAACTGTGAAAGGGTTCATATTTTTCCAATGTGTTGGGTATACTTAGAGAATTCTGGCAGGGTTTATATTAAGCCAAAGTGTACACAATACTTAGATAATTGCCACATAGTTTATATTAACCCAGTGTGTAGACTATACTTAGATAATTGCCACATAATTTATATTAACCCAGTGTGTAGACTATACTTAGATAATTGCCACATAATTTATATTAACCCAGTGTGTAGACTATACTTAGATAATTGCCACATAGTTTATATTAACCCAGTGTGTAGACTATACTTAGATAATTGCCACATAATTTATATTAACCCAGTGTGTAGACTATACCTAGATAATTGCCACATAATTTATATTAACCCAGTGTGTAGACTATACCTAGATAATTGCCACATAATTTATATTAACCCAGTGTGTAGACTATACTTAGATAATTGCCACATAATTTATATTAACCCAGTGTGTAGACTATACCTAGATAATTGCCACATAATTTATATTAACCCAGTGTGTAGACTATACTTAGATAATTGCCACATAATTTATATTAACCCAGTGTGTAGACTATACCTAGATAATTGCCACATAATTTATATTAACCCAGTGTGTAGACTATACCTAGATAATTGCCACATAATTCATATTAACCCAGTGTGTAGACTATACTTAGATAATTGCCACATAATTTATATTAACCCAGTGTGTAGACTATACTTAAATAATTGCCACATAATTTATATTAACCCAGTGTGTAGACTATACCTAGATAATTGCCACATAATTTATATTAACCCAGTGTGTAGACCATACTTAGATAATTGCCACATAATTTATATTAACCCAGTGTGTAGACTATACTTAGATAATTGCCACATAATTTATATTAACCCAGTGTGTAGACTATACTTACATAATTGCCACATAGTTTATATTAACCCAGTGTGTAGACTATACTTAGATAATTGCCACATAATTTATATTAACCCAGTGTGTAGACTATACCTAGATAATTGCCACATAATTTATATTAACCCAGTGTGTAGACTATACCTAGATAATTGCCACATAATTTATATTAACCCAGTGTGTAGACTATACTTAGATAATTGCCACATAATTTATATTAACCCAGTGTGTAGACTATACCTAGATAATTGCCACATAATTTATATTAACCCAGTGTGTAGACTATACTTAGATAATTGCCACATAGTTTATATTAACCCAGTGTGTAGACTATACCTAGATAATTGCCACATAATTTATATTAACCCAGTGTGTAGACTATACCTAGATAATTGCCACATAATTTATATTAACCCAGTGTGTAGACTATACTTAGATAATTGCCACATAATTTATATTAACCCAGTGTGTAGACTATACCTAGATAATTGCCACATAATTTATATTAACCCAGTGTGTAGACCATACCTAGATAATTGCCACATAATTTATATTAACCCAGTGTGTAGACTATACTTAGATAATTGCCACATAGTTTATATTAACCCAGTGTGTAGACTATACCTAGATAATTGCCACATAATTTATATTAACCCAGTGTGTAGACTATACTTAGATAATTGCCACATAATTTATATTAACCCAGTGTGTAGACTATACTTAGATAATTGCCACATAGTTTATATTAACCCAGTGTGTAGACTATACTTAGATAATTGCCACATAATTTATTATTAACCCAGTGTGTAGACTATACCTAGATAATTGCCACATAATTTATATTAACCCAGTGTGTAGACTATACCTAGATAATTGCCACATAATTTATATTAACCCAGTGTGTAGACTATACCTAGATAATTGCCACATAATTTATATTAACCCAGTGTGTAGACTATACTTAGATAATTGCCACATAATTTATATTAACCCAGTGTGTAGACTATACCTAGATAATTGCCACATAATTTATATTAACCCAGTGTGTAGACTATACCTAGATAATTGCCACATAATTTATATTAACCCAGTGTGTAGACTATACTTAGATAATTGCCACATAGTTTATATTAACCCAGTGTGTAGACTATACCTAGATAATTGCCACATAATTTATATTAACCCAGTGTGTAGACTATACTTAGATAATTGCCACATAATTTATATTAACCCAGTGTGTAGACTATACTTAGATAATTGCCACATAATTTATATTAACCCAGTGTGTAGACTATACCTAGATAATTGCCACATAGTTTATATTAACCCAGTGTGTAGACTATACCTAGATAATTGCCACATAGTTTATATTAACCCAGTGTGTAGACTATACCTAGATAATTGCCACATAGTTTATATTAACCCAGTGTGTAGACTATACTTAGATAATTGCCACATAATTTATATTAACCCAGTGTGTAGACTATACTTAGATAATTGCCACATAATTTATATTAACCCAGTGTGTAGACTATACTTAGATAATTGCCACATAATTTATATTAACCCAGTGTGTAGACTATACCTAGATAATTGCCACATAGTTTATATTAACCCAGTGTGTAGACTATACCTAGATAATTGCCACATAGTTTATATTAACCCAGTGTGTAGACTATACTTAGATAATTGCCACATAGTTTATATTAACCCAGTGTGTAGACTATACTTAGATAATTGCCACATAGTTTATATTAACCCAGTGTGTAGACTATACCTAGATAATTGCCACATAGTTTATATTAACCCAGTGTGTAGACTATACCTAGATAATTGCCACATAGTTTATATTAACCCAGTGTGTAGACTATACCTAGATAATTGCCACATAATTTATATTAACCCAGTGTGTAGACTATACCTAGATAATTGCCACATAGTTTATATTAACCCAGTGTGTAGACTATACCTAGATAATTGCCACATAGTTTATATTAACCCAGTGTGTAGACTATACTTAGATAATTGCCACATAGTTTATATTAACCCAGTGTGTAGACTATACTTAGATAATTGCCACATAGTTTATATTAACCCAGTGTGTAGACTATACCTAGATAATTGTTGCAGAGTTTATATTAATGGAAAGAAGTGTAAAGCAATGTTTAGTTTTTTTGATACAGTTAGAAATCTGTATCATAGCACCTTAAGAGATTAATGAATTAGTGGTTTAAAAAGTTTCAAGAAAACTGTTATATCTAATAAGATGTGTTCTTAACGATCTGTGATGACAAAAAAGGTTGGTATTTTTGTGTACCTTCTAAACGTTTCTACAAAACAAACAAAATTCTTAATGTTCCATTTCTGACACAGATTTATTAGTTTGCTATATTTTTGCATATATTCATATTTTTCACAACTAAACCTGATTTATAAGACTAGAAGAAAAGTCAAATACAAGCATATCAAAAATGAATTATATCACGAACAGATCAAATAGTATCGACCACAAAGTGTATCACTTAAGTTGGAAATATAGAATTGTGGTTAAAACAAATCGTCTTGTTTCCCTAATGTTGCTTACTTGACACTTAATAAATACATTTAGTATTCCGAAAATACTTTCATTTTGAAGTCCAACTTTATTGAGGTCCAGTTCAGTCAAGGCTTTGATCAATACGTGTTATTGGGTTATACTAGTTTCAGAGAATTCGACTTCTCGTCAGAAGCACACATTGACTGCAAAACACGTTCACATCAACAGTATGTTTGGAAAAAAACAACATTGTTGACGTAATTTATCTGTCCAACACAACATTGTTATTCTAGCAATTTCGTTTGCACATTGACAAAATGTATAACCTAATTACTTTATTAATATCAATTTAAGGTTAAGACAGAAAATAACCTTGTTATTTTTGAAGGTTTTGGTCGTAGTAATTACAGTTCCAAGGTTAAGAATCGCTTAACATTATTATGTTGATAAGTACAGTTTGAAAAATAAGTACAACATAGCCAACGTATTTTAGTATTCACAGTGTTAAAGATAAGTCCAACATAGCCCACTTATTTTACTACTGACAGTGTTAAAGATAAGTCAGTCATAACCAACTTATTTTACTATGACAATTTTAAAGATTTCAAGTCATGTGTTTAATGGATTGAATATTTTACGAGCTTCGTCGTTAGCTGATTTCTGTCAGTGTAGATGAGTGTTAGGCCTAGGAATCGGGCCATGCTTTTATTTTATATCCATTTTTCCAGAAAATGTGTAGTGTAGTCAACAAAATTATTGTAAAGTAGGGACAGTCACCTATTTAGTCACTTGTTATTCATAGGAAATGACGTTCGAAGTCATTGTAGTAATGTTTCTGTGAATGTAGAAATACTCTCCGTTGAATTACACATGATATTTTGTGTTTAATAAATGTTAAAACTAAAAAGATATACAATACTGTCTAAGGAATCTTACACACACCATTTTAATTCATGTAAAAAGCTGTACTTGCTCGTGCATTTTTATTGTTATTATTATAAAAAATTCCCGGCACGGTGAGGGGGTTAAGACACACGACTCGTAATCCGAGGGTCGAGGGTTCGAATCCCCATCACACCAAACATACTCTCCCCTTCAGCCGTTGGACGTTATAATGTGACGGTCAGTCCCACTATACGTTGGTAAAAGAGTAGCCCAAGAGTTGGCAGTGGGTGGTGATGACTAGCTGCCTTCCCTCTAGTTTTACTTGCTAAATTAGGGACAACTAGCGCAGATAAACCTCGAGTAGCTTTGGTCGAAATTCAAAAACAAACAAAAATTAAAAAGATATATTTTGTTTGTTGGTGTAAATGTTCCAATACTCTGTCATCTCCATGAATTGGAAGGAAATGCGTGTGCGATCAAAGAATTAGACAAAGAAAATGTCTTGTTTTCTGAGTTTAAGTAAAATCGTACGATTTAGGAGCAAAAGACAAAACAATGTGGCGTTTGTAATTCGTTTCAAAATCAGTAAGGCTTGTGTTACCTTGCGCATGCGTAAGGAGTACATGTATTGAAGTGTCGCGTTTTTAATATATTTTCTGCTAAGCTTTGCAGTGTAATATCTTCCTAGGACACCAGTAATGTCAACACCATTACTTTCATTGGGCGATCGTCTGTGTAGCTCGTGACAGCTTTTTGTTTTTCTAAATTTACACATATCCTTAGTAAAAAGGTGACCTATAAAACGAGCTATTTTCTGTTTTCTCTTGAAACGTCAATGGAATGATGACGTGGGTTTAATGATCTCGATAACAAATAATTTTGAAGAATATAAAAAACAACAATATTATCAAAGTCGTCCAAAACAACTCCTTTCCTTTAAGATATAGGTTACTGGCAAAAACGTTAAGCCTACTTTGTACAGGCCGACATATATAATTGTCTGTTTTTTTGGTGTGTTTTTTTAAAAATAGATCCGGTAAAGCCAACATGAAAAGTAGATTGAAATGTCTTCAGATATCAATTAGCTTGGGGTCAACATACACTCTAATGAACAAAAAAAAAAAACAACAACACGTGTTCGCGAAATAACTTGGAATCGTGCCTTTTAAGTTCTTTCTCTCGAAGAATGGTTGTCATTCCCGGATGTTTCAGTGCTACATAATGCCATTCAGCTACATTACCACAGATAACTAAGCAAGTAATTAAAAACAGTCAGTTGTTGGAACAATGTCCAGTCATCTAACGCTTAGAATCCACGTGAAATAAATTATTCATGGTTAGCCTGAAACATTTGTTTTTTAAATAAAATTATCAATTGCGTTTTATCTAAACTTATTATTGAATTACACTTGGAGAACTTCAAAAATGTTTAGCTGCGACTATATCGTGGTTATAAAGACCTGTTCGATACAGTAAGAAAACTTTACGTCACTGTTTATAACAGAATTAAAAGATAGAACAAGGTTCCACCATATGTGGATATTTGATATTTCTCATCCGTCTTAACGCGAGTTGCAATTGTTTCTCATCGATTACCGAGCGTCTTGAAACTTAGAGAACAGAAACCAAACAGTTTTTATTAGATTCCTGTCTGGACTTAATATGATATGATCGCAATACCACAAGAACGCATAATATTATCTGAAGTCCCTTCGTATCACCACTCATACAACTTCCATAGACTGAAGCAGAAAGACGTCTCTGGAACGAATGTCTTTTACCTCTTTTGCGTGGGTCAAAGGTCAAATGTTTTTTTTTTTGGAAATTCAATACTTTAAAGCTTCCACTCAATGATTCGTCGGTTCTTCAAATCTCAAATACACACAAACAGACATATCTGCGATTTTCTTTGGATCAAAAGTCAAAACAGTCAATAGGATCACATTTTTAGTAAGTTATTCCTAGGTATTTAGACAAAACTAGATGACACTTTATCTTCTGATGAGTCGTGCAGGTTAGGATATCCAATATTTCACCTTCCTTGCTAATTTACAATGATATAACACATAATGAGTAAATATTTGTGTTTAGAAACCGATCTTTCTAACAAATGTCTCAACTAACACTGTGTTAAGTGTCTAACCTCAGATTACAATTATGTCTGAATTAATATCGTGTTAAGTGTCCAACCTCAGATTACAAATATGTCTGAATAAATATCGTGTTAAGTGTCTAACCTCAGATTACAAATATATCTCAAGTTAATACGGTGTTAAGTGTTTATCCCCTGAATATAATTATATCTCAATTAACACTGTGTTAAATGCCTATCGCTCTGATTATTTATGTGTCCTAATCAATCCTACTTCCTCTTCTGCAATAAATATGCCCCATCACAGTGCGGTGAATACAAGATGTTTCATTACATGACTGTAGCTTGTCTAATACAAGATGTTTCATTACATGACTGTAGCTTGTCTAATACAAGATGTTTCATTACATGACTGTAGCTTGTCTAATACAAGATGTTTCATTACATGACTGTAGCTTGTCCAATACAAGATGTTTCATTACATAACTGTAGCTTGTCTAATACAAGATGTTCCATTACATGACTGTAGCTTGTCTAATACAAGATGTTTCATTACATTATTATATATTCAAACATCTGACACCGCCCTCTATATATCGACACTCAGTTACACGACCCCTTTCAAACACGTGGTCAGCTTCCGGTCAGTTACCTCTTTCTTTCTTTGTGAACCTGATGATGACCAAAGAAGGTCGAAACGTTGTTCGCTCATCCACGTAAAATATCTTCTTAGCCCAAACGAGCCGTTTTTACAAAAATATTTCTATACAAGTGGGTTTTCTCGACATCACTGATTATTATTGTAAGTTGTCTAATGCAAGATATTTTGTTACATTATTTTAACTTGTCTAATCCAAGATATTTCATAACATTATTGTTACTTGTCTGATACAAGATGTTTCATTACATTATTGTTACTTGTCTAATCCAAGATATTTCATAACATTATTGTTACTTGTCTGATACAAGATGTTTCATTACATTATTGTTACTTGTCTAATCCAAGATATTTCATTACATTATTGTTACTTGTCTAATCCAAGATATTTCATAACATTATTGTTACTTGTCTGATACAAGATGTTTCATTACATTATTGTTACTTGTCTAATCCAAGATATTTCATAACATTATTGTTACTTGTCTGATACAAGATGTTTCATTACATTATTGTTACTTGTCTAATCCAAGATATTTCATAACATTATTGTTACTTGTCTGATACAAGATGTTTCATTACATTATTGTTACTTGTCTAATCCAAGATATTTCATAACATTATTGTTACTTGTCTGATACAAGATGTTTCATTACATTATTGTTACTTGTCTAATCCAAGATATTTCATAACATTATTGTTACTTGTCTGATACAAGATGTTTCATTATATTATTGTTACTCTAATACAATATGTTTGATTACATTACTGTTGTTTGTCATTCAAATACAAGAACTTTTGTACAAGGTTTTTACATCTCATGTCTGTTTTTCAGTCCTAATCAACTTTTTAGTTGTTTTTATTTTATGACAAGAGAATGACGAACTGTTTTCTTGTTTCTCACGAATGTCGATATGTATTCCTCTAGGGAGACAAGTATGAAGCTACAGAATTTACAGCGTTTATAAGTATGTTAAATGGTCTGTTTCCGCCTCTAGCACGTGATACACAGAAGTAATTATTATTTATTAGAATATTTATACATTTATTATATTTAATTGTTTACAATATACGTATTTGTTTCTGTCAAAACTAGCTGTTGTACCAGTCAGTCATATAAAGATGGTTTTTATGGTACAGGTAATATTGATAGTGTAACCTCAGTGTACCTGTTTATTACATCCACGAATGTGTGAACATTATCAAAGCAGTGAACCTTCTTTCATTTCTAACTGGAACTGGAAGTTAGCTAAATGTCACAAGTATATATATATATAGATATTTCTCTTGTCATTAACGTGGTTTTTGAAAAGAACGAAGCATTTTAGCACTTATTGTCTTGTAGATTTAGTGTGGTTCAGTAACTGTTAGTGACAAACACTGAAAAAAGTAGGACGACATTAAGCCTAAATAACCGTAAGCAACTAACGGAAATACCATCTGTTATGAGCTCAATTTAGAAAGCTTAATAATAACGATAGCTCTTAGCAACGAACTGTAAGAAATGGAACGAGAACCATTCGTCCGCTTTCTACGATCGTGATCGCGTGGCATTCGGTAAATTACGCAGGCGCGACTATTGTACGATATTCTTCCCGATTTCGCACGTTTACCAAACTCTGAGCTCTTTAAGACTTTGGTTAAAAATTGGATATATTTTAGTTTTCATTACATTACAAACGGTAAATTGGAATATCGCTCATCACGTTGAGATTATAACATGCGAAACGTTTTCGTTATTTCAGAGAATAATTAATTTACAACCGAATTGTCCAGGGATTTCAGCGATGTGAATCTGTCAATAAACGTCTCCAATAAAATGTAGTTTTTTTTTTAATTTCGGGTAAAGCTTCTCTAGGGCTATCTGCATTAGTCGTTCCTAATTTAGCAGTGTAACACCAGAGGGAAGGCAGATAGTCATCACCACCAACCGCCAACTCTTAGGCTTCTGTTTTACCAACGAATAGTGGGATTGACCGTAACATTATAACGCCCCAACGACTGAAAAGACGAGCATCATGTTTAGTGTGACGGGGATGCGAAATCGCGACCCTAAGGTTACGAGTTGCACGCCTTTACCCACCTGGCCATGCCGGGCTAATAAACTGCGTAAAAAACTTCCCGACGAGAAACACTGACATTTTCAGACTTATGATACTTTGGAAATACTGTAGAACTCTTTTATAAACAAATTAAACGACGACACCATTTCAATAAGTTACCCGTAGCTGCCCCCCAGTGGCTCAGCGGTATGTCTGCGGACTTACACGCTAAAATCCGGGTTTCGATACCCGTGGTGGGCAGAGCACAGACAGCCCATTGTGTAGCTTTGTGCTTAATTCAAAACAACAACAACAACTACCCGTAGCTACATTTTAATTTTCTGACGTCATAGCTATCTTTTAATATATTTTAATACATTCCAGATGTCGTTGAATGACTTGTACATAAAATATATTTATAGTTATGTATTTATCTGCTAATATCTGAAATATTTATATAATCTGTATTAGTGTATTCATATCCGAATACATATGAATAAAAACTTTTAAACTCTGTTCTAATTTACACTACTAATTATTTTTGTGACGTCATTATTAACACAAATGTAATTTTAGAATAACCCAACAATTCTTCTGAACACTGAAATGGGTTAATTTCTACACTAAATATATCTGGGAATTACTTTATACACTAATTATAAATGGGGATATTTTTTTCACACTAAATACACTGCTGGACAAAATCTTAAGGTCAATGAACGTAAAGAAAAAATATGCATTTTGTGTTGTTAGAATCAACCATTTATTTCAGTAGAGCTTCGAGAGATGAAAATAAGAAAAGGGAAAATAAAAATAAAAAAGAATTTCAACATTTAATAGGGAACGTGTGAACACTATGAAATTAGCCTAAATACTAGTTGGTCAAAAGTTTAAGACCATGCTTAAACGAAGAGTTAATCGCTAATTTTAGCCATTTGTGTTCAAGCATTAGCGTTTTCAACATTTCCCACTGATATCTCCTGTGTTACATTGGGTAAAAACATGGAAAAAGCTAAAAAGTTGGCAGAGTTTGAACGTGGCAGAATTGTCGAGCTGCAAAAGTAAGGTTTCTCTCAACGTGCTATCGCTGCTGAAGTTAGGCGCAGTAAAAGTGCTGTTGAAAATTTCTTAAAAGACCCTGAACGAGAATTTTAAGTCGTCGGCCCAAGAAAAATTCACCGGCGTGGAGCAGGAAGATTTGACGGGTTGTCCGGCAAGACATCAGCCTATCGTCGAACCAGATTAAAGCCATAACGGCCCCCCAACAGTGGCTCAGCGGTATGTCTGCGGACTTATAACGCAGTAAACGTCCTTAGAGGCCACGTCTCCTTCCACACCACGAAACAGCTCGGTTAAACTTTGCTGAGAAGCATCAAACATGGATGTTTGCGTTTTTCTTATAGTAAAGCCACATCGGGCTATCTGCTCAGCCCACCGAGGGAAATCGAGCCCCTGATTTTAGCGTGGTAAATCCGGAGACATACTGCTGTACTAGCGGGGGGCATCAAACATGGGACGTAGAAGAGTGGAGAAAGGTTTTGTTCTCTGATGAGAAAAATTTAACCTGGATGGTCCAGATGGCTTCCAACGTTACTGGCACGATAAGAACATCCCACCGGAGACATAGTGGAATTACTTTCTACATTAAATACAATTGGGTTTACATCCCATATTAATAATGACCAGAGTTACACAATAAACATAACTGGATTAATTTCTATACTAAATATAAATTTGAATTACTTTTTGCATTAAATATAGCTGGGTTACTTTCGATGCTAAATACAACTGGAAGTTACTTTATACACTAAACTTAACTGGAAGCTACTTTCAAAACTTGATACAACTGGGGTTACTTTCTACACAAAACATAACTGGGGTTAACTTCTACACGAAATATAACTCGGATTACTTTCTGCATTAAAAAGAGTGGGATTTCTTTCTACACAAAATATAACTGAAGTTACTTTCGAAAAAATAAAATTCGGGTTACTTTTTACACTTAATATAACTGGAAGCTACTTTCTACATTAAATATAATTTGGAATTACAAAATACATTAAATAAAAGTTCAAACTATTTTCTACACTAATAATAATTAAGGATTACTTTCTACATTAAATATAATTTGGAATTACAAAATACATTAAATAAAAGTTCAAACTATTTTCTACACTAATAATAATTAAGGATTACTTTCTACATTAAATGTAACTTAGAATTCCTTTCTACATTAAATATGACAAGGTTATTTTCTACAATAAAACTTTTTATGATAAATATAACTGAGAGTTAGTTTCTACATTAAATATGACAAGGTTATTTTCTACAATAAAAATAAGTCGGACAACTTTTTATAATAAATAGAACTGGGGTTATTTTCTACACTCAATAGAACTGGGAGTTACTTTCTACATTGAATATAATTTGGAATTATTTTCAACACTAAACATAACTAAGGTTACTTTCTCCACTAAATATAACTTAGAATTACTTCCTGTATTAAATACAACTTCGGTTACTTTCTACACTAAATGGCCCGGCATGACCAAGGGTGCTAAGGCGTGCGACTCGTAATCTGAGGGTCGCAGGTTTACATCCCCGTCGCGCCAGACTTGCACGCCCTTTCAGCTGTAGGGGCGTTATAACGTGACGGTCAATCTTACTATTCGTTGGTGGTGATGACTAGCTGCCTTCCTTCTAGTCTTACACTGCTAAATTAGGGACGGCTAGCACAGATAGCCCTCGAATAGCTTTGTGCGAAATTCGAAAAAAACAAAACAAAAACAATTATACACTAAATAACACTGATAGTTACTTTATACACTACATATAATTGGGGTTAATTTCTAAACTAAAATTGACATGTTATTTTCTATAATAAATAAAATTGTAAATTACTTTCTACATTATTATATAACTGAGGTTACTTCCTTCACTAAATATGACTGCAAGTTATTTTCTAGACTAAATATAACTGGAAGTTACATTCTACAATAGATATAATTAAGGTTAATTTCTACACTAACTGTAAGTGGGCTTACTTTTTATATTAAATATAACTAGGATTACTTTCTTCACTAAATATAAATTACAATTACAATCTACAATAAATATAATTCAGGTTAATTTCTACACTAACTGTAAGTGGGCTTACTTTTTATATTAAATATAACTAGGATTACTTTCTTCACTAAATATAAATTACAATTACAATCTACAATAAATATAACTGGAAGTTACTTTCCACCTTATTTATAACTGGTGTTACTTTGTACGCTAAATAAAACTGGGATTAATTTCTACATCAAATGTAACTTAGAACTACTTTCTGCATTAAATATAACTGATGTTACTTTTTGTATTATATATAACTGCTGTTATTTTCCATTTTAAACCTAACTAAGGTTCCTTTCTACATTAAATATAACTGGATTTACTTTCTACAGTAAATATAACTGAGGTTACTTTTACACTAAACATAACTGAAAGATACTTTCTGCATTAAATGTTATTTGGAACTACTATTTACATTAAATATAATTTGAAATTACTTTTTACACTAAATATAACTGGGGATACTTTCTACACTAAATAACACTGGTCGTTACTTTATATACTACATGTAATTGGGATTACTTTCTAAACTAAGCATAACTAGGGTTACTTACTACACCAAATATAATGTGGAATTACTTTTTATACTAAGTACAATGGGGGTTAATTTCTGCACTAAATATAACTTAGAATTACTTTTTGTACTAAATATAACTAGGATTACTTTCTACACTTAATATGGATTACTTTGTACATTAAATGTAACTGGTGTTACTTTATACACTAAATATAACTGGAAGTTAATTTCTACACTAAATATAACAAAGGTTACTTTCTACACTAAATATAATTAAGAGTTACATTCTACACTAAATATAACTTGGAAATACTATTTACACTAAATATAACTATGATTACTTTCTATACTAAATATAACTAAGAATTACTAACTACATTAAATATAACTGTAATTACTTTTTAAACTAAACATAACTAGGGTTGCTCACCACTTTAAATATATTCTTGATGACTTCCTACACTAAATAGAACTGGAAATTACCTTCAAGACTAAATATAACTTGGAATTACTTTTTACACTAAATATAACTGGGGTTACTTTCTGCGCTAAATATAACTGGAAATCAATATCTACACTAAATATAACTTAGAATTACTGTTTACAATAAATGTCACTTGGGTTACTTTCTACACTAACTACAACTGTAAGTTACTTCCTATACTAAACATAACTAAGAGTTACATTCTACACAAAATATAACTTGGAATTGCTTTTTACACTAAATATAACTAGAGTTACTTTCTGCGTTAAATACAACTAGAGCTAATTTCTACACTAAAAACAACTAGGGTTTTTTTCTACACTAAATATAACTGGGAGTTAGTTTCAACAATGAATGTAACTATGGTTAATTTCTACATAAATATAACTGGGGTTACTTTATACACTAAATATAACTGGGGTTACTTTATACACTGAATATAACTGGGGTTGCTTTATACACTGAATACAACTGGGGTTACTTTATACACTGAATATAACTGGGAGCTACTTTATACACTAAATATAGCTTGGAGTTACTGTTTACTCTAAATATACTGGAGTTACATTCTACACTAAATACGCTCGATTGACGAAATATAACTATAAGTTATTGCCCCCCAGTGGCTCAGCGGTATGTCTGCGGACTTACACGCTAAATTCCGGGTTTCGATATTCGTGGTGGGCAGAGCACAGATAGCCCATTGTGTAGCTTTGTGCTCCATACAAAACAACAACAACTATAACTTATTTTCTACATTAAATATAACTTTGAATAGCTTTGTATACTAAATATAATGTGGTTACTTTCTACACAAAATATGTGTTTATGTCAAACTAAAACAAGTTTAACTAAACTAGTGTTGAAGTTTAACAAAACCAGTGTTGAGGTCGAACTAATCGAATGTTGAATGTTATGAAACATCATCCTGGATATTTCTAAGTAATAACTGTTGTGTGCTTTCTGAAGTCTGCACTATAAAAGAAACAAGTGAAACATTTTGTGTAGCTGTAATGAATTCTACATCTGTAAAAAAGTTAGTTACCGAATATCTTATACGAACGACAAAATATTCTATTGAGCTTTGTGTAATAAACCATAAGTAACAACGTACTTAACATATACAAGAAGAATTAGGAAGTGACACTATTGTATTGAAAGAAGCCGCCTTATCAGAAAACGTAGACAAAGAAATACAAACCAGATAAATATATTTTCAAGACGGCTGGTGAAGAATAAATTTTTACTCGAACTGTTGTATTTGTTAAAATAATTCTTTTACCGATATGATAAACGTTTCTTGTTATTGCCTGCAGATAGAACCAGCGATCAAATTTCATCGCATACTTCGGCTGTAAAAATGATTACAAAAAAAGTTGTTAGTGATCTATTAAATAAATAATGTAAAACTCGTGTAATTTAATTAATATTTTAAAATAACATTATGTATCGAAACTTTTTCCGTAGGCTTAGTCAATGTCTTCATCAGAATATACAGAAATTATAATCTACCAATATGAATAAATAGTTTATCATGCAATGTATAATGTCTACATGTTCCAACATTATTTAAATTCAGTTTTTATAAAGCGATAGGAAGACAAATTTCAACCAATAGAAAACGCTTAAAATTGTTTAGACTATTATACGCGTTTATCACGCAGCTAAGCCTAATGGAAAAGTTTATATTTTGTTTGTTTGTTTTTGAATTTTGCGCAAAGCTACACAAGGGCCATCTGCGCTAGACATCCCTAATTTAGCAGTGTAAGACTAGAGAGAAGGCAGCTAGTCATCACCACCCACCGCCAGCTCTTCGACTACTTTTTATCAACGAATAATGGGATTGGCCGTTACATTATAACGTCAACACGCCTGAAATGGTGGGCATGTTTGATATGATGGGGATTCGAAATAACGACCCTCAGATTACAAGTCGAACGCCTTATCCCACCTGTCCCTGCCGGGGCCAAAAGCTTATATGGTTTAAAATAGTAACGCATTAGTGTCTTTTTACGTCACTTATTACACTGTATGATTGAGTCAACCATTTATCGCTAATCAATATACTTTTCACTGCCAGATTTGTCTTACAAGAAAGACTGTACGATTTCATATCATTCAAAGGTTTGTAGTTTCAGCTTCCTTCAGATAATTTTTCTGAAGATGTTTAATAATTTTCACCTAAAGCTGTGTAGCTTGCAGTTGGGTATCTGAGGAATATGTTGAGATATTTGTTTCATGAGGTATCAGGAATGTTGTAGTGCAATAAAGTTTTTATGAGCTAAGTCACCTCAAACGTGTTTTATAGACTAAACTGTTGTGACAACAGTAAAGTGTCGTGTCTGTGCAACCGAATAATACTGCAAGGAATAAATCGAATGTTCACGAAATCAGTCGACAGTGTTTGTTTTGATTTTAATTTCGCATAAAGCTATTGGAGTATCTATGCTAACCATCCCTAATTTAGCAGTGTAAGACTAGAGGGAAGGCAGCTAGTCCTCAATACCCACCGCCAACTCTTGGGATACTATTTTACTAACGAATAGTGGGATTGTCCATCACATTATAACGACCCAACGTTTGAGAGGGCGAGCATGTTTGATCTGACGGGGATTTTGTTTTCGTGTTTTTATTTTATTTTCGCGCGCGCGCGTGTGTTTGTGGAGTAAATATTCGGATTCCCTAGAGCACAAAGATATTTAAAATCACACGATAGACGCAACAATAAATTTCTTTTCCAAAAGTCGTCAACGGATATGACGTGAGAGCGTTCACTGAGCTACAACTAAAACAACGCTCGATAAAAGACCGACATGGCCAGGTGGTTAGAGTCGCAGGTTTGAATCCCTATCGCATCAAACACGCTCGTCTTCTCAGTCTTGGGAGCGTTATAATGTGACAGTCACACCTACTAATCGTTGGTAAAAGAGTAGCCCAAGAGTTGGCGGTGGTTGGTGATGACTAGCCTCCTTCCTTCTAGTCTTACACTGTTAAATTAGGGTCGGCTAGAACAGATAGCCCTCAAATAGCTTTATGTGAAAGTCACAAACAAACAAAAAACTTCGTAATTGAAAATTAAAAACAATATTTAAAACTTTACACAAATACCGCATCTGTGTGGTTTCGATGTAAAATGAAATATTTAAATTTGTAACATATTATTTGTATTAAAAAAACCTTTTATATTTCTCTGCATAATACATATAATTGCAGTCTATTAATGTTTATGATGTCGAAACAATAGATTTATATTCTATATTCATCATAATTTTGTGTATTTAATGATGTTAATACCAGATGTCAGTTGTTGTTACTACTGTTGCCTGGATACCTATTTCAGCAGAGGCTTATTGCCAGATGAAAGCTTACAGATAAAAAAAACAAAAACTTTTAATCTAAAGATAAGACCGTAGGTAACAAAAATCAGTGCACCTCCTCGAAATTCCTTTAGCTAGCTTTAATCACTTCAATTATACTGTTCTTCTATCGAAGAATCGTTAATACCCAAAGATGTGTAAGATTAAATATAGTAGATCAAATAAATAACTAATAACTTTATAGTATCATATAGTATAATAACTTTGTTTAAAATGAACTGTACTTTGTTAAATGTTAACGGTTTTCATTATTTAAAGTAATTTACACTTTGTTAAATGTTAACGGTTTTCATTATTTAAAGTAATCTACACTTTGTTAAATGTTAACGGTTTTCATTATTTAAAGTAATCTACACTTTGTTAAATATTAGCAACAGACAACTATTATATTTATACTCATAACTGGTTTCATGGGCATACAACATACAGTACTGTTATATTTATAAACATACTGGTTTCATGGACATACAACAAACAGCACTGTTATATTTATAAACATACTGGTTTCATGGACATACAACAAACAGCACTGTTATATTTATAAACATACTGGTTTCATGGGCATACAACAAACAGCACTGTTATATTTATAAACATACTGGTTTCATGGGCATACAACAAACAGCACTGTTATATTTATAAACATACTGGTTTCATGGGCATACAACAAACAGCACTGTTATATTTATAAACATACTGGTTTCATGGACATACAACAAACAGCACTGTTATATTTATAAACATACTGGTTTCATGGACATACAACATACAGTACTGTTATATTTATAAACATACTGGTTTCATGGACATACAACAAACAGCACTGTTATATTTATACTCATAACTGGTTTCATGGACATACAACAAACAGCACTGTTATATTTATAAACATACTGGTTTCATGGGCATACAACATACAGTACTGTTATATTTATAAACATACTGGTTTCATGGGCATACAACATACAGTACTGTTATATTTATAAACATACTGGTTTCATGGGCATACAACATACAGTACTGTTATATTTATAAACATACTGGTTTCATGGGCATACAACATACAGTACTGTTATATTTATAAACATACTGGTTTCATGGGCATACAACATACAGTACTGTTATACTTATAAACATACTGGTTTCATGGGCATACAACATACAGTACTGTTATATTTATAAACATACTGGTTTCATGGGCATACAACATACAGTACTGTTATATTTATAAACATACTGGTTTCATGGGCATACAACATACAGCACTGTTATATTTATAAACATACTGGTTTCATGGACATACAACATACAGTACTGTTATATTTATACTCATAACTGGTTTCATGGGCATACAACATACAGCACTGTTATATTTATAAACATACTGGTTTCATGGACATACAACAAACAGCACTGTTATATTTATAAACATACTGGTTTCATGGGCATACAACATACAGTACTGTTATATTTATAAACATACTGGTTTCATAGACATACAACAAACAGCACTGTTATATTTATAAACATACTGGTTTCATGGACATACAACATACAGTACTATTATATTTATAAACATACTGGTTTCATGGGCATACAACATACAGTACTGTTATATTTATAAACATACTGGTTTCATGGACATACAACAAACAGCACTGTTATATTTATAAACATACTGGTTTCATGGGCATACAACAAACAGCACTGTTATATTTATAAACATACTGGTTTCATGGGCATACAACAAACAGCACTGTTATATTTATAAACATACTGGTTTCATGGACATACAACAAACAGCACTGTTATATTTATAAACATACTGGTTTCATGGACATACAACATACAGTACTGTTATATTTATAAACATACTGGTTTCATGGACATACAACAAACAGCACTGTTATATTTATAAACATACTGGTTTCATGGGCATACAACAAACAGCACTGTTATATTTATAAACATACTGGTTTCATGGACATACAACAAACAGCACTGTTATATTTATAAACATACTGGTTTCATGGACATACAACATACAGTACTGTTATATTTATAAACATACTGGTTTCATGGACATACAACAAACAGCACTGTTATATTTATACTCATAACTGGTTTCATGGACATACAACAAACAGCACTGTTATATTTATAAACATACTGGTTTCATGGGCATACAACATACAGTACTGTTATATTTATAACATACTGGTTTCATGGGCATACAACATACAGCACTGTTATATTTATAAACATACTGGTTTCATGGGCATACAACATACAGTACTGTTATATTTATAAACATACTGGTTTCATGGGCATACAACATACAGTACTGTTATACTTATAACATACTGGTTTCATGGGCATACAACATACAGTACTGTTATATTTATAAACATACTGGTTTCATGGGCATACAACATACAGTACTGTTATATTTATAAACATACTGGTTTCATGGGCATACAACATACAGTACTGTTATATTTATAAACATACTGGTTTCATGGGCATACAACATACAGTACTGTTATATTTATAAACATACTGGTTTCATGGACATACAACATACAGTACTGTTATATTTATAAACATACTGGTTTCATGGGCATACAACATACAGTACTGTTATATTTATAAACATACTGGTTTCATGGACATACAACATACAGTACTGTTATATTTATAAACATACTGGTTTCATGGACATACAACATACAGTACTGTTATATTTATAAACATACTGGTTTCATGGACATACAACATACAGTACTGTTATATTTATAAACATCTTGGTTTCATGGACATACAACATACAGTACTGTTATATTTATGTTAATTTATTAGTTTTTGGTATTTTGAACCCGAAGTGCACCTAATATCACATCCAGATTAGAAATTTCCAAACTCCGTCTCATCTGTGTCTAAATATGAACTGTTAATCAGAGGAAGAGAAATCATTAGCAGCACTTTCCGTCTGTATAACACTGAAAATCTGGTTTAGATTCCCACGGTTGCCAGAACAAAGATTGTGTACTTTACAAGAAACGAAAGACGTAACGCTATAATGCTAAGTTCTGAGTCTGCTTAGCAGAATCTCTCATGCTCAAGCATTGAGCTTTCCGATACAAAGACGGGAAAACTGGTCTCCAGGTTATGCCAAGTACATAAATTACTTGACGTTACAAGAGGTGAAAGGTTACAAAATGATGGCTAGTTACACACTGTTTTTCTTGCCAGTTTGTATAATACGTCCACTGTTTAGTTAATAAAATTTAACGTGTTTAGAGCTGTAATTTTGAATGAGGAATCATAATGTAAATATTATATCTTTATTTGAAATTGGCACCTTTTAAGTACATGATTACTCATCTTATTGTCTTATCATTTAGCATTCCTATGCTCTGAACACTGATGGTCTTTAATTTGAGGTCATCATTAAAGGACCTGGCAAGGCCTTATGGTTGGGACATTCAACTCCTAATTTGAGTACTGCGGTTTTAAACCCCCGTCACACAAGCCAAGAGTTAGTGGTAGGTAGTGTTGACTGTGAGTCTCCCCTCTAGCCCTACACTGCTAAATTAGTGACAACTAGCGCGAATAACCCGGGTATGGTTTTGCGAAAAATTCAAATCAAACAAACAAACGGTGTCAAAAAATATTTAAACCGATAAAAGGAGAGTTATTAATTACGTTACGAAATATCGCAGACTGTAATAGACCTGTATAATGAGTTAAATCTCCTTATATCCTTAGTTAAAATCTACAATTAATATATTTATATTTTTAGCTAAAATCTACAATTTAATATATCTATATCTTTGGTTAAAATATACAAGTTTATATATCTCTATCTTTGGTTAAAACCTACATTTTAATACATTTATATCTTTAATTAAAATCTACAATTTAATACATATATTTAGACAGAAATCCACAATTTAATATATTTATATCTTTAGTAAAAATCTACAATTTAATATATCTATATTTTAGTTAAAATCTAAAATTTAATATATCTATATTTTTTGTTAAAACCTGCAATGAAGAATTGAGATCTGTGTGAGAAGTGGTCGGTAAGACAATGAAGAATAGAGATTTGGGTGTTAAATAGTCAGCAAGACAATGAAGAGTAGAGACCTAGATGTCAAGTGGTCGGTAAGACAATGAAGAATAGAGATTTGGGTGTTAAATAGTCAGCAAGACGATGAAGAGTAGAGACCTGGATGTCAAGTGGTCGGTAAGACAATGAAGAATAGAGATGAGGATGTCAAACAGTTAAACAGAAGGTGAAGAATAGAGATATGTAAGTCAGATAGCTATAAAAAATATGAGCAATAGATATATGAAACTCAAATAGCTATAAAACAAGACTAGTGATCTGGGTGAGAAGTGGTGGGTAAAACAAATATTTATTCTTGTCCTTCATTCCATTTAACAACCAAATCTCTGTTCATCACTTTTTTTCTAAGTATTTAACCCTCAGATCTTCATTTTGCATTATCTTATCCTATATTTATATTTTAGTTGAAATCTACAATTTAATAAATTTATATATTTAGTTAAACTCTACAGTTTAATATATTTGTATCTGTAGTTACACTCTCTGTTTAATCATATATTTTGTTAATATTTTCAATTTAATACATTTATATATGCAGTTAAAATCTACAATTTAATATATCTATATCTTTAGTTTAATTCTACAATTTAATAAATTTATATATCTAGTTAAAATCTATAATTTAACATATTAATATCTGTAGTTAAAATCTACAAATAAATATATTTATATATTTAGTTAAAATCTACAATTAAATATGCTTATATCTTTAGTCCTCAAGGTTTTAGTTTTGTAAATAATCAATTTAACTTTTCACCTCGTTTTTTTAACACATCTAAGCGTAGTTCTGGTTTCAGAGGCTAACATTTCTAACCAGTTAAATCATTTCGATTTTGATTTAGTTTGTACTCCTACGAACAACAGTTAAAAGAACGAACGTAATGTGGCCTTGTCAGTTTGCATTGAAATGCCTAAAAACCAAATAACAATGTGGTTATTTTTGGTTTTGCTCGATTTTTGTTAATTCAACCTACTATATAAACTACTTTTAATGACCTAATGATACATGAAACTCATGAAAGATAATTATAAATTAAATAAAACACTTTCCATTATTCCCTATAAACCACATTTTTAATAAGCATATTTGACAAACTAAAATAGCAGGCCTAGTCTGGTTTCGAATCGACAATTTCAAGGTTCGAGCCGTTTGATTTATAAAGGACTTAATGTAAAAAATATACTTTATTCTGAGAACTTTGAAAGAAAAGTATTGTGAAAAATTTTTTTATTACTATTTGTTGTTTATTTAAAACATTACAGACATAAAAGTTAACCAAACAGATAAATTTTTAACACGATGAATCATCCAAAAAATAATAATTAATAACATGATATATTAGCTATGTGTAGTAATCGCGAGAAAACATGGCTAAACAATGAACTTTTAACGCTTGGTAAAATGTAATCCAAACAATGATAGATTCACATTTATTGTTGTTGGGTTTGTTTGTTTGATTTTACCTGGTTTTAATTTACTTTTTTGTAATATTGTTACAGAGTGAATGTTCTTCTCATTTACAGGCCGGACTTCATTTACTAAATAGTAAAATCTAGAACGAACCCTAGTTGTACAATGTTTAACTTTCATTTCTTCACGATAGTTAAATATTTCATTATCCTGATACGACTAGCACAAATTTTGAGAAAAGAAAAACTTTTCGGGAATAGCTGTTAGGGCTGACACAGCTAAGTTAGCCGTTAGGACTCACACAGCTAAGTTAGCCGTTAGGGCTCACACAGCTAAGTTAGCCGTTAGGGCTCACACAGCTAAGTTAGCCGTTAGGGCTCACACAGCTAAGTTAGCCGTTAGGACTCACACAGCTAAGTTAGCCGTTAGGGCTCCACAGCTAAGTTAGCCGTTAGGGCTCCACAGCTAAGTTAGCCGTTAGGGCTCACACAGCTAAGTTAGCCGTTAGGGCTCCACAGCTATGTTAGCCGTTAAGACTCACATAACAAAGTTAGCTGTTAGGGCTCACACAGCTAAGTTAGCCGTTAGGGCTCCACAGCTAAGTTAGCCGTTAGGGCTCACACAGCTAAGTTAGCCGTTAGGGCTCCACAGCTATGTTAGCCGTTAAGACTCACATAACAAAGTTAGCTGTTAGGGCTCACACAGCTAAGTTAGCCGTTAGGGCTCCACAGCTAAGTTAGCCGTTAGGGCTCACACAGCTATGTTAGCCGTTAGGACTCACATAACAAAGTTAGCTGTTAGCGCTCACACAGCTAAGTTAGCCGTTAGGGCCTACAAAGCTAAGTTAGTCGCTAGGGCTCACATAACTAAGTGAAATTCGAAGTGTTATCACTTTAACTTATCAAATCTTTGTTCTGTTATACAGCCGTTTCAACAAGATTTTAAATATATATCTGAGAAATAATTTGACTGAAGTAACCCTAACACATGAGCTATAAAAGTAAGGCAGCACTTTCAAAACTGACCTTGTACTGTTCTTACTGTCCGAATTTGAAAGCTGTATTAACAATGACTTAAAAGTCATGTCACGCTGTGCTGTGTTTGTTGTTTGTATTTTCATTGTCTCTCGTTTGGTACTTATATCATTGATGGCTCAAATTGTATGTGACAACAGTAGAAAAGTAGCATATTTTCAAGGTGTAGAATCTAAAACGTTATTTTACGGTGTTTTATTCAACACAGTAAGAAATCTCACTAGCTCAAACCTAGTTTAGCGTTTACTGCAACAAGAAATATGTTATACAACTACTGAAACTAGGGTTGTGTTACACATTTACTTAGACTAAGGTTGTGTTGTACAACTACTTAGACTAGGGTTGTGTTGCACAACTATTTAGACTAAGGTTGTGTTGTACAACTTCTGAGACTCGGGTTGTGTTGTACAACTACTGAGATTTCAATTATTTATTGCATGTCTGGAAAACCAAACTAAGTTTAATATTAAATTAGTAGCTGCCTCAGCCATATCAAGCAAGCGCTGTTGGTTATATAATTGTTTCATGTTAAAAGCAACAAGTGAATAGTTGTTTAAAGTATAACACAACACAACACAATTTAAGATTCCACTTCTGACAGTTCTTTTTGTTCGTTCTGTTTATCACAACACATTTCTAAATAAAACATATTTATTTTACTCGACGATGGTTTTATTGTTGTTTTTTGTTGACATAAAAACATTAAAATAAATGCGTTTTATCTCACATTATAACGTGAAGAAAGGGGTTATAAGTTATAAAAATCAGTTTCACGTGAATATACTCTCGACAGAAGAAGAAAATCGTTAGCCTATGTTTTTGTATTATCGATATAATCGTGTTTATCTCAAGATTTTCAGTTGTGATCTCCTGAAAAACCTTTTCAAGTAGTGTTTTTACAACAATGTAATAAGTGAGCATTTGAAATTTATTTTGAAAAGAAGAAAAATCATTTTAAAATATTTAAATTAAAGACATTTTAAAGTTTTGATGATCCACAATCATCAAAACAAATGTTTTATGCTGAAGAAAGTCAAAAATTGTTTGTCGAAAGCATGAACACGGTAACCCTAATGACATCTCGATCTTAATTGGTCGAGGTACCTTCGTGACAACTTCATCTCAAATTTCACATTTTACCCCAACCCTGTGACGACAAACACGTTATAACAGCATGATTTTTACGATATTCATGACTGCATACGTGTTAATACTTTTCAATACAATATTCGTTTTACATATTTAAAAATATATTATATTACAAATGTTGCTTCAAGTTTCCAGCACTAGAGGCCGCAGTGTCCGTGTGCACACGAAATAACAATGGAGCAAGAATGATTTAGCATGGTGTAACTTTTTAATGTTTGTATCTGTATGAAAACTAATTTTCGGTAGTTTTGGATCAAAGAAGAGTCACTTTGATATTTAAGTAACATGAGATTTATAATGTCACACAATCGTATCATTCGTTACGTCACATGGAAACAAGTTTGCTTTATAAAGTGGCGTATTTCTTGAAGCGTGGTAATGAAATCCAGAAAACTGTTACATTTTTGTTTATATTTTATGTTTTTCGTAGACTAAACGCAACAGAAAGACACAGATAACAGCTTGTATAATTTATTACACTAAACTACTACCAGATATAATATAAATTATATAGCAATAATGACAGCTATTAAGTTTAAACCTTCAAAATTAATTACAACACAAAATTGTACTAGTTTCAACCTTCAAAATTAAACACAATACAAAATGGTACTGGCCTGTATGTAATATAATGATCTGAAATGAAAGTCTCAAATTCCAGTCTAGGGTGTGAATTTGGTCCCACGAAGAAATTCCGAAGTTTAAATGAAGAAGTTCAGAAACAGTTCACAGCTCAATAAATTCGACGAAGTTCTTTTCACGATGCCTCCGATGAACGTCACAAATTGTCGCCTTTAATTTTTCCGATTTCCCGTAAATTGTTCCACACGTGTTGACTTTTAGTATAACCACTAATTCGAATGAATCGTAGAGATTGACGAAATAAAATCACAGCTTCCGTAGATCTAACTTCAGTCACAAATCCAAGTTGAATAATCACAGCAAACACTTAATCTTTCTCAAATAACTGACTCTCTTCTTTTGAAATAAAACTAATGTCTGACTCCTTTTCCTTTCTTCGAATAAAAACTGATGACTGAATCTCCTTTCTCTCTCGCATCTTCGTCTGTTTATATATTGTAGGCCTAGACCCCTCGAATAACCGCGAACTTTCTACAGATCTCCAAAGCAATCCGCGCATGTCCGTTCTTGCACGAAGCTAAACGTCTAGACACGAAGTCGCCAGCATTTCATTTACAAACATATGATTGGTCTACTTAATTCAAGAAAATTCTAAATGTTACCTTAAATGAATAACAAAATATTAGTTTAAACTTCGAAACAATAATATAAATATGGAAATATAGATAATAGAAATGAAAACTTAAACACAACACGACATGTTGTCGTTTACAAAATATTTACACGACATTTACATAACAAAACATAAGTTTAACATTACATAAAGTAAACAAATCCAGAACAACACAGATATAGCGGTTACTAACTACGATATAGCTTACTCATGGGTTCTTTTAAAGAGAAAGTTACACAATGGGTTGTCTGTATCACAAAAATCGAAACCCAATGTTTAGTGTTTGATGTAAGCAAACTTACTGCTGAGACATTAGGGGACCAATGTTATATTTTTACTGATAAATTTGTTATTTTCTATGGATCATTAGGCTAGTCTATATCAGTTTGATATCATCAGGCTGTATATATCTGTTAAATGTTATTAGGCTGGTCTGTATCTGTTTAATATCATCAGGCTAGACTTATCTGTTTAATATCATCAGGCTAGACTGTATCTGTTCGATATCTTTAGGCTAGACTGTATCTGTTTAATATTATCAGGCTGGTCTGTATCTGTTTGATATCATCAGGCTGATCTGTATCTGTTTAATATCATCAGGCTGATTTATATCTGTTTAATATCATCAGGCTAGAATGTATCTGTTTAACATCATCAGGCTGGTCTGTATCTGTTTAATATCATCAGGCCGATCTGTATCTGTTTTATATCATCAGGCTGGTCTGTATCTGTTTAATATCATCAGGCAGGTCTATATCTGTTTAATATCATCACGCTAATCTGTATCTGTTTAATATCATCAGGCTGATCTGTATCTGTTTAATATCATCAGGCTGGTCTGTAACTGTTTAATATTATCAGGCTGGTCTGTATCTGTTTGATATCATCAGGCTGGTCTGTAACTGTTTAATATCATCAGGCTGATCTGTATCTGTTTAATATCATCAGGCTGGTCTGTAACTGTTTAATATCATCAGGCTGGTCTGTATTTGTTTTTCTGCATTAATTCTAAATTCAACTGTTGACTTTACGTAACATGAAAATTTTATTGTGTGCATAATTAATTAGGTTTCCGATTTACGTAAATTTTAATCACCGAGTAACGCGTATCCAACAATGTAATGTGAGTATTGTGAAAACTGTAATAATTTATCTTGAAAAATAGTTTATGCTGTGTCTATTAGTAGGTCAAAAGTGGGACACAAGGATACGGACGATGTCTCACCCGTATTATTTGTACACGGTCTAATGTTTTATTCTCACCCGTATTATTTGTATACGGCCTAATGTTTTATTCTCACCCGTATTATTTCTATACGGTCTAATGTTTTATTCTCACCCGTATTATTTCTATACGGTCTAATGTTTTATTCTCACCCGTATTATTTCTATACGGTCTAATGTTTTATTCTCACCCGTATTATTTCTATACGGTCTAATGTTTTAGTTATTTATATCCAAGTGTGAATATAAACAGGAAGGTAATTCAGTAATTATAGCTTCCATTTGTAAAGATGAGAAATTGAACATTACTGTATGAAATTCATCACTTTGTTCCTTACAATTACGTACCCCCCAAGTACAGTGGTAAGTTTACGGATTGACAATGCTAATATAAGGGGTGCGATTCCCCTCGGTGAACTCCGCAGATAGCTCACTGCACAACAAAGTTTTTACTTCATGAACACCGTTGGTGTTCCTTACAGATGTTTGGCTGCTGATCACGAAAATCACATCTAAATTTGCCCATCACGTACCGTTTCATCGAAATCTTCAGTTTAACCAGGACATTACTACAATGGAAAAACGATATCAGGGCAACTGTAATCCGTCAGTGTTTGCTGACCACTGTTGGACACTGCAACGTGATGCACCGGACATTGAATACAAACGAAAATCAGGAGCAAAACACTTTTAATTATGGTGAACTTAATAGCGCATTAGAAACATAAACGCAATTAAATACGTTATTCCTTCGTGATGGAGCAAAACCAAAACTATATTTGTGCATATCCACCAGGTACCTGTCACAATCAGCAAAATCTTTTAAAACAATTGTTGTGCGGTGATCGCCTAATATGGCTTTGCTATAAGAAAATTCACACACCTTCCTTAAAAATTAGTCTAATCAAAAAGAAATGGTTCTATTTCAATAAAATAATTATGAAACATTGTCAGCAGAATACATGAGACTGAAAATTATTAGAAAATACAAACATCATACTGACACGCAAAATCAATTTTGTCTGAACACAGAACCAAAACTATGACGACTCAGTTCACGCGAAGAAAAACTTTTGTCCACAATTAAAAACATTGTTATAAAACTTCTTGCACATTTACAAAAATCAGAGACATATCGGTGGTCGAAGTCATTCAAGACATAATGTCTCATAAAGTATGCATTTTAAACTTTATCAAAGTAACGCTATTGCAACACATAACCACACTATTTATGAATACAAATGCAACATCAGGAGTTAATTTGTTTTAAGGCGAGAGTCAGTGATCAAGGAGGTGCAAACATTGCTCTAGATCACAGTAAAGGGTGAACTGTGTACAGGGTTAACTGTGTACAGGGTCAACTGTGTACAGGGTTAACTGTGTACAGGATTAACTCTGTACGACAAAATTCCAATGAAAATACAGACAAAATTCATCAGCTCTCGGGCTTGCAAACTGACATGGAAGTTGTGGAAAACTGTTTGAAATTGAAAAATTAAAGTATTTACTTTGAACTTGGAATGATAAATGAACTCTTGGCATGACATAAAATATTTGAAAAAAAACAGTGGAATTAGAATTAAACTTTTGTGTGGACTAGTGACAGTAGTTTTTGAAAAACCAGTTACTTATAAACAACTTAATCCAAATTTATAGAAATAATTTTATTTCGCAAATCAAACAACTTCTATACGAGCATATAAAACAAGTAAAGTCGCATGAAATTCATTGATATCGAGGATAAAGAGATTTCAAGAAAGCTTTTTGTTTGTTTTGGAATTTCGCACAAAGCTACTCGAGGGCTGTCTGTGCTAGCCGTCCCTAATTTAGTAGTGAAGACTAGAGGGAAGGCAGCTAGTTATCATCACCCACTGCCAACTCTTGGGCTACTCTTTTTACAACGAATAGTGAGATTGACCATAACATTATAACGCTCCCATGGCTGAATGGTAGAGCATGTTTAGTGCGATCGGAATTCGAACCCGCGGCCCTAAGATTACGAGTCGAAACGTGAGTGATTACTTCACAGATTAATTATAGGGATTTCTCGCATCTCTAGGAAAGAGAGTTTATAACTGACGGTCGGTTGTCGTTAGAATACAATGTATTTACCTTTTTCACCACATGAATAAAATTACCGTATTTTCCTGTTAAATTATTCTTTGGCCCTAATAAGGCAGTGTAGTAGTAACAATAACACTGTGTAACACAAATTGTCTTCATGCGTAGTATGTGTTATTTGTTAATGTTATAAAAGTACAGAAAATGGCTTTTATTCCCTTCAAACTTTGCTTTTGTGACCTGGATAATGAAATTTAAAAATTAACCTATTTTCTACGTAAAAACAAATTTGCACATTTTCATTTACATAAGGTCTGAATAAAACAGCATATCAATCAAGATTTACCTGTATTTATACGAAAGTTATACAAAAATGTTTAGAAGTGAGTAGTTTTTCGAGATTTGCGACTGTAATGTAAATCACTTTCATGTATCAGCCCCCAAATATAGTCTCACACTGTGTCTTCGTTACACGCTTCCAGGTCACAAAACCAAAGTTTGAAGAGAAAAATATGTCTTTTCCATTGACTTTAGTCGTAAGCAATTGGGAAATAACACTTTCTGTCTATGAAGAAGACAAACTAAAAAATTCCTTACACAGTGTAATTTTTACAAGGCTGTGATTCTTTAGAAAGCAGTTTACGTGTCTATTTCTTGATTTTCAACCATAATGACTCTGAAGTTATTTTTGCTAACCGTCCAGTATAAAGAAAGGGCAGCTTGTCAACACTGTTACCCGCCAACTTATGTGCTACTCTTTCACCAACTTTATAACAACCACACGACTGAAAGGAAGATAATGCTTAATAATTGAGATTCGAACCCACAGACTGAGACACAAACGTCCTGACCACCAGACTAGACGGTGTGAATATTTGATGTTGTCTTTAATTCTAGTAAACAATATGCATATGCTCACCTTGAATACAGAATAATCAACTTTTCCTTGGAGATATATAAACATAGTCATACACGACCCACATTATTCAAGACAGAAACTGTTTAAGTTAACTATTCAGCTGTATGGGTTTGGCCGATTAATCGGCATTCGGTTAAACGAAATTACTTTGAGCTTTGCAGTATGTATGTAGACATCATCTACTGAAAAGCTTATGAGTAAAACTAGTATAGTATATTGTTGAATGACTAACCAAAGTAACAGAATTTAACTAAAACAATTTTATCTGTATCTCCAATATGCACCTGACTTTATCAGTCTCAAAGCACTTCCTTAATCTCCAAATTTTCAGTAAAAACTCCAAAGGAAAATGAAATTTTATCGTGAACAGAAGTGCACGTGTCTTCTGAAAGACATTTAAATAACACTCTTGAATCTTTTCACTATATTCTAGGTCAGAAAATAGAAAACATAGTGCGTATATTCTGACTCAAATTGTCAACTTTTTCGGCTGTACAAAGGACAAAATGTTTGGTAGTAATAAACGTTTGTTTTTCTTAAGATGATATATGTGTTAAACGACTAAAAGAGTATCACTTGAAAGTTTTTGAACATTGGCTCTATAACGTTAGTGAGAGTAAGCTTCGTTTTAGGCTAATTTAATATATAAACCTAACGTAAGGCTTAACTGAAACGCTACTTGGTAAATTCTATTTTATTTTTGGCTACAACTCAGTGCAATAAAACTTCTATATTAAACTAGTTTCTGTTATATCACAGAAGTTATCAATAAAACAATAAATAAATTCAGATAAAGTGAATGTTAGGCATTCAACATAAACACCATTGTTGACCTGAGAACAACGAAGTGATAGTTTTGTTGCTATGCGACGATGTATATCGAATAAGTATTTTATAATTAGTGATAAACAGAGTGTATGACAATACGTCAACAGCACTGTATCTGCTATAATATCCACGAGGCATTTCGCTTGATACCAGAACTCTTCAGGCTTGTTACGATGCAAGAGAAAACGTAATGTCTGACACGCTACATAAATTTCCAAAGTGCTCAAAAAATGACTATAGTTATATGAAACTAATTAATTAGGAAGTGCTTTCAACGTTTCAGTAAATTTTTAGAAACAATTTACTCTACATATGAAGTTGCTTTAAAAGCTGAAATGTAAACATGGAAACACCATGGAATGTTTTTAAATGCTTCGTTTAATTATTAATAACGATGATTAATTCCAGATAAAGTTCATCTCAGTAATTCGTAGACAAATTTTTTTTCTTGACGTGTTCTACCTCGACACAAAGTGCTGTGTATAATTATTTGTATTCTTAATAATAGAATGAAAGGAATGACTACATGAAGTCATGTTCTGGTAACGTTATAAGTTACGCTTCACTTCACACGCTCTCTTGTAAAGAATATAAATAATTTCAAGATATTTGAAGCTTTGGAAGGTTCACGCTCGTGCCCTATTTATTGGTACCTAACTCCACCTTTCTAACTCACATGGACTCCGATAAGAGCGGGAATATTTTCGCCAGCTTTAAATCGTGCCTTGGTGTTAACGTAGACAAAATACACCAGATAACATCGTGTAGGAACGAGTGAGTCGGGAACGAATCTAATACAGGAAGTGTTTTCAGCAAGAATGATAACATCCGATTTGGTCGTACACTGCTCTATCGTTAGGAGCAACTCAATGATCTAGAATCTTTCGCTACTCCTTCTAGAGAATATACATCCTTGTGCAAATTAATTGAAACAATTGGTTATCTTACAATATTTTCAGCATGGCGGCCTGTGTAGGCTCGCTGATTTCCTTTAATAGTCATTTTTCTTTTACACAGACAGCGTCATTAGCTGTGTTTTGCAGTACGGTTGATCTATTTTTATTTTATGATATATGACGAAATTTTGAGGAACATTACGTGATTCGAAATTGCGTTAGAAGGACAAGGAGACCAGTCAGAAAATAACTTTTTACCAAGCTTAATGAAGAAAAAACGGTATTAATGAGGTCTGAAATACAAGAACTGGACTCAAGAACAATGGAGGAAGGTGTTATTCAGTGACGAGACTCATTTCTTTGTACAGGGTCAAAGAAAGCTGCATGTTCGCAGATCTCTAGGTGAGAAACTTCAAGAATCTCACATCAATCACTTTGTAAAACTTCCCTTGAAGAAGATGTTTTTGGGCTTTTTCAGTTATTATGGCATCGAAGGCTTACATACAGTAGAAGGTATGATGTGAGGACCACAGTACATCGAAGTTTTGCAGATAAGAGTATTACAGAATTGAAAAAGAGATTTCCAGATGGATCTGGCATTTTTCAGCAAGATCTGGCTCCGTGCCACACATCGAAACTTGTGAAGAATTTTATGAGTACAACGCGAATAAAGGTGCTGAACTGGCCTGGAAACTCTCTGGACTTAAATCCCATTGAAAATCTTTGGGCGACTTGTAAAGAAAGACTTCGGAGAAAAGGCTGTACTACGAAAGATAAGCTAATTGAGGCCATAATTGAGGTGTGGTACCGCGATCCAAAAATGAGTAAAGATTGCAGTCAACTCGTGGACTCGACACCAAAGCGGATAAACGATCTTCTGAAAAATAAAGGCGGTCATGTCATGTATTAATTTGTGAGTAATTTTGAGTTCTCAGAAATAAAACGTCAAAAATTGAAAATATCGTATTTTCAGTCTTGTTTCAATTAATTTGTACAAGGGTGTTTTTTGTCGATGTATGACCTGTCCTACAGATGTATCTACTTAAGCTTGATTGACGATGTAAAAGAAAATTCCTCCAAATAGGGAGAACTGCAATTGAAACCACAAATAAAGAGTACATTCCTTCTCCAATGGCACAGCGGTATTTCTGCAAACTTATAACGCTAAAAACCTGGTTTCGATACCCATAGTGGACAGAGCAAAAATAGCCATTGCGTTGCTTTGTGTTTAACTACAAACTCCAAATCCAGTAAAGATGGTTACACTTAGAAGAAATCCACCAACATGAAGAGAGTTTGGTCAGAAATATTCGTGACAAATAAAGAGAATTATGTTAAAAAGAACCACACAAAATGGAAACGATTACAATAAATTAATGAGGGTTTAAAGTTCAAAGTCACATTCAAAGTTACGTCATTTAATGCTCAGTTTCTTCATTCAGCTATTTTTAGTTAATATTAAATATTAGTTGTACACTGAAAGAACTCAAAAATTAACTGGAAGGAAACAGTAAAAAGTCAAGTTAAGAAAACACTTGTTTTTGTAGAAATAAATCTTACAATATTCAAAGAAGTTCACGTTGAGTTCACATATTGTCTCATATCACATTGTTACATAATGTGTCATATCACATTGTTACAAAATGTCTCGTACAACATAGTTTCACATTATATTGTTACATATTGTCTCAAGTCTGGAAAGGAATTGCCTAATGTTGATTGCATATCCATTGTCAAGACACTACGTTGCTTCTGTTTTTTGTTAGGAATATATATATATATATATATATATTTCGTTTTCTGTTAGGACTGCATGTTATTTGTTTTCTCTAAAACACCACAATGTGTTTGTTTTTTGTTAGGACTACATATTATTTATTTTCTCTTAAGACAACATATTGTATTTGTTTTTTGTTTCTCTTAGGACTACATGTTAGAGCTACATGTTTTGTTTCCTGTTATATCTGTTTTTTACAGAAATAAAGTAGCTGTGATTATTTATGTTGTTCAAGATATATTTCATACACGTGTCTTTACGTTTTTCCAGTATATATTTCACTTTCAGCGTGAACTATGGTCACTACAAACACGAGGGGTAGCCTGACACTCACTTTGCACCCTTAAAATCAATGTGTTTTTAGGGTTCTTAGGTACCTGTCCCTCTGTAATAACCTATATATGCTCGAAGATGTTAAAGTATTGATAACTTATTTCACTCTGCTTGAAGGGAATTAGCCTTCGCTAAAGGAAGTTTCTAATCACGTATTCACCGATGAGGTTCCCGATATAAATAAAACCTGACTGAAGAATCTAGCAGTTACCTCCCGACCCAGAGATGTGGTGTCTACAGATAGCGGTCATCTATTCTTGACTTTGTCCAGATTTCTGTACCGTTGATTTATAAGTGGTCCTACATTGTACTAATTTCATTTTAAGAAAAATGTACCAGATTTTCTCTTGCATTCTGTAACTGTGTACTGTTCTTTCATCGTACACAGAGACATGTGAAAGACACATTTTATAACTAACCAATCACTCTTTAGATCCCATACATACGTCATAAAATTACCTGATTAACTAACCAATCACTCGTTTAATCAGGTACGTATATCATGACGTAATTTGAATAAGTAACCAATCAGATTCCAGATCACATTTGACTTCCGTATGACGGACTAAATGACGTTATTTTACAACATTTGTTTGGTATTGTTGGAGATTCTTTAACCATTTCAATCAGTAGACAGTCCACAAGACGCTCAAATACTCGAGGTTTCGATGTTTAGAGAGTTATAATTTTTTTTTGGTTTTGCAGAGATGTACCTAACTTTTAAATAAAAGACTAAAATGGAACCAGTTAATTAATGGTACTCACTACCGGGATACTCTTGAAAATAATTTTGGTATTTCTAAGTTTATTTATCACTACTCATACAGTATAGTCCTAGTCCTGAAATGCCCAGAACGTTTTACAGCGGGGGAACACAGTTGGTCAATCCAGTCAATAGGTCACGACCGCTAGTTATAAATAGGAAGAGGCTTAACTTAAAAGACTGATTTACATTAGGTAACTCACTACGATATGGCCTGTGTTAGTAGGAAAGTTTCTGTTTTTGTCAGTATTTGTCACATGAATTATATTTCCGTTTCCTTCGAAGTTTCATTTTTTTTTCATTCTATCATTTCGACAATTTGTCAAGTAACGTTCGTTTTGAACATTTTCATATTTTTCACATTGTGATACAATGTTTTTCTATTGTTTCAAATACAACAGTTTTCACGTGCTTTTGACTTTCTTTTCATATGTTTAACAAAGACTATTTGAAAGATGAGTTTTCTCTTCCATTTAACTTGTGAAATTTTGCAGGTAAAATTATTTTCCTTTTACTATAACAAATATAATTATGCTAAACCTTCTATCAAATGAGCTGCTAAAAATGTACAATGAAGTTATTAACTAGGCTTAACAAAAGCAACTATTTCCAGCTTGCTTTATTTCATAAGTTAGTTGTTCTAGACGTTGTTTTGGTTCTTATTTGTTAAATTATGTTAATTTCCTTTTTTGACGTTTTCTCTTTATGTGTATGTTTGTGACAATTTTCAATTCCCGTACACAGTTTTATTTTTCATTGGTGAGTTTTAACGTCAAGTTATATAATAGACACTGCGTGTGACAGGGAACGAAGTGTTGTACTTTAGGGTTGTACACTTCCCTGCTAACCATGAAAGGGGACGTTCTATGTCGAGTATTTAACCCAATATGTTCATCAGCAGTTTATAATTTCCTGAGCGATTCAAGGTTTCTCTGATTGTCAAATAACTCTTCCATATTTATAGAACTATGTTCCGATCGCTTAAACATATAAGAGATACCTGTGATTGTCACGCACGTGTGACGCGCTAAATAGAACGAACGTGCGTGAGGCAAATAAAATCTAAATCCATAACATCGGTGTCCTAGTTGGAGGCCAAGAGTAATTATTTTAGGTTATTTTTAGTCACAACACATTGCCAGTGGATTTTACTATTAGTCTAAAGTTATGACTATTGTCTATTGTTGAGATACGGTACTGAATGTAAGTAACTATTGTTGAGATACGGTATTGAATGTAAGTACCTATTGTTGAGATACGGTATTGAATGTAAGTACCTATTGTTGAGACACCATACTGACTGCAAGTACCTATTTTCAAGATACGTTCCTAGAGGTAAATATCTATTGTTGAGACACAGTACTAAATACAAGTACCTACTGTCAAAATATGGTACGAAATGCATTTACCTGTTGTCGCGATTAAAGTGAATACACCGCCCATCCATTTAAGCGGGTGAATACATCACCTATTCTATTGAGTATGGTTAATATAACACAAATTTACTGTGATTAATACACCACCTATCCCAACTGACTAGGGTTAATACATCACGTACTCTATTGAACATGGTTAATACATCACCTATCCCAGTTTATTAGGGTTAAGACACCACCCAACCAGTTGACTAGGGTTAATGTATCACCTATCCCAGTTTATTAGGGTTAATACACCACCTAACCAGTTGACTAGGGTTAATGCATCACCTAACCAGTTGACTAGGGCTAATACACCACCTAACCAGTTGACTAGGGTTAATGCATCACCTATCCCAGTTTATTAGGGTTAATACACCACCTAACCAGTTGACTAGGGTTAATGCATCACCTATCCCAGTTTATTAGGGTTAATACACCACCTAACCAGTTGACTAGGGTTAATGAATCACTTATTTTATTGGTCAGTGTTGACGTACTTCATATTATTACGTTTATCCGATTGTTAAAGTTGAATTCTTTTTCTAACCATTTCTCCTCGATACTTACAGCATCTAACCCTGACAAGCTCAAATGATATGTTTTTAAGAATATTTTGAAATAAAATGATAAAAGAAAAAAATTCAGTTCCCAAAAGTCATTGAAATATTACCTATGGTGTGAAGAATGTAACTATGAGATTGAAAACAAATATTTTCATTTTATTACTCTAAAGGATGTTAAATTAACAAGTAGACTAAAGATTTTAATGACAAGTTAAGTGGACCATGGGCACACTTTAGACGTGAATCTTGTTGGACAATTGTGAAGAAACTGTTCTGTTAGTGAACATATTTTTGTTTCTAAACCTCGACCACAATACCTTTAATTATCGTAATTTCTTCGTGGCACATGACAAACATGTTTCTTCTTCGTGTAGACACTTGAATATATTTCGTTTTAATAAGGTTTTAATCATACTATTATACGACAATCAATCCTTCCCGGTGGGAAGCTGCACTTCAGATATATCAACCCTACCCCTGACCCAGTGGTCAGAGTCTCAGCGTTAAGTCTGACTACTTACAGCTATAAAAATCGAGTTTGAATACCGATGGTGGGAAGGGAACAGAGTGCCCATTGTGTAGCTTTGTGCTTTACAGCAAACCAAGAAACAAGTCCTTTACATATGTACGTATTATAAAAACTTCAAGGGGATATTTAAAAAGGATTTGCTTTAATTTGGGAAATAAATAAAATATATTACAATATAAATCGACCGTTAATCTACATTATTGGCTCTCTATGCCAGCTTTATGGAGGCCGCCATTGCTACCGAATATATCAAAGTTAATTTGCGATAAATCCATGAAAAAAGTGATCAGTAATTAAAGTATTATTTTTAATTCGATAATCCGATATAATGATCACGCAATGGCCCGGATGAGGCTCCTCGGAGGAGCAGTTGGCGCTTCAGCTTTTCAGTCACAAAGGTTTAAGCAGCGAAACACTTAAGCCGTGGTTAAGCAGGTTGACCCCCCAAATATTGCGGCTTAACGGCGCTCCACTGTATTCATGTTTAACTTAATATGGATTAAATATTCCAGGACGAATTAAATAGTCTAGTGTGTAAAGATAGGTATTCAACTAAGTGCTGTTATTTAACAGTCTAATGTATAAAGTTAGGTATTTCAATTAGTGCTAACTGTTATTTAACAGTATAGTGCATAAAGTAAGGTGTTCTGTTTTGTGCTAACTATTATTTAATAGTCTAGTATGTAAAGTTAGATATTCTACTTAGTGCTAATTGTTATTTAATTGTCTAGTGTGTAAAGTTAGGAATTTTACTTAGTGCTAATTGTTATTTAATAGTATAGTGTGTAACGTTAGGTATTTTACTTAATGCAAACTGTTATTGAATAGTATAGTGTATAAAGTAAGGTGTTCTACTTTGTGCTAACTATTATTTAATAGTCTAGTGTATAAGATAAGGTATTCCATTTTGTGCTAATTGTTATTTAATATACTAGTGTATAAAGTTAGGTATTCTTTTCAGTGCTAACTCGTATTTAATAGTCTAGTGTGTAAAGTAAAGTGCTCTACTTTGTACTAACTATTGTTTAATAGACTAGTGAATAAAGTTATGTATTCTATCTGGTGCTAACTTCTTTTAATAGTGTAGTGTGTAAAGTATGGTGTTCTACTTTGTACAAACTGTTATTTAATAGTCTAGTGTTTAAAGTTATGTATTCTATTTGGTGCTAACTCTCAGTTAATAATCTAGTGTATAAAGTAAGTTTTTCTACTTTGTACTAACTATTATTTAATCGACAACTGTGTAAAGTTATGTATTCTATCTGGTGCTAACTTTTATTTAATATTCTAGTGTGTAAAGTTTGGCATTCTTCTTCGTGTTTTTATTTAATAGTCTAGTGTGTAAAGCTGGGTATTCTGCTAAGTCCTAACAGTTATTTAATTGTATAGTGTGTTAAGTAAGGTGTTTTAAATTGTGCTAATTGTTATTTAATAGCCTAGTGTGTAAAGCTAGGTATTCTACTTCGTGCTGTTATTTAATAGTCTAGGGTGTAAAGTTATGTATTCTATCTAGTGAAAACTCTTATTTAAGAGTCTAGTGTGTAAAGTAAAGTGTTCTACTTTGTACTAACTATGATTTAATAGACAACTATAAAATAAAGTGCTGTTATTTAATAATCTAGTGTATAAAGTTAGGTATTTTACTTAGTGTTAACTGTTATTTAACATTATAGTGTGTAAAGTGAGGTGTTTTACTTTGTGCTAACTATTATTTATTAGTCTGGAGTATAAAGTTATGTATTCTACTCAGTGCTCATTATTATTTAATAGACTAGTGTATAAAGTTAGGTATTCTACTTAGTGCTAATTTTTATTTAATAATGTAGTGAATAAAGTTACGTATTCTTTTTGGTGCTAACTTTTTTTAATAGTGTAGTGTGTAAAGTAAGGTGTTTTACTTTGTACTAACTATTATTTAATAGTATATTGTGTAAAGTTAGGCATTTTGCTTTGTGCTAACTATGTTTTAACAGCATAGTGTGTAAAGTAAGGTGATCTACTTTGTACTAACTATTATTTAATAGTCTAATGTATAAGGTAAGGTATTCCATTTAGTGCTAATTGTTATTTAATATACTAGTGTATAAAGTTAGATATTCTTTTCAGTGCTAACTATTATTTGATAGTATAGTGTGTAAAGGTAGGTATTTTACTTAGTGCTAACAATTATTTAATAGTATAGTGTGTAACGTTAGGTATTCTTTTTAGTGCTGTTAGTTAATAATCTAGTGTATAAAGTTAGGTATTTTACTCAGTACTAACTGTTATTTAACAGTATAGTGTGTAAAGTAAGGTGTTTTACTTTGTGCTAACTATTATTTAATAGACTAGTGTATAAAGTTAGGTATTCTACTTAGTGCTAATTTTTATTTAACAGTGTAGTGTGTAAAATTAGGTATTTTACTTTGTGCTAACTATTATTTAATAGTATAGTGTGAAAGTAAGGTGTTCTACGTTGTTTTAATTATTATTTAACAGTATAGTGTGTAAAGTAAGGTGTTTTACTTTGTGCTAACTATTATTTTATAGTATAGTGAATAAAGTTAGGTTTTTTACTCAGTGCTAATTGTTATTTAGTAGACTAGTTTATAAAGTTAGGTATTCTACTCAGTGCTAATTTTTATTTAATAGTCTGGTGTGTAAAGTTATATATTATATCTGTTTCTAACTTTTATTGAATAGTCTGATGTGTAAAGTAAAGTGTTCTACTTTGTGCTAACTGTTATTTAATAGTTTAGTGTTTAAAGTCAGGTAATTTACTTAGTGCTAACTGTTATTTAATAGTATAGTATTTAAAGTAAGGTGTTCTACTTTGTGCTAACTATTATTTAATAGTCTTGTGTGTAAAGTAAGGTGTTCTACTTTGTACTAACTATTATTTAACAGACTAGTGTGTAAAGCTAGGTATTCTTCTTGGTTCTAACTGTTACTTTACTGACTATCTTTGATTCATCATGACTTCATTCTTATACGCTTTGATCATAGGAGAGTCGTTATCAAATACACTGTTTACAATCAACGTAATCTATCAGTAATCATATTGAAAAATAAACTGTGTGATGTGGCAGCAAATCGTGTAATAACAGCTTCGATTGGACTTACAAAGACTTGTGAGACCTCACACTAGGATGGTCAGTAGTTAGTTATCTTCAACCATGAAAGGAAATTAAAGACTGACAAACTTTATTAGAGCTTGATGCACAAGAGAAACGCAGTTAATGTTTGTAAGAGTAATGTGTTCAGATCAGCTGTATTTCAGAGAACAAGGGATTCAGAGGGATTTAAATGCGTTACACATATTACCTATGATAATCATCTGTGATAACCATCCAGCTCACGGTTTTTCAATTTTAAATAACCTTTAACCATCATAGTTTGTGGCGTTTTAATATTCCGTTTTTTCAAAAAAATGTATTTTATCTTTTTTTGAACACATTTAAATTTACATCTGGTACTTTTATAATAGGTATAGTGGCAAACAAAACAAGCTGGAAAATAACCATTGGAAATAATTCATAATGGAAATAACAACATGATTTGTTCAACACTGATGTGTTTGTTATATAAAGATATTGTGTCACAATTTGACCAAATTATTATAACGTGATTGTAAGGATGGTTGCGTGGTGGAGCCACTTGTTCATTCCACTGTCTCCATCTTGTTTTTCCCATTTATTTTTAGTGGCGCGAACGGAGCTCTTGTGAGGCACGTGCTTGGAATGCAATAATATTTATTATACTGTTCTCAATGACGTTCACAGACCAATAACACACACCACTTTAAAATATCTCAGATGAATTTGAATGTGAGCAGGAAAGCGCATGCGCCATTTTTAAGTAAATAGTCAGTCTTTCCATATATTGAGATTACTTTTCACAAATCTGTTTTAAACGAGACAATAATTGACACGTTGAAATTATGAATTTTCGCTTTTTATGGTTTTTATTCGTTTTTCAAACAGAAAGGTGCAATCTCTGTTATCTGTCATCACTCAGGTAATTCTGTAATGTCTAGAGAACACTGACAATTCGTAAAACAAATTGAGTTCAAACCAAGTTCTTAGAGAACAAGTAACATCAAGATGTTACATGGTATTGTTTTATTAGAAACTAGATATAAAACAATGAGGTCACTGAAACTGTTTGCCTTATGTGTTTCTTCAAGGTGATGACAGAAGTAAGTAGGCAGGTAACAAGGTGTTATAAACGTAGGTCCGAAACAAGGGACGAGTGAGTGACTTTCACACGCTAGTGAGAATGGTAGATCCGAAACAAGGGACGAATGGGTAAATTTTCATAATTTTATTGAAAGCAGTAAACTTATGAACAACAGACAAATGACGAAAGTTTCACAGTACAAATAAGTTGATAATAAACGCACTTTAGTTGTTTATAACTATTACGTACAAGTATAATAAACGCACTTTAATTGTTTATAACTATTATGTACAAGTATAATGAACGCACTTTAGTAGTTTATAACTATTATGTACAAGTATAATAAACGCACGTTAGCTGCTTGTATTTTATATGCACAAGTATAATGAATTTTTTATTGAAAGTAATCAGAACAATCACACCAAAACTAACACATCTAAACTGTCACACCTGGACTATCACATCAGAACTATTACAGCAGGACTATCTTTATGAGAACCATCACATAAGGACCATCTTCACTAATCATCTCTAATTTATCAGTGAAAGGAAGGCAGCTAGTTATCATCATCCACCGCCAACACTTTGGTTATTCTTTTACCAACAAATAGTGGGATTAACAGTCAAATTATAACGCTCCCACGACTCTGAGGGTGAGCATGTTTGGTGAGACAGGGTTTGATCCCCTGACCCGCAGTTTGCTAGTCAAGTGTCCTGACCACCGGGCCATGCCAGGCCCAATAACAAATTCAATGAAGAAAACAAATCGCACAAACTCGCACTTACTAATAGTTGTCTTACTATATTATGGCAACACGAACATGGTAATAGAAGTCTTATCATATCATGGTAACACAGAAGCATTAATAAGTGTATAACCATAATGGTTATGTAGCAAAACCATCATAAACATTTGAAAACATTTATATAAAAAGATACAGTATAAACAGCAAAGTTAATTTTATTCAAAACTGACAACGAAAGTCAAAGGTCATCTAACAAAGTTGTGTTTATACTGACAACTACAATAATGGAAATATCTACAAGTATCAATGATATAGAACTTAAACAGTCGAAACAGGAAGTAACGTAAACATCAAGATGAAATAACATAACAATATCCCATTACACATTTACGAACACACCAGAAAATCCCATCAAGTATTTTGCAGTTAACCCAACATTAACAGAATCAATAATTATTCGTAAACTAAAACCTAATTTTTATCAAAATACAGATGTCACCCTACATATTTTCTAAATTGTAACAAGATGTTAGCACAGTGTTTTACACAATAGATGACAGTTAAACGCATGAGTGGTCGAAAATTGTAATAAAGTAACAAAAGATAAACCAAACATTTCCTTCAAGAGTTGTATATCTGGACTTGTGTTTTAATATATATAGTGAAGTTTCTCTCGTTCAAACAAGCCTTTTATATTTGTTAACACAGTATAATTAACTTTACAATTATACTTGTCGTAAGACAAGGCTTGATACATATTAGGCTTAGTAAATTTTTAAACACTCGGTTCAATCTTTATATGGCCCCTTAGTGATTTTAAAAAAAATTAGAAATGTCTATAGCAGGGGTGGGCAACTTCATGGTCATTGGCCGTATTTAGCCAGTTGGTAGCATAATTGTGGTCAGCTTGAGTTTAAGAATAAACTTTTTCCATAATTTATTTTTTATCGCAAATTTGGCAGTTAGCAATTGCACTGCCTCACGTGATCGTTAATGTCGCTCGCTTCATTACTGCCACTGACTCCGCCCATTTTGTAACGTCAGTCTGGTTTAGATGTTTGTTATCCAGTGTGCTTTGTTTTGCATGTGGTTGCAAATATATTTTTTGTGCAACTTTCAAGTGTTTAAACATATTTTGTTTTTAATCACATAATATAGATAAATGTATAATTCGAAAACGAAAGAACCCAGATGATGGTGAACACTTAAAAAATAAATACAGAATAACTGATTTTGGTTTTTCTGTCAAAAAGAAAATGGCGCGTGACTGGAAAAACGTGAAACGAGAATTTAGTGAAAGTTGGAAGCTAAAATTAAAAGTGATTGAAGCAAATAATAAACCAGTGTGTCTTTTGTGCAACAAAGTCTTCAGGAATAATAAAGAATACAACCTTAAACAACACTTCAATAATTTTCACAACGAATTTAATGTAAAATTTTCAGTTGATAGCAAAAATTGTATGAATGAAATTAGCACTTTGAAAGAACAACTTCATGAACAAAAGGGAGGCCTAAATAGATTTTTATCATCGATGGAACTAGTTTCGTTAACTAGCTGTAAAGTAGCTTGGATTCTAGCTCAAGAAAAGAAATCATTTTCTGATGCTGAACTAGTAAAAGAAATATTGATTGTAATCATTGAAACTCTGTTAGAGAATTATGATTCAAAAATAAAATATGATAGTTTTCAAAAGGTATATAATTTACAATTAAATCGAAGAACAATTGTCCGCAGAATGCTAGAGTTAGCGAAAAACAGAAAATCAGTTGTTTGAACAACTAAAAGACTGTGCATTTTTCTTTACTGTTGAGTGAGCAGATGTTAATAATACTGGACAGCTGATATTTTGGGTTCCATATATAACTTCAGATCTTCAAGTGAAGGAAGAAATCTTGGCCTTTGTGGATTACGTGATCGAACGTGTGGAAAAAAAATATCTTTGATAAATTTCTTGAAATATGAAAAAATTCAATCTGGAACAAATTAGGATGTGTTTCTCTTTTCAAGCAGTATTTAATTGAAAATAATATGAATTACACCCTGCCATCTTTCTATTGTATTTTACATCAGGAAAATTTATGTACTCAAAGATTTGGAACTGATGAATTGAAAAATTTGATGGACATTGTTGTAAAAATTGTGAATTATATTAGAAGTGGATGCTCTCTCATTTATCGACAGCTTGTTGAGTCTTTGAAGAAAATTAGTGACTGTACTTTTGATGATTTTACTGATTTTGCAAACGTAAGATGGTTAAATAGAGGAAAATCTTGGAATGATTTACTTCCTTACTTCCTCAAATCAGTGACTATCTTGTTGAAAAAGGTGAGATTGAAAAAATTTCTGAAAATGAAACTTTGTCATGACAGTGTGATTTGTACTATCTGTGGGACATAATAGCTCACTGAATAATTTGAATACGAAGCTTCAGGAAAAAGGTAAAATAATAAGCGAGCATTTAGTCTATTCATGAATTTCAGTTAAAGCTGAACCTCCTTCCTGAACAATTACAAAAGAATAATTTCACACGTTTTGCAAAGTTGAATAGTTTTCGAGAACATAATAATGACTATGATTTCTTTGATGCTAAAGATGATCTCTGTGTAAACTGGATGAAAATTCTATCTTAAAATTTTGAATCATCTTACTTCACATTTAAAAACTGATATTTGAATTTTCGCATGATCCATTTCAATTTGACTTAGAAAATTTCATCTTTCTTGCCTTTGGATAAGTGTGAATTTCAAGACGAGATTTTTACCTTGCAAAGTGTAGAACACATAAAAGGTAAACAAAAATGTTATATCAGAGAGATGTGATTTACTTTTCTGATAAATGAGAGTCTTCCAAATTTAAAAATAGCAATTTCAAAATTATTTTCCATGTTTGGATTCACATGAGTCTGTGAATCAACATTTTCTACACTAGATTTTCTCAAGTCTAGGTACGGATCTCAGCTTACTGACAAAAATTTAGAGGCAGAGCTAAGACGCTCATTGAGCATAGATATTAAATCAAGTTTCACGAAACTTGCTGATGAAACCCCATCGATTTTCAGAATGAAGATTAGTTGAAATGCAATTATTTTGGTGAAACTAACATCTTTCTTATTTTTATTAATAGTGTGGCCAGCATTGTTTTCATTAGCCACAATTGTGGCCACTATGAAAAATCAATTGTCCATCCCTGGTCTATAACAATAATATTCTAACCACACTATATTTGTCATATCCATGACCATCATTCAGTGCAGAGTTGTTCAACATTTCTAAAAACAAAATGAGGAGATGTTAATGTTTTATGAATTACGAAAGTTATTGAAGGAAATACGTTAAAAACTGTATTTAGAAAAAGTATGGAAATTAAATATGAATTAAATAATATTTCATTAAACAAGATAATTTAACGTTTGTTTGTTTAAGATTAAGCACAAAGCTAACAATGGGCTATCTGTGCTCTGCCCACCACGGGTATCGAAACCAGATTTCTAACAGTGTGAGTCCGCAGACATTCCGCTGTGTTACTGCTGGGGAGCGTCATTTAAAGAACCTTTCACACAGCAATACCACAGTTATATGGAGCACCATCAACTAATCTTTCACACAGTAATATTGCAGTTATATGAAGCACCATCAAAGAACCTTTCACACAGCAATATCGCAGTTATATGGAGCACCATCAAAGAATCTTTCACACAGTAATATCGCAGTTATATGGGGCACCATCAAATAATCTTTCACACAGTAATACCACAGTTATATGAAGCACCATCAAAGAATATTTCACACAGTAATATTGCAGTTATACGGAGCACCATCAAATAATCTTTCACACAGTAATACCACAGTTATATGGAGCACCGTCAAAGAACCTTTCACACAGTAATACCACAGTTATATGGAGCACCATCAAAGAACCTTTCACACAGTAATACCGCAGTTATATGGAGCACCATCAAAGAACCTTTCACACAGTAATACCACAGTTATATGGAGCACCATCAATATTTTAATAACCGTTTCAAATCGTATCAATGTGTGATAGCCTCAGTTATAAATGATTTTTTATTTCACAACAAACTATTCATCAGCTTAGAAATAGAGACCATTAAAACAGGGTGATTTTCCCAGCTTTTTCTGATTATATCCTGTGTGGATTTAAGAATGAAGAAGAAATACGTGTATTTTGAACACATCAATAAAAAACAAACAACACATAATGTTCCACACAAAGTAAGGTCATAATTCTGTAAAGTTCCCAAATCTGAACATGAAGGAAAAAAAACTGTCAGATTTAAAAAGATGAAACTTGTTTTCAGCACAGGATAGAAGATAAAAGCATGACGTTGTTAAAATGCATCAAGAAAAGTGTGGAGAATTGAATTCGAAACATATAATCAGTGTTCAAAATACAAATAAACAGTATCTTTTAGACGTAATATTCGACAATCAGAAACCAATAAACCAAGAGAAATGAACAAACCACCCAAGAAAACATGAAATCACATAATTTTCTGAATCAGTGTTATTGGAAGGTATAACTAAACCATGAACCAGTTTTAAATTTTTTACAACAAAAATATGTAATTATGAAGCATGTTACACTCATGAACCTTATATAATAAAATACAATTGCTGAGAAAATTTCTATATAGGAGAAACAAATAGGAAAATAATTGCCACATATATGAATCATAAAAATTTAGGTTAACTGAACCTAAGCTAATATATGATTCAAAACAACACAATATTACGCTAATATATAGGTAAAATATTTTATGTCGAAAATAAAGAAAATGGTTTTATTTATTTTGAGTTTCGCGTAAAGCTACACGAGGGCTATCTTCGCTAGTTGTCCTTAATGTAGCAGTGCCAGACTAGAGGGAAGGAAGCTAGTCATTATCACCCACCACCAACTCTTGGGCTATTCTTTTACCAACGAATAGTGAGATTGAAAGTCACATTATAACGCCCATACGACTGAAAGGGTGAGCATGATATAACGGGGATTCGAACCCGCAATCCTCAGATTGCGAGTCGACCGCCATAACTACTTGGCCATGCTGGGCCTACGAAAGACAAAATTCGTTAACACAAACGATTAAAACATAGAAGAAAACAAATGAGTTTGTTGGTAATTAAGAAAGAACGAGACTGTACTATGGGCTATCTGTGCTCTGCCCGCCACCAAAAGCCCGTTTCTAATCTTCATTGCCTGCTGACATATCGGTGTGTCACTGGAGGGAAAAACGTACGGATCTAGTTTCACCCCAAATAAGAGATTTGATAAGATGTGTATGTTACGCATATGAGGTTTGAATGTTTCACCGTTAGAGATAAAACGTTCTACTGATATGAATATAACATCCTAGCTTTGGGCAAAATTAAAAACAAACCGTTAGGATTTTCAAATTAAATTGAAATTAGAACTAACAACAAGAATCTGGTTTATTCAACAAAGCAATGTTTGATTTACATAGAAATTAGTAAACCATTGTCCAAATTACTGTGCGGCTTACGTAAATTTAAGTCTCTCTCTATGCATATATACAACCTTTTCAAGGTATCTCATGTTATAATAAGGAAACCCCTCGCTAGTACAGCGGTATGTTTCCGCCTTATGATTGAGTTGTTTCAGATTAGACTTGAAATTAAAAGAGTCTATGATGAATGAGCTGGCTGATGTTACATATTTGGAGAATGCTCATGCTATGTATTTACGAAGATTGTAATTAAACGATTCATATGTTGACATTATTAGTCGTAATGGACAATCTGGTATATGAGGTTTGGGGATGCCGTATATTTGTGGTGTGCGTGAGTCGGTTTTATGAAGGTAGGAATAAAGTGTTTGTGAAATTGTGTTGGCGTTTTTCATTTGTAGTAGTAATTTGTTCAGTTGCGTCTCATGTGTCTTTGTTGGATTTGTGTGTATTGGTTTAAATTTGTTCGTGTCTGATAGGATGTTATTAATGTTTTGTATGTATTCATTCGTGTTCATTATTACTACAGCATTACCTTTATCTGCTTTTAGAATTTTTATGTTTTTTTCTTGTTTTAGGTTTTTAATGGAATTAATGTCTCTTTTTGTAAGGTTGTTTTTAACTTTCTGTTTTATAAAATTATGTTGAAGGTTTTCTGAGAAAAATCTTTGAAAAATCGTTTAAGATGTTGTTTTTAGGTGTTTCTGGAAAATATAAATTTTTAATTTTACCTGGGAAGTTTGGCTGTTAGATGTCAATAAAATTATCTAACTTGTCTGCTGGTTTTTTGTTATTTCCTTGTTTTTGTTTTCTGTGAAAAGTATCACATGTCTCCTGGCTAGATCTTCTAAACGTGTTTTAATTTCTAAGGTTGGGATACCTAGATGTTATTGCGAAGTTGAGTCCTTTGTTAAGTAGATGTATCTGGTCTGTGTTTTATTGTCGGTCGGATCTGTTAATTATGAGGTTAGTCAACGGTTTGTTGTGTTGATGTCTTTTCTGTTGTTTACATCTTAGTTTTTCTAGTTTTTTGTTGTGGCAGATCTTTTTGTCTCTGTCATTCCTAGTGTTGATTTGGTTTATGTTTCGTTGTTTAAGTCTGTTAATCCCTGGTTTAATTCAGCATGCCGGATGATGGCCCAGGCTCATTTTGTGTTTTTGAAAGTCATGTTATTCTAATAAGTATTATTAGTGTAATGTTCTGTTGATCAGTCATGAAAAACAACAACATATTGAAAACGTAGACATGAAAACCATTAAAAATGTTGTTTAGTAGCTAGTAAACTAGATAACAGGATTTAAACAATTTCATGTAATCTTAAGCTATATTTTACTTTGCTGTATCCCACCATATCACATCTAGTTAATAATATACATTCAAGTGTATTCCAGAATTTTCTTGAACTTTGTGCGATGTTTCCGTTTGACAGTGTTGTAAACAAGTTTGGTTTGAATTTCGTCTGAAGCTACAGGAAGATTATCTCGCTTGTTGTCCGTAATCTAAAAGTGAACAACAAGAGGGAGAGACTACTAGTTATCACCACCTACAATTTTACTAAAGAATATTGATATTATTCGTAACATATGGTTAAAAAACGAGTTTATTTGGTGTGACGAGTATTCGAACCCGCGACCCGCAGATTGCAATTCGAACTCCCAAACTACATTCTCATTTTATAGAAAAGGAATACATTTTTATTTGTGCTTCACCTTAGGCAAGAGTTAATCCAACTTTCAATTTTCGGTTGATCATGTTTCCCTTTTGGTTTGAGTTTACAATTACCTTAATAGGTGACATGGAGACTTGTACCAGCTGGTATGAGTTGAAGTAAAGAGAATTAGAGGCTATTGAGGGGCATCATCATGACGGTTTCCAGTTTTTCCTGAAGCCACTAACATAGAAAAACTTCGTTACATAAATGCTCATAAAATACTTTAACTTCTTAACATACACACTGTTACTTCTCCTGCAAGTTATTTACTTGAATTTTTTCTTAAACAAAAGTTTTTTGTTTGTTTTGGAATTTCGCACAAAGCTTCACGAGGGCTCTAATTTAGCAGTGTAAGATTGTAGGGAAGGTAGCTAGTCATCATCACCCACTGCCAACTCTTGGGCTATTCTTTTTACCAACGAATAGTGGGATTGAGCGTCACAATATACGCCCCCACGGCTGGGAGGGCTAGTACGTTTGACAGAAAGAACAATTTCCAGATAACGTTTAATTTTTTGGTACATTTTACTTTTTCCAACATTTCAAAAAATGTTGTACATGAAATCTTATTTAGAGTGAAATTAACAAAATTAAAAAAGAGATACTTTTATAGTAAAGAAACAAATGTTTTAATAAAGATTATTGAATGTGTAGAAAACAAAGTCATTACATTAACATAACCCCTATATATATATTACCAGTTCAGATAAGATTTTTAGACTGAGAATATCATGAGAAAAATACGAGTTTCAAGATGAAACTTGCTAAGCGTATGGGCCTTCAAGTATACGTCTCTTCATATCTGTGGACTGGAAGTAAGGTAATACGTGTATTTAGCAAATACTTGAAAGAAAAGTGCTGATGAATTATCTGTGTTATTTCGTGACATGCGTCAAGATGAAACATAATGAACTTAATTATCTGTGTTATTTTGTGACATGCGTCAAGATGAAACATAATGAACTTAATTATCTGTATTATCTCGTGACATGCATCAAGATGAAACATAATGAACTTAATTATCTGTGTTATTTCGTGACATGCGTCAAGAAGAAACATAATGAACTTAATTATCTGTGTCATTTCGTGACATGCGTCAAGATGAAACATAATGAACTTAATTATCTGTATTATCTCGTGACATACGTCAAGATCAAGCATAATAAAGACAAGTGTTTTACAGCGTCTGCCAGTATCACGTGTGAACTTTACTGCATCCATCAGGTGGATGTCCGGCATAGCCTGGTAGTTAATGTACTTGACTCGTAATCTGAGGGTCGAGGGTTTAATTCCCCGTTACACCTAACATACTCGCTCTTTCATCTGTGGGGGCTTTGAAAAGTCACGATCAATCCCACTATTCGTGGCCCAGCATGGCCAAGCGCATTAAGACTTGCGACTCGTAATCGTAAAACAATCGAACAGACGTGACCATATATTATAAAAACACTGATATAAAATGTGTTTTATGTCACTTTTGTTATAAACCATTTATTATTACATTTTGATATTATATTATATTAATTTTATCACACCAACACTCTTCCAGGACTTCACTTTGTAACAAGTACCACTTTCATTAATAATTAATTTGTTCTTCATTTTAATATTAAAAACAAATACAGCAGTACATTTAATACACATGAAAAGAAAACAAAACACCTTGAACCGCCATCTTTACATTTCTCTTGATGAGTTTTCAAGTTAAAATGTACCTAAACTGATGGTTGCGTGAAAACACTTATGATTTTGCTGAAATAGAGTGTTTTTTTTTCAAGAAATCACATGAATAATTTGCAAACTTTAAAATATTTTAAGAAATAAATTTTGGAGAAACTGGATTAATGAGAACTTACTCGAAGAATTCAGTTTCTGATAAAATAGTTTTTTTTTTTCACTGGAGAAATGACGCGGTTTTCTTTGAACTCGTAATTCATTTTGAAGTTAGTGTGGAAAATGGAAGAGACTTTGAGTTTGGCTTCAAAATAATCATAAACAAAGTAAAAATAAACATAAATATAATGGATCAATCTAAGTACTGCGCATTTTGGAAATATGTAATTATTATGTAAATGTCATGTAAATGTCGTGTTGTATTTAAATTTTCATTTCTCTTATTTATATTTCCATATTTATATTATTGTTTAAAAGTTTAAACCAATTAAAATATATGTTGTTATTCATTTAAAATAACATTTAGAAATTTCTAGAATTAGGCAGATCAATCAATTGACTATAAATGGAATGTGGCGGCCTAGTGTTTAGACGACAAGTCTCTTGCAAGAACGGACATGCGCGGATTTGTCTGGAATGTTGGGAAGCTACGCGATTGTTCGAGAAGTCTAGGCCTACAAATATATAAACAGACGAAGATGCGAGAAAGGAAGGAGAGTCATTAGTTTTTACTCGAAGAAAAGAAGAGTCAGTCATTCGTTTGAGAAAGTTCAAGTGTTTGCTGTAATTTAATTCAACTTAAATTTGTGATTGAAGTTAGATCTACAGAAGCTGTGATTTTGTCTTGTCAATCTTTGCGATTTATTCGAATTACTGGTTGTGCTGAGAGTCGTCACGTACGGACTGTTTAGGGGAGACTGGGAAAATTGGAAGGCGTCAAGTTTGAGACGTTCATCAAGAATATCGTAAAAAGAACTTCGTCATTCTCCATTCAAACTTCGGTATTTCTTCGTGGGACCAAATTCACCTCCTACACTAGAATTTTGGGATTTCTAATCAGGACTTTTGGACTTACATTCTATATCATTATATTAGTTACAGGCCAGTACCATTTTGTGTTGTAATTAATTTTGAAGGTTTAAACTTAATATCTGTCATTGTTGTTATGTAATTTATGTTATATCTGTTACATATATAATAGTTTATTCTAATAAATTATACAAGCTTTTATCTGTGTCTTTCTGTTGCGTTCATAAAACATAAAAAAACGTAAAAGAAAATTGGGGGCTCGTCCGGGATTGATCAAACAATTTAATTATAATCCAAAATTAGATTTATATTATATACAGATCGACAGATTGTATATTCAAACTTGCATTCCAACTCGAAGATTTTATAGACAAATTTAAACAAAATCCTTCTATCGAATCGATCAGTGAATTAAAAAAATCTGAATTGCTTGATGTTGGCAAACATTTTAATTTCGAAGTGAAGCAAGCAATGAAGAAAGCAGATATAAAACGAATTATTGTTGAACATTTGGTCAGCCAAAAAGTTTTACCTCAAAAAGTTGCACAACAAATGGCCGCCGCTCATTTTGACCCAGATTTTGAATTAAAAAGAATGGAAATGGAAATGAAATTTCGTTTAGAAATTGAAAGCAAACGTCTTGAGACAGAAAAAGAAATCAAACGACTTGAGGCAGAACAGGAAAACAGACGCCTTGTTCTTGAGGCAGAACAAGAAAACAAACGCCTTGATGTCAAAATACAAATAGAACGCATTAAAACTGATAAGGAAATAAGTATAAGAAAGGCACAGACAGAAGAAAAGGTTGTCCAAATGCGGTTGGATAATTTTATGCTTCCAAACAAATTCGTTTAGTGCCTCCATTCAATGAGAAGGCTGTAGATAAATATTTTAAACAATTTGAAAAATTGGCCCTTAGGCTAAAATGGCCTACCAAATATTGGACAGCATAACTTTAGAGTGTTCTTAAGGGTAAAGCCCAGGAAGTATTTTCCAAACTCACGGCCGAGCAAAGTTATGATTACGAGCACCAGAGGCATACAGAAAAATATTTCGTGGTTACAAAAAGTTTGACAGCCAAACTTATGTTGAATTTGCTCGTTAAAAAGAAACTCTGTTCGACAGGTGGTGTGATTCCAAAGAAATCAAAGATAATTATACAAAACTCAGAGAACTCATGTTAGTTGAAGAATTTAAAAGATGTATTCCCGTAAAGCTCAAAACTTACACTGATGAACAAAAAGCTTCCAAAATTCATGGTGCTGCTGTCTTGGCAGACGAGTATGCTTTGACTCACAAAAATTTGTCATACAAAAGCAAAACAAATCACACAGCAAAGAAATCCAATGACTCATTCAAGCATTAATCAAATGTCGACAAAGACAAAAAAGAGCAAACTTCTGATTCTCAAACAAAGACTTCATCTCATTCTCAAAGCTCGTCATCTACCAAAAAGGTGTCATTCTCATCCAAAACATGTGCTTATTGTAAGAAACCTGGCCATCTGATTTCTGAGTGCTATAAGATCAAAAACAAGCCATCACCCCATAGTTTCATTTCGCCCTCGTTGGATACATCATTGGTTCCCAATGATTTTGACCCTGTCCAGTCCACTGTGAATTCTAAGCCCAATATTCTTGATATACCTGAAGATCTTGTTGAGGACAAATTTAAGCCTTTCATGACTGAAGGTTTTGTTTCTTTTGTTGGCGATTCACATCTACAACCAATTAAAATCCTGCGGGATACTGGAGCTTTTCAGAGTTTGATTTTGGAAAGTGTACTTCCGTTTTCTGAAAAGTCATCCGTTGGGGCCAATGTTCTCATTTCTGGTGTAGAAGGTGGCGTCGTTTCTATTCCTCTTCATAGATTAGATTTACATTCGGACTTAGTTTCAGGCCCAGTGACTGTGGGTATTAAATCTTCATTACCTGTTGAAGGTGTGTTTATGCTTTTGGGGAATGATTTGGCTGGTAGTAAGGTGGTACCAGAAGTTCGTGTTGTTAAAGCACCCGTTGTTAGTCCCAGTACAGAGCAACTCGTTGAAGAGTTTCCTGATGTTTTCCCCGCCTGTGCTGTTACTCGTTCTCAGACACGTTCTCAGGAGTCCAAAGAGGATTTCCCTTTATCTGATACGTTCATGTCTCACATCGATAAGATTTCTGACTCAACTTTGAGTTCTACTGATGACTCCAAGTCATTTTTTAACTCTATTCATCGTAACAAACTTGTTGAGGAACAAGACAATGATCCTGAAACTCGTTCTCTTCTACAACTGGCCGTTGAGGAAAATGAAATAGGAACTGTCCCTATTTGTTACTACTAGAAGTCAGGTGAGTTAATGAGAAAATACAGACCTCCTGACGTTGCTGCTGATGAAGAGTGGAATGTTATTCACCAAATCGTCATTCCAAAATGATATCGGAATGATATTCTTAGTCTTGCTCATGATCATGTGTTGTCAGGACACTTAAGTGTAAGAAAGACCCTAGATCGTATCCGACGACATTTTTATTGGCCAAAGATGCGCCAAGATGTTGTTGACTATTGTAAGACATGCCATTCTTGCCAACTGACTGTAAAACCAAATCAGGGGATTCCCAAAGCATCACTGCAACCTATCCCTGCCTTTGAAGAACCGTTCTCAAGGGTCATTATCGACTGAGTTGGCCCAATGCCAAAAAGCAAAGCAGGAAATGAATACCTCTTGACGATCATGTGTGCTTCTACACGTTTTCCTGAGGCTATCCCTTTGAGAAAAATCACTGCTCCCAGCATTGTCAAGGCTCTTGTCAAATTCTTTACCATGTTCGGGATTCCAAAAGTTGTACAATCAGATCAAGGTTTAAATTTTATGTACAAGCTATTTCAACAAGCCATGCATGAACTAAACATCCATCAAGTTTCATCCAGTGCATACCATCCTGAGTCACAAGGTGTCCATGGGCGTTTCCACCAAATTACTGCCACGAACACTCAAAGGATTGGGATGAGGGTGTTCCATTGTTATTGTTTGCAGTTCGTGAAGTTATTTCAGAATCTACTGGATGTAACCCTTTTGAGTTGGTTTAAAAAACAAGCAAACAAACAAACAAGGTTTTATCTGTGTCTTTCTGTTGTGTTCATAAAACATAAAAAACGTAACAGTAATAAATATTTCAAAGAGCATACTCGATTATGAGACTTACTTTTTTCAGTTATTTCTTCTTCGTTACTATGAACAAGTTTTCCAACACATTTTCACTGGTGTGTATTTTATTTTATTCTACTAATTTTACAACACATTATGTTTAACTCAATGTCATAAACAAATGGTGGGAGTTGTTACTTTAGATTAATATCTTAAGTTTCAGTTAGTTTAAAGCTAAATATCCTATTAGGTATTATGAGCAAAATTTGTAACAATGATTGTTCACAACACCAGATAATCCAGTTGTAAAAAGGTTGTTACTTCCTTAATATTTGAAATAAACATTTCATAAATAGTTTCATATCATTTCCATCTATTGAGAGACAAGAAAACTTTCAAGTGTTTTTGACGTGAAACAACTATTATCATATTTGTAATAAAGCATGGTGAGTGCTTTAGTTATATTGGTGATCCTGTAAGTTTCTACAAAACCATACAAAGACCGTAGGACACTAGACCAATGTTAAGGGGACATGTGGATAATCTTAGCTCTCCAGCTTCACCTCTGCTTACTGTATGAGCATACTATTGGTGACCACAAACCAGGGTCAGAGCAGATAATAGGAATAACTTGATGTAATTTTTAATTTGTTTTTGCAACACCACAAAAAGCAAGAAATTCATTTGTGAACAAGTTAAAGTAAGACAATACCTAAACAAAAAGTTATAACTTTGGCAACAATTCTGTAATCTACTTTTGAAAATAATACTGGTCAACAATAATACTGGACACGCTGATGTCTTTACGTGTTAATATCCACTGATATTAATGTAGCGGGGGAAAGACATCCTTGTTTAAAGAAAATGTTAAGACACCAATGAAATAAGAGTTTCTAGCATTCCACTGAGAACACAAAAATTTCACCGACAGTCCATCATGATATTGGCTTTTGCCATAAATGATATCTATTGAATTTATTAAAAATATAAATATATGTGTATACTTGTAATCGAGTGAATTACTACACATGCTCAGATAGATAAAAGTTTCGTTACTTTGTTACTTATGTTATTCAAAATAATGTAACATCATAAAAAACTAATTTATTTCCATGGAAAATTTTGAGCCATTACATTTTTATTTCTTACACCAAAACAAATATGCAAACCTAAAATTGGCGAAAATAATGCATTAAATACCAAACGTTCACAGTTTTGGCGCGTGCAAGAAAATAGCAGCGACGACTGCTTTTATAAGTTCCAGGTTTATTTTCCTTGAACACATTTTAAACTAAAAATACGTTTGTAAACCTCCGAGAAGTTCTTACAAGGAATTAGTTTGGATTCAATCTAAATCATAAATAAAATCATCCAATTTGTCCGGAACTTTAAATTTACATACCACTTTTCGATAGACGTACAGTGTCATAATAATAAAATTATTATTATGTAATAATTATTATTATTACACTAGTAACTGTAGACACATATTAAAAATAACTCCAACAAGAAAATCAACCATTGGAAACTATAATGTTTTCTACTTGAAATACAATGTCGTTTTGGATTAATCCACAGTTTAAAACTATCCCAAACCTATTAAGAGTTAGGTGAAGAATAAAGTCACGGTGATAAATGTTTTCTTCTTTTATTCTAGTTTAACTGTGATAAAGCTCTTTCAATAGCTTTAACATCGTCATTAAAAAGAATTGGAGAAATGCCAAATTTATATATTTGTATAAACATATGACAAATTGTGCAAAAATATCTTGTATTGCAAGAAAAATTTGAGTTAATACAGATAGATATACTAGTGAAATACAGTTGTATCATCACAAACATTGGATATTGAAAGTGTGTTGCTATAGTGTACTTTCACAAAATTGTTACGTGTTAGTGGAATAAATATTTCTTCCGCTTTTCTACAAATTTTAACCGAGTTGTTTTGTGGTGTGGAAGGAGACGTAAATTTGAAGAATGTTTGGTTTTTAACAACTTTCTCTCGCAGATGCCGTTTTACTGTTCTTGAGCTGCATTCTGCGTCCGTAAAAGCCTTAATCTGGTTCGACGATCGGGTGGTGACTTGACGGACAACCCGTCAAATCCTCCTGCTCAACGCCGCTGAAATTTTCTTGGGCCAACCACTTGAAAATTTTGTTCCGTATCCCTTAGAGCCTTTTACTAAATTTGCAACAGCAGTTTTACTGCGCTTAATCTCACCAGCAATGGCACGTTGAGAGAGTTTGTTTGTTTGTTTTTGTTTAGACACTTGAATATATTTTGTTTTAATAAGGTTTTAATCATACTATTATACGACAATCAATCCTTCCCGGTGGGAAGCTGCACTTCAGATATATCAACCCTACCCCTGACCCAGTGGTCAGAGTCTCAGCGTTAAGTCTGACTACTTACAGCTATAAAAATCGAGTTTGAATACCGATGGTGGGAAGGGAACAGAGTGCCCATTGTGTAGCTTCGTGCTTTACAGCAAACCAAGAAACAAGTCCTTTACATATGTACGTATTATAAAAACTTCAAGGGGATATTTAAAAAGGATTTGCTTTAATTTGGGAAATAAATAAAATGTATTACAATATAAATCGACCGTTAATCTACCTTATTCGCTCTCTATGTCAGCTTTATGAAGGCCGCCATTGCTACCGAATATATTAAAGTTAATTTGCGATAAATCCATGAAAAAAGTGATCAGTAATTAAAGTATTATTTTTAATTCGATAATCCGATATAATGATCACGGAATGGCCCGGATGAGGCTCCTCGGCTTTTCAGTCACAAAGGTTTAAGCAGCGGAACACTTAAGCCGTGGTTAAGCAGGTTGACCCCCCAAATATTGCGACTTAACGGCGCTCCACTGTATTCATGTTTAACTTAATATGGATTGAATATTCCAGGACGAATTTAATAGTCTAGTGTGTAAAGATAGGTATTCAACTAAGTGCTGTTATTTAACAGTCTAATGTATAAAGTTAGGTATTTCAATTAGTGCTAACTGTTATTTAACAGTATAGTGCATAAAGTAAAGTGTTCTGTTTTGTGCTAACTATTAGTTAATAGTCTAGTATGTAAAGTTAAGCATTTTACTTGGTGCTAATTGTTATTTAATAGTTTAGTGTGTAAAGTTAGATATTCTACTTAGTGCTAATTGTTATTTAATTGTCTAGTGTGTAAAGTTAGGAATTTTACTTAATGCTAACTGTTATTGAATAGTATAGTGTATAAAGTAAGGTGTTCTACTTTGTGCTAACTATTATTTAATAGTCTAGTGTATAAGGTAAGGTATTCCATTTTGTGCTAATTGTTATTTAATATACTAGTGTATAAAGTTAGGTATTCTTTTCAGTGCTAACTCGTATTTAATAGTCTAGTGTGTAAAGTAAAGTGCTCTACTTTGTACTAACTATTGTTTAATAGACTAGTGAATAAAGTTATGTATTCTATCTGGTGCTAACTTCTTTTAATAGTGTAGTGTGTAAAGTATGGTGTTCTACTTTGTACAAACTGTTATTTAATAGTCTAGTGTTTAAAGTTATGTATTCTATTTGGTGCTAACTCTCAGTTAATAATCTAGTGTATAAAGTAAGTTTTTCTACTTTGTACTAACTATTATTTAATCGACAACTGTGTAAAGTTATGTATTCTATCTGGTGCTAACTTTTATTTAATATTCTAGTGTGTAAAGCTGGGTATTCTGCTAAGTCCTAACAGTTATTTAATTGTATAGTGTGTTAAGTAAGGTGTTTTATATTGTGCTAATTGTTATTTAATAGCCTAGTGTGTAAAGCTAGGTATTCTACTTCGTGCTGTTATTTAATAGTCTAGGGTGTAAAGTTATGTATTCTATCTAGTGCAAACTCTTATTTAATAGTCTAGTGTGTAAAGTAAAGTGTTCTACTTTGTACTAACTATGATTTAATAGACAACTATAAAATAAAGTGCTGTTATTTAATAATCTAGTGTATAAAGTTCGGTATTTTACTTAGTGTTAACTGTTATTTAACAGTTTAGTGTGTAAAGTGAGGTGTTTTACTTTGTGTTAACTATTATTTATTAGTCTGGAGTATAAAGTTATGTATTCTACTCAGTGCTAATTATTATTTAATAGACTAGTGTATAAAGTTAGGTATTCTACTTAGTGCTAATTTTTATTTAATAATGTAGTGAATAAAGTTACGTATTCTATTTGGTGCTAACTTTTTTAATAGTGTAGTGTGTAAAGTAAGGTGTTCTACTTTGTACTAACTATTATTTAATAGTATAGTGTGTAAAGTTAGGCATTTTGCTTTGTGCTAACTATGATTTAACAGCACAGTGTGTAAAGTAAGGTGCTCTACTTTGTACTAACTATTATTTAATAGTCTAATGTATAAGGTAAGGTATTCCATTTAGTGCTAATTGTTATTTAATATACTAGTGTATAAAGTTAGGTATTCTTTTCAGGGCTAACTATTATTTGATAGTATACTGTGTAAAGGTAGGTATTTTACTTAGTGATAACAATTATTTAATAGTATAGTGTGTAACGTTAGGTATTCTTTTTAGTGCTGTTAGTTAATAATCTAGTGTATAAAGTTAGGTATTTTACTCAGTACTAACTGTTATTTAACAGTATAGTGTGTAAAGTAAGGTGTTTTACTTTGTGCTAACTATTATTTAATAGTCTAGAGTATAAAGTTATGTATTCTACTCAGTGCTAATTGTTATTTAATAGACTAGTGTATCAAGTTAGGTATTCTACTTAGTGCTAATTTTTATTTAACAGTGTAGTGTGTAAAATTAGGTATTTTACTTTGTGCTAACTATTATTTAATAGTATAGTGTGAAAGTAAGGTGTTCTACGTTGTTTTAATTATTATTTAACAGTCTAGTGTGCAGCTTTCAAGTGTTTAAACATATTTTGTTTTTAATCACATAATATAGATAAATGTATAATTCGAAAACGAAAGAACCCAGATAATGGTAAACTCTTAAAAAATAAATACAGAATAACTGATTCTGGTTTTTCTGTCAAATAGAAAATGGCGCGTGACTGGAAAAACGTGAAACGAGAATTTAGTGAAAGTTGGAAGCTAAAATTAAAATGATTGAAGCAAATAATAAACCAGTGTGTCTTTTGTGCAACAAAGTCTTCAGGAATAATAATGAATACAACCTTAAACAACACTTTAATAATTTTCACAACGAATTTAATGTAAAATGTCCAGTTGATAGCAAAAATTGTATGAAAGAAATTATCCGTCTGAAAGAACAACTTCATGAACAAAAGGGAGGCCTATAAAGATTTTTATCATCGATACAACTAGTTTCGTTAACTAGCTGTAAAGTAGCTTGGATTCTAGCTCAAGAAAAGAAATCATTTTCTGATGCTGAACTAGTAAAAGAAATATTGATTGTAATCATTGAAACTCTGTTAGAGAATTATGATTCAAAAATAAAATATGATAGTTTTCAAAAGGTATATAATTTACAATTAAATCGAAGAACAATTGTCCGCAGAATGCTAGAGTTAGCGAAAAACAGAAAATCAGTTGTTTGAACAACTAAAAGACTGTGCATTTTTCTTTACTGTTGAGTGAGCAGATGTTAATAATACTGGACAGCTGATATTTTGGGTTCCATATATAACTTCAGATCTTCAAGTGAGGGAAGAAATCTTGGCCTTTGTGGATTACGTGATCGAACGTGTGGAAAAAACATCTTTGATAAATTTCTTGAAATATGAAAAAATTCAATCTGGAACAAATTAGGATGTGTTTCTCTTTTCAAGCAGTATTTAATTGAAAATAATATGAATTACACCCTGCCATCTTTCTATTGTATTTTACATCAGGAAAATTTATGTACTCAAAGATTTGGAACTGATGAATTGAAAAATTTGATGGACATTGTTGTAAAAATTGTGAATTATATTAGAAGTGGATGCTCTCTCATTTATCGACAGCTTGTTGAGTCTTTGAAGAAAATTAGTGACTGTACTTTTGATGATTTTACTGATTTTGCAAGCTTTTTGAAGCAGTATTTAATTGAAAATAATATTAAGTCCACCTTTCAATCTTTCTGTTGAGGCCTGGCATGGCCGAGTGCGTTAAGGCGTGCACTCGTAATCCGAGGGTCGCGGGTTCGCGCCCGCGTCGCGCTAAATATGCTCGCCCTCCCAGCCGTGGGGGTGTATAATGTGACGGTCAATCCCACTATTCGTTGGTAAAAGAGTAGCCCAAGAGTTGGCGGTGGGTGGTGATGACTAGCTGCCTTCCCTCTAGTCTTACACTGCAAAATTAGGGACGGCTAGCACAGATTGCCCTCGAGTAGCTTTGTGCGAAATTCCAAAACAAACAAACAAAACAATCTTTCTGTTGTTTTTGTATCAGGAAAATTTATGTACTCAGAGGTCTAAAAGTGACAAATTGAAAGATTTGATGGACATTGTTGTAAAAATTGTGAATTATATTAGAAGTAGAAGCTCTCTCATTTATCGACAGCTTGTTGAGTCTTTGAAGAAAATTAGTGATTGTACTTTTGATGATTTTACTGATTTTGCAAACGTAAGATGATTAAATTGAGAAAAATCTTGGAACATTTTACTTCCTTACTTCCTCAAATAAATGACTATCTTGTTGAAAAAGGTAAATATTGAAAAATTTTCTGAAATTGAAACTTTGTCATAACTGTAATTTGTACTATATGTACGTCATGACAGCTCACTGAATAAATTGAACATGAAGCTTCAGGGAAAAGGTAAAATAATAAGCGAGCAATCAGTGTATTCATGAATTTCAGTTAAAGCTGAACCTCCTTCCTGAACAATTACAAAAGAATGATCTGACACATTTTGCAAAGTTGAATAGTTTTTGAGAACATAATAAGGACTATGATTTCTTTGATGCTAAAGATGATCTCTGTGTAAACTGGATGAAAATTCTATCTTAAAATTTTGAATCATCTTACTTCACATTTAAAAACTGATATTTGAATTTTCGCATGATCCATTTCAATTTGACTTAGAAAATTTCATCTTTCTTGCCTTTGGATAAGTGTGAATTTCAAGACGAGATTTTTACCTTGCAAAGTGTAGAACACATAAAAGGTACACAAAAATGTTATATCAGAGAGATGTGATTTACTATTCTGATAAATGAGAGTCTTCCAAATTTAAAAATAGCAATTTCAAAATTATTTTCCATGTTTGGATTCACATGAGTCTGTGAATCAACATTTTCTACACTAGTTTTTCTCAAGTCTAGGTACGGATCTCAACTTACTGACAAAAATTTAGAGGCAGAGCTAAGACGCTCATTGAGCATAGATATTAAATCAAGTTTCACGAAACTTGCTGATGAAACCCCATCGATTTTCAGAATGAAGATTAGTTGAAATGCAATTATTTTGGTGAAACTAACATCTTTCTTATTTTTATTAATAGTGTGGCCAGCATTGTTTTCATTAGCCACATTGTGGCCACTATGAAAATTCAATTGTCCATCCCTGGTCTATAACAATAATATTCTAACCACACTATATTTGTCATATCCATGACCATCATTCAGTCCAGAGTTGTTCAACATTTCTAAAAACAAAATGAGGAGATGTTAATGTTTTATGAATTACGAAAGTTATTGAAGGAAATACGTTAAAAACTGTATTTAGAAAAAGTATGGAAATTAAATATGAATTAAATAATATTTCATTAAACAAGATAATTTAACGTTTCTTTGTTTAAGAGTAAGCACAAAGCTAACAATGGGCTATCTTTGCTCTGCCCACCACAGGTATCGAAACCAGATTTCTAACAGTGTGAGTCCGCAGACATTCCGCTGTGTTACTGCTGGGGAGCGTCTTTTAAAGAACCTTTCACACAGCAATACCACAGTTATATGGAGCACCATCAAATAATCTTTCACACAGTAATATTGAAGTTATATGAAGCACCATCAAAGAACCTTTCACACAGCAATATCGCAGTTATATGGAGCACCATCAAAGAATCTTTCACACAGTAATACCACAGTTATATGGAGCACCATCAAAGAACCTTTCACACAGTAATATTGCAGTTATACGAGCACAATAAAATAATCTTTCACACAGTAATACCACAGTTATATGGAGCACCGTCAAAGAACCTTTCACACAGTAATATTGCAGTTATATGGAGCACCATCAAAGAACCTTTCACACAGTAATACCACAGTTATATGGAGCACCATCAAAGAACCTTTCACACAGTAATACCACAGTTATATGGAGCACCATCAAAGAACCTTTCACACAGTAATACCACAGTTATATGGAGCACCATCAAAGAATCTTTCACACAGTAATATTGCAGTTATACGGAGCACCATCAAATAATCTTTCACAAAGTAATACCACAGTTATATGGAGCACCGTCAAAGAACCTTTCACACAGTAATACCACAGTTATATGGAGCACCATCAAAGAACCTTTCACACAGTAATACCACAGTTATATGGAGCACCATGAAAGAACCTTTCACACAGTAATACCACAGTTATATGGAGCACCATCAAAGAACCTTTCACACAGTAATACCACAGTAATATGGAGCACCATCAAAGAACCTTTCACACAGTAATACCACAGTTATATGGAGCACCATCAAAGAACCTTTCACACAGTAATACCACAGTTATATGGAGCACCATCAAATAATCTTTCACACAGTAATATTGCAGTTATACGGAGCACCATCAAATAATCTTTCACAAAGTAATACCACAGTTATATGGAGCACCGTCAAAGAACCTTTCACACAGTAATACCACAGTTATATGGAGCACCATCAAAGAACCTTTCACACAGTAATACCACAGTTATATGGAGCACCATCAAAGAACCTTTCACACAGTAATACCACAGTTATATGGAGCACCATCAAAGAACCTTTCACACAGTAATACCACAGTTATATGGAGCACCATCAAAGAATCTTTCACACAGTAATATTGCAGTTATACGGAGCACCATCAAATAATCTTTCACACAGTAATACCACAGTTATATGGAGCACCATCAAAGAACCTTTCACACAGTAATACCACAGTTATATGGAGCACCATCAATACTTTAATAACTGTTTCAAATCGTATCAATGTGTGATAGCCTCAGTTATAAATGATTTTTTGTTTCACAACAAACTATTCATCAGCTTAGAAATAGAGACCATTAAAACTGGGTGATTTTCCCAGCTTTTTCTGATTATATCCTGTGTGGATTTAAGAATGAAGAAGAAATACGTGTATTTTGAACACATCAGTAAAAAACAAACAACACACAATGTTCCACACAAAGTAAGGTCATAATTCTGTAAAGTTCCCAAATCTGAACATGAAGGAAAAAAACTGTCAGATTTAAAAAGATGAAACTTGTTTTCAGCACAGGATAGAAGATAAAAGCATGACATTGTTAAAATGCATCAAGAAAAGTGTGGAGAATTGAATTCGAAACATATAATCAGTGTTCAAAATACAAATAAACAGTATCTTTTAGACGTAATATTCGACAATCAGAAACCAATGAACCAAGAGAAATGAAGAAACCACCCAAGAAAACATGAAATCACATAATTTTCTGAATCAGTGTTATTGGAAGGTATAACTAAACCATGAAGCAGTTTTACATTTTTTACAACAAAAATATGTAGTTATGAAGCATGTTACACTCATGAACCTTATATAATAAAATACAATTGCTGAGAAAATTTCTATATAGGAGAAACAAATAGGAAAATAATTGCCACATATATGAATCATAAAAAATTAGGTTAACTGAACCTAAGCTAATATATGATTCAAAACAACACAATATTACGCTAATATATAGGTAAAATATTTTATGTCGAAACTAAAGAAAATGGTTTTATTTATTTTGAGTTTCGCGTAAAGCTACACGAGGGCTATCTTCGCTAGTTGTCCCTAATGTAGCAGTGCCAGACTAGAGGGAAGGAAGCTAGTCATTATCACCCACCACCAACTCTTGGGCTATTCTTTTACCAACGAATAGTGAGATTGAAAGTCATATTATAACGCCCATACGACTGAAAGGGTGAGCATGATATAACGGGGATTCGAACCCGCAATCCTGAGATTGCGAGTCGAGCGCCATAACTACTTGGCCATGCTGGGCCTACGAAAGACAAAATTCTTTAACACAAACGATTAAAACATAGAAGAAAACAAATGAGTTTGTTGGTAATTAAGAAAGAACGAGACTGTACTATGGGCTACCTGTGCTCTGCCCGCCACCGAAAGCCCGTTTCTAATCTTCATAGCCTGCCGACATATCGGTGTGTCACTGGAGGGAAAAACATACGGGTCTAGTTTCACCCCAAATAAGAGATTTGATAAGATGTGTATGTTACGCATATGAGGTTTGAATGTTTCACCGTTAGAGATAAAACGTTCCACTGATATGAATATAACATCCTAGCTTTGGGCAAAATTAAAAACAAACCGTTAGGATTTTCAAATTAAATTGAAATTAGAACTAACAACAAGAATCTGGCTTATTCAACAAAGCAATGTTTGATTTACAGAGAAATTAGTAAACCATTGTCCAAATTACTGTGCGGCTTACGTAAATTTAAGTCTCTCTCTATGCATATATACAACCTTTTCAAGGTATCTCATGTTATAATAAGGAAACCTCTCGCTAGTACAGCGGTATGTTTCCGCTTTATGATTAAGTTGTTTCAGATTAGACTTGAAATTAAAAGAGTCTTTGATGAATGAGCTGGCTGATGTTACATATTTGGAGAATGCCCATGCTATGTATTTACCAAGATTGTAATTAAACGATTCATATGTGGACATTATTAGTCGTAATGGACAATCTGGTATATGAGGTTTGGGGATGCCGTATATTTGCGGTGTGCGTGAGTCGGTTTTATGAAGGTAGGAATAAAGTGTTTGTGAAATTGTGTTGGCGTTTTTCATTGTTAGTTGTATTCTGTTCATTTGCGTCTCGTGTATCTTTGTTGGATTTGTGTGTATTGGTTTAAATTTGTTCGTGTCTGAGAGGATGTTCTTCATTTTTTGTATGTATTCATTCGTGTTCATTATTACTACAGCATTACCTTTATCTGCTTTTAGAATTTTTATGTTTTTGTCTTGTTTTAGGTTGTTAATGGAATTAATGTCTCTTTTTGTAAGGTTGTTTTTAACTTTCTGTTTTATAAAATTATGTTGAAGGTTTTCTGAGAAAAATCTTTGAAAAATCGTTTAAGATGTTGTTTTTAGGTGTTTCTGGAAAATATAAATTTTTAATTTTACCTGGGAAGTTTGGCTGTTGGATGTCAATAAAATTATCTAACTTGTCTGCTGGTTATTTGTTTTTTCCTTGTTTTTGTTTTCTGTGAAAAGTATCACAAGTCTCCTGGCTAGATCTTCTAAACGTGTTTTAATTTCTAAGGTTGGGATACCTAGATGTTATTGCGAAGTTGAGTCCTTTGTTAAGTAGATGTATCTCGTCTGTGTTTTATTGTCGGTCGGATCTGTTAATTATGAGGTTAGTCAACGGTTTGTTGTGTTGATGTCTTTTCTGTTGTTTTCATCTTAGTTTTTCTAGTTTTTTGTTGTGGCAGATCTTTTTGTCTCTGTCATTCCTAGTGTTGATTTGGTTTATGTTTTGTTGTTTAAGTCTGTTAATCCATGGTTTAATTCAGCATGTCGGATGATGGCCCAGGCTCATTTTGTGTTTTTGAAAGTCATGTTATTCTAATAAGTATTATTAGTGTAATGTTCTGTTGATCAGTCATGAAAAACAACAACATATTGAAAACGTAGACGTGAAAACCATTAAAAATGTTGTTTAGTAGCTAGTAAACTAGATAACAGGATTTAAACAATTTCATGCAATCGTAAGTTATATTTTACTTTGCTGTATCCCACCATATCACATCTTAATAATATACATTCAAGTATATTCCAGAATTTTCTTGAACTTTGTGCGATGTTTTCGTTTGACAGTGTTGTAAACAAGTTTGGTTTAAATTTCGTCTAAAGCTACAGGAAGATTATCTCGCTTGTTGTCCGTAATCTAAAAGTGAACAACAAGAGGGAGAGACGACTAGTTATCACCACCTACAATTTTACGAAAGAATATTGATATTATCCGTAACATATGGTTAAAAAACGAGTTTATTTGGTGTGACGAGTATTCGAACCCGCGACCCGCAGATTGCGATTAGAACTCCCAAACTACCTTCTCATTTTATGGAGGAGGAATACATTTTAATTGTGCTTCACCTTAGGCAAGAGTTAATCCAACTTTCAAAATTCCTTTTGGTTTGAGTTTACAATTACCTTAATAGGTGACATGGAGACTTGTACCAGCTGGTATGAGTTGAAGTAAGTAGAATTAGAGGCTATTGAGGGGCATCATCATGACGGTTTCCAGTTTTTCCTGAAGCCACTAACATAAATGTAACTTCGTTACATAAATGCTCATAAAATACTTTAGCTTCTTAACATACACACTGTTACTTCTCCTGCAAGTTATTTACTTGAATTTTTTCTTAAACAAAAGTTTTTTGTTTGTTTTGGAATTTCGCACAAAGCTACACGAGGGCTCTAATTTAGCAGTGTAAGACTGGAGGGAAGGTAGCTAGTCATCATCACCCACCGCCAACTCTTGGGTTATTCTTTTTACCAACGAATAGTGGGATTGAGCGTCACAATATACGCCCCCACGGCTGGGAGGGCTAGTATGTTTGACAGAAAGAACAATTTCCAGATGACGTTTAATTTTTGGTACAATTTACTTTTTCCAACATTTCACAAAATGTTGTACATGAAATCTTATTTACAGTGAAATTAACATAAATTAAAAAAAGAGATACTTTTATAGTAAAGAAACAAATGTTTTAATAAAGATTATTGAATGTGTAGAAAACAAAGTCATTACATTAACATAATGTACATATATATATTACCAGTTCAGATAAGATTTTTAGACTGAGAATATCATGAGAAAAATACGAGTTTCAAGATAAAACTTGCTAAGCGTATGGGCCTTCAAGTATACGTCTCTTCATATCTGTGGACTGGAAGTAAGGTAATACGTGTATTTAGCAAATACTTGAAAGAAAAGTGCTGATGAATTATCTGTATTATTTCGTGACATGCGTCAAGATGAAACATAATGAACTTAATTATCTGTGTTATTTTGTGACATGCGTCAAGATGAAACATAATGAACTTAATTATCTGTATTATCTCGTGACATGCATCAAGATGAAACATAATGAACTTAATTATCTGTGTTATTTCGTGACATGCGTCAAGAAGAAACATAATGAACTTAATTATCTGTGTCATTTCGTGACATGCGTCAAGATGAAACATAATGAACTTAATTATCTGTATTATCTCGTGACATGCGTCAAGATGAAACATAACGAACTTAATTATCTGTGTTATTTCGTGACATGCGTCAAGATGAAACATAATGAACTTAATTATTTGTGTTATTTCGTGACATGCGTCAAGATGAAACATAATGAACTTAATTATCTGTATTATCTCGTGACATGCGTCAAGATGAAACATAATGAACTTAATTATCTGTGTTATTTCGTGACATGCGTCAAGATGAAACATAATGAACTTAATTATCTGTGTCATTTCGTGACATGCGTCAAGATGAAACATAACGAACTTAATTATCTGTGTTATTTCGTGACATGCGTCAAGATGAAACATAATGAACTTAATTATCTGTATTATCTCGTGACATACGTCAAGATCAAGCATAATAAAGACAAGTGTTTTACAGCGTCTGCCTGTATCACGTGTGAACTTTACTGCATCCATCAGGTGGATGTCCCGCATAGCCTGGTAGTTAATGTACTTGACTCGTAATCTGAGGGTCGAGGGTTTGGTTCCCCGTTACACCTAACATACTCGCTCTTTCATCTGTGGGGGCTTTGAAAAGTCACGATCAATCCCACTATTCGTGGCCCAGCATGGCCAAGCGCATTAAGACTTGCGACTCGTAATCGTAAAACAATCGAACAAACGTGACCGTATATTATAAAAACACTGATATAAAATGTGTTTTATGTCACTTTTGTTATAAACCATTTATTATTACATTTTGATATTATGTTGCATTAATTTTATCACACGAACACTCTTCCAGGACTTCACTTTGTAACAAGTACCACTTTCATTAATAATTAATTTGTTCTTCGTTTTAATATTAAAAACAAATACAGCAGTACATTTAATACACATGAAAAGAAAACAAAACACCTTGAACCGCCATCTTTACATTTCTTTTGATGAGTTTTCAAGTTAAAATGTACCTAAATTGATGGTTGCGTGAAAACACTTATGATTTTCCTGAAATAGAGTGGTTTTTTTTCAAGAAATCACATGAATAATTCGCAAACTTTGAAATATTTTAAGAAATAAATTTTGGAGAAACTGGATTAATGAGAACTTACTCGAAGAATTCAGTTTCTGATAAAATAGTTTTTTTTTCACTGGAGAAATGACGCGGTTTTCTTTGAACTCGTAATTAATTTTGAAGTTAGTGTGGAAAATGGAGAAAACTTTGAGTTTGGCTTCAAAATGATCATAAACAAAGTAAAAATAAACATAAACATAATGGATCAATCTAAGTACTGCGCATTTTGGAAATATGTAATTGTTATGTAAATGTCGTGTTGTATTTAAATTTTCATTTCTATTATATATATTTCCATATTTATATTATTGTTTCAAAGTTTAAACCAATTAAAAATATGTTGTTATTCATTTAAAATAACATTTAGAAATTTCTAGAATTAGGTAAATCAATCAATTGACTATAAATGGAATGTGGCGGCCTAGTGTTTAAACGACAAGTCTCTTGCAAGAACGGACATGCGCGGATTTCTCTGGAATGTTGGGAAGCTACGCGATGGTTCAAGAAGTCTAGGCCTACAAATTTATAAACAGACGAAGATGCAAGAAAGAAAGGAGAGTCATTAGTTTTTATTCGAAAAAAAGAAGAGACAGTCATTCGTTTGAAAAAGTTTAAGTGTTTGCTGTGATTTAATTCAACTTGAATTTGTGAATGAAGCTAGATCTACAGAAGCTGTGATTTTGTCTCGTCAATCTTTGCGATTCATTCGAATTACTGGTTGTGCTGAGAGTCGTCATGTACGGACTATTTAGGGGAAACTGGAAAAATTGGAAGGCGGCAAGTTTGAGACGTTCATCAAGAAGCACCGTAAAAACAACTTCGCCATTTTCCATTCAAACTTCGATATTTCTTCGTGGGACCAAATTCACAACCTAGACCGGAATTTTGGATTTCTAATCTGAACTTTTGGACTTTCATTCTAGATCATTATATTAGATACAGGCCAGTACCATTTTGTGTTGTAATTAATTTTGAAGGTTTAAACTTAATATCTGTCATTGTTGTTATGTAATTTATGTTATATCTGTTACATATATTTAGTTTAGTGTGATAAATTATACAAGCTGTTATCTGTGTCTTTCTGTTGCGTTCATAAAACATAAAAAACGTAAGAGTAATAAATATTTCAAAGAACATACTCGACTATGAGACTTACATTTTTCAGTTATTTCTTCTTCGTTACTATGAACAAGTTTGCCGACACATTTTCACTGGTGTGTATTTTATTTTATCCTACTGATTTTACAACACATTATGTTTAACTCAATGTCATAAACAAATGGTGGGAGTTGTTACTTTAGATTAATATCTTAAGTTTCAGTTAGTTTAAAGCTAAATATCCTATTAGGAATTATGAGCAAAATTTGCAACAATGATTGTTCACAACACCAAATAATCCAGAAGTAAAAAGGTTGTTACTTCCTTAATATTTGAAATAAACGTTTCATATCATTTCCATCTATTGAGAGACAAGAAAACTTTCAAGTGTTTTTGACGTGAAACAACTATTATCATATTTGTAATAAAGCATGGTGAGTGCTTTAGTTATATTGGTGATCCTGTAAGTTTCTACAAAACCATACAAAGACCGTAGGACACTAGACCAATGTTAAGGGGACATGTGGATAATCTTCGCTTTCCAGCTTCACCTCTACTTACTGTATGAGCATACTATTGGTGACCACAAACCAGGGTCAGAGAAGATAATAGGAATAACTTGATGTAATTTTTAATTTGTATTTGCAACACCACAAAAAGCAAGAAATTCATTTGTGAACAAGTTAAAGTAAGACAATACCTGAACAAAAAGTTATAACTTTGGCAACAATTCTGTAATCTACTTTTGAAAATAATACTGGTCAACAATAATACTGGACACGCTGATGTCTTTACGTGTTAATATCCACTGATATTAATGTAGCGGGGGAAAGACATCCTTGTTTAAAGAAAATGTTAAGACACTAATGAAATAAGAGCTTATAACATTCCACTGAGAACACAAAAATTCCACCGATAGTCCATCATGATATTGGCTTTTGCCATAAATGATATCTATTGAATTTATTAAAAACATAAATATATATGTATACTTGTAATCGAGTGAATTACTACACACGCTCAGATAGATAAAAGTTTCGTTATTTTGTTACTTATGTTATTCAAAATAACATCATAAAAAACTAATTTATTTCCATGGAAAATTTTGCGCCATTACATTTTTATTTCTTACACCAAAACAAATATGCAAACCTAAAATTGGCGAAAATAATGCATTAAATACCAAACGTTCACAGTTTTGGCGCGTGCAAGAAAATAGCAGCGACGACAACTTTTATAAGTTCTAGGTTTATTTTCCTTGAACACATTTTAAACTAAAAATACGTTTGTAAACCTCCGAGAAGTTCTTACAAGGAATTAGTTTGGGTTCAATCTAAATCATAAATAAAATCATCCAATTTGTCCGGAACTTTAAATGTACATACCACTTTTCGATAGACGTACAGTGTCATAATAATAAAATTATTATTATGTAATAATTATTATTATTACACTGGTAACTGTAGACACATATTAAAAAATAACTCCAACAAGAAAATCAACCATTGGAAACTATAATGTTTTCTACGTGAAATACAATGTCGTTTTGGATTAATCCACAGTTTAAAGCTATCCCAAACCTAATAAGAGTTAGGTGAAGAATAAAGTCACAGTGATAAATGTTTCCTTCTTTTTTTCTAGTTTAATTGTGATAAAGCTCTTTCAATAGCTTTAACATCGTCATTGAAAAGAATTGGAGAAATGCCAAATTTATATATTTGTATAAACATATGATAAATTGTGCAAAAATATCTTGTATTGCAAGAAAAATTCGTGTTAATACAGATAGATATACTAGTGAAATACAGTTGTATCATCACAAACATTGGATATTGAAAGTGTGTTGCTATAGTGTACTTTCACAAAATTGTTACGTGTTAGTGGAAGAAATATTTCTTCCGCTTTTCTACAAATTTTAACAGAGTTGTTTTGTGGTGTGGAAGGAGACGTAAATTTGAAGAATTTTTGGTTTTTAACGCCTTTCTCTCGCAGATGCCGTTTTACTGTTCTTGAGCTGCATTCTGCGTCCGTAAAAGCCTTAATCTGGTTCGACGATCGGCTGGTGACTTGACGGACAACCCGTCAAATCCTCCTGCTCAACGCCGCTGAAATTTTCTTGAGCCAACCACTTGAAAATTTTGTTCCGTATCACTTAGAGCCTTTTACTAAATTTGCAACAGTAGTTTTACTGCGCTTAATCTCACCAGCAATGGCACGTTGAGAGAGTTTGTTTGTTTTTGAATTTCTCACAAAGCTACTCGAGGGCTATCTGTGCTAGTTGTCCCTAATTTAGCAGTGTAAGACATGAGGAAAGGCAGCTAGTCATCACCACCTTCCGTCAACTCTTGGGCTTCTCTTTTACAAACGAATAATGGTATTGACCGTCACATTATAACGCTTCCACGGCTAAAAGGACGAGCATGTTTAACGTGACGGGGATGCGAATTCACGACCCTCAGATTACGAGTCACACACCTAAACACGGTAAATGTTTGTTAAAATAGTGAAAATCCAACATTTATCTGAATTTAATAAACATTAAAAAAGATTATAATCAAAGGTACTTCGCAAAAAAATTGTTTAGATTTAAAATATTACGTCAAATGATCATCGCTAACGAATAAAACGGTATCGCACATTTAACAACGTGAATGGTTAGCTGTTTAATATTCCCAGTGGTTTCTTCCAAGATGTTTTTGGAAAGTGTTTTCACATATACTGGTGGTAACCCTTGAGTACACATATCATTATTAGTGTTAGACTCAACTTAATACAGGCCAGTTTACTATGTACCTAAGAGACGGATTAAAATGTTTCCTTTGGTTAACAATAACATTACTTCAAGGGAACATGATAAGAATGTCCTACCTTGATAAAGTTCAATAGTATCCTGTGACTTCTATGCACATACATGTAGAGCGAAGTACTTAAGTAGTTGTTAAAATTATAAACAGCTGTAGAGTACAGGTGTGTAGTACATTAATAGATAACTAATGAAAAGAAAGTTGACGAGCTTGGTGTCAGTTTTATAACATGTAGTCAGTCAAGGCGTGTTTTTTTAATAAATTATCATCACACTTGCAATCAAAATTGTTTTTTATTTCAACTCATTTAAGGAACTTATGATTCGATCGAAACTTGTGTGCAGAAAGAAAGAAATACGACGTGTTTTCAAACGCATCTATATAAAAATATTCTGTGTGCTTAACTACGTTTTTTACACGAGGACTATCTGTGTTAACCGTCCTTAATTTAGAAGTAAGACTAGAGTGAAGGCAGCTAGTCATTACCACACACCGCCAACTCTTCGGCTACTCTTACCAACGAAAAGAAGGATTGACCGTAACTTTTCAACGCCCCAAGGTTAAAAGAGCGAGTATGTTAGATGTGACAGGGAATTAAACCCTCAACCCTCACATTACGAGTCGAGTACCTTAACCACCTGACTATGCGAAACGTCCACGTGATAGATGTAGTAAAGTTCACACATGTGATACTGGCAGACGCTGTGAAACACATGTGTTCATTAAGTTTCACCTTGACGCATGTCACGAGATAACACAGATAATTCATCAGTACTTTTCTGAGATGTACTTTGCTAAAACACGTATCACCTTACTTCTCGTCCACGGATATGAAGAGACGTACACTTGGAGGCCATACACTTTGCAAGTTTTATCTTGAAACTCGTATTTTTTCTAATGATATTCTCATGTAAAAATCTAACCTGAACTGGTGTCTATCGATTTACTCCATTAAAATAATAATTTGAGAAAGACAGTTTAATCACCCTCAACTCCATAGAAGCAATGTCACTTTACAATATGTACAAATTTCCATCATACCAGATAAAAAAGGTTTTCATTGTTCTTGGAACATTCCCATTGATCATTATCTTATCTATCTCTGTACTCTAACACAACATTGATATGTGTACATTACTTTAATGTACTGATTTTGTTTTCCATATATTCAATGATCTTTATGAAAACATATTTTTCTTTGCAATAAAAGTATCTCTTTTTTTAATTTATGTTTTGACTGTTCGTAATATGTTAATTTCATTCTAAATAAGATTCCACATGCAACATTTTGTTAAATGTTGAAAAAAGTAAAATACACGAAATAATTAAACGTAGTCTGGTAATTGTTATTTCTGAATTACAAAATAAAATAAACAAAGATGTATAACAAGTTTTGAACCAAAGTATTGTAAAATTCGTTTTTTTCTTTTTCTTTTCTTTTTCAAGAAACAAAATAAAGTAAATAACTTGTAAAATAAGTTACAGTGTGTATGTTAAGAATTTAAAGAATTTTATGAGCATTTATGTAACGAAGTTTTTCTTTACAAGTGGCTTCAGGAAAAACTAGAAACCGTCATGATGATGCCCCTCAATAGCCTCTAATTCTAATTACTTCAACTCATACCAGCTGGTACAAGTCTCCATGTCACCTATTAAGGTAATTGTAAACTCAAACCAAAAGGGAAACATGATCAACCGAAAATTGAAAGTTGGATTAACTCTTGTCGAAGGTGAAGCACAAATAAAAATGTATTCCTCCTCCATAAAATGAGAAGGTAGTTTGGGAGTTCGAATTGCAATCTGCGGGTCGCGGGTTCGAATACTTGTCACACCAAATAAACTCGTTTTTTAACCATATGTTACGAATAATATCAATATTCTTTCGTAAAATTGTAGGTGGTGATAACTAGTCGTCTTTCCCTCTTGTTGTTCACTTTTAGATTACGGACAACAAGCGAGATAATCTTCCTGTAGCTTTAGACGAAATTTAAACCAAACTTGTTTACAACACTGTCAAACGGAAACATCGCACAAAGTTCAAGAAAATTCTAGAATATACTTGAATGTATATTATTAACTAGATGTGATATGGTGGGATACAGCAAAGTAAAATATCGTTTACGATTACATGAAATTGTTTAAATCCTGTTATCTAGTTTGCTAGCTACTAAACAACATTTTTAATGGTTTTCATGTCTACGTTTTCAATATGTTGTTGTTTTTCATGACTGATCAACAGAACATTACACTAATAATACTTATTAGAATAACATGACTTTCAAAAACACAAAGTGAGCCTGGGCCATCATCCGACATGCTGAATTAAACCAGGGATTAACAGACTTAAACAACGAAACATAAACCAAATCAACACTAGGAATGACAGAGACAAAAAGATCTGCCACAACAAAAAAACTAGTTGTTTTATTTAGATTTAGATTATTACAACTATAATAACAAAAGTATGGGATTATATGAGTGTTTCGTGTATGTTATTAATGTAACATTTCAAACATTTACACGAGAGAGATGTTATGGTGTAAAAACCGGAATTATAATTATTTATTTGAAAAACATTTGACCAAAGTAATTCATTTTCGGTTTCATAAAAATGTCTTACAACAGAACAACACCTTCACTGCTGTACTGAAAAACAACATTTCAATATTTTCCTCAAAATGTAACAATGTATTTTTGTTTTGGCAGAAGAATACTTTTCCCTATCCTGAGAAAACAGCATTATATGTCTCTTGTGAGAAAAATATACATTAGTTCAAGTTGTAATTTCTAAATATTTTGATAAAATATGTTCTCCTTTTTTCCAGATGATATATCTTACACCAAGTTGTACGTTTATCACCTGTAATATAAAGATATGATACTGTAGCTCAGTGATTCACTTTCATTGGGAATATTTTTACGTTTTTATAGAAATCAAATCTCTCAGAGAGAATATATTTCTGATTATTACAAATTTCGAGAACATGAGTGCATCAGTAATTTAATATATGCTAGTGCCACCTATTATTAAAAAAAGAAAATACATGATTAAAAGAAATATTTAAATTTTGAGAAACTCCCAGACTTATTCTTCATCTATAAAAACCAAAGTGACACCTGAATACATTACTGAACAAAATTTTTAAAAGATGTATGAGAATTTCGGGATTGTAATTATTTAGAATATGGAACTTACAAATAATTTAAAAATATATTATTTGATTCGTATTTCAAATACAATGGATATTACCATTGAATCGTATCTTTTGAATATATTGAAGCTATACACATATGTATTTGACAACAAATGAACAATTACAGATGTTCAGATGGATAAAGGTTTTGTACTTTGTTACTTGTTTTGTTTAAAATAATTTTACAACATCATAAAATCTAATTTGTTATTTCGAAACGATATTTAGAGAAATTACCTTTTTATTTCTTACACTAAAAGAAATATACAACCAAAAATACAATTGGTAAACAAAACGCATTCAATATCGAATCTCACAGTGTGGGCACGTGCAAGTAAACAACAGTGGCGACATCTGTAATAAGTTCTAGGTTTATTTCCCTTGAACACATTTTAAACGAAATCTACATTTGTAACCTTTTATAAGTTCTTACCAGGAATTAGTTCAGCTTGTATTTAAACTATAAATGAAATCATCCACTTTGTCCAAAACTTAAACTCTGCCTGTAAATTTTCATACCATCCTTCGACTAATTTACAGAATTATGATATTGAAATTATTCATTCACACTGATAACTGTAGCCATCTATTAAATAATAACTCCAACAATAGAATCAACCAGAAGAAATTACGATATGATATTTACTTGAAATATGATACCGCTTATATTAATCCACAAATTACAAATATCGTATCTCTCTAAAGAATTTAATGTTTGATAATACCAAAGTGATAAATATCTTCTTATTTTGTTCTACTTTAATTGTAACAGCTCTGACATCGTCCTTGAAAAAAATTAAAGAAATGTCAAGTTTATATATTCACCTACATAAATGATATACGGAGCAAAAATGTATTGTGTTACAATAAGAATTGTTGTTAATATAGATAGAAATACTAGTGTAATACAGTTATATAATTACTAACTAAGTGGGTTGCTAAAATGTGTTTGTGCAAAATTATCACGTGATACACGAAAGAAATATTTCTTTCATCAGGAGGTACAACAAAATACACAAACGTCTTCAAAATAAACCAGAATTTATTAAAATTATATAATGTATAAAAATGACACTTGATGTAATAAAGGACAGTTTGGTCTATTTTTCTCACTAACTTTTCCTTTTAAATTATTAATATTGTAATTGTGCGTTAGAGGTTATTAACACACTCATCAAGATTTGTTGACAGTAATCAAGGCTACAGCCATGTATATCCCTCCCTAAAATAACTTTAATTTACATTATAATATCTTCATATTTTAGAGAAAAATAAGTATTTATAAAAATGAAACTTACTTCATAAAGTTATCATATATTGTACCATTTAAAACAAACATTAGTGTTAAATATATCTGTTCAGGTTGAAAATTATTTTTATGTCTTTAAAAATTGAAGAAAATTTAAGCTTTCTTAACAAAACAGTCTCAAACATGAGATATTATATTCTGTGATCGTTTCTCAAAGGTCCTACCTCTATCATTACCATTTCTTTATCTTAATATGTATTTTAAATATATCTTTTATACTGATTTTTACATTTTAGTTGACATTTTTTGTTCCAACGTGCTAATTTAACTTTCTTTCAGTTCATTTTATTTACTGATGATATAATCTCAAGCTAGAAAAGTCAATATACATTTCTTAGATTCTTAATGCTTTTATATTCTTACAAAGAAAATATCTGAGTTGAACACGTAAAAACATTGTCTTTGGAATATTTACAAACTTGATCAGTTTCCTCACCTTTAACGGTCATCAATGTTCAAAATAATATAAATTAATTTATTTGAGACAATTATGTTGTCAACAATTCTAAAAATAACTGACATCTGGTGTTAAATGTATTAACTATTAAGAAATTAATAAACAATAACTATGAAAAATAGAAAATAAATTGTTAAGGTTTAAGCTTTTATGTACACTGATACCTCGGTATTTGTAATTGTTATTTTAAAATATTTGATATCCAATAACAACCTTAATTTCATAAAGATAAGAATAGAGAAAAATCATTGGTACTGTATCTGGATGACAACAAAATGTAAAACATGTTTACTTTTTCTTTTGCCGGACATAAAGTGTTATTTCCTGATTGTTTAAGCCTAAAGTAAATGGAAAACACCTATTTTTCTCTGCAAACTTTGCTTTTGTGACCTGCGAGCGTATAAACAAAACATAAAGGGAGATTATGTTTGGAAGGTGATATGTGAAAGTAATTCACATTATAGTAAAAATCTCGAAAAACTTCTCACATTTTTGCTCATTTTTGTATCGCTGTACTATAAACACATGTAAATCTTGATTTATATGTTCTTTCATTCAGACCTGATTTGAATAAAAATGTGCAAATGTACTCAATGTTTTCATATAAAATAGGTTAATTTCAAAATTTCATTATCCAGGTCACAAAAGCAAAAGTTTAATTTTATAATGACCATTTTCTGTACCTTTACAACATAAAAAGTTAAGGAATAAAAAATTCTAATCTGTAATAATAGTGCAATTGGTGACAAATGCAATATAAAAAATAACCTTTTTTATAAATATTTAATTTTAAGTGGAACAATGATATTTTGATAGGGTATTCATAAATTATGTCCTCTAAGTGGTTGTTCAGAATTGTTTTGCTAAAATCGACTTATGATATATTGGTAAAAATGTTGATTTACATAAAAAATTATGATATTGAAAATTGCCTGAACTTTAATTTGTTATAGCATGCTTTAAACACAGTGCAAAAGATAAATTAAAATAATTTCAAACTGTGATCAAAGTTCATAAATTTATAAGGTATCCAACACATATGTCTTAGTTTACTACATATCTAACTTTATTTAGAAATGGTTATACTATTTCAAGTCCTCAAGTCACATGTATTTTAAGAAACTGTTATGCACTTTAGAGAAAACCAGATCAGAAGTGAATTAAGACCAGAACTGAGCTTAATTGGAAATAATTATCAAACCTCAGTTTTAATGATATTTATCTTTATTTAAAAGACTATTTTCAGTTGGTTAGTGGATTTTGACCATTTTCTTCTTGAATTTACTCTAAACATGTAAAATATACCGCAGTGTCCCTTGATATCAAACAAAATTCGTAGGTTCTCTTTAAAGATAGAATAACAAATCCCTGTGACATGTCTTCTGACTCACACCGCTACAAACCGTGTTTCAATACCTGTGGTGAGGAGAACACAGATTATCCATAGCTTTGGAATGAAGATGGAATGGAATTAAACGCACATATAGGTCAATAAATGAATTTTGAAATAAATTTAACGATGAGCTTCATTAGATGGAAGAACACTACAGACAGGATATTTATTCGACTAACCAGATTAAAGAACCATGTAATCTATATCGTTGGAGGGAAGTTGATATACCGGATTTATTCTTGTATATTCACACAAATAACCACAAAATTAA